>CM053790.1:312630257-313890257 GCA_028749045.1 Cupressus sempervirens | reverse complement strand
TTTCTTCATCTTCTGGCCTTGTAGGTGTAGATGCTTCTACCTTAGCTTCATTTACTATTTTATTCTTCCTCCTTAACTCTGGCATGTGTTCTTTTTTTATTACTTCCTTTTTAGTGGTTTTTTCAATATTTTTTTCTATTTTCTTTTTCCTAGAAATTGTAGTGAGTTTTTCCTACACTTAATCATACTTCTCCTTATATGGTCTCTATTTCTCGTTGTTTGTCTTCAACATTTTGTATAATAGTGAAGGTGTCTAACACATATCCATAGATGGTATCCATTGTACTCCAGGCTCAACTATTTCTATACATATGAAATATGTTTCAACCATAAAACAAAGTCGCAGTATATATCTTTTCTATCTTCTTGTGTATTTTGAGTTTGAGTTTCATCTCTCTCTCTCTCACAAATTCCTTTAAAAACCCAAATAACTCACTATGATTTGATTATTATCTTGTATTCTATAATATTGTGCAATCTAAAGGGCAATAGGTACATCACTTTTCCATGCACTAGCATGCATGTTTAGAAACAAGTTTGTATGATATAAAAGAATATGTGTATATTAGGGATCTAAACCTGAATACATGTGACTTTTCATGCTTGATCCTTTAGATGTTTTCAATTAATGGTCATTTTAGAATCTAAAAAATATCATAGTGCTCATGACCTACAGCCATCTTGTATGCTACGTGGATGATTATAGCTATAAAAGAGTTATGTCTATTATTGTAATGTATATTGTGTCCCATTATCTTGTAAATAAATCTAACATCATTTTTCATTGATCCCACTTGGAACTAGTTTTCTTTTCAGCTTCCTTCTTGATGGTCTTTGTCACAATGGGTATTATGCTTGTATTATCAAAATAAGTTACTAAGTGAATGAGTTCTTTGGTGATCTTAATTGGTTGATCTCCTAACCACAAAAAATTATCGTGAATTTTGCTACAAAAAATATTCACCCATTATAACTTGTCAAAATCCTAAAAGTCCATATTTTGCACCATATTTAGGGTTTCTAGATGTTTAATTTTTTATTTGAAGCACCTATCTTCATTCAATACATCCTTCCGGTGACTCCAAATTGTGCATCTCTAATTGTCTCATATTTGCAATAGATATAGGCACGTATATCCTCCAAATGTAAAACTTCATAGAGGGTTTGGGAAAATATACCCTCAACATCATCCTCAATACATTTAAAAGTGTGTTTCTTAAAGTTATAATGTTTTCTCTCCTTAACATCAAATACATGAGGTGCATACATCCATAATCATTTGAAAATGAACACAAAAATAATCTCACAAGATGAAACTAAATATATTTGCAGTAGATATAGGCTCATATATCCTCCAAAAGTAAAACTTCATAGAGGGTTTGGGAAAATGTACCCTCAAGATCATCCTCCATACATTTAAAAGTGTGTTTCTTAAAGTTATAATGATTTCTCTCCTTAACATCAAATGTGTGAGGTGTATATATCCATAACCATTTGAAAATGAACACACACAAAATCTCACAAGATGAAACTAAATATATTTTGTTGTAATCTTAGGTTTACGCTTAAAATCTTTGAAAATATTTTTTCCTGTTATTTCCACCACTTTTTTCTTAATCTCTAGACACTCAAAAGGTGAGAAAATAATCAAATTCAACTATTAGATCAATCCAATTCAACTTGTAATTAATTCATTCATTTTCAATCCAAAAAAATATTGTTACAAAGATAGTTTCCATGAAAGTCCGCAATAATAGTGCAAATTCATACTTTTTAATCCATCGCCACATACTTTTCTTTTACAATTTGAAGGAAATTTTGATTTTTGCACGAAAGCTCCCCCTAAGGCCATACTTAGCCAATTCAAGATGGTGTTGAAGGTTCAATGCTTGTTATAAGAAGGATAAAAATGAAAGGTTCCTCCTTACTTAATAAATCATTATGATTATTTTCTTTCCACACCTTCTAATTCCCAATATTTCTTTATTTCACAAAGTGATCACTCAAATTGCCATCATACTTTGACTGATAAGATCCATTATTTCTTCTTTTTTTTGAGATTGCCTCTAACATTAGGTTCTCTTCTATTGTTGACAAAACCATTAAATATGTAGTATGTAGCGATATGCCCTAGATTATTATATTTTTTATAACTAAATTTTCATACTTTGATCCACCTTGATTTTCTTACAACCTGTAATCCCTTCCAATATATTCAAAGTTGTTACACTTAAAACATGCAACTTTAGAAGATATGAAAGTATTACCTCAAACAAGTATTTTAATTTTAGATAAAGGATTACATCACTCATCTTTCCTTTGATTTGACTTAGCTTTTCATTCATGTGACTTATGCCCATAAAGAAAACAATTGAATTAGTAATCATTAAAATTCTTAGTATTAGTATTACATTTGCAATCTTTCTTGATGTGTCCATACTTGTGTGCATAGCAACTTCCTTTAATATTCTTGATCTACTTGCTACGTGCATTATTTTGAATAAGTGTACTCTAAATAGGAACTTGCATTGTCTTTCCTTGACTTTCGTAGAGATTTTAACATTGGGATTACCAAGCCTAATCATGTTTCCCTTAGGTTTCTACTTTTGCAATTTCTCATCAAGTTTTTCATTGCTTGAATAGAGTTTCTCAAGATGTAACTTTTCCTCAACAAGTTCCCCCTTGACAATGTTAGTGTACTTTTCAAGGTCCTTATACTTAGATCTTGAATCCTCGAGTTCCAACTTCATCTATCCAAGTTGAGTATTCAAATTGTGGCATTCATATATGTTGATCTTTAAAGTTTTTTTTGTTAGAAAGTAAAGTCTGCCAATAAAACTGGGAGGGAATGAATTAGTTGTGTTGTTTAAACTACTTAAATAAAATTTATGAAATTCAAAACATATAACCACTAGATGAAACAACCATGCATAGTAACACAAGATATGTTAACTAGGGAAACCCTTGATCAAAGGGAAAACCCTAGTGGGAATGATGCCCACAATATGATGTGCTAGTATAAAAGTTCCTTGTAAAAGGATAAGACTCTATTAGGAGCCAATTATATACAATCAGTACATGTAGTCCCTATTAGGAGGCTTTGAATCCCTTCTAGAAGATTCTAACCCTGTTAAGAGCCACTTCAACTATTAAGAGTTGAAAGGAATTCAACTGAACTCATTATCCATATCTCTTTAGAATTATCTTTACATAAAAATTCTTTGGATAAAATATCCAAGGGTGAATTGATTGATACAACTTATCTTTCCACTACATTTCCTTTGAAGTTATTAACACATCATCATTCTCTTCTCTAATCTCATCAAATTTGCATCCATAGTTTGCATATAATTAGAATTACATAATGAGACAATTATAACCAAGGAAAATATCTTTCCTTTATACCAAGTCCTAAAGAAACTAATTGATTCATCCTTAAGGCTTCCCCAATGTACAATGAATAGTATAGGACCTTATAAGATATTACATTACATGTTACATCACAATTATTCCTCCAAAACAAATTCGAACTCTGAGTCGGTCTGATAGTGAAAATATGACACGTTACACTTCAGTGACCATCACATAATAATTAACCAATTCTCATACCTCAAACACATTTCCATGAACATATCTTCAACCAAAATTCAATCTTTTTGAACAAACTTCAACCTCACTAAATAGATACAACTCAATTGCCAACACTTTATTTCCTACACACTGGCCTACAACGTGTCTTTCGTAAAACTACCATAAATCACTCCAACCTTCATGTTCCTTTTTGCACACTTAGATACATCATAAATACATATCCACAAACATGATTCTAACCTTGTAGAACATAATATTGCATCCTATAAACGTGCTAACCAAAACTCTCTCTGCAACACTGGCTATTCCATCCAGAAAGCATATATGTTGACATCAATGACAAACCAAGTCATGAATGAAACACATAAGCAATCAATCATCTCTCCAAACATGTCAATAGACTCCCTCAAATGAATAGTCTCAGCATTCATGCTAACAAAGTTGTTCACTTTGTTCTTTTACATCTTCAATATCTTTGGCCTTCTAAAGAGTAGTTCTCTCAAACTTAAAGTGATTATTTTTCCTTTTCAAGTTTCTCAATCATATCTAATGAAGTTTCAATCTCAATTACCTTGGGCTTATCTTGTATTTTCTCAAATAGTTTCTTCCTCTTAACCCTTGATACATCAATATATTGCATAAGTTTTGTTATGTAATCCCTTGAATCTTTAAGCTTTGATTTTAACCTTTCCTTATATGCATTGGCTTTATCCAAGTCCTCAATTTCTTCTTCAAAATTCCTCTAGAAGTGGCTTGCATCCATTAGGATCCTCCTCAAATTGTAAGACTTCTTTTGAGGAACTAGGCTCCGATACCAATTGTTAGGATCAAGCAACACTAAGGTGGGGGTGAAATAGTGTTGCGATATTTTAAACCAATATTAATTTACAACTTAACCAAATGTAAAAATAAATTACAATGCATAAAAATAAAGCATACACCATAGAAGAACTCATAACACCATGATTTGTTCATGAGGAAACCTTGGCCAAGGAAAAACCCTAGTGGGGATTAAATCTACAAGATTATGCACTAATTTGGAAGTAACTTTATTAGGAGATATTTCCATGTTAGGATTCATTATATAGAATTTGGTGCATGTCTCTCTATTAGGAGATGTGCTCTTGTTAGAGATCAGCAACCCTATTAAGAGTTGTGAGAACAAAAAGAGATCGCACTGCTCAAGAATAAAGGTTATAGTCCAGTCCAGACACAATAGAAGTATTGCATCAAAAATGAAATATTACATAGCATCATAATGTTTGATTGATTCCGCTAAAGATTGCATCTATTTAAATATTTAATTCAGCATCAAGGCTCACACATCACATCAATATACCATCACATTAACCCACACCCACTCGCATGCCAAAAGGCATTTTTATTTATACCCATATAATTCATTGATCTAGTTGACTTTAATAACCTCTTCACAAAGCATGTCCATCCATTTACAAAAATATAGAAGTGGACCACACTATTCAAGATTTAAGTCGTTGACTTTATCCCACTATTGCTAAGAAATTTAATTGGTAAGGTAATTCAATTTGCTAGCCAAAATACTCGATTACCAAAACTTTCCTAAAACAATCTCATACTAGACATGTTCTACACATCACAAAAACATATGCTAGAATTTATATTAACTCAAGAAACCATACTAATAGCTCTCTCTCTCTCTCTCTCTCTCTCTCTCTCTCTCTCTCTCTCTCTCTCTCTCTCTCTCTCTCTCACACACACACACACACACACACTATATATATATATATATATATATATCATATTCTCGGAATTGTGGCCTCACCTGATAATTCTTTTATTGTCCCTGGCCAAAAATTCCCAACTATATGTTGCATTTCCTTTGTGGACTTGGGCATTTTTGCATCCTTATCATAAAAAAATTGATTTTCATCACAAGAAATCATGCAAATGAGATATATTTCCATCAATGTCAATATTTGATCACTCATTTAACAAGAATTATTTCATTTACACTTTGAAACAAAGAAATAACTTTAAAATGTTAATTACTTATACAAAATATTTTAAAAAGAATAAGATATATTATTAAAAAATAAAAAAAGTGAATAAAGAGGAAATGGCCCATTATTTTTATTCATTCTTTGATCTTGAATGAAATTCTCAGCCCATGTTTTTTGAAAAAATTGAAATCAATAGAATTTGAGTTAGCATTGCATATCATGGGCTTGGAATTGAATAGCATAGAAAACATGAAAGGTGTGAGTGAGTTAATTGTGGATCACTTCTCAATTTGAAAAAGAACTAAGAGAAAATTGTCATTCGTTTGAGTTTCAAATTTGAGTAATTTTTTTCATTTTTATTTGTTTGGAAATTATTTTGATGCATATTTTACATGCTTGACTTGAGGTAGCAATAAAAATCTATTATTGATTTAATTTCTTGGCTTCTATTAAATTTAATTAATTTTATAGATTTTTCAAATGTTCAAATTTAATTCATATTCATTACACAAAAATAGGAAACGATAACTTTATTTCAAAAGAATAATTATGCATAGATCCAAAGGGTATATTCACTTTTTCTTTTTTTCTTTTTTAAAATGAAAATGATGGAAATTTAAGTTTTCTCTAATGACGGATGGAAAGAACACAATGATGAGGAGATAACAACAACAAAGCCTATAATAGGCTCAGTATTGGATGGAAAGATGAAATAAATAAATAAAACTACAGGGAAACACCAAATATGAACAACACCTTACAGGTTACATGTGTTCATTCATGGCAAGCACATAGGGATGCTGCCTTACCAAACACATGTTTCTTCAAACTATAGCCCATTCCTGTAAATGGCCATGAAGAAAGTAATATACATTCCTCATACCCACTCTCCACCACACTCAGGCCACTTCACATAGTGATTATGCGAGCAAGAGGCATTTTTGCCCAAATAAACTTCCAGAGGTTCTTGTGCGAGTCTGGCTTCCTGCAACGATAACTTCTACAAAAAGAAAACAATGCTACTACTACTATTTTATTCAGAAAACAACAGATATGATATGCATCCCTAATCAATTTGCAGTGTGAATAAAATAAAACCAAAATCAAGTAGCAAGAAAGCACTACAAATATTAATTAATTCATCTGTTGAGGCTGGATAATAATCTTCTCAATATCTCAGTCCTTCTTCACACAGAAAAGAAAATCTCAAATCATACCCTTCCAAAAGATTTCAGAGAGAATTTATCAATGAAGCCAAATAGTTAAGAACTGGTTTTGGCAACCACCAGACCCGTAAAGGTTTGTTTAAACCTTTACTAAAGTTATAACAAAATATTAATTAAACCCTAAAATTAAACACCACCCTGAATGCAACTCAAACCCTAAAATTTAATAATAACAAAAAACATTTAAACACCATCACAATTGCAAACCAAAAATTTATTTCTGTGCCCAACACTTGCTCCTGCAGCATACTCCCGAGGGTGAATTTTGTCTCAAGTCCTCTTGGAGACCAACTGTTGTATATCCCCACCTTGCCTTAGAATTTATGTTTCTGGCAACCAAGTAGCTTCAGAATCTGGAAGGCCCTTCCACTTAACCAAATACTCCATGTGTACTTTGTGTCTTGTCCTCATTGCTTCTCTACTATTGATGATACTTTCCATTTGGGGTGTCTCTTTAGAAGGCAATTCTTGAATCTAGTCATTTGATTCATGTGTTGTTGCTTCTGTACCGACTTCTTTGTTTGAACCTTTATACAATATGAGATCCGAGACATTAAATATAGGTGAAATAGCTACATGTGGAGGCAATGCCACTTTGTAAGCATTTTCTCCATACTTTTCTAAAATTTCACACGGGCCAATCTTCTTCATCATCAACTTTGTATGGCTGCCCCGAGGTAACCGATCTTTGTTCAAGTGAACCATAACCATGTTTCCAACTTGGAACTATACATTTCTTCTTTTCAAATATGCTTTAGCCTTCACCTTTAGATTATTATGTTGTAGAGTTTTCCTCACGTGCTCATGCACTTCCACCATTGCTTCAGCAAAGTCTTCTGCATGTCCACTCCTTTTCTCCAAACCATCCATATTTTTGAGTTTCAAAACTCCCCTTGGATGTCTCCCATAAACAACTTCAAAAGGACTCATGCCTGTGCTACGATTCACTGAGTCATTATATGCAAACTCTGCTTGAGGTATGATAGCATCCCAACTACCTCCATGTTCTTGTGTCAAGTACCTCAAAAGGTTTCCCAAGGATGTATTAACCACTTTAGTTTGCCCATCTGTTTGAGGATGATAGGCTGAACTAAAAGATAAATTTGTGCCCAACTTCTTCCATAGGGTTCTCCAAAAGTGGCCCACAAACTTGCTATCCCTGTCAGATACAATGCTCAATGGCAAACCATGAATATGAACTATTTCCTTAAAGAATAGTCCTGCAATATAACTAGCATCATTAGTGGTTCTACATGGAATAAAGTGAGCCATTTTACTAAATCTATCAACAACCACAAATATGTTGTCATAACCTATCTTTGTCCTTGGTAATCCCATGACAAAATCCATACTCAAACACTCCTAAGGTCTGTTCGGTATGGGTAAAGGCTGATAAAGTTTAGCATTTGTTGATACTCCCTTTGCTCTTTGACATACCAGACAACCTTCCACAAAATTCCTAATGTATGTTTGCATCTTAGGCCAATAATAAAATCTTTGTACCAATTCTAATGTCTTGTTGAGTCCAAAATGACCACTAAGACCTCCACAATGCTTTTCTTTAATAATATTTTCCCGCATAGAGCATTTGGGAATACATAGTTGGTTGCCCTTAAACAACAATCCATCTTGCACAATAAATTCAAAAAAATTAGAATGAAAACTATTTTCCAATTTAGTGCAAACCTCATATGCTTCGCTAAAATCTCTATCTTCCGCATACATTCCCTTCAATGCATCTACACCCATGCTTTGGATTTGTACTTCTTGCACTGTTAACACTCTTCTACTAAGTGCATCAACCACCTTATTGGCTTGTCCTTTCTTATGTTTGATTGTGAAAGTATAAGCCTGCAAACTCTCAACCCATTTCATGTGCCTATGGTTGAGTCTTTCCTACCCATTCAAGAAACTAAGAGCATGGTTGTCAGTATACACAATAAACTCTTTAGGCAGCAAAAAGTGCCTCCATTTTTTCAATGCCTGGACCATGGCATACAATTCCAAATCATAAGAAGAATATTTCTTCTTTGCCTCATTCAGCTTCTCACTGAAAAATGCAACGGGTCTACCTTCTTCACTAAGAACAGCCCCTATTGCAAAGCCACTAGCATCACATTCTACTGTAAAAACTTTATTAAAATATGGTAAAACAAGAACAGGATATTTGGCTACCTTTTGTTTGAGTTCCTCAAAAATCTTATTTGCTGCATTATTCCATTCAAATTGTGTTACCTCCTCCTTTGATGGTGTCTAAAATTGGTGCACAAATGTTGCTAAAGTTCCTTATGAACTTCCTGTAGAATGTGGCCAAACCATGAAAACTTCGAACCTCTCCAACAGCCCTTGGTGTTGGCCAATTAATGATGGCCTCCACTTTAGATGGATCCATTTTCAATTCTCCCTTGGATAAATCCAAGATACACCAACTCTTGTTTCAAAAAGTCACACTTCTCCAAGTTTATCTTCAACTTTTTCTCCTGTAGCCTTTGAAAAAACATCCTCAAATGCTGCAAATGCTCTTCCTTATTCCTGCTATACACCAAAATGTCATCAAGGTAGACAACAAACTTTCCAATGAAGTCGTGCAAAACTTCATTCATTAGTCACATAAATGTACTAGGAGCATTAGATAAACCAAATGGCATAACCAACCATTCATACAACCCTTCATTAGTTTTAAAGGTTGTCTTCCATTCATCCCCTTCTCGTATCCTTATTTGATGATACCTACTTTTGAGATCTATTTTAGAAAAATATGAAGCTCCCCCCAAACAATCCAACAAATCTTCTATTCTAGGAATAGGAAATCTATATCTTATAGTTATCCTATTAATAGCCCTAGAATCAGTACACAACTGCCACTTACCATCCTTCTTTGGAGAAAGAACTGAGGGTACAGCACATGGGCTAAGACTTTTCCTTATTAGCCCCTTGTCAAGCAACTCCTGTACTTGCCTAGCGATCTCTTCATCTTGTTGTGGTGTCATCTTATATGATGCCTTGTTGGGTAGCACTGCTCCAGGAATAAGATCAATCTGGTGACTTATGTCTCTTATTGGTGGCAGAGACTCAGGCATTACCTCAGCAATGATTTCCTTGTACTGGTTCAACAACTCTTCAACTTCTTTCGGGCCTGCTGTCCTACGCTCCTTCTTCCTATCTTCCTTAGGCTTCAGCACCAATGCAAAGCCTATTCCATCTTCTTCAAGAGTATTAATGAACTCTTTCTCACCCACCATCAACACACTTGGTCCAACTTGACCAACCCCTTTCTCTTCTCCTTCAGAATTCAATTTGTATGTTACTCCATCCTTTTGGAAGCTATAAGAATTCTTCTCACCATCATGGCGTGCCTTCCTGTCAAATTGCCAAGGTCTTCCAAGCAAGAGGTGGCAAGCATCCATGGGCAAGACATCACACAATATTTTATCTTTATACTCCCCTATATTGAACTCCACCCAAGCTTGCTCATTCACAGCTTCCTGTTGCCCTTTGTTTAACCAACTAACCTTGTATGGACAAGAATGTGGAAGTCTCTCTAACTTCAATTTGTTTATAGCTTCAAGTGAGATGATGTTATCTGTGGAACCTGAATCAATTATTACTTTGCACAACTTACCTTTCACCTTGCATTGAACTCGAAAAAGATCCCTCCTTTGAGTAGTATCTTCTTTTAGCGGTTCCTTACGAAGTGTCCTCCTTAACATGAGACTTTCTCCTTGAGCCTCTGTCATCAATTGAACTTCTGGTGAGTTCATACTCACATTATCTTCCTGCACATAAGTGACTCTCCTTTCACCATTTTGAGAAGTAGATGCCCTTTGTGGACACTTATATTTTGGGTGCCCTATCTGACCACAATTGTAGCACTTCATTCCTGAGAACCTGGATCCTCTACCTGATCCATCTGACCTTCCTCCATTAGATCCCCTTCCACCGTAGCCTCCTCTGCTACTTGAGTCACCCACTTGCTCCTTAGGGTTAGACTCACCTCGGGACCTCTGGCCTTGTCCTCTATTGTTGAAGTTTCCCCTACCTCGGTCATTCCTTCCACTTCTCCCTCCTTGTTGCTGATCATTCTTCCTCTTCAACTTCTCTTCAACTTTAAGAGCAAGTTAAAAACACTTCCCCAATGTATCTTGGGCCAAGAGGCTGATTTCCTCTTGTATGTTCATTCTCAGACCATTTAAATATCTAGCCACTCTTTCTAGTTCCTCCTCTTGTTTCTTTGCCCTAAGAGTTAACCTATGGAACTCCTCTGTATAGGTATTCACATCCATCTCTCGCTGCCTCAAGCTTTGCAACTTCTTAAACAATTGCACCTCATAATCTGCAGGCAAAAATTGTGCCTTGATTTTTCCCTTCATCACTTCCCATGAAGAGATCATATTTTTGTTATTTTGTATCCTTTCTCCTTGAATATAATTCCACCATGAGAGAGCAGATCCTTTCAACTTTACTTTTGCAAGCCTTACCCTATCATTCTTTGGAACTTCATTCAACTCGAAGTAATTTGTGATTGCTTCAATCCATTCAATCACTTCCTCACTATTGAGACTACCTCCATATGTAGGTAGCTTATCAGTAATATCTCCTTTTATTGACTTTAAAGCATCAACGAATGCCTATTGATCTGCAGGCAATTCCTTTGGTAGATCTTGGTGTTGTTCTCCTTCTTCATCTCCACTGCTACCTTCTTCCACCTCATTCTCCTTATCCTTGTTACTGGACTCCTTCAACTCCTTCAACTTCTCTTCCAGAAGTTCCTCCATCATCTTTTTGATGGCATCTGGAATCATACTTTTCGGAGGCATGGTGTGAGCCTCAGCTTCAGCCTGTGATTCTTTTGCAGACATACACTTCCCAGCAAGATCTTGTCTCGCTCTAATACCAATATGATGAGGAGATAACAACAAAAAAGCCTATAATAGGCTCAATATTGGATGGAAAGAAGAAATTTTTTTTAAAAACTACAGGGAAACACCAAATATGAACAACACCTTACAGGTTACATGTGTTCATTCATGGCAAGCACATAGGGATGTTGCCTTACCAAACACATGTTTCTTCAAACTGTAGCCCATTCCTGCAAATGGCCATGAAGAAAGTAATATACATTCCTCTTATCCGCTCTCCACCACAATCAAGCCACTTCACATGGTGATTATGCGAGCAAGAGGCATTTTTGCCCAAATAAACTTCTAGAGGTTCTTGTGTGAGTCTAGCTTCCTGCAACAATAACTTCTACAAAAAGAAAACAATGCTAATACTACTATTTTATTCAGAAAACAACAGATATGATATGCATCCCTAATCAATTTGCAGTGTGAATAAAATAAACCAAAATCAAGTAGCAAGAAAGCACTACAAATACTATTTAATTCATCTATTCAGGCTGGACAATAATCTTCTCAATATCTCAGTCCTTCTTCACACAGAAAAGAAAATCTCAAATCATACCCTCCCAAAAGATTTCGGAGAGAATTTATCAATGAAGCCAAACAGTTAAGAACTGGTTTTGGCAACCACCAAACCCGTAAAGGTTTGTTTAAACCTTTACTAAAGTTATAACAAAATATTAATTAAACCCTAAAATTAAACACCACCCCGAATGCAATTCAAACTCTAAAATTTAATAATAACAAAAAACATTTAAACACCATCACAATTGCAAACCAAAAATTTATTCCTGTGCCCAGCACTTGCTCCTACAACACACAACAATCAATAAGACAAGAATAAAGGGAAAGAATGTCATACAGAAAGAGATCCCTTGAGTATATATCTAGGAAAAGGACTTGGATTCAACATTAGCACCCCTTCCATCCACTTTATGTAATATAGACCTAATTTGGGCCCTTTCGAAGGTTGTGCTTGAAGTTCCCTCTTTTGTTTTCTCTAATGTACATATAAAATTAGGGGTTCAATATATACATCATAAATTCTATCTCAAATATTCATTATGCTATGTATTTTCATGTTACAATTTTAATATCAAAAGTATATATCCAATCTCATTATTCAATTAAGTTCATTATCTTCCATACTCTCTTGTATAGGCCATCATTATTTTTTTGTGTAATTTTTGGAGATTACAACTCTTACATGAGCTCCTACATGGTATCAAACCATTACACAACAAGTACTTTTCTTGTGTCAGTTTTGTTGCATAATGCTTAGCGGGCATGGTAGAGTGCAATTAGATATGTTAGTTTTGTATGTAATTTATTTTAGTGTTATTTTTAAAAAATAATGTACTTAGACAATGTTCAAGGTATAATGCTTCAAAACATAGATTTGGTGTAAATAATAAAGATAATAAATAACGTGGAAAAACCCCTTTTGTGGTAATAATTCCAACCAAATACAAGTCCTCTTATTTTAAATATTCCAAAATGGCATCAATAAAAATGATCTCGGTCAATAAGCCATATAAAAGTCTTCAAGAACAACTAATACCTCTCCTAGGACCAATTTGCATCTCTCAAAGGAACTCTTTCATAAATACAATCATGAGTATGAGACCAAAGCTTACAAACAACTCTCAACAAACAAATACAAAACACTACAAACTCCATCTATGATTAACTTGAACTCAAACAAGTTACTTATAGCATCCCTAACATGAAAGATCTAAAATCGCAAAGGATAAAGAGGAAGCCTAAAATTCAAGAATTTCAATCTTAGTAGTCACACATAGTTGCATACAAGATTTCCTTTCTTTCTACACATGGACAAAGGATATATTTTTCACTTTGAACCAACCAACCAATCCATGGTATATGGCTCTATGACTGAACCAATGATTCATAAATATTTTGTCGACCTTTTCTTATAATCATACCATTATATATAAAGTTAAAAAATAAATGTGCACAAGTTTTCGAAAAGAATCTAAGTTTAGAAATTATATTCAATTTTTTATCCTTTTTAAACAATGATTTCCTTCAGCACTGCATTTATTGTTGAAGTTTCAAGATTGCTACATATGAAAATAATATTGTTGGTGATTTCTATATCTTTTCAAATACAACAATCTCTCTCCATTTGTATTGAAAATAAGTCTGTGAAGAGACATGTCCCTTGAAGGGACATGTATGTTTATTAGTTATGTAATTACTATATATATATATATATATACACACACACATACACACATTATATCTCATATATAATTATCCATAGGTTTATCCAACTAAAGCTATAAAACATTAACACTCCCTCTTAGCTAGAAAGGATAAACATATGATTGATATTACACCATTGATAATGTTAGGAAATCAAATCAAGGAAATCTTTGATATAGAAGATTTCCATTATATAATATCATATGGGTATTGGCCTATCGGAATATCAACACATGATATTCACCAAATACTCTTTTGATATCATATTAGGTAACATGAGTATTGGCCTATTAGATAAGATAAGATAAAATTATTAATGTCCACGAAAAACCAAAATGGTTTATGGGACTGAGCATACAAACAGAAGAGCCAGCCAAGCAAAGGCACCAAATGGTGGCTAAAAAGGAACAAAGCAACAAGAAAAAAGAAAGACAAGGCAAGAACTAAGGGTCCTTCATTGTCACAAAGAAATCCATAATAGAGAGGTACATCCATGGACAATCCATAGTCTTCGGATGTTGTGAAGAACCCCTATAGGACTAATGCTACCTGTAGAGACTGGTACAATGTCTAACAGATCTGGAATGTGAAGTAGTGGAAGGCCTTTTCAAACCCCGTGGAGGAGACAAGGGAGAGAAAAAGGTGGTAATGAGCTGATCAAAAGTCCCTCTCTGATGAAAGGACTGCAGGGTATTCTCTCGAAGATGGGTGGCCTCCTGAAGAACATCAATAATATCAATCAAATCACCAAGTACTCTAAGTAATGGCCTATCAGAACATCAACTAAATGATATTCACCAAGCATTCAATACGGTAATGGCCTGTCAAAATATCAAGGCAAGATATTCACCAAATACCTATCATTTATCAATACAAACAACTTATAGACAGTCAATTTAGTGACATCTAACACTAAGTTGTTAATTTCCAAGATAAAGCATTTCATGATATAAGTGATTGGAAGTCATCACTTCCTCCTGATGTACACAGGGGGCAGACCCATACATATATTACATCAAAATTTTGCATGAAGTCACCGTAGAGACTATCATGCGGTGTTTTCATGACATTTTCCATGAACCATATCAAAGGATAAGGTTTTCATACATAGGGGGTTGACCCATACATATATTACATCAAAATTCTACATGAAGTTACCGTAGAGACTATCATGTGGTGTTTTCATGACACTTGTCATGAACCATATCAAAGGATAAGGTTTTCACCTCAAACTTATATCTCATAGATAAGAATGTATTACAAGGGATTGCACTTGGAACTCCTTCACAAAGAAACATTAACCTTTTGATCTCTTTGTCAAGGTTACCAATAAAGTGTCAAAACTAGTCTAATATCAAATTCTTTGACCTCTTAGTACAAGGTTGTCTCTGATGAAGTGTCAAACTCCCTCTGAATATGATATCATCCTTCTAACCTTCTAGCAACAAATCATGTCATGCTTCCCTAATTCAACAAGTCTCTGGATAGCATAAGCCCTTCCAACCTACATACACGAAACTTTATCCCATGAGTCATAGTCCTTTAACTACTATAGTTTCTGATCACTGGAGAATCCATCTCGACATGATCTACTCTCTCTTAATCAATATAACCAAAATTCTCGAAAGTCAATTGAAACACATCCTCTATCTACTCCTTGAGATGAATGTGTCAGAGTCCCTCTCTTTCAAGGTTGCCTCTAATAAAATGCCAAGCTCCCTAAGAATCTCAATCAATCTCATTTTTCTATAAGAACATTCTCATAGGAAAAAAAATCAAGACAAATAATCTTATAGTATGTATATAAATACAAAAAATAAGAAAAAGACTGATGTAGTACTCAAAAGTAAATACTTATCTGCACATCAACATTCTTGATACAAGTTGCTCTAATGAAAATCCATCAAAATAAAAATTAAAAAAAGTTATCTTAGAGTATTTGAGAGACATCTCCCCTCTAAAGATACTTCAAATCGAAATGGAACACTAGTCATTACTCCCCTCCACAATGTAAAATTCCCTTGCTTATATGATTGAACAGTCACATTAAATATGACAAATTACTCTCCTTCTTCTTTTTGTTCTCATTAAATAGTTAAAAATGCTTCATCACATATAAATCTTCAATGAATATTATTAAATACTACATCATGTATGAGAATTTGGTCTTCTTGCCTAGAAGGGGAGCCTATTTGCATTCACTGTGCCTTTTCATACTTCAGCCGCTCTAACTAAACACAATGTAGGTTGAACATTGTAAAGCATTATATGTCGAGCTTGTACTGATAGAGGGTCCAAAATAGATCACGGCCATGTCATGTTACCAATGTATAGACTCAAGGGACTTCTCTAGACGTCTACTACCAGCGATGCCAGAGACACGGGCATGTAGCCAAAGAGCTTTCTTTCTCTAACATCGAAATATCCACCACGTTGGCAAAGTGGAAAGACAGCTGTTAGAATCATCGAACCATAAAGGACACTCTTATCGCCTAGTTGGACTGTCATGGTGAAAGTTCATGTACATCGTGTTGGCGCCCACTGTCATCTTAAATAGTTTAAATCTATTTCATGTTTTTCATCGTGCGCATAGGCTGTGAGGAACGTTGGCAAAGAGGTAGAATTTGGCTTGATACCTCATGTGAATCATTGCTCATAAAATAATTGGTGTATTTGTTTTGATACCATTCAAACTAAAATATCAATTTCATATTTCAATATTCACTGGTTTAATATCATTGGAAGTTCTTATCATATTTTCTCCCTCGTCAAGATTTAAAGTCATTTCCGTGATGTGGTGGCCAATCAAGTAGAGGGTCTCTCAACTCGTTTATAGTTCATACACTCAATTGCACCGTTTCATTAATAATTACTCAAAGTCGCATCAATTAATTGTATAACTGCTTTGTTCTTTAAGATTCTGCAAATCACATGAGCTTTCAAATTTTCTGGCGTTGATGCTTCAAAGTACTTTACATGGTGAATGTCATTCATTGTAGCATCCACTAATATTTCCACAATGTTTTAATAAGATCACTTGATTCCTGTTGAAAAGTTCGTTATTGTGTGATGATAGAATCATTGCTAAACAATAACAATATGAACGATCTTTCACACAAAGTCTTATAGTTGATCTCAATTCTGTTACAATGTTTGGCAACAGTATTATATTTCAAGGAATAAGCAATTTACACTAAAAGATTCTTCGGTCACGACACCCATAATAGTCCTTCGTGTCCAACTTCATCCAATGTCAACAGTTGTACCTTGCCTTTATAGTGTATTCCTCTGATCGATTGTGTGTTAGTAACTATAACACACGACAATCTTCATCTACTGCCATATCTCTGCATTACACTCGCTTCAAGGGATTGAAGTTACCAATTCAAGATCCACACACGTAATCGACTATAAAAGGCTATCAACATTCATCAGTTGCAGAACTCTAAGAACTTTATCGATCACAATCACAAGGATATTGTTGCCATCATCTTCATTATTTAGATCACATCCCTAATATATATATCTGAGGTCGAGTTGGCTCCATACTATTGCCACCATAAATATAAAACGAAATTGCTTATGGAGTTCCTAATAAAGTCGAATCTCTTGCACTCTTACAAAATCAACACTCATTGGAGTGATGAATTAGACTACCAATGTCATGGAGATTTCACATCTATCCTCTACATCTTGTAAACCAATCACATGTTCTTTGGATTCCTTGGATCTAAATTTCTTAGAGTAGTCCATAACAGGAACTATACACTTCTTTATATTCTCACACTAGCACTAAACTCACAACAACGTTGATGACTGTAATGTAGTCAGAGGTTTATTTTGTACATCAACATGCTCGTGTGAGATCCAAACACCATCTTTTGAACACACGCACACGCACACACACACACCTATCTTTTCAAATACAACAAACTCTCCATTTATATTGAAAATAAGTCTATGAAGAGACATGTCCCTTCAAGGGACGTGCCTGTTCATTAATTATGTAATTAATATAAAATATATATATATATAATAAACACATTATATCCCATATATAATTATCTATAGATTTATCCCACTAAAGCTATAAAACATTAACATTTATAAACTCATATTCAAACTTAAAACATCGATTTAATTACAAAAATTCAAAATATCCCATAACATTCCACACCTCCTCAAAAAGAAAATCCAAGTGCTTATAAAATAAATGAAATACACTAAAGGTAGAACTAATACATTCCATTTTTCCTATATACATTAAACAACAAATAAATCCAAAATAGGTCATAATAAGTATTGTAACTAGTATTCACCCCCAAGTGCTAAAACAATTTGAGGACTTAATTTGGAACCACATAACGAAGGTTTTACTTATTGAAACTCTTTTGTAGAAGATGAGAAAAGTACCTTGATAAATGTTGTTGAATGAAATTGTTTTTTATGAGAAGTACTTACTACAAGATAGCTTCATATTTAGGATGGACAAAATTGGTCTTTCAAAAGTCAATCATAATGGTAATCAATACTCTCTAACTTTTGTTATAATTTTTGTTATAAATAAATGGTCAACTTTATATTTGTTTATTGATTTCATAATAATTTATATAAGATTTTCAATTATTTTCCGATAGATTTTTTTTGGAAAATGAGTTGTACAAAAATGTGTGGTGTTACTCTTATATCATTTTAATCATCCCTCATAATTATAAATGATTTTGAAAAATCCATCTTCAAGAATTCGAAAACATTCTCTTTAGAATATACATATTCATAATCTATTGCATAATTTATCTGTAAAAGATAATAACTAAGAAGATATACTGCCCTTGATAATATACACATCTTAAAATCAATCTTATATTAATTCAAATACTCTTTTTCCAGCCATAATTCAATCTTATGAATATACTGACATAAATGTTAAACAACCCATTTCCAGCCCAATTCTAAAAACTTTAAAATACAAGGTCATGCAATTACTTGAAGTACAAAGCATATAATTTTCGTATATGATGATGGTCTCCAGCTTCCCACCAGAAAATAGCTCCGCCACTCAAAAAAAATTCACTGCATGATGTAATTTAAATTAACTAATGTAATACAGTACGTAAATATATGGAACTATGAATAGCAGCGTGAAATACTTCCATAGGCATATTAATTAGGATAACTTTATATTTAAAAAATAAGGGAACGCGGTACAGTACTAACACTTATGTCAGATCGTCCTCATTAAAAGGCTCTTCGTCAACAGCAGCGGATGAAGAAACTGCAGCCATATCACCCGTGGGTAGCTTTCTTGCAAGCCTAATAATCTACAAGTAAATAAACTAGTGCTTAGAATTTTACCTGACAAAATAGATAATCATTGCCAAAAGAAATAAACAAATCCTACATTAAAACTTTTGAGAGATATATTAACACTCAAGAAAGCGAATTTAAAAGTTAAAAATAAAACAGTGTTTCTACAAGTTTTATATTTGGGGATGGGGAGACAGCTTAAAAACTAAGTTTCATGGTAAGTTGGTAGCTACTAATGTTTCAAATACCAAAATCCAAACCCTATACAATTTCACACTCGAAATTACTTTGTTGTCCTGCCCAATTGGCAACTAGGAATATTTGTTTAAACTCAATACAATCAGCAGTCTATATAGTACAACAGTCTGAAACATACAGCAGCAGAGCAGCACAAGCAGAAAATATATACTCAGCAACCGCATCAACTCATCGTATAAGTAACAAATAAGGAACAGCAGAGGAGAAATTTATATACCAATTAGTTAATATGCAGGTTCAGACTGTGTCCGGAGTAATGTGGAGATCATGCCTTAGCTTTACATATTTATATAGATGCACATCTCTGTTAAATAGTAATAAATACATGACAAATATAATAACATTGCTACAATCTGTCAAATGGATAGGGAAGGAATCTGCCGTAAAGGATTACTGCTATAAGGCACCCTTCTACAGTGGCAAGCAGGGAGAATAGTTACGAGGGCACCATATTGCACCATGGAAGGGAGAGAATGGCTAAGTGCAACCAATTGCATCTATGTCGAGGGGCTGTTGACAAAACCAAATTGCTCCAACCATGTAAGAATGGAGGGGGATTGAATGGAGGTAGAACTGTTGTCTTGAGGCATTTTGCCATGCCTCCTTATTCTATATCTTATACGTCTAAAAACCGCCCAGTGAGAGAGAGGGTCTGAGGTGCCAGAAAGAAGTTACCAAGTCTACGTAATAGGCTGTCCTAGAATGGACTAGAGGGATCTTTATGTTGGAGAGCTGAGGAACCCTCTTATGACCTGCACCCAACCCCACAAGGTACTATGTGTTTTTTTGAAATATGAGGCGGGATAGGGAAAGCAAGTACAAGAACCCCAACAGGTAGGATACCTCGGGTGGCTATCCATGTTACCTACCACCAAGGCCAAGTGGGCCAAAGTTTCATTCTTAAGCTTAGTGTGAGATGACTTCAGGCAAACCTATTGTGCTGCTTCTCCCACACCCTATTGTGTTTGAAATGATGCTATAGATATTTGAATATCACGTGTTATGTAATATCCCTAATAAAGGAAATATGTGTGTGTTTGTGAATGTGCCAATGTGTGTATTTTTCTTATGATTACAGGATTCAAATTCAGGATTACTCTATATGAAGAGGCATTTTACTTGGTAAGATGTAACCTAACCCCAATTCTCTACCATCATGATATTTTAGGGCAAATTACGAAGGGGAAATTACAGATGATATCAGAGCATGATCCTACCATCGTGCAGGGTAAGATGAATCAATAAATACATTCTAGCCAATAAGAAGGGTTCAAAAAAGTGTGTTGGTGTGCATGCTTTGTGTCTGCATATATTCATGTGTATACCTCATGTATGCGTTATCTTCATACATTCATGTGTACTTCGTGTTGTTAAGTGCATGTTCTATGTTTGGCTCTATATTTTTAGAAAATGAAAATAATTAGAGTGACCCAAAAGATATGAAATTATTAGCCAATGTTGGTCAATGCAAATCAGTTTATTGGCAACAATGATGAAGGGTTGTGTTGTGAGGTTTTCACACCATTGCCCCAAAATTTTTGGGGACCCCCTTTTTTTTCGATTGCCTTAGCAATTTTCGGTCTAGAGCTTTCAAATTTGAAGATTTCACACCTTGGACACCTTCAAGGCTAGTGGAGAGAGGGTTAGATTTATTTTCACCCGGTTTCAACTTGATTTTCCAGAGCCACCAATTTCATCCTTAGGCCGAACAAATTTTAAAAGAGCAACACTTGGCTGGATAAAATTGTAAATTTTGTACTTAGACATTTTTTTTTGAAAATTTGGATATAATTTTATAAAATTGGATAATTTTCAAAAAATGAAATTTTTGTTAAATTTGGTCTTATGGAAAATTTTAATTTTTTTTTTTGTGAAGAAAATTAATTTTTGTGATGGTGAAATAAAATTGCAAAATCGATTTTTGGCTCTAGAAGAAATTTTATTTTATTTTTGTCAAAAAAAATTTATTGGCATAGCTAAATCAATTTGGAGAGAAATTGCAAAAAAATTGGTTGTAATAGATTAAAGTTGCCTTGAAAACTTTTTGCCTTTAATGAAATTGGTAATTTAATATTGAAAAAATGGCTTTTGGTTAGCCAAAATCCAAATTTAATGACGTATTAATTACTAAACTCCCATTAAATGGAAATATTTGACAACCTCAAAGCATTATTTAATTTCTTTTTGCAATTTAGAACTAATTGGCAATTTAAAAAGTTAATTTTCATCATGGCAAACTTAATTTTGGTTAAGTATTTAATTTTGGGCCATAATTTTGCATTAATTATTTGTTTTTCTTTCTCCCAGGGTCCAAGAAGAAAGTTGGGTATAAGAGGAGACCTCTCTCCCATTTCCTCCTCACTTCTCACTTCTCCTTCTCAAGGTTTTGGTGATTTTGCAAGAGCAGATCTGCACTCTTCTTGCTTGGCGAATTTAGTGGAGGGCAAAATTTGTGGGAGCCGAAATTTGTGGGGGCCGAATTTTGTGGAAGGCGAATTTTGTGGGGGCCGAAATTTGTGGGAGCCGAATTTTGTGGGAGTCGAAATTTGTGGAAGATAAAATTCTGATTTTTGCAAGAGGTTGTAATTTTGGCCCTCGGTTGGGTAATTTTATTTGGAGGTGAATTGCATGATAAATTTCTGATTTGCAAAGGGATTTGAAGTTCTTGAGGTCTTGTCCTAGGTTCCGAAAAGTTGCTGTAAGATTATTGGTTAAAGTGAATTTTCATCATCTAGAGTTGCAAGGGGTCCTTAAGCTGACATCCATCTTTCGTTCTAGTCTAAGGATTGCTCCTCTTGGTTCTTCTTGCCTTCTGGTCCACCACTCTACCATCCCGTAATAGGGCGACAAGCATGGAGGATGTTAGTGCAAGTAAGAATCCAAAGCGGGCAAACACTAAGAAAGACAAAGAGGATATGATGTCATGTCCCCACTCTAGCTCAGTCTAACAGAGACATGTGAGTCAGCTTATTATGGGGTCTTGTAGGCTGACAGGGTTGAATAGAGACCCAGTATGGTTATTTAGTGTTGGGGACTTGGTTTTCTGGTGGGTATTGATCAATTGGGTGACGTTCCTTATTTTTAGGAGGCAGTTCCTACATTTATGGGGTTCATTCCTACTTTTTAGGAGGTATGATCATGCCCAGGGCTGGGTTTCCATGAGATGACCCTTTGGGTTCAGTTTCAGAGGGATAGGGCTTGTTTCCTAAATTTTAGGAGCACCCCTAGATTTTAGAGATGAGACTGCCAGTGGATCCTTGATTTCCGACTTCAATCACAGACAGGTGACAGGATGATTTTATGGTTTGTGATGTCAGTTGGGCAGTTTATGGCTATTTGGGTTATATTTTTAATATTTCCAAAGTTAGCGTTTAATATTTAAATAAGGCCAAGTTAATAGCCATTTTGGAGTAATAAGGGAATTTTGGCCTCATCTAGATGCGTATCCCATGTTATGATAGCTCGTTGGAAAGGTCTTGAAATTCTCTAAATCTTCCTCTTTGGTCTCAGGGCAATTCGGTGAGCGGATTTATTACTATGGTGGAAAAGGTCATTTTCTAGTGACATGGTCACTTTAAAATAAGATTTAATTCATTTTTATAGCCAGCGCCAATTGGGGGTCACTTTAGGGTTCGAATTGCTTTGCAAGGGGTTATAAGGAGATGGGCGCCATTTCTCATGATTATGCATATTTTTCAAACACTTCTTCTCAAATTTGCTCTACTTGAGCGATTTGCATTCTGGGACGCAAACCCTAGGGTAATTGTTGGCTGGGACGTAACCCTCAGCAGCATTGGGTATTGGTTTGTCAGTAGTTTCAACAATATTCAGGAGGAAGGTAGACGCCACTTCAGCTTGGGCCTACAATTTGTTTTGTTGGGCATGTTCTTTGGCGCATGGGAGGTGAATTCTAGCAGCCGTACACTGCCATTTCTTGCAGCCATACTTTGTCATTTGCAGCACTTGGATACATAGAAAAATTGGTTACTCAGCAGCAAAGTCTTGCATCTTATCAACCCATTTTCATCAGCCAGTTGTGGAGTCATTGTTAGAGGAAATGTACTGGATCTTTTATTTGGTTCTTTAATTCAGAGATCTGCCTGGTACGATTTGTATCAACTCTGACTTTACTGCATATTGTTATTTATTTTCAAACTCTTTTCTTGCCATTTGTTACTTCTCATTTCTATGTGGAATAATCATCAAAAACACAACAACAAACAAACTCTTCTGCATTTCCGTCTAGTTCTACAAGAAAACATTAATAAACAGGAAAAAACAAAAATAAAATAAATCTACAACAGATTTGCAGCAGAGATCCATCAGGGATCTTTCAGTGGTATCAGAGCTTACATCCTGCCAGCCTGTAGGGTTTGTGAGAAATTGTCACAATAGATTTTGGCATCTAGGTATTGGATAAAAGTTTTTGATAAATCATTTCAGCATCTGGGTAGTCACTAGTTGGTTTATTAAATACAAATCTATGCATCCTGGTGGAGAAATACACAGATTCTACGAGCGCAGGAGAAACCAGTGGCAAGTAGAGGCCGCCAGAGACGCACAGATACCAGCTATGGGTGAGGCACAGGGTGCTGCTGGCGACGGCATGCCTACAGAGGCAGAAGAAAGAGAGATGGTGCAGACCCTATTCACTACTCAATCCAGGATCGCTCAGGCTCTAGACAGGTTACAGGATACCTTGGAGCGTTTGGAGATGGGTGGACACAGAGGCAGGCAAAGTAGATCAGTTTCAGTGGCTGGTAGTCAGCGCAGCCATCAGTCCCATTCTTCAGTTGGGAGCTCCCTTCATTCCAGTAGGAGGCATCGCCATCGTACACCTACTATGAATAGGCCATTGCTTCCCCAATTCATACCAAGTGAATGGCCAGCGCAGGTGGAACCACCAGAAGTGGGGTTTCAGGAGTCAATTTTGACGGCCACAGCTGAGTGGAGAGCTCTACCTCCTGAGGTTAGGGACGTCTTCCCTCTTCCCTAGTATTGTGCACAGCGTAGAGATACAACCAGGTTCAGGGGAGATCGTGGTAATAGACTACCACAACAGCAGCAAAATTATGACCTCAATAGAGCTACTGGGAAGATTACATTGGCCCCATATAATGGCTCAGGAGACACTAGTGCACGAGCTTGGGTCCACAAGCTGGACATATACCTTTCATTGAGGCCCATGCCTGAGCGTGAGGCTATTCAGTTTGCTGTGTTGCATTTAGAGGGGATTGCCTATGATTGGTGGCACCATGGATTGGTCACCCAGGATCACACCTTAGTTCACTCCTATGCTGAGTTCACCGAGCGACTCATTGCACGATTTGACCGTAAGGATACAGAACTTTATTACAGGGAGTTGGCTCACCTTAAACAAACTGGTCATGCAAAAGCCTATATTAATGAGTTCCAGCATATTGCAGTTATGGTACCGGATATGCCCCAGAAACGTAGTGTGATGTTGTTCATTGAGGGTTTGCAGGATAGACTAAAAGGATTGGTACGTGCTTTCCAACCAGCTACTCTTAAGGAGGCTATTGATGTGACATTGAGATTGGATACTGTTCCCACTTCTTATCAGGCAGATAAGAAACCATTTAGAGATTCACGGCTTGCACAGAAGGCCAATACAACACAGAACAAAGGAGGGACCTCATCTAAAACTCCTTGGATGAATCAGGAAACGAGGAATGAATTGAGGAGGAAAAAGTTGTGTTTTTTCGGCAAAGAACCATGGGAACCAGGACACTGTTGCATGGGTAAAGGAAAGGTTCATTTGATTGAGGTGACTTCTGAGTTAGGAGATGAGGAGGTTCCTGATACTGATATTGAGGATAATACAGAGGATGATGAGCATTTTCCGACACAGTTGGAGTTAGACACCGCTGAGCCTGTGGCATCAGCTAAAGTAGCTATGGCTACCCTCTCCAGTTATCCTAAGCTAAAGTAGCTATGGCTACCCTCTCCAGTTATCCTAAGTTTCATGCCTTCCGATTGAAAGGTACACTTAAGGGTAAGCGGATCACCAGTTTGGTAGACACAAGTGCTACGCATAACTTTATTGATCAAAAATTAGTTGAGAGGCGTGGCTTATAGTACGAGGAGTTTGGTGGTTTTGGAGTGAAGGTGGCTGATGGTGCCATTTTGGGTTGTACCAAGCGGATTACACAGCTTAGTATTCAGATGGGAGATTATACTTTGATTGATGACTTCTATGTGCTTCCCGTAGAAGATTATGATGTGGTTTTGGGCATGCAGTGGTTACAGGGTATTGGGCGTTACATTATTGATCACCACCGTATGCAGTTAGAGTTTCTTTCTGGCGGGCAGAAGGTGATTTTGAGGGCAGTGTCAGATGGTGGAACCAGGGAGGTGACTTCTCGCAGGATGGAGACCATCCTTAGGCATAATGATGTGCTTTGGGCTACACACTGTTTGGTTAAATCCAAAACACCCATATCTCAGGATGGCCGTGTATTTCATGTGGACATTCAGTCAGTGATGGATCGTCACAGTAGAGTGTTTGGTGATATACCTCCTGGAGTGCCACCAGATAGAGGGTTTGAGCATGGTATAGAGTTGGAGGATGGAGCGAAGCCAGTGATTACTACCCCATACCGTCATCCTAGAGCCTATAAGGATGAAATTGAGAAGACTATTCATGAGCTATTGGACATGGGTTTCATTCGACCTAGTTCCAACCCCTTTGCTTCTTCTATAGTGCTTGTTAAGAAGAAGGATGGGACTCTATGGATGTGTGAGATTATGGAGGGATTGATAGTGGATGACAAATACAGTGTGGTAGATGATATTATCTACTATAAAGACAGGGTTTACCTTGTTTCGGGTTCTCAGTTGAAGGAACAAATTTTGCATGCTCTCCATGATATTCCTACAGCCGGACACCCAGGATATGGTAAGACTTACAGGGCGGTACGTGAGAGATTCTCTTGGGAGGGTCTCAAAGATGATGTTTTACACCATGTCCGTGAGTGTATGACTTGTCAGCAGAACAAGTCGAAGCATACCTACCCAGCGGGATTATTGTAGCCCTTGCCTATACCGGAACAGAAATGGACAGGGATCTCCATGGATTTCATTACAGGTCTTCCTCAGGTTCAGGGGAAAGATTGCATCTATGTTGTTGTGGATAGGCTAACGAAGTATGCCCACTTCTTTCCCATTGCATTAGATTTTACAGCATCACAGGTGGCTGAGTTGTTCTTCAGGGAGGTGTTTAGACTTCATGGTCTTCCCAAGACCATTGTGAGTGATAGGGACAGCAAATTCATGAGTTCCTTCTGGTAGGAACTTTTTACACTAGCTGGTACTTTGTTAACAACTAGTGCTAGTTACCACCCTCAAACGGATGGGCAGACAGAAATAGTTAACAAATGGGTTGAGGGATATTTGCGTAACTATGTGTCAGGGCAGCAAAAAGCATGGGTGCGTTGGCTGCATTTGAGCGAGTATTGTTATAATACTACGCATCATATGTCCATTGGCATGACGCCTTTCAAAGCTCTCTATGGATATGAGGCATTATCTTTCACTGATTTGGCATTTGGTGATAGTAGAGTTCCCTTGGCTCAGGATTGGTTACAAGAGAACCAGGATGTCATGAGATCTCTTAGGGAGAATTTGCAGCAGGCCCAAAATCAGCAAAAGATGTACGCTGACAGGCACAGAATTGAGAGGGCATTTGAGGTGAATGATATGGTCTTTCTGCGTTTACAACCATATCAGCAGAGCACCCTAAAAAGGGGGGAAGCTGAGAAGCTCAAACCACGTTTTTATGGTCCATACAAGATACTCAGGCGAGTGGGAGAGGTTGCATATGAGGTTGAGTTACCACATGGCAGCAAAGTTCATAATGTATTTCATGTATCTTGCCTGAAAAAGGCCCTTGAACAGCATATTATAGTTTCACCCGAATTACCTCCTATGGATGAGGAAGGTAAATTGATTTTGGTCTCTGATGAGATTCTTGAGGTGAGGGAACGGTGGCTGAGAAGCCGGGTGATTCGAGAACATTTGGTTCGATGGAGAGATCTTCCCATAGAGGATGCCACCTGGGAGGGTGAGAGCATTTTACAGCATCCTGCATTACAGTTGCTTGTGGGCAAGCATCTCTGAGAGGGGAGGACTGTGATGTCCCCACTCTAGCTCAGTCTAACAGAGACATGTGAGTCAGCGTATTATGGGGTCTTGTAGGCTGACAGGGTTGAATAGAGACCCAGTATGGTTATTCAGTGTTGGGGACTTGGTTTTCTGGTGGGTATTGATCAGTTGGGTGACGTTCCTTGTTTTTAGGAGGCAGTTCCTACATTTATGGGGTTCATTCCTACTTTTTAGGAGGTATGATCATGCCCAGGGCTAGGTTTCCATGAGATGACCCTTTGGGTTCAGTTTCAGAGGGATAGGGCTTGTTTCCTAAATTTTAGGAGCATCCCTAGATTTTAGGGATGAGACTGCCAATGGATCCTTGATTTCCGACTTCAATCACAGACAGGTGACAGGATGATTTTATGGTTTGTGATGTCAGTTAGGCAGTTTATGGCTATTTGGGTTATATTTTTAATATTTCCTAAGTTAGTGTTTAATATTTAAATAAGGCTAAGTTAATAGCCATTTTGGAGTAATAAGGGAATTTTGGCCTCATCTAGATGCGTATCCCATGTTATGATAGCTCGTTGGAAAGGTCTTGAAATTCTCTAAATCTTCCTCTTTGGTCTCAGGGCAATTCGGTGAGCGGATTTATTACTATGGTGGAAAAGGTCATTTTCTAGTGACATGGTCACTTTAAAATAAGATTTAATTCATTTTTATAGCCAACGCCAATTGGGGGTCACTTTAGGGTTCGAATTGCTTTGCAAGGGGTTATAAGGAGATGGGCGACATTTCTCATGATTATGCATATTTTTCAAACACTTCTTTTCAGATTTGCTCTGCTTGAGCGATTTGCATTCTGGGACGCAAACCCCAAGGTAATTGCTGGCTGGAACGTAACCCTCAGCAGCATTGGGTATTGGTTTGTCAGTAGTTTCAACAGAATTCAGGAGGAAGGTAGACGCCACTTCAGCTTGGGCCTACAGTTTGTTTTGTTGGGCATGTTCTTTGGCGCATGGGAGGTTCATTTGATGTAAGCCCAAGTGGCAATTTCCCTTTCTTCTAGAATTGGACAAGTGTCTATTTCTGATTGGCCACCATTTTGGTGCCTTCTCATTGGTTGCCACTTTTTGCACTTTTTTCATTGGTCCATTGATGAGGTGGCGTCTTCTCATTGGCCGATGGGGTGGCAACCCTAATTAGGGTTTTGAGGATCCAATCTGGATCGTTGATCTTGTTTTGATCTCCACCATCCGTTGTATTTCTGGCCCCTATAAAAGGACATTTGCTCTCATTTGTAAAGGGGGTTGGAGAAATTGTTGCGAAGATAATACCAAAATTGCTCTCTTTTTCATTGTTGCGATTTGCATGTTGATTAAGAACCTTGGGTATTATTGCATGTTTTCTACTCCCGCTTACTTAGATTTCTTTCAAGTTGTTGAAGTAAATTTCATTTCAAGTTGTTTAAGTTGTTTAAGTGAAAGTAAAGTAGATGGATAGTTGTATGGTAGCATTGGTAAATGTTTGATAGGGATCAATACTAGACCACTAGTATCCTAGCGGCTGGTTGGGAAGCCTTGTGTGGTAAGCTAGTTTATTATTCCTTTGAATCATTGCACCTGTGAAAGTGAGGCCGCTGGTCAGCTCTCATTAGGTTCGATCCCCGTCCATTTGCTAACTTTCCATTCATAGGAGTAGGAGTAGAATAGTGAGTAGCTGAGTAGTTGAAGTTTAGAGAGAAGAAAGTTAAAGTAGGTCAAGTATTAGAACACATCCAATCACCTTCCACCACCATCACTTTACCATCAACATCACCATTGGCAGACACTTCCATCACCATCACTACCATCAACATTATCTGCCACTCGCATATTTCACAAACCCATCATCATCTCCATCATTCCACCAAAGTTCAAGTCATCCTCAAATGAATAGCGTAAGGCCGCCTATGTGAGTATACAACGGTCTAAGAAACATTGGAGCTATTGCTTATGTCTCCATGAGTAATAACTTTTCAAGAGAGGAGTTGCATGTTTGATATCCCATATTGAATATTCGAATCCTAATATGTTATGTAAGTGATACAAAACTTGCATCAACAAGTTGTAACTCTTCAAAGGGTTGTGATTCTGAAGGATTGTGACTATTCAAAAGAATTGCAATTATCTAGGGTTCTGACTCTTTCACAAGGCAGAAATGTTGAAGGCTTGTGACATTGCAAAGGGACAAACATGATGAAGAGGTGTTCTCTCCCCCATAGTAGAAAATATATAGTGGAGAAGGTTTCATTTGAGGGGGACATCTAGGGGAGATCAAGTTGGGAAGTAATAAATCATTCTCAAAGGAAACAAAAAAAAGTGATGACTCAATCCTTATGAAAGGTGGCAACCCTTCTACCAACAAAGTATAAATGAGGATTCATTCCAAGCATTGAAAGGTACATTGTTCTGTAAATCACCAGATAAATAATCACTACTCATAAAGGGCAGATCAGTATATAAGGCATGAGAAGATCATCCAACAATTAATACATTCAGCAGACCCTCGCATAACAAATATAATCATCAAGGATTATCTAAGAAATCGGCACAAAGAGCAAGCAAAAGGACTAAGATAGATTCATAGAGATTGATCAGCATTTGCATCCAAGATATTATCTTCGGATGCACAAGATGATATTATATTGGATCGGCCATCTTCAGCATTCTTCGTTTTTATAAGTAATTGTGGTATAGTTATATCTATGTGCATAAATATTATAAATAATAGGTGATGCTTAAATGAATTTTCATAGTATAAAGTGGGATGTGCTTGATTGTGTGCAACCCACCTCGTAGGAAGGGCTTGAGGTTCAAGAAGCGGGTCACAAGAGGCTAGTGAGGAGGTCCTCTTGGGCAGGAACACCTAGGTAGGCTAAAGGGTAGACCTAGGGCTTCTTTGGTGTTTTTGGCTTGTAGCGATGCTAGCTACATCACTAGAGTAATAATAGGATCAACTTGGTCCTAAGGTGAGGTTAGATAGGTTAGAAGAGCCCCACAACGCAATATTGCTCCTAATTGCTCAAAATTGCTCATTTGGCTCAATACAACATTTTTGCGTTTTGAGGGCCAAATAGAGTAATCAAGTGTTTTAGGGTCCTTATTAGGTGTTTTGGATCCATCTTAGGCCTTTTGGAAAGTTTGCTAGCAAGTAGAGCAAGTTTGGGTAGATAATTTGGAAAATTGCAAAAATTGCTCATTTCTTGCAAAGTTGTCATTGACAACTTTTGCAACTTTTATGCAAAAAGAGCAACTTCTTTGTGGGAGCCCTTCAACCACTAAAAGTAGTTGGAAACGTCCATGCAAAGCCTATATAAGGTCAAACTCAACCTTTTCAAGAGGTTGAAAGAAGGAGAAATGATAGTGTACGGATTGTAATCAGCATTTTATTTATTACAGCAGTTTCTTGCTTTGAGTGTTTTTTCATGCTTTGTACAGATCAGACTTAGGGTTTTCTGAATTGGAAGTGTTAATGGTGGTTGTCCTTCATTTTTGTTTTTAGTTTTCTTGGTGTTGTAGAGTGTTTCGTGTGTTCAAATAAAACATTTTGTAAGTTAACAGGTTGTTCTGAACTGGGCAGCCAGCACAAAATGGAGTCTTAGGGTCATTTCCCACCGTATAAAATTTACGGCCTCTTGGGATTTGGAATTAGACTCCTTGGACATTATGTACAGCAAAGGAAAGCCCATGGGAAGCATGGTAAGCATTTTTAGTAGATGTCCTAGGCAAGCAAACCATGATTGGTTAGGGATCACAAATCCGAAAAAGAGCATTTGGAGTGGATTGAAAAGTTTGATTCTTCAATCCAAGAACGTGGTGAGTAAGTAAATGCTAAGGGCTAACTCCAATCTAGAGGAGTCGTCTTGTTAAAGAGTTTTAGGAGGTTTAAAACCCAAACAGCACCAAAACCCTTGAAACCCTCAAATTAAGCCTAAAATTGTGCTTGGGCTGTATGGACAAGTTGGGGGCTTACGAGTTACAAAATCTTCAAGTACCCCGAAAAGGGTATCCAAAATGGTGACTTGTTTTGGCAGTTAAGCAATTTTTCAAAATATCTCAATTTTAGTGCATTTCAAGGGCTAATTCTTGTAGCCTTTTTCCAAGCACCTAAGCACAAATTGACCTGTGGATTACAACTCAAATAGGGTTTTGCACTTGTTTTGGGTGTAGTATGTTAATGAATAACCTAGGGCATTCCTAGGTATTCATTTGACCAAATGGAAAGGTACAATGAGCATTGGGGTTATTTGTGTGTTTGTGGGAGTTTGAGCAATTTTGTACTAACCCATTGATGTGCATCGAGGAAGTGGGATCTCTTTGATAGAATCCTTAGAGGCATAGGGTGTGAAAGAAGCCCTATTTGATTAGATGGAAGACCTAAGAAGACCCTAGAGAGCTTAGGGTTTGTGACCAAGATTGGTTGTCACATCAGAGTGGTATCAGAGCAAGTTAAAGATTTGGGAACAGTTGGTGGATGTTTGCAGCTACTGGAGAGTCAATAGGTGAAACCAGCATGATGACAAATGTAGAAGTAGCCAAGGAAGTTGATGAACAAAAGGAGAAGAACAAAGTTCTTGAAGAATCCCTAGCAGAGATGAAGATGCAACTAGATGCATTTGCTGAAGCAACCAAGAGAAAGGAAGAACAAGAATTTGGAAGGGGTAAAGAAATAGCAGAGGATGTAGTCCCTGAGCCTGACCCTATCTTGAATGAAGAGCCCTTCTTGAAGGCTATCAAAGCCCTAGGAGGAAAAGCTTTGGAAGGTGTACCACTTTTCAGTGGAAAGGTGGACATAGATGCAGTCATGGACTGGATAGATGGCATGGAGAACCATTTTGAGTGTGAGGGGGTATCAAAGGCACAAAAGGTTAAAGTTGTTAAGTCAAGGCTTAGAGGCTCAGCTCTAACATGGTAGAAATATGTACAAGATGAAAGAATCAGCATGGGTAAGACTCCTATAGCTAAGTGGAAGGCCATGGTCACTAAAGTGAAGGAGAACTTCCTGCCTGAAGACTTTGAAATTCAGCTCCACAAGAGAAGGCAAGGACTGAAGCAAAATGACCTAGATGTGATCTCTTATACTGAAGAATTTCAGAGGTTATGTCAGAGATCCAAGCAGCAAGAAGATGAGCCAATCAAAGTGGAAAGATATCTAGGTGGCTTGAAGTGGAATATCCAAGAGGAGCTCAGTTTGTGGGTACTTACCACAGTTCAAAGATGCCATCAGTTAGCTCTAAAGGTAGAGGAAAAGAACAAAAGGAAAGGAGGTTTTAACTTAAAGGATAGAGGCAAGGGCAGAAATCAAAGAGGACAAAGAGGAGGCTACCAATGTAGAGGTAGTGAACAAAAGAATCAAGGTGAAAGCAAGCCCATAGAGCAAACTAGTGATAACTCTTCAAGAGGTGGTTACAACAAAGGAAGAGGCAACCAAGGAGGATCAAGTAGAGGGAGAGGATTAGACAGATCCAATTCATACTTTGCAAGTATGAAATGTTACAATTGTGGTCACTTGGGTCATCTAGCCTATAGATGCCCAGAGAAGCCTTCTTCCTCAAATCAGGACAAAAAGAATAGCATATGTGCAAGAGGATTGCAGCAAAGAATATGATGTAGACCACATTGAATCTGAAAAAGATGAGAACCTGATGTTTAGGAGAGTGCTGATCAAACAACCAGCTCCTAATAAACCTAAACATAGGAGGGCATTGTTTAGGATAAAATGCAAAATCCTAGGAAAAGTATGCAAAGTGGTGGTAGATTCCAGTTCTACTAATAATGTAATATCAGAGGAGGTTGTTACTAAGTTGAAATTGCAGAAGATACCTCATGACAACCCTTACAAGATTACTTGGCTTAACAAGGGACAAAGCATCTTGGTGAATGAGCAAACCTGTGTGGAATTCTCCATAGAAGGATACAAGGACAAACTGTTGTGTGATGTTTTCCTTATGGATGCTTGTCATCTTTTGCTAGGTAGGCCTTGGCAATTTGATAGGGAAGTTGTGTATGATGGTAGGGAAAATGCCATAACTTTTAAGAAAGGAGGAAAGACCTTCAAAATTCAGTCCTTAATGGAAGGGGAGGAAACACAAGCAAAAGTGCCTATTGTGCTATTTTGTAGTGGGAAAAAGTTTGTTAAAGACCTCAAGGATGAGAAATGTCAAAGTTTTGCAGTGGTATTGAAGTTTGAAGCAAAAGAAAATGCAGCCAAGGAACCCTTACCAATTGAAGTCCAAACTTTGCTTGAAAAGTGCAAGGACATAGTGAGTGATGGTACTCCAGCTACTCTACCTCCTAGGAGAGTTATTAGTCATCAAATTGACTTTGTCCTAGGTGCTTCCTTGCCTAATAAAGCAGCATACAATTTGACTCCAGATCAGAACTTAGAAGCAGCAAGACAAGTCCAAGAATTGATGGATCAAGGCTTGATACAAAAGAGCATAAGCCCATATGCAGTTCCTGTTGTGTTGGCATCTAAAAAAAGAGGTAAATAGAGATTATGTATAGATTCAAGAGCCATCAAAAGGATTACAATCAGGTATAGGTTTCCCATACCTAGGATTGAAGACCTTATGGATTGTCTTGGAGGCGCTAAATACTTCACTAAGCTGGATTTGAAGAGTGGTTATCATCAAATAAGGATAAAGGAGGGAGATGAATGGAAAACAGTATTTAAGACTACTGGTGGTTTTTATGAATGGCTTGTAATGCCATTTGGTCTTTCCAATGCTCCTAGCACATTCATGAGGCTCATGAATGAAATGCTCAAAGATTTCACAAGCAGATTTGTAGTGGTGTATCTAGATGATATACTTATTTGCGGCGAGACTAGAGGAGCATATCAAGCATGTTGAGGCAGTTTTGAAGAGGCTTCATGAGGAGAAGCTAGCCATAAATCTTGAGAAGTGTTGACTTCTTCAAGGAAGAACCTGTGTACCTAGGCTTTGTGGTGCCTCAAGGCACATTAAAGATGGACAAGGAGAAGGTTTCTGCTATACTAGATTTGCCGACACCTACCACATCTACTGAGGTATGAAGTTTCCATGGTTTGTCTCAATTCTATAGGAAATTCATTAGAAATTTCAGTGGTATTTGTGCACCTTTGTTGGATATCTTAAAGGGTGAAGTAAAGTCTAAGTTTAAGTGGACTTTAGAAGCTGAAAAGTCATCTAAAATGTTGAAGAAACAAATAGCTACTCAATCTATCCTACAATTGCCTAGTTTGAGAAATTGTTCACCTTAGAATGTGATGCAAGTGGCTTAGCAGTAGGTGGCGTTCTGAGTCAATAAGGTAAACCGGTGGCTTTTTATAGTGAGAAGCTTAATGAGGCCAAGAAGAAGTACTCATCCTATGACTTAGAGCTCTATGCCTTAGTTCAGTGTCTTAGGAAGTGAAGACGTTATTTGTTGCCTAAGGAATTTGTTGTGTTTACAGATAATCAAACTCTTAGCTACATCAACACTCAAGAGAAGTTGAACAACAGACACTTGAAGTGGATGGAGTATTTACAGGCCTTTACCTTCATAATCAAGCATAAGAAAGGACAGTTGAACAAAGTGGCAGATGCACTAAGTAGGAGGATTAGGACAGTCCAAGAGATTCAGGTCCAAAGCATTGGAATAGAGAGTTTTCAGAATCTCTACAAAGAAGATGAGGACTTTACTAAAGCCTACAAGGTATGCATGGATTTTGAGAATCATTTCCATAGAAAATTTTCAAAATATACCTTGCAAAATGGCTTGCTATTCAAAGGTAATCAGTTGTGAACCAAGGGGTTCCATGAGAGAGAACCTAACATAGGAGAAGCATAATAGCAGCCTAAGTGGTCATTTTGGTATCAACAAAACCATAGAACTAGTGTAAAGGTTCTATTATTGGCCAAAACTAGCAAGGGACGTAACCAAGTATGCGGAGCAGTGCATGGTGTGCATGAAAGCCAAAGGAGGAATCAGCAATGCAGGTTTATATCAGCTTTTACCAATTCCAAATAGTCCATGGGATTGCATAAGTATGGACTTTGTTGTAGGTTTACCAAAAACCAAGCAAGGGTATGATAACATTTATGTTGTTGATAGATTCAGCAAAATGGGGCATTTCATTCCATGTACGACAACTAATGATGCTAGTCACATTGCCCACTTATTTTTCAAGGAGGTTGTACAGATTCATGGACTCCCATTAAGTATTGTATCAGATAGGGATGTTAAATTTATGAGTCATTTTTGGAAAACCTTGTGGAAAAGCTTGGTACAAACATGTCATTTGGTTCAGCTTACTATCCCCAAACTGATGGTCAAACTGAAGTGGTTAATAGGACCTTAGGGAACCTCTAAGGTGCCTAACTGAGGAATATGGTCAAAGTTGGGATGTTATCATTTCACAAGCAGAGTATGCCTATAATGATAGCAAGAATAGGACTACTAGAAAGAGTCCTTTTGAGATAGTTTATGGAATTCATCCACAGGGTGTATGTGAACTGAGATATCTTGGTGATATGGATCAGAGAAGTGGACAAGCTAAAGACTTGTTCAAACTATAAAGGAGATTCAAGAGCAAGTCAAGAAGACCATCCAAGATAACACTCAAAAACTGAAGGCCAAAGTGGATGAAAAGAGGAAAAACATTCAGTTTGTTGTTGGTGACTATGTAATGATCCATTTGAATAAAGTTCAAAAAAGTGTTCCTACCAAGCTATAGATGAAGAGGGTAGGACCTTGCAAAATCTTGGCAAAGTATGGAGAAAATGTCTATAAGGTAGACTTACCTTCAAATTTAGGTATATCCCCTATCATTAATGTGCAAGACTTGGTGGCATACAAAGGTACCTTACCTTAGATCAGTCCCGATGTTCATGCTGACCTTGAACCTGCTGCAACACCTAGCATCAACAAGTTGGAAACAGAGGAAGTGTTAGACTCAAGGGTGAAGAAGTCTACAAGGCACAAGGTGTATACGGAACGTCTCATTCAATGGAAGGGCAAGCCAACTTCAGAGGCTACTTGGGTTGCTGAAATAGAGTTCAAGAAGGATGGAATACCCTTAGACATGTTGCCATCAGGTGGGACTTAGTTTTTTCTAATGGGGGGAGTATGGTGCAGGAGCACCTAGGTAGGCTAAAGGGTAGACCTAGGGCTTCTTTAGTGTTTTTGGCTTGTAGTGATGCTAGCCACATCACTTGAGTAATAATAGGATCAACTTGGTCCAAAGGTGAGGTTATATAGGTTAGAAGAGCCCCACAATGCAATATTGCTCAAAATTGCTCATTTGGCTCAATAGAGCATTTTTGGGTTTCGAGGGCCAAATAGGGTAATCAAGTGTTTTAGGGTCCTTATTAGGTGTTTTTTATCCATCTTAGGCCTTTTGGAAAGTTTGGTAGCAAGTAAAGCAAGTTTGGGTAGATAATTTGCAAAATTGCAAAAATTGCTCATTTCTTGCAAAGTTGTCATTAACAACTTTTGCAACTTTTATGCAAAAAGAGAAACTTATTTGTGGGTGCCCTTCAACCATTAACAGTAGTTGGAAACGTCCATGCCAAGCCTATATAAGGTCGAACTCAACCTTTTCAAGAGGTTGAAAGAAGGAGAAATGATAGTGTACGGATTGTAATCAGCATTTTATTTATTACAGCAGTTTCCTACTTTGAATGTTTTTTTAATGCTTTGTACAAATCAAACTTAGGGTTTTCTGGGTTGGAAGTGTTAATGGTGGTTGTCCTTCATTTTCTTTTTTAGTTTTTGTGTTGTTACAGAGAGTTTTGTGTGTTCAAATAAAATATTTTGTAAGTTAGCAGGTTGCTGTTCTGAATTGGGCAGCCAGCACAAATGGAGTCTTAGGGCCATTTCTCACTGCATAAAATGTACGGCCTCTTGGGATTTGGAACTAGACTCCTTGTACATTATGTATAGAAAAGGAGAACCCATGGGAAGCACAGAAAGCATTTTTAGTGTGATGCACTAGGCAAGCAAACCATGTTTGGTTAGGGATCACAAATCTGAAAAAGAGCATCTGGAGTGAATTGAAAGGTTTGATTCTTCAATCTAAGAACGTGGTGAGTAAGTAGATAGTGAGGCTAACACCAATCCATAAGAGGAGACTTGGTAAGGAGTTTTAGGAGGTTTAAAACCCAAACAACACCAAAACCTTGAAACCCTCAAATTAAGCCTAAAAGTGTGCTTCGGCTGTACGGACAAGTTGGGGGTTTAAGAGTTACAAAATCTTTGAGTACTCCGAAAAGGGTATCCAGAAAGGTGATTTGTTTTGGCCGTTGTTACGAAATTTTTCAAAATATCTCAATTTTAGTGCATTTGGAGGGCTAATTCTTGTAGCCTTTTTCCAAGCACCTAAGCACAAATTGACCTATGGATTACAACTCGAATAGGGTTTTGCACTTGTTTTGGGTGTAGTATGTTGATGAGTAACCTAAGGCATTCCTAGGTATTCATTTGACCAAATGGAAAGGTTCAATGAGCTTTGCGGTTATATGTGTGTTTCTGGGAATTTGAGCAATCTTGTACTAACCTCTTGATGTGCACCAGTTGAAGAAGTGGGATCTCTTTGATAGAATCCTTAGAGGAATAGTGTGTGAAAGAAGCCCTATTTGATTAGGTGGAAGACCTAAGAAGACTCTAGAGAGCTTAGGGTTTGTGAGCAAGATTGGTTGTCACATCATCCTCCTAGTAGGGAAGTTGCGGGCTAAAACAAGAAGGCACTCACTAAGTCAAGTCACCCCCCTTAAAGCCTCTACCCAACTCCACAAGATGGCAATAGAGAATAGCTATTCATATCTGTGTGAAGTTTAATAGACAGAAAACCATGAATTTTATCTTGTTATAATTTTTCATAAGAAAGTGGGAAAGAGTCTGCAATTAAGGGAGAACTATTAAGGGTATCCTATTGCAGTGACACTTAAAGAGAGAAAAGCTATGAGGGCACCCTACTGATGGAAAAATTGCCATTGATGTCAAAGATTCTTACCTCAGATTGAAGGACAGTAAGGGAGAACTATTAAGGGTAACCTATTGCAGTGACACTTAAAGAGAGAAAAGCTATGAGGGCACCCTACTGATGGAAAAATTGCCATTGATGTCAAAGATTCTTACCTCAGATTGAAAGATAGCATTGGTGTGTGTGTGTGTGTGTGTGCGCGCGTGCGCGTGCGCATTCGCGTGTGCTTCGCGTGCGCTTCGCGTGCATGTGCATGTGTGTGAGTGTGTGTGTGTGTGTGTGTGTGTGACACAAGAAATAATTTGAGTACAAAAGTGAATGTTTTGCCACAACCTTAGCAATTCTGTGCAAAAGACTTTCTGTTGCAGATAAAAAAATTTGCGCTGCTCAAAGAATTCCATATGTTCCTAGAAAGGTGCACAACATAACTCCAAGTGCCTTCCAAAACAAAATACACATCATAGGATTTTGTGGCTTCTTTATTAATCTCGTGTGGCCCGTCCATGAAAGCGTCTACAACTAAAGTGGAAGGAGCAATAGTTGTCTTCAAAACCAATCCCAAAGAAAGATTAGTATTATATATAACATCACTCAATCCAAAGGATGGATTGTCAAGTATGTATATATCATATTTATGTCCTTTCTCCAATGCCAAATATGAAACAAGCTGGAAACTTCCTTTACTTATTGTTGTTCTGAAATTCTCAGCAAGCTCAAAAACAAGGTTTCAAAACCTTTCAAAATATCATATATGAAATGTATAAGTCTACAAGAATAATAAATATATCACATGAAGAAACTACATCTCCAACTACATAAGCAATGCATGCATTACTACTCATCAACACAAAGAAAGTATGAAATGTCCTACTTTTTCACCAATTCCAAAACTCAAGATCAAACATCATGTCAGAGTGAAGCAACTCAAAATGAATACCAACAAGGAAATAACTCAACAACAATCATGAATTTGTATACCCAAATTACCTTCCAATTACCTAATTACAAAATTGGGAGTATCAAAGAGTACCACAAACTAATTTTGCAAAGGGAATGAAGTGCTGCTATCACACCTAATACCGAAATCAGGACAATCACACCTATCATAAATGGCTCCATAGCTGTCCCATATCTCTTGTACACCCCCATTATCATTTTCATAAGTATATTGTGGATCCAAAACATCAAAATCTCTGAATTTCAAGTCAAAGTCAGATTCAAGCAAAGATAAATCAGAATTTGTTTCAAGATCTTCAACAAAAGGGAATTTATACCATGTAGGCTCCTCATCATATTTATATGCTAACACACCCAGATTCCAAGTGTCAAGGAGTCGATCACTCTATTAGAAAAAAATGAACTCACTGAGATCCTCATGAGTAGCAAACTCAATGAATGATTCTCTCCCTACTTCACTAGTACAGAAATCATTCCTCTCCATAGGCTCGTTATAGATATCCAGTCTGTATCCATCTGGGTCAACCTCACTAGAAATGTTTGAACTCGAGACAAAGGTTGTTCTTTTGTCCTTTTCTTTATCCACAACCAAAACCACAGTAGTTGCATGTATGGTCAAAGAGGTATCTTGAAACTGTCACAAAGTCATCATATTTCAAGGCAATCTCTCCTCCATTTTTATTGCTTTGGAATTCCTCTTCATTCACTTGATTCTAGTCTCTAAATAAATCATTCTTTTGAGAGCTTTAGAGATGGGCAAGTATACCCTCACTCTCTTTCTATATTTTTGAATCTTCTGATATCAGTAGTCATCAAATGACCAAGGATATTTGATCACATCAAGATGAATGTCATATTTTGCCAAACCATTCCTAAATGCATTGCTAATATGTTGAGTGGCACAAACAAGTTCATCGCCATGTGTTTGGTCACCCTATGTCATGCTCTAAAAAAATGTCTATGAATTATGACATCGTGTTCATCCTGGCACTTAATTTTCATCTCATTTTGAAATGCAACTATTGAATGCAATAAAAGACTACTACCCAATAGACTGGCAAGAATAACCTGCTCTATTACCACTATAATAACCACGCTTGGTTCTTTTTGAAAGTATTTGTTGTGTGTTTGTCTTCCGATGAAGAAATTTGATGTTTGTTGTTTCAAATTGTTTTTAAGATAATGCTCAAACTAATAACTAAATAGACTCAATAACATAATAGATTAAGGTGGGAGCTTGATACCTTCACCACCACGTTAATGTGAGTTTTTTTCCATTACATGATGCAAGATCCAACACTCAATGTCTTAGACTATAACACCAAATATTCAATCCTCTCTTAATATATATTCATCTCTTGTGCTAAGCTTGCAAAGTAACATCATGAAATGGCTTCAAGATTCCTTTCAAATGTGGACATTCACTCATTGAAATGATGTGATTTTCATGCAAGAGCATCTTGCATCACAAAATAAAATAGGGCATAATTTATATATATATATTTTTTTTTTAATTATGGAGAGAGATGAAAATTAGAGAAAAAAGGGAAAAAGACATCTCATTTACTAAGGTGCATAGGTGGCATTTTAGAAGTTAGTGGAAGGTTCCTTATTTCATGTATTTAATGTTTGTTGTCAAGTCGACTTGTGGCTTGAAGGTGTATTTAATGAGAGTGTTTATTTAATGTCTTTTATGCTAGGCCCACTTGTGGCTTGGTTTAGTATAAGTAGAGAGGCTTGTGGAGTCTAGAGTCATTATTCAGTTTAGCATGGAGTAACTAAGAGGAGAGAAGTTTGTTAGTAGAGCTAGTAGTTGCGGCTTGGGAAACAAGAAGGTTGCTTGGTGGCTTGCGAGCACAAGTTTAGATTATTCTTGGGGTTTTCTATCAGATTGTGGATCTGGTCTAGCTACGATATGGAGCTTGCGAGATCTTGCAGAGTGGTTGTTGTATTTGCTTATGTATTTGGCCGTAACCCAAGAGGCTTTACAGCCAAGCGTGTTGGATGCAAATGTTATGATTCTATTATGAGAATTGGCATTGTTGTGGATCTAAATCTCTATGTTATTGTTTATATTCCGCTGTGTGGTTATTTGTTGGAGGCTAGGACATCTCCTTTGGGGATTCTTCTGCCTTGCACTACATCAAGTGGTATCAAAGCTTAAGTTTTCCTAAGCATGTAGGCAGATCGCCAAAGTTGAAGCAATTTGCACTAGGACCTGGGCTGAAGATTATCAGAGCGAGGTTGGATCTGGTTTGCGGTGGAATGTTCTTTCTAGAGTCCTAGATATCTTTGTTGTGAGGTGGCAAATCGTGGTTCTGACTTACAACTACAAAGGGCTCACAAATGGATCGTAATATGAAGAGATGGTTGTGAAGATGGAAGGTTGGCATTGTTGATCGAAGGTTTGATCTAGTTGGTGATTGTTAAGAGTGTAGATTTGTTGTTGAGGGTTTGCGAAGATCTTGGAAGATGTATCCGAGAAGATTGGACCCAGAGATGATTGCAAATCTCCATGATGTAGTGGAGAAGAAGATTGAAAGCTAGCTTGACCAATCAAGTTAAGGAAGGGTTAACTGAGTTTCGCGAAGATTTCTGGAGCTGGAGTCTACCGAACCAAAAGAGAGTGGTTTGGCCAGTTAAGAAGATTGTGGAGAGAAGACACTTTGTTGTGAAGGAAGAGGTAAAGGATGACTTCACTAAAACTAAATCAGATATTTGTTTTCAAGATCAGTTAGATGGATCTGACATGAAAATTGCAAAGCATCTTATAGTGGATGATAAGATCGTTGATTGTGAGAATTCACATATGGATGTTTCTTTCGATGTGGAGTTAGATGTTGCTAGTGTGGATTCACTAGTTGCTGATGTGGTTGAGGATCTACATGATACTGCAGCTCTATATGTTCCTAATATGTCCCTGGTTGACATGGCTAAGGATTTAAATGTTGCTCTTATTGTAAATTTGAGCCTACATGTTGATTTGGTTACTTTGTGTTGTCCTGCATTTTGTCACCACAAAATGCTGGTAACAATACGAAACCTTTTCAAGCTAGTTTTGCATTTATCGAAGTCAAATTTGACATTTGATTGCTTAATGTTGATTGATCAATCAACTCCAATTCGTATATCAAATTATTTTCCTGAAGGCTTTTGTCAAGTCTTTTTCGTTTTGCTTTCTGTTGAGCCTATGCTTGATTTATGAGGCCTTCATCATCATTTTCTTTTCTTTTGAGTGTGCATTTGTTGATTTTTAGTCCTTTGGTTTTGCTCAAGTCATGGCTTCCAGTTGCCCCTTCAATTTGATCTAACCTAGAGCTTAATCGGAGTTGTCAGTCAAAAGATATGGTCATTTTAGTGCCCAAAAAGTGGACCTTTTCTATGCAACAACACGAATTAAAAATATCATCTTATATTTCTAATTTGACATCCACTTTTTGAAAAATATAACTTAAATTCACTTTATGTTATATTTTTAATTTACTTTATCATTTAAATTTTTCACTTAAAGTAACTATAGTGCACTTTATGTTATAATTTTAAGTTACTTTTTGATTTTTCACTTAAAGTGACTATATAAACTATAAAGTTTCAGTTTAATTTTTGACATTTAACTCAAATGCTCATTTAAGTCAATGGGCCCTTGGTCCACTGGTGAAGTTGGATGGCTCACAAAGAGCCTACCATAGATCAAGTCTTGTTGAGTGCAAGGCTCGAAGACAACATAAGGGATGAGGTCGGGATTGTGCCCCGGGCGAATTTGGCAGCGTGGATGCTCCTTAGTCCTTGGCTCTTAGCAGAAGAGGTTTCAGGCACGCGTGGACCCATATCGGGTACCTAAAACTTGTTTGTGGATGACCTCCATCAAAAAATAATGCTCATCTAAATGTTACTTCTTAAATGATATTTATGTGTTATATTTTTAATATGATATATAAATATGGTTTATGTCCTATTAAAGTAACATTTTAATGAAATTAAATTGATATATGTTTATTAAATGACTTTATGTTATCAAAAGTGAACACTCTATATACTATTACATGTAAAATCCATCAAAAGTGGACATTTTACATGTCACTGCATATAAAGTTCAACTTAAAAGCATAAGACTATCAAAAATGGACGTTTTTGGTGTCATTACACCAAAAATGTGAGCTTTCACTTGAAATGTGTCATTGTATCAAAAACATGAGCTTTAACTTATAATATGCAATCCTCCCTAAAAGGTCTGATTTTGAACATATGCATATTTTAAAATGTCATGCCTCCAAAAAGGTGTGATTTTCCTTATAGGGAGTTTTCAAAATATGCACTCCATCTAAAAGGTCTAATTTGCATCTTGTGCATATTTTTAAACATGGTATGCCTCCTAAAAAGTTCGATTTTGGAATAACACATGTAATGGGCCTCCAAGAACCCGATTTTGGAAATTGTGAGAGATTTACTTGATGATTTTGCATGAGATCTTCTCCAATCGGGTCACTTTTGCTCATCAATGGATTTTCTAACATCAAAAATGGATTCATATTGCTGAAAGACATTTTTCTAAGCTCTATCCTAGGGCACATTTTTGGTGAAAACTCCAAATAAATCCTTTTTTGGCCCTTGTTTTTGCTCAATTTGGAATCGATTTGGCATTTTAAGTGTTTGTCATTGCATTGTGATACACATTTTCAACTTTGGAAGCCAAAACATTTTATTTTCATGCCTTTTATGAATCACGTTTTTGCTTAAAATGCCCAGAAAATTGGGGTTTTTATCCACTTATATGCATTTTGAAGCCACTTTTTTACATTTGGATCCATGTATTAGCATTTGGGGAAGTCGTTTCTGCATTCACAAGTCAAAAATAACTCAAAATCATGCATTTTATGGCCACGTTTTTGCAAAAACGACCCAGATTTTTGCATTAAAAAGTCATGTTTTTGATAAAATAACTCAAAAAATGGCATTTCAGCCCATACATTTGGATCAAGGGGGGTGGTTTTTGAGTTTTAATCCATGCTTTTGTCTTTGGAGACCACATTTTTGGCCTTCTCATGTCAAATTCGACCATTGAATGTCTATTACATGCATGTACGAAAAAAGTCAAAAGTTGTTTGAAAATCCAGATTTGAGGAAGAATTGGTCTTCAATTCCATAAAACTTGCTATTTTGGCTCACAACCTCTGAGTAAGTGGACATTTTCAAACTTGCTCATCAATTCATACTTATCTTGCTATTTCCATGCATATTATTGCTCGATGATTGCCACTTGTTGATTTTGTTGCCATGTAAAGTGTTTTTTTTCCTTTAAAAATGATGAAATGGTTCATTTTCATGTTTCTGATTTTTCTCCAAACTCCAAATTCGAAATTGCATGTTGACATGTTTGATCATTTGCCAAAAGTACATTTTTCTTTTGAAGTTTTTGTGTCTTGTGTGCTTGCTTTCCGGTTTTCTCCACTTTGGAGAAATTACAAGTTCTTTCCCAAGAACTTGTTCTTGTTTCACTTCATGCGAAAGCATCATCACATTCCATTTCCATCTTTCCATGTCACAACACTTCGCATCTCATCCGTCAAATGTGATTACATGTTTTCCATCTCATTCACCATCTGCACGTGCATGTAATCTCATTTTTTATTTCCATTTTCACTCATCTCACTTTCCGCATCCACTCGCACGACATGATTACACGAAAAGTCTTTACATATAATTGCATCTTGAAAACCCATTTTTGACTAAAAGACACCTTTTAAAAAGTCAAAAATGTCACATGCATGTTTTCTCATGTACTTTGACTTCACTTTTCCACCAAGGCGACTATAAAGCTCACTTCGCCTCAAGTTACATTGCATTCATTCCTCCCATATGCACTTACACCTCCATGAGCAAATACATGTTATTTCACTTCCTTCATCATTATGCATTTCATCTCATTTGTTATCCGCACTTACATGTAAAGTGCATCCTCCATCCGCATTCGAATCTCATCTCACTTTCCATCCCCTATTACATGTTGCACTTACATGTAATCCATTTTCCATGTAATAGCGTCTTAAAAACTGTAAGCCACGTTTGAAAATCAGCAATCTTCATTTGCACACATTCCCATGCATTCCACTTTCATGTTTCAAAGCATTTCCATCCTTCCAAGCACTTCGCTTCAAAAAAAAAGTTAAAGGTGTTGATGGAAAGTTGTTCCGAGTTTACATCCGGAAACCATCAAGAAACTTTTCAAAGTGTCAGAGACTCCAGTTTGTGTTGATCTACAAAGGAGAATTCACAACAGCTTGAGCAAGAAACGCTAGATCACATCAAGTTTTCAAATGAAAATGGACAGTTCATTAAAGTTAGAAGTTATCAAAAGACGCAAAACAATGGTTATCAAGGTGAATGTAGCGGTACAAAGTACAGGAACTTTCGATCCTATGATCATCCAAGATTGCATCGTCAAGTACAAGGCCCTTCAGAACAATCCCTAGAATTGTTTCCTTCTCTTTCATCTTTTTTCTTCTTATTTCATGTTTGTAATTGAAGAGAATGTATTACATTAAAATGTGTAATTACATGTAATATGACTTACATGTGTAATTACATGTAATGTGAGTTACATGTGCAGTTGCATGTAACCCAATAATTTCTCTCATTAGTTAGATTGAGTCAAAGTTGGTTGAGTTGCTCCCACTTTTACCTCCACCTTTTTCTCAACTCTTATGCCTATATAAAAGAGTGCCCCCTCATTGTAAAAAAAATCTTTTGTTGTATGCAAGAAAGCTCTGCCACATTTGTGCAACATAACTTTAATTGTGTAGTACAACTTTGGAAGAAAAGTGAATAAAAGAAGCAATTGGATTCAAAGCTTTGACTGGAAGCAATTGTGATAGAGAAAATTAGAAGCTTTGACTGTAATTTGTGCCTATTGTCTTTGATTCATGTTATTATTGTGCATTCAATAATAGAGCATAATGATTTAAGAAGCAATCGGAGCCGAGGTTTTGGCTGAGAGCGGTTATGGAAACATATAGCTAGAAGCTTTGTCTGTAGCTTATACTTCTTAATTCGCAAAATAGTTAAGTTATTTTTACTTTTAGGAGTCTGTGCCCTAATTGCAAAGCTTTTTCATATAGAAGTATGACTGGACTTAGAGCCAAACCGGTACATTTTCAGCTAGCCTTTAAGTTAGTGAAGGTTTATCGGTATCACCATTTACAACTTTAGATAGAAGTGTAGTTTGAGGTTTTATCCTTGTGCTTAAAATGTAAGCACACTTCTATGAGTCATTATATCCAAAATTGCTCAAGAATGAGGTCTCGAATAGTGGCTCATAGCTCTCTATTCATGGAGTGCAAGGGTTTGTAATGAAGGCCCTCAGTTTTGACCTAATTTGTGCCCATGCAAGTACACCATAAAATGAGAGATTCAAAGATCCGATATGCATGCAAATAGAGACGAAAGCTAATCTATATGATAACAATGCAAAACAATGCAAGATCTAATCTATCAATGCAAAATCTAAGCTAATATGAAAATGCATGGATGAGATATGATAGTTGAAGCCATGGGTGCATGAGAGAATAAGACTAGAAGATAAAAGTTATCCACAAAAAATTTAGTATTCAAACTCCTTCAAAAATCGCTCTCCAAAACTACAGCATAACAATAGCATAGAGTGTGTGTATGTAAAATGAGGAGAGGACTCTCTCTTATAAAGAAGATTGGACGAGCAAGAACAAGAGGCAAAAAGATTTAATCAAGGGTGGAGAAAGAATGATCCGTGTGAAATAAAGATCCACCAATGAGAAAATGAGAAAAGAATTAAATGAAATCCCACTTAGAAATATGTGCATTTAAGTGTAAAAGAATTTTTCATTTTTATTTATTTTATTTCTTCTTTAAGTGGGGATTTATTTAATTAAAAAGAAATATTTAATTAAATTAAAAGAGGGGTTTTTCTCTTAATTAATTAAATGTGGATGAATTATTTAATTAAAAGTGAGGTTTTCTTTAAATTAAATGGAGACTTATTTTATTTAATTAAAAGAGAGATTTTCTTTTAATTAAATAAGACAGGATAAAATGATCAACCTTAGAAAATATTGAAATAATCGAATTTGATCAAGGAAATCGATTTGAATTGATTTAATAAAATATTGCAAACCATTGATTCAGGAAATTGATAAATTGAATAACGAGGGTGCATAGTGACCATTTTAGAATGCATACATAGGTAAGTGGATTCTTTCCTGAAAGCTAAGAGAAAAGAATATTGGTAACACCCTTTACAAAATCTCTCAACTTCTTGCTTGCCTTGAGTTGATCCAAGAAATGGTGAGAAGGGGGAGCCTTCTCTTTAATGTAGGAGAGACTTATTCTCACACGTTATAGCTGGTCATCCTATTTTGCGACTGGATTTTACCCAAAATTGTCGGTTGCAAAATATCCACCCAACATGTTGCTGACATGGATTTCATGTTTGAAGATGTTGTTGGTGGTTGTGATTAGTTGCAGAGATTGTTGGTGAAGCATTATGTTCAATTTGTTCCTGGGAGTGAGCTTGTTGATTGGGTTGCTGAGAGTCATTCGACTCAGTTGTTTGAGTGGATGAAGCATAGATGACTGATTTTCAGATTTGTTCTTCTGTCTGGGATAAATTGGAAACCTCTGGTGAAGATGAAGTTGTGTGCAAGTATTTCTTTTGGCATCAAAGAATGGGACATACTTTTCTATCTACCTGGGGAGTCTGATGCAGGAGCATCTTGCATCACAAAATAAAATAGGGCGTAATTTAAATTAAATTAGAGAAAAAAATTGTAGAGGAGAGATAAAGTGACAAAAATTAGAGAAAAAAAATTTAAAATAAAAATGAGAAAAAAAGGGAAAAAGGCATTTCATTTACGAAGGTGCATACATGGCATTTTAGAAGTTAGTGGAGAGTTCCTTATTTCATGTATTTGCATCACAAAATAAAATAGGTCATAATTTTATTTTATTTTTAAATAAAATATGTGGTGGAGAGAGAGTGACGAAAATTAAAGAAAAATGGAGAAAAAAAGGGAAAAAGGCATTTCATTTACCAAGGTGCGTAGGTGCCATTTTTTAAGTTAATGGAAAGTTCCTTATTTCATGTATTTAATGTTTGCTACCAAGCCAATTTGTGGCTTGAAGGTGTATTTAATGAGAGTGTTTATTTAATGTCTTTTATGCTAGGCTGACTTGTGGCTTGATTTAGTATAAGTAGAGGGTCTTGTGGAGTCTAGAGTCATTATTAGTTCAGCATGGAGTAACTAAGAGGAGGAAGTTTGTTAATAGAGCTAGTAACTGCGGCTTGGGAAACAAGAAGGTTGCTTAGTGGCTTGTGAGCACAAGATTAGAATCTTCTTGGGATTTTTAATCAGATTGTGGATCTGGGCCAATTAGGGTTTGGATCTTGCGAGATCTTGCAAAGCAGTTGCTATATTTGCTTATGTATTTGGCCGTAACCCAAAAGGCCTTACAGTCGGGCATGTTGGATATAAATCTTATGATTCTATTATGAGAATTGACATTGTTGTGGATCTAAATCTCTATGTCATTGTTTATATTTCGTTGTGTATTTATTTGTTGGGGGCTAGGACATCTCCTTTGGGGATTCTCCTGCCTTGCACTGCATCAGATTTCTAGGATCGCTTAGGAGACTTACGCTATTCATTCAATGGATATCAACTCTTGCACATCTAAAGATTTGGCTTCACAATGTGCAACAAGGATATAATTTGGTTTTCAAACATCCACTTCACCTTAAACATAACATTTACTTCTACTTCGAATTGCAAGTGCAAGGAATCATGGATGACTTGGACTCTACTAGATGTAGCTTAACCAGCGACTCCACCCACCTAGTGCAAGTTTATAGAGTATACTTTAAAAAATTCAAATCAATACCTCCTTTTCAATCCCATCAATGGATGCAAACTAAAGATTGAATATTAACTAAAATCAAGTACTTTTGATCATCGACTTACCACACATGGCACTCGTACCATTAGCAAGAGACTAATGGCTCAGATTTGTTCCAGTCAAGCAAGTAAACATCCACATTTAACTAAACTACTTCAATATGAAAAGAAGTCTAATCCAACTGAAAGATTGAGGAAACCATGCAACACTTCAAAGCAATATTAAGTTATTCACGTGAAACCAACAATGAATTATCCATTACTTTGATAGCGTCATAGCAACAATTTGATCGAGTCTCTCCCCTAGCTAGCCTAATCTAATCTCCTACTAGCTCTCTAATCTTCTGCTCTTCTACTCAATGTCTAACTCCTTTACAAATGAGAAGGCTCTGACCTTTTATAGGAGTTTAATTACAATGAAGGGTCAAGATTTAACCCTTACAAACCCTAATTAGGGTCGCCAAATTGACAACCAATTATATGAGGGCATCAAATAATGGGCCAATAAAATATTATGATGGTTTCTCCAACCAATGAGAGAACATTTGGCATGATTTGATTGACTTTACTTGAAATTAGAATTTTCTGATTGGAGAAGATAGCCAATTGCCACCTCATTATCCTTATCATATAGATCTATTTAATACTTGATGGAGAGAAATTAGAGAATATCTCTTGATACTCAACATTTCTAACTTCGATTAACTCTTTCAAAAATATCAACTTCTTGTGAATGATTGTGATGGCCCATATTCTCAAATTTCATCTTGTCGAATCTTCTCCATGCTTTGAAATTTTCATCACAGCTTTGACTTGAATTTTCGTGAACTTGGTCTTTACATTCAAATTTTTCATTGAGAACCTTGGTGTTGAATCTCCCTTCTCCTTTGGAGTCCTTGGTCTTGAGCCAAACTATTCCAATGCAATATTCAATTGTAGCACCCATCCATATTGTTCTTCGCTTCTTCACCCATGGGATTGCATGCAGATTTTCCTTTAGGAACATCTTGCAATTCTTGGTTTAGAGCCTCATCAAGTATAGCCTCCTCGAGACTGATATGAAGATCATCCAACATCTTCAAATCGAATCTCAAGTGGTATAATCACTATAGGTTGAAGTTAATGGTGAATCATACCAAATGTAGTAACTTGATTATCTTGGAATGCCTTTGGTAATGAATCAACTTCCTCCATTATATCCTAAGTTAGCCTAGTTCGCCCCCAGACCCATCAGACCAGCCTGAGTACGAACTGGTACTTGGTCCTAGTCCAGTTCACCAACTGGTCCGAGCAAGGCTCGAAATCCAACCACGGCGAACCTGGCATGAATTTCCAACAATTTGAGCAAGTCTCTCCCATAGCTAGCCTAATCTAAACTCCTACTAGCTCTCTAATCTTCTCCTCTTCTACTCATTGTCTAACCCTTTACAAATGAGAAGGCCCTAGCTTTTTATAGATGTTCAATTACAATGAAGGGCCAAGATTGATTGCAAATCAAGGGTCAATATTTAACCCTACAAACCCAAATTAGGGTCGCCAAATTGTCAACCAATTATATAAGGGCACCAAGTCATGGGCCACTAAGAAAATTACAATGATTTTTCTAACAAATGAGAGAATAGGACACTTGGCATGATTCAATTGACTATACTAGAATCTGGAATTTTTGAATTTTTGACTATACTTGAATCTGGAATTTTCTGATTGGAGAAGACAACCAACTTCCACCTTATTATTCTAATCTATAATCACTTGATGGAGAAAAAATATCTCTTGGTACTCAACATTTCAAATTTTGATTAACTCTTCTGAAAACATCAACATCTTTTAAATGATTGCGATGGCCCATATTCTCAAATTGCTTCATCTTTTTAAATCTTCTCTATCCTTTGAAATTTTCCTCACGGCTTTGACTTGAATTTTCATGAACTTGATCTTCACTTTTGAATTTGTCATTGATAAACTTGATGTGTGAATCTCCCTTCTTGAGTCTTCTTGTAGCATCCACTTGCTTGGACTTCCTGAGTTTGAGCTATCTCCTTAGATCCACTTGAAGCCTCGAACATCTTCCTTGTCTTCTAGCTTCCTCTTCAAAATTGACCTTGTAAAACATGATAAGAAATTGCATTAGGTTCATGGGATGATAAGTAACTTCTTTTCGAAATCTAAAAATTCCATGACAGCAATTATATCAAACCAGAATAGCTAAAATCATTGATTTCCATAAGTTGGAAGCAAGACACCCTCATTTCTTTGCAAGATTTTAGATAAAAATCATGCTAAAATCTGGAGGCAAGTTATTCTGTCAATCGAGTTCCATATTTTAATCACACCATCGTCATCTCAGAATCTTGAAAGTATTTCTCCAAATATCAACAGCACTCCTGTCCCCTAAATGTTGATCTGTCAACCTGTATATTACTTTAGCGCTTTGGAAAGATAGCTCACTGCCTATGTAAGGAACTTCGCCGCTTTTTTAAGAAATAATTCACTGCCAAAATTCAGAGATATTTCGCTGTCAATCTAGAGATGATTTGCAGTTAGTAGATCATTGCTTGTCCCAGATCGCTGCTTGTTTGAGACTAAATCACTGTTCTTTTGATGCTAATTTCGCTGCTAAATCACCAGATATTCCCTGCAAAAGAGCAGAGGAAATTCACTGGCATTTGCAGAGGTAAATCCACCTTGTTGTAATGTTGGAAAGAATTTGTTTGTCCTCCATATATAAGGGTTACATGGAAAAAAGTGCAATCTCTTTGCATGGGCTGTCATGTCCGCTTTTCTTGGTCAGTAAATTTCATTGTGCTGTTAGCCCATCTTGCCTTGGTCTTGTGGGGCTGCCGAGTATTCTCTGGGATCAGTTCAATTCTTGGGCTAGGCATTTTCAGTTGATGGCCAACTAGGGTTGTTTTAGTGGGGTTTCCAAACACTTACTATTTTAGTAAGTCAGCAAGCTCAATATTCTTGACACTTCAATGTTGGACTAGGAGCATCTCGTCAAGACCTTTCGAACAAAGTATGACAGATACTTATGCGAGATTGGTGAGTTTAATGCCTGAAGATTTAATTGATTTAATAATAGATTGATTTTATAAAATAAGTTCCTATTATAAAATGTCGCTTCATTATCATGGGCACTTAGTGGAGAAAAGTATTATTTTAAAAAGGAATTTAGAGATAGAAGAGGGAATGTGAAGGGTCACCAAGTTGTCCTTAAAAAGCGTTCTTTTTTACCATGCTTGGTTTATGGTTTGGATTTCATTTTCTCTCTTGGAGATTTATTTGGGAAGCTTTCAGCCAATTTGAGGACGGAAACCCTCGAGCTCAGAGGCAATGGATGTGTTATGGCTTCACAACACACGCCCCATTTATGACTTTGAAAATGTGGACCCCCTATTTTTCTTTTGACTCACAGAAGCTTATTCCTCATAATAGGGTATCTTCTGAGGCACCTCAGGGAGAAGAACTACAGCAAGTTAGTTCTAGGAGTCAAGCATATATGCATCATTCAAGATCTGGTAGCTGGAAAAGCAATTTTATGCATTAAGGCAAAAGTGCGCACCTATGTAGTGCATTGCTCCCCCTTTTTCCAATTGGCATGCAAGTGCCAAGGTGCGCACCTATGCACCTTGCGAACTTGCACACCTTGACAAGGTGTGCACTTGTCAAGGTGTGCACTCTCTGCTATACACACACCCGCACCTGTAAATAGGGGGACCCCCCTAAACTGCACCCATTGTGATCATTGAGCTTCCTGTCAACGCACCCTCGCAAGTCCACAATGTACACCAACTCTGCAACGACAGTCACAAGGTAAAGAGCATGTGCATGTGTGCACCCTATGCACCATCACAAGTGCACTACATGTGCACATTCCCCCACAAACGTTCGGAGACAATGCAAAAGCGTACAACTTAAGTGCGCAATTGCGCACCTAGCACAAGTGCACATAGTGTGCAGACTCTACAGCCTAAACCCACCTTAGCTGATCAACACACCTAGCGCACCCTACGCAGGTGCGCACCCTTGTGGTTTTGTTAGCCATGGTCCAATTTAGCCATTTTTTTGCTCATTTCTTTCGAGTCGTGAGCATCTTTTTCCGCCCTTGAGGCAACAATGGACTGATGGTCATCTTTTGTACAGCTCATCATGGCATCATCATCTTTCGTAACGGCTAAGATCACACCTAAACCAGTGAACTTTGAATTCCAAGGAGTGCCTAAGAAGTCGAGATTCATAGACTTGCATTCTAAAATCAGAGACACAAAACTCAAATATATAGATTGGAATGAATTCCTTATATTGTGCAACAAGCCCCATGAGAGAACGGAGATGATCTCGGCACTTATCCAAAGTAGTTTGGTGAATGCAGCGTCACACCCGATGTTGGTGCAATCCTCGAAATTGACCATGACACTGGTGAAGCACTATGTACCCAAGGAGAAGATGGTCAAGAGCATAATTGGAGAAATTGTCTTGGATATCTAGCCAGACAATATAGAAAAGATGTTCCACCTCCCTTAGGCTAATGAATATGTGATGACCTATGAGAGTGTCGACTATTGGTATAGAGAGAACCAACAAACGGCTAAGGACATAGTGCAGGATAGGTATCTGACAACCAGGACCCCACATAACAAGAGGCCTGGTAAGGTAGACATGGCGCGAGGCTACATGATTGTCGATATTGGCTTTTGTATTGTCCTCTTAAGTAGAGTAATCAGACTTCCTGTCGCGAGCCATTTGGAGATGTGGATGGTGCATTTCATTGAAACCATCAGAACTAGGCACCACAAGATTGATTAGGGAACTATTATAAGCAGCTTGTTGGATGAACAACTCATTTTGGTGCATAACCCACGATTCTACATGACTTCTTATGTAGTCTACTTGTTGGTAGCTAGACCAACAAACTGCCCAAGTCTGGTGAAGAGGGGAAGCGTACAAGATCCCAATGCGTGGCTGCTCATCGTGTACCCAAAATTGGAACAAAAGAAGCTCTCGGATAAGAACCTAGAGTAAAGGATAGCTTATGATGCCTTTATCTTCGCCATAATCCAATTAGTAGAAGGGGATTATCCGAAGAGACTATCAATGGAGGTTGCAACAAGGGTAACACAAGTGGGTGGATATCTTATACAATACAACACATTAACATACATCAGAGTAGAAGGAACACTCCTCTGTCCAAAGAAGCTACCACGCTATCCATTAGATAGGCTTATACTCTTGGAGATTGCCAGGTAGCTAGCTTTTGCATATGAAAGAGTTTGCAAGATGCATAGGAAGACATCGGTATGACCTATCACTCTTGGGCCTTATGAGGTGAAACAGAAACAAGACATCTCCACTTACAAGGTAGAATGGGTGAAGTATCCTCTAAAGGACTACCCAGTGGCATGCCCAGTTTTTGATAACATAGGAATAATCCAACATGTTATACGAAAAGAGTTCATTCTAGATGTTGCCATAGAAGCCCATTGGTTGAACTGTGTAGATGACTATGAAGTCCGAATAAGGGACTATTGTAGGATGAGTCTAGCACTGACAGAGAAGGTCCTAAACCTGTACATACCTCTTAAGGTATGGAATAAAGATAGCCCCAACATTCTAGATCCCATCTACAATAGGGACAAGATCTTCGAGTGTCCTATCATGAATGCAAAAGTAAGTAGAGAGGAGAATGACAATATCTATATTGGGCCAAACATGTTATAGATTTGACAAGGAACTGGGTTAAGGGGCCTTTCCACTTAGCTGCTATCCTCAATATCCCAACTCTGAAGGCACTGGCAAGACCACAAAAGGACAAAGGGACTAAAGTCACTCCCCACTTACAAGGAGATGTGTCTGGTCAAACCTAAGACCGTGCATTGTCATGAAAGAGATGTAGTATACATCCACAAGGAAGAGAATCCTAAGACCAAGAAGAAGAGGAAAGTTACAGAGATAGAGGAGGCACAACCCAAACAACCTCCCATTTAGGTAGAAAATTCCCCGTTAATCCCTAAGCAGGGCAGAATGGAGATGGTGGTAGTCAAAGTAAAGAGAAGGAAATTGAAGAAGAAGAGCACTCTGTCACCTTAGATTCCTGAGATTTTCCCAGAGGTCAAAGACAAGGGGAGCAACAAGATGAAATTGAATATCTTCCTTTAAATAAGCGGACTCGTTCAGCCCGGACCGTTGAGGCAAAAAGAAGATCTACACAAACATCCCCTATAGCCCAAGAACAACCAATCTAGATTGAAGAATCTACGGATCAAGAGTAGGATATACGAACTAACTCCATACTAGGGGAGGGGTTAGATCAATTTGATCTTGCTGACTTTGACTTTATGCTCGTGGGGACCTATTTGGAGGAGGGAGAAATAAGGGATACACCACACCAAGAGCCGTTGGGCAATGATTGGAATACATTGCCTCCACTTCCACAAGGTTCGGTTGGGATACCTCCTCCGCCTCTGGGAAAGCTAGAGACACGACCACCACCTCCACCAGAGCACGATGTCGTGCCTTTGCCTCCTCCGATTACAGAGCAACTGAGCTAGATCAAAGAAGAGGAGGTATATGTGTTGCACCATACAGAAGGAGCTTCTGAAGGAGGACAGGTTGTTGCATCTGGAGAGCAAGCTCCACCAACAATGCAACCACTCTCCTCCCCTCCTAGAACTATAACGGCTATCCCAGTGGTAGAACATCCGAAGAGGACAAACAAAGGAAAAGACCAACATCTATGACGACTTCGTCATCTGGTCAGTATATGTCTCCGATGGGCACTACTCCATCTTGATTGAAACGGGATGTAGAGCACTGTCAAAGGAGGTAGGTGAAGACTCCTAAGGAAGTAAAGACAGTTTTGACACAGGTGGTGAAGCCGACAGTGCCTAATTGAGAGGACCCAAAGTAGCTAGCCTTCATTATGAAGAATCAGTAGCAAGAGTTGGCGGCACATAGTAGTCATTCTTCCTCCTCACACAAATATAGAGACCATCACCACACAAGACTACCAGGTGCAGGAGGTCGTTTTAGGGAAGGCCACCAAGAATACAACCAAATTTTTGACAACTATGGGTTTAAAATAGGTGTTCCACCATCTAGACCAAGGAAAAGAGGAGCTCCAAGTTTTGAGGAAGCAGAATGACATTTTGCAGGAATTTGTAAAAGTGATAATGGGTCCCATTGACCCTGACTACCCTAAGATTGTTTATTATTTGCCCTTGAAAAACAAGCTCCATCCTCAGAACCAAGTGATTCATTGTTAGATGCATGTAAGAGATGGCATCACAATTTTGAAGATAAAGGAATAGAAATAATAAAGGCAACTATGCATCTATTACATAGCATACGAAAGAATGCAAAGAAGTTGGCAACAATGATCAATCTGGATTTTGGGTTAGCGGACGGGGTGTCTACCTGGACCAATGACCTAGAGGCACTTTAAACAATAAAAGGCTAGAGATACAAAATGTTGTTGAACATTTATACCGGAGAGGAATTGGATAAAATTGATGATTGGATTAAAAAGATACAAACCAGGAATAGGGTTATGTTAGCTCTATACAAAGATATCCATGAGATGCAAGGCAGGACTCGAGGCCAATTTTTTAAAGCGGGTAAATATTACAATACGGCTAGCTTGGAGATTTTTTATGACAACTCCAAAATGCACTTATGCTCAATGGAAATAGTGGTGCAATAATTCCGAGCATCTTTTGAAGCAATGTCCTCCGAGGATGATGTTCGGAAAATATTTAAAATCGGGGAGGCATTAAAAGATCTAGACTCAAAATTGGATGATTTTGTAGAAGTGTGACAGGAGGTTCGCAATTTTCCCAAGCTTTATATTTCTCAGAGCCTCAAGAGATCGCATCAACCAAATAGAAGTTCAAGGCGGCCCATCCAGACATCATTTTGGTTGAAAATCAACACGACTCAGATACTGGAAATTAAGATTTTTGGACTTAGAAAAATCTTGCCAGTTTTGACCTTGAGGCCACTCAAGCTGTGCAGGCGCATAGGTCCCCATTTTGAAGTTTTTGTGGAGGAAGGAAGTTTGTCTTCAAAGGTGCGTAGGTGCGCAACATTCCGAGATGCGCATGTGCAACGATTTTTTAACATTTCTAGTGGTGCTAACAACTAACTACTAGTTCCAGTTCTTGGGTGTTTTCATGCACCAAAAATGCATTTTTGCATTTCTAACGGTTGTTTAACTAGTAGAAACACATGGAGAAGGCCAAGTTACCATTTTTAGAAGCTCCAAAGACTTGAGTTCCATCTAGAGACTTCTTTCTTCTTATCTCCTTCTATGGTAGTTTTGCAGTCATGTAAAGGTCCATGCACCATGTAATTAATAAAATAAACAGTGCAAGCCTACTCGGCACCTAGTTAAGAGTATGTTTGTACATAATTTTCATCAAATTACAGTTTCTAGCATGCTTTTTGCAAAGAAAAAGCCCTAGATCCGAAAATTGCATGGAGGATGGGGTTTCTTATAAATACACAAATGTAATATGTATTTAAGGCCGGTATTTTGATGCAATAAAGTATGCTATTGGTGCTCTCATTCTGTGTGTAGTGTTTCTTGTTGGAATATGTGTTTCCTTTATGAATTTTATGTTCATGAATAGTGATGGAGCCAATAGTTTTGATCTATGTTAATGCTCGTGCGATCAATTATTTCTGGTGTTTGTCATATTTGTTAACAAATTCCTCTATTGTGACAAATTGGGAAAAGGATCATTCTACATTTTTTTGCGTAGCATTTCATCTCGTGTGCGCATACTTTTCGTGGCTGCACAATTTGATGAATCATGAAACATCATACGGCTTTCATTAGTTCCTTTAATGATTGCATCAGTGGAGTTAAGGACATGTTGCTCTTGATTCATTGGTTTCCTTCTTGATCCTTTTCAAAATTTAATTTGTAGACGCATTGTTACTATGACTTATGTCGATTAGGAATTTCATTTTCAACAATTTGCTTTATTTTCTTGTTACCCTATCTCAGTAATTTGCTATTGAACAACATGGTTACAATAGGAAGTCATATAGTTGCATTGTTAGAAATTTGCATTCATCACAAAATCTAAAAAATACAAAAATATATTGGTTTCTGGACACGTTTTTTTTCAAAGTTTTGCAGAATTTACAGATACCAGCAAAGGCCTCCTTGTGAACATACACATTTATTTTCAAATAAGCTACCTAGTAGGTTGAGAAATAGCCATCGAAAACTTTGGAGTTGGTTAACTTGACCAACTTTTCAAGAGAGAAATTCGTAAGGATTTTTGTCATCATTGTGCAAAACGACTAGTCAATAGAATGGAAACCCATTGTCTTGCAAGAGATATCACACGGGTATCTCACTTGTGCTTAAAACATTATTTCTTCTTATTACCAATCTAACTGTATTTTGTGTTTAAGATTGGTCATTGCATTTTCTGTCGTGGGATTGTAAGAAAATGTTTTTTTTTTTTTAAATATATATTTTCAGCTGGATATTGGTATTTGCTGAATGAATGGAAAATCTTTGCATGCAAATCTGTTGTTAAATTTTTATATTGTACTTTTGAGAAAAAATTGGGGTAAACGTCCATCCGGGATATTACATGGGCCAACCTAACAACTCAATAACCAATGAAAATTTGGTTTGAATTCCAATCATTTCTAGTCACATAGGTTGACTTGGGAAGGAAAGTTTGGCATTTCAAATGCTTATTTATGATATAGAAATGGGGCAGAGTTCCGATTCTAGATAATTTCCAAGGGCAGAATTCCTCTAATCAGAGGAATTCCACCAACTTTTGACTCTTCCTTTTGACCTTTGAAACTCAAAACTTGCCCTCTTGAAGCCATTTGATATCTTCTTATTCTTGCCTTGCAATCTCCAATCACCAAACTTCAATCCAATCTTGATGTCCTTATGAAGGAGTGGATATTTCATAATTAAAGGATTTTAAACAGCAGAATTTGAGGAATAGAGGGATTTTGAGGGTAGAATTCCTCTAATCAGAGGATTTCCACCATCTCTTGAACCCTTTTCCCAAACTAAGTCAATTTTCAGTTCAGGAGGCAAAAGTTTAAGTTACATTTATTTCCTTTCTTATACTTTAAGTTATTTGTAAAATACTATCAGGATGTTTGAGATAGGTTTCAGCTTTATAGGGAGTAAAAAGAACGATTCTTTTACAATTGCCACTTTTGCAGAGTTATTATTACCAGAGACCCCATCATCTATTCATCGATAGGCGGAAGCAATGGCATCACCAATATCTATACAGTCAGCATTTTGAATTTCCTTTCCCTATTAATCACTTATCCTTTTATAACAATAATACTACTTCTGTCTAGTTGTACTAATTGACTTGGCACGCAATCCAATCAGACCGTGCAAGGGTAGTCAAATTTCTCCTTTGTCTTCATTCGCAGCTACAGTTCTTCCTATTACAGACCACGTCAGATCTACTTGATTGCTCCATTCGCAGGGTTTGAGGTCGCTGCTTTTATGCACGAATATTCAATGCAATGGATTTCGATGTTGATGCACCTATCCAAGCTAGCGCTGCCCCCTTAACTTTGTCCCGATGCAATGTCAGCAAATGGCATTCATGGACACGTACTTCTAGTGTGGCAAAAGTCAAAATAACCTTTGAATTCGTATCAAGAAAATTATGTCCATTATATTTCTGCATGCATAAACTGATATCCACATGTTTAACTGACAAAGCTCTCCAACCATGCAAATATCTCTCAGATCTATGGATGCTAAAGCACTTGCTGACATGGATTTCTATGACCTCATCCATAGTGGAATCGTAGAGCAGAACTTCACTACAGATGGAAATACCAATGATTCTAAAGTATCTCCCTCCACCATCAATTCCGCTGCATGTCTGCCAATCCTCCCCTTTTGCTGCAGCACAGAGCTATCATTATATATTATATAGCATAGAAAGTCCAAAAATCTTGAATTATATATTCTTTTCCTCCTGATTGCACTCCACGTCATCATTTTTAATGTGTCCATAATCCACAAATATTATTGCTGAAGTCCACATCTTAATATATATTTTTTGAAAGACAAACCTCTAATATCTTACAGTGGTTCTGAGGACACGACTTGTGTGTGTCCAAAGTCAGATTGAACTTTCATGGACACGAATATTATTTCCCATATTAATATTGGCACTCAACCGCAGGAGCAAATAACACTTCATAGGTAATGGAAAATAATTGGTCTGTAGGATCTTCCTTTAAGCGCTAAGGCTTTCGTCAAAGGAGCCTAGCTCTGATACCATGTTATTTTGAAAGGATTGCTGCAAATGTATTAGCACTGCCTATTCGGTATGTGTTTTCCAGGGGCAGTCATCTCTCTTATTTATATTGTGGATGAGACATGGAGAGAAATGTCCCTTCATGGGACATGTCTATTCATTATTATTTAATTAATATAACAATTGATTGTTTATATATATATATATCTTCACTAAGTCTCATGGGTTTATCCAACAGAAGCTACCAAACATCAACAACAAGACTAAAAAGAAAGGGAGCCTTGGTGCCTTTACTGCTCAACATATATTAGCATAGAACAAAAAGGGCTGATCACAAGAATTTTCCAGTCAAACTTCGTGAGTCATATATAAACATTACAAAACAGGTTAAAAGAACAATGTTCCATTAATGAGACTTAAAAATTAATTTGCAGACCTGATAAAGACTCCCAAAAGTGAAGAATAACACTCAAAAAACTGTCCAATCCCAAGTAGATATCCAAGAATGTCAAAGGAAAATTCTGGAAATGTTATTTATGCCTTCAAACAACTCCAAATCTATTCCAACAATCTTTGAATGTAATCAGAAAACTAAAACTCCATTACTGACTATCAGAAAACTAAAACTCCATTACTGACCATACATGAATGCTCAGAAACGTAGATTTAGAACTTCAATAACCACAAGCTAGCAAGGAAGTCTGGCACCTGTTAAAGGAGCAATTTGACTAGATAATTAAGTTCTTCACCAGATCTGCTGAATGAGCACTCTATTCGGGGTACCCAACAATGAGCAAAACTAAGAAAGATTACCCAAAATGATAGCCTTCTATGAGAAACATTTAGTTCCAGCTATTCAGAAAAAAGCACTTCCATAACTGCATAAAATCACAACGGCATTCAGAAAATGATATTAAACTCACCAAAGCTCAATCCAATCTCAAGGAAACCATACTTCACAGCATAACAAATGAGCCCACGTCAAGAAAATGTAAATAACTGCATCTTATTCAACCCTGAAATCATCCAACAAGCCAAAACCACTGATAAATCTGGAAACTCAAACACCAACCACCTAGGGTGCATCTCTCACCACTAAAACCAGCAATCGAGTAAAGGGTTTTCATCCTCCAACCAGAAAAGGTTAACTCTAGAAGGATTCAGACAGCATAACCATAAATAGTCAGAGCAAGCATACTAAAGTAGAGGTAAAAATGAAAATATAAAGAGAGAAGAATTAGGGCGACCGACCTTCCATTTCACTTCTTTTCCCTCCAAACCGACATTACAAGGCACATGAAAACAACCCCAAAAGGCCCAAACTTTATGGAGCTCTCAAAAATAACATCCAAATTTACTTTATTCCCTTTTTCCTTCTTGGCATCACCTTTTGGGAAGCATGAAATAATATTTAAACTATTAAACTTCCATCTACATTGGCATCACAATAGAATGCTTGGTTGGACCCATTTTTAAAACACCTTTAAGTTGTTGCATTACTAGGAGTATAGCACAAGGGGTCCACTTTATAACACAACTATATAAAGGCAATGATAAAAATAAAATATCTTTTAACGTGAACAAATTTCCACAATCAGTCATAGTAGAGAGATGCATATTCTAGATCTAGCTCTTCACATATTGATGATGGATCATGGAGTGTGATTCGAAATGTCGATGCAAAAATATGGCACACAATCGAATTCAGAATATGCATCTCTCTAAAATATCTGTTTTGAAGCATTAAAACCATGTTGCCGGGTTTGGCTGTTTTACGGTCAAACCATGGTTGGGTTTGAAATGGTTCAAGTCCAGTTGGCTAAGGTGGAATCCAAGCAAGCTGGTTCCACCGAGCTGAATCCAAGTTGAGCCAGGGCAGACCAGGCAGACCAAGTGCGAACAACGAACATTTCCACTAAGAAACGCTATAATTTAGAGTGGGAAACAATTATTACAAGATTTGAATAAGATCTTAAAATTACAAAACAAAATTTTGTAAAGTTTCTACAAATTTTGTTCTAAAACTCAGACTTTTATAATATCTTTTGAATTGCTGAAGATGATCTTCTTAATGTTCTGAAAGTAGGAGGAGTTATCACCTTTAATTATATTCTGAATTCGTTTTATCTCTGCAATAAATTCGTATAGGTAGTATTGCTTGATAGAGAAGACTTATGTTTATTGTGTGTCCTCAGACTACAATAACACCTACCCCTTATATCAAGACCAAAGGGTATGCCCCTTAAAGGGACCTGACCCTCTCTAGGTCAGCCCAAACACCACTCGTAGAAATCGGCGCTTTAAGGAAATAATAAAATGTTTAACTAACATAATAATTAGTTATAGTTAGTGCAAGATATATTTAGTGCCAAGGATTGTTGTCCATCCTATTGTCAAGTCTAGTGTATATATATGCTTTCGGATGATATAATGGGAGAAGATTAAGGTGTGGTCTGCACTTCTCAAACCAGTATGAATATTATGGTTAATATTAAACACTCCATCTTAACTTGATAATCATACTGAGAGATAACATATTTAGCATCATCAATTATGATGAATAAGCATAGATTGATACTCTATATCTATCTGAATCTTCTAAGAAAATGGTATCATGTAACATATGATACTGAGTCATATAACCATCTTGTGATATGACTTATCACTTATACTAGTGATGTCAGTATTGCATGTAATGCAATACACAGGATAAAATCCGAAGAACAATTAAGTTCTTCATTTATCCAGGTTGTGATTCATAGGAACTGGCAATCCTATATCACAACTTGATCTTGAGTTAAGATCTAGCGAAACACTGGATAAAGTCTGAAGAATAAATTCTTCCTTTATCCAAGTTGCGATTCATAGAAATGGAAATGCTTGTCACAAATAATCTTGAACTCACCTAGATCTAATAGTAGTTCTATACTGTTCAATACATTATCTGAGAAATCGTCATTTCTCACAATGTCTTTTATACAAGTATTCATTACTTCAGAGATCATCACCTCTTAAATAATGAATACTGATGGTGGAGCCCATAACAGTCAATAGCCTGACAATAAAATTATTTGATTAATAATTTAAAGAATACAAATGAATTACAATTCAACCATACCAAGTATTTTCCTGATGTGATCTATCTTCACTCTAGAGAGAGGTTTGGTGAGAATATCTGTTGTCTGCTCTACATCACAAATGTATTATAATTTTATAGTATTCTTGTCTACCATATCTCTTACATAATGGTAAGGGATTTCAATATGCTTGAACCTGTCATGAAACACTGAATTCATCGAAAACTTGATGGAACTCTAATTATCACAATGAATAATCGTAGGATTCATGGCTTACCCAAATAATCCCACAAGTAACTTTCTAAGCCAAACTGCTTCCCGAGAGGCCATCGCTGCTGGAATGTATTCGGCTTTTATGGAACTTTGTGTTACTGAAGACTGTTTTCTGCATATCCAAGCTATCATTGTTGATCCTAAACTAAAATTGCATCCTGAAGTACTTTTTCTATCTTTAACATTTCCACCCCCATCTGAGTCAGTGAATCCATGTAAATCCAAATCAACTTTCTCATATTTGAGCCCAAGATTAAGAGTGCCCTGTAAGTATCTCATAATGTGTCTGACTGCAACTAGGTGAATCTCCTATGGCTCACACATAAACTGACTTAAGGCATTAACAGCATAGTAAATATCAGGTCTTGTATTTACCAAGTACATCAAGGACCCAATCATTTGTCTATAGAGAGTAGAATCTATAGAAGGTGATTCGGCTGTTGTTTTTTTAAGTTTATGTAGATTAGTCTCCATTAGAGAAGACATAGACTTGCAATTCCACATTCCAAATTTCTTCAAAATATCTAATGCATACTTCCCTTGATGAAGGATAATGCTATCAAAATTCTGTCGTACTTGCAGTCCTCGTAAGTAATGAAGAAGTCCCAAGTCTATCATCTTGAATTCTCTAATTAGATATTTCTTGCATTGATCTATAAGATGATCATCACCTATTATTAGTAAATCATCAAAATACAGTATCAAAATTACCATATCATCTTTATCCCTTTTATAATATAGATTTGGACGGCTTCATTTTTGGAGAATCCTAAGCCGGTGAGATACTTATCAATTCTCTCATACCAAGCCCTTGGAGCCAGTTTAAGCCCATAGAGAGCTTTCTTAAGCCTGCAAACAAAAACATTAGGATCATGAGTTTCAAATCCTTCAAGTTGCTCCAAATATACTTCTTTTGTAATATTTCCATTCAGGAATGTTATTTTTACATCCATCTGATGTACTTTCCATCCCTTCGATACTGTAATGGCTAGGACTGCTCTTACAGAGGTGTGTCTAGCAACAGGAGCAAAAGTTTCTTCATAATCAATTCCCTCTTTCTGAGAGAATCCTCTGGCTACAAATTTGGCTTTATATTTTTCAATGCTACCGTATATAGCATGCTTTATTTTAAAAATCCACTTGGAAGAAACAACAGATTTTCTTTCAGGTCTTGGAACAATTTCCCAAACATCATTTTTTATAATAGATTGGTATTCTTCTGTCATAGCATCTTTCCGGGCTGTATGTTAAATAGCCTCTAAAACATTTGTAGGTTTTGATTTAGACAAATCATTCATATTTGTTGTGTAACTAGAAAATCTTTTAGGTATTTTTTTTTCTCTGATTGTTTCGGAAAGTGCAGCAAAGTCTTGTGCTTCCTCTACTATCTTAATGGCCCAAATGGTCTTTTCTTAGAATTTTGAGTTTCTTCAAGAGTAAGATTCTGAATTTCATCTTCAATTTCTTCAATGTTCTCCCTCTGAGACTCAAATTCAGTATTTCTTTCAGAACTAGGTAAAGGAGAGGGTTCTTCAGAACTTAGGACATTTTTGAATGCTAAGTCTTCTTCAAAGATTACATCCCTACTAAGTTCAATATTTTTCTATCCAAGTATGAAAATCCTATATGCTTTAGATGTTTCACTTTACCCTACAAAAATACCTTTCCTCCCAGAGGGTTCTAACTTAGTTCTCTTTTCTTTTGGAACATGGATATATATAGAGTACCCAAAATCCTAAGATGACTTATATTGGATTTAACCTTAGTAAAGACTTCTTCAAGAATTTTATCTCTAAGGTAGGAGTGAGGGCTTTTATTTTGAATATAGACTGCAATACAAGAAGCTTCTACCCAAAGATAATATTCTAGATTTTGATCAAATATCATAGCTCTTGCAGCTTCTATAATTGTTTTATTATTCCTTTCTACTACCCCGTTTTGTTACAGGTTACAAGGAACGATATACTCCATCTTAATTCTTGTTTCTTTACATAACCTTTTAAACAAATTTGAGGTGTATTCCCTTTCATTAACAGTTCTAAGAATTTTAATTTTATGTCCTGATAAGTTTTCAATTAAGGTTTTAAATTCTTTAAATCTCTTTAGAACTTCTTCTGATTTTTTGCATTTTAGGAAGTAAATCCAAGTTTTCCTAGAGAAGTCATCTATGAACAGAATATAGTACCAAAATCCTCCAAGAGAAGGAACAGACATAGGTCCACATAAATCTGAGTGGATTAATTCCAAAACATTGTTAGTTTTCCTAGTGCTATCATGAAATAGACTTTTGGTGTTCTTACCCAGAGCACACCCTTTGCATATGCTTGAGTAGTCTTTATGTAGTTTAGGTAAACCAGTAACCATCTTCTCAATAGTTGATAAGGTTTTGAAATTTAGATGTCCTAACCTTTTGTGCCATATTTCATTTATGTCCACAACTTCATAAATTAAGGCTTGAATAGGTCAACTAGGTTCTGAATTTAATTCATACAAATACCCTTTTCTCTGACGAATCAATTTTGCTTTCTTAAATGAGGAGTTCATAGCCCAGGTTATTACTTTACCATCCATAAATGAAACATTATGTCCATCATCTTCAAGTGTTGTAATTGAGATTAGACTTCTTTTTATTCCTGGTACATAGAGTACTCCTTTAAGAAGAAGAGAATTTCCTGATTTTAGTTTCAAGGTGCAATTTCCAATTCTTTTGACGGAATGTGTTAAATTATCACCAATGGTGACTTCATCATTAACTTTTTCTAATATAAAGTCTAGTGCTTCTTTGTATCCTATAATATGTCTAGATGATCCACTATCACTCACCCATCTTTTATTTGAGACTTCATTTGATAGTGACGAATACAATACATGATTCTCAGGATCAAAGTTATCTTCTTCCCTAGTAACATTTGTACAGTTCACTTATTGTTTAGAATTCTCAAGGCAATTAGATATGTAGTGTCCAAACTTTTCACATCTGAAGCACTTTATTTTGGATAGATCTTTCTTAGAGTTGTCATTCTTTTGATTACCCCTGTTCTTCTTGAAATGTTTCTTCTTGCCTTTATAGGAGTTTGTCTTAAGAACATGAAGTTCTTCATCTTTTGTTTTCAATTTCCCTCCTTTCTTTAGTTTTTTGGATTCTTCCTGAAGACAATCTCCCTTAAGTCTATTGAAGTCAGGAAGTTTATCTCTAGCACTTACTCCTTATGCGAAAGTTTCTCATGAATCTAGTAATCCATCTATAGCCATCAGTTTTAGTTCAATGTCACTAATGATGGTTCTTATACTTGCAAGTTCATCTCTTAGGCTGGTAACCCTTAGGAAGTAAGAATTCATTGATTCTCCCTTCTTTATTTGTATGTGATTTAGTTTCTTTTTTAGTGTGAGGACTCTAGTTGCATTGTTAACCTCATATGCATTTAGTAGTGCATTCATCATAGCAAATGTTGTTTGATGTTTTGTTAGCATAGGTACGATATCATTTTTCACTCCATTTACTATGATCTGAATGGCTTTCCTATTTCCTTTAATCCAAAAGGATTCATGAGGTTCAACTGTAGGTTGTCTGGATGTTGATTCAACAAATTGTTTTACATCATTTTCTTCAAAAATCATCATGATTCTGAATTTCCAAGCATCAAAGTGTTCTTTCCCATCAAACTTGTCCTCGAGTCTGATTGTGTATGCCATTGAAGATAGGAGAATGATGCTAGATATATATAAGGTCTGATTACTTAATTTGCAGAGCTTAGGTTCGACTACTAGAGCTCTGACACCATGTAACGTTTCCGCAAATTCTGTTCTAACACTCAAAGTTTTATAATATCCTTTGAATTGTTGAAGATGATCTTCTTAATGTTTTGTAAGTAGGAGGAGTTATCACCTTTAATTATGTTCTAAATTTGTTTTATCTTTGCAATAAATTCGTATAGGTAGTATTGCTTGAAGGAGCATACTTATGTTTATTGTGTGTCCTCAAACTACAATAACACCTACCCCTTATATCAAAACCAAAGGGCATGTCCCTTAAAGGCACATGACCCTCTCTAGGTCGGCCCAAACACCACTTGTAGAAATCGGCACCTTAAGGAAATAATAAAATGTTTAACATAACAATTAGTTATAGTTAGTACAAGATATATTTACTGCTAAGGATCGCTGTCCATCCTATTGTCAAGTCTAGTGTATATATATGCTTTCATATGATATAACGGGAGAAGATTAAGGTGTGATCTGCACTTCTCAGACCAGTATGAATATAATGTTTAATATTTAACAAAGTTTCTTAAGTTCGAATAATTATTACATCAAAATTTCAAATTAAACTAGCCCTAATGATTAATTGCAAGCACTCTACGGTGATAAATTATAATTTATTCATTAAACAATATCTTCAATAGGTGAAAGGAATTGCAAGCTACTTTTTAATCATTTTTCAAGCAGAATGTTTATTAGAAACAAACAAGTTCTTTGTGCAGTGAAAAAGTAATAAGTATTTGAGAACTTGGAAAGCAAGAAAATTAGTGGTGCAACTGATCTCATTGGCATTGGCACTGATTTTTAATCAACTAATGCCTTTGATGATGATAATGATGAGGAAGAAGAAGACTTAGATGATTGAAACTTAGTATAAAGTTCCAATTGTTAAAAGTCAAAACAATGATGCTTGAACTCAATATTATTATTTTAATATTTTGATGTTTATATGATTACAAGTTTATGGTGTTTTTGTTGTTTTTATGATACTATGTGACACTCTAATCCTAATGCATGTTTCCAGGCTGCATGTGCACACACACACACACATATTTATATACTACATGTTTTTGTACTAACAAACCCAAACCCAATTTCAAAAAAATTGTCGTATCAGGGAATTGGTTCTTCAAACCCTAACTTGAACCCTAACCTGAACTCAAACAGACAACTTAGATAAAACTCATATGAGCCAAAGTTGGAAAGCATTGCACTCTAAATTGAGAGGAGGAAAAAACCAAGACCTAATGCTAAAAAAAGCATTTTCTAAATATAGGCATAGATATACAAAGCCTAAAACTAAAAAAATTCCATATTGAAGCTTGGAGGAGACCAAAACTAAGACCAGTTGCCAAAAATAGTGGTTACTATATATAGTAGTTGCTAAAAATAGAAACTGCAAAAAATATATGTCAGCAAAAACTCCCAATAGACCAATTGATGTCCAAATTGACACTAAAATAATCAAGTCCTTGACAAGTCTGAAATCACTCTAGAAAGTGGCATTCGACTCCATTAATCCATCTAAAGTTTAAACACACTAGCGACATTGAAACACACCTCTCATACTGCTCAAACCAACCTAGAAAGCCAATACCATCTGCACTACAAGAGAATATAAAAATAGGGTCACTACAGTGTCACTTTCACTAGGAGCTCTATGTAGTTACATTCTATGCCCTATCTTCTAGACTTCTTGTTTCAAAATATTGTTTCTTTAAAGTTGTTTTTGTTGTAGTGTGTATTTTAACTATGTGGAAGCCATGAATAATCTTTGATGAGATGGTTGATTTTCTGCAACGTTTGTTGGTACCATTAGGAGCTTCTATCATGTGAGATTCATTGACATGTGTATTATAACTCTATGGGAGCCATGAATAATTTTTGATGAGGAGATGGTTGATTTTCTGCAACGTTTGTTGGTGCCATTAGGAGCTTCTATTATTTTAGAGTTCATTGGCATTGTCAATATCATTTACAAGGTCTCCTATTTGGTGATAATTTTCCCAGTGTGATAATTTTTGTCAGTTTGGGTTGATATAGAAGGGTTTGAATGCTAAAAAGATGCCAAACAATTCTGTAATGTCCCCACTTTAGCAATTGACCAAGTGTGTGTGTGTTAGCCTAGTTCAATATGGTCCCGGGGGCTAACAAAGGGTTTTAAAGGGATCTTAGAGTGTTTTGGCCTAGAAATCTCCAATTTGGGCCAAAACGGAGTTGATTTACTCAGTCTTAGGCATACTTACTATTTTTAGTAAGTCAGCAGGACACAGGGGAGGCTAGTTTTGGTGATTGGATTTGATACTCCTCGGCAAGAGCTTTCCGATGAGCTATCACTCGTATTGTTCAAAGTCCAATAGCTAATATATTTTGTCCTGAAGTATTATTAAAGTAACATTTAATTTAGTTGTAAAATATTGAAGTGTTACTTTAATATTAAATTTTATGGGAATGTGTGCAAATCAAAAAGGGCACCTAAGGGAGACATGAGTGATTATTTTAATATGTTTTATATTGCACATCTTTTATCCCACATTGCTCATGTGAGTTGAATCGACCCTTGGAGAAAGAATAAAAGGGAGCATTAGTGGCTTCATTTGGAAGGTTGAATATGAGAAGAAATTGATATGTGAGTTGTAGATCCGTTCTTGGCATTAGAGGACGTCTATCCTCTCTTGTGACATTCTATACATCAATCCCTTGGAGTTTGGCCTTTGGAATCCATTGTTATCAGCTTCATTATCGGACAGATTGGGTGTGTTTCTAGCTACAGGCAGATTTGATGTTTTGCTGATATCTCCTTCTTTACTCACCTGATGCTTATATCACTTTGAGGGAATAATTTTATGAAGATATTGGACTGTTTGGAAGACAAAATACTGTAGCAGTACTGTTCACACAGGTACTGTTCACGTGGCACTATTCACACGGCACTATTCACACAACACAATTCATGTCACTATAGCAGTGGGTTTAAATAACATTTGCTAGAGCATTATGTCAACAATTGTGGAGCAATTAGCGAGTTAATAATCTAACATGTATTTGATTTTATTTAATTTTGAAAATGACATCTTATCAGTTGTAATACAATTTTCCATCTACATATCATTGTACTTTCTTTGTTCATGTTGAGTGATTTTCAATTCTATACAAGCAAACAATATAAATGTCTCATTTCCAAAGTCATAAGGGGTTAAATTAGTGGACGGAGAAATATGGAGTTGGATGCAAACTGTTTGACAAAATTCCTATCAGCAGTTGTCTAGTTTGTGGGCATTTCTAAGGTGCCCATTACAAGTTCCAATGATTCACTGAAATAAGTTATAATAGACAAACCTGTAGCTGATTGGTTTCCTCTTTTTTGACAATGTTCAATAAAATTTAATTTATTGGCAGTCGATCACCATAGCTGAATGATAGTTCATGCTTGTTGAGTTCGAAGCTCTTGAAAGGTTATCACAGCTGTCATAAATTGAAGACTTCTAGGGGCAGCTCTGGTGAAGTTGGAGGGGTCCTCAGAGTGATCATTTCGTGATTATAGAACTATAACTATACTTAGAAGTTTAGAACAGTAAGTCAGAATTGTTCCATGATCATCATAGGCAGTTTTAAAGATTTTTGAGAGTTCAGAGCATTGTCGGAAGAGTATATTTTGGTTTTGATCATGAGTAAAAGGTTCCTGAGGAAGCTGGACTGCATTACCAGAAGTCATAACTTGAGAACAGTGCTTTAATATTAATTGTTAAATAGAGATTGTAAATTTCCTAACATCATGGACCACTGAACATTTCAAGACAAGGAGACACTTCAGAATGTTTATCATGGATAGAATTTTTTAAGTTTCTATAATATCCCTAACTGGATATTTTCTCAAAAACCCTTGAATGAATTTCAGAAATTTTTAAACAAATACATATTGCAAGGCATTTCAGATTTTACCAGTGAAACTCCAATAAACAACTAGATAAAAGAAGTCTCAAAATATTATTGTATTAAATCTCCAGCTGAAATAATATTTCATTGAAGCTCTTAAGTAAAATAAGATAAAAATCCAATCGTGGATATAGAAACTATAGAAACATTGGACAATAGATAAGGTGAACCTGGAATAAATTTGAAACACCTGCGCATTGTTTCCAATTGACAATGGGTTTTCGTCTATTGCCCAAGCTTGAGGGTTTATGTCCTCTTACCTACTAAAAGTTGATGCTTTCAAGAATAACTCTCCAAGAGAGGAAAGTGAAATCCAAACCATAAACCAAGTGTGCTTGGAAATGAGCTCCTTCTTCCCCTTTAAGATCAAACAGGAGACTCTTTGCATTCCCATTTTTGTTTCTTTATTTTTATTTTTCTTAAATAATACATGTTCCCCCACTTAAGTTGTAAAGTCACTTTATAAAAAATCCGTTAAATCTTCAAATATTAAAATCTCTAACCAAACGACTCGCATAGTCATGTGTGATAACTTGCCAAAAAGGTCTCGGCAAGACACTCCTAGTCCAACCCTACAATGCCAAGAATGTTGAGCCTGTTGACTTACTAAGAATAGTAAGTGTCTAGAAACCCCACTAAAGCAACCCTGATTAGCTCACAATTGAAATTGCCTCTGCAAAAAACTGCTCTGATCATATAGAAAACCTAGTTTTTCAATAGGACCAAGGCAAAATGGGCTAATGGCACAACAAAACTCACTGGCTAGAAAAGGGGACATGAAAATTTCCTCATTATAATTTCATCCAAATATTAGGAATAAATTACAGATGACAGGAAAATCAAAGAGAAATAAGAGAATCAAAGTCACCATTAGTTCAAATATCACAACACATGAGAAAACCTCATGGAAATGATTGCTTCAGCATCCAAAGAAAATTGGATCATCATCAGAATTAAAAATTTCATCAATTTGTTCTTCACTTAATAACTAGCTAGCATTCCCTGGATCACATGAGAACATTGATTGCAATCATGCTTCAGTAAAAGAGACTGCAAAACAACCAGCTACAGATGGCTGAAAATGATCATAAAATAACCTTCCAGAAGAATTAGTCTGAGATATAGCATTGGTTGGAAGACTCGCTCAGAAAGGATAAACTTCATCTTATAGACTATAGTCTACCTGAGGTACAACTGACTGAACTTTTCTGAAAACAACACAGAAACAAGCTGCACACATAATATTTTAATGCCTAACATTAGGTCAATTAAATGAGCCATGGTGTATCAACTATCAAATTACCAAAAAAGGAAACCTTTTTATTGTAAGAACCAAAAAGGATCTTAAGAGAATCTATTAATGTGAGCTCCATCTCTATCATTTGAAGCTGATTACACTTCCAAATAAACGGTTTTCAGACCTCTGCAATCAAATATTTGAGAAAAATGACTATTTTAAGTGCATCAATTTCTCAGAGACAATCCAATATGCAATCTTAGTGCTATCAGGAATATTATATGGGCAGTCTTAGTGTTGCCAGATAATGTTACACAGCACAATTAAGGGTACAAATCCAAAGCAGAAGATGAAACTTCTTGAGAATTGCAGACTCCGGTACATCATCTGTACATTGAAGAATTAGTTTTAAACTTAGTCAGTGTTACAAATTTAGAGGGGAATAGAAATACCATGTGATCAAGACTAGAGATGGCACTGTTTGATTGGGAAATATGCTTAATATCTTCAACATCAGCTTCTCTGTATGCCTGAAGCAATTTCTCAGCACAATAATTTTGTTCGCTGTTTGAAAAAGCATTGATCCTAAGAAACAATAAACAAAGTTAATTTTATCCCAGTCATTATTCATATCTAACCCTCCAAAATCATTTCTTATTCATGAGAAAGGATTCAAAATGTAAAGAATGCAGCACATCAAAGCTTAGTATAGAGCATTTTTTTCTGGAATTTGGCTCAGCTACCTTTCTGGAAAATAATACATATGCTACATCTACAGAAACTAATTAACATTGAAGTTCAAAACAAATAGTTCTTGCTGCTTAATTGACATTGCATTGTTTTATTCTATACTAAAGGCTCCTAACATGTATCATTATGAAAGTACACAGTACAAAGCACTCACTGGGAACAATCATTATAGCACTGTTCAGCTTGCTTGAAGTCATGTGCATAAAGATACACAATGATTGCACTCAAATATGCCTGCATGAAACATTCCAACAATATGTAATCCACTACAAAAATATGTCGTTTTGGAATTGTGACATTTTGAATTTATAGAACTTGATAAAGCTGGTAAACCTTCATGCAATCATCCTCAATATATCATAATATAATTAAAAAAAGCTTTTCTGATACAAAAATGAACTAGACAGCACTTTGTGTACTTGGCTGCTTGTTATGTCAAATATGGTTGTGCCTCAAAACAGGGGTGATAATCATGTTTGGGGAGGCAGGGGAATGGGAAGTGGACATATCACAGCGGGCCCCCATGTCCCTCACAAAATATTGAAGATATGCAAATCAGCATTTCAAACAAGAATCAACATTGTTTGTCATGCAAAAATTTAATCACCAAATCAAACAAAAGCATATCTTCACATCATTGTCTATGTCAAGCATGACATATCATTCTTTGAGGCAGCTACAGCATGTTAAGGGAACGCCTCCTCCACATCACAGGAATGAAATTTGAAATTGTGAAAAATGACACTCATATAAAAGGCTGAATCAGAATATATCAGGCTGTGAACGGAATAGATGTTTAAGGCACTTATTTAGAGACCATGTGTCTACCACCCCTCAATCATTTGTATATGAATGGAATGATCATAGGAATAAAGTAAAGAAAAAAGGAATTTTCCGAAATTGAAAGTAAGCTTGGAATGTCTATTACTAAGCCTGTAACAGGACAATCCCTGAAGCATATGTAAAAGTTGTTCTTGCTTGTCATATCCCATTCCAAGTTACTCGGTTCTCCTTCTAAAAGTATACGTTCAGAAAGGCAGTACTTGCATCACTCTTATATATGCTCTAAGAGATGCAAGCACAGAACTGTGCTTCAAAAACATTCAAGTTTAAATAATGGATTATTTTTCCTTGAATACCTGCATGTTATCAACATTGCCATGTAAGATCAGGATATCAGATACCTAAATATGGTTCAGATAATCCTCCAGCAATCTTCTCATAGTTTCATAGCCTTTCTCTTTCTTGTTGAGGTCACCCAAATTCAGGCCAATGGATTGCCCTAACTTAATCATAGCTTTACAACAGCGATTAGGATTTCACATATTAGAATCCAAACCGTGAAATTGTAAAATTGCTTTGTTCCAGAGTAGCCAGATACTCCTTTGTCCCTCCCTGGGCATGTGTATCTTCGTATTTGAAATGGATACGTATCAAATACAGTCCAGATACACATCAGATATTGTACCCATGTGTGCCCAAAAAACCTTTATTTTCCTAACATGCTTCCTTTATTTTCCTAACATGCTGGATGTTAAATTTTTGTTAATTTAACATAAATCTTCCTAAATTTAATTTAGAAAAACTTCTTTCGTGCAATTTTTTTAATGGTATAAACATAACCTACACTAGATGAGAAAGACAAATGAAATGTTTTTATGTTTCAGTGCCATTTTTGGGGTTATCTTCCAATAAAAGTCTACTATTTTTGCATATTGTAAATTGTTAAATCAACTTATAATTATTTATGTACCAATTATGTCACTATATTGCTTTCGAAATAATGAAAATCTCCTCTAGTAACTTAGAAAATTGTGTTAAATATATGTGTGTGTTTTCTCTGAATGTCATATTCAGCCATATTCCTATTGGGGATCTTAAAATGGCCATATCCATATCCGTGTCCATCCAACTTGGATTATTCTATTAAAGGATTTCATCTCCTCAAAGTGACTTGATTATCAAACTTCAGCAACTCAACATTTTTGCTCTCATTTCCCATTTCACACCTCTTTGGTAAATTTCTCCTCTACTATATCATTGCTATTCTTGCTGTCACAGGACCTCCATTATTTCATTCTAATAATTTAGGAAATATCCAACAGTGTGTATCAGAGCAACTGCTTGGGCAACAAGTTTAAAGCATTCACGGATCAGGTTATAAGACCTAGCAGCAGCACTTTTCAGGAAAAATTGATTCTATTTTCCTGGAGAAATCTATTTTTGGCTTTTAACTGCTTTTGTCTGTACACATTTCTTTCAAAGTCCAAAGAATTATTTTGTTTTGATATCATTAGGGCACAACCAAAAGACGAAGAATAGTCTAGGACATTAGTCTTAAGGTTGCTACAGATACAATTCATAAGATTCATTTATGAAAGAGGATTGCATTATAGGTCACTAGTGACAATTGTTGGGTTGTAAGGTTGAACTCAATATAAGCCAAAAATCAGGGATGCAGAGAAACAGAAACATTATCTGATACATATATGGTATCATATATGGATACAGCAAATTTCAATACCCCCTGGTATGGATAAAGCCGTACTATTCCAAGGGGGTTTAAAGAGGACTTGCATGGAAGGCATCACTCACAGAGAAAGGGCAGCTAAGAGTCATAACGAGCAGTTAACGGCATCACTTAATAGGTGGCCAACCTAATATATATTGTATCTTCAATGATGTCAATAAAGAAGAGTTTCCTGAAAATTGGACAACCAATGTGGTGATTTCTCTCCACAAAAAGTGGTGCCATAAATAATCCATCATATATCACATTATTATGATTAACCCTCTCTTAAGAAGCTCTTTGGTAGCATGGTTGAATGCAATATCAGAAAATGGGCTGAACCAGAAGGTAAAAGAGCTAAGGGACAGGCTGGTTTCAGACCAAAACATTTTACTATTGACCATGGTGTTACACTTAGATTCCTGGTTGAAACAATTAGGAATACACAAGGTGAGGAGGCCTTTTGCTGCTTTGTTGACTTTAAAAGGGTCTTTGACACAGTACCACATGACAAACTTTGGTATAGAATGGAAGAACTGAAAAATTCCTATTGAGCTCAAAGCTGCAGTACATAGACTATATCAGCAGGTCAAGGATAAAACCAGGACTATGGATGGCATGTTAGAACACTTTGGCAGCAATATAGGTGTCAAAATAAGATGCCCCTTTCAACATACTTGTTCGAGTTATATATCAACAAGTTAGAAGAATGCTTAAAAAAGAATAATGGCGATGGGGCTCAGCTAGCTAAATATCTGATAAAGCTACTTTTGTATGCGGATGGCCTCATGTTAATTGCTAAAATGGTTGATTGTTTGAGGAAATGCTTGAAGGTGCTTAATGTCTTTTGTCATGAATAGGAATGCAAGTGAGCACTAGAAAATCTAAAGTGATGAACTTTTCTTTGAAAATAAATAGGACTCCAAACACTTTTCTTTTCAATGCCAATCCTTTAGAGATTGTAAATGGGTACAAGTACCTTGGGATCAATTTCCACAACGAACTTAGCTAGGACACATGTAGAGCAAGAAGAATACAGAGAGGCTTAAAAACACTTTATTCTTTACAAAATAGATACAATAATGTGAAGTTATGGGATTGGAAAATCAAGAAGATGCTTTTTTCTTTGTTGGTTACCTCGGTAATCGTTTACAAGTGTAAGATTTAGGGCAGTAGCATGTCAGATCAGAAATGGAGGCAAGTACAAAGAATCCAAAAAAAATTATTCATCAGCAAACTCCAGAATAAAATTGTTTCCCCCTGTGAGATCTTATTGGTAGAAACAATCATTTCCCTTTAGAGGCATCAAGAATGATTCGATTATTAAGCTATCTAAAGAAAACTCAAGGTATGGAAAAACATCGTTGACCTATATTGATCACAAAGGAAAGTCATTCTTGTTGCCCTAGATTTTTGCAAAATTTAGAGTTCCACCTATTGAGCACACCCTAAAAAAAGGCCTCCTAGATCCCATGCTCAATGAGCAAGTCCTTCATGAAATCCTATTTGCCACCTATAAATAAGTATGTACATTCATTTTCAGCCTCTTGTAGCCAGAATTGACATGTTCCCAATGGATTAACTTCCAGGGTTACAAAGCACTTCTATAGTGCATCATGTAAGCTCCTCCAAGTAGGCCATTTTCATGAGTATATATTTCAATACATAAGCCCTTCCATTTGCAAAGCCCCATGAACTCTACTAGAATTTTCAAAATGTTTCATACATCTCACAAACTGCAAAACATATTGTTTCCATTATATTTGCCATTTAGCATAGTCCTAAATAGTGAACCACAAAATAACGAGCTTCTCGGTAGTTCGCAAGAGGTAATTCCATAGCGGTAAAATGGTGAAATTATTCTATTTGCAAGCAGCAATTTTTGTCGTGGCTAAAAGGTTGCTAATTTTTGGAGAAAAAATATGGCTGTACGAATCGGGAAAAACGTGAAACAAGGCAGTTAATTATTATGGTAAAATAATGAATGTGTTATTAAACAGAGATTATAAATGATCTATATATACAAGTATACTCAAACATGTTTCAATAACGAGCAAAGAGAGAGAAATAGAAACATTCTGAAGAGAAAAAGAGAAAGTTTCCATATTGAACAGAGAGAGAATATGTTAATATAGAAGAAGAGTGACCATTAGAAATAAAAGTAAATCTACGGAAGAGAAACAAAAATAGAGAGATTTAACACTAATATCCTCCCTTAATGGTCAATCTAAGTTCAAACAACACAACAATTGCAGAGGAATCTGCTCTATATGTTTTGCAATATTAGTCTGTGGTAGCATTCACTGTGGTAGGACGAGTGACAATACCCAAAACAAGCACCTCAAGGTGATGGTACTCAAAGATCGTCACCATTCTCTACTTCCAAGTGTTGTAGTTCTTTTTGTTGAATCTTCGATTGTCTTCCAAGAGAATATTGGTGAGAGATGCCAGGACATGTTTTTGATGCAAAAAAATGTATCTGAAAAAATTGCATGAACTTTGAGGCAAATTAACGAAAGACCTAGAAAAATGAAAGGACGCCCAAAAGAGAGCTCGAAAAAACAAAAAAGAATCTCAAATTAGGTCTTGAATCTGTTGGCTTGAAAATCGAGGCATGGAAAACAATATACCCAAAACAAATGGAGACTAGCCAAGTTGAGATCTGCAAAAACCCACCAAGAATCTGCAAAAAAGTCCATAAAAACAGCACGGAAAAAAGAGAGTTTCAAAAGAAACCCTAGCCATTTTTGAAAACTATAAAAATGTTTAAAAATGAAACTGCCAGATAAAAATTAGAGACAGAGGGTTTAAAACACCCTAGATGTTGCCACTTGCAGAAGATGTGCAGAAAAACAGGTCAAAATGCCCAAAAAGAACGCCACGAAATTGCAGAAAAAAAGGCTCATAGAAAAAGGTCAAATGCAAGCCCAAAAATGCCAAAAAGCCAATCATTTTTCAGAGGAAGTTGGTCGCACGGGTAGGGGAAAGGTAGATGGCGCACAAATTGCAGGAGAAAAGCCGCCTAGAGAAAAAAATATACAAAAACCCTAGACAATTTTTTGAAAATAATCCTGCAAACACTTTTGAACACACCCAGGCAAAGGATGTTGAAAATCTTGTGTCTAAAATTTCATTACTAAACTAAGAATTCTTCAAAACCTATTTCAAAAAATAACTCAAAAAATTTCAATAATTAAGTTATTATTTTTCAACAAAAATAGCTCTAATACCTTATTATGGTAAAGTAATTATCATAAATTATCTATATATACAATTATACACAAGAATGTTTCTATAACGAACAAAGAGAGAAATAGAAAAATTTTGAAGAGAGAAAGAGAGAGTTTCCATATTGAACATAGAGAGATTATGGAAACATAGAAGAAGAGTGACCATTAAAAATAGAAGTAAATCTACGGAAGAGACATGAAAATAGAGAGATTTAACTCTAATTTACAAAGCTAATTGAGCACATTACAGAGATTTCATGTATTAAATGTAAGTGAAATCAAAAATTTGCACTTTTGAAATTAATGAGATGAGGTGTCTGCGAAGATCATTTAAAATGTGTGATATTGCATCTAAATTATTCATTTGACGTTGGAGAAATCAGGAAGGTGAATTCTACAATTGAGGTCTTTTCTCTTTCTAGTTTGCTGATAACTTATTCAAAAGGATTGTAGACTTGAAAAAGGGAGGATGACAACTTCAGAGATGCTGCAATTTTGACCTTTTGTAAAGATGATGTTGACAGAGAAGGAAAATGAGTGAGATTTGTAAATCTAAGAAAGATACAGTTCAGAAAATCCAGTTTCCAAGCCCCAAACAAATTCTTAGCTCTGTACGAGGTGTTTTGTGTTGTTGACCAAGCAAAAATCCAAAAGATAGGTAGTTATCAACTAATTAATCGAGTAGTGTTTGTTCAAAAAAGTTTTGAAATTTAATAAAATGTGTTGTGAAACTATTCAACCTCATATATATTTGGTGTAAAATGTAAAGAGAAAGGGCATCATATCATCATATATTTCATCATGAGTGAGTAAAAGACATTTGTACTTTCTTTCAAATTGTGTTGTGAAAGATCCTTATTGAAGACTAGTTCTTTGTGATATTCATTTCAAGCAAGTAAATGCGTTTTAAATCTTTGTAAGAAAAAATTATTTATTGTCGTAGTAGTCGGATAAATAAGATATATTTGAGAGTTCCTAGTCCTTATGTTTCTTATTTCATTTGTCTCTTCAAGCAAAAGTAAAATTCATTTAGAGTGATTATTGGGGCAAGTGATAATCAAATAGTATTGAAGATTAGAATCATAGCTCAAAATATCATTATCAGCAACTTATTGTTGAGGACAAAAAGAAAGATGGAGATAAGTCAGGAAAAATCAAGAACTTGAAAAATTGTTTAAATTTCACTAGAAATGCATTTGTTTTCTGCAAAATTCAATAAGAAGATGCATCTGATGAGTCAACAAACCAAACAAGCTAATCTAGGTATATATAAATGCAAATAGGATAGAAAATCACATCCTCATGTGAAATGTTGATGGCTCATAGCCATAGGCTAATAGTCTGAACTCTAAAGCAAACTAAAAGTAGCAAATTGCCTTGTAAATTGCCTTGTAAATTATAAGCAAATACAAGTGTCAAGTATAATATCGAAATAGGTTACATCGTTCTCTTCCCCTTCCCAGCAGCTCAAGTAAAATCTACTAGAGAGGGAAAGAGGCTAGCCCTAGAAGTCTATTGTGGTTGTGCCTATGGTTGTGGTTGTGGCTGCAATTGTGGTTGTGACTGTACTTCCATCTTTAACGTAAATGATGCTAACACTGGCCATAACTCCTCATCATTTGTACCCTCCCCACTCTCAATGCCCTTATCCCCCTCATTAATGTCATCCAATCCTGATGCGAATCATCCACCCTCCTTCATAGCCTAGCTCTCCAAATCATACATGTCATTGTCTGTGAACAATAGAGGTTGCCCCTATGATGTCCAATCACAATAGGGATCTATGTTATCCAAATCAAGTGGACCAAGGGTTACTAACTCTACCTTTCTTATGCGAAACTTAAGGTTATAATGCATATAAACAAGGTCATTGAATGGCCTCCCCTTGTGGGGTAGACTTGTCAAGGATCATGCATTGTGTTGCCAATCTCTTCTAAAAATTATTTCCATCCTTTTGTTAGAAATTACCTTCAAGGACCCATTGTGGAGCCCTTTCAATTACACTTCTCTCCCTTCATGTTGGAAACAAATTGTTAAATTTGTTAGATCAAACATAAAGCAGCCAAAGAATATATCCAAGGAGTGCCCAATATCATGTTAGAATTTAATGGTACCACATAAAATTCTTCCTTAATGGGATGCTTTCCTACAAGCATTTCCCATTGGGGCACCATTTTGTGCACTTGATCATGGCTCCTGATGCTGTTGTTGTTGTAAACCCTTTGAAGTTTTTAGACTCGGCTATGAAATTATGAAGAGCTCGGCTATTCACTAGAGTAATGACTTTTTTTCCCTTAAGGATGCTTCTTATACGAAAAGGATGGTGTTTTAGTAGTTTGAGTGATATTGGCTAGAGTTACTTGTTCTTCCTTATTACACCTAGCCTTTTTGTTGGGATTTTCTTCCTTCTCAATCTCAAAAGTTGCTTCCAATTGGTGCACTTGGCTTTCACATTTATGGCCTGGCTCCCATCTTTCTTTGTATCAACATCATGATTTTTTTGTCCAAACCTCCCTTATGACAAATGTGTCCTCTTCCTTATGGTTCTTGACATTTATAGCATAAGATCTTTCTTTTAAGTTCATCCTATTGAATCTAAAGCCCAAAAATCAATGGTGATAAACAACAATTAGAAGGAGCCAAAATTGAACCAATAAACACCAGAAATATTCGGGGAAAAACCTTCAAGAAGGAAGGGAAAAACCCAACCACACAACAAAAATATATCTTTATTGGTGATAAACAACAATTTGAAGGAGCCAAAATTGATCCAATAAACACCAGAAATATCCTAGGAAAACCCTTCGAGAAGGAAGGGAAAAACCCAGCCACACAACAAAAATATATCTTTATTGATAATAAAATGTTCAAGTGTACAATATCCTTTGCTTGATGCAAATATATATCAATAAGAGAGAGACTTCACATTATAACCGAAGGTCTCTCATAACTCCTATAATTAATTATGACTCTTCAAATATTCATGCCTCAATGCATGTGAATGACACGTCATTTACATTTAATATTACAAATTAAACTTAAGTATCCTTTTCAGCTGAAGATGACGATAATGGTAATAACATCCAGATTTCGAGAGATAAAGATCTCTATCGCAGCTACAAACTTTAACGCATCCCTTCCGAGACAAAGCTTATGGTGATTGTCCTTGTAAAGAACCTTTGCATGATCGTTTTGCCCTTGGTTATTGGGAGATGATGTCTCTAAACTTAGGCCTATTTCTAGTACATCATCTAAAGTAGCTGTTTTGAAAGTAGCCACCAGTCCCTTTATTGATTCTTTTACCCCATCCACAAACAGATAGGTTAGGTTTTCCTCATCTATTCATATGACTCTTAATGAAATTCTTTAGAACAAACTCATGTATTCATTCATTGTCCATGTTTTCTTTTGGGGATGTTTATGGTCAGACCTTTTAATCAATTTCTACAAGAGTTCTACAGAAGAAGCTATATATTTTGGTGCACTTGGGTGAGGATACCATGGTGTCACCATTCGTGGGCTGAGCCTTCCAAGTGTAGGATGGCAAATTGAATTGCGTCTTTTTCTATCACGGGATTGAGGGTCAAGTGTTTAATTTTTGCAGTCATCCAAGGGTTGTGATGCTGTTAGATCCGTCAAAATTTGGGAGGGTTAACTTATTTACCTTGTGTTGTAAGTCCTTACTAGGCTGTCCCCTCTCTCCTAGGAGCTTCTACAATAATCCCTAAAAGATATATTTCTCCTTTTTCAGGACTTAAATTATGTAAGCCTCTCCCAACTCCTCCGATCTGCTATGGAGGTGATTGTTTCCCTCTTCATCCCTTAGGATATTATTTCCTGGTAGGAAGGATAGTTTTATAATTTTGGGTGGGATCACCTACGGTTATTTTCCAAGTGATTTGTACTAATGTCGTTCCCACTAGGATTCCTAAGATCATTTACTGAAGTATCCTATTAATACTTTGGTTGTTATCTCCATGAATGCCCTTGATTCATCACTTGCTGATTAATGTATTATATTTTTTTGCTTTGGGACAAAATTTACTGCTTGTTTCCTTCTTTCCCTTTATAAGGACCTTTGTGCCCTTGGCTTTGGTGCATTAACAGGATTGCAGCTTGAAGGCTCTAATAGTAATCGTGTTGTCCCTTGATAGTTTAAGACTTGAGGTCGCCACAAAATACCTAATATGCTTACAACCTAAATTGACAAAGATTATGATGATTCAATCTATAATTAAAGTAAGAAAATTTTCATTCATCTAACCATTTAAAGTCATACATACATACGTATGTAGACCCATACACACCTTATTACCACAACATCTTGAGAAGGATTAAGAGTGTAACCAACGTGCCTAGAGATCAATCACAATATGCTCCCTCAAAGTTTACAGGTCCAAGCCTATATCCTATCTTGGGAATTTGCCCTCACAACTTCTAGAACACGGGCCCCTACCCTGTCTTGGGAGTGACACTATTTATTGGATAGCACTTATCTTCTGAAACACCAAGCATAAACAAATTTGCATATAGCTTTGTCTATATCTCTAAGTATTTATTTATATTCCTTTTCTATTGTAGCTAATTATTCACTAGAGTTTACAAATGTTGTAGCATACTTGATGCCAGTGTTTGTTTATTGCTTTGTTGCTATAGAACAAAAGTTTGAAACAACTGGTTATGATATTTTCCTCTTCTTAAGATGATAACATTCATTTCTTGTTTTTTTCCTTAATGCCCTAAAAGAATGATGTTTTGCCTTCTTATATCTTATATTGAAGTTGATGAGAGGCGTTGGGAGAGTCAAACGTCATGTTTCTTAGAGATTAACTCCTTTATAACTAATTGCATCGCTTCCTTCTTATATTCTAATCAATCAAAAATAGATTCTAATCGCATCTTTCTGTTGAGTGATAATTAATCATTACTCATCACCATTCTATTAATATCAAGCCGATTGGTAATGATATCCCTTATGCTTGTTGTGCATGGTTAACAAATCTTCTTTACTACTTCGACTAATTTTTTCTTGATGTGTCGATGCTATTGGAAGGTATCTTGATTATTGAATCATTGACACTTGTCTAAAATGTTAATTAGTCATTACCGTATATTTTATTTACATTACACAATCTAGGTATTTCCTAAAATTTAATTATTATTTAATCAAATGTTTGATATTGATTAGAGATAATTTAATAAGATAATAATTATATTGATATGTAGGGATATTACATTACCTATCTCACACACAATAGGATATTTTTTCAAGGGTAACATGTGTGCAAAGAAAAGTCTTGGTGAAATTGGCATTCAACGAAACCAAGAATGACTAAAAAGAGGAAGGGAACCCTAAAGAGTTTCAAAAATAATTAATCAAAGAGGATACATCCCAATATCTCCCACAATGCCTTAGCTCGAATTAACAGCCCCAAAACTCTTAAGATTCAATGCTTCACGAGAAGGAGAAGATTATCATATGGTTGATTTAAGTAGCACATAATTTTATAACTAAGAAGCTAACAATGAACTTGTCCTCAATTTTGAGATGTCAAAAATGAGGCAACCCTATGCAATTTCTCATGAATTTGTAGGTGCGTCCTCTTTGTTTTAACATATTGGTAAAGCATCATAGGCAATTCATTATCCCTAAATTCTGCTCTATGTAGATTTATTCATACATTTCTTTTGAAGGTTTATGTCAAGTTAAATCTCCAAATGTTTGTAAGAAAGGATGTTTCTTCTTTGGCTGCAAACGCTTGATTTTTTATAAGCTTTCACATCTTTTCTTTGTTTTTCTTTTTGTTGTGAATAGTTTTAAGTCTTCTTTTTGCCTTGTGATAATAGCCCTTGCAATCCCACTCGTTTCGAGCTAGCTTTGGCCTCAAACGTAGTTGACTAACTCAAGATATAAAGGAAAAGGTGGGGTTTTTCAAGGCAACACATATCTTGATTAAAAATCCTCCAAAAGTGGGCTTTTTATTGGCAATTGCAAGAAATAAAAATATTTTTAATATCTAAAGAGAATCTTAGCATCCATATTTTAAAATTTTAACTCATTGTGAGTTGATTTGACCATAGTTTTTAATATTTTATGAAAATAATACTTTTTGAGTCTATTTTCATGATACTTTATTGAAAACTAAAGTTATCTATTAAATTTAACTACATGAGATGCTTAAAATGCATGAACATGGGGTTTTAATCATTCATTGCATATCATCGACATGCTAATCACCTATTAAAAATCTACTGCCAATAAAACCTAAGTCCTAAATACATATAAGTGGACTTTTCATAGGCAATAACACATTTTACATCACTTAATGTTTATAAGTGGAGAATTTGAACCCAAAAGCACACGTTATTGTATTTACAAGTACATTAATGTATTTTCTTCAGTGTTACCCAGGGACGCGCTTTTGGCAAAATTTGACCCATCCTCGTTTTTGCGACATCTCGGAAACTCAAAAACTTCCAAAAACTTTTCCTTTGGCTGTCCTATAAAATTAATGTTTCGGTTTTGATAATTTATTTAATTTCCATTCTCGTGTGAGCTCTAAAGTTGAATTATTTAATGCAAACATTATATGTTAAGGTCCTAAAATTCATATAAGTATGCATTATCCATGTTTTTATATGAATATTTAAAATTTCTCTATATATTTTAAATTTTCCCTTTCTTTATATAATTGTTCCCACTGTCATCCCCTACTCCGAGAAAAAAAACCACCACGAAAACCTAGGGTAACAAGTTTTTTTACTCAGATTTAAAGGCATATAGGTGGGGCTTTGAACTCAAAAGCATATATATTTTGAAAAGGATGTGTTTTTCCTTCCTAAAAACACATCATTACTTCTTCGATAGAGACATTTGGACATGTTAATGCCTGTGGTGGAGTTTAAAAAGTGTAAAGCACATGCTTTTCCTTTCAAAAAGCACGTCATTACTTCTATTTACACTAGACACTCTTACAAGATGCTAAAGGCAAAAGTGTATACTTTTGTGTTTAAAGACCATGTCTTTACTCACAATATAGGCGTTTTTTACCAAACCATCATATGTGGTGAATTTAGGGGCAAAACCACGTGTTTTGAGCTTCAGAGGGTGTGCCCTTAATGGTTACATAATTGTTTGGCTTCTTAGTGGCAATTTTCCATTGAAAAGTATGTGCTTTAGGTTATCAAAAACCCATCTTTACTTGCCTATACATGCATTTGAGGCTTAGTGGTAATTTTGGGCTGCAAAGCACATGTTTTGGACATCAAAAAGTATGTCTTTACTCATTACTTAATGTGTTTTTTATCAAACTAGCTAGGGTGGTGATTTTTAAGAGAAAAACATGTGTTTTTGAGTTTTAAAAACCCACTCATTTTGGGCATTTTTAGCAAAAACATGAGTTTGAAGCAAATAATCATCAAATTCCTCACCAAAACTCAATGATTTTTGCCTCCAATATGGTCATTTTTGCATTAAATCTCTCAAGGATCACTCTTGGCTCATCAAGAGTGCAGATTTGAAAGGATTTTGCTCACATTACAGCCCCTTTAGGGCATGTTTTGGCACAAAATGCCTCATGTTTGATCATTTCCTCCATCAAATCTTCAAATTATTGCCTCAAAGTAAGTTGTACAACATTGTTATCATTTCCAACTTGTTGACGATTCTTTTCGATTGCATATGATGCCTTGGATGCCATTTTCGATATGCATTACATATTGCATATTGCTTGGTCAAAATAGTAGCTATTATTTTCTATCTCCAACTTCCTACACTTGGCAAGCTACAAATTTCGACTCAAGAATGTATTCATTTTACAAAGATTAAGTCAACATTCGAAGTCAATTGAACTCTCATTCATGCAATCATTCGAAATCCAAAAAATCTCATTGGATTCATTTTTAGATTTTGCAAAAAAGACTAAAGACTTCTTTCTTTTGCTTCTTGAGGGAAAAGGTAAGATTTTTCTACAATTTCATAAGGCTTTGATGTATATATTTATTCTTTTGTTTATGCAAGTCTTTTCATTTCAATTTTCAGATTTGCATAATGTATATGATGTGCTCCTATTTTCTATCTAAATTCTCCAAGTTGCATGTGCAAATGCTTCACCTTACTTGTATGTGTAGTCGGGATTAAAAACACAGTTTTTGAAAGAAAATATCATGTAACATGAGTTACTTTACCACGTGTTTTTGTGTTTGAAAACCCCACTTCCATGCTTGCATGCTCTCCATTCATACTTTACATACTGCTATCAAATGACCTTAAAACTCGTGATGTTGGTTGTTGCATATCATTGCACATTTACTTATAACAAAAACACAAAATCACAATATAAGTAGACATCTTTTTATCCATTTCCACAAATTTTCCATATAATGCCATTACAATCCACATATGCTTTCACATTCCAAAAACCCGTTTTTGGGTTTTTCACCATGTAAACGCATGTTTTTGAGCTCAAACATTTGCATTCATTCGTTGTCGCACGAGTTTCCAACCATGCTCCATATGCAAAAATCCCAAAATCCATATTTGCACATCAAAAGCGTGCAATGGACCCATTCATGCTTCATTTTCTCACATAAATTTTGTTGTCCACATATGCAATCCCCTTTGAAAATCCTATTTCATGAGTTTTTCTCGTGTACAGAGTCGATATTGCATAAAATCTTTCACCCATTGTTGCTCAAAGGCCTTCCACTTCTATCATATATGCATACTCTTCGAGATCTGCAATTTTGAGCTTGAAAAACCATGTTATAGCTTTTTCTAGAAACTCAAGAACGACATGTATAACCCTAGATATGCAAAGAAGAAAGAGGGATACGAGGCAAGAATGATCACATAATGGAGCATACAGTGAAGTGAGAGAATGATTGCACGCATAGAATGTTTTGAAGACAGAGATGGAAAGAAACAAATGTACTTTTTGAGAGACAACCGCCATCATACTATAGAGCGATCAAAAATGCAAGTTCATGTTCCAAATGAAGATGTTTCCACCAAACCTAGGCACATCCCCCATTGAGCATCCTATAGCAGCATGACGACCAAAAAAATGATGACGTAATATAAATTGTGTCTTGTCAGGCACTTAGAATATCTTCCTATATTTGTAATTTGACATATTACATGTAATGGAAAAACAAGATGTAATTGCATGCGATAGTATCACGTACAAAGTCGTAACATGTAATCAGGTTGCAAGTGCATTAGACATGCAACTTTGAATAAGTCAAAGTTAGTTAGAAGTTTGTTAAAAAATAAGTCAAGGTGGTTAAAGGTTTTCCCCTTCTTTCTCCACTATTTTCCTATATAAAGGAGGCAACTCATTGTAAATGATCATCTTTTGGCAAGGCAGGAAATTTATGTCAATTTGTATCGTGCACTCTAAGACTTTGTGCTTTGATGTAAATCAAATTGCTTTGAAAAATAGAGGCAGATTGTTTTGAGACTTTGTGCCAATTCAAATTGTTATGTGACAACATTTGCTTGAGTTGATTTTGAGTTTTAATGATTTGCTTCAAGAGGGATTTGGATTCAATTGTGCGCACTTTGAGCTGCCTGTTGAATTCAAAGCCAATTTGAACTTTTGAAGCCTTTGTGCTGCAGGAGAAATTGTGATAGATAGTAGTGGCTGCAATTAGTTAGAGTTGAAGACTTTCGGCTTCAGTTATAAGTGTTTTTATAATATTTGGGAATATACAGTAAAAGACTTTGTGCCTTAATGGTTGTTCTACTTGAATCCTCATTCGAGACAAGCACAGGAGACTTTGGGTTCCTATATTTGTTTCACAAATATATATAACTAAATTGTTGTCTTTGGTGTTGTTCTAAGCCATCTGTATTATCGTAGTAATAGGACATTTTTGTTAAGTTTGAAAGTCATAGCTGTTTGCAAAACATTCCTTAAAAAAGAGGAATTGATTAAGACAACCACCCTTTGTGTAATTTTCAGTTAAATTTCTAGTGGAGCCACCTACAGTACGACGGGAGCCTCCCCTACTGCTGAGAGGAGAGAAAAATCTCATGAAACATTGCCTAAAGCCACAAAATTGTATGTAGTAGTTAGTGACTTACAAAAAGTTTAGCCAACAAAACCTAAACTGCTTCACCTCTCACCTATCCAACTTGAAAGTCACTATCATTGATAGAAAGTACATCGCATGTGGAGGGACTGCCATAGACTTGTAGCTTCAAAAATATTTGTAATGATCCCATCTTCAGGTTGCACTCACTCAAACAATTAGGATGCAACAAACCTTTTAGAAATATTTGTTCTTGATTTACCTTGAATATAAGACCTATATCATTGAGCTACTCAAGATATTACTTGACCTGCTATTAACACCTACCAAAAGGTAAAAGTCCTAAAAATAAGGGCCAAATGCACGCAGTGGCACAACTCCAGCCCAGAGAAATTAATGGGGAGCCACAAACTGTTCCACATGTTAGAAAACCAGGAATAGCAAACTATGAAAACTGAACAAAACATTGTTCTGGGAAAAACCCTCCTGGAAGAGAGAAACAACCCATCCCACAAAATGTACAGATTTTAATGATTTTAAAAGAAATTTCAGAGCTTGAACTTCAAGATTCTTCAATCTCAAAACTTTCTGAATCCTATGCAAAGAGATTGATTGATTTCTCAATATAATTGATGTACTACAAATACTCAAACAACTACTCTCAATGATTTATTTTGCTTCTGGATTTGATTGTGGATTTTTTTTGACATCAACGTTTCAGATCACATTCTGTGATCCATCATCAGGATGAAAGAAGGATGATCAGACAAATATAGTGTACAAAAGTACAATAAGCGGTTATTAAATGTTTACACTGCAAAATGAATTCTCAGATATCAAGTTCGATCAGATCATACAGCAACTCAAAACTGAAGGTACTTCTTTGTGTATTCAAAACTTTCTAAATGGACACACAATAGATATTCACATTGCCTGGAACCAAAGATGATGAGTTGCACTGTCTATTTCGAACAGAAAATGATATCTTCATATCAAATAATTGAATCACGTATCTCTACTCAAAAATGAGATTCGACACCAATAATCATAGACACAGTTGATAAGTTAGTTTTTGGCTTTTCAACTGCTTTCGCATGCAATACAATTCTTGGCAAGAAACTGATGCCGTATGTGTTTCCATGTCACAGGAATGCATTAAATAGTAGCATTGTATTTCGTATGGAGCTACTAAATTCAACACCACATATATAGAAATATATACTTTAGTAGCATGAGTAGGGAGCAAGATCATGTTTTAAAGATGTTCTCAGGCAGCCAACGTCCTAAAATCAGACTTTATGGATACTTTAGAAAGAGCAAGACTAAAGGAAAGTTTCAATATGTGTTGGGTATCAGAATAATCTGCCTGAGCAATAGTGCATTTCCTGCATTAATGATTATGGCTGGAAAAGAATATGTCCAGGAAAATGTGCATTAACTACTAAGAAAAACATAAAGGGCATTAGAAAAATTGGCTGAATGGGAAATTTTATGACACAAGCTGGAGATGTACAGGTTTAGTTTTGCAACCACCACATGCAATTGGTGTTAGTCCAACACCATTCATCAAACCTGTAGACATAACAAGCCAAATCTTTTTCTTTTGCTAGTGAGGACGCTTAAGCTGCAGAAGGTACAATAGTCTACCGTTATATCCATTATCTAGTTCAAATAGGTAGAGGACAAGCCAAATGACAAAAGAATTGCTGTCTGAAGAAAAGGGCATTTAATGGAGATTGGTGATCAAACTGCCAAGCATATTACTTCCTTCACATAACCTAATGCAAAAAAAAACAATTATGTAATAATTTAATAAGTAGCATTATGGGACGAAAGTGAAAAAAGATTTATCCAAAATAATGTAGTAGAGACCAACCAAACTACAAACTCAATTACAAGATCATCATAAAGAATTCCACCTAAAGATTTCAAGAAACATCCAATAAACATGGAGATCAAATATATTGCAAGTATTAGGGGAAAGTACCTTGCACTGACTATAGATGGCTTTAGTTTTATCTGCTGCCAAGCCCCATCTCAAAAGAACAGTTGCTGCATCACTAAATCTGTAATCATCCACACAATAAAACCTTATTTCAGCAGACTACTTTTTAATTGAATCATGGATAAACGTGAAGTTCTTCAAAGCAGATATATTACAACTCATTGACAAGGTTTAGAATTCATGTTCTATAATGTCCCCTATTGGGAATTCACTTACTTTACCCTAAAATATCCACCTAGGGTTGGGATTGTGCTCAGGAATAACAATTTAAATTCCTTATGATTTAGAACCTGCAATCAGATTAATTATCAAAGATAAACTTATAATCAGGTTACAAATCATATATATCAAATAACATACGTGGGATTCCTTTGAGGTTTTATTCAATGATTCATCCACATTATGAAGCCTACAAGAGATCATACAAGGCACCTATGGCCTATCCATCAAGTTCAGGGGCATGGAAGTACATGTGTCAATCAGCCTCTTAAGGGGTACGGAAATGCATCTGTCATATCAGCCTCAATTGGTGAAATTGGATATGCGCCTCCTAAGGTCCACAGAAGTATATATGTCATAACAATCTGTCTGTGTGTATGGTGGAGAGATTATTAGAGGTGCATGATTGGTTTAGTTTTTTATGAGTGGTATCTGTTGCAAAACTGTGTGTATGCAAAGTTACACAATGTGTGTGTAGAGAATTATTGAAAGGAAGATTTTGGATTGGCTTCTTCATCATTAGCATGGGTATTTTTGTATCATTTACTATGGAGCTAGAGGCTCAATTGAAGGCTTTGTTACTCAAGGGGTTCAAGCATCGCTTGGAGTATGTTATTCTGACAGAAATAAAGACATAAGTATTTTATGATTATACCTTAGAATATTTATCATGAATTTTATGTAGTTAATTCATGCAATAACATAGAGAATAGTGAATCATTTATGCTTCTAGTATTTACTATTTACTAATCTCTCTAAAATGCTTCCAGGACGTAAGATGAAGTTGAGACTGAAAAAATTTATTACATAGAGGGAAAGCTTGATGAGCTGAAGAGGAAGGACTTCCTTAGGCTCACTAAGATTTAGATGGAGCTTGTGTGGCAGATGAAGAGTGTCAAGTCCTTTGCGGAGGATCAACAAGCTCTTGTAGAAGTGTGACTGCAAAAGATTATTGTTTGTTCAAGTATTAAAATCTTCTATAATTTATTATGATAATTTAGTTGTGAGAATGCAGCCCCCTATTGAGAGGTTTGATGTCCCCATTTTTAGCAAGTTCCTATAGTTGACTTGGTAAGTTCATCATTGTGACCCTCGTGAGCTAACAATGGGATTTGAGGATCTCAATTGTGGGGTTATAGACTTTCCAGCAGCCTATGGTGCTTTTGGCTCAATGTTGAGGAACTTACTATTTATAGTAAGTCAATAGATGGTTCTGATGAGCTCAATTGAGTTAGAGGAGTCAAGTGATGCTCTCAGTTTTTATTTCGGGCTTCTACTTTGGGTTCCAAGAATCTTGGAGGGGGTGTCTATTTATAGTAAGTCACCCCATCCGGTTCATTCACCGTCTTTCTTCATCATAATCACTCCGATCTTGTCAAATTTTGATTTTAATGTTTTTTCAGTCATTTTTGCAAAATGGGTGAATTATTATTACTATTCATCTAAAAATGTTGAGGTTGCTAGTTTTGCTAGTTTTGCTACTTTGGCTGCCTTTGTGTCATAGCTTGTTGGAACCGAGTTGGAAAGTTTTAAATCTTGAGCACAAGAAACAATGGCCTCGTGTGTAAGAATATCATGATATGGTCAAAAAGATCATTTTTGGGAGACAAAAGGAAATTAATAAATTATATTACGTGCCTGAGTATAAAGAAAAAATGCTTTTAAGTGAAAGGTGTGTAGCTGAAGCTAAGTTGCACAATGGAGATTATAAATATGGCTCCCATTATGAGAATTCATTATCCAATTGATTATTTGATTTTGTGGTCTTTGTCACGTTTTCTGAAGTTGCTTGTGCTGCCTTGTTGAAGTATAAGGGTTTTAATTCTAAGAATTTTTTTGTCCTTTTGTAGTTGTGTTCACTGTGGTTGGAAGAAGCTAATGGTGGTTGAAGCTTCTTGACTGTGCCGTCTGTATTTAAGAAGCTGGTTGAAAATTGATCATAATCTTCATTGCTTGGTTGATGAAAATTGGGACTGTCATTATGCATTACCAAACCCCTGTGTTCCTGTTTGGAGTTCAGCCTGCATTTTTCTAGAGGCTATCGTTCCATTCTAAGGCAGCGGTTTGACATTCTCAAGGTTTGTGTTTACCCTAAGAAAGCCTGTGTGCAACTACAAAGGCCTGCATTTCAAATTTAGAGACCTACATTTCAATCTTAAAGGTTTGCGATCTGCATTTTGGGAGTGAGGAGATTGGGTGCTCAAGGAATGGAAAGGCACTGTCATGTGTTTGGTGCAAATTGCACATTGGGAAATTGGACGCAAGTGGGAATTCTACTGCAAAACATTCACCAGCAAACACTTACAGGTCAACTGGGAATTGGGTGTTAGAATGAAAAGATATGTCCTTATTAATTAAATCATTTTGATTTAATTGTTAAGTCATTTATTAACTCTATTTCACTTAAGCTAAACTTTCGGCATATAATAATTTTTTTTTTTATTAATTATTATAATGCAACCTAGGTTTTACCTATTAAGGTTTTTGCTCTCTTTTTATAAGAATTTGATCTCTTTGTAATTTTATTAATTCACTTTTGATAATAGCAATCTCTCTTTTTGCTCATCAAGAATGTCTCATCTATGGATCTAGGAATTCCAGCCTCCATAGCTTTTGCTTCTCTCTTTCTGTGACAAGTGTTTGCATGTAGATGATTCTTGGAAGTTGTGGGGTTGATCTTTCATCAACTTCAACATGGTATCAGAGCTCCAGATCTTCATGTCCCTGTTCTCTTTATGAAAATTTTGGCTTGGCTTTCAACTCTGTGCTTTTTTCAAAGGGTTTCATTTTTCAGAGTTTTAACTTTTTTTGGCATTAAATCTTGGGGATCACAATTTTTCGGTGCACTTTGAGCCCAAACAGGCCTCACTATTGAGCTCAGAGCACCCAAAAACCCCTATTTTCATATTAAATTTGTCACATTTGGACACAACTAGAATTTGAGGCAAAATAATATTGCTTCCAAATTGGGCACATTTCCTGAGGTGGCAATTTTGTGATTTTAGGTGTGCAAATCAAGATTTTTTGTTCGAAAATCGAGATTTTGGCATGTTTTCCAAGGCGGCAATTTTCTAAATTTTGGTGCACAAATTGAGATTTTTAGGTTTTGAAGTCAAGATTTTTGGAGTGTTTCCCGAGACTACGATTTTGTGAATTTTGGCACGAAAACCAAGATTTTTTGGCACACAAATCGAGATAGTTTTGGTACATAACTGACACACTTCCCGAGACACTCTTTGGTACTGGTGGGTATGCTTTTTGAGGCATTTTGGCACAAATCCCGAGGCGGTAAAAAAAATTATTTTGCCATTCTAGCACTTTTTTGTCCTACATGTTTTTTGGCCATAACTTGCTCATCTAGACTCCATTTTTTTGTAAATGAGATATCACCAAAAAGCTAATTCCAAGCCCATAGTGATGGTGCAGTTTATTTGGACTTTTGACATTGTTTGGTGGCCTGTTTTGGCTGTCAAAGTCAGAAGTTCTATTTGCACTACGAGAGACATATTTTGAGACATTCTACTTTCCAGATTTTGCTCCAAGCACATCCCATTCAGTTTTTTGCTTTTTTGCATTCTGGTGGATATCTTGGTTGTTTCAAGTCTGGGGATCAATTTTGTTTCTTCAGATGATTTTTCATGAGTTGTACTATCTCTTGTATCAGCCTTATGTCTCTTGTGATCTTTGTTGACATCCTTTTGTAGTATTTTTGCAAATTCACCGAGACAAAGTGTCACTCTATTGCATTTCGAGATCTTGCACATCTTTGTAGTGCATTAGGGGGTTTCATGTTGACCATATTGGCCATCTTCCTTTATCAAGTGAGTGTTCCTTCCATGACATTAGCCTCATGATGTGTTGATGACACGTGTCATTATAGGTGTTTGTATTTCTTTTGGACTCTCGATGTTCCTAGTTCTTCTTCTTGTAGGAGATATTGCATTCAGTTTCAATGTTCATGTCTTACCTCTCAGCATTATATAGGGGTTATGTTGGTTCTATTGCTTTCTTGATTCAATAGAGTGAGCTATGTATTTAGTATTTGATCATATGTACTAGGCGATTGCAGTGATTGGATACTTATGCATTTCAGTGAGATGGATCATTCACCATATAGACATTCTTTCATTTCTTTTTTTAGAGGCCATGAAGATACCTTCCATCTTTGATTGATTAGCTTTTCAGACTTAATCTTCTCTACCTGGTCATGTTCTATACAGTGGGGGTTCTTCAAATCAGCAATTTGGTAGTGTTTGCAGCTTCATGCTTTAGTGGTGTTTTTCATGATCATCCTTTTGTTCCTATCTTCTGGAACATTTTATTTCCATCTCTTTTTGGAGTAGGGTTTTTCCCATGTGGTTTTCTCTATTTCTCCTCTTTGCAGAGATTTGGTTGTGCTTGGGTACTGTAACAACCAACTTTTCTCGGGTCTTAACTAACAACTAACATATCAAAGAAATACAGTTATTACTTCATTTTCATAGGAAGACAGTTATATCAGTTAAATTCATGGGAATGAAATTAACAGTTACGTTCAGCTAAATGGAAATTTCATAACTAGCAATTGAAAACATCGTCAATGAATTTACTATGGAAATTAAAATCTACATACCATGGAATTTGAAACCAAAATCAATCTAGGGATGCTTCTGCAAACACCGAAGTTAGTTGACAAATACCACTTAAGATCAAATGACGATCACCATCTATACCACTATATCAATTAGGGTATCGATTATCATTGGATCATTTAGGGCATCACATACCACTATATCAATTAGGGCATCTATTATTATTGGATCATTTAGGGCATCAAATACCACTGCATCATTTGGGGCGTCAAATACCACTATATCATTTAGGACATTAGATACCACTGTATTATTTAGGACATCAGCCACCAATGTATCATCTGGGGCATCAGATACCTCTATTTCATTCCTTTTCTTCCTATTTCTAATTGTGGCAATAACATAAGATTAGAAGATATGCTCATAATCATTATTCTTATAAATGAAAGACTGAAATAAAAATTCTATAGATATATTCCATATTTAGTTGGAAGGTCAATCGATCTAAACGGTTACCAATTACATTGACGAGAAAGATTGCTTTCATCAAAGGAAATAACCCAATTCAACGATATAAATTAATCCATCATATCTTCTTGTATAAATATCATAAAAGTTAAAATACCAATCACCAATAAATGTTTGAATGCTCAACTTATCTTTATTTGATGCACATCCTAACATCTCGTGAAAAGGGGAAACATTGTTAGAGGCCTAACCTCCCAACCACAGACCTCAAACTTATCCCTACACTTTCTCTAACTAGAAAGGCCCTTCCTACTCGGAATAGACATAGAATACCTTGTCAACCACTGAGCATCCTAGTACTTAATCACACCACTCGAATTGACAACAGAGAATGAATTGGACATGCATGAGCTATTAAATGATTCCTTTTAAAATAATAAATAATTATTATGTCACATTTGATTATGTTTTCATGCTATTGCAGATTCCTCTCTCTCGCCTCTTCACCCTTTTCCTTGGCCATACAGCTGGGTGAGTCCCAGTTGTTTATAATCTTAGAGTATCCACTCTTTTGCTAAGCCTCAGTAAGGGTTGGAACATTGCAATTTCCAGTATATCAAATAACAGAGAAGGATCTTAATACGCTTGCAAGGATATAATTTGATTCTGATATACTTCAGTAAAACAAAGATGTATGAACATATCATGCACATTTGGTCTTGACTCAACAACATAGAGAAATTGGACTATCGAATATCCATTCGATTGAAATTCAGAAGTAATGTACAAAATTTTCATGACACATTCCTTCCTGCTGCAAATACGAAAATAGTTTAAAAAAAACATACAACAATCTGAATGTGAAAGTCTAACCACATAACCTAGTTTGAGAATGGAAGACATGAGCCTTGGCTTGGTTTCAATTAGCCGGTCCCTTGGACGTGAGCCTTGGTTGTATGCTAACAACTAATTCCTTCTCTAGAGTAATTCTGGACGCAAAACCCAGATTGATTATCAATCATGACTTTCAGCTAAGACAAAATGAGAAGGAGAATAACGTGACAAGAACTGCAGAGGTATATCATGTATCGAGTGGAAGGAGAAATCATTTCATGTTCTTTGAGTTTCTCACGGCTCCCAAATATATAGAGGCATTTGAAATATCAAGGCTTCCAAGAAGCCATAACTCTTAAAGAATTAAAAAGATTTGTCTTCTTGAACACCAATATTATATGCCAAGTGTACATTTCGGTTTCTAAAAAGAATTGAATAAATTTGGAAAAAAACTTGAAGGTTATAAATCAAAAGAATATTATAAACATATTTATTTAGTTGCACGTAAGTATATCTTATTAAGATGGCACATAGTAAATGTTTATCCAGGGTCGCACCTTTTAAATATGTATATCGAAGTACATGTTTCATCTTGGAAGATTTATTTTATCTTCTTGTACATGCATTTAAATGTACATATTAAATAGACAAAATCTTGTATAAAAATAATATTATGATGTCTCCTTTAATTTATATCTGTGTACGTACATAAATATGTATTATAATGATGTGGTGGAAAAGTCAACCATAATCCAATAAAGGTATGTACTTTAATTAAGTTAAGATCATTAATGTTTTTATCCAATAGCTCATGCGTGTCTAATGTGTGTATCCTATTATATAGTCGCTAGGTCCTCAACCATGGTGATTCACGATTCATACCCATTTGCCCAGTGATGGTGATGCTCCTGTGCCCAATTCTTTTTTGACAATGCTTTCAACCCTTTGTTGTGCTCCCTACAAGGAAATTCGCCGCAGTGAAATCATATTACCATAACAAGTTATTAATCATAAATGATCATAACAGCTAACCGCCTTTTCAATTCTATGAATTCATGATAAATAATCAACTAGCACGTTATCTTCATATGAAATTATAATGACTAACCATCTTACCATTTCGTAGGATTATAACAAATTTAACTATCACCTAACTTCATATGAACCTCAATGGCTATATGAACATTTTAAATTGGGATGTAATAGGTACTTCATCATGCCTTGTAAATCATTTTGATTTAATTATTAAGCCATTTATTAACTCTATTTCACTTAAGCTAAACTTTAGGCATATAATAATTAATTCTTTTATTAATTATTATAATGCAACCTAGTATTTACCTTTTAGGATTTTTGATCTCCTTTTATGAAGATTGATCTCTTTGTAATTTTATTAATTCACTTTTGATAGTAGCAATCTCTCTTTTTTCTCATCAAGAATGTCTCATCTATGGATTTGGGAATTTCAACCTTCATAGTTTTTGCTTCTCTCTTTCTGTGACAGGTGTTTGTATGGAAGTGATTCTTGGGAGTTGTAGGGTTGATCTTTAATCAACTTCAACATTGGGACCCTACTCATTTGAACTGCTGTTGGTATTTTTCTTGTATCACATTGCTTAGATTTTAAGAATGTTGTTGTTCATGAGGCCATCACGTACAGGAATATCAGGTTCTTCAAACTGTGAAAATTGAAATTCGTGTTATTACAATATTGTTGAAGACAAATAAATTGCAAAACTTTAGAGTTGTATTGTTCTTTTCCCTTTCCTGAGCTGCTTAGTTAAATTTCAGTATTTCCTTCAATGCAATTTTATCCAAAGAATCAATTAAGCAATAGTTTCATTGAACAGTAGAGCCAGCTTAAGCTTGCTAGGTAAGTGTTTGACAAAATGGAAAACAACTAATTAGTAAGGAAATTGATGAATGTCTTAGCTATAACCGATTGGGGTTATTACAAGATGGAGTCTCAACATTCAGTTGTTCTTATTATGTACCATAATGAGTTCTTCTCTGAGAGGGAGAATTTTGAGGTGCAATCCCTTGTTGATGAGTTCTTCTCTAAGAGGGAGATGTTCGAGGTGTACTCCCTGGGAACAGTTCGAGGTGCAATACCTTGTTAATTAGTTCTTTGGGAGAGAAGTTGAGGTGAAATTCCTTGTTAATGAGTTCTCTGTGGGAAAAGTTTGAGGTGAAATCCCTCATTCCACCTTCTGCAAGTAGGTATGGTGGATCCACCATTTATGAGTAGGCATGGTGGAGATGCATTCTTCTCTGGAGGAAGTCTAAGGTTTAAGCCCTCATTCCACCCTCTCCAAGAAAGTATGGTAGATCCACCCTCTGGGAATAGCCATGGTGGAATTCATGCAACTCCATGACTTACTTTTCTTTTATTTCAGCCTTTGGGAGTAGCCATGGTGAATGTCATGCCGAGCTGACAATTTCATGTTGAGAAAATCTGTTATGTGATTTTGTTTCTGATCTTTTTTGCAGCTTCTTATGTTTGTCATGCTAGATATGGCAAGGCATATGAATATTCTCTCTCACTAATAAGGAGTGTTGAAGTTTTATAGTTGTGAAAGAGAATATTGAGCAATCCCTTGTTGATGAGTTCTTCTCTAAGAGGGACATGTTCGAGGTGTACTCCCTTGTTAATGATTTCTTCTCTGAGAGGGAAAAGTTCAAGGTGCAATCCCTTGTTAATTAGTTCTTTGGGAGAGAAGTTGAGGTGAAATTTCTTGTTAATGAGTTCTTTGTTAAAGAAGTTTGAGGTGAAATCCCTTGTTCCACTCTCTGCAAGTAGGCATGGTGGATCCACCCTCTATGAGTAGGCATGGTGTAGATGCATTCTTCTCTGGAGGAAGTCTAAGGTCTACACCTCATTCCACCCTCTCCAAGTAGGTATGGTGGATCCACCCTCTGGGAGTAGCCATGGTGGAATTCATGTGACTCCATGACTTACTCTTCTTTTATTTCAGCCTCTGGGAGTAGCCATGGTTAATGTCATGCCGAGATGACAATTTAATGTTGAGAGAATCTGTTATGAGATTTTGTTACTGATCTTTTTTTGCAGCTTCTTACGTTTGTCATGCTAGATATCGCAAGGCATATGAATATTGTCTCTCTTGCTAATAAGGAGTGTTGAAGTTTTATAGTTGTAAAAGAAAATATCTAGCAATCCCTTGTTGATGAGGTGTACTCCCTTGTTAATGAGTTTTTCTCTAAGAGGGAAAGTTCGAGGTGCAATCCCTTGTTAATTAGTTCTTTGGGAGAGAAGTTGAGGTGAAATTCCTTGTTAATGAGTTCTTTGTCAAAGAAGTAAGGTGAAATCCCTTGTTCCACCCTCTACAAGTAGGTATGGTGGATCCACCCTCTATGAGTAAGCATGGTGGAGATGCATTCTTCTCTAGGGGAAGTCTAAGGTCTAAGCCCTCATTCCACCCTCTCCAAGTAGATATGGTGGATCTACTCTCTGGGACTAGCCATGGTGGAATTCATGTGACTCCATGACTTACTTTTCTTTTATTTCAGCCTCTGGGAGTAGCCCCAGTGAATGTCATGCCGAAATGACAATTTAATGTTGAAAATATCTATTATGAGATTTTGTTACTGATCTTTTTTTGCAGCTTCTTATGTTTTTCATGCTAGATATGGCAAGGCATATGAATATTCTCTCTTGCTAATAAGTAGTGTTGAAGTTTTATAGTTGTGAAAGAAAAAATCTACCTGAGATGATATGTCGTGGTTTCTTGAGATTCATTTGTTGTTGTTTATATGAAGAGACATGCAATGAGACACATGTTTGGAAATATGAAAAGACCTGTAACATGGGAAGAGACATGCATTTGGGAATATGAAGAGGCTTGCATTTAAGTGAAGAGACTTTCAATTATGATATGAAGTCTCTCAATTCAAGATATATATGATTGCATTGTGTGATGAGTGTTGTATTCAGTTAGAAGCATTGTTCTCAGACCTCTATTATATGATTAAAAGAGAGATATTTTGGTGTGGTTGGGTTTTTGTCCTCAAGTTGGAGGGTTTTCCCAGGATAAAGTGTTGTCTTAGTGATCTTTATTTTGTTTATTGTTGTTTATCTTTATTTATGGGCAAAACATTAACAAACATCACCTCTACCAATGTTGATATGAAATTTGACAATCTATAAAACAAGCTCTTATAATAAGACAGGCGGAAGATGTAGTTTGATAACAAGAGTGAGACATTCAATGTGGAACATACTATACCTACCAAGGACAAAAGCAAAGGCAATTCCTCTCAACAAAAAGGACAAGGAAAACCTAATGATTCTTGAAAGAACCCAAATATATCACGTGTCACTATTGTGGTAAACTTGGTCATATGAAGAAGTTCTACAAAAAGTGGTTGACTATTCAAAAATCCAACCAAGGAGGGTCTCAACAAAAGACTCATATCACATAGCATTCAACGGAGTCTGATGGATTCAAAACCACACAACCAATAGATCCTACAAAATCTTCTACGTGATATATTGATTCAATTGCATCTAGCCATTTTAGAAATAGGTGTGATTGTTTCACGGAGTATATAGCTTTCTCTGATTCAATTATCTTAGTTGGTGGTGAAGGGTATACATTTGTACACAAAGGCAATGTTCAAATAACCTATAGAGTAAGATATCTTGTTTTTCTCAATGCATGCTTTGTTCCCTGCATGGAACTCAATTTACCCTCAGTGAGTCAGATTATAAGCCATTGTCCCAAGTTGAACATCCACTTCAATGCACATAAGTGTCATATTGTTGACAAGGAGTCCAAGAAATCCATTGCAGTTCGCATTAAAGATCACGAGCATATAAGCTGATTGATACTAGAGAGTGTTGAGAGCATGCATTGGCTGCAAAGAGTTCAGCTATCAGTACTCTTTGGTATCAGCACTATGGGCATCTCAACCTATCTTACTCTCTCTGTTGGCTCGAGAGAATATCGTAGAAGGCTTACCCGAGATTCAGCAACAAACACATGATGTAGAGCTTGCCAAGCAAGGAAGCAACAATGAACTCCATTTTTAGGAGGACAAAATCGGAGAGCTTCAAAGGTCATTCAGCTAGTCCATGCAATGTTTGTGCACCAATGGATATTGCATCAGAAAATTAAAAAGAGCAATCAGATTCAGAGAGTGGTGATGGGGAAAGTTCATCTAGAAAAGAGCGAAAGATTGATATAGCAAATCATAACTCTTATTGATACAAGTGCCACTGAAAACTTTCTTGATGAAGGCTTTTGGCTAGGATAGGCTTACAAATGGAGGACTATGATGGGTTTAAGGTCATTGTAGTTGATCGGTACAAGCTCTCATGTACTCATAAGATGGGCATCAAATTGGAGCATTATAAATTAAAGGAGAAATTCTATGTATTTAAAATTGGGGACACTAATGTGGTCTTGGGAATGAATTATAGATGTTATCTCTTGTAGAGTTCTCTTTAAATCTGAAGAAAATGGAGATGAAATTTGAGTCGAATGGTAAAAGATGGTGCTTAGGGGACTTTGAAATATCTGAATGAATATGCTACTAATTTTTCTCACAAACAGATTTCAGCACCAATAGATAACTCATGCAAACCAAACCAATATTATAAACCAGCAAATAAATAGATAAATGCTCATTTAAATACCTCCAATGTTATTGCATTATACATCAGCAATACAATAACTAGATATCAAAACCCAATCATAAACACAGCAATAATACTCAAATTCGAAACATATTAGAACAACCTGTAAAACCCAGCGTGAACTCTGTCTGGAATCCACTGCAATGATGAACTGGGGCTACATCCAATCCACCAACAATGGCCTGAAGGTTTGCGTCCTCAAGTCTGAAATGGAAGATGTAAACTCTCCCAATGTCTCTCCAAGAGAAACTTGAGTTCTCCAAAACAAAGCAATAATCCAAGCATAAAGAAATGAGCTTCTCCGCCTTTTAAAGACCCAACCTATGACTCTTCAGCTTCTGTATTCTTGTCCTTGTCCCTCATGCCAACTCATCTCTTATTCACTCTCCTTTAATTAAAATGGACTTAATTCTGTAATAAGTCTTCAAAGGTCATATATTGGATTGGCCTATCAGTTTCTAATGTCCCAGAAAAAGGGGAAATTACAGACTTAAAGATGGAGGCCAAGAGTTGTATCCTTCAAGAGGACCAAAAAATTGATTGGGCAAAATTAGGTAGAGTGAGCTATAGAGTGTCTTGTCATGCTTACAGTAGCATATGAGAAAAAGAAAAAGTACCATCTTGATGTTCAAAAATTGCTACCAAAGTCTTTCAGAGTATTCCACATGGAGACCCACCCAAGAGAAGAAGAGAACATGGCATAGAGATGGAGGAGGGTACCAAACCAGAAATCCATACAATATACATAAGGAATAGATAGAAAAAGATATCAAGGACTTACTAGAGATGGGATGCAATAAATCTGGCAAGAGTCCCCAATTAGCAGAGGTTTTAGCAGACAATGAGAATGTGTACTGATTACAGAGTGTTGATATTTTTTAGCCGATAGGCTATGTGTGGGAACTTTTCTCCCATTAAAATAATTTTTTAAGCTGGAAAATTGTCAGGCCTTGCCAGATTTTCCCGCATATTGTTATGTTAATCCTCTTTTAACTTTAGTCGCACAATACATGAAATCATGCATAGCCTAAGGAAAAGAGGTGATCAAGGTCCTTGAACTGAAAAAAGCATATCAAATTTGGAAAAAAAAACTGCTAAAGAAGTGAGGAGTAAGGAGGCATTTAAAACATTCACTTTAATATTTCTAAGAACAATCAAAAAGGAATTTCCATCAGGTGAATTCTTCAAGAATGCAAACACTTGAGTTACAAATGCAAATAGACATAAGATTCCAAGATCAGGAAACAGATCCATGCAATAGCTGATCAGGGTTATTTCCGCCTAATCTTTAACCTCATTTTCCTTTACCATGAGATCCCACAATCAATTTGCATATACGTGTAATAATTGTTACAAAAAAACTTGTACCTTTCCAACTTTAGATAGAGGTTAGCTACATCACGATAGATGTCAAAGGCCATTTGTTCCTTGCCTTCATCTTCAAGTATACCACAAGAATCAATATACAATCGCACTGCCTCATCTGGTAAAGCATCCTCCAGAGCACTGAAGGATAAATGTCATTTCTCAAATAAGCCATAAAACCCAACCCTAAAAAGGCATGCTTATTACATACATTTCACTAGAAAACAGCACCAGACTATGTTGTTGAAAGTTTTATTACCGTGCCCCCCGTGCAAGAGCATCTGAAGCGGGTTGTGGTTTCCCACACTCTGTATACAACTCGCAAGCTCTCCTATAGTAATCTGCAACTTCGTTCCAGTTTTGCAGTTCCTTGGCTAAGGCTCCAGCTGACTCCAAATGCTTGGCAGCCTGCCATGGTCTGTAACAGTTCTGTGAAGGATGACAACTTTAATCCAAATAATATTGTTACATAATAGCAAATGTGAATAAAAGGCAGAACAAGTCTGGCAATGCCTTTATTGTTCAATTCTTCTAGCTGTGACCACTGAAAAACACATAAGGATACGATGAGAGCCTCTCTTGACCTGTTGCAGCCTTTTCAAATGCTTCTTTTGCTTTTGTATTTTCTTTGGCAAATCTGAATGCAATAGCTTCACAAAGAACCAAACACAATCAACTAAAAACAGAAAAACAATAGAACACAGGTCAAAACAATCTTATATTATTTAACAAATAATATGCATGGTTGGAATACTTCTTAATAGGATATGTCTACCTGCTTGCTCATACAAAAGAGTAGCACTATTCCAGTCAACACTCCACCTTGTGAAACTTAACTTTGTTCTGCACGTGTCACAGTTCCATAGCTTAAGATGAGTATAAATAAACAATAGCAAATTAAGGTTCAAGACTGTAATTGGTATTCCTTCAATTTATATTTTGAAAATGATACAAATATATCAACTTAAAATTATGTCACCTGGAAACAGGAAACAGGTACTGAGATGGGGACTTAATTTAAATCAATTTACCAAAGTAAATGAACAAGGGCATAACTATATTCTATATAAATATGGTCATCAGAAGATGTGTAGGGAGGATAAGAGAGTGGAAGGGAACCAAAGGGAGGGAGAAGGGAAGAGCCTTCATTCTTCATCTTGAATTTCTTGATGACTATTTTGACAGGGACAAGAGCTTCCAACAATTAGACATCCAGACAATAAGAAAGTTCTTACAAATGGCAACCAAAACAAAATCAAATAGGAATCAAAACCACCCCAGATGCAAAACAGAAATCTGATGAGACTTTTAGAAATAATCCAAGTACCATAAGCTTCGGTAAGATTAAATGAGATACTAAAAAGGGGCAAATTTAGGTTTGAATCAAATATAGGCTTTATTAGGTACAAAGTTTCCCAGGAAAATGGACTACCTCAATCTTTATTTGAAAGTGCTTCTAAAAATATCATTATTGATTTATTGAGCAAATAACAGTAAGGTAAACTAGAACACTGGTTGTTAATCAAGAGCCAAGGAGGCTTGCCAGTTAGCTTAAGCTTTACATTCAACTATGTTTGGACACATAACAGAGCATCAAATCATCTGCTAGACCTCTCTCAGTGGGTTGCTGATTCCAGGTATAAATGAAATCGACTTGAAAGGGAAAACAGAAAATGTCATTTAGAATAATGTTTGTTACTGCCAATTGTGGCTACAGATACATAGACAACTGTCAACTGCTAGCCATATCGCCCCAAATTATCATATTTTAAACACATTCTCATACAAAATTCTCCAGCTGTTTTCTATTGCAGTGGTTCGGAGGGTTGGGATGAAAACTGTGTAAACTAATTGAGTTTTTCTGTTTTCGATCTTTTAGAGTAGCAAGGTATTGCAGTCATGGTTATGTGATCGTCAAAGACATAAGTGCAGGAAAGTCAGTTATAACTCTATGGCTTACAGTTTAAGTCTTGAGAAATGAAACTTCTTATCCAGGAAATAAATACAGAAGGGACATACAAAAAGAGAGGTTGCACAAAGTAAAAAGGAAGCTGAGGATAGAGACAAAAATAGCCAAGAAAATGGGCAAACCTTCGAGATACTGGTAAAGTGAGAGGGCAGAAGATCAATCTTATCTCAAAAGTAAAGCAATATTTAGCTATGTAAGATCCTTTGAAGGGTTTACATTGTAATTATCAAAAAAGATGCAAGAATCTAGAGAGGTTATGGCTATAACAGGAGCGAGACAATTAAAAACTTCTACCAATCTCTGGTGGCTCAGATCAATCTATGCAAGCCAATAACAAGGTCCTGATACTGAAGAAAAGATTTTATTGCTTGAGAATCAATTGAAAGGTACTCACAAAGCTACCAACTCAGAATTTCAAGAGATAAAATTGAAGATCACTGTGAACCAGAAGAAAGAAACCAAGACTAATGTTTGAGGCCATTATTAGAAAAATTGATAGCATTCCTCTTAATGTGCATCCATAGGTGACAACAGTCAAAAATATCCAGTCTTCAAATGATCAAGATCCCTTATAAATGACAATAATAGTGTTCTTGTTATATGTCCGGTGACCAGATTAGACTCTCCACACATACTGTATGCTTCTACAGATACCCAGAGAGTGTTAAGTTAAAAGGCTATATAATAGCTGGTAACTTTTCAGTTTGGTTCCCTCAAGCGATTACATTTTAGTCATTGATAGGATTCCAATACTGAGTCTATGCATCTCGCAGCTAAGCATCTTGTTACATGTGCTCCTCGTGTTTATGGCCCTGCCTGCCCTAATGTGAATTTTTATAATATCTAATATAAGTCACTCTTCCTACTAACAAGACAATGGGACAAGTAATTACTATCAAAATATTTTGACTACTTGTATCATTCTAGGCATATTTATTGTGCCATGTTATCTGTCTTGTCTTTTATCAGTATTATGCCATGCTATCTATCTTGTCTTTTATCAGTTCTTAAACAAAAACCCATGTCAATATTAACAAGTATTAGTAACAATGACAAGAAGTCTTATCCGGTTAATGATTAAGTTTTCATTGCTTTTACATCCCAAACCGACCATAAAGCATTGTATAGACAAATTAGCATTGTATAGACAAATTACAGATTAACTCAGTATTCTACATTATAAAATACAACTTGCAAAGACAATAATTCCAAGCTATGTAAATGAGAAACACCCTAACCATAATTTTTTTTTGATAGGCAATAGGCCGAAGCCAAGATTAGTTATTATCAAGGTTGCATGGGTACTCGTACCCACACCCCTGGTACTCGTCCCCACCGAGTACCCACGTACCCAAGTACCGGGTACATGTATCCCACGTACCGGGTACTCGGTGGAGAGCATCATAGCTAAGGACCTTGATTAAGATTCTGATTTTTTTTTAGATTTTTTATTTTTGTATTAGCTTGTTGTTTATCAAACGTAATTCAATACCAAATCAGTTTGAAACTTTGATACTCATTAACAATAAACTTTATCACTGTTCAAGTCATAAGTTTATCATTTGCAATATGTCATTGTTATATGATTTAGGATCCTCTTGTTCATGTTTAAAGTCTGCCTTCTTTGTTATGCATCTAAGCATTTATCATGTATTATTATTTCAAACATATAGCAAATCTGAAACTGAAAACAATACATTACATTTGCAAACTTTATCACTGTTCTTGTTTTGAAAAACCATTGTCATGACTCATAATTTCAGATGTTTTATAAATATAAAGGTATAATTTTTAAATAAGTTTGACATACCCAAGTACCTCCGTCCCCTATTATGAAAAATACTTTAAACATTAAACATTCAGCAATAGCATATATATATATATATATTTCAAATTTCTTGTTTTGAATGCTCAATGTCATGACTCATGACATATATTTTGATTTTTATATTTTCTATAAAATATTAATTAAATAGAAAAAATAGGCATACACACATACCCCCGTCCCCTATTTTGAAAAATATGCGTACCCGTACCCGTACCCATTCCCGTACCCACGTACCCGTGCAACCTTGGTTATTATTATGTATTGCAATTAATTATTATTATTATTTGTTAAGCTCGAGTAAACTCAAACCCAAGACCTTCATATAAGAGGCTCACAATTCACCATTGTGTTGGAGGCTCTTGCCTAACACCATAACCATAATTTATTAATAATACTACCTAGATAATTGTACTCACTAAAACCTAATATTGGAGATTTTATATCCAGTTAAGAAAGAAACAAGCTGTGTATTGAGAAAGAACATAAATCATTGTCCTTCTAACATCTTGATCTTCTTTGTTTTTTGGACAAGGAGATATAGCACAGAGGGCTGTGTACAAGAAAATGAAGCCTGAAATATGCTGCATATCAATCATGTTCCCTTCTTTCAAAACAAAATATATCCCCTATGCATAAAGAAACTTCAGCATCAGTGATTCCTCCGGTACTATCCCCTCCTCCCCCAACCCTTTCCACATTTCACAAGACCTACCTCCAGAGGCATTTCTGTGCTTCTAATATCCTGATCTTCTTTGTTTGCTGGACAAGGGCAAAGAAAACTGCTTTGTACAAGAAAATGAAAAGGATGCCTAAGATATACTGCATTTTGGACATGTCATCTTCCTTCAAAACATAATATACCCCCTACGCATAGAGAAACTTCAGCATCATCAATTCCCCTGATACTCCCTCTGCAATACCTACATTTCATAAGACCTGCCTCCAGAGGCACCATTTATACATTTTTTAAGGTCTTCATTTTCTGGGCTTGAATCCCCATGTAAGCTCATTGAATGTTTGCGTGGTACATTGTTTATAAAACGTATCTACCTATCATAACCACCAGGAAAAGGGAAATGAAGATGGGGAAATCATTTTAAAAGTGGGTAATATATGATTACGGATACAACTTTATTACAAACAAATATAGTCACCAGGAGATTAAGGAACAGGAACAGGAACAGGGACAGGGATGAGGATGGGTCTGCATCCCTGAAATTGATTTTATAGGCAACTTTGCAGCATTGGTTAAAATTTCCTTTATATCAAAGTCAAAAGCTCTCGGTGGCAGCTTAAGTGGTAATTCATAAACCAAATACCATTTCATAGACAACAACAAAGTCATGAGTTTAACTAAATAGGCCAAGGTAAAACAGAATTTCAAAATACAAATATAAGCTCCGCAGACAAACAAGTTAAAAACGTTCAACGCTTGAGTACCACAGCAGAAAGCTACGTGTATGTCTACAACAATTGTCAATTGACAGGAACATTTTCCACTTTCCGATGATTACCTTGGAAAAAGTAGAGGTCTACAGTGAAATTCATAAAAAATAGTCAAATGGTCCTTGGTCTGTAGGTGGAGTTGAATAGTTCGCAGAAAGCCTACCAGGCCTGACACAAGGGATAAGGTCGGGCTTGTGACCCAACAAATTTGACATGATAGAGATCCCTCTTAAATTATTTCCATCTACCCAATGCCCACAGGCTGCTAAAGATTATCAAAATATTTGTCCTCTCACGAAAAACCAAGAATTATCTCTGAATGAGATTCCAACACAAAGGCAAACTTCAAATACATACATGCAATACAATTGCAGGTAGACCTGCAAGCTCCGGTTTAAGCCCAGACTTGGTTTAAGGCTCAAAAGTAGAGGAAAGAAATTTGCATAACATACAAGAGGAGACCCGCCAAACTGGCATCTGGCTTTGCTGTGAACTCAAGAAAGAAAAACCCTTATAGATTTTTTTATGAGAGAGGTCTCATCCGGCATTTTGGCATCTGATCTAGCAGTGAACTCTAAAATATACCCTTCAGCTCTGCGATTTTGACGAAGGAACTGCATAGAGAAAAAAATTCTTTCAACCAGGAAATTCAAGTTAAGGTTTTTATGGCGATGGCAATAATTTTAATTCCAATGAAACAGTACAAATTGGCCATATATTTACATTCTTGAAATGATCAGATAACAACGGCCCGCTACATGCTACAACAATGCTCACTAGAAGATGTTCAGTGAATTGGGGGATTAATAGCAAAGATCGTAGATCAAAAAGTGATAGTGTTAAAAACAACTATGATTATATAGTTGCCAATCGAAATGCTGCAATGGAGTGTGACTGGACAACGGATGCAATCAAATAATTCAAGTTTATCCTTGGAAATTAAGATTTTTATTATGTTAATTAATGGACAATTTCTCTGAATAATTGGGTGATAGCTAAAATGATGGGATTGAAGGCATACGATTTATCTGCTTTCTTCATCATCTTCTCAGCTTCTTCGATGCTGGGTTTTATCTGAGCCATGGCTGAACACCACGGATGAACTGGGTGTGCTTGTGAAATTATGTCTACCAGCAGTAGCACTTATTTCAAAAGCGCGCATCCGATGAAAATTGGGATCTAAGTAAACGATTTTTTCCAATAAATTTAGCCATTCTTGTCTTCCATAACGCTGAGAGTAAAGTTCAAAATGTAATTGAAATGAAATAAAATAATTAAAGCATATTAATTGCCCGACAATAAATTATTGTGCACTAAATTAAAAAATTGAAATTATTTGCACTACTTATTGAGAAATATGACATTACGAATAGGGTTTATTTTAATGGTGAATATTTGTCAAATGGCTAATCTCAATCATCAAGGACCTTAAATTTGGCAAAAATTTTGGCACTTTTTAGGTGGCGCCATCGCCCACAAATTACAAAAACTGTGTTGCATGTTCAGACCAATCGCCAATAATGATACATAATCATTTTTATTTTGACCATGACTTCGCAAGTGGAATCTAATCTTTCCACATGGTAAATTAAATGTTTTCGCCCATAATTTTTTAGGCATGTCTTAACTGATGGTCACATTCACCAATATATGGTAAAACTTTACGTCGAGTTATATGTAAAGTACATATATTTGACAAGTGTCTCTATTCTAGAGACTTTCTTAGGAAATTTTTATCCTTTTAATCTTAGGCCCAAAATAGATTATACTGTGGACAAGTGTCGTTATTTCGAAAACTTTCTCTGGAACTTGTTGTACTTTAACTTTTTAGCCCGAAATAGAATTTAGACCGTTGATCTAAGATCATCTAACGGTCGTTAAATAGGGTTATTATATCTTGGATGATACAAATTTATTGTTTCTCTATATTTATACTTTTGGTCGCGATTTTTTGAAATAATCAAAGATTCGCCATGGTTTTACAAAATTATCACACACAAAAAAATCACCAATAAAAATTTTTTAATTCCTATTTTGTAAAAAAATTTGCCAATTCAAATTAATTTTTTGCCCCTAAAATAATGTTGGATTCGCCACGATTTTATACATTTATCCAAAGGGGGTTTCTTAAAGTTATCCCTGATGACGAAACATTTTCCCTTTTCTATCCTACCTTTTATTTTTCCTCAAAATATTTATCTATAATATTTCTTATTAAGCAAATAGGCTTATATGTGGGAACTTTGCTCCCGATTTTTGTTAATTTTCACCAACAAATTATCAACCTCACTGGCCGGTTTTATAAATTTTTGCTGACAAATCCTCATCTAAATATTTCTATTTCTAATATTATACATGTTTCTTTAATTTTCCCTCATCTTAGAGTTTTCCTATTTTTTTCTTTTTCATGCTAAACTTTTTAGCTTGATATGTTAAATTCGAGCAACTGTTTGAACCTTTCAATTTGTTCATTTGTCCATTCTGATTAATAGCTTATATTACTGTGGTGATGGCTTGAAGGTTCAAGTCCATATGCATCTATTCCTCTATGTGATGAGTTTATGAATGCTATATCATTAATTTTAGTTCTTTTTACTTGAATTTCTCAATTCTTTTGGCTTCAATGATTGACTTTAGAAGGAGGGTGCACAATTCAAATTGAGAAAGAAACATCAGGCATTGGAACATTGATGCTTGTACTTCTATGTAACAAGGCATTTTTTCATGTGCACGTCCCAATTACTATTGCTCTCACATCTCTTGTTGCCAAGTTCCTTGCAAGTTGAAATTAGAGCCTTGTAAAGGGATATTAGATAGAGTTTCGCATTTTTCAATTAGGGTTATAGGTGATTTATTATTAGAGTTTTTAACCCCTATTTGAGGACCTCCTGAAGTTTCATTAGGATGGTTGGATTTTCTCACTAGAAAGGAAAAAAATTTATAGTTTTAAATGAATTGATTGCATATTTCCCCATAGATATGGTGTCCATTGTGGTCCATTGTAACGAATTATGTTTAAGTTTCATAAATTTCCTTGTCTCAGAAATCAATATTGTTTGCTCTTTATAATGTTCATGTTATATTTGCATTTGGATTTTATGTTTTTTTTTGGCATCATCTAATGAGTTGGGTATTGCAATGAATGTTGTTAAACTCTGTAATGATATTTAATAAATTTATTTTTGTTTTCAAATTTTAAGGTTTTTTATAGAAAATTATAGAAATATTTAAATATATCTAGAAATTTATAGAAATTTTATATTTCTATCTAGATTTTAGTTTTAAATTTAGTATTTAAAAATTATATAGATTTGGAAAGATGTTATCTAAAATAATCTAGAAAGATATTATCTAAAATAACTTTTTTTTCCTATTAACTATAGAGAGATTAGAAAAAATAACCATAAACATGGAGTTCACTAAGAGGCATAGCCTCAAACCGAGTTTAGAGTAGCATAATTACAGATCAAAATATAAACATATGTAACTAGATATAAACATAATTATAGAAGATAAGACAAGAAGCACTAGTAGAGAACATCAGGAGGAATATCCATCCATGCAGTCCATCTGAGGGGATCTTCCATCCAAACAATATTTTTCCTCTCTTGAACCTGGGTAAGCATAAATAGCTCCTCTTTCCTAGCATTCACATTCTTCTTGATTTCTTTATTTAGCCTCATGCAAGTATGCTCAAACACCCGGAGATCATCAAGAGTCTTCCTCCATTAATACCCATACTTTAACTCATAGAAGAAGAACGTAGCATGCCCATCTTTCAGGAATCTTCTCAACTTCTCCTTCTCAATCATCATGGTAGTTTGGATCTATGAAAAAAAATTAAAATAGGTGAGTTTTTGAAAAAACTCAACAAGATCCCTTGACTTGCCTTGAAATCTTTCCTTGTTCCTCTATATGAGCAATGTTAGTATGCTAATAGAAACCAAATTTAAATAAAGCTTCTACAAACTAAACAAAATTCATAAACTTCAAGATAGACTAAGATGAGCTCTCAATTGAGAATATGAGCCATTAATGGGCTCTCTCAATGAAAAGCTCTCTTGTTGAGTGGCTTTGTCTAAATAGATAGGATGTATGTTCAAGCTTATGCTTCAAAAAGGGCTTCAAATGGAGTTGGAATTTGGGTGTGAGTGTATGGTTTTGATGTAAAATGGCTTCTTAAAATGGCATTATGACTTTACTTCATGGATTGTGTTCTTTTGCAAAGGGGAAGGATCTAATTTATAGGCAAGAGGCTTGAGGGATTGAGGGCTAAGATGCAAGGATGGGGAAAAGCTCATGGAGGGCTCAGATTGCATGAGAGGAGAGCACATGGATTGTGCTTCCTTACAGCCAATCAGGGAGTGACACATGTCACAGGGTGAGAGGATGGAGAAAAGGGGAAGGATAAGTCAACAAAGGAGGCTCAAGGGATAAAATCTTCATAAAGACCCTCATAATGGCTTGTAAGAGCAATGAAAGGGCTTGGAAGAGTCATTTATGGCCTAGTGGGCTTCATAAAGTTTTATGGTTGGGATATTTTGAGGGAGATGAGAGGAATTTCGACTTGGGCTTGATTAGGAAGGTTTTAAGCTTGCTTAGGGTTGTGCAAATGATTATAGGATGGATTAGGATGGTTTAGGATTAGCTTAGGGATAGGCAAGTGGATGGCATTTAATGAGGGTGGGTGAAGGAGGAGATATTTGTTAACTTTGGCTTGGGTTAGTAAGTCTTAACCCATGTTTAGGGAATGTGACAAGGTTAGGAGGGGATTAGGATTAGGTTTAAAGACATCTTCTAGAAGAGTCTAGACTTTGGATGAGGATAAAGACTTTTTAGAATAGTCTAGAACTTTCTAGGATGAGGATGAAGACTTTCTAGAAGAGTCTAGAACTTCTTAGGATGAGGATAAATTAGATTTTTAGGAAATAAATAAAGTTTTATTTATTTCAAGGGTTTGGGTTGAGGAGATATTTATTAAAACTTTTTTTAATAAACATGAAGATTAATATTTAATCTTAATTAAATATTTTGAGTTGGGATTAGGGGTAGGAAATGATGGGATTAGCCTTTAATCAAAATTAAAGAAGGATTAGAATATTTTGGAAGAGGTTAGTGGTCTTAAGGAAATTGGCCAAGTTTTGGGCAAAAAAAAATAAAATTATTTATTTTGGATTTTTTGGTCAATTTATTAATTAAATAATTAATAAATAAGGAAATAATGTTTAAATAAGATTTAAATATTTTTGGGAAGGATTCCTTAATTAAATATTTTTAATTAAGATAAAGGGATTTAATGGCATAAAAATTAATTAATTAATTAATGATGATGTCATCAAGAATTTTTTCAGAAAATAAAAATACTTTATTTTCTAAAGGATTTAGGTGTCTACATTTTGCCCCTCTTTGATGTGATGCTGCAATTGGCATGGCATCAAGGATAAGAAAATAAGATGCCCAAGGCTAGAGCAAAAGAGGAGAGAAAGGACTGCGAGATGCCCCCTCAAGAAGGCAGTGGGGAGAGAAAGCGAGGCTCAATGGCTTCTTGAAAAGTACGAGAATCTGAGATGAGCAAAGAGACTCAAATTGGCTTAAGAGAAGAGGTTTAGTTAGCTCAAACTCTCACTACGGGAGAATGATAAAGGGAGAATCAGAGGCACAAGAGGAAGCAAGCTTAAGATCTCAAGGATTCTAGAGGATAAAGGAGCGAAGCGCTATAAAAAGGAATCCAGGATAAGGAGATGGATGATGGGATGGTAAAGCTGATGCAACAAGATTTCAAAGAGTCAGATTGGCGGAAGATGGGTTTCGGAGATCCCTAGGACTAGGATTGTGGAGCTTGAAAGATGAGGCTTGGTGGATTGATTGGATTGGTGGATCCCTAAGACTAGGGTTGTGGATCCGTAAAGCTAAAAGTGCAAATTGATTCAAAGAGATACTTATGCATAAGCTGGGGTAGGAGAGACAGATGTTGGATATGGATGGGGGATAATGGAGATGAAGGGAAACCATTGAAGCTTTTTTGAGCAGGGGGATACTTCAAAGAGAAGTACCACCATATAGTTGAGCACTAGATTTGCTATAGGACTGTTGGTTAATTTCTAAGGTTACCAAGAACATCAAGGCCTTTTCACCAACCATCCAAAGGACTGACGGACTGACTCAAAACAAACACACAAGGATTGCCCCAACATCACACATGAATCCCAGAGGAAGCAGCATGGAACCGACACTGGGTAACCCACAAGCAGAAAAGAAAAACAAACAAAAGACTTGATCAAGACCTTACGCTCAGATTGCCCCATTCGTAGTATACCATGATATGGAAGATCGTGGCAACCTTGAGGAGCGAACAAGGAGATTGCATGGAAAAGATACTTCAAGACCCAAAAGGGAAGATTCCAAATCAAAAGAAAGAGAAAATCCAAAAGAGAATCGTTTGCCAACGAGATGGGTAGGATGAGGTACTAACGGACCAAGATTAGACATGAGGAAAGCTATATCCTGCAAGGATCTATCGGAGAGCACCTAAGCTGGTGGATTTGGATGAGTGATGCACTTGGAAAGCTGAACTGAGAAGGATTACACTTTGATGACAAGAGATCTAGCTAAAGGATGCAGTGGAATAGCTAACCAAGATTTGTGCGATGTGTGCAAGATGCCGATCAAGGATAAACTAACACGAAAGCTAGATAGATACAATGGTACTAAGCTAAAGAGGATGTACAAGCTGACAGACCAAGATATGTTACAAATGTACAAGGTTTTTTTGGACAAGATTGGATATACAAGCTATGATACAAGGTATGATACAAGTGTTGGATACAAGATTATTTACAAGCTGTACAGGAGCTCCGGATGATAAGATAGCGGGATGGCTCAAGTTGGTGCAAGATACAGAAGCTAAGGATGAGGTGATAGTGGAAGATATGGATTTGGCAGGGTGCATCCAATGATGATGATAGATGTGCGACCAAGGATGGGGACAGTGCTAAGGTTGGTGGTAGCTGAGCTGATAGATGGCACTAGAGTGAATGGCTAATGAGAGGATGACATTACATTTGCATGAGGATAGCCTAGAGCGAGATACCAATGACAAGGGAGGATGGACAAGACAAGATCTCCAAGGAATACAGTGCCCCCAGTCAGAAGATGACATGCGGAAGGAGGTCTTACGATGGATGTGATAGGATTGAAGCTAGGATGGAAAAGCTGAAGGCGCTAGGGAGATGGGTGATAGCTGGGATGATGGGGTGAGGTTGTAGAAGATAAGTGGATAGTGATAGATAAAAGTTGGAGGATGAAAGATAGGTGGATAAATTGGAAGATGGAGTTGGATGGCAAGATGTGACCAAAAGCATGAGGATGATAGGCTAAGCTGGGGATGGTTGGATTACGCATGATGTTTGTCTGCCAAGTTTTCATCATGGTACTTGTCCAAGGCACTTGAATTGCCAAGTTTTCACCAGCGGACGCTTTATTTTTCTTTATTTTTTTTTACTTTTTGACTTTGGACTTAGCTGGAATGATTTTGGCTTTCTTCAGCTATTTTTGGCTTTTTTGGGATTTTTCACTCGCTGTTGGAATGTTCAATTTTGTTGCTAGTTGTTGGTACACCGGATGTGTGATTTATGCAGTAGAATGGATTAGATGGGATTGATGGTAGGAAATGGAGGGATGAAAAGGCTGAAAAGGAGCATGAGATGGGGATGCTTGCAGGATCAACATTGGCACATGTTGGACGGGTGTGAAAAGAGCATATGGGGGATAGATGGTAGATGCGGGCTTGATGGAGGATTTGTGGAAGCGTGCTTGGGGATATAGGCACCCAAGATGGAGTTAGGAGATGGGGGACACGAGTCACTTGATGGGGGATTAGCAATGGTGGATGCCATTATGCATTGGGTTTCAACTTTTTTCTTTGGGATCCACATGGTTTTGGATTTTCTTTTCATAGGCTTTTGCATTGTTTTGCATTCTTTGATTGGATTTTTTCTTTTTGGAGTATGTCTTTTAGAATAGACATATGATTGCCTAGGATGTGGATTTTTAGCTTTATGCATTTTGAAGTTGGCATTCACATTGTTATGGTAAGCTTTGGGAAGATGGTTAGGAGAAGCTTTGTGAGATGGAGAGGATATGGAAGAGCGTGTAGGGGGATGATGATGGATGATGTGCCCTGATATGTGCCTTTGTTGATCTTGTGTAGGAATGGAGGGAATAGGATTTTTATGATGGCTGATAGGAGGATGGAGGATGGTAGATTTTGGGGCATGGGGACCCAAAATGGATTTAGCGGATGAAGGGGGGATATGGTAGGTTGTTTTGGTTGCAAAGATGGTGGAGGGGGGATGACATAAGATTTCTTGAAGGAGTGATGGGAGGCTGGCATGGTGGGCCTGGAGATAGGCTTGGTTTGGGGATGGCGTGTACCAACACTTTTAGATGGTGAGCCTTTGGATACATATCCAAGACCATGAAATCCTGGATTCTTTTGTGCAATAATAGGCTTTCTAATTCCTTGCTCTTGCAGTCCTAAACCTTGACCTTGATAATGCCATCGATTGAGCATTTGAACGAGCTGAGGAAACTTTTTGCTTGTAGAAAATGGTAGAAGTGCTTTATCAAATGTACTGCAATGGGGAGATATTGTTCTTGATTCTTCTGCTGAGAGGGGGCCACCATGGATGAATGTAAGTGAACCAAGAGGGTAGATTATAGATGGTGAAATAGCTTGGATAGGTGGTAAGATGGAAGGATGGAGCAGAGGAGATGGTAGGATAGGATCTTGATTTAGCTGATGGGATGAAAAGATATCCTGCAGTAGAGGAGGTATGGCTTGAGGTTTTGGAGATGGAGGGGATGGTGACTGCACTATGGACGGAAGACATGGTACGATGATATCTTCATTTATGCTTTGGGGGATGTCAACATGCTTTTGGGAAGGATCTTGATAGGATTGGATTAGAGTGGATGGTGCGATAGGAGGTGAAGGGATAGATTCTTCAAAGGCAGCAGATGGATAGATGGGAGATTCGGTAGTGGAGATGGGTGAGTAGAAGATGGATGCATAAGGGTCATTATGAGAGATTTGGGAAATGCTTGGAGGTGATGTGGATAGGATTTGGAGGGATTTGACAGGTGGTGGGATTTTGATGCTTGCAGGAAGTGGAAGGATTTTAAGCAATTTGATGGATGGTATGGGGATGATAGCTATGGGAGATAGAGGTGATATTATAGATGGGGAAGCTTCATCACTGACTACTTCACATGGTTGGATTAGATGACATGGCTTATCGACTGTTGGAGGTGACTTTTCTTGTATTTCCTCTAGGAGATTCTTGGGAGACTCGTGTGTCAGAGGTGGAGGTGGTGGATTGACAGGAATAGCTGGTGTGATGGGGGTGGAAGATTGGAAGCTTGGTTGATTGGGTGATGGAGGAGAAGTTGGGATATGAGATGGCATGACTAGATAGTTTGGAGGAATGCTTGGATTTTGGGGGATGGTTGGTGGAAGGCATCTAAGGCTCTCAAGATACCCGTCATAGTCAACAAGATTTTCATCATCATTGGAATAGGATGTAGCGGGAGAAAGGACAATGCGACCAAACTCATCATGATAGGGTTGGGATTTCATGTTTTGATGATGAGTTGGATGGGGATGGGGTCTTGCATATGGATGAACATAGAAGCTCGTGGTTGGATTTGGATTTAAGCGCATATTTTGGATTGGCTGATGAAAGATTTCCTGGCAGAGTCAAAGCTGCATGACAGACCTAAGGAGGATTGGCTGGAGATTTTTTGCTTTCCCGTGGATGGAAGACTTCAAGGGTATGCTGTCAAAAAGTGAGAGTTTTGCTTTCCTATGTGCAGGATTGGTGGCTTTTGGTGTCAACTTGAGGATAGACAAATGATCCTATGGGCATGACACGAGATTGACCACTTGTGGATCTCAACCTTTAGCTTAAGGTGATGAGGGGTGCCAAGTGACAAGGCTAGATTAACCTAGACAAAACTCTATCAAAGGGATAACCTTGGGGAGATTGAGGGATTTGGATAGATTGATTGGATAGCAAACTTTGGCAGAGTAACAACAATTCCTTAAAGGCTTGGGTGATTTTGGATTCAGTTGCTAGCTAGCTGGGGGGATGATTTCGATGGACTTTGGATTTGGGATTGTTCTAAAGTAAAGAACTAGATAGATTCGGTTGCGACGGGGGAGCTTGGATGATTTTATGATGAGGCAGTGACTATGCTAAGTATTCCTTGAGCTGGGAGATTTCTGCTTTTCTGGGATTTTGACCAAAGTTGGCAAACATTCATTCAAAAGCTATGAACAAACAAGCAGACAAAAGTTTGGAGCAAGCATGTCAAACACACCAACATCCTAGGAAGCTTTCTACAAGGATGAAATTTGGTTTAGCTAGGGAGTCCTCGATATATGCAAGGTACGTGAGGCCCAAATCTATAGATGAAACCAAAAAGATGTCACACAGCTGAGAGGAGTGGTAACCCACTTCTCCTCTTTCACTTCTCAAGGGTATAAAGTTCCTTGAGGCTTAGCCTGAGTGACAAAATTTTGATCCCAAGAGAGGTGTCTTTGGATTCACCTCCCGATCTTTATACTCTGCCAGAACGTTGGAGTTGAGGTCATCCCAAGGGGTGATGAAATCCCCAAGTAGGCCTCCTAAAAGCTAAGACAAGATTTTGGATCCTAATCTTATGCACCCAAGATGGCCTCGAAAGATGACAAGGGGAGAGAAGACTTGGATGATCTTGGGCTAAAAGACAAAGTTCTTTTCCAACTGACGCTTTAAGTTTTCTGATCTAGACCTTTTGAAAACACACGTGATTTAAGATGCAAAGGTTCAATTCCAATTTGAAATGTGCCAACAAAAGAGAAATGATCGAAGAATGAATACACCAAGAAGATTTAGGGTCAACAAAAAGTAAACTCAGGCGCCCAAAGGCCCTCCATGTCAAGTATCGATTGATTTTCTTTAAGGCATTCAAGATTGAGTGTGAGTTTGTTTTAAGCCCAAAACAAAGATGTGTGTAAAGCTCGATTTCAAGCGCGCACCCGGAGGCCCTCCACGTCAAGATTTGTTCAATTTTTATGCCCAAATGAAGTGTTAGCGAGACTAATGTGCATTCAAGAAATTTTCTATCTTAGAAAAACCAATAAAAACTCAAGTGAGTGGAATTTGATTTTTGTGGAGCACTTAACACCTTCTTAGGTAGACCCATCCCCATATATGGCGTTGATATTGCAACCAATGGTTAGAATGATGGGTGATTAAAGAGGGTGATTCCAACAACAAATTCACTCAAAGTGTCTTTATTTGTTTTTATAACTTAGAAAGTTTCTAAAATGTGGATTCTTTTTATGCCCCAAAAGATGAAATGTGAGATATTGTAATGATTAATTGACCTTTTGCATTCAAGATTGAATTTTTTGTTTTAATCATGCATTCATAAAAAAATAAAAATAAACTTGATTTTAATCCATGGCACTCAAGAGTGATTTTAGCAACATGCATTCAAAGACAAGTGATTGAACATTCAAGTTTTTTCTTTTGAGCATTCAAGATTGAGATTTTGTGTGTTATTTTAAGAACTTTGAAGTGCTTTGTTTTAACCTTAGATCATTCAAGATTGTTTTGGACTCAAAAGTGAAAATGACTCTTTGGACTTTGGTTTTCATTCAAGATTTTGTGTTCTAGTTTGCATGTTTTAAGCCCAAAAATGATATTCCTAGATTGTTTTAATGCATGAAAAACCTAAGAAACATTCAAGATTTTGCAACAAGACATTTGTTTGGAACAAATAACAAAGATTTTAGGACAATTTGGGCAACCATTTAGGACTCTTAGTTTTCATGAAATTTATAAAAGAACTTTAAAATATTTGCAAATGAGGTTCATTTTATCCTTGATTGATGCTTTGAGTTTAATTTAGATTTTAGTGCAGATGCACTTAGTGTTGATTTTGAACCTTTTGAAATGGGAACTTGAATTTCTTTTTAAATTCTCAAAAATGAAATGTTCCTAACTTTGCATGAATGCATCTAAAACCTTGATGTTGCAAGGATGCAAATGATTGGATTGGTTTAGTTTCACTTGTTAAATTTTATTTTATTTTTGCAAATTTTTAGTTTTTAATGGATTTACGTATGATTTGGGGGTTCATTTTAAGCACTTAAAAAAAAGTGTGTATGATTTTGCTTCCTTTAAAAAAAAGGCCAAGATCCCTCAAGAAGAAGAAGAAGAAGTAGACAGAATAGAAGAAGAATATAGACAAGAAGAGGAAGAAGAATTCCAAGTGCTTCGTCCACCTATAAGCTTGAAAAAATTGCAAACACTATGAGATAGACTATGAGTTCCTTTGCCTTCTTCATGCTCATGTGGACTTACAAAACCAATTTATACAATCCTACCAATCACAAAAACAATCAAAATTAGCCAAAATCAGCAAATGACATACAAAACTTGACTAAAAAAGCTAATGAAGATGACCCATGCGGGGTCCCACCGGGCGTGCCAAAATGTATATGAGCAATGTTAGTATGCTAATAGAAACCAAATTTAAATAAAGCTTCTACAAACTAAACAAAATTCATAAACTTCAAGATAGACTAAGATGAGCTCTCAATTGAGAATATGAGCCATTAATGGGCTCTCTCAATGAGAAGCTCTCTTGTTGAGTGGCTTTGTCTACATAGATATGATGTATGCTCAAGCTTATGCTTCAAAAAGGGCTTCAACTGGAGTTGGAATTTGGGTGTGAGTGTATGGTTTTGATGTAAAATGGCTTCTTAAAATGACATTATGACTTTACTTCATGGATTGTGCTCTTTTGCAAAGGGGAAGGATCCAATTTATAGGCAAGAGGCTTGAGGGATTGAGGGCTAAGATGCAAGGATGGGGAAAAGCTCATGGAGGGCTTAGATTGCATGAGAGGAGAGCACATGGATTGTGCTTCCTTAAAGCCAATCAGGGAGTGACACATGTCACAGGGTGAGAGGATGGAGAAAAGGGGAAGGATGAGTCAACAAAGGAGGCTCAAGGGATAAAATTTTCATAAAGACCCTCATAATGGCTTGTAAGAGCAATGAAAGGGCTTGGAAGAGTCATTTATGGTCTAGTGGGCTTCATAAAGTTTTATGGTTGGGATATTTTGAGGGAGATGAGAGGAATTTCGACTTGGGCTTGATTATGAAGGTTTTAAACTTGCTTAGGATTGTGCAAATGATTAAAAGATGGATTAGGATGGTTTAGGATTAGCTTAGGGATAGGCAAGTGGATGGCATTTAATGAGGGTGGGTGAAGGAGGAGATATTTGTTAACTTTGGCTTGGGTTAGTAAGTCTTAACCCATGTTTAGGGAATGTGACAAGGTTAGGAGGGGATTAGGATTAGGTTTAAAGACATCTTATAGAAGAGTCTAGACTTTGGATGAGGATAAAAATTTTCTAGAATAGTCTAGAACTTCCTAGGATGAGGATGAAGACTTTCTAGAAGAGTCTAGAACTTCTTAGGATGAGGATAAATTAGATTTTTAGGAAATAAATAAAGTTTTATTTATTTCAAGGGTTTGGGTTGAGGAGATATTTATTAAAACTTTTTTTAATAAACATGAGGATTAATATTTAATCTTAATTAAATATTTTGAGTTGGGATTAGGAGTAGAAAATGATGGGATTAGCCTTTAATCAAAATTAAAGAAGGATTAGAAGATTTTGGAAGAGGTTAGTGGTCTTAAGGAAATTGGCCAAGTTTTGGGCAAAAAAATTTTTTTTTATTTATTTTGGGTTTTTTGGTCAATTTATTAATTAAATAATTAATAAATAAGGAAATAGTGTTTAAATAAGATTTAAACATTTTTGGGAGGGATTCCTTAATTAAATATTTTTAATTAAGATAAAGGGATTTAATGGCATAAAAATAAATTAATTAATTAAATAATTAATTAATTAATAAATGATGATGTCATTAGGAATTTTTTCAAAAAATAAAAATACTTTATTTTCTAAAGGATTTAGGTGTCTACAGTTCCTACATTTCTAGATCTGCCAAAGAATGTTAGAGGATAATATATTCCAGAAAAAGTTAGCATCTTTACTAAGACCATTAATATGACCAGTAACAATCTCAAGAATATTAACATTGATAGGATAAAAAATACCAAATAGATTCCAGATTTCCTTAGCAAATAAACAATCAAACAAAATTTGTCTACTAGTTTCAGGCAACCTATATATACTACATAGATCAACATCATCACTCATAATGGGCAGTCTATCAAGTAAGATCAGCCACTTAAAGCATCTTAATTTAGGCTCCACAAGACTTTTCCAAAGAATATCAAAGAATTTATTCCAACCTTTAGTATCAAAATAATAATACCAAATCTTGTTAACATGCTCAACAATATTTTCATTATGGTCAACGATCCTGTAGATATTTTTGGCTTTAAGATTAGTCATAATGATTGCATCTGGCCACTTACTTTTTAAGTGGCTATGGGAGTCCACTTGACATAAGGAGGCAAGGTTTTTAGAAGCTTGCACAATCATATTGTAGGTTTTTTTATGAGAGTCAAGAATATTAAATTTAACCTTGAGATCATCCCAAGGTAAGAGCTTGTCTTGATCAAATAAATCAACTAATTGAGTAATGCCTCTTTTAGCCCAATTCTTGGCAGAGCATCCTTGGGACAGGGCTAGGGGGTTATCGTTCACCTTTAAATTCCACCAAATGGATCTCTCACCATGGAGATATTTGTCATTATATAACTCCTTATTGGTGATAAATTTTCGGATGTGTTCCCAGGCTCGCCAAATAGATTTGAATATAGCAGAACCTTGAACAGTAACCGAAAATTCCCCAACAATAAGGTCACAAAAAGGAAGATTCTTCCAAGCTTGGCTTTCTTTCAAAAACCTCTTTCTGTATTATGTCTGATCAGCACTTTCTAGGTAGTGTCACCCTCCAGAGAGTGAAAGATCCATTTGGCAAAGAGTGAAATACCCTGTAACTTGAGGTCCTTAAGCCCTAACCCCCCAAGAACCTTGTCAGTATGACACCAATCCCACTTGACAACATGCATTTTCTTATTGCCCTTGTGATCAGACCAAAGGAAGTGTCTAATGGCCTTCTAAATTTCAACAACCTGATAATTATTGAACATCCAAGCAAAAGAATAATAAATGCTATAAGAAGCCAATAACTTTTTACAAACTTGGATCCTACTAGCAAGAGAAAGTGACCTATTATGCCATTTGTTAAGTTTGTTATCAATCTTGGTCTTAATCTAGGACCACATTTCCTTAAGAGAGGGGTCAATGGAGAAAGGGATGCCAAGGTATTTGACAATGTTGTTAGGTCCTCCTCATTGGAAACCATATTGAGAGAATCAATCAGGAAGCTGCTCATCCCATCCAAGATAGATGGATTTGGCTTTAGAGATGCGAGCACCAGAAATAGTACAAAACATGTCCAACTTAATTTGCAAAGAATAAAAATTATTATCCGTAAGCTCAAAAAGCATAGCAGAGTCATCAGCAAAATGACTGTTAATAAGCACATCATTATTAGGGAGATATAGAACCCTAACATCGAGAGATAAAGAGTTATCCTTGAGAATATAAAACATAGCTTCAGCAGTGATAACAAACGGAGTAGGAGCCAAAGGACAACCTTGTCTGATGGACCTACCAAGAGGGAAAGGATCAGAGAGAGCTCCATTAATTTCAACATGTGTGAAGGCATCATTGAGAAGAATCTGAACAATGTTACAAAAATAGGGAGGAAAACCAAAGGAATCCAACATCAGAGTAATAAACTTCCACTCGACCCTATCATAGGGCTTTTCAAAATCAAGAAACATGGTGGAATTTTGATGAGAACTTTTAGCCTAATCTATAGCTTCCCAACTAGTAATCAAATTTTCCAAAATGTACCTACCTTTAATAAACCCAATTTGAGTATTACTCACAAATTTGGGAAGAATGTGGACCAACCTGAGCACCAGAACCTTAGCTAAAATTTTATAGGAGACATTAAGGAGGGTAATTGGCCTCTAATTTTTAATAAGACTTTTTCCCCCATCTTTGGGAAGCAGCTTGATAATACGCCTGTTGATTTTAGATCCTAGGGACCCAGAAATCATGGCCTCAGAATATAATTCCAACATATCCTTACATATCTAGCTATGATTGGCTTTATATAATTCAATAGGGAGACCATCAGGCCGAGGAGCCTTATCATCTTTCAGAGCTTTAATAGCATTATCAATTTCTATAATGGAGATGGGACTGGATAGGTTGGAAACATCATCATTATCCAATCTCTTGGGAAAGATATTCTTACAATTATTTCTAATGTTATCAGCTTCAATTGTATCCTCGAAGGTGAAAAGATTCCTATAGTAGTCAGTAAAAGCTTGAATGATGAGAGCAGGGTCAAAAACCTCTTGGTTGTTAATAACAATTCTATCTATAGATTCCTCGACCTTCTTATGTCTCAGAAGATTAAAGAATAATTTAGAACCATGGTCACCATGTTGGAGCCAGTTAACTCTAGATCTTATCTTAGCTTCCTGAATTTTGATTTGTTGATGTTTACTCAGGGCATCCCTAGTAGTGATGACTTGAGTCACAAGGCTCAAATTAGAAGAGTCCACTTGAGCATTAAATTCAGCAATTTGAAGAGTAGAGCTCAGACTTTTCTCCTTAAGCCTATAATCTTTAGCATACTTTTGGCCTAAAGTTTGAAGAAGACATCTCCAAGCAAGGAGATTAGCATTCCACTTATCAATCATAGAATGATTCTTAAGATTGGAAACATTGATATTTCTAATAATTTGAATGGCACAGAGGACGCCCTCATCCTTCAGAATATTGGTGTTAAGCAAGAATTTATGACAACTACCCACATGACGAATCAAGGTCAAATTGAGATTGATGTGGGTAAAAATAGGATGGTGATCAGAGAGAGTAGTGGCTGTGACAAGAATTATATTACCTTGATCATCAGGAGGGAATGAAATGGAATCTTTATTGTCGTAAAATCTATCTAATCTAGAATAGATCCTAGCATGACCTTGCTAGAGATTGCACCAAGTGTGCCAGATGCTAGGGTGAGCATCTTTGCAACCAGCAAGAGGATCGTAAAGATTCTTAGATTTAAAAAATTTAGCCCAATGTTGGTTTTCATTGTCTTTCTAGCAAAAAGGATTGCCTCCCGATTTATCCAATTGGGACTCGACCATATTGAAGTCTCCTCTGAATAACCATAGAATATCTAAAAGAGAAGACAATCATTGCCAAAGAGAGATCCTTTCCTTAACATCATTAGATGTGTAAATAGAGAAAAAACCAATAGGATTATTACCAATATTTATGACAAACTAGACAACCCTTTGACACGGGGACACACCATTCTCAATGATAAATTTACCCCATTTGGGGTTAATCATAATAGCAATTCCTCCCCTACCCCTAGTATGATTAGAGAAGAGTTTAACAACATCTTTCCAAATAAAATTAAGATTACTCTTAAGAACAAAACTAGTAGCTTTAACCTCTTGCATCATAAACATGTCAACAGGGTTAAAAGAATTCAACAAACGCTTGACAACATTTTTCCTATTCAGGGACTCAAGACCCCTAACGTTCCATGACAAAAAATTCATTGAGAAACAACATTGAGATCAAGGCACGCGTTTTCAACATTCTCGGAGATCAGGTTAGCACAATCCCCAGTTCTCTTCCCAGCGGGTTCATTCTTAGAACCTGGCGGCCGCCCTCTTCTTTTCGAGGCAAGACCATCAGTCTTGGGGACTTCCTCATAGTCAGAGGAATCCATATTGATATTAGATGAATTCTGAGATGCATTAATGATAGGGATAACAGGGATAATTTCGAAAGAACAATCATCATTGATTTCCTTAAAAACTTTAGGAGGAAGTTTTTGTGGTATCAAGCAGATTTAGAAAAAAATTAGAACATCTATTTTGATTTTAGTTTTAGATTTATTCTTTACAAAATTTTTGATTAATTCAAAAAAACTAGAAAAGTAATTATAAACTGTAAATTTTTTGCATGTGAAATTCAAAAAAGAAAACTAAAATTTGATTATAAATGTTTAATTTATAATCATTATTCAAATTTTAAGAATATTTTTTAATACTAAAATTTTAAATATATATAAAGAGTATAATTGTTTAGAAAAATAAAATAATTCTTTAAGAATGATAAATAGATAAATATTTTACAATTTTTTAAAAATATTTGTGTGAGGAGAGGGATAGAGATAAACTAATTAATTTTTAACAAATAGTATTAGGGTTTACTAAGGGTTGATTTAAGGTTAGTGCTAAAATTACATAATACACTAAAATAATTTTAGAAATATTTAATATCTATTTTGATTTTAGTTTTAGATTTGTTCTTAAATTTATTGTGATTAATTCAAAAAAAAATTAAAAAGAACATTTCATTATAAATTGTAAATGATTTACATGTGAAATTCAAAAAAGAAAACAAAAATTTGATTATAAATGTTAGAATATCAAGGAGTTTTTACAAATGCTAAATAAATAAATATTTCACAATTAAATATATTTATTTGTGTGAGGAAAGGGATAGAGTTAAATTAATTAATGTTTTAACAAATAGTATTAGTGTTTATTAAGGGTCAATAGTTAGAGAAATCGTATCACCTATCTGCTCATCGTTGTACATCAAAAACTTACAACTACTAGTTTAAACTTCATTTGAACTTTCTAGTTTGGATGGTTGTTAAGAAATAAGAAGCAGAAATCAACCAACATAGGGCCATTAGCTCCACAAAATGCTCCTAAAAATGTTGAGTAGTAGTTGCTAGCTAAAATAAGAATAGCAATGCCATGGGAACCTGACCTAATGTGTCTTATTTGTGCAAAAATTATTATTATTGAACTTCTTTAATACGATATGTATTTATATTTATATAAATAATATTATTTAGGTTAATTAAAGTAGCGGTAAAGCACTTCATTGGTTGGATAGTGGGCTCCTAGATTTGAATGACTGAAGTGCTCGAGAGTCTTAAATATGACTTGTGATAAAAAAAACATTTAGACTAATTAAACAGTATAATTATTTATACCCATAATTAATTTAGATATATGAATTGGGATTAAAATAATTAATATTAAATTTGTAAAAGGTAAGTGATTTTGCCTATGATATTTAGTTATTTTAATGGTGGGAATTTGATGAGATGGGTTTGAAATCAAATTCTAAATGTTAGATTATTATGGCTTGATCAAATGATTATTTCAAACTCTATATATTCATTATGTTTCACTCTAGTTTGGTTGCACCCCTATAGGGAACAAATTCACAACTATATAAATAATTTGACATATGGACCTAAGCCTTACAAGAAAGAATGAAAAAGTTTTTAAAATATGTTTAAATTCACATGCCTCAATCTGTAATATTTGAATTTGAGTAAGGATTGATGATGTTTACAAACGCCTTTAAAAAATCTAATGAATTGCAAGGTTCATTGTCTCTTTAGTCAATCCCTTGGTTGGACTAATTGAACAACTTTAAAATAAAGATGAAAAATGACAAACAAGCATGATGTGGATCTATGATGATGTACACTAATGTAGGATTATTGTAATACTACTATAATAATCTCATAATTACTTGTAAGATAAATATTTTAAAATATTTTCTAAGTTGTCAAAAATGATTATAAATGAATGAAAAAATATCTTATTAAAAATAGTGCATAAAAATCAACACAATTGTGTCATACATAAATGCTTTAAATATTACATCATCATCATATCACATATTTATGAGATCATAATAAAGCATGCCTTAAGGATGACTTTCCATTACCCAATATTGACATCATAGGAGATATGCCAACTAGTTATGACATGCTAGCATTGATGGATGGCTTCCTTTGATACAATAAATTTAGAATTTCCCATGAGGACCAACTCAATACAACATTCAAATGTACTTGGGGCAAAAATGTTAGAGCAACATTGTTAGAAATGCTTGAGCAACATTGTTAGAAATGCTTTAGAATAATTGAGAGTGGGGGGTGAATCAGTTTGTCAAGGTCCAAATGTCCTATTCAAACTTTTCACTAAGTATAGTAAGCCTTTTCATTCATCCATTCATCCAAGCTTTAACTTTTCTAACTAGCAAGTTACTGTAAATCAACATGCAAGCATAACACATAAGAAATCAACACATAACACAGTGATTTACGTGGAAACCCAGTTTGGAAAAAACCACCAGTATCATGCTACTCAATTCTCACTCTTCTGAAGTGATGCCCTGTAAAAGGCCTACCCTGTTAAAGGCTTACAACACACTGTTAAATGCGACCTTGTTAGAGGATTTAACCACCCTGTTAGAAGTGGGCCTGGTTAGAGGACTTTAGAATATTCACTTGGAATACCACCCTGTTAAAGGATTTACAAATGGCTATTAGGCCAACCTAAGTCCATAGGATTTTTCCTTATCTAATACAATTTCTAGAGAGTATTAGAAAATATTTGACCTAATTATAACATACAACTTATCTTGCAAATCTTAGATCACTTTTCAACTCATACCATTGCCTAGCCTTCAATCTTTGCAACTCTGACAGCTTGCCCTCCTTTCAAGCTTAGTCTCCTTGAGTCTCCATGCTCACTGTACTAGTGCAATCATTTCTTCATGATCACTTGTAGAAGTAGAGCCTCTATGCTCTTCCTTCTCCCAGATGCCTTCTCCTTGACACCCTTCTAACTACTTCGCAATCTAGCTCTTTGGTAGCAGTAGCATTAGCAACAACATTTGCTTCTTGGTCTATGACTCCTTAAATAGAAGTCTTGGAGTTGCTTTTCCCAGTCGATTCTTCCATTCTTTAATTTCAATTTGTATGGATTAGGTAGGATTCATTGCATCTAACCCATATTTTGTTTCCTCTAGAAACTTCTTGAATAATCCTCTTGAATTTGCCTAAAAATGGTTTATATAGAATTTTGTGCCACCAGCTCATCATCCTTATCTTCCAAATTTTTCACAAAATTCAAGGTAACCACTTTGTCGGCTCAAATTTGGTGAATCTTTGTCATTTGAAATAATGCAGCAACTCGACACTATTGAAATACTAGTGCTCGACACATACTGTGTTACTTGGCATCAACTATGTTTTTCTTGATGCTCGACACCTAAAGATCACTCGACATCTAAGATTTTTTGATGCTTGGCACCTGAACTTCACTCAGCACCTGAAGATCACTCGACACACACTAGAATTTCCTGTTACTTGGCTCCAACTATGAATTTTCTCGGCTTCAACTAACTTGCTTGACACCCACTAATGATCTTAGTTTAAGCTTTGCAATCAACCTTGTTACAACTTCTTCATCCAATGTTTCTAAGTGTGACCAACCTCTGTATCTTTGAGTATGTTATCAATACATCATTCAACCATTGTCTTAACTAATCCTTGCATTTCATTACAACATCATAACTGAACCTTTCCCTTAGGTTCTCTTGTTACATCTTGTTGATCAAATCATCTTCATCAATCAACTAAGTGATAGTACTTGGATGTTATAAGAAAATGTCATTCCTACAAATAGCAGGTTTGACATCAATGACAAAACAATCATTGAAAACATTCTTTTAACAACAATCTTCCTCTTTGATCTTCAACAATGAGCTTTTCAATCAGATTTCCAACAAACATATCAAAGAGCAATGACTACTATCTTCCACAACTACATGCTCATAGTGGTGAAAGATTATGTAGATTATCTACTATGTACATCCCCCATTGGAAAAAGATCATTTGGGCATTTTAGACAAAATCTTTACAAGAGTGGGAGGTTATAAGCTTTAGTTGAATCCAAAAAAATGTGTTTTTGCAGTTTTCTATGGAAAACTCATGGGTTATATAGTTTCTTAGTGAGGCATCAAGGTTGATCCTAAAAAGGTAAAAACAATATTAGAAATACCTCCTCCAAACACTTGGAGAACTCAAAAGTTTACAAGGAAAATTATAGTCTATCTAAAGGTTCATTGCACAACTAGCAGATAAATGTCATTCCTTTTAGCACCTACTATGCAAAGATGTAATTTCATAGTGAAATGAATAGTGTGAACAAATCTTTCCAACAATTTAGGGACTATGCTTAATCCACCAATCTTAATCACTCTTATTCCACGGAAGTCATTCATTTTGTACGTATTAGCTACTAAAATTGCACTAGGAGCTCTTCTAACACAACATGATGAATAAGGAACATAGTGAGTCATCTACTACAACAACAGAACACTTGTGGGTTATTTCATAAAACTATTCACTCATTGAGAGAGAAGGTCTTGGTGTGGTATTTGCAACTTTAAAAATGAGACATTACATGCTTAATCAGAAAACCATGTTGATGTCATGATTGACCCTTTAAAACATATTCTAAGCGAATCCTCTCTCACATGGTGACTATTCAAATGGGTAATGATTCACAGTGAGTTTGGCATTGAGTGTGGAGACCGAAAAGCAATTAAAGGTAAGTGATAATTGATCAACTAGAAAATGCTCCAATTCAAGATGGCCATCCTTTATTGATAGAATTTCTAGATGAATCCTTCTTCAACATGGAAATATCCAATGAGTGAAAATTATATTTTGATGGCTCACACACAAGAAATGTATTAGGAGTTGGTATCATGTTTGTTATGCACCGAGGAGATGTGATTCCAAAATCATACTAGATAGCATTTGAGTACACTAATATTATTGTTGAATATGAGGCTTTAATCATAGGATTAAAATTAGCAATTCAATGGAATATATTATATCTCAAAGTGTATGATGGTTCTCAACTTGTCATATGGAAAATCAATGATAATTATGAAACCAAAGATGAAAAATTAATGTGTACAAGTAGTTGGATGACTTTTTTGTTAGAGTGGGGTTGTTGTTACACCAAAAGACCGATTTGTCAATGCCTGATACAACCACTCAACTTATAGCACATAGGAGGTGGTTAAGCCCTTGTCATGAATCCCGAGGGGAGTGCTAAACAAATTTCCAACAATCTCCCCCTCAACATTACCCAAGTGTCTAAGGATTCGAACCTATAACCAAGCTCTAATACCACTTGTTAGAATGGGGTTACCGTTGCACCAAAAGACCGATCTATTAATGCCCAATACAACCACTCAAATTATAGCACATAGGAGGTGGTTAAGCCCTAGTCACAAAATCCAATGGGAGTGCTGAACAAATTTCCAACATTTTTGACCTCTAAACTTGTTACAATCACATTTGATTAGCTTCCAAGGATACATAATAAACAAGTTTATGTCATGGCAACTATTGCCTCAATGGTAGACATGCCACAAAATATAAAGCATTGTGAGTTCTTAGCAGAGGAGGTATTTCTCCTTGCATTTGAGCCCAATTACCCCTGGTACCAAAGCATTTATTCAATAACCAATGTCAGGACATTTTCCATCAAGCTACTAGAAATGTGATCATTAGTAATGCTCTTTATAGAAGATCTTTTGACCAAACTTTGCTTAGATGTCTCAATTCATGAGAGGTTGACACTACTTTACATGAGGTACATGATGGTATGTGTGGAGGCCATTTAGATGGTTTAAGTCTAGCAAATAAATTGATAATAGCTAGATATTATTGGCCAACCATGGAACAAGATGCTCATAACTTTGTAAAAAATTATTATAAATTCCAAGTACATAGTAATTATGTTGGTTGGAAATTTTGTAACTGACAGTTTTGGGTAAAATATAATCATAAAATAGGTAGACTAGCCACAATGTGTGAGATAGATTCTCTCCTACCTTTAAGAGAAGGTTCCCCCTTCTCATCGTTCCTTGGATCAACTCAAGGTAAGAAAGAAGTAGAGATATTTGAAAGGGTATTACCAATATTCTTTCCTCTTAGCTTTCACAAAAGAAACTACACTTCTATCTAAAGTTATAAACGGTGATACCAATAAACTAAAACTAACTCAAAGGCTAGTTCAAAGCATACCAATTTGGCTCTAGGTCTTATTTTAATAGAAATGTCTCTATCATTGGGGTGCAAAGACTTCCATGAGTAGGGGAATTCTAACTATTTTTCATGAATTTGAGATGGTAATATAAGCTATAGTCAAAGCTTCTAGTCTATGTATTGTTGGTAAACATATTTGTTCTTTTGATTATGACCCTTTAATACCCAAGTTTGGAACAATATTTGTTACAAATAGCTGAAAAGCCACCTATGGATAAACATGCTTTTCTCTGAATTGATAGGTACAACTCCCTATGCAAGATCTTTAGTGAATTATGTTTTCTTTCTAAACTAATTTAGGGGTATGTTCTTGAACTAAGAACAGAAGAGGTATAACCAAGCTAAACCTAAATAGAATCTAACTCAGGGAAGTAGACATTTCTGAGTACCAAAATGGGCTTATGCATTCACACATCTTATGAATTCATAAAGTTTATCCAAATAATAACTAATACTAAACTAAGCTAATTTGAATATGAAATATAACTAATAAACTAGAAACATTGGAAGAATGTCTCTTTGAATGAACAATAACAATGCCTATCACATTCATCTGTTGCTTCAAAACAGGGGAAGTGAAACTCTATTCCTTCCTTGTTTTGATTCAAACAAAAGAGAAAAACATAAGACCTAAACTAATTCAAACTGGAATAGAAAATCATTGACATAAAATACCATTCAATTGTCTCTGCAACAAAAAGTACTTCACACCAAAAATGTGCCGACCTTTCATTAATCTTTCAATTTCATACATATAGAGTTTTGAGATGACCATTACAATAGAAGCTTAATTGGTTCATCTTCTAAAAATGACAAATGGCAAGATGCCAATTTATCATATTACAAAAATTACAAAAGAAAATGAAAAGAGGGCATAATGTAAATCATTTAGACTTCTTCCCCTTTTCTGTTTTCACTCTATATGCCTTAGCAGCAACTATAATTGGAATTAGCTCTTCATGCCTAGGTATGTGGATATTGGTATACCTTAAGAGCCATTTAGAATGTTCTCTAGCCAATTCCTTCATGGCATTGGACTGATTTGACAGTTCCTCTTTGGCCATGTGTATACATCCACTGAGTGCCTATAGTTCAGTGATCCTGCCTTGACTATGGAAGTTTATATCTGACAAACTATCTAGAAATTTGGAAAATTTCTCCTTCATGACATTGAATCCAATAAGTTCTTTTCCTTGGCCACTAGTTTGAGAATCTGTGTGTAATCCCCTCATAAGTTCAAATCCTTTGTCCTGTGTCTTTTTCACCTTTTCCTCTATTTCTCTGAGCCCTTTCTTTGCAGATTGGATCATCTTAGTTTTAAACTTCATGCTTTGAAGTCACTTGAATAGAGGCTTATCTCCATTTGGTAAGATTTTAGCTTCCACTACTTCTTTGGCCTTCATTTGGATGATCATCTTCAAGAGGGAGATGCAATCTTTGTATTTCACCCTTTCTCCAGCCAGAGTATTGCTATTGGATATAATGTTATCTTTTTCTATTTCCAATCTTAAGATAACATTACCAATCTGTTCCACAATTATGACTCATTCCAATTTGAGTTTCTCGATCCATTCTTTACCGATCTAGCCATAATGCCTATCTTCTTGGACCTGGGAAATGAGGGCTTGCACTTCAGCTATAGTAGGAGTCTGGGTTACAGACACACCAGAGATAGTTGCCAGCGGAGTGACTAGTTGCTTGATGAACTTTTTCAATTCTTCTATCTCAGATTTCATCCTGATCTTTGCTAACTTAAGAATTTCTAATTGTCCTTCTATTACTTCATTACTTGACCTCCACAAGCCAACTTTTGTGTCATGTTTGGCTTCTCCAAGATTGATTGAATATAGAGTGAAATCATTAGGCGTCATGTCCCGATACTCCCTCCTTTGTTTGGTTTGGCTAATTCCATTGTCAAGTGCCCTATTTCTGAATCTTGCCCAAGTATTAACAAAGTCTCTTGCTTCTTAACTTTTGTCAATGCAGACCTGGAATGAACTACAAGAGATACTGTATCTTTCATGGAAGTACTTTCATTCTTTCTCTTTCTCTTCCTTTCAAAAGTTTCTTCCAACCAGGAGTCTATTCCTATCACTTTGGAAGCCATTCCAAGTGATTCAATACTGAACATCTTTTTCTTAACTAGATTTATTGCTACAACAGTTGAAGAGAAAGGATTTTTTGAGTCTTTAGAGATGAACCTAGAAAAAGTCTAACCTTTCTCCACTTTTGAAGTTTTCTTTGCCACCTCATCTGACTCAGTGGACTCACTACTGCTATTCTTTTCGTCTCCTAAGTCTGCTATCTATATAGGGAACCACTTGGCCTCAGAAGTGAAGCACTCACTAATGGAATGGGGATATGATGAGGAGATGGAACTGGAGTGGTATGAGGAGAAGGAATTAGGGTAGTGTGAGGAGGTGGAACTAGAGTGGTATGAGTGGATGGGACTAGAGTGGAGGCACTATCCTTTGGCTCTTCCATCTTCTTCTCTCTAGTACCAACCTAGGTTCTTATGACTGGGAGAGAACCATCATGACAAGTTTTAGCTATGGGAACATTATTGTCTGGAGGTTGATCACCTCCTCTTGAAGGTTGAGCTAGCCATTGAGTGGAAGCTATGGTCACACCTATTTTAGCACTTTGAGATGAAGTAGGCATTGTAATTGCTAGAAAAGCTTTAGTGGTTGCACCCTTACTCCAGTTCTTCTTGGTTATCCACTCAACCCATTTCCTCGTTCTCTTGATGATTCTAGCCATCATGATATCAAGATTCTCTTCCACATCTACATATGGCTCAGAACTGATAGGAATCCCCTTAACTTAGTTAAATAGGTATTGCTATACATATTTTAACCATCATCCTCCTATCCTTGAACATTGAGGTCAATACCATATGTCTTTACTTGTTCCATTGTGAGCTTGGCGAAAGCACGATCTTGGCTTTCCAGCTCATCCTTGCAATCTGTCCAACAATATTCTATAGTGGTTACATGCTTGATCATACTTCTAATTTGTAACACTTCTCTTGTGTATCCATTTGGATCAAATATAGGTCTCACAACCTCATATCCTTCCAACTTGTACTTAGTCTCGAATGCCTTGAGCATATTCTTAGCATTAGAATGAGACTCACAACTGTAAGCTCCAACCTTCATAGGGAATTCATACCCTTTTTTCCTCAAGCTTGCACTCAACATGTTCACCAAGATCACTTGCCTCATGATCTCTATTAGCACAATCAGATCGCTTGGGTATCTAGGTAGCTTCAAAGGAAATATGTCGAAAGCTGCAAGATGTAAATATGAAAAGGATGAGAACTGAATAAAATAGCTACCAAACTGACTGATGGTTGCCATTGCCTCTGGGATAAACCTCCTCTTCGGGCATCCTTGGAGTTCCTTGCAAATCCTCATTATAAATGAGTCATTAACACTAACATATTTTGCATAGATATTATGTAATTGCAAGCATGGATGAAATTCATAACTTTTCACATCATCAAGGAAGTTCTCTATTTTGGGAAGGCCTAGCCACAATTGTAGAGAAGCTAACATATAAATCAAGAAAGAAGACATGTAGAAGGTATTATAAAACTTTGCGGCACTGAGGGCTCTAGATAGATGCTCACTTACCTCATATTCCCAATCAACATAATGTGTATCTAAATAGATGATTTGTACCAAAAAGAAATACTGTTCAACAAAATTGAGTGCTTCTACCTCACCTTTCAATCGATGTAAAAGAACAAGAATGTCTACGATCTTGGGCTTGAGATTGGTGTTGAATAGAGTCTTAGGAACCTTATTTTACCTCCTTGTGGCTTTTGGAACCAGGACCTCATGATTTCTTTTCACCACACCATTTTCTTCAAAGAGAACTTGGACATGGCTCCTCTTATTGTCAACTCAAAAAATTCTTCTCACTCTAGAACCTGGAGGTAATTTACTATAGTTTGTCTATTAATTGACATTAAAATTGTATGATCAGGCAAAAAAATTTGCCTAGTGTTCGGATTGTAGTAATTTATACATTCGACAATCAGCTCAGGAGCTTGAACTGCCACTGGAAATCTAGCTACTTCCACTAGCCCACTTCCTCAGAGTTTCTCTATTATAGGGTGAATTGGCTCCATCCTCAACCTCCTTTGAAAATCTTGCATGTCAAAGAAATGAAGTGAGGTGTCTATAACATTTTTCAATGTTGACTTAATTCCATTGAGCCCATCGAAACTAGTGAATATAGTTGCCATCTTATCTGAGATAGAAGTGAATTGAAACCTTACAATTGAAAGCAGTGCAGAGAGTAGGATTTGCAAGTATATTAGCTTTGAAAATGCTATAAAATTCAACACCATAACAGTTTAATAAAGAAAACAGTAATTTGAAAATCTGTTATGTTTCTCTTTATATAGAAATCTTAATTCACCCATTAATCTTCAAGAATCGTGCCACATGAGTGAATTAAAGGATAAATCTATTGGATTATTAAATGTGAGAGTTTCTAACAGATTTTTCCATGTCTTTTCACTATTTTCATTGGCCCAACAATAACTTTCTTTTATTACATAGTTACTTTCCCATTTTTCACCAAGTTTTGGAGAATTAAGAATAGAGTACTCTGTAAGGAAATATTTGCTGAGTTAGATTCTGCTTGAAATACCTTTTCAAATGTGATTAACTTATTTCCATTACCACTTTTAAGTATCTTGTGATCAATTTGTGTGCTCAACATGCTTGCAGAGTTGATTTCTTACTGGATGTGAAAAATCACTTTTAGGGGTTGGAAACTCGTTGAGGAGAAGGCAATTTCCATTTTTTTGCCCTTGCCTTTATTTTCACTTTATCCTTTAAGTTAATGTGTCTCTAAGTTTCAGAAAATCTCAAAAGGGCTATGAAAATGGAAAAGGGACCCACTTGCTTTTCTCTCTCACAAATGCCTTTATCAAAAAATTGCCTTCATGGGTTGAAAGCCCGCCATGGAGAAGCTACTTCGAAGTTTTTCGCTAAATGTGATTTTGAGCACTATAATGAATCTCGAGTGACTCCCAAGGTAGAATACTATAATGTAGGGATGATCTATCCATAAAACAACTCATTTCCTTTTTGCTTTAGCCTGTAAACCTCATTTATTGATCTTTATAGAAATTTGCCTTCACAAGTCAAAAATCCGTCGAGGAGAAGGCAATATTGGATTCTTCGCAAGCTTCATTTTCTTTATGTGCAAACTATGACAAGCCGCGAACAAGTTCACCTTTGAAAATAACATTGTGAAAATCATTATAAAACACAAGAATCTCCATACAATTAGGTTCTAGACTACCCACAAACTCATGACAACAAGGAAAACCCACCCGGTTATGTAATGCGGGAGAAGAGAAAAGGTGAAAAACTTGATGGAGAAACTTTTCACTTGAGGGGAAAGAACTAGACTTGGACATACCTAGACCAAACTAAGACACAAAATCATTTTCCACTTTGCAAAATGGGTACATGATGAAAAGTGGGGCAACAATTGGCTCTAACTGGGGACTTGAGTTGAGCATACTCAAGTAAGGAACTCAAAATTTATAGTTTCACAAAGAAGATAAAAGGTGGCAACACAACAAAACACAAGCAAGGAAAAGAATAGAAAAACAAAAGCAAGGGAAAAAGACTAACTAAGAACACAAAGGAAGCTAAACCTAACTATAATACAACACAGGGGTTACCTCTTCTCAATTTGTAATTTGATAAAGCTTTAGATCTCGACCATTATAGGTTAGGGGTAGTTCTTCACCATCTTCATGCACAAACTTGAAAGAATTATAATCAAATGCCTAATGAAATCTAAATGGGCCTTTCTATAAAGTGTCAAACTTCTTATGCATTCCTTTCAGAGTGCTTTGTTTATCCCAGAGTAGTACATTGTCTCCTACCATGAATTTTTGGGGTCTTGCTTTCTTATCAAATAGATCCTTCACTCGCATCGAATGCTGTGTAATGTGATCTACAATTTCTTCCCTTTCCTCTTCAAGTTTTCTCAGGTACGGAATCCTCTTCTCTAGATCATCTTTATAAACATCATCTCCGATCACTATTCTAAGTTTATTTGTGGCTAATTCCAGAGGTAAGGGGAGATTAGCCTTAGTCCCATAAACAAATTCAAAAGGAGCTATGTTGATTGCCCTTTTAGGTGTCACTCTATCTGCCCAAAGTGCTTCATGGATCTTTTTGTGCCAAGTCTTTTGATTATCTAAAACCAATTTCTTAACATTATTCATCAAGTTCTTGTTACTAGACTCGACCGTTTCCTTGAGGGAAATAATCAGATGAGTGACCAATGGTGATCCCATACTCAAAGCCAAAATTGGTAATTTAAATTGAAGAGAAATAAGATGCATTGTCCATCACTAATTTAATGGGAATGCACTTGACCAATATGTTCTCCTATATGAATTAGCATACCACTTTAGAAGTAGTTTTCTTGGTAGCTTTATCTTCTACCCACTTAGTGAAGTAGTCAATTGCAGTTAATACATATTGATGACTGACACTGGATGTAGGACTAATCAAACCAATAAAATCAAGACCCCATTGATGAAAAGGTCCTTCGATGATGATAGGTCTCAATGACAGAGTAGCTAGTTGAGGGTGCCTAGAGAACATCTTGCACTTCTCGCATTTTGCTACCCAGGAATAGGCATCTTTAAACATTCCAGACCAGTAATAGCACTACCTTATTATTTTAAAATCTATGAGCAAGGATGAGAAATGTCCTCGGCAAGCTTCATCGTGAGATGTTCTCAACAACTTTTCTTGTTGTTGTTTGTCTACACACCTAAGAAAAGTGTCATCAATGGATTTTTTGAATAATTTACCATCCCAATTCACATACTTGGCTACTCTTAGTTTAAGATCTCTTCTTTGTCTTGTAGTTAGGCCTTTTGGACATTCACCATATGTTAGTAGATAAGAAATATTCTCAAACCATGAATCGTAGAGATTGCTTCTCCCCCGATTCTTCTGATTCTTCAGTGATCTTGTTTTCTGCAATCACCTTGCATAAAGCATTTCCCATTATTAGCTTGGTAGGCTTGATTTCTATATCATACTCCTGTATTTTTGCTACCCATGCTCCTCTGACATTACAACCTACATCCTATTGTGTCAACACACTCTTTACTACTACATTTGGGATAAAGTCTATAGAATGTGAATGTAGGATATAGAATTGAATTTTTTTGAGTGCCTTAACCACCACAGAAGTGTGCTTTTCAATTTGTGAATATTTTAGTTCATGATTCTTCAAAGGTATTCCCATGAAAGTTATTGGGGCTTGTACCCCTTCATCATTTTCTTGCATAAGTATCGCCAATAAAGTACGTTAAAAAATGTAACAATAAATGATGAAATCTTGTTTATAAATTGGGTGACATAAAACCAAGGCATTATCAATAGCAGTCTTTATATCCTGAAAGGCCTGCTTTCCCACCTCATTCCATTTGAAATTTGAATTCCCTTTCATCATATCCACTATATGCTTAGTGGTTTCCATGAAATCAAGCACAAACCTTCTGAGGAAATTCACTTGCCTGAAGAATGATTTAACTCCTATTTTATTTGAAGGCATGCTTAATCTTTGAATGCCTTCTACTCATTTGGGATAAATTCTAATGCCCTCTTGGGATACTATATGACCTAGGAGTTTTCCTTCTGTCACAAAGAAAATCGATTTCTTGGGATTGAGAGAGATACCATATTCTTGGCATCTTGGTAAAACTTTTCTCAAATCCTCCATATGATCTTTCCTCTTTTTTGAGAATATGGTGAGGTCATCCAACTATATAACTATGATTCAGTCCTTCAGATTAGCGAATGTCTTGCTCATACATCTTTGGAATGTAGCACCAACATTGATAAGCCCAAAGGGAATTTTACGATATGCAAATGTACCCCAAGGAGTGGTGAATGTCGTCTTATGTTGATCCTTCTCTTCTACTTCAACCTGATTGTAACCTAAGAACCCGTCGAGCATGGACATCATTTCATATCTTGCCACTATTTTTAGTAACTAATCCATATTAGGAAGAGCGAAATTATCCTTTAGAAATGACTGGTTCAAATAACATAAATTCATATAGATCCTTATCTCTCTGTTCTTCTTTTTGACGTGTACTATATTAGCTACCCAAGTGGAATGATGAATGGGGTAGATGATCCTCGCCTTTAACATTTTATCTACTTCCCAAAAGATGGCATCTGCAACCTTAGGATCATAATTCCTTTGTTTTTGCTAGAAAGGGACTACATCAGGCTTAAGTGGAATTTGATGTTTTACCTTCCCATCTCTATAGCTTTTCAAATCTTCATAACTCCAGGCAAAAACATCTCTATATTCTATGAATAAATTTCTTGTAGCTTCTTTCTCTTTAGGTGAACAACATTTCCCAATATTAATCATTTTAGGGTCATGAGTATCTCCAATGTTTACTCCCTCATATTCACCCATGGTAGGCCCCTTTTTTTCTCTTTTTTGCTTTATGTAAGCATCATGTGTGTCAAATAGTTTTTCTAAAGCCACAAAGTATGGGGGAATTATATTACCTTTCAATTGAACTTCTCCATTTTGCTTTTGTTTCTCACTAACGTCAGAACTTTCATGATCGCTTTCAGTAGATTCATGTTCAAAACTAGATTTATCATTTTCAAGGAACAACTACAAACTCTTATCATCATTGAAGACTTGTCAGCATTCTATGTTGTCTGGAACAGAGGATCGATACACAATTTCAATCTGATACTTTTTACCTTTGAAATATGGGTGAGGAACTAATAGGGAGGCAAAGACTGCAAGGGAATCAGCCTTAGTGTTCATCTCCCTCAGAAAAACTTCAATAGAGAAGGCGTCTAGGCCTTCTAGCTTGTCCCAAACTCTATTTTTGTAATTCTTCACCTTGTGATTTTTCACAGAATATTCACTTGTTATTTGCTTCACAATGAGCTCTACATCACCTTGAGCTCTTAGGATCTTTATCCCTCTTTCTTTATTTTTTATTATCCCTAGTAATAAGGCCTCTTACTTTGTAGTATTAATCGTATTCCCAAATTCTAATTTCAAGGCCATGGGTTTAGGTTCTCCTTCTGGGGGTATCAACACTACACCTGCTCCAGATCCTAAAGAAGTATAGCTTCCATCAAATTTGAGTGTCCATATGCCTTATGCATCTCTATTTTCATTAGGAACTCTTCCATTTTGATTTTCATCTCTTTATTCATCGAGAGCTTCTTCAGTAAACAACATGTAGTTGTCGAATTCCAACTCTTGATATAGGATCTAAGCTTTAGGATCATCTGATTTCAAGACTGTAAGCTTTTCTTTTTCCTCTGGTTCTAATTTGACTTTCTTATTCCTGATAGGTATCACTACTTGAGACTAGTCTATCTTTATTTCTCCTCCTAAGTCTCAACAGAAACTTTGACTCAAAAGTAGTCCATAGCTTGTTGGAATGTCAATCACTAGAATGATCAATAAGAGCTTATTTTCTGGATGTGAAGCTAAGCCTACCTGAGCATCTTTAATTTTCCTGAGCAAGGGAACTTGTTTAGCATCCATTGAATAACATCTTCCATTCACTTTAGTGAGGTTAAGACCTAGGGCCTTGGCTACATAATAATGGATAACATTATTTGATGTGCCCGAATCTATTATACAATTGCTGAGTTTACATCCATTAGTATACAATGAGATATAAAAAGGGTTGGGCTTTTGCCTAGGAGATGTCGCTAAGATAGTAGAATCTTCTTGATTAAACAAACCAGATGTCAAGGTTTCATCTTCTTTTTCAATAGTCACACTATGATTTAAATTTGATGTGTTTCCTTTACACTGGTCTACTAGTCTCTTTAACTCAAGAGGGTGTGACTTCAAACAATCTATAGGGGAAATTTGAATTTTTTATTCTTCATAGAATTGAATGAAATCAAAAGATGTTTTTTCCTTACCCTTTTTGAAGTATATGCTCCTTGATCAGTATGTACATTACTCGTCGAAGGACTGGAGTCATTTTTGTGAGTGTGACTAGAAGATTGATTCTTCAACCTTTGGCCCTGGGTAAGCACTATGTATGAAGTTTCATTGATGGTTGCATAAATTTCACTTTTTGGTTCAAAATTTAATTTGTATTCCAAAAATAAATTTCTAGAGTCACCATTTGAATAAGAATCAGGCTCTGAACAAGGAGTTGTATTGTTCAATTCATTGGTAGATAGTAACTGCATCATACGAGCAGTTTTTGGACAAATCTCACTATCATGATCTGTGGTGAAGTGAAAAATGCACATATTTCCCTTTTTCGGTGTTGCTTCAATTTGCAACCTAGGTTGTGAACCTGTGAGCTGCGAGAATCTACCTTCATTTTTTCTTCCTAGTGAGTTCTAATAATTCTGCTAATAGGAATTATTGAATCCAAGTAACTGCTTCTTTACTGCTACCAGCTCATTTGACAATTTCTGAATCATCTCCTCAGATAACGTGGTATTACTAGAACTTCCTTTAGTTTGAAGTTCTTGTTTCCATTTTCTCGCAAAAATTAAATCATCTTCCAGTTTAATCGCCTTCTTTTGCGCATTTGCTAAATCTATGGGATGTGCTCTTCTTAAATCATAATTAACATTTGGAGGCATCACACTAATAAAGAAGGTTTTTAAATTACCAGCTGTGGGTCTATTGACAGTTGGAATTCTACTGATAATCTGATTGAACTTGGCAACAAAATCTCTCATACTCATAGTGGATTGCTTTTTAATTGAAGTCAATTGTGTTAACAGGGCATGTTCATCTTTCGCAATTTTGAACCTTCTCTCAAATTCAGTTCTCATTGTATCCTAGTCAGTAATCGAGCCATCATCAAGATGATAGAACTAGTCTATTACACCATTTACCAAGGTCTCCACGAATAATCTTATGGCAACATCCTAATGCCCAACACCTAAGATGTGTGTAGCTACGAAGAAAACTTTAATATGTTCATCTGTAGTAACCTTCCCATCTCCTAATAATTTTGGGAAATTCTTCCTTGACCTAGCTGGGAGAGGATGGTAATCTGTTAGTGCTAGTGGTCCTGTTGCTCCAGCCCATGGAGTAGCCATGATCATTCTGGCAGTATACGATAGGAAATTAACAACTGGAGGAGCAATAATTCTGTGTAGGGCCAATACCTAACAAGTAGAATGTGAAGTCCTAGTGTCTTGATTCGTAATAGGAGAAGGTGGTCTACTTTGACTTTTATTTTCACATTTACGGTTTGGAATGCCTTATATGGGAAAACCAAGCTCTGCAAGTTTATCAAAAATAGGGTCTTGCCCACCATGTTCCTTGGTACTTCTGAGAAACCTTTCCAGGATGCCAAGTTAATTTTGTCTCTGAGCTGCTTGTCTTAGTTTTTTTTTCGCCCTTCAGATGTCTCTCCTTTGAACAACTCTTTCTAAAGCTTTAGTTCTTCTTTCTTCCTCTTCCAATGTTTGACTAGCATTCTTGTAGTGTTCAACGTTCCTCCTATGTCTCCAAACAAATGTATTTAGGGATGAAATTATATCTTCTTGATCATCTTGAAAACCAAGATTAGGTTGGGGCACTGGGATAATGTTTTCATGAGGGAGTACCATTTTTCCTTATGTCATAGGCTTTTTAAACAAGCATATGTTTGTCTCCCCAGTAGAGTTGCCAAAAATATGTGGTAAACATATTTGTTCTTTTGATTATGACCCTTTAATACCCAAGTTTGGAACAATATCTGGTTACAAATAGCTAAAAAGCCACCTATGGATAAACAAAATTTTCTCTAAATTGATAGGTACAACTCCCTATGCAAGATCTTCAATGAATTATGTTTTCTTCCTAAACTAATTTGGGGATATGTTCTTGACCTGAGAATAGAAGAGGTATAACCAAGCTAGACCTAAATAGAATCTAACTCAAGCAAGTAGACATTTTCGAGTACCAAAATGGGTTTATGCATTCACACATCTTATGAATTCATTAAGTTTATCTAAATAATAACTAATACTAAACTAAGCTAATTTGAATATGAAATATAACTAATAAACTGGAAATGTTGGAAGAATTTCTCTTTGAATGAACAATAACAATGCTATCACATTCATCCGTTGTTTCAGAATAGGGGAAGTGAAACTCTGTTATTTCCTTGTTTTGATTCAAACAAAAGAGAAAAACATAAGACCTAAACTAATTCAAACTGGAACAAAAAATCATTGACATAAAATACCATTCAATTGTCTCTGCAACAAAAAGTACTTCACACTAAAAATTTGCTGACCTTTCATTGATCTTTCAATTTCATGCATATAGAGTTTCGAGATGACCATTACAATAGAAGCTTAATTGGTTCATCTTATGAAAATGACAAATGGCAAGATGCCAGTTTGTTGTATTACAAAAATTACAAAAGAAAATGAAAAGAGGGCATAATGTAGATCATTTAGATTTCTTCCCCTTTTCTGTTTTTTCTCTATATGCCTTAGCAACAACTATAATTGGAATTAGCTCTTCGTGCCTAGGTATGTGGATATTGGTACACCTTAAGAGCCATTTAGAATGTTCTCTAGCCAATTCCTTCATGACATTGGACTGATTTGGCAGTTCCTCTTTGGCCATGGGTATACATCCACTGAATGCTTGTAGTTCAGTGATCTTTCCTTGACTATGGAAGTTTATATCTAACAAACTATCCAAAAATTTGGAAAAGTTCTCCTTCATGAGATTGACTCCAATAAGTGCTTTTCCTTGTGTTGGTGTTTGAAAACGTTACCCGTTTCTAATTACCCTGATGAGAACAAAACATATCTAGGGGCAGCTAACTCCCATTATTAACACATCCATTTAGACACTAGGCTGACTGTAAGGCATGACCCTTCTTCTTCTTCAGGCTCTACAAAACCTAGGCGGGTAGACCTGAGATTCAATTGATACCGTACCATTGCAAAACATATCCCTGAATCTATTGTAGATAAAAACCCCTAATTCTTCTATGCTTAACCAGGAGATCACAAGCATGAAATAGCTAAGGACATGACTCATGAAACTGGAAAGCTAAGTGTGGGTTATACTTTGAATACCTTTCAACATAAAATGAAAATGATTTAATAGATTGATGACAGCAAGACCCAGGTATGAGCAACAAAATTTAATGATCCTATCTGTGATCAGTGCCTTATCTATTGGGCAATTAAATGAATTATAACCATACATCTCCTGGAAATCTCAGACATATCTCTACATCAAGATCCCTGATCTATCCTTCACTTTGTGAACTGACATCTGCATCAAAATGAATCTCATACTTAGAATATCCCATCATGAAATTAGTAAACCCTGTGATAAACACCAAGCGGTTATATGGCTCTTGGTTCCATAAGTAAGGTATTTCAATCACATACATCACTAAATGAGATGCAACCTAATCTATGGTCTTTAATCATAAACTAGAAAAGATTACAAATCCACAAACATGAGACAAGATTCAGACTAAATTTGAAACCATTGCCGCTCTTTATTTGCTTTCCTTGAAATCAAATACATTAAAGATGTACAAAATACTTCATAAATCACCTAACAGACATGAACTATTTGGATAAAACTCAAAATGCTATTCAATACAAGAAGAAATGCTGAAGAATGGTTTCTCAGTGCAAAAAAATGGAACCCCTGAAAGAATGAAAGATAGAAAGATATAGCAAAGGAAAGAATCTCGGATCTGATCTTCAAGTGACAAGTGTCCATTTGAAATGCAATCCTTTGTAACTGAAAAAATTCTTCCTTCCATCTCTCATTCTGATCTGATCTTGTTTCATCATTATTTATAACTGATTTGCAAAATATCTGTTTCTGAATGATGAAAATTTGCCGAGTCACTAAAATATCTAATTTACCTTATGAAAAGCTGGTGAAATTTTAGTTTTTATTTGAATGAGTCTGCTCAAATTTTGACCCATACTACATTTCAACTATTTTTTAACCATATTCAAATCAATATCATGTCAAAAATCAAATTTGAACTTCTTGGTTTGAATATAGTTGCAATTCAGGTACCTGAGACAAATCCTCCTGTAGCTCAAACAGACTAATACCTGTGCAAAAACTGACTCCAGAATCGAAAAGTTTGTCTTCTCCCAATTCTGACGATATATAACATCGCTTATTTGGCCTCTCGAAAACCTCCTGAAAGTCATTTTGAAAATGACTCCTCTACTAGAAACTCATGTCTGCACATTTGATTTTTTTAAATTTCAAAAATTTAAAATATCTAATGTTTGAACATTAGAATGGACCCCTTTTACAATAATTTCTGAACGTGCATATTTTATAAAAATAATAATAAAATATTATTATTTTTTATTCTTTAATTTCTATTGCCTTTGAATCCGGGGTCAACCTTCAGTTGACCAACTGCCACATGGTGTCTTCTCGTTAACTTGCTATGTTAATTGTCATGCACCTTCCTCTTGGCGAGTTAACAACCACCCTCGGATTATCCATGTGTTGCAATTCCCTTTCACCTAGAGCATCTCATCATTCGCCGGATTTTTGAAATTTTTTGGCGACTCGCTAAGTCGCTAGTCGAAATTTCTTAGATTTTTCGGCTAGCGACATAGCGACTAGCCGAATTATTGACCTATTCGACCCCTACCCCTTGCTGACGTCATTAACTTGTTATGTGTTTCAACATTCAAAATTTTGTTAGGCATGTGATCAACTACCCAGTCAAGTCGAGCCCGCATGTACATCTTGCCTTTAAAAGGCCGTGTCTTAAAGACAATAAATGTATGGTGTATAGGTGTATTTAAATGTTTTTTCAAACTCCAACATAGTGCATATGGGACTAAACGTCTCCATTGAAATCTGCTTCTTTAAAATTATGTGGCTTCTCTCTTAAAAGTCAACTCCCCTGCCTCCAAATCTGCTACCTCTATTCCTGCGTGGAGCTGCTGGCTGCTTCCTGCGGCTTGGACTTTTTAATGTGAAGTTGATTTTTAGGTCTGCTCTGTTCTTTGTATGTGTGTAGGTTTCCTGCAATTTTTATTACCTATTAACGCCTCCCCTTCCTTTTAACCAGTGTAATCTTCTTGCAAATGCATCTGCCCCTCCACGTGGGCTTTCTCCTTAGTTGGCGTCAAAAATAATGAGAGGTGTCTAGAGTAGGATGCCCTGTCTTTATTTCAAACAATGACTTCTTCAAGTCAATGTGTGGTTTCATCTCATCCTTCTTGATGACGATTTGGCTTCCCTCTAACAAAACCTTAATAAGATAAGCCATGGAAATTACTTTCACTATACCGCATCCCACAGCTAATAAAACTGAATGCGAACCAATATAGCATCATTATACATGCCGACTTCAGCTAATGTTACAATCTTCATATTTTTCTTTGGCCTTTTTATGGCACAGTTCATTGGTGGAGCTCCTCTGTATTTCCTCTCCCACACCAAAGACTGCCCCTGTCACTATTCCTTATTGGAGTCGTGCTCTTCCTTGTTTTACATAAGCCTATCTTTTACCCCTCACATATATCTCTGTCATGTCTTCTTTAATAACACACTTGTCCTTTAGAGATTTTTTGGTCCTTACACTAGAAAGAGTTGCAAGGGCCCCCGTTGAAGTCATGAAAGAACCCTCTTGATGGAGAAAATACTCATACAGCTCTGCTGGAGACAAGTTGTAGAGAATGTTGGTGGACTTTAGATCAACATCATTTGGGAGAGAAGAAGGAACCTCAATGTGTTTGGTAGCATGGTCGGTTTTCTTTTTTCCCTTCATTTAAAACACTACCACCTGAGGTACTATGTGTTTTCTTTTTTGGCACTCATGCCACTTTAATATTTTGTTGAACCTTATATATACTCCAAGCTATTTATCTTTCAAAGTGCATGTGAATTCTTCCTGTCCTTTAGGCATCACTATCATAACCTCCTTTTGAAACGAAACATCCTCTACTCCAAAAATTATCAATCCTGGCAGAAAAAGTCGGACCCCAAAGTGGGTCCAGCTAAAATTTTTTTTGTTTCCAAACACCTGAAGTGCCAAAGTGATCCATCGACCTTATCAAATTGATTAAAACCAAGTTCAACTGCTAATTAATCAACTGAAAACCATTTTACCATTGATCTGAAAACTATCAAATTTGCACCAGGAGGTCCATTGACTGGCCTTAAAAACTGACCTGAACAGATAACTAGGCTTTGAAATTTGGGATGCTGATTCTCTGTTCCACACACTTTTACCTTGTCCAAGCTCGTCTCATGAAAAATTTGGGGTCAAAAGATATTCTTTGTCAAAGTTGCCTTCTTAGAATCACTTGTAAGTAAACACGTCAGAAAACAACAAATTGGGTTCGGATTTGGCTTGGAAAAGTGGGCAAATGAGCACATGGGGAAAATGAAAATTGGGGCGTTAAAACTCTATCACAAGGTGAATATGACTATGCAATTTTGGCTCATGATGAATAACTAGGCGCAAATGGCGGACGTTCAAAGTAGGCTACCTGGATTTGCAGGACAAGGGACATCAGTAAAATATCATTTTTTGTGAATGGAATGACCTTGGTAAAGTGTGAAGACGGATTCATCAAGTTCTAAAAACTGGCACACTTGTAGTATTTTTAGTGGACAATACAGGGGAACAAACTGTTTGATCTTGCCCATCACGAATTTCAAGTTATAACATCACGAATAGGGGTACTGATAAATCTGCAAGTGTTGACACCAGTAAAAAGTCATAAATTGCATTTGGAATCCTATTTGAAAACTGATCAAACAGATTCATCAAGACTTAAAAATTGAAACATAACAAATCTCTGACATTTACAATACAAAACAATAAGAATTTTCACATTTGGATCAACTGGGTCAAATTTATAATTGGTCGAACAGGGCTTCCCAGAATTGTGTACAATTTGCAAATGTGTGAAAATAGTAAACTACCAACTTTGAGGGATTCAAAACCTAGTCAAATGAGCTCGAAACAGCTTGAAATCTGAAACATAGGTTCTTGGGTATGGATATTAGACACTTCCAAACCAGAAAGTCTTGAAACATTTCTAGGTGCAAGATATTCAGTTGCAAACACAGCCTCCTATCGCTGTTTGACACGGTGTAAAATGCAAATTTGTAAAATGTTCAAAACATGACTTCACCAAATGACTCAGAGTGATAAATTATCATCATGGAACACTTAGACACGCTGAATGAAAGGTGTTAGAAGCATTAAACATCTCTTGGGGCTCAAACTGACAGCTGAGTGCAAAGTCATTTAAAAGCATTTATAGGACCAAATTTTCAACGATGCTCGAAATTAAGGCTACAATTTTGAGCGTCAACACCTTGGTCACTAGTTTGAGAATTTGTGTGTAATCCCCTCATAAGTTCAAATCCTCTGTCATGTGTCTTTTTCACCTTTTCCTCTTTTTTTTGAGCCCTTTCTTTGTAGACTAGACCATCTCAGTTTTAAACTGCATGCTTTGAAGCCACTCGAATAGATGCTCATCTCCCTTTGGTAAGATTTTAGCTTCCACTACTTCTTTGGCCTTCATTTGGATGATCATCTTCAAGAGGGAGATGCAATCTTCACATTTCACCCTTTCTCCAACCAGAGTATTGCTATTGGATATAATGTTATCTTTTTCTATTTCCAATCTTAAGATAACATTACCAATCTATTCCACAATTGTGACTCCTTCTGATTTGAGTTTCTTGATCCATTCTTTATCAATCTAGCCATAATGCCTATCTTCTTAGACCTAGGAAATGAGGGCTTGCACTTCAGCTACAGTAGGAGTCTGGGTTATAGAGACATCAGAGATAGTTGCCAGCAGAGTGACTAGTTTCTTGATGAACTTGTTCAATTCTTCTATCTCAGCTTTCATATTGTTCAACAAAATTGAGTGCTTATACCTCACCTTTCAATCGATGTAAAAGAGCCAGAATGTCTAGAATCTTAGGCTTGAGATCGGTGCTGAATAGAGTTTTATGAACCTTAGTTTTAGCTCTTGATGGCTTTTGGAACCAAGACCTCATGATTTCTTTTTGCCACACCATTTTCTTCAAAGAGAACTTGGACATGGCTCCTTTTATTGTAAACTCAAAAAAATTCTTCTCACTCTGGAACCTGGAGGCAATTTACTATAGTTTGTCTATCAATTGAGATTAAAACTATATGGTCAGACAACAAAATTTGTCTAGTGTCTGGATTGTAGTGATTTATACATTCGACAATAAGCTCGGGATCTTGAACTGCCACTGGAAATCTAGTTGCTTCCACTAGCCTGCTTCCTTAAAGTTTCTCTGTTACAGGGTGAATTGGCTCTATCCTCAACCTCCTTTGAAAATATTGCATGTCAAAGAAATAGAGTGAGGTGTCTGTAACCTTTTGCAATATTGACTTAATTCTATTTAGCCCATCGAAACTAGCGAATCTAGTTGCCATCTTATCTGAGATAGAAGTGAATTGAAACCTTAAAATTGAAAGCAACGCAGAGAGTAGGATTTACAAGTATATTAGCTTTGAAAATGCTATATAATTCAATAGCATAATAGTTCAATAAAGAAAGCAGTAATTTGAAAATCTATTATGTTTCTCTCTATATAGAAATCTTAATTCACCCGTTAATCTTCAAGATCCGTGCCACACGAGTGAATTAAAGGATAAATCTATTAGATTATTAAATGTAGGAGTTTCTAATAGATTTTTCCATTTCTTTTCATTGTTTCTGTTGGCCCAACAGTAACTTTCTTTTATTACATAGTCACTTTCCCATTTTTCACCAAGTTCTCGAGAATTAAGAATGGAGTACTCCGTAAGGAAATATCCACTCAGTCAGATTCTGTAAGAAATACCTTTTCAAATGTGATTAACTCATTCCCATTACCACTTTTAAGTATCTTGTGATCAATTTGTGTGCTTGAAATGCTTGCAGAGTTGATTTCTTACTAGATGCAAAAAATCACTTTCATGGGTTGGAAACCGGCCGAGGAGAAGGCAATTTTTTTTTTCCGCCCTTGCCTTTATTTTCACTTTATCCTTTAAGATAATGTGTCTCTAAGTTTCAAAAAATCTCAAAAGGGCTGCAAAAATGGAAAAGGGACCCACTTTCTTGCTTTTCTCTCTCACAAATGCCTTTATCGAAAAACTAGCTTCATGGGTCGAAAGCTAACCGTGGAGAAGCTACTTTAGAGTTTTCTGCTAAATGTGATTCTGAGCACTATAATGAATCTTGAGTGACTCCCAAGGTGGAATACTATAATGTAGGGATGATCTATCCATAAAACAACTCATTTCCTTCTTACTTTAGTCTATAAACCTCATTTATTGATCTCTGCAAAAATTCACCTTCATAGGTCAAAAATTCGCCGAGGAGAAGGCAATGTTGGATTCTCTGCAAGCTTCATTTTCTTTATGTACAAACTATGAAAAGCCGCAAAAAATTTCACCTAGGGAAATAACTTTGTGAAAATCATTATAAAACACAAGAATCTCCATCCAATTAGGTTCTAGACTACCCACAAACTCACAACAACAAGGAAAACCCACCTGGTTATGTAGTGCGAGAGAAGAGAAAAGGTGAAAAACCCAATGGAGAAACTTTTCACTTGAGGGGAAAGAACTAGACTTGGACATACCTGGACTAAACTAAGACACAAGATCATTTTCCACTTTGCAAAATGGGTATAGGATGAAAAGTGGGGCAATAGCTGGCTCTGACTAGGGACTCGGGTTGAGCATACCCAAGCAAGGAACTCAAAATCTCCAGTTTCGCAAAGAAGATAAAAGGTGGCAACACAAAAAAACAAAAATAAGGCAAAGAATAGGAAAACAAAAGCAAGGGAAAAAGACTAAGTAAGAACACAAAGGAAGCTAAACCTAACTATAATACAATATAGGGGTTACTTCTTCTCAATTTGTAATTTGATAAAGCTTCAGATCCCAACCATTATAGGTCAAGGGTAGTACTTCTCCATCTTCATACACCAACTTGAAAGAATTATTTTCAAATTCCTGATGAACTTTGAATGGGCCTTTTCATAAAGTATCAAACTTCTTAGGCATTCCTTTCAGAGTGCTTTGTTTATCCTAGAGTAGCACACTGTCTCCTACCATGAATTTTTGGGGTCTTGCTTTCTTATCAAACAGATCCTTCACTCGCATATGATGCTATGTAATGTGATCTACAATTTCTTCCCTTTCCTCTTCAAGTTTTCTCAGGTACAAAATCCTCTTCTCTAGACCATCTTTATAAACATCATCTTTGATCACTGTTCTAAGTTTATTTGTGGCTAATTCCAGAGGTAAGGGGAGATTAGTCTTAGTCTTGTAAACTAATTCAAAAGGAGATATGATGATTGCCCTTTTAGGTGTCACTCTATCTTCCTAGAGGGCTTCATGGATCTTTTTGTGCTAAGGCTTTAGATTATCTGAAACCAATTTCTTAACAATATTCATCAAGTTCTTGTTACTAGACTCAACTTGACCATTTCCTTGAGGGAAATAATCAGATGAATGACCAATGGCGATCCCATACTCAAACCAGAAATTGATAATTTCAATTGAAGAGAAATAAGATGCATTGTTCATCACTAATTTAATGGGAACGTTGAACCTAACCAATATGTTCTCCTTTATGAATTCGCATACCACTTCAGAAGTAGTTTTCTTGGTAGCTTTATCTTCTACCCACGTAGTGAAGTAGTCAATTGTAGTTATTACGTATTGATGAATGACACTAGATGCAGGACTAATCAAACTAATAAAATTAAGACCCCATTGTTGAAAAGGTCCTTCAATGATGATAGGTCTCGACGACAAAGCAACTAGTTGAGGGTGCCCAGAGAACATCTTGCACTTCTCACATTTTGCTACCCAAGAATAAGCATCTTTAAACATTCTAGGCTAGTAATAGCATTGCCTTAGTATTTTAAAAGTTGTGACTAAGGAAGAGAAAATTTCCTCTGCAAGCTTCATCATGAAATGTTCTCAACAACTTTTCTTGTTGTTTTTTGTCTACACACTTAAGAAAAGTGCCATCAATGCCTTTTTTGAATAATTTACCATCCCAAATCACATACTTTTCTTTTTTCAATTTAAGATCTTTTCTTTGTCTTGCAGTTAGACCTTTTGGACATTCACCATATGTTAGTAGATAAGAAATATTCTCAAACCATGAATCATAGAGAGCTACAGCTAAAACCAACTGCTTCTCCCCCGATTCTTCTAATTCTTCAGTGATCTTGTTTTTTGCGATTGTCTTGCATATAGAATTTCCCCTTATTAGCTTGGTAGGCTTGATTTCTATATCATACTCCTGTATTTTTGCTACCCATGCTCCTCTGACATTACAACCTACATCCTACTATGTCAACACACTCTTTACTACTACATTTGGGACAAAGACTACAAAATATGAATGGAGGGTATAGAATGAAACATTTTTGAGTGACTTAACCACCATAAAAGCATGCTTTTCAATTTGTGAATATTTCAGTTCATGATTCTTCAAAGTTATGCTCATGAAAGCTATTGGGGCTTGTACCCCTTCATCATTTTCTTGCATAAGTATCACCAATAAAGTATGTTTAGAAGCATAAAAATAAATGATGAAATCTCATTTATAATTTGGGTGACATAAAACTGGGGCATTAGCAATAGCAATCTTTATATCCTGAAAGGCCCACTTTTCTATTCCATTTGAAATTTGAATTCCCTTTCATCATATCCACTATATGCTTAGTGGTTTCTCTGAAATTGGATGCAAAACTTTTGAGGAAATTCACTTGCCCGAAGAATGATTTAACTCCTATTTTATTTGAGGGCATGCTTAATCTTTGAATGGCTTCTACTCATTCGAGATCGATTCTAATGCCCTCTTGGGACACTATATGACCTAGGAGTTTTCCTTTTGTCACATAGAAAACTGATTTCTTGGGATTGAGAGAGATACCATGCTCTCAACATCTTTGTAATAATTTTCTCAAATCCTCCATATGATCTTTCCTATTTTTTGAGAATAAGCTATATAACTATGATTCAGTCCTTCAGATCAATGAATGTCTTGCTCATACATCTTTGGAATGTAGCACCAGCATTGATAAGCCCAAAGGGCATTTTGTGATACACAAATGTACCCTAAGGAGTGGTGAATATCGTATTATGTTGATCCTTCTCTTCTACTTTGACTTGATTGTAACTTGAGAACCTGTCGAGCATGGACATCATTTCAAATACTACCACCATTTGTAGTAAGTAATCCATATTATGAAGAGAAAAGTTATCCTTCAGAGACGATTGGTTCAAATTACAGAAATCCACATAGATCCTTATCTCTCTGTTCTTCTTTCTGATGGGTAATATATTAGCTACCCAAGTGGAATGATGAATGGGGTAGATGTTCCTTGCCTTTAACATTTTACCTACTCCTCAAAAGATGGCATCCATGACCTTAGGATTATAATTCCTTTCTTTTTTCTGGAAAGGGACTACATCAAGCTTAAATGGAATTTGATGTTTTACCTTCCCATCTCTATAACGTTTCAAATCTTCATAACTCCAGGCAAAAACATCTCTATATTCTATGAATAAATTTCTTGCAACTTCTTTCTCTTCAAGTGAACAAAATTTCCCAATATTAATCATTTTAGGGTCATGAGTATCTCCAATGTTTACTCCCTCATATTCAATCATGGTATGCCCCTTTTCTTCACTTTTTTGCTTTATGTAAGCATCATGTCCATCAAATTTTTTTTCTAAAGCCACAAAGTATGGGGGAATTATATTACCTTTCAATTGAACTTCTCCATTTTGATTCTGTTTCTTACTAACATCAGTTTCATGACTAATTTCACTAGATTCATGTTCACAACTAGACTTATCATTTTCAAGGAATAGCTACAAACTCTTATCATCATTGAAGACTTGCCAGCATTCTACGTTGTCTAGAATAGAGGATGGATACACAATTTCAATCTGATACTTTTTAGCTTTGAAATCTGGGTGAGGAAGTAATAGGGAGGTAGAGATTGCAAGGGAATCAACCTTAGTGTTCATCTCCCTTAGAATGACTTCAATGGAGAAGGCATCTAGGCCTTCTATCTTATCCCAAACTCTATTTCTATAATTCTTTAGCTTGTGATTTTTTACAGAATATTGTCCTTTTATTTGCTTCACAATGAGCTCTACATCACCTTGAGCTTTTAGGATCTTTATCCCTCTTTCTTTAGCTTTTATTATCCCTAGTAATAAGGCCTCATACTCTGCAATATTATTCGTATTCCCAAATTCTAATTTGAAGGCCATGGGTTCGAGTTCTCCTTCCGGGGGTATCAACACTACACCTGCTCTAGATCCTAAAGATGCACAACTTCCATCGAATTTGAGTGTCCATATGCTTGATGCATTTCTATTTTCATTAGGAAATCTTCCATTTTGATTTTCATCTGTTTATTCATCCAGAGCTTCTTCAGTAAACAACATGTAGTTGCCAAATTCCAATTCTTGATATAGGATATGAGCTTTAGGATCATCTGATTTCAAGACTGTAAACTTTTCCTTTTTCTCGGGTTCTAATTTGACTTTCTTATTCCTGATAGGTATCACTGCTTGAGACCAGTCTAGCTTTATTTCTCCTCCTAAGTCTCAACAGAAACTTCTACTTAAAAGTAGTCCATAGCTTGCTAAAATGTCAGCTACTAGAATGGTCAATAAGAGCTTCTTTTCTGGATGTGAAGCTAAGGCTACCTGAGCATCTTTAATCTACCTGCGCAAGGGAACTTGTTTAGCATCCATTGAATAACATCTCCCATGCACTTTAGTGAGGTTAAGACCTAGGGCCTTGGCTACATAATAAGGCATAACGTTATCTGATGTGCATGAATCTATTATACAATTACTGAATTTACATCCATTGATATACAATGAGATATAAAAAGGGTCATGCTTTTTCCTAGGAGATGTCGCTAAGATAGTAGAATCTTCTTGATTAAACAAACCAGATGTCAAGGTTTCATCTTCTTTTTCAATAGTCACACTATGATTTAAATTTGATGTGTTTCCTTTACACCGGTCTACTAGTCTCTTTAACTTAGAAGGGTGTGACTTCAAATAATCTATAGGGGAAATTTGAATTTTTGATTCTTCATAGAATTGAATGAAATCAAAAGATGTTTTGTCCTTACCCGTTTGCTAAAACCCACCCAATTATGTAATGTGGGAGAAGAGAAAAGGTGAAAAACCTAATGGAGAAACTTTTCACTTGAGGGGAAAGAACTAGACTTGGACATACTTGAACCAAACTAAGACACAAGATCATTTTAAACTTTGCAAAATGGGTACATGATGAAAAGTGGGGCAACATGTATCACCACAATCACTCCCAATCAAAGCTTTGGCTCTGATTGCTTCTTAACTCACTATGTTCTTATTATTGAACACATAATAATCACATGAATCAATGACAATAGGCACAAATTAAAGTCAAACCTTCTAATTTGCTCTATCACAATTGCTTCCAATCAAAGCTTCAAATTCAATTGCTTCTTTTATTCATTTTTCTCCCAAATTTGTACTACATAATCAAAGTTATGCTTGTACAAGTTTGGCAAAGCTTTCTTACATACAAAAAAAGATTATTTTTACAATGAGAGGGCACTCCTTTATATAGGAAAAGTAGTTGATAAAAAGGAGGAAAAAGTGGGATCAACTGAACCAACTTTGACCTGGTCTAACTAACAATAGAAATTATTGGATTACATGTCATTAAACATGTAAATAATATTACATGTAATTACAAAATTTCCTACAATACATCCTCTCCAACTGCAAACATGAAAGAAGAAGAAGAAGAAAAAGAAAGAGTTGAGGTTATTGATTTTAAATGAATCAATCCTGTGGATTTTTGGTAAAGTCCTTACACGTGGAAATGCCATCCTAGATGATCACGTGATTGAGAGTTCTTGTATTTTGTGCCACTACATTCACGTTGATAATCATGGTGTTGCATCTTTTGATAACCTCTAATTCTCCTTGATGAATTGTCTTTTGTCATTTACAAACTTGATTTGAGATCAAGCTTTTTCTTGTTTTAGTTATCATGAATTATCCTTTGTAGATTTGCACATTTTGGAGTCTCTGACACTTTGAAGACCTTCTCAATGATGTATGGAAGTAAACTTGGAACAACATTCCAACAAGCATCTGCAACTTCCTTTTCTTTCTTTTTTTGAAACAAAGTGCTTAGCGCATTCCTACACGAACTCAAGTTCTCTAACAACCATTGGGAAAATGAAGATCAAATGAATTATTGCTTCTTGAGAATCAAATCATGTCTTCTTCATGGGATATCTCTATTCTTTGAATAATTTTTGACATGCCTTGAAGAGTGTACCATAAAATGCAGATGATAAAATCTTCCAATGAGATTGAATCCTTGAGAACTTTTGGATTTGAGTTACAATGATGAATACATGAGGGGTAGGTATTTGAAGTATGGATTAGACACTTATGGAACACATATGATGGCTAGAAATGAACCAAAAAGCATGTGTATTTAGATTGAAAGGGTCAAAATTGGACTTGGAAAGATTGATTACATGTGGGCAATGATAGGCTTTCATGGCTATGACCAAGAATGCAAGTTGGGATGCATATGAATGCATGTAAATGATAACTTTTGACTTTAAAAGTGTGACCTTTAGCCAAAAATAGGTTCTCTAGATGTCATTACACATACAATGGATTACATGTAAAATGAACATGCATTTAGGTTTGGAAGATACCTAAAGTGAAATACCTAACCAAAAAAGAGGTTATAATTCTAATCATGAGGAAAATGGACCCTCCTTACATGGTTTAGTTCCACAAGATACATTTCCCTTGTTTATTCCAAGAGGAGAACTTGTTGTAGAAGAAGAAATAACCACAAACAGTGTGGAAGAAATTGCACAAATGTATGCAAATTTGGATCCAAACCTTCGATAACTTATTTCCTTTGAAGAATGCTAAAAAACCAAAGTCGTGGAAAATAAAAATAAAATTCTTGTAGATGAAGGTCTTCAGGAAAAGATAAATAAAGTAAAATTACCACGTTATGATTGGTTAGGAGAGGAAACTGCTCAATTATGGGTACAAAAATTAGATACATATCTATCATACAATCCTATGATAGAACAAGGGGCTATTAAGTTTTCCATACTTCATTTAAGGTGATAAACCCACAAATGGTGGCACTATGGTCAAACTTCCTTAGGATGCAAAAAAGTTACCACCTATAGCAAATTTACTCAAAGGTTAATGAGTAAGTTTGATTTGCGAGACCCTGATTGATACTTCCAAGAGCTAACTCACCTTAGACAGATAAGAGGAGCAGAAGAATTTGCCAATCATTTTCGAGACTCGCAGTAATGGTTCCAAATCTATCTCAAGGATAACTCACTCACATGTTCATTGAAGGAATTAAAGATGCCATCAAATTCCAAGTAGAACCCCTTAAACCCTAGGGCTTAGAGGAAGCCATTAGGAAAGCAAAGAAGGTTGAATCTAATAGGATAGATGAGAGGCCCAAGAACTCTAAAACATCTACCAAAAAAAAAAAGAGACAATGAAGGAAGACCAAGAAAAGAAATGTCACATGTGCCATGAACCATGGAATTTTGGTCATAGATGCCCAAAGAGAGATGACCTACTGAAGAAAGGATTATGTTTTAAATGTAAAGAACCTTGGGAGCGTAATCATCAATGCAAAAGAGGACACATGAATGAAATAATATATAACAAGGAAAGCCTCCATAAAAAGGTGAGATATGATGATCCAAAACATGCAACATTGGCAGTCATTACTCAAGATGATGAAGATAATGCCTTTCAAATCAAGGGTTAATTTTGAGGGAAAAAAAGAGAGTCATTAAATGTAATCTTTGAAGAAAATTAGTTTTTTGCTTGAGGACAAGCAAAATTGGGAAGGGTGGATTGTCGTGACCCCAAATTAATGTTTAATAATATACATACTTTAACACTCGAGTCCCTAACATAATATATTAATGACTAAGTCAAGAATATAATGTGTATAATGAATTAATTAAAGGTTGATATTATCCCTATACAAGTGGCAAAGAAACCATTCAATAAACTGTAAGGCCCCTTCCCTAGTACTATATTATAAACCCTAAATAACACAAATATGGTCATAACTAGGAAGCACAAGGAGGTGAGATGTCATGACTTTGTCTCTCATGCATGGTATGTGAATTATAGATTATTACCATACACCTTATGATAGAATGATGATAAGCAGGTTTTGAGATTTAGGTATGTCATGCTTGGTATCCTTCTTATTCAATATTGGACCTGAGATTTTATTAAGACTAATTTACATTGTAGTCATTATTTTCGTAAGTATCATATTCAAAATTTTATCAGGTTGGTGAGCTAAGACCCTATGGAATGAAGACTTGTGATGTTATAACTTAGAAAACTATGTTGATAGGTTCATAGTATGTTATGATCTATTAGGATAGTTGTTTTAGGAGGCCATGGTGAAAAGATGAATTAACAACCGCCCTTGTGAGTACTAATAATAATTATAGACATAAATTGTTGTCAATTTAGATAAAGGCCTACTCGGTGGAGCTTTCCATGATGTAAATATAATAAGTCAATTGTTGTACAAGCAAAATTAGGTGGATAGGCTACAATGAGTGATGATTAAGATGAAAATATAATATATTGACTAACAAAAAAAAAAGATTTACCTGAAGACTAATTTTGAAACTATGCAAACATGATTATGAAAATATCTTGATTTCCTGACATTAGTGATTTTAGAGACATGTGCCTTATCATATAATATCTCATAATGATAACAAGAAAGTGTTAGTAGTTAAATTATATTTAATTGAATCAAGTATACTAGCCGTGATGATTTCATTTTGGGTGGTTTTTATCTAAGGTATGTAATTAGAACTAATTTTCAGATTGGCTAACTTAGCAATATAGATTCAACATTTCTATCATTTTGAAAGGATATGGATTATGATGTGATGAAAAATGTTAAATTGATTATGATGATTTATGATTAAATATGATATGCATATTTAGATATTTTAATGTTTTGAATGTCTTATTTGAACTGGTTAAGTAAAGGAATTCCATTGAATTATGTTAATATGGATTACACAACATTTAAATTCACATACATTTATGGTTTGTATTTTATATGACCTCCTTGGACTACTGATGCTCAAGTTTAGTGTGCAGGAAGTGGAACCATGGAAATCTTTGGGGGAAACAAGTTCCAAACCTATGTGAAGATAGGTTAGCCAAGGCAAATCTTTGGAAGATTGAAAAGCCTCTTTGTGATGTGTTTTATTTCATAAATGTAAGCTTGCTTGTGTGTGAAATTTTTAATCTCAAATAGGCATTAGGGACATGTCATGGTGGTGTGGAATGTGCTTTTATGTGTTACTTTGCACTTGTAGATTCTTGTGTGCTAATAACATGTCACCTAGGGTTTTGCTCATGCTAGCATTTACCCTATAACTAATCATATTGTTAATGGCTAAGTAAACCCATTTGACAAGGGATAGGATGGTGACAATCAAAGGAAATTCGAAATTAGACTTGACTAGGGTTTTGAGGGGTCACTAGGTGGTCCCAAAGTGTCTTTTATGTGAAAATAAGTTACCCATATGATAGTATAACATGTTAGGGACCTAATTTTGACCATGATAGTGACTAAACTGCCTAGGGAGCCCCTCTACCAATGTATTCTTCCATCAATTCGAAATTGGAGTTGTCACATCTATTTTTTCCCATGTTTTCACTAAGTCAAATATAGTAAATTTAGAGGGAGACAAGTTTGTAAGAGGACGTGGCTGGGTGTCTTTGCTAAAATAGTTAGTGAGAATGCCTTATTAGAGACTCTTGAAAAAAATAGTGGGTGGTTCACCAAATCTCTAAGTTTAGAGGTAGTTAGGGTTTGGAGGAAGATTAAGGGAGCTCTACAACAACTATCATTGCCTTTAGCTTGGACTAAGGTTGGTGATTCAAACCATGTTATTTTCTTTCTTTTTTAGGATTGCATAATTAATTTGCAAGCATGGAGTATGTGTGATGGAATCATGCATTGTGTGGTGAATCTTTGCATTGTAGATTTTGGTATTGTGTTGTGACAATGTGAATGTGTGTTGTGTTTCATGTAAATTTCTTGGCTTTCTTTCTTGATTTTCTTTTGTTTGATTTGAATGTTGAATGCGATTATGGGTGTGAAGGCTTCACTCACCCTTGGAAGGGAAGAGAAGCCTTGGGTGAAGGGATTAGTTGGGCTCAAAATTGTAGTTGAGAAAATATGCCTCATGAGTTGTTCTTTCTTTCATGGAGTACGAGCTCCATTGAAGCCATATACCTTTGTTGTTTTGGGAGATACAAGGGAGTTTTGTGTGTAAGAAGGAGGAGATGTTTATGATGGCCTTGAGTGGAAAAATGCAATTGAAAAATGATGTTTATGTTTGGTTATGGAATCTCCTCTTTGAAGAGTCCACCTTCACCCCATGTGATAATGGTTCCAATGGTGAATCAATGTGCAAACCTTAGAAGGGATTGTTATGTGTTGTGTTGTATGTTTTTATGTATTATCAAATGTTGTATGTGTGTATCTTATTTGGACTTGTTTCCCTTGCTCGGTGGGTGGCTTCATAGAAGCCTAGGATGGGAGGTGAGCCTCCATGGTTCTTGTGTTAAATTTTGTTGCAGGTTTTATGCTCATTGGATCCAAGGGAAAAACTTGTTGTCTCTCATGTTTTGATGAAACAAGAAAGGGACGTATCATTTTGTAATGTGTTGAAGGGATGTGATTATTCTCCATATATAGTATCATTGTATTAGAGAGGACCCTATATTTATGTCTGTGAATGCTTGAACTAAGGGTGAGATTTTCACTTTATGTGAGTCCTTGTGAAGAATGGGTTCATGAATGAAATAAAGAAATGTGGATATTATCATACTCATTTTATTGCAAGATTCAATGTTATGTATCAAGTAGTATTGATATGGAAAATAGATCCATCTCTATTAGATAGTTATTTTGCTTCATGTTCATAGAGGTGAATTAGGCATAAGTGAATCATGCTCATTTTGATAGAAAATGATACAAGGAAAGTAGATTAAAAAATGTTTGTGCATAAGAAGTGTTTCAATAAAGAATCTATTATCAGCAGGCCATTTACTTGAAAATTTCATCATAGAGATTGAATTATTAGATGTTATAATTAATTTTTGCTCAAGAACACATATAAAACTTAATGACTTGTAGGAACTAAGTAATATGTTTCAAGTTTTATTTTTTTCTATGATTCCTAGTGTTTTCAAGAGATTTGTCAATTTAGGCATATGCTTTTCAATGTTAATGGTAATATCACACTACTACCAACCAAGGCTTCATACCATATGGCATTAAAGCAAGGGGAAGGAACCTAATAGAAGTCATAGTCTAGAGGGAGAAAATATTCTAACAAACAAGCCTGTACATGCATAATAATCTCTCTAGAATTTGTATGAGGAGTGAAAAATACCCCACTCTATTACAATCCAATTTAATATTCAAATAAAATGTACTTTAGCATCTCCTTACCAAGACAAGTCAAAATAATAATAATGATCATAGTCATAGAATATGTCAAGCAATAACATTACTAAGTTTAAAGAAAAAAGTAGAGATGAGGATAGATCACCTATATCTCATGACTAGCATGTGGTTAAGTCACATCATTGAAAGTAATAATAATTTATACATTTTAATTGAAACCAACCCCCTCACATATATCGAGTAATAATAATTTATACATTTTAATTGAAAACAACCCCCTCACATATTCCTATCATATCCAAGTCGACTAGCTTGGAAGAGGGTGGTTCATTTAATAAAAAATGCATGTATAATACCAAGGTGGGAGTATACACCCACTCCCTAAGGCCCATCACATCTTAAAAAGAGGGGAAACCATGTTATAAGAAAATAAAGTAAAGTAAATTCTTTTGCTACGTACTCAAACCCACCCCATTCTCCATGCAACCTTCTCCCTCCCCTTCCACATATTCCAAGGTAGGAAACCAAGAGGGAAGAGATTGTAGATTTGTCTCATCTCTAGTCCCATCAGTCAACACATCATCCTAGGCCGCTACTTTAGTGGTAGTTAGAAAGTTTGCTAAGTGTTAGAAATGTTAGTAAGTAGGTTAGTAGGTGTTAAAAAGAACCTTAGTTAGTAGGAGGTAAAAATAAGTTTTGAGAATGTGACATCATGAGTATTAATGGATTAAAATAAATTTTAAAAAAATAGGTAGGTAAAAAGGGTGTTTGGAGGTAGATAGGGATATGGGTTAGAATAAGTAGAAAGATTAGAATTTTGTAGAATCTTAGTTAATATTATAGGGTTGCAAATAGAAGGAATTAGTTAGAGGTATGTATTAGTAATGTATAAAATTAAAGTTAATTAGGTGGTAGTCAACAAGTTAGTTAATATATTTAGTTAGAGTGAATAGTTGACACCATTATTATTCAAAGGGGTGTTGTGGGTAGGATAGTTAGTGGAAGTAATTAGTATTAAGGATATCTTTAGTAGAAATATATTAGAAAATTTATTATAGGGATGCTATAATATATATGTTCTATGAAGTCCTATATGGTAAAAGTACATACTAAATGTTAGTTGAATACTATAATCGAATAATGTAGGTTGTTAATATAAACCACTTCATACCTTGTGACTCATAATTTTAAAATGTATAGAGAATGTTATCAAGGTATATGTTAAATGTAAATATAGGTTAAATATTTTTATTCTTGAGCTAGGTACATGGTCTTGTAGGATTGCTAAGAGGGTGTTAAAATTTATAGAAATTTACTAAATTGTCTCATAAGTAAAATTTAAATTAAATTACATAAATAATTATAATCAAGAAATACTCAATATATGGTTAGGGGATTAATCCACCCATTCAATTCCTATAGCAAGGAGTGTGATTTCATTCTAGTATAAACTATGCCTCTACCACCATCATAGAAACAATTCATTATATTACCGAACTCTTTTGTGCATTTGCCTTATAAGTGAGAATGAGGTCTTTGCCACACCAATAAGGATCAATTCATTTAAAGATCTAAGTTTTTTTGCAACCCCAAAATCATAATCAATGGGTACTTAGGACTTTTAGACTTGTTTAACCAGTATAAAAATGTTCAATCTCTATGCTATGTCCTAAGCATTACCTTTCAAAAAAAAAAAATTGTAGTTGTGTTTTGTCTTGAATTTAGGGCATGACATAAACTATCATGATACTTTATCTAACAAATAAATTAAATCAAATACCAATTACTATAGCCCATGTACAAATTATTATCACTATGCAAATAACATTTACATAGATAAGCATATTATAGAATATTATAGACGTGTCTCCCTAGACCCACTCATATAAATAGGCGAGCGCTATGAGTAAGGGGGGATGATTCAGAGTGGTGGATTGCATTTTGTATGAAACAAAGGTACAATTAGCAGATCCTATGAAAGTTGGAATTCAACACAATGCAGTGATTTTTGGCAACCACACATGAGTGACAAGTCCATAAATAGTATATCACTAACAATATAAGGCACAATATAAGGAGGTTGACTGCGCCAACCAAAGGAAGTGGGTTCCCAATGATATCAAATACATCAGGTCTTATATATTAGTAAGAGTATTTGTAATTTTTATGTTTTGGAATAAATTCATTTAACTAACAAATATATGATATATAATAATGAAACTATTAAATCATGTGATAAGTCTTTGAGATAATGAATATAGATACAACACCTTCTATACAATATTATATATATATATATATATATATATATATATATATATATATATAATCAATAATTATGAACTAATTAAAGAAAAAATAAATTTTATATCTTTGATATAGATGTAATCTAGTGGATGATATTTGTTATGAATGTCATAATACGATCCAAGTGCACTTGGTGGAGAATGATCCAAGTATAACTTGGTGGAGGGCATTTGTTACAAATATCATAACTTGATCCAAGTATAACTTGGTGGAGGGAATTCATTACAAATGCCATAACTTGATCCAAGTATAACTTGGTGGAGGGCATTCGTTATGAATTTCATAACTTGATCTAGGCATAACCTGGTGGAGGGCATTCCATATGAACTCCATAATATAATCCAAGGAAACTTGGCGGAGAATGATCCAAGTATAACTTGGTGGAGGGCATTCAATACGAATATCATAACTTGATCCAAGTATAACTTGGTGGAGGGCATTCATTACAAATGTCATAGCTTGATCCAAGTATAACTTGGTGGAGGGAATTTGTTACGAATGTCATAACTTGATCCAAGCACAACCTAGTGGAGGGTACCCATATGAAAGTCATAATATAATCCAAGGAACTTGGTAGAGAATGATCCAAGTATAACTTGGTGGAGGGAATTCGTTATGAATATCATAACTTGATCCAAGTATAACTTGGTGGAGGGCATTCATTATGAATTTCATAACTTGATCCAAGTATAACTTGGTGGAAGGTATTCATTATGAATGTCATAACTTGATCTAGGCATAACCTGGTTGAGGGCATTCCATATGAATCTCATAATACAATCCAAGGAAATGTGGTGGAGAACATTTGAATGTTAATTATTCTAATTTAGATAATTTGTTAAAATATGAGATATCTAAATAGTTTCATTGTGATCTTTAATATTATTACGTGTCCCATTCTAACTCTAATAGTGGGGACACTACAGTGCTTTCAAATGCAATTTCAAATTTGGAATTTGGGAAAAATCCAAAATTATGGAAGTGAGAATTTTCATCATTTTTAAAGAAAAAATGCACTTTTCATGGCATATATATCAACAAGTAATCAACTTCAAGCTAAAATATGTATGGAAATAGCAACATAAGCATGTGTTGATGAGAAAGTTTGAAAATGTCCACTTACTTGGAGGTTAGCAAGCCAAAATAACAAGATTTATGGACTTTGAAGACCAATTCTTCTCCAAATCCAGATCTACAAACAACTATTTGACTTCTTCCATACTTGCATTAAATAAATAGTAATGAGAAAAGAAGGGTTATATTTGACATGAGAATGCCAAAAATGTGGTCTCCAAAGGCAATAACATGCATTAAAATTAAAAAATGACCTCTATTGATCCAAACGTATGGGATGGAAATGCCATTTTTTGAGTGTTTTTAACAAAAATGTCCCATGTTTTTTATTAGATAAACAAGTTTTATAGGGACCCTGAAACCAAAGAGAAGACCAGGAACAAAAACAACAAGAAATGACTAGGGCAAAAGCCCTTACAAAAAGCCAAAAAAAGGCATAGATAGAAACAAAAGAATAGACAGAGGATTAGTCCTCATTCTTTCTCTCCAGGTCTTGCATGACCTGAGTTGCCTCATAGGCCATCTTGTTCTCCTCAGCCTCTTGTAGGTGCGCCCTTTGATCCTCCTGGTCCTGACCATTGTTGATGTTATCCTTTATAGTGTCAATCCCCATTCTAGCTTCTTCCCTATCTTTACCATCCTCATCATCCTTCATTACTCTATCTTTGATCCAACCCGTTAAAGATATGATGTTGCTGTTAATGGAGCTTAGCATCGAAATCATCTTATTCGAGAGATTATGATTGTAGATTTTGAGGGTGTTAATCATTCTCTCTACCAGACTAAGCCTCTCACCATTTCCATCTCTTTTATTAGAGTTCGCTCCATTCTTGTTATCCTCCATATGACCCACCCGCTCTTTGACCTCCTCTTGCTCATGGAAAAGCCACTTGATTGATTTGAAGTTATCAATCATGCTATTGTGGGCATTGTTCAAGAGATTCAGCCTAGTTTCCCTAGCTTTGTCTGAAATAGCCACAATTGTCGGGTCTATGAGTTCTTCAAGCCTCGTCTCTTCTTGGTTATCCACAAGGACCTGCGGGATCATGGCCTCTCTAAAAATGCCCATTTTCAAGGACCTAACTTTAAAGTTTTGCCAAGATTTCCTCCTATTATTTACTTGCACCTCTCCACCCTCAGTCTCAGAATCCAAATTTTGTTCCTCAGGTTGTGCATGAATATGGATAGGTGAAAGAGGCAATGATGACATGTCCCATTCTTGTTGCATAATCTCATCCTCCAGACCCTCCCTCTTGCATTTCTTCCCTCCCTGGTCATCCTTAATTTCCTCTCGCATCTCCATTTCCTCCTCTTTCATCTCCACATCCTCCTCCTCATCACTATCCTCCTTCACATCTTTCACAAGATGCTTCTGCCCATGATCCCTAGGACTTTTTCTACTGGGGGTGATGGAGGAAGGCGAGTTCTTGACCTAATGGGTGTTTTTTTTATCAGCGAAAGAAATCACATCATCCTCAAAGCTAAAGCTCTAAATTTCATCTAAGTCTAAAGAGAAGATGGAGCTTCCAGAGGTCACATTCTCAGTCTGAGGGGGATCCTTGCTTATAGTATGAGCCTTAAAATGCTCATAAATAAGCAACAAGAGCCCCTCATGCAACGTGGGGTTATCAATAGGCTTCTTTTTGAAGCTAACCACCGCCTTGCTCAAAGAAGTTAACAAGTAAAAAGGAAAAGAAATTTTATGGCTGCGCCAAAAATGATTCAAAAGAAAAAAGTGATGGGCACAAGCTCTATCAAACCTAGGGTCAAAAGTAATATACTCTATAACAGCTCTCAGAACATACCTCCACAATTTCTTCATGGTATTAGGAACATAGTACATGCCAATCTTCTTCAGGGCTTTCAGTTCCTTCTCATCCTTAACAAAATCTCACATAGCATTAGCCGAGAGCTTCTTGTCCTTGAAAAACTTAAAACCCTCAATCAGGATTTCAACAACAGTCAAAATCACCTCCTCAGTGATCGTGAAAGAAACCCCATTCACCTTCACTCTTCCATCCTTCCATGAACCAATCATACTATTGGTCACCTCCTAATCAAAGCCATGCAATTTCGTAATGTATCTGGTAATCTCACCCTGATCTAGCTACTCCCAAACTTTGTCCTTGCTCTTCCATTTCTCAATTTCACCCACTGGCTCCTTTCTACACCTTTCGCCAACCATATCTGCACTTTGTACACCCTCAATTCTCATATCAACCTCGCACTGCAACAGATTGGAACCTCTATGAATAAGCAAAATGCAACAAGAATTAACCCTTCTGTTGCTCCTATTGTAAATGTAATAAATGACCCACAAAGCGTGTCGACTAGTCTGTAATAAAATGCAGCAATTACAATTTCCTATGCTAACATTTTGGGAAGTACCCTTCCCCTTTGATCCATTCATACTCATAATTGCAAATTGATCTTCTCCGTACTTCCTTGGATCTTTTCCAGTTCGATCATGCTTTTAACATCCATTGACAAAGTGTTTCCAGGATGCCATGTCATAATTTGGCTTGTGCTGACCCCAATATTTGCAAACTTGTCAGCAACCAAGTTAGCTTCCTAGAAAATATGAGTGACGTGGACTCTACTAAATTTGGCAAGAGTCTCATGAGTCTCATCAATAAGATTTGCAATAGACCATGATGGCTGATAGTTGCCATTAATACATTTTATAATGTTGTTCGAATCCCCTTCAAGCCAAAGATTAGTAACTCCAATTTCAAAAGCCAATTTGACAACATTACATGTAGCATTTGCTTCCGTAAAGTGGTTGGTTTGATAGCCCAACGGGAGGGAAAAAGCTGCAATATCATCTCCATTTTCATTCCTTATTATGCCTCCACTTCCCGAGGAGCTAGGATTTCCCTTGGATGCTCCATCGAAGTTGGATTTATGCCAACCTTCCAAGGGGAAAAGCCACTTGGCTTCCTATGTTTTCATCTTTCTATCTTTTGCCTTCTCCTTTTTTCTGCCACCTAATTCTATATCTCCCCCTTTCCTTACTGAATAATTTTCCTTAATGTTAGAAAATATTTTCTTTCCTATCACTATAGCCAGCTCCTCTTTATCTCTGAAGATTCTATTATTTCTCTCCTTCTAGATGCTCCAACAGAAATAAGGTAGGATCCGAGAACTTAATTCTTGGAGTTGAGACCTATTGAACATACATTTCCATTGACAGAAGAGATCCAGGAGGTTAAAAGGCACACACCAACTAAAGCCCAAGTCTTGGGTGAGGAAAACCCAAACCTCCCTGGAGAAAGAGCAATGAATGAACAAATGATTGCTAGTCTTCATATGATCTTTACATAACACACATCTGCTAGGCATAATATGACCTCTTTTAATGAGGTTATCCTGGGTAAGGATTTTTTCCTATAGAGCCAGCCAATAGAATATATTAATTTTTGGAATGAGGCCAGGAATCCAAGCCCTCGACCAAGGAGGAATCTCTTTTAATCTCCAAAGGGTCAAGTACCCAGAGGTGGTAGTATATTGCCCATTGGCATTATCTCCCCAGACCAACTCATCCTTGTTGTTATTTAGGGCCATAGAGTTAAGCATAATCATAGTAGGGTTAAGATCTTTAGAGATGACAGAAAGGTCTATCCATCCTTGGTCGTTCCTGTAGTTACTAACTTTCTGTCCAAAATGGTTGATGTAGTCATTCATCCAGACCTCATAGCTAGGGTTGTTCATAAGGGGACCTTGAATAAGCCAACTATTAGACTAGAACTAGATATCCTCCCCATTTCCCAGTTTCCAAGAAACTCTAGAATTTGCCAGGTCCCTGGCTTTTAAAAAACCATTCCAAATAGTGGATCCTCTTGGGATATCTTTGCTGAAGAGGGTAAACTATTTAGAGGGTCTCTTAATATACTTGTTTTCCATAATGTCTCTCCATTCCCCTATGCTGCTGAAGATATGCCATATTTGCTTAGCCAAAAGAGCCTTATTGAGGTGAGTTAGCTTCTTGATGCCTAGACCCCCATATTTCTTTGGGAGGCAAACTTTTTCCCAAGCAACAAGAGGATACCTTTTATTCTTTTCAGCCCCTGTCCATTGGTAGTCTCTTTGAATTTTTTCCATTCTCTCAGCAAATTTCATAGGGATCAAAAAGAGGCTCAAAGCATAGACAGGCAAGTTCTAAAGGGTGGATTTAACCAGTTGGCATTTTCCAGCTTGGCTAAGAGAGGTCCCTTTCCAACCAATCAGCTTCTTACTAAATCTATCCATAATGCCGTTCTAGAAAGAATCAGGAGGATTTGTGCCCAAAGGAAGCCCAAGATAGGTAGAGGGAAGCTTCCCCACACTACATCCCATAATTCTGGAGATTTTCTTCTGTCTATCCTTAGGGGTGTTGACAAAGAAAATAGAGCTCTTATCCTAGTTGATGAGCTGCCCCGACCCTCTGGAGGTCCTTCATAGCCTTAGCCTCCTTAACAGAAGCCTCCCCTCCCATTATGATATCATCAACAAATTGCTGATGTGAAAAAGGGGAATTTTTAGAAGAAGGTTTAAAACCTTTGTTTCTCCCTTCCTTCTTATTCTTCTTAATAAGTCTGCCTAAACATTCGGCCAAGATAATGAAGAGAATAGGTGAAAGAGGATCCCCTTAACGAATGCCATGAGAGGGTTTGAAAAAATCAGAGGATGATCCATTAACTAAAACTGCAAGAGAGGAAGTAGACACCAACTAAGATATTAGCTTACAAGTTTTATCATTAAACCCAAAAGGCACCCTATCCAGGAAAGACAAGTCGACCTTGTCATAGGCTTCAAAAAGGTCTAGTTGAAGTAACATCCCTTCCCTTTTTCTAGCTTCCATAGTGTGAATCACTTCATGCACCATCATTATGGAGTCTAAATTTTATTTGCCTGGGACAAAACCAGTTTGCTGATAGGAAATAATCAGAGGGAGGAGTTTGAGCAACCTGGAAGTAAGAACCTTCAAAATAATCTTGTAGAAAGAATTGCAAATACTATTTGGTCTAAACTCTTCCAAGGAATTGGCTCCAGGAATTTTAGGAATGAGAACTAAAAAAGTAGAGTTAATCTCCTTAAGAATGCTTCTTGTCCCAAAGAATTCCTGAATAGCCTGAATCACGTCCTTCATCAAAATAGGCCAAAACAATTGGAAAAATAAAGACGGGAAGCCATCAGGGCCAGGGGATTTATCTGCCGGTAGAGAGAAGAGAACTTCTTTAACTTTTAACTTAGAGGGAATGGCTCAAAGTAGTTTATTATGGTGAGGAAGGATGACTTGAGGGATATAAGAGACAATGTCTTCCTGATCCACTTTGGAAAGCAAAGGATCCCAAGACAACAAGGAAGAGAAAAAAGAAACAACCTCAATTGATATTTCCTCATCCTTGGTCAGCAATCCCTGTCCTTTCTTTAAACCTGTGATTCTATTATTTGCACGATGTTTAAGAGTAGTGAGATGAAAAAACTTCATATTTTGATCTCCCTCTTTGAGCCAGTTAACCCTTGATCTTTGCCTCTAGAACTTCTCCTCTTTACTAATAATATTGTGTAAATTTGAAAGGATAGACAACTCAACCTCCTTGTTTAACTCGTCATACCCATCCTTCTGAATTGAGGTTTGGATAGCAAAAAGATTACCGGTTAGTACTTCCTTCTCAAAGAATATGTGGCCAAAATTAGACTTGTTCCAAGCTTTAACCATCCTTTTAACATTTCTTAGTTTTCTTGCTACCTTGTACATAGCTTTGCCTTCCACATCAATACTCTACCAGAGCTTAATCTTGTCTAAAAGGTCAGGGTGGGAGGTCCAAAATTTTTCAAAATGAAAAGGGGGAGGCCTTTAGGGACCTATAGGAACAACTGAAAGGGAAATAGGGGAGTGGTTAGAACCCACTTTGGGCAAAATAGCTAATTTGCAAGAGGAGGTCTTCAGCCAAACATGATCGATAAGAGCTCTATCCAGTCTGACCTAAATATAGTCCTGACCAATGCATTTATTTAACCAAGTAAGGGCACCTCCCATGAGGTCCATATCCAAAAAAGCTAGACCATTAATGAAGTTTGCAAGGTCAATTTTTCTTTCCTAGTCTGGAGGCAAACCTCCCTTCTCCTCATCCAACAGTAGAGTGTTAAAGTCACCCATAATAATTCCTTTCTTTAAATTGCTGCTTTGCACTAGACTTTGAGCTCTGGTTCAGTAATTCTTTCTTTCTCTCTTATTGTTAGTAGCATATAAGTTCATCAGGAACCAGCATTCATTGAAAGGGAAATGAAAAACTTTGCACAAAAGAATATTACCATCATTGTAGACAGCTTCCATTCTAAAAATTTTGGTATTAAAAAGGGTCAACAGACCCCCAGAGGCACCATCAGAGTCTGAAGCCTCCCCACTCATCAAGTTGCTAAACTTAATCTTCCCCAAAAAATCCTTTTTCATCTTAGTTTCCTGGATCATCAAGATGTCTGGTCTCTGATCTCTGATCAGGTTCTTGATAATTTCTTGTTTATGGGCTCCATTAAGGCCCCTAATATTCCATGATATAATCTTCATGATTAATTCCTGGAACACTCCTGAAGAGTTCTTTGGCACCCATTTGCCAAGCTTCTTCTGGTCTCCTCCTCTCTGGCTTCCTTAGATTTTCTGCCTCTTTTGGCCGCTGAGCCCACATCCGATTTGTGGCTGCTTCTAGTCTCCATCGGAGAGGCCTGAGAAGGTTCTCTAACATTTTTCTTCCTGGGCTTTGGGGATTCACCCTTCATGCCAAAATACAATGACCTAGAAGCTTTGAGGGTAGATTTTGGGTTGGTTGGAAGAAACTCCCATTAGTCCAATTCTTTAACCAAAACATCCAACTTTCTTGTGCTGGTCCCTCCAGCTAAAGAGGAAACAAGATTTTCCTTTGGGTCTTGATAGATGATAATATCCTTATTAACTCTATCATTCTCCACCTCTAAGGGAGCTAGGGCCAGCCTACCCTCAAAAAGTGGAGACCTTAATATTACTGCCACCTGAGCAACCTTCCCTCTACCAGAGCACTCTCAGTTAGTTGGGGTTGAACAAAAGTTTGCTTCTCCCTAATGACACGAGAGGAGATCAGGGCAGGCATCAACAACTCAGCCTGAGGACCCGTCTTATCATCTGTGCCCTGAGGCAAAGTTGATTCAGAAGGCTGCATTTGATTTACCTTCTTTAAATCTTCTGCCACCTTAAAATTTATCAAAAGCGGACCCTTCTAGCCCTGGATGGTGGTCTTTTTTCTCCAGACTTTCTTGACCCTAACAAGAGAAGTTGTAGAGGGATTCTTCTTCTTAGTTGACTTTGCTTTCGGGCATTGAAAAGCTTTATGGCCTGTCTTAAAACAATGATAACATCCAAATGGGACACTCTCATAATCCAACTTTTGAATATGAGTCAGGCAAATCATCCCCTTCCCTAACACCTATACAGATCCTTGCATAGGTCAGCCTGCTCTTAGAAGTAGTAGTTGGGTCTATGGAGAGAATCTCTCCAAAAGAACTAGCCACACCCATAAACACATCCTCACTCTAGAATTCCAAGGGCAGCTTAGGGAGTCTAACCCATACTAGAGCTTGCTGAAAGAAAGATTCATTTAAATCTAGTTTAGAGGACCATTTTTGTGGCACCAGGGTAGCTCTTCTAATGGTCTAGGGTCCTTTACACAGGATGTCAGCCATATCCTCTTTACAGGTGAATTTAAAAGAAAGAAACCCCTTTGCCATAGCAGTAACACTGACCTACCCTTTCAGACTCCATTTCTTCATTGCAAAGGATCAAACAAAATTGATGTTTGGTCTCTAACCCATAAGCTTCCCCAAAAGTGTGGCAGCCATCATAGCTATGCTGTGGTCAACAATTTTGTCTAGAATGGCAATCGTGCATGATCCCTTTTCCAGACTTGACACAACCTTAAACGGAGGGAAAGAGGACTTACCTGAAGGCTTAACACCAAAGAGTGAGGCCCATTTCACTAGGAGATTCCCTAGTTTTTCCACCTTGGATAGCAATTCTAGCACATGCTAGGTACCACCAGCATCACGTGGGACCCCATCCCTAGACTCCTCCTCTCCACAGTCAGCTTGGGTACCATCCTGCATGCTTGGATTCCACGATCCACCTCCCTAAGATTTCCCGCCCAGTGCCAACTTTGAAAATTGAACAAGCACTTCCCGATCTCTCTCCTTCCCACTCCACAGTCTGCTCCCCTTACCACCAGCTGCACGTGGGTCCCCATCCCCAGACTCCACCTCTCCACAGTCAGCTTGGATTCCATCCTGCGTACTTGGATTTCGAGATCCACCTCCCTGAGATTTCTCGCCCAGTGCTAGGTTTGAAATTTGAACATGCACTTCTTGTTCGCTCCCCTACCTGCTCCCCTTTTCCCCCATTGTTGATAAAAAATCTAGGTCATTTTTGTAAAAAGGTGGCTCAAAAATGCAAAAAAGTGAATGTAAAGCCCAATTTTTTGGGTGAAATGAAGCATTTTTTACTTTTAAAGGCAAAAACGTGTTCTTCAATAGTTTATATATGGATAAAAACTTCAAAACGACTTCTATTTGAGCCAAAAAGTTATCAAAATTGCCCCAAATTTTGGCATTTTTAGCAAAATCGTGATTCATAAAAGGAATGAAATGAAGCTTTTTTGACATCTAAAGGAAAAACTATATATATATATATATATATATATATATATATATATATATTGAAACCTCAAAATGACTTCTATGTGAGCCAAAAGTGATTAAAATTGCCCAAAATCTGGACATTTTTCATAAAATTTGGGTAAAAAATGCATATAAATAGATCATTTTTTACTTGGATATGCAAAATCATGACCCCTAAATGCATACGTGTATTAAAACTCAAAAACACCCCCACTGTGATGGATTTCAAGCCATTATATGGGTAGATCTAAGCATTTTTTTAATGAAAAACTTGTTCTTTGAGGAGGAAAACATCAAGTTTTTTGCCCTTGAATCTTCAATTTTGGGTTCCATGAGGGCATATGCATGTATTGCAAGGCAAATAACATCTTTTGGGTGCAATTACATGTTTTAAAATACCAAAAGGGACTCCATATTCTAATCACACCTTTTGGATGTAAATGCATCTTTTATAAACAAATGTAATAAAGTCCATAAGCAAAATCACACCTTTTGGATGCATAAGCATATTTTAAAATTTGCTCACAAATGACCTTTAGTGCAAAATCACACCTTTTGAGGGTCATTGCATGTTTTGAAAACACTCAAATATGCATGTCTTACCTTTTGGGAGTCATCACATATTTTAAAATACATGCATTTACATGTTTGATGTGTTTTCAAATTGCCTTTTCATTCAAAATCGCACCTCTTGGACATAATTGCATATTTTGATGAAATGTGTTTGTAGACATGTTATGCACAACTTAAGTGATGAATTAATCACATGTCAATTTAATTTTTGAAGAAATATTACTTAAATGGGTCCTAAATAATTTTTATACACTATATAAATAAATATATAATGTGCAAATGTCATTTTAAAGTAATATTTACCAAGATGTTTTAAATTAAAACTCAAAAATTAAATCAAACTATATAGTTAATATAGTCATTTAAGTGAAAAATTAAAAGGATAAAGTAACTTAAAAACATAACATAAAGTGAATTTATGTTATATTTTTCAAAAAGTGAATGCCAACTTCAAAATATAACATGATATTTTTAATTCATTCAATTGCACCTAAAAGGTCCACTTTTTGAGCACTAAAATGGTCATAACTTTTGATTGTCAACTCTGATTAAGCTCTAGTATAGACTGAATCAAAGGGAAAATCAAAAGCAATGACTTGAGAAAAACCAAAGGACAAAAAGCCAACAAGCACACGCTCAAAATGAGAAAAATGATTTTGAAGGCTTCAAAAATCAAGCATAGTCTCAAAAAATAGAAAAATTAAAAAGACTTGACAAAAGCCTTCAATAAAAGGATTCATTATATCAATTGGGTTTTATTGATTGATCAATACTAACCATTTAAACAATGAACTAAACTCAGAGAAATGCAAAACTAAGTTGAAAAGTTTTATATTGTTACCTACATTTTATGGTAATGAAATGCATGACAACAAACTCGATCCATGCTCCACCACAAGATGTTCAACTAGTCATTTCTCCATGCCCTTTCTCTCAATGGGCATTTGACTTCATAGGGAAGATTACTCCTCTTTCTTTTGATGGTCATAAGTACTCTCACTGCTACTGAATATTTTTAAAAATGGGTTGAGGTCATCCCTATGACTTATATTTGTAGCAAGAAAATTTATGAATTCATCCTGAACTATATCATATATTATTATGAAGTTCCTTTATCTCCAATCATTGATCATGGTAGCTTATCCATAATAAGGATGTCAAACAACTATATAAGAAATTCAAAATCAGTTGTGGGTTTTCAAGTATCTACTATTCATAGAGTAATGGTTAAGTTGAACCATCTAATAAGATAATAATGAAGATATTGAAAAATATTGTTAATGATTTTGGGCAAGATTGGCCATGTAATTAAATCTATCTCTTTGGTTCTATAGAGGCAACTCTCCCGCTGGTGCAACACCATATTGTCTAGTCTATGGTACTAAGGTCATCCTACCTCTTGAGGTTGAAATTATGTCACTAGGAGTACACCTAAAAAACATTTTTGATGATGGGAACTACAGATTGTCTAGACTCAATGAACTTGAAATGGTAGATGATTGGAGACAAGTTGCCTTGGTACATTTGCAAGCTTGTTAGAATTATCTAAAAAGAAGTTACTATAAGAAAGTTTGAGGTTGTCATTTTGAGATTGGTGATTTGGTTCTAAAGATGAATTATAAAACTCAACAACAAATAGAAAAAATAGGAAATTTTAAACCAAATTTGATGAAGGGTGCTCCCCTTGATACAACAACACAGAACATAAATAGAGAAACACCATAGATTGGGAGAAAAAAATACGGGCTTCTTATTATCGCCGCAAATGCAAAATTATAGAATTACAATATGCTAACCCCAATGGGTGTCTTCCTTAAAATACTCTGTAAGACATAGATGTGACTATCACCCAGAACTACCCTAGACAACCTACATACATACCTTATATAGGTACTTTTACTACCCGAGAAGGTTCTAGACACTAAGCCCTAACCCTTGACATCGATCAACCTCATATTATATTATTTCATTATATTTAATTACATAGGATCAACTCAAGACAATTTGCATATTATATTTTCAGATGGGTCCAATTTTGAGACCATAACTAGCAAGTCGTTGACCCTGTTGGTCTGATTTTTGCAAGATATCTTTCCCCATTTTCTAAAAAAATTAGAATTGAATTTGTCCAAGTGGAGACTAGGGGTTTTGTTTTAATCCTGTAAAATCTTGGTAGCATTTGAATTTTCTTGTCAAATCCCTAGGTCTCATTTCCTTTTAAATTTTATCTTGGTGTGAAAGTTTAAAAAAGGGATAAGTGAATATTCTTTTTCCACCAACTTTGAGGTCTTTATTGAGTACTAGTGAAAGGATTTTATCTTGCTGTTTGATCTTATTTGAATCTATGATTGTTGCATACTCGCTATAGCAAGACGCTCGAAGATTATGCGTAGCGAGGTAGCGACCATGGGAGAACTATGTTGTGATACCGAAAAATGAAGTCCATCACCAAAAAATGTGTGTTAATATGAAGGCATTTTGATCATGTGCTATGTCCCAAGCTTGTTAGTATTAAGAAGAAAACACATGGAAAAACTTGCTAATGGTGTCACCAAAGTTCAAGTTTCTCCGGTAACTCGCTAAGTCATTATCGAAAAATCCATGCAAATTGTCGGTGGTGATATAGCGAGTGCCTGAATTTTGCAAAAGGCAGTGTTCTTTTAAAGGTTGATGTGACCACAAAAATTCTCATGCAATCTTATAAATAGGCATGAATACCTTCTCTGACACCAATTTTAATTGGCGAAGTCTCAATCAATGCGTCTTTATTTTCTATCACCAAAATTGTGAATCCATCGGAGGTCGCTGTATCACTAGCCGCAAAATCACCAATTCTCTAGTAGTGATGTAGCGAGTGCCCAAACATTGCAAAAGATGATGTTCTTTTAAAATAAGGATTGATTTTGAGGATCCTAAGGAAAATATTGTGCCAGCTTTGTTTTTATTTCTGTGCAAGTTGTGTTGCTCATAATTTTATTTCTCGGTGTAGGTTTTTGATGGTTACCGGAAAGTCACTGTATCACTAGCCGGATATTAGTAATTTTGCTGGTAGCGATGTAGCAACCCGCTTGAAAGTAAAAAACATGGAAAGGCCAAGGATGTGTGATGTCATTGTAATTTAAATAATATATGTGTGTGCCAACGTGTTAATCCAAGTTAGCGACAACAGTACCTGGACCCACTCCCCATATATAAAACATGGAAAGAATTATGATCATTAGATCAAAATAGAATCCACAATCCTTGCTATCTCACTATGGAGAGTTACAAGTTGTTTACTCTATGCAACATAGAAAGTATGGGACCCACCATCCTTTAGGATACTTAGTGTAGTTTCTCTACCTTTGATTTGGTCTTAGATCAACAATGCTCATTAACTCATTATGGAAAGATGTGCAAAGGTTATGTATAGTGAGTTAGCAAACGAGGGACCCATCATTGTTCTCTTAAAAGTTGTTTCAAATATCTGCCACATGATCAGAATAAAATTAGTGGTTATCGCATACTCGCTATGGCAAGATGCTCGAAAATTATGCATAGCGAGGTAGCGACTTGATGACACATTTCCCCAGTCATCAATGGGCCTAGATTAAAAAACTAGCATTGAAGGAAAGATACAGATGGTGGTAGTTTATTGGTTTGATTGCCAATGTGCTAAGAAGAAAAGTGAGTCAGCCTATTTTTCATTCCTAGATCGTAGGATTTTTCAAGGATCAACGGCACAAATTTAAAAGGAAGTGCGATGCCACTCTTTTTGCCTATTTTGTGCATTTATGATGAATGAAAGCTTCGCGTGTGGGAGAAACAGAGTATAATATAGGAGGTTTTCATTAGTTCTAGTTCCACACAAACAAAGATTTCACATTTTTTGAGCACAAGAGCCTGTTGATCATATTGTGTTTAGCTTGGTACAAACGTGAACTAATTCTTCATCTGTTCGAGAGCAACTGCAAAGGTTCAAGGAAAGATAAGTTTGGCGAGTCAAGTAAGTACTCATATATAATCTCTATAACTTTCTAGTTCCTATTATTACGACCAAGATGCCTCCAAAGAATGCATTTTCCAGGAAAGTTAATTATATGGATAGGAATGTTCATGACGATTTGTTAGAATTACTCCCAACATCCACCACTAAACTTGCACAAGTTAAAAAATTGATTTCCTTAAACCCTAGGCTCAAAATTTTTGATGGCTTATATGATAAGGGGAACTGGTTTAGGGATGCAACAACTACCCAAACTAGTCTTGTCTTGTTTAAAAAGTGGTTTTCAAAAGGGAATTTGTTTGCCCTACATGCTAATGTCTGGAATTTTGATTTGGGAAAGCTAGTAGTTCCAAGTGTTTTCATGGATTATGATTTTCTTGAAGCCATTGCTGAGAATTATGACCAAGCTATTAGGGTGGTGAGAAGAAATGACAACATGCCTCTGATCTCAATTAGTCCTAAAGAAATTAGAGAGGTTTTTCATCTAGAACCATTGTTAGATTACCATGTGCCAATCAATTTGCCAGAATTAGAGAATGAATATAAAACAAAGAAGGATGTAATCAGGGGAGGTGCACTGAGGGAACACATTGGTACAATAGGAAATCTGCTAGTAATTACTGCAGCCTCTAGAGAACCTTTTAAGAAGAGTCTTTTCACCTCCCAAGCTGTAGAGATATACAGGACCTTGTGCCATGTTTTTGTTGAAGATGAATAGGATTTCATGCCCATTGGCTTTATGTATATGATGGTCCAAATTGCTTCTTTCAGTGTAGATGTTATCTTTGATTTTGCTTCCTATTTGGCTGAAGAAATTCATACTGGTTTAGTTGGAATTGCAAAAGGGAAGGTGGAGAAAACTTTTGGCCACTATTCTCTATTGATGCATATGTTCTTGTTCAAGGCGATGACATATTTTGGTAATGAGATGGGATTGAATAGAGAGGAGAATGGGGAAGCATTGCCAGTTTAGTTGTGGAGCACAGATATGACCTGGGATGCAAATAATGCTAGTTTTGTCATATTTGATAGGTATTTTGCTTCTAAATTGAGATGTCTCATATTAAGAGACAATCCCAGAATCCCTAAGGTATTAATGGACCTCCTCAAACCTATGGAAAAACCCCATAACTTGAAAGTTTCACACAATTGGGGAGATATCATTCCTTACTTTGTTTCTACAATTTTCAGAAACTATGGTTTTAAAGGGAGTCCTCATGTCTTGCCTTACTAGGTACCTTTGAAGGTAGGAATGGCTGAAGTTTTGTGGCAATTAGGAGGAGTAGAAGAAATGTTTCTGTTGAAGAGGCAACTAGGGTCAATTTTCCCCACCTGCATAGTGGCCCATCAGTTTGTGATTACAAAAGGGGGTTCGATCTTTTACACAAAATTTTGGATCAGTATATGATGGTTGTCTCTCATCCCCATTTTTGTGATTCTGAGGGATTTTTTAATCAGACCTTGAGGCATAGAATTAAGCTGGGATAGGTTAAACATGATTCATATTTTCTAGAGGACATTATAAGAAATGAATTCTCATTGTAGGAATAGGAAACTAAGGAGGAAAAATGGAGAGTTTATTCTCGAGTCTTAGAATTCATTCATTGTTTTGATCAGAAATATAGTCCTTTAGATAATGCTAATATATAGGCTGACAAAATAAATAAGCTCATGAGTAACTTCCCTGAAATAAAGGAAGCTATGAATGAGAAGAAATAATTTTTTATTGATTCTTATCCTGATAAGGCTAGAGAAGTCATGAGGAGGTTGGCTTTCACTCCTAATATAGGAGCTAGTCAAATAGTTGTACAAAAGAAGCCTAGTTACACTACAATTCAAAATAAAAGGGCTCCTGTAAAAAAAGGCAAGCAAATAATGGGATCAACTAGTACAGCCCTAGAGGAGAGACCTGATGAGCCTAGTCCCAAGAGGCAAAAGGTAATGAAAGAGGAGAGGCCTTAAGTTGAGGAATATTCACCCACTCAATCCCCTTTGAGGATTGGAGAAGAACAACTCACAGGTGAGAAAATTAAGGAGATGGGATCACAGGGAGGTATTTTTATTACTCAAGTAGAATTGGATGAAGGTAACCCTCTAGAGCCTCCTCTACCAAGTTTGGACCTAACAATAGTTGACTATAGAGGCAAGGAATTGGACCCTATGTTAGAACAGGCGAGTCATCAATTTTTGGCTGATGACAATTTTGTGAAATCTAAGGCTTTTCAGTAGTTTGCATGGAGGGAAAACATGAATATTTTTGAGGAAAAATGTAAAAGGTTGAAAACAGAGCATCCAGAAACGGATGAAGCTTCCATCTAGAGCCAAACAAAAGAAGAAATGATAAAAGAATTTCAGAATATAAGCACTAAGGATGGAAGGCAAATGGTGAAGGCATCTAACATTTTATTGTTGCCAAATTGGGATATTGTTGATGCCTTAGTTTTCAGTTATGTTTCAAATAAACTGACTTTGCAAAATCAAAATAAAGGGGATTTCCAAGGCATTGCATTCATTGAAGATCAAGCTGCATTGGTCAGTTGGTCATTGAGAAGAGGATCTAGAGCCCCATCATCACAACCAGATGAGTCTGGATTGATGGGAAGCATAATTGTGAGAAGAGTTGCTGATACCTCACATGTGCAGGCAACACATTGGAGTGTGGATTCTTCCAAGTTTCTTTTGGCCATTGCTAAGAAGGAGGAATAGGCTATGTTTGCATTAGAGAATAAATATGAGGCAGTTGTGGATGCCTACAATAAAGAGGTAAAAAAGAGAATTGAGCTTGAGAACAATCTATTGGAAAAACCCACTAGGCCTAGAATAACATACCCTCGTCCCCCAGTTGGACCCTTTAAATCCACCCCCCTCATAGAAATACCAGATACACCCCAAAGGCCATAGTACTACACTGCTGAGGATTTTGAAGAAGAAAAGGATAAACTATGGGCCTTACATGTAAAGTTGGAGGCAAAATATGAAGAAAAATTAAGAAAAGCTCTCACATATTTGGGGGACAAAGTTGAATGGCCACTAATCCATGATTAGTTGGCCAGGGTGATCAATATCTAGGAGGAGTTGAAAGCCAATGATGAGGCTTTAAAGTCTATCGTAAATGAATGGGTGAGAAGGGAGAAAGAAATGACATTTTTGTGTTTCTCTGTCATAAATAATTCTTATGATCAAATTTAAAAAACCTTTGATATTGTTTTTGATCTTGTTGATTTTGACAATAAAAGGATTCATTTACAGAGAATAATAGAAGGCTACTTGAACAAGTACAAGAGCCAAAAATTCAATTTGTTTCCTCATGCCCTAGATAAAAGAAATAATTTGAAAAATAAAGATGAATGGGCAAAGGAACTTGATGAGATTTTTTGTTTAAGAATGAATAGAATTGTAAATGAAACAAGGCATGCATGGTGGGCTACCACAAAAAAAAAAAATGGTGAAGGCCCAAATATTCTTTGATTCTTTAAAATAGGAATTTATTTCTATTGATAATGAGGCTAAGTATGTGTTAAAAAGACAGAGGGATATTTTTCAATTCAATTGGCCAGATGACACCTTGTTTGACAAGTGGATGGCATAAATAGCTCCTGGTGAACAGTTTGATGAAGATGAAACTGACAGTGATGAGGTGTAGGGTGAGGAGATCCAAATCATTGACATCGTCACTACACAAGGCCAATAGGGAGAAGAAGACAAGAATAATCAGTCACTTTTAATTGCAAGCCCGGGCCCCCAAGATGCTGATATAACCTTAGAAGAGAAAAAAGTAGAAGTTACTCCCACCATACAGGATAAAGATGGTGAAAACCCACAAGTGGAGATTAATGTACAATCATTAGAACAAACTTCATCATTAGTTAGCTTGGCAGTTGCATACAAAGAGGGATCAGAATAGTAACCAAATCAACAACAATAGAGGATGTGACAGAAGTGGACCCACCAAAAGGAATGTTTGATCTAGACATCTTCTATTACCCACATTTTTGTCATTATGATAGGTGTATGTAATTATCTCTTGTAAAGGACACCTGTCATTTTCTCTTAGCCTGAAGTTTGTTGCATCTCACACTATATAAGTGAGATTCCAGGGCTAGAGAATGGTCCGATTTTCTAATGCTTAAGTGATATACTTAGTTTTTTTTTGGTCCAATGTTTGGAGCAAGTTTATGATGTATTTTCTCTGTTAGTTCCTTAGAATACATGAATATAGAATGATCTCTATTTTTCTTCCAAAGGTCACTCTGAGTTTACTGCAAATGTATACAATTTTCAAAGAAAATGAATACAAATTATGAGCTGTCCCCATATCAGTTCTTTTTGAATTTTGTCTCCTTTTAGTTACTTGGTTATCTTGATATTGTATGAGTAAAGGCTTGTGCAATTGAATGCAACCTAGTTAGGTTGTATATTTGTTCACCACCGCTATTAATTCAATGGATTAAGTAAAAGCTTTGATGAATTTGATAAGGCTGCTATAGTATTAGGAAGGATTTTTGAATGATAAATTCTAATAAGAATTGCTGATGATATTTGTTGTAAGGCAACGAATTAGATCAATGGATTTGTAGTAGACTCTGAACCCCAATGGATTAGGCACTGGTCAAATTGATTTCAGCTAGAAGAGAAATATGTCATAAATGGTTTTCAAATGCAGAATTATAGTCAATTTTACTTTTATTTCCTGAAGATCTTCAAAGTTAGCCTATACTTGTCTGCATGGAATGTTTTAGCTTGAGTTAGCCACTATTATTGAGAACATGTGCAGATCTATAGAATAATTTTGGCCAGATCTGTTGCATGGGATGTGTTTATCAAATTGCCAAGAATTATGCATGTATTTGAGGATTTGAGATGAGAATCAGAATGAAACTAAAATAATTCTCATACAGTGTTTACCAGTCTTGAATCATCCCTAGGTATACCCACCCTGGTTTTGCAGAGCCTAAAGAGTAGAAAACCACCCTTGGGTTTGTTGAAGTTGGGTCCAAATGGTTTGCACATATAATTGTAAATAGGAATTGGCTAATCCTTAGATTTTGTGAGTGATATCATTTTGGTATTAAGCATTTTGTTGCTTGGTAGTTTTAAAACACCAACAGACCCGATGGGCTATTATAACCCCATTCCAAAATCCTCGACTAGTGATCTACAACAATGGATTGTGGAAGCATCCAATATTTTAGGTTTTTTTGGAGCCATTTGGGCCTTCATCATTAGACCTAAAGTTTGGATAGCCAAAATTCATACCAAAAATCTGCAATAACTACACTATTACATATGATATGACAATAAAACTCATCTGGCAAGTTGATATGTCTAAGATGAACCTCTGCATATGAGATTAGAGCATTCTAAGAACATAATATTAGCTTAATAAAATTAGAAAGCTCCCTCAAATAACAATTCTCCAGAGGAATATCCCTTATTGAAAGCACAAAACTAGAAAACTAGAAATGGGTGATGCAAGATTGCCCTTATACCCAGAATGCTCTTGCATCAGACACTCTGGGTAATTTGAGAAGTAACCCTATCATGTCTTAGGTAGGTAGAGGAAAACCAAGATAGTCAACCTCCTCCCATGCTAGCCATGATGAATCCCCCACTGGCCTCCCTTTCCATTTGACCATATACTCTTGATATGTTTTGTTCCTTGTGCTTGTTCCCACACAAGTATCCAATATCTCCTCAATACTCCATTGTACATCCACAACCTCATCTCCATCACCTCCTTCACAATATTCTTTCAAATCTAAGATATTAATTAATTGTGAAATATTTAGTTTAGTAGGAAACTCTACTTCATAGGCATTTCTAGAGTCACGCCTTTTTACTATTTTGCATGGTCCAAAATTCTTCATTTTTAGCATATTATATGTACCCACAAGAAATATCCCCTTCATCAAATGAGTCATGAGTTCATCTCCAATCCTAAATTCCTTATATCCCCTTTTCACATCTACCTTAACCTTATACTATATATTCATCTATGTAATGTACTTGCTCACCTCCTTATGGATGTTCTTCAAATGTTCAGTAAAATCTTTTCCTTCAACACTACTTATCTCTCATTTATCTAATTGCCTCAATTCATAAGAAATCTATGACTACTCCCATAAATAATCTAGAATGGTGGTTTATTAGTTCTCCTATTGACAAAATTATTGTATGCAAATTATGCCTTTCATAAGATCATATCCTAGACTTTTGGCTTATCTCCAACCAAACATCTCAACAAATTCCCTAAAATTTGATTCAAAAATTCTATTTTCCCATCCATTTATGGATGATGTGATGAATTAAACTTCAAATTTGTCTTTAATTTCTTCCACAATGTATGCTAGAAATACCCAACAAACTTGATATCTCGATAAAAAAACTATGCTCTTTGGAAGACCATGTAGTCTTACCACTTCTCTAAAAAATAACTTTGCTACATGAATAACATCACCAATATTTTTGCAAGGAATGAAATGTGCCATTTTGGAAAACTTTTCAACCACCACAAATATTAAATCATGCCCTTGTTGTGTCCTTGGTAAAGAAAGAATGAAATCCATGTTGACATCTTCCCATGGCTTCTAAGGTACAAGTAATGGCTGATATAACCTTGTATTTTTCATCACTCCTTTCACCATCTAACATACTCTACAACTCTACACAAACATCTTCACACATTGTTGTAAGTATGGCCCATAATAATTCTTAGCAACCAAAGCAATGGTTTTATCTCTACCAAAGTGTCCAACCAATCCTCTACTATGCTTCTCCTTGATGAGATTCTCTCTCATGGAACTTTTGGGAATGCACAACTGACTTCCCTTGATCAACATACCATCCTAGATTATGAAATCCTCCCACTTTGTCCTATCAAGTGTATAGGTTATGTACAAGCTTTCCAAGCTTTACCAAAATTAGGATCCTCCATATACAAATTCTTGAGTTCCTTGAACCCAACCACCTTAATCTACATCTTTTGTTGGTATCTCTAACCGTTGTCATCCACTAGTGTCAATCACTTAGTCATTTACAAGGTAGAGTCAAACAATCATCACTATGATCGAGCTACTCTACATAGGCCAAATCATGTACATAAGATATTATGTATCGAGTAATTTAATAAAAGCCGAGTAAAGTATGTTCACAAACCAATTTTCTATATGGGCCGAGCTCATTCAACGACTGAGCAAGTCATCGACGACTGAGCGAAATTCCAAGTATATAAGTACTACATGATATAATATGTGTTGAGCATAGTATATGCAAAACATTAAGAAGTTAATAAAGGTTGAGCAACAAAAATGTCAAGCACCAGTAACAGTAGAGGCTAAGCAATGCAGAGTCTAGATAAAAGTTAGGAATAGAACAAAGTTTTAGGAAAAATGATTATCAGGCTGACTTGGAAGGATTAGTTAAGTTTTGAAGAGGTTGTTATAGAACATTTAATACTTATTGAGGTTGTTATAGAACATTCACATGGCGTGGATCACATATCCCCATGTGTATGTTCAATGATTAGGATGAAGAGGCAAAACATGGAACCATCTAGAAGGCTCTACATGGAATCTTTATATAGCAATGATCTTAACTGAGATCATGTGTGTGTGGAAGTGATTGTGTACATGTGTGTGAAGATCATAGAGAAGAAGATCATAAGTCATTCAAGGTTTTTGTTATCATCTAACATAACAAGTGACCTATCCATAAGCAGTGAAAGTGGAAGGGAATGATAAGAGTATCAGATCAGAGGACAGGATTAGTTAGAAAGGAGAAGACATGAAATCAACTTACAGAGCAAATCAAGTGTTGGGTACTGAGTTAGTTTTAACTAACTTTAATCAGGGTAAATCTCTTAATAGAGTGATCTTTATAAATCTTTTTAAATCTCCTAATAGAGTCCTTACTTAGTTGTAAGTTTCAAATCCTCTAACAAGGTGAAACCTAACAGTTTCTTAAGTCTTTAACAAGACAGACTCCTCACAGAGTATATCATATATTATGGTTAAATATTGTAACCTTAACTGGTTAACTTTATTACTGTAGTAGTCAATATTTGTGGGTATCATCCCCAACTTAGTTTTACCTTCACCTTCGAGGGTATCTAGGTAACAAATATTGTGTTATGTGTTATTACTTTCATGCATGTGACTGAATTGACTTACATGTTACATCAACTTTACATTTATAGATTTGCATGCATAAGTTATTATTGGATGTGGATGAATCTGTGAGAAGCTATAAATTATTAAATAGTCTAATTCACCCTCCACTCTCATGTTTTAAAACAAATGTATAACTCTACAAAGACTCAACCCATTTTGAATGCCTTTGGTTCAATTTTTCTTGACTATTCAAATATAGAAAAGCTTGATGACTAGTATACAAAAAAAAAATTGTTAGGAAGAAGGTAGTGTCTCCACTTCTTCAATTCCTAAACTATAGCATAAAATCCCTAATCAGAAGCATAATAATTTATTTTGGCACCATTCATTTTCTTACTAAAATAAGCAACAAATCTACCTTCTTGGCTCAAAATAGCTCCTATCGCAATACCACTAGCATCATAATCTACTTGAAGTACCTTATTAATTTATGTTAGCACTAAAATAGGTTTCTCTGTAACTTTCTATTTCAACAGATTAAAAATATTATGTACTCCTATGGTTCACTTAATTTCTTTCTTATCCCTCCTCATTGTTTCAGTCAAGGGTCCACAAATACTGGCTAAACCTTTGATAAACTTTTTATAAAAATTAGCTAGTCCATGAAAAATATCTTACCTTTGTTGCACTCCTTGGAGTAGGTCATTGTAGGATATCCTTCATTTTTTTAGGATCTAATTTTAGATCTTCTGTAGATACTACAAATCCCAAGTACACCAATTCCTTCACAAAACTACACTTCTTCAAATTTATCAACAACTTTCCCTCCCTCAAGTTCTCAAACACCTTATGAACTTGCATAAAATTCTCCTCTAATGTCTTACTAAAGATCAAAATATCATCTAGGTAAACAATGAAAAATTTACCTAAAAACTCTTGTTGAGACTCAAAATTGAAGCCCTGATCTTGAGTACCTTTGAAAAAATAAGCCCTTAAGCACCTTTTAATGCATACATTCCTGGCTGTACTTGTGAGGCCTAAGAGGTGTTTAATATTTTCAGCACCTTGCATTTAGTATATCCAATCATCCCATGAAGATAAATTTCCATTCCAAGCCATTCCGTGAAGTCCCCTTTTGAGTAATCTTTAAATCTACATTTTTACCAAAGTGTCAATCAGTGACAAGAGCCCTTGTTTGCAATTGAATATCTCGCACCTAGTAATGTTTCATGACTCACCACTTTGGGAGTGTTTAGTGTCCATACTAGAGAACCTATGTTTCATATTTTGAGTCATTTCAAATCTGTTTGACTAGGTTTTGAATCCCTTAAAGTTGGTCATTTATTGTTGTCATGCTGATGTGAATTGTTCAGAATTCTAGGAGGCCATGTTTGACTTGTTATAAATTTGACCCAGTTGACTAAAATGAAAAAAATCCTAACACTTTACATTCTAGAGTTTAGAGACATGTTACATTTCAATTTTGAGCTTATGACAAATTTGTTTGATCAATTTTTGAATGCGATTCCAAATGCAATTTGTAACTTTTTACTGGTGTCTGCAAGTGCGGATTGGTCAGTACCCCTGTTCATGATGTCTTATCTCTAAATCTATGATAGGTGAGATCAAATGGATTGCATCGTTTCATTCTACTCTGAAAATACTTTAAGTGTTCCAATTTTCAAATCTTTACAAATTTGTCTGCACACTTTCCTAGGTCCATTCCATTTTGCAAAAAATGCTTTTCTATCAGTGTTTCTAGTCAACAAATTCTGAATAGCCCACTTTGACTGCTCGCCATTTTTTTTCCTATTATTCATCATGAGTCCTAATCCTAGATTTATATTGTCCTCATGACAGTGAACCAACGCTCTAGTTCCCATTTCCCCAAGTGTCAGTTTGCTTAGTTTTCAAAGCCTAATTCGAATGCATTTTATGGTTTTCTAACATTTTTTCTTGTAGGCAATTTTGAGAGGGAAACTTTGGTGGTCAATATATTTTGATTGAGAATTTTCCATGAGACAAGATTTGATAGGGTGTAAGAGTGCAAAATAGAGAATTGTTATGTTTGATTTCAGAGCCCAGTCAAGTGTTTTTATTAGTTTTTAAAGCTGGTCAAAGGAACTTTTGGCACAAATTTGACAGTTTGTAGATCAACGGTAAAATGAGGTTTAAAATGTTGAAAAAATGATGCAAACTGATTGATTCATGATCAAATTGGTATTAGATATTCAATAGGCCAGTTTGAGGAATCAATTGTTTGAAAACAAATTTCTTTTAACCGGACCCACTTTCGGGCTTGACTGATTCCATCAGATTGATAAGGTTTAAATGAGGGTATTTTACATACCTATGTTACCACTTGGGACTCAAGCAAAAATCATGCTATTGTTTCTATATCCCTAATCCAAAGCAAGGATACACTCATTATACATTTGATTTTAAATCACCTTGGAATAACCAATGAATTAGTGGGTTTGTTTGTTGTCATCTACATTATTACTTACAAACTTCTAGTGATCATGTGTTGCAAGTTTATGGTTGGGCAGTGGTTATAGTTATTATCAAAAAAACCCTTCATAATATTTTCTAACCTTGTCCCTCATAAAATAAAATATGATGAACTTTTTATTAGTGGATTGGATCCCTAAGAAGAATGAGGTTATCAAGTTTGGTAGGAGCAATTCATTGAGTTTCACACAACATGATCTCGAGTCCATTCAAGACTAATCTACAGGAAAATATTTGAAGCATGTGGAAACATTGAGATGGTAGTAGACGCTCCTTGTGTGATCAATAGAAACCAATTTTATTTTCGGTTGAAGTAAACTAGAAATGATCCATGAAGATTACGACTATTAATTTCATTCATGGACAATCTTTTCAAATTGACTAGACAGTTTCCATAAGTGATGGAGAACTTGTCCCCTACAAGAATGATGCTCTCCATCTATCCTCCCACTTCCAATGATTTCTCCATAGCCAACCTTTCATCTACTACTCTGCAAATTTTGAATCACAATAAGTAGTTTGATTTTAGAATAAATGGAAGGCATTGACCCTCACAGACTAAGATGTTGTGAACTTCAAATTATTGAAACATGTTTAATGAAGGATGATCCATAGGCAACAAAATATTGGAGGAAGCCGCATGGAATGACTACACTACATGAAAATGATTAAATTTGATTGAGAAGGAAGTGGCAATTACTAGTGATCTTTTTCTCATCGCAATGATGTCATAGTTTGTAAGTTGCAATTTGTAATCTTATGCTCACTGGAAGTTTCAAAACTTCATTGGAAGTCACAATGAAATTCTTTGAAGGGAGCTGTAGTCTACAGCATGTACAAGATGAAATACTCATAGCCTATGCACTAGTTGATGTGAAGGAAACCAATAACAACAATGTCAGGGTGTAAAAAATAGAGGTTTCTTTTTAAACATAAGGGATCAAGTTAGTGAGTATAGTTTTGGAATTATGCAATCAATGTGAGTGTAGTTACCTTGGATGCCACCTGTAGCTTTATAAGGAATTGTATGACTATGGCATTGAAGGTTGGAGTTAAGTGTGAAGAGAAACTAAGTGTGGGTTGCTCCTTCCTTTCCCTATGACTGGTGCAAAACTTTAACAAACAACTCATGCCCCCACGACATTACTTACAAGCCCACATCAGAGTCAAAGATATTTTTAGTTTGGTCATATACTATGTAGAGAGTATACATATTCATGAAGCTCATTGATATGTATTCTCATATACTATGTAGAGAGTATACATATTCATGAAGCTCATTGATATGTATTCTAAGTGTGGAAGCTTGGTGGAAGTATGCAGAGTTTTCGACCGCATGACAGAACGAGATGTTCTCTCATGGAATGTGATGAGTGCAGCTTACCAAAGACATGAGTTTCCTCAAAATATATTAAAACTATATTAAAAAATGTAACAAACTATCATGCAACATGATCGAATCATGTTTGCTACTGTTCTCCCTATGTGTGCCAAAATGGGAGATTTAAAATGGGATATTGAGATCTATGAAAGGGTAACCAAAATGGGTTTTTGTCAGATGTTATAGTTGGGAATGGCTTGATAGCCATTTTTGCTAAATGTGGCAAAATAGAGAAAGCTTATGAGTTGTTTTGATCTTTTAGTTGCTATTGTCCTTGGTATGTTCATGTGTGGAGGAGTCCATTCAATCATAGAGGAAGAAGCCGTTATTGAGAGGCAAGGGAGCTATCCATTTGATGAAAAAAAGATATAACATGCTTTGAACATGAGGTTATGCTTTTCTTTGATAAACAAGCCAGACCTTTAGTCCCACATTCATGGTGCAATGAGTAAATTGAGTATTTTAATACACTTACACACTGTAAGGTTAATGTCTAATAAGACATGAAGTTTAAAAGAATGAAGTAGTTGCATGGTGGACCCCATTTGGCATGAAGATTGAGATAAATTTTGAACAAATCCACTGACAAAGAAACTGACATGGAAATCCCAACCAATCGTTGAATGATACGTGGCATCCATCAAACCATCTGACATGAGACAAGTGGAAGGAGACTCTAGTGTAGTGTAAATACCAAGGTGCTGATGTGGTGCAGTGTGCCACATGTTGCAAAGGCACATTCGTACATGCGATGTGGTAGCTGCTGACTATGCATACGGGAAAGTGCCTAGCTAACATGTGGTAGTGAGGCTCGAGTCAGTTGTGACATGAAAAATGATGCAACAGTTCGACAAGCCAATGAAAAGGTGCTATGTGGCAGTGCCTAGTGGACCAATCAAAGGGTGCTACATGGTGCACAATGGATGGTGACTGTGCAGTGGTTTCCATGTGGTAACCCAGTCAAAGGGGGTTTGACCCAAAATTGCTTGGTAGGGGAAAATAGAAAATATCAAAAAGTAAATTTTTAAAATTTTTTCTCAGAGAAGCATGTGTAGATTTTAAATTCAAAATGGATATAAAGCTATAGTTTGGACTTTAGGAATTTTTTAAATTTTTGAAAAATAAAGTTTAGACCTGAGGTTATAGCAGAGGGTCAATTTTTCAAAAGGACTTTCTAGGGGTTTTTGGTAAGAAAATATATAGTGATGTTATATATCAATGAAACTAGGAGAAGATGAAATTTCCAATTCTAGAGTTTGTTTTTGCATAAGAAGCTATCTATTTAGGATATTCAAGGTTTTCTCCCAAATTTTGAACTTGCAACTGCATTCAGGTATCAAAATTTAGTTTTGATTTCTAGTAGGGTAATGAACTGAATGAACATAAAAGGTAGTAAAAATATAGTTGGGGTCAAGTTTGGTCACTTTTAAGTTAGTTAAGTGGGGATTTCATCAACATTTCATAATGCATATCAAATATTTTGAGTAACATAAGGGTTTTCATTATTCAATAGAGATATTTCCAAGTTTTTGACAAAATAATGATGAAAAGTAAATTAGATCAAATGGGTAGAAAGCTGAAAGAGGTTTTACAATTGTAAAGGATGGAATTTCAAGTGGACATATGTCTTCTTTAGATCAGATCTGGGAATTCATCCTCTTCTATATCTTCTTCTTTCTCATCCATTGTAAGGGTTGGTTCCAGTTTTTAAGAAAAAGACTCATTGCTATGATACCATGTGTATTCCAATCTTGAGTATTCTTAGATTTATGAGACAATGGGTTCCAGTTTTGATGTGTTCTCATCACTGTGATTCCACCAAATTCTTTTGGTAGATACTTCTCTTGTATGAACAATAGTAATGAAGATAATACAACTAGTTATGACCTATTAGGAATTTCTATGTTTTAATTTCATGCATATGAATGTATAGTTTCAAGGAAATGAATACAAATGAGCAACAATCTCTTTAGTTTCATTCTAATTCTCGTCTCCTTCCTCTATTATTTGCAATGTTTTGTGTTTAAGAATAAAGAGCTTAAATTCATTTGTAATCCCTTAAGGTTGTATGTTTGGATAAGTTTTCTATTGGAACAAAGAGCCAAGTAAATGCTTATTTACCTTGACAGGGTTGCAGGTTTCACCAAGAGGATATTCAGTAAGTAGTGAGAGTTTTTATGAAGATAGATGTCTATTTACAAGTTGAATGGATAGATTAGATATCTAAATATATGAATATATCACAAGTATCCATATGTATGTGTTTGATTTATGGAATTACCCAATGGATAAGGCATTGATCAACTACAGGATCACTCATTCTTACTACTACATATTTGGGGTTTTGCTGAAATTAGCATCATTAATCAAACATTTTTCCCTTTAAATGTTGAAGGATCGAAAGGAATTAACCCCCACTTAGCTTATGGGTTCATAGGTTATGATTTGTAGCTATTTCATTCCTATGTAAAAGATTGTAAATGCTTGAATTATGGAGCTGGAAACCTCTAATATATTGTTCATATTCAATTTTGTATGCAAGGTTTTGTGTTCCCTAGTTAAGATTTATGCTTGGACAATAGTAGCTTTGAAGGATTGAATGCAAATTGTATTGCTACTAAGTTTTATTTTCAATCAATTTAGCCGGTTTTGGTTTTCAAAGTGTTGTTGTAAATTCAAAGTTAGAATTGTTTAAAAGTGGTTTCTCTCTTCTAAGGGTTCAACAATTTGCAAAGTTCTACAAATTGAAAATTTAGTTCAGATTTGTCATGTTACAAACCATGTTGTAAATCTTTCTCACAGTTGTGAGTGGTGACTCTCTAAAAGATCTCTATACCAATGCAAATTGGTTCTATATAAATGTTTTCAAGAGTTTTCAGCTTGGTTATGCAGATCTAAAAGTTATGATAAGGTTTAAGAAAGAAGAGAGGATATATGAGTTCTCGATTGATAAGTTTTTTAATGTTGTGTTTGATTTACTGTCATAAGAAATTTGAATATTAAGAATGAATCATAGAAGTGATTTCATTTTTCTCTTGAAGGAGGTGGCAGTTTTATAATGGTTTCATATGTGGTGTGGGGAAGTTCATGTCAACACCAGAGCCAATTAGCAGATTAAGTTTATAGACATCAACACTCAAAGTAATTTTTCCACTTTCATGAGATTTCCTTTCCATGAAAGTAAGCTCTACAAAGGATTCTCTGTGAAGTGGTATTTCAAACACTAAGTAGAAGATTGGTTTGGTACATCTCAACATACTTTGTGAAAGATAGATTCAACAAGTGTTTTTATATTTTGAAGTATGCTTAGAGTTTGAATTGGTAGAAAGTTTTAGATCTGCTACAAGTAATGAATTCTGAAAGTAATTATGGTGAATGAGTTTTTGAGTTTGTAAGAAAATGGAAAATGTCTCTTTACCTAGTATGTAGTCCATGGATAAGAATTATAGATTTGTTTCTACCAAGAGATATATGACATTAAATTTTGATGGCATTCATGGTTTCCCAAAACCTATACCGTATAATCTCAGAAAGTATTTGCCTAAGTTTGATGGAAACCCTGAAAATTCAGCTAATTATCATCTTCAAATGTTCAGTAATTTGATTGGTGATTTCAAGATTGCTCATGAAGACATGCATATGAAGTTTTTTTGTTCAAACTTTAGAAGGTGATGCTAGGGATTGGTTTTCCTTTCTACCGACATGTTCTATTTCATCTTGGGATGAATTACATTTAGCCTTCATGAAGTAGTTTGGGGAAAGAGTAAGCATCTCTGATTATTTTAAGAAATTCTTGAAGATCCAAATTAGGAATGGTGAATTAGTTCCTGAATTTAATATTAGATTTGAAAAAGTTGTAAATGAGATTCCTGAATATGGTAAGCGAGATGATCAAATGTGTTTAGTGGTTTATCTTGATGCATTTGATAAAAAGATGAGTTATCTATTAAGAGATAAAGAACCTAAGACTTTGCATTAGGGATTCATGACATCAATAGAGATTGAAAATAACATAAAGTACAGATTAACTAGGAGTCATTTCTCTAGAAATGTTTACCAGCAAGATGAGTTTCAAAGGACAAATCAATGTCATGAAGAGTGTGTAATTTCATATCAGCAAGTAGGTACCCTTTCTGTGATAGATAATTTTGTTGAAAATTTAGAATTAAAGACATGGGCAGATGAAGTTTCTTGGTTTCAAATAAGAGATGATTCTATTCTTGATGAACATAGGACACATGTTTGTAGTATTTCAGCAGTGGATGATAAGGTGGATTCACTTGATTGGTCAGATATGCAAGAAATGATTTCTCTTATTGATAGATTGCATTATGTTGAGAATGTTATAAACTTTGAAGTTGAAAGATGTTAAACTCAGTATGAGGACAAAGAAGTTGAAAGTCATGTGTCAAGTTATGAAGGTAAAGTTGCTGATCTGATGTATTATGAAGAAGCATCATTTGAAGACAATGATGAGAGTTGTTACTCAAGTCAAGAAGAGGACAATGATAGTACATGTTTGTCTTCATATGAATCTGATGTGAATTGGGAAGAAGAAAGCAATGAAGGAAGTAAGTACTCTTATGCTAGTAAAGGTATGAGTTCTTCTTCTAAATTTGAAAATGAAGTTCCATTTCAAAATTATGCAAATCAACTTGAGGTTGAAATTTGTGAAGATGAATGTCTTGAAGATGTATGCAATAGTAACTAGCAATATGCAAATGATTTTAAGATTAATGCATCAACACCTATTGATATAATGAAGGATGATTGGTTTGCAAGACATTTGAATCATCTAAGAGAAGACAATGAAAGTAATATTGATTCATATTCTACATGCTTCATTGATGGAGTGGATGGTGTGTCTTCTTGTGATGATTCTAATTTCTCTTCTTCATATGTTGAAAGTATAATGACAATGATGTTAGAAATTTTTTCAAAGTTTTCACTAATCCATCATATGGTGAGGAGTTTGATGTTGATTAGCACATCACTTGTCATAATGTCTACAAAGGAGCTTTGCATGGAATTATCAACCCACTTTTGGAAGAGCACATGGAAGGTTTATATTTAGTTGAGGATGAGTTTAATGATGATATATTGTCTTATTACTATAAGAGATCAGATTTATCTTCTTCCGAATGTGATAGTGAAATTAGTGATGGTGTTGCATCTTATGAGATTGATAACAAAGTGTTTGATGAAGTTGTTATTGAAAATCAACATGCACCTTGTAATGAGTTTTATGATGAATATTCTAATGTTCATTTCCATCTTACGTCATGAAATTTTAGATGAAAATTAGATTTATGACAGAGGTAAAAGTTTTTGTTGAAGTTCGATGGCCTGGAGCCATCATTTGTACATAGGAGTAGATTTCTTGCTTTCAATAAAGCTATTTGAGAGAAGTTTTTTACTATTAGGTGTGTCGTCTACTTCTTCTAGAGATTTGAATCCTTTCCATGCCCACAAGGGACATGCATCCCTAGACAGAGCCACTATTGGGACTCAAAATTGAAGCCCTGATTTTGAGTACCATTGAAAAAATCAAGCCCTTAAGTGCCTTTTAATGCATACATACCCGACTATACTTGTGAGGCCTAAGAGGTATTTAATATTTTAAACACCTTTCATTCAGTATATCCACTCATCCCATGAAGATGAATTTCCATTTCGAGCCATTCCGCGAAGTCCCCTTTTGAGCAATGTTCAAATCTATATTTTTACTTGTGTCAAATAGTGACAGAAGCCCTTGTTTGCAATTGAATATCTCAAACCTAGTAATGTTTCATGAATCTCCACTTTGGGAGTGGTTAGTGTCTATACTAGAGAACCTATGTTTCATATTTTGAGTTTTTTTTAATCCATTTGACTAGGTTTTGAATCCCTCAAAGTTGGTCATTTATTGTTGTCATGTTAATGTGAATTGTTCAAAATTCTAGGAGGTCCTATTTGACTTGTTATAACTTTGAACCAGTTGACCAAAATGAGAAAATTCATAATGCATTGCATTCTAGGGGTCAGAGACATGTTATGTTTCAATTTTGACCTTATGAAAAATCTGTTTGTTTAGTTTTTGAACATGATTCGAAATGCAATTCGTAACTTTTATTGGTGTCAGCAAGTGCAAATTGGTTGGTACCCCTGTTCGTGATGTCATATCTCTAAATTTGTGATAGGTGAGATCAAATGGATTGCACTGTTATGCCAATTTTCAAATCTTGACGAATTCATCTGCACACTTTCCTAGGTCCATTCCATTTGCAAAAAATGTGTTTTTGCCAGTGTTTCTAGTTAACAAATTCTGAATAGCCCACTTTGACTGCTGGCCATTTTTGTCCTATTATTCATCATGGGTCCTAAGCCTAGATTTATATTGTCCTCATGATAGTAAACCAACACTTCAGTTCCCATTTCCCCAAGTGTCAATTTGCCTAGTTTTTAAAGCCTAATCCAAATGCATTTTATGGTTTTCTAACATTTTTTCTTGCAGGTAGTTCTAAGAGGGCAACTTTGGTGGTCAATATATTTTGACTGAGAATTTTCCATGAGATGAGATTTGATAGGGTGCAAGAGTGCATAACAAAGAATCAATATGTTTGATTTCAGAGCCTAGTTAAGTGTTTTTGTTAGTTTTTAAAGCCGGTCAAAGGACCTCCAAAACAAATTTGATAGTTTGTAGATTAATTGTAAAATGAGTTTTAAAAGGTTGAAAAAATGATGAAAACTGATTGATTCTTGACCAAATCAGTATCAAATGTTCAATAGGCTAGTTTGAGGAATCAATTATTCAAAAACAATTTTTTTTATAGCTAAACCCACTTTTGGGCCCAACTGATCCATCAGATTGATAAGGTTTAAATGAGGGTTATCATGGAGGGTATTTTAAATACCCATGTTACCACTTGGGATTCAAATAGTAGTCATGCTATTGTTTCTATAGCCCTAATCCAAAGCAAGGATACCCCCATTATACATTTGATTTTAAATCACCTTGGAATAACCAATGAATTAGTGGGTTTATTTGTTGTCATCTACATTATTACTTACAAACTTCTGGTGATCACGCGTTGCAAGTTTATGATTGGGAAGTGGTTATATTTATTATCATAGAAACCCTTCATTAATATTTTCTAACCTTGTCCCTCATAAAATAAAATATTATGAACTTTCTATCAGTGGTTTGGATCCCTAAGAAGAATGAGGTTATCAAGTTTGGCAGGAGCAATTCATTGAGTTTCACATGACATGGTCTTGAGTCCATTCAAGACTCATTTGTGGGAAAAGATTTGAAGCATGTGGAAACATTGAAATGGTAGTAGATTCTCCTTGTGTGATCAATAGAAACCTGTTTTATTTTTGGTTGAACTAAACTAGAAATGATCCATGAAGATTATGACTATTAATTTCATTCATGGACAATCTTTTCAAATTGACTAGATAGTTTCCATAAGCGATGGAAAAGTTGTCCCCTACAAGAATGATGCTCTCCATCTATCCTCCCACTTCCAATAATTTCTCCATAGCCAACCTTTCATCTACTACTCTATAGATTTTGAATCACAATAAGTAGTTTGATTTCAAAATAAATGGAAGGCATTGACCCTCATAGACCGAGATGTTGTAAATTTCAAATTATTGAAACATATTTTATGAAGGATGATACATAGGCAATGCAGAGTTGGAGGAAGCCACATGGAATGGCTACACTATATGAAAAGGATTAAATTTGATTGAGAAGGAAGTCACAATTATAAATGATGTTTTTCTCAACGTAATGATGTCACAGTTTGTAAGTTGCAATTTGTAATCTTATGCTCACTGGAAGTGTCAAAACTTCATTGGAAGTCACAATGGAATTCTTTGAAGGGAGTTGTAGTCTATGGCATGTACACAATGAAATACTTGCAGCCTATGCACTAGTTGATGTGAAGGAAACCAATGACGACAATGTGAGGATGTAAAAAATAGAGGTTTCTTTTGAAATGTAAGGGATCAAGTTAGTGAGTATGGTTTTGGAATTATGCAATTAGTGTGAGTGTAGTTACCTTGGATACCACCCATAACTTTATAAGGAATCATACGACTATGGAATTGAAGGCTCGAGTGTTAAGTGTGAAGAGAAACTAAGTGTGGGGTGCTCCTTCCTTTCCCTATGACTAGTGCAAAACTTTAACAAACAACTCATGCCCCCATGACATTACTTACAAGCCCACATCAGAGTCAAAGATATTTGTGGTTTGGTCATATACTATGCAAAGAGTACACAGATTCATGAAGCTCATTGATATGTATTCTAAGTGCGAAAGCTTGGTAGAAGTATGCAGAGTTTTCAACCACATTATAGAACAAGACATTTTCTCATGGAATGTGATGAGTGTAGCTTACCAAAGACATGAGTTTCCTCAAAATGCATTAACACTATATTACAAAATGCAACAAATTGTTGTGCAACATGATTGGATCACATTTTCTACTGTTCTCCCCGTGTATATCAAAATGGCAGATTTGAAATAGGATATTGAGATCTATGAAATGGTAATCAAAAATGGGTTTTTGTCAAATGTTATAGTTGGGAATGGCTTGATAGCCATGTTTGCTAAATGTAGCAAAATAGAGAAAGCTTGCAAGTTTTTTTGATATTTCAGTTGCCACTATCCTTGATATGTTTAGGTATGGAGGAGTCCAGTCAATCACAAAGGAAGAAGCTGTTGTGAAGAGGTAGGAGAGCTATCCATTTGACAATGAAAAGAAATAACATGTTCTGAACATGAGGTTATGTTTTTCTTTGATAAACAAGCCATACCCTTAGTCCCACATTCGTGATGTAATGAGTAAATTGATTATTTTAATACACTTACACATTGTAAGGTTAATGCCTAATAAGACATGACTTTTAAAGCCTAAAGAAATTACACGGTAGACCCTAGTTGGCATAGAGACCAAGATAAATTTTGAAAAAATCCACTGACAAAGAAACTAATGTGGAAATTTGAACCAATCATTGAATGACATGTGGCATTCGTCGAACCAATCGACATGAGACAAGTTGTAGGAGACTCTAGTGCAGTGTAGATACTCCGGTGCTAATGTGGCACAGTGTGCCACATGTTGCAAAGGTGCATTCTCACATGCAATGAGGTAGTTGCTGATTGTGCATGTAGGAAAGTGCTTAGTTGACACGTGGCGATGAGGCTCAAGGCAGCAATGACATGGCAGATGATGTAGTAGTTTGGGCAGCCAATGAAAAGCTACCATGTGGTAGTGCCTAGAGGACTAATCAAAGGAGCCATGTGGCACCTAGTGGATGGTGACTGTACAGTGGTCAACTGATAAGGTGTTGCCACATGGCAACCTAGTCAAAGGGGGTTTGACCTAAAATTGCTTGGTAGGGGAAAATAGAAAATATCAAAAAGTAAATTTTTTAAATTTTTCCTCAGAGAATCACGTGCAGATTTTAAATTCAAAATGGATACAAAGCTATAGTTTGGACTTTAAGAAATTTTTAATTTTTTGAAAAATAAAGTTCAGACCTGTGGTTATAGTAGAGGTATGATTTTTCAAAATGACTTTTTGGGGGGTTTTCAGTAAGAAAATATAGCGATGTTGTATGTCACCAAAATTGGGAGAAGATGAACTTTCTAATTTTGGAGTTTGTTTTTGCATAGGAAGCCATTTGTTTAGGATATCCAAGGTTTTCTCTCAGATTTTCAACTTGCAACTGCATTCAAGTATCAAATTTAGTTTTGATTTCTAGCAGGGTAATGAACTGAATGAATATAAAAGGTAGTGAAAATGTAGTTGGGGTCAAGTTTGGTCACTTTTAAGTCAGTTAAATGGGGATTTCATCAACATTTCATGATGCATATCAAATATTTTGAGTAATAGAAGGGTTTTTATCATTCAATAGAGATATTTCCAAGTTTGTTATAGAATAATGATGAAAACTAAATCAGATCAAATTGGTAGAAAGATGAAATAGGTTTTACAATTGTAAAGGGTGGAATGTCAAGTGGACATATGTCTTCTTTAGATTAGATCTGGGAATTTGTCCTCTTCTATATCTTCTTCTTTCTCATCCATTGTATGGGTTGGTTCTAGTTTTGAAGAAAAAGACTCACTGCTATGATACCATGTGTGTTCCAATCTCAAGTATTCTCAGATTTCTGAGACCATAGGTTCCAGTTTTGATGTGTTCTTATCATTGTGATTCCACCAAATTCTTTTAGCAGATATTTCTCTTATATGAACAATAGTAATGAAGATAATACATCTAGTTCTAATCTATTAGGGATTTCTATGTTTTAATTTCATGCATATGAATGTATAATTTCAAGGAAATGAATACAAATGAGCAACAATCTCTTTAGTTTAATTTTGATTCTCATCTCCTTCCTCTATTATCTGTAATGTTTTGTGTTTAAGAAGAAAGAGCTTAAACTCATTTGCAATCCCTTAAGGTTGTATGTCTAGATAAGTTTTCTATTGGAACAAAGAGCCAAGTAAATGCTTATTTACCTTGACAGGGTTGCAGGTTTCACAAGGAGGATATTCAATATCTAGTGAGAGTTTTTATGAAGATAGATGCCTACTTACAAGGTGAATGGATAGATCTGATATTTGAATATATGAGTATATCTCAAGTATCCATATGTATGTCTTTGATTCATGGAATTAACCAATGGATAAGGCATTGATCAGCTATAGGATCACTCATTCTTACTGGTGCATATTTGGGGTTTTGGTGAAATCAATATCATTAATCAAATGATTTTCCCTTTAAATGTTGAAGGATTGAAAGGAATTAACCCTCACTTAGCTTATGGGTTCATAGGTTATGATTTTTAGCTATTTCATTCTTATGTTGTTGCATAAGTATTAGAAGATAAAAGGGTTGTATTTGTTGTTAATAGACTCAAATTATACATTTAATTTCACTGGTACCATATATTAGAACCTCAACGTTAACCCACTTAGGTTTTGCAGAGCCTAAAGTGAAGAAGGATTATGCCTTATAGTTGGCCCAAGATTGCAGTCAAGTGCATCCATCATAGGAATTTGCTAGCCTTATATATATTGGTCTAGTTTCTTGGTTATTTTTAAAATTGTTAAATTAGGAGCCAACAATTCCTTCAGTACCTCATTCATGAGCCTCATGAAAGTTCTCGGTGCATTAGTTAGCCCAAAAGGTATGACTAACCAATTGTATAATCCTTCCCTTTTCTAGAAGGTGATCTTCCACTCATCTCCTCCTCTGATGTGAATCTCATGATACCCACTCTTCATATCTATCTTTGTTAGATACATAAATCCACTCAATCCATCCATAATATCATTCATCCATGGTAATGGAAATCTATACTTGATTGTGATCTTGTTTATAGCTCAAGAATATGTTTACATTGTCCATTTTGTATTCTTGTTAGGTGCTAATATTTTTGGTACTATAGGACTAGAAAATAGGTGTAAAATCATACTATGAGAAACCAAAAACTCAAATATATATACTAATCTATTCTAATCTACCATGAAAATCATTGAAAATAAGGAGATTGAAAACAACAAAACCCCATTTTTAAGTGTGATTCTCGTGTCCTTTCTTCTCCATTGTTGATGTAGCTCCAAATTCCTATAGTGCACACACAATTGAAATCAAAAGGCTAATGAAAAAGTGGTGTGATGAATGCTATTGAGAATACTAGAAGTATGGTATGGGCATAATGGGTTCTTAAGGAGAAAATGAGTGCAAAATGGCTTAATTTATTGCCAAGATGCAAGAGGTTAGACATGAAATAGGAAATGAACATTTTTCAATTCAAGTGTGCAACTTGGCACAATATTCCTTAGAATATCTATGACAAATATGACGTGATATGCCAAATGTAGGATTCTATGACACATACAAGTCAACATGGCTAAAAGTGGAAGAGAATCTATGACAAGCTTATGACACCTCAAAGCCACTTGTAGAAAAGAATATATGATGAATGTGGTTTATTATAGTCATGTGTAAGGAATAATATACGCCAAATATGACACATATTAGCCAAGTGTAGAAAGAGAATCTATGACACATTATTGCCATGTGTGGGTAGAATTTTGAATTAAAAATTCATAATTGTACAAAAATGGAAATTAGTAAATTAGATATTAGAAATGGGAAAATAGGACTTAAGAAATTTAGAATTCCCATAGTTCAAAAGATGGATCAATTAATTAATGAATATTAGTTAATTGAGAACATTAGTTAATAAGAATAATTAGTAAAGTGAGATGGAAAATGATTGAAATGACAAAGGAATTGTTGAAAACAGATTGATACAAGTATGATACATGTGTTTCAACCACTATTTTGTCATCGATGTCAAACTTGCTAGTTCGTTGGTAAGACAACTGCTTATATGATTTAAGTACTATCACTTATTTGATTGATGAAGAGGATTTGATCAAATGATGTAACAATAGCACCTAGAGGAAAGGTTGAGTTATGATATGAAAAGAAGTACAAGAATCAGCTAAGACAATGATATCATAGTGCATTGATAATCTACTTAAGGTTGCAAAGGTTAGTTGTACTAAACAAGTTCAGAAGAACAAGTTAAAAAAAGTTTGTTTGCCAAGATTGACCAAATGGATAATAGGTGCCGAGAAAAGTTAGTGCAAGTTGAGTAGAGAATCAGTTGGAGTTGAGTAAAAGTCTATTTTAGTGTATGTCAAAAAAAAAAAGTTGATGCCGAGCACCGATAAACTTCAGTTCATGCTGAGTGATTTTATAGAGGATATTGAGCAACACAGTTTGTGTCGAGCATCAGAAGCAAGTTAATGCCGAGTGTCAACATTATTAGAAATATCATGAATTCGATGGATCTGAGCTAACAAGTTTATTTTCTTGGATTGTGTGAACCATGTGGAAGATAAGATTGATGAGCTAGTGGTACAAAATTCATGATAAACTATTTTTAGGTGAACTCAAAGAGGATTGAAGGAGAAGTTTCTAGAAATGAAATAGAATGAGGGGTAGATTCATTGAATCCTATCTAACTTGTCCTAACCGTAAATTGGATGATGGAAAATGAATGACAAAATATCTTAATTTCTCTATTTATAGGGATGATTGGTTAGAAGCAAGGGTTGTCATGTGCAAGAACCTAAGGAAGACAAAGTGTCTAGTGTATTGCTTCATTCAATGACCTAAGTGAAGAGTCTGCATTGGAAAGTTAAGCAAGAAGGCTGAAGGGTATGGATGCTTGAAGGGTGAACAAGCTATCAAAGCTGAAGTGTGTGAAAGCCAAGTAGAATGGAGGACTAAAATAGAGGTCTGTAATCTACAAATGGAGTTTTAAGTTGTTATTAGATCAAGCCTTACTGTTACTCTCTAATAATTGTATCAGTCTAGAGTAAATCCTTTGGATTAAGTTTGACCTAACAGTCATTTGTAAATCCTTTAACCAAGTGATATTCCAAATGAATGGTCTAAAGTTATCTAACAAGGCTCACTCCTAAATGATAATTGCAATCCCTTGACCAGGTGACATTTAATAGTGCGCATTGTAATTGTTAACAAGGCTGGCCTTTCATAGGGCATCACTTCAAAAGAGTGAGAAAGAGTATCATGTTACTGGTGATTTTTTCCCAAATTGGATTTCTACATAAATCATTATGTCAAGTGTGTTATTGAATTTTTTATATTTCATGTTTACATTTCTGCAAATTGATTTGATAGTAACCTACAAGTTTTAAGAGATTGCATAATCTTATGGATGCATGCATGATGATAAATGTTTTATGGGTTCACTAAGATGTGAAAAGTTTTATTTATACATTTGGACCTTGGATAACTAATTTACCCCTCCTTAGTTATTCTAAATAATTCCAACAATTGGTACCAAAGCCATTTTCTTAAAAGAACTAGTTTGAAGGTACTAGAAGCACAAATATCAAGACGTCAAAAAGAGAAGTACCCAAGCTTAATAGAGATAAATTTCCTGCATAGAAATGTTTTATGAGGCTACACCTTAGAGGACTTGGAGATCATGCACAATCTACCATTACTACTGAGCATGTTGATCTAGCTAGAGCTCTAACTGCTAAGGATTTGAAAAATAAGAAACAACACAACCAAGCAATGTTGGAGATTGCCTCTGCCCTAAACTATGCTGAGTTTGATGATATCAAAAGTCTTGATAGTGCAAATAAAATGTTGGATGCTTTACACACCATTTATGGAGGAGACAAGAATGTTGTAAGAGTTAAATCTAAAAGTCTCAAAGGTAAGTTTGATGATATGAGAATACAAGATGGTGAAAATATTGCTCAATGTTGCTCAAGGATAGAATATGTTGTTAATGCAATAAGAGGATCTACTAGTAAAATAGATGATGATATAGTACTAAGAAAATTTTTAAGAACATTATTGCCTATATATGCTATTAGAGTTTCTGCAATTCAAGAACTGAGATGTATACCAGGGAATGTTCTAACTCTTGAAGGTCTAGTAGGTAGACTCGCTACTTTTGAGCTATCTAACTTTGATAATTACAAACCTAAAAATATTGAATCTTCTTTCAAAGCTAAGCTATCATTGAAATAACCTAATGTGAAGAAGAAAAAGAAAAAATATGTGTCCAATGACAGTGATATAGATGAGGAAGATGTAGATCAACTTGAAGCACTATTGGCAAGAAGATTTCATAGAGGTAAAGGAAAGTTTAAAGGTAAATTACCTATCATTTTTTTCAATTGAAATGAGGTTGGTCATATTGCTGCTAGATGTCCAGAGAATAACTATAGAGGTGGTGATAAGTATAAAAGTAGAAGAGATGAAGACCAAAAAGATTACAAAGACAAAGGCAAGAAGTCTTACTACATTGCTAAAGAGGAAACAAAAGATGAATTTGATGAACATGATAATGAAGTGGTGTATGTTGCAATAAAGGATGAATTTGATGAAGATGAGGCAACTGCACTGGTGTATTGTGTGAACAAGAGTGATAGATGGATGATTGATAGTGGGTGTTCACATCACATGACTAGAGATAAAAGTAAGTTCATTACCTTGAATTGTTATGATGGAAATAGTGTAAGATTTGGTAATGATGCACCATGTTTGATAAAAGGAAAAGGTTCTATCAAACTCATAGAAAATATTTTATGTGACAATGCTTACTATGTTGAGGGACTTAACTTAATAGATTAAGTGTGTCACAACTGAATAACTAAGGATGTAACGTTGAGTTTGAAGTCAAGATTGCTAAGATATATGATACTGATGGAAAATTGATTGGAAAGGGTGATCAAACTAGGAGTGATCTATTCTACCTTGATATAGAGGATGACTTGTCTAGTTGTAAAATTTTATGATGCATGGCTATGACACAAGAGGCTATGTCATGTTAATTTTGATAACTTGGTTAGTATCAGTAACATGAGAAAAGTAAGAGGTTTACCTAAGTTGAAGAAGCTTGACAATATAATGTGCAAACAATGTCAGTTAAGCAAAATGACAAAGTCAGTTTTAAGAGTAAAACTCATACCTCTAAAGGAATATTAGAGATTGTTCATATTGACTTGTGTGGACCAATTGAAGTGCAAAGCTACAAAGGAGATAAGTAAATTATGCTACTTCTTGATAATTATTCTAGAATGATGATAGTTATGTTTGTGGAACAGAAATCTGATGCTTTCCAAATGTTTAAGTGGTACTTAGCAAGAGTTGAGAAGGAAATAGGTAAAAGTCTAAAATGTTTGAGATCTAACAAAGGAGAAGAATTTGCATTAAATGAGTTTGAGATGTTCTGTAATGACAGAGGAACTAAAAAAGGAAGGGCCTTCATTCATTATTTCTTTATTGTTGCTACCCCTCTACCTGCCACCCACCACTATTAATCCCCACCCAACCCCATAACTATGCCCCCCACCCATTCCCACTTAGGTTTTATTAGTTTTCTATGGCTCATTTACCATAGGGTGGAATGGGTTCTATTTAGGCATACATCTACTCCTAGAACCCCTCCACGAAATGGAATTGTTGAAAGGAGGAACAAGTCTGCAATGGACTATTCTAGGATACTCATGATAGAGAAAAATATTGCCTTGAAATATTGGAGAGAAGTTGTAAGTACAATTTTCCATACCTTGAACCATGTACAAGTCAAGAAAGGTACTCATTCAACACATTTTGAACTATAATATGGATACTCACCCAATGTAAAATATTTTAACGTATTTGGAAGCAAATTTTTTATTCTCAAAGATTTTAGGAATGGTAAACTAGATGAAAAAGTGAAGAAGGTATATTCTTAGGTTATTCCACAAGAAGTAAAGCTTATAAGTGTTTAATACTAACACTAACAAAGTTTTGGAAAGTGAAAATGTGAAATTTCATGAATATATAGAAGTACATGAGGCTGAACCAATGAAGGAACTAGAAGAATACAAACATTTGTATACTTTTATGAAGGCATGCCTACTAAAAAAGATGTTGCAAATAAAGTTACAAACCAACAAAAAGATTCAATGACTGGTGAGTCACATACTATGAATGTCGAGTTGCATTCAAAAACTGAGCTACATTCAGATGCCGAGTTACAAAATGAAGTTGAGGCACATTCTGATTCTAAGATTAGTGTACATGAGAGAGATGTTGAACTACTTGACAGAGATGTACATAGTGACTCAAAAGTTGAAAGACCAAATGAAGAAACTAGAGCTGAACCAAGATTGTCTAAATATGTCAAGAGACATCATCCTACTGCATAAATCATTGGAGATAAAAATGCTAGACTGATAACAAGGAACAAGTTAAGAAAAGATACATGTTTGTTGAGCATGAAAGAACCCAAAACAATGAAAGATGCCTTAGAAGATTTAGACTAGAGTAAAGCCATGAAATAAAAGATTGAACAAAATGAGAAAAAAAAGACATAGATTCTAATTCCTAGACCAGAAGACAAAAATGTGATTGACACCAATTGGGTATACAAAAATAAGCTAGATGAAAATGGTGAAGTCACAAGGAAAAAGGCAAGATTAGTCTACAAAGGATATGCACAAGAAGGAATTGACTATGGAGAAACATTTTCCCCTATTGCTAGATTGGAAGGAATAAGAACTTTTCTTGCTTATTCTGCATACAAAGGTTTCAAAGTTTATCAAATGGATGTTAAATCTACATTTCTTAATAGTATATTAGAGAAAGAAGTTTATATAGAACAACCATAAGGATTTGTTGATGTTAACAATAAAAACATGGTATATACATCACTCAATCAAAGTATGTCAAGGAGATATTGAAAACTTTTGGATTAGAGGATTCCAAGCCAATAAGTACACCTATGGTGATAGGATATTAATTTTCAAAGAATGATGATTCAGTTGAGGTGAATCAAACATTATACAAGTCTATGATTGACAAATTACAATATGTAGTACATAGAAAACCTGATATTGCATTATCTATAGGGATAGTTACAAGATTCTCTTTTAATCCTAGGGAGAATAATTTGATGGCTGTAAAGAGAATAATGAGATATCTTAAAGGAATTGAGGAATATGGTCTATACTACAAGAAAAATGAGAAATTTGAATTAAGAGCCTACACTAATGCTGATTCGGCTGGAAACATTGATGACAGAAAGAGCACCAGTGGAGGAGCATTTTTCTTAGGAAAGAGGTTGGCTACATGGACTAGCAAGAAAAAAAAAATTCTCCTCACAATCTACTATTGAAGTTCAACATGTTGCTACTACTGTAAATTGTGCAAACATTGTATGGATCAAACAACTACTCAAAGGTATGAAGGAAGAGATCACTAAACTAGTGATACCTTATTTTGATAATAAAAGTGCTATAAATATATCAAAGAATCTTGTGATGCACACAAAGACTAAGCACATTGCAATCAAGTATCATAACTTGAGAGAATTAGTTCAAGAAAAGAGGTGAATATGGAATATGTTAATAGAAAAGAGAAAACTGCTGATATCTTTACAAAAGCATTACCTAAGGATGCTCATGAGTATCTAAGAGGTAAAATAGGGGTGATACCCCTATCTAAGGCTATCTAAGAAAAAATAAGAGTTTCTTGCATCAAATGAGTTGATTGACATATGTTACACATTGATGTAGTGGATTTTACTTTAAGAGTTGCCTAAAGAAATCAAAAGAGCTAAAATTACAAATTAGTCACAAGCAAGGTGACAAAGGGAGAAACTGACGAAGTTTATATCTACATATTAAGATGACAAGTCTTTGGAATTGTTGTCAAAGAGGGAGAAATACAAGAGATTGGAACTGATCAAAAGAGATATTGAAGTTAGAAATAAATGAAACAAAGAGGGAGAAATTATACAACCTAGTATGAGAGAGAAATTCATTCTGACTACTGAGAAGGAAAGTGTATTTGCTGATTACATCTACCTAGTAAGAGAAAAATAAAGTAGAGGGAGATATAAGAAGTAATTCAAAGGGAGTCATAAGGATGAGTTAATTGTCTATTGATCAGAGCATAACAGACTTTTGTGACCTATTCAGAAGATGAACATTGTTGATAGAGGGAGAGATTTCAATACAAGGAATTATTTTTTAGTATTTTGTTGGTCTTACTATTTTAACCAAGTCAATTTGGCTTGCCATCAATACCAAAGAGGGATATTTTTGAAAATAGATTGATACAAGTATGATACATATGTTCCAATCATTGTTTTGTTGCAGATTTCAAACTTGCTATTTTTCTAGTAAGACAATTGCTTATATGATTTAAGTACTATCACTTATTTGATTGATGAAGAGGATTTGATCAAATGATGTAACAATAACACCTAGAGGAAAGGTTGAGTTATGATATAAAAAGGAGTACAAGAATCAACTAAGACAATGATATCATAGTGCATTGATAATCTACTTAAGGCTACAAAGGTTGGTTACACTAAGCAAATTTAGAAGAACAAGTTTAACAAATTTTGTCTACCAAACTTGATGAAATGGATAGTAGGTGCCAAGAAAAGTTAGTGCAAGCCAACTAGAGAATCATTTGGAGTTGAGTAAAAGTCTATTTTTGTGTATGTCAAGCAAAATAGTTGATTGTGAGTAAGGTTTTTTTATTAAGGAAACAATGCTTTAAACAAGCCCTGAAACCTTGAACATAGATAAAACAGTCAACAATAAAATGTTAAAGAATACTGAGAACAATAAAGAAAAAGAAAAGACATCTCCCTAAAAAAGAAATACACAAGAAAAAGCCAAGGAGAGACACCAAAAAGATAGGGTAGCCCACAAAAGGCTAGGGAGCTTTAGACAATGTCTATAAGCATCTCAACAGCATTGATCTCGAGCTCAAACAACTTTCCAGCTGCCTCTTTCATCTTCAAAAGCTCTTGATCAGGGGTCAGAGTATCTTTTTTCTTGGTGCTTGATCTAGTTCATTTCCTGGCTCCTTCATCAAGAGTCCCATCCTTAAGGTTGATGTTCAGATCCTACTCCCTGCATATATTCTGGTTTTCCACATAGTGAATGAACTTTTTGATATTTTCATTGTCCTTGAGAATGTTAATGTTCTGCTCAGCTATGCCTTGCATAGTCTTGTCCATCTAAAGGGTTCTAGTATTCATTGCATCTACTCTTTTGTCCATACTTTTCTCATCCTCGTAGACCCTATTCTTAATTCTATATGTCTCTCTTTCTAGAGTGCTCAGTCTATGTTTGAGGTCAAGGATTTCATGGTATATCCACTTAGTGGTTCGGTAGCTATCCACTACACTATTTTTCACATTATTCATAACATCCATATATCCAGATTCTCCCTGGCTATGTCACTGAGCATAACCAGGGCTAGATAAATAAGCTCCTCCAATTGGTTCTGCCCTCTTCATTTTCTCTAACCTAGGTTTTAATAAGTTCCCTTTTGATATCCAAATTAGACGAGGCATGGTTAATGTTCCTCCATACCACCTTCATGTCCTTCCCTATAACTAAGCATTTTTAGGTGGTAGTGCCCAGTTCATCATAGCCCTATTTAGGTTCCAGCTTTGGCCTATCAATTAGATCCTCCTCCACCTTCTCACTTTCCTCCCCTTGTCTATCCTTATTATCATCTGAGATTTTCCTTTTGCACTTTCCAATCCCCATAGCCTCCTCTCTGTTGGCTGACACTTTGATACTTATTTTTCTTTTTCTCTTCCTTTGCTCCATGCCTTCCACCTTCCTAATATTCTCCTCTGCCTTTGCACTTTCACCTCCCATGTCCATCCCTTCATCTCATTCATTGTAACCCCTATCCAAAGAGGTGTCAATATCCTTTATGGGCTCAGGGAGCACATTCTTCTCCTTGCTATCAGTAGTGAGGATTTTTTCCTTGAGCTCCAGTATGAGATCTCAGAGTCCTCAGAGTCTGTGTGCATTTCAAGACTTTCCTCCATATCCGAAGGTGAGTAAATCTCCTCAGACTCATAGAGTCCCCTTTAATTTTCTTGCTCACTTTCCTATCTTTGACATGCTTACTGATAGTCCTAGCTTTAAAATATTCATAGATTAACAACAACCCCTCATGGAGTGCTGGGTTCCTTATTTTCTTTTCTTGATACTCACTTATATTCTCATTCATGGAAGAATAGAGGTAAAAGGGAATAGAGATTTTCACCTTGTACCTAAAATGGTTGAGTAGCACAAAATGGTATGTCCAAATGTGGTCAAACCTAGTGTCGAGGATGATGTATTTGATGATGGCCTGAAGCACGAATCTCCATAGAGGCTTGATTGATCCTGAGAGTTAGTGGGTGCCTTTCTTCACCAGCTCCTATTTCTCCTCTTAATTTTTGTGAACTCCGCGACCACCTACCTAGAAACCTTTTGGTCTTTATAGAATTTCTTGCCAATAATAGGGATGCCAGTGACATGGGAGATGATTTCTTTCGTGACCAAGAACTCCACCCTATCAATTTCAACCATGCCCTTATTTTAGTATTTGACCATGCTTTTGGTAAATGAGGGCTTCCATCTGTGAAGGCATTTAATATAGCTTGTGATTTTACCCTTCTTTAGGATGTTCTAGACCTTAGTTCTTCTCTTCCACTTCTGTGCCTCATCCTCCGGCTCCCTTCTATGACATTCCCCCACCATGGTGTTCTCCTCGCCATTGTCTCTATAACCAAAAACATTTTGAACCTACAAGTCTTTAGCTCCCCTCATTTTCTTGCTACTTTTATCCTCCTTAAGAATTTGTTTCCCTTTCACAGTACTTGACATGGGTTGATGGATTTTGTAGATATGGAAAGTATGAGAAATATCTTACTTCCACACCTTAACTCTTTGTATTTCCCATAAATTATTGATTACCATATTAAGTTCACACATGTTAGTATTGATCTCCGCCTGTAGGCAACTAACTTTCATAATGGTATTTAATTATTCCTAATCTGCCCAGGATACGATCCCTCTCAATGCCTTCATTAACTTTTGGAGGGATGTCATTTCCATCTGTCCACTTGGCCACCTCATTATGCTTAACACCCCAATTTTCTAACTTATCCTCCATAGTTTTGGCCTCGCAATACTCATGTGCCACGTAGCTTTTTTCAAAATTTTGGAGGTCTTGGATGCATTCCCCAATGATATTGGCCATAGTCCATGTTGGCTTATTTCTATCATTGAGGTAGTCAATAATATTTTTAGAGTCTCCTTCCAGCCAGAGAAAATTAACTCCCATTTCCTTAGCAAACTTGATAGTTTGATGAGCTACAATGGACTCAACATAATGATTAGTTTGGATACCAATGGGGGCAACATGCTCATTTCTTATGATGCCACCCACCCCAACTTTTCTTGGGTTGCCTTTAGCAGCCCCATCAAAATTGGCCTTGGACTAGCCCTTAGGTTGGAGAGACCACCAACATCCCTCTCTTTTATCTCGTACCTTAGAATTAAGAGTGGGAATGGGACCCTTAGAATTGGTGAAATTTTCCAATAGAGCATTAAAACATTTGTAGAAAACCACCTTCACATTGAACTCCTTGTCCTTGAAAATGCAGTTGTTCCTCTCCTTCCACACTCCCCAACAAACATGGGGTAAGGCTCATAGCCATAATATCTTGGAGTGCTTAACATCCAACTCAGATTGCCATTGAATAAAGAGCTCCAATATGTTGGAGGGGAAACACCAAGAAAAATTGAAAAAAGACAGGAGAAGAGACCAGATAGATAAAATGAAAGGGAAATGTAAGAACAAATGATCAACACTCTCACTATTAGTTTTACATAAAATATACCTATTAGGAATCATGTTACCTATTTTGGTGAGGTTGTCTATAGTGACGATGCAGTTTTAGAGAGGGGTCCAGAAGAAGAAGTTGATCTTCAGAATAATGCTAGGGAACCAAGCTTTAGCCCAGATTAGGGTCTAGTCTTATAAATATAGAGACTCATAGCCAAAAGTCACAGAATGAAGACCATTCACTGTTTGCTCCCAAATAATAGCATGTTGATTGTGAGATAAAGGAATATGTCTAACTAGGTCCATCAGTGGCTTTAGGTCCTTTGAAACCTTAGATATGTCAATCCACCTATTGTGGAATCTATATTCACTCAACCTGCTCCCATATCTTTCAATGCAAACATTGGCCCATCTATTGAAATCCTCATTATCTCAAAGAGGACCAAAGCTAAGCCAATCATCTAGCCAAAAGTTAATATCTTCACTATTGCCCACAGACCACTTGGCTTTTCCAAAAGCCAAGTTATTAGATCACATCAGACCATTCCAGACGAAGCAGTCATAGGGTTGAGTCCCTCTATTGATGAACTCTTTAAGATTAAGGTTGTTAGCATATTTAGACAACAAATTATCTCTCCATTCACTAATGTTGTTGAAATTTCTCCAAATATATTTAGCTTGAAGGGTAGTGTTGAACTATTTCAGCTTGCGGATCCCCAAACCTCCATGCTTCTTAGATTTGCAAATAGAGTCCCAGGCCACCAACGGGTATTTCTTTCTTTTATCAAGCCCCAATCACATGAAGTTCCTTTAAATTGCTTCAAGGTGGACTACCACCTTAGAAGGAATAGAAAAAAGGCTAAGGGCATAAGTGGGTAAGTTTTGAAGAGTATATTTAATCAAAATGACTTTGCCCACCTGGATCAAAGTAATACATTTCCATCCAGTAAGCTTCTTATTGAATCTATCCACAAGATTGTCCCAGAAAGAGTTAGGAGGCTTAAGCCCCAAGGGAAGCCCTAAATAAGTAGATGGGAGCTTACTAGCCTCGCACTCCAAAATATCAACAATCTTCTTCTCCATTCTAGCTGGGGTATTGAAGAAAAAGACCAAGCTTTTTTCCCAGTTAATAAGCTGGCTAGAGGCCCTAGAGTAAGTGTCCAATATATTTTTTTTATAGATCTAGCTTCCTTCATGGAGGATTCACCCCCCATAATAATATCATCAACAAACTACTCGTGAGTAAAAATAAAAGGGCCAGAGGAAGGTTTCAAACCCCCTAGATCCCCTCTCTTCTTGTTGGAGTGAATGAGCCTGCCAAGGCCTTTAGCCAGAATGATAAAGAGGATGGGGAATAAAGGATCTCCTTGGTAGAGACCCTTGGAGGGTTTAAAAAAATTAGAGGGGGCACCATTCACTAGGACAACAAAAGTAGGAGTAGAAACCAATTGGGAGAACAACTTCCTCACTTTAGAGTTGAAACTAAAAGCTTCAAGAATACTATCCAAAAACCCCAAGTCCACCATGCCATAAGCCTTAGAGAGATCCAAATTAAAAATAAAACCCTCCTATTTCCCCACTTCCAAAGTATGGATAGCCTCATGGATTTCCATAATGGAATCCAGAATTTGTCTACCAGGGACAAAGCCCAACTGTTGAGGAGAAATAATAGCCGACAAGATGTTGATAAGTCTATTAGCAAGAACTTTCGCAAAAATCTTATAAAAGGAATTGCAGACACTAATGGGCCCAAAAGAACAAAAGGTATCTTCCCCAATAATCTTAGGAATGAGAACCAGAAAGGTAGCATTAGCTTCTTTCAGAAGGTCTCTAGCACCAAATAATTCCTGGACAACTTGAACAATATCATCATGAATGATATCATAGTACTGTTGAAAGAAGAAGGTGGGGAAGCCATTAGGGCCAAGGGTATTATTAGCTAGGAGTTCAAAAAAAACCTTTTTAATTTCCTCATACTTGGGTATGGCCAGCAAGTCCCAATTCTGATCATTACTAATAATTTTAGGGATGGAGTTGATAACCTCATTCTGATCCTCCATAACCAAGTTGAGGTCTTTAGCGAGCATCACAGAGAAATACCTTATGACCTCCTCAGCAATCAAATTATCATCTTTAAAAGTATCATTCCCCTTATAATCTTACTGATTCTATTGGTTGCCTAGTGTTTCATAGTTGACAAGTGGAAGAATCTTGAATTTTTGTGACCTTCCTTAAGCCAGACAACTCTAGACCTTTGCCTCCAAAAAATCTCCTCTTTCCCAACAATGTTGTGAAGCTTAGTTAGGATTTCTTTCTTAGCATTGAGAGAGATATCATCATATCCCTAGGTCTAGATACCATTTTGAACCTCTACCAATTCCCCAAAATCTTTTCTTTGTCCTGGAATATGTTGCCAAAGTTAGATTTGTTCCACTTGCGGATCTTAGATTTAATATATCTAAGTTTCTTAGAAACCTTATACATCACAGTCCCATCCACATCAATATCCCACCAATCTTTAATTTTATTATTCAAACCATATGTAACATCCACATTTTCTGAAATATGAAGGGAAAAGCCTTTTTCCTATTGATTTTGTCTAGGGTAAGGGAGAATGGGAAATGGTTTGAACTAAATCGCACAAGAGTAGAAAGCTTACAATGGAAGTTGCCTAGCCAATCCAAAGAAATGAGAACTCTATCTAATCTAACCTAAATGGAAGCCTAGCTAATTCTCCTATTGGACCAAGTGAACTTGCAACCACCAAGGTCCACATTAAGAAGAGCCAGATCTCTAATTAGATCAGCCAAGTGTTGTCTGCTTTAAACATCAAGTGCAAGCCCTCCTAACTTATCTGAAGCTAGGAGAGGAGTATTAAAATCTCCCATAACAATGCATTTGGTATCACCTAAGTTAAAAGCCAAATCCCAAATTTTGACCCAAAAAATCCTTCTACTATTTTGAGTGTTGGGAGCATAAAGATTCAACAAAACCCACCTAGTCTGATCTAGAGAGTTAAAAAAGTTCATAAGAAGAATGTTGCTTTCATTATAAAGGATGGTAGCTTCCAACAAGTCCTTCCAAATAGTGAGAAGACCTCCCAAAGCACCCTCTAAGTTTGTGGTAGAATTTCTCATTCTTTTACCAAAAGAAATCATCTCTGTCTTATCCTTTTTTATTTTGGTTTCTTGAATTAAAAAAACATCTAGCCTATGGTCCCTTACCATATTCCTAACTATCTCCTATTTGTGGATTCCATTGAGTCCATGAATGTTCTAGGAAATTATCTTCATGCTTTGATTGAGGAGCATGATTCCTGGATGGTTCTATGCATCCCATCCACAATATTCCTTCTTATTCCTTCCTTTTTGAGTTGGTTCTTGTTCTTCCTTCTTGAATTGTTGGATTTGTTTTCAATATCAGATTTCACCTTGCTCCTAGTGGTAGTTGGAGAGGGTGAAAAATGATCATAACTATTCTTCTTTCTATGCTTGACCGTAGTCTAGGCAGCCTCATATTCCTCCTTGCAGTTATCAAAGAGAACTTCCAATTTGGTAAGGTGCCTTGAGGTTGTAGTTGAAAGTCTTTCAAGGATTCGATTAATAGTCTTAGGGGATACCCTATTGATTGGGCTAGTGTTGGATTCCTAGGAAAGAGGAGGATCTGGCAGCTCTCCACTAGATACCACTAGGGAATCCGGGACAAAAGATAAATCCTACTCCATATCTTTCGTATTCAAAGCCTTGTTCAGACCATTCTTCTTAGGAGAGGAAATCCCCCCCTTTTTGACCAATTTGGGAATAACAAGGGTAGACTGGCTTCTCTAGGACATTTTATCTATCATTAGGCTTATCCCTCTTGTCATTTCCTTTTGCATCCCCTGTATTTGTGTTCCTAGGAGCTAAGACTTCTGAAGGGCTATCTTTAACCATTGGGTTGTCCCTACTATCTTTCCTTGCTACAACCCCAATGTTCTTGTTATTAGCATTTTTCTCGATCCATAGTTTTTGGGTTCATTAACTATGTTCATGCCTACTTTGTTTTGGGCTTTTCCATACTTTCTTTTCCCTTTGAATATTGGGCAGGTACTCACTTTATGGCCTACCTTTTTGTAATGGAAACACACAAAAGGGACACTTTTATAGTCAATCTATTGAACCCTTCTTCCCAAACTAGATTGGAATTCAATCACTTTGGGCATATCCTATCCCTCAGTTACCCCAACACATATTCTGGCATATGTGAGCCTTTTCTTGGCTGTAGTGATAGGATCAATAGACATAAGTTCTCTGAAGGATCTGGCTATACCATCAAAAACATCCTCATGCTAGTATTCTAATGGTAGTTTAGACAACCTAATCTAGACAGGTGCCTAGGTTAGGAAGTCATTATTTAGGTCTAGGTTAGAAGTCCACTTTTGGAGGATGAGAGTAGACTTTCCCAAAGACAAGTTTCCCACACACAGGATTTTGGTGTATTCCTCTAAGCAAGAGAACTAAAAATTTAAAAAACCCTTAGCCATGGTTGTAACCTCAACATGCCCTTTCAACTCCCATGTGTTCCTAGCAAAGATCCTAACCAGATCTATGTTGGGTCTAGGGCCAATGAATTTTCCCACTAACATAGTCACCATACTTAGGATATTATCGTCGATAATTTCTTTGGGGACTTCCAAAGTGAAGATTCCCTTCTCCTTATTAGATTTATCAATGATTTTGGGAAAGGTCAACTTACCTATTGGCTTAACCTCGAAGAGATTCAACCAACGACCCCAAGCCCTTGGGGTCCCTCCTCCTGAAGACCTAGGAATAGGAAGACCCTTCTCAGCTGGGTGTGTTTGCACTTCACCTGGGTCCCCATCCTTTGGGGCATTGGCATCTTGCCCTACCTTTTCTTGCTTTACATCTACAACCTATTCTCTGATTCCTATTTTCTCTAGATTCCCACCCAAAGACCAATTCAAATTTTTTCTCTACTCCTCTCTGCTCACCATTTTCCCTTCTGCAAAAAATTAATGATGATTTTGATGCCGAGTAAAGTTTAGTTAATGCTGAGCACCAGTAAAATTTAGTTTGTGCCATGTGATTTTATAGAGGATGTCAAGCAACACAATTTATGTCAAGCATCAGGAGCAAGTTAATGATGAGTGTCAACATTATAGAAAAGATCATGAATTTGATGGACCTGAGATGAAAAGTTTGTTTTCTTAGATTGTATGAACCATGTGGAAGCTAAGAGTGATGAGTTGGTGGCACAAAATTCATGGTAAAATTTTTTGGGACAAATTCAAAGATGGTTGAAGGAGAATTTTCTAGAAATAAAATGGAATGAGGGGTAGAATCATTGAATCCTACTTAATCTGTCCTAACCCTAAACTGGATGAAAGAGAATGAATGAAAAAAATCTTAATTCTCTATTTATAGGGATGAGATGTTAGAAGCAAGGGTTTTCATGTGCAAGAACTTAAGGAAGACAAAGAGTCTAGGGTATTTCTTCATTCAGTGACCTAAGTGAAGAGTCTACATCGACAAGTTAAGTAAGAAGGCTTAAGGGAATGGATACTTGAAGGGTGAACAAGCTATCAATGTTGAAGTGTGTGAAAGTTAAGTAGACTAGAGGACTAAAATAGAGATTTGTAATTTGCAAATGGATTTGTAAGTTGTTATTAGATCACGCCTTAGTGTTACTCTCTAATAATTCTATCAGTCTAGGGTAAATCTTTTGGATTAAGGTTGACTTAACATTCATTTGTAAATCCTTTAAATGGGTGACATTCCAAGTGAATAGTCCAAAGTCCTCTAACAAGGCTCACTCCTAAGGGTCACACTTAATAGTGTGCATTGTAACCATTAACAAGATTGGCCTTTCATAGGGCATCACTTCAGAAGAGTGAGAAAGAGTAGCATGTTACTGGTGGGTTTTTCCCAAATTGGGTTTCCACGTAAATCATTGCGTTAATTGTGTTATAGAATATGTTATGTTTCATGTTTACATCTCTGCAATTGATTTGATAGTAACCTACAAGTTTTAAGAGACTGCATAATCTTATGGATGCATACATGATGATAAATGTTTTATGGGTTCACTAAGCTGTGAAAAGTTTTATTTGTACATTTGGACCTTGGATAACTAATTCACCTTCCCCTCAATTATTCTAAAGAATTCCAACAAGAATAGATTATGGGTTATCTAATCCTACAGGATGAATTAGTAAATGATTGGCCAATTTGATGAAATAAATGTAGGATTATCCTTCAATGAAATCCAATGATTATGTTGATCAACTAGGATGATGGTGGGTAGATTAAAACCATGATCAAATTGATTGGATGATTAGGATTGACAAAATTTCAAGGACATATGATATGGATTACAGACATGTGACATTTAATGAACATTATAAATGCCACATGATTGAAGTTGATTGATAAGATTGATCATAATAACATCAAAAGACATCACCAATATTATTAAATTGATTGTATAAGGCCACAATCTAACATAGAGGGAATTAATAATGTTAATGATTGAATGATAAAGATGATAGATTGACCTAGTACCAAGGTGTTTGTACGAGTTGATGAAATCCAACTCCATAGCTCACCAAGATCACCTGCATGCATTAACCTAAGTAAGCTTAAGTAAATAGAATAAATAATACACCCCCCCTTAAGTACAACCTAGGGGAATTCCTTAAGCTCAAAAAAACTAAGATGAAATGCAAAATGGGTCCTGGAAATGAGGCCATGTTAGGTACCCATGTATAATGCAAAGAGATGCAACCTTTGAAAATGGGGAAAGAGAGAAAACCATGTGGGAAAAAACCTCCCCAAAAAAGAGGTAAGAACCTAGTGAAGAACTGAAGAAGCTTCCAACTAGGGGAATGTCCGCTAAAATATGAAAAAATGGTGATCATGAAGATCATCACTGAAGCATGAAGAAACCAAAAATCCTACCATTAGAAGAAACTGCTGATCTAAAGAAGCTCCATGAAAGAAGAAGGCATGAACCGAGTGTGTCTATAGGGTAGATGATCCATCTTACCATAATGCATAGGTAGCTAGCCATTGCAATTGTCTCGTATATAGGATCAACCATTGAATACATAGCTCACATTATTGAACCATTGAATCAAGGATGTATTAGAAAAATAGCATAAACCCCCCTTAATGCAGATGGGGTGAGATGATAGGCAAATGAGAAGGTAGGCCAAAATCCTTTGCAGACAAAACTGAGAACGACGATAGAGGGAGGGGTACAAGCACCTATAAAGACATGGTCACACCGAATTTGCATGGGGCTAATTTCATGGAAGGGACGCTCACTTGACAAAGGAAGAGGGCATAAGAATGGCAACAACTATCCCCCCATGGTGCTTTATAAAAATAGTGCAAGTACAACTATCTCAAAACAACATTTATGAACCTAAAATGCAAGAGTGGCACTTTATCTTAGTACGTATACATAAAAGTGCTTAAAAATGATGTCTACAATGATCAAAAAAGAAAACAAGCTAATAAAAAAGATAGTACAACTCAAAGAAAAAGATTTCATGCTAGGCAAATAATCCTTAGACCTGAAACACCCAATGGTAGATATTTTAGATATCTACCATTTGCCTAAAGATTTCATACTAGCTTTCCAAAAATATAACGTTTTCAAAAAATTGACATGGGACACAAAAGATATGCATGCCAGAGTAAAAAATAGAACTTTGGACTTCTACTAAAAAAATGGGTAACAAAAATACATCAAAACCAAAAAATACCTACACTAATGTCTCCATTTTAGAACTAGCTTTCCAATTCTTATTTTGGATTGGAAAAATACCTCTATATGCTCAAGTTATGGCCAATAAATCAATTGTAGGTCAAAAAAGGACCCTGGAGAGCGCGGTAGGGGTGTTGATGCAGGGTGATGTCAGCAAAAGACTATGTTAAAATTGACAGCTTCTAAGCCATCGCAACAAAAAAGAGCCACATGGTAGTACCACATGGATGCCATGTGGTAGGGTCCATGTGGCACCTGTGCCATGTGTCACCCCCATAGCTGCTGACTATGCAACCAAACTTCCACACGGGCTGACTGTATAGAGTAGTGGTGTAGGAGTGGCTCTATCCAAGTAGAGTAGAGGAAACTGGAGGTGGTGGTAGGAACTTTGGCAGAGCGAAGCTACAAAATAGGGGCGCTGCTAGAAGGGCAGTTGGTAGGTGGCGGTCAGGCCGTGGTGGTGCTATGGCTACACAGCCTGTTGTTGTAGCCCATAGGCTGAGTGCTGATGGCACAGCGGTGGCCAACCTATTTTTAATTTTAATTTTATTTATTGCCAAAAAAATCTTGTCCATATGGCTATACAACCACCTACAACTAAAATTTGTTTGCCTCCCGAAGCCCTGTCACCAAAATTGAAAAGTTTTATATGAATCCTGATTGCAAATCACCTTTCAAATCCAATGGCAGCATATATTTGGGCTCAAAGTGCTCTGAAAAAATGCTCTTCCCCTAGATTGAAGAAAAATGCACAAACAAACTAGGGTTTGTGTCTCTGAATTGTGGCTTCAAAAAAACTTCAACGAAGTAGCAACATGGTGGCTCTGATACCATTCAACTCCATAGCTCACCAAGATCACCTACATGCATTAACCTAAGTAAGCATAATTAAATAGAATAAATAATAAATAATTAATTATTTACTCTAACAGTGTTGACATTGCAGTCAATTTCATTATTAGTGACACATACTTATTCAGATAGCAAGTATCTACTAAGCTTATTGTATAGTTAACAGTATTAACCAAGTATTTTAGACTCTACTGAGTTCTATAGTTTTCACCAAATTCAAAGAATAGTATTTAGTTTACACCGAGCAATTTCTATTAGGTTGATGATTATTAGTGTAAACCAAGCTTCTTTGTGTTTATTGAGTTCCTCAGTGCAAATCGAGTTCTATAATGGTTACCAAGTTCATAGTTTCAATGATGTGAATCTAGTGTTGACTGAGCCACTCAGTGTTAACCGAGTGATTAAATTTATGTAGAGCTCATAGTAATAGCATTGAATGAGCTATGTAGTGTGAATCAAGTGACTTAGTTTATATGCCAAGTTTCACAGTATTCACTGAGTCACTAGTGTAGACCAAGTTTAGACTACTTGGAAGTGATCAGTATGGACCAAGCTTCTACATCTACTGAATGCATAATAATATTGAGAATTGATAGTGGATGTTGAGTATCAGAACCTCACTAAGATAGTCTTTAGAACCCGAGTTCCTACAATTGGGCTGACTTTGTGTATTTTGTGTAAACTTGTATTGTAGCTGAATTTTTTAATTTGTAAATTGCATTAGTATATATGTAATGTATCAAACAAGTTTTATGGCATGAGTATGATGCAAATTTGAAGAGAAAAAGTGCGAAATTAAAGGCTACAATATTATAAGGAGTAGCAAAGATTTATCAATCAAAACAAGGTGATCATTATATTCAAAGGAATCTCATTCAGCAAATCAAGTTGCAGATCAAAGATCAACCACTATTTCATCCTAACAGGTGGATCAGTTAAATCCTTTCACAAGGTAGACTTAGCAGTCTTTTGTAAATTTCTTTATTGAGTGCATACTTTATTGTATGTTTGTAAATCCTTTCACAAGGTGGACCTAACAATCCTTATTGCTTCTAATAGGGTAGATCATCAAAAGCGATCATTGTAAGCCTTAAAAGGCTAACTTTACATTGCAATATTAAAGCTTGTGGGTATCATCCCCACCCCAGTTTTATTTTCTATTTCGAAGGTTTTTGGGTCACCATATTGTGTGTCAAAGTGTTATAAATGTTTTAATGCTTTTAGTTTCCCATGCATGCAATTGAATCATAATTCTCATAAAGGATTAATTGGTAATTAAGGATTAACATGGTGGTGTTGAGGTCAAATTTGATAGGTTTGATAGATTGAAAAGGTACCAAGGGACACAATAATGCCCATGATTGGATAAGTGTTGATTGATTAAGGATGTTTGACATATTTTAGATCAATTAGGGCTGACTTGAAATGGTTTAGGGTTGATTTGGGATGATTTTGGGGTTATTAGAAGGGATTTTGATGATATTGAAATGGTTTAGAGTTGATCAGACAAAATTCTAATGATGTTGGAATGATTTAGAGTCAGTTCTAAAAAGTTTAGATAAAATAGGAACCAATTCAGTAATGATCTATAATTGATCTAGAAGGGGGTGCGAATGATGAGGAACATATCAAAATATGCTCAAATGATAATCAAATTGGCCAAAAGATTAGAATTAGTGAAATGAGAAAACAGACATGCTATAATGAAAATGTGATTAAATAGTAGACACAAACCATTTTTGAGTCTCTAAATTTTGCCCCTCTTTGATACAATGTGATTTAGACCGTTGTGTAAAAGAATAACTAATGAACAATCCATTAAAACATGCCCTAGTTGGGCTGGTATATATGGGTGCTCCCTCGATAAATTGATCAAAAAATACATGTGATAGGTCAATTTATCAATAAAAAAGAGACAAATCCATAACAACAGATGGTTCAAGAATTAGAGCTCAAATGTAAAACTTATGGGGTCTAGAGTACACGAAGAATTGTGACCAACATAAAAAATGCCTCTTACACATCCATTATGTAGCAAAAGGGTTGTAAAAGGGATCATATAGGGGTTTGGAGGTCATTTTCATCCTCTCATTTGGAAGAAGATAGCTCTAGAGAAAGGAAAATGGATAGGCTACCTAGAGAGTAACATTGTAGAGAATGAGTGTGTACTTATCAATGAAGGGTAGATGCAAGACCATTGGTGAGTGCATCAAAGCCCCTCTATGTATTTTATGCATTTCACACATTTCTAGATTAGGTAGGGATTAAACAAGGCTCTAAGGGTAGTTTTTGGCATCTGACCACCCCAAGTACACCCAAAATTCACCCAAGTTCACCCAAGGCATATTTGGCATGACCAACTATACCATGGGGGCACTTGGCATGACCAACTCTGCCATAGGCACATTTGGTAAGCCTAATTGCTCCCCTAGATCTTTTGGGGACTAAAAAAAATGCAAATGGATTGGGAATGGCTTGAAGTGTGTTGTGCATGCTCAAAACCCTTGAAAGAGATCAAAACATAGGTCAACTTGGTCAAACATGGTCAAATTTAGTCAAATGTGGTCAAATTTAGGTCAAACTTAGGTCAAATTTGGCAAAAAGCAACAAAAAGTTGATAAATAATGTATGATCATGCAGGAGGACCTTCCCTTGTTGAGAACGAGGGGACATAGGCTTCAAAGCCTATCATTACATCATAGGATGATCATCAACAGGTAGGATATATTAGTTGGTCTTGGGCTATACCACATTACCTTTATGCCCGATCTTAGGGATAACAGGGGCTCACTAACAACATTGACAAAGAGATGACACTCAAAGATGAGTTCCTTCCATCTACCAAACAGGGAGGCTACCATGACTTTAGAGCATGTATGGCGCATCCTATGAATTTTGATACATGACAAGTTGGCAGTATAGAACCTTGTGATAAGGCGAGTTGTGCTACATTAGATCTTTGGATGTAGGGATGTAGAGTTAGGAATAAGAGATTATGAGATTAAATGGGAGGTGCTAGTAGCTCAGCATGAGCACCTAATTGCAGCAATATGCTGGGTGGTGGGTGGCTTACTGATTCCAAATAGGATAGGACATGGATTCTCCATGGGATTGGGTAGAGTCTTAGAGTGGATGGTGATGGACAAATGATGTTTGCATGGGGGTCTTGCATGCTAGGGATGTTATACATTTACCTCCACTAGGTTACTTACAAAGATAGGTTGTCCTTCAACACTAGAGCCATATTGCTACAAGTTTTGGCCTATGAGCACATAGTCATATTCAAACCTCTTGTAGAGAGAGAGAGATAGGTGGTAGAGGATATGTCATATGCATACATATATAGAGGAGCATTTGTGGAGGGACCATTGGGATACACATTGTACTTCAAACATCAGTTGGACACCATGAGTAAGTTCATATAGAGGCCATATAGAGATTTTCTAGCATGTGAGGATGATGAGATCCACCTTCCATACTGTAGATAGGAGTGATACCTAATTGGGCATACCGTTATTGGGCACTTGGTCATTGAGATGTACTTGCCAAAGAGAGTACATTGGTAGTTTAGAGAGAGGCAAGATGTGCCTACAAGGCATATACTATATTTCCAATTAAGAGTAGAGGTTAGGGAGTGGGGGGAACCTATTAGGACACAGATAGCCTATGCATAGTTGGAGGAGCTATAACCCAGATTGTGGGGAGCAATGAAAGATGTGATGGGTGTAGGCACAACAATGACATATGATAGGTGGTTTTATCAGCATTGATTGAAGAACTTTGATAGATCCAGGAGTGCTAATACTAAGGGTTAGACCATAGGTAGACTAGGGTGGGGAGGAGGAGGATGAGGAGGAGACACATAAAGAGGAAGGAGATGATGAGGATGAGGAGGGAAATGAGGAGGGGGAGATGATGAGGAGGGAGATGATGATGAGGAGAGATAGTGGGGGTGGGGATGATGAGGAGTGTGGAGACACTTGGGGTGGGGATGATGAGGAGGAAGATGGAGACATAGGTGTAGAGGCCCTAACAATGGATATGGAGGAGGGTCCTTTAGATGGTGTAGATGTTATGCTAGTGCCAGTACAACCAGGGTATAGAGAGTTAGAGGTGAAAATGATAGAGGTGATCTGAGGGCTCTAGATTGAATTAGAGGAGTGTCAGATAGAGCTTGAGTAGTTGAGAGTAGACTGTGATCGAGTTACAACAAAGAGGGATACAATGATAGCCTCTCGAGATATAGTAGTACAAGGGGCATAAAGAGTAGTGTAGGAGTCCCAAGACTTCATTGGTAGTATCAGGGATGTGTCTATTTAGGAAGTGGCTATGGTAGTGGCTAATGTATGTGCAAAGGCATTGTACTAGAGGATACACTATGAGATTATAGTACCATAGGAGTGGAGGGTAGAGAGGATACTCTTAATGGACATAGAGGACACAAAGAAATGGGGGAGTGATGGGACTGATGAGGCCACCATAGACTACTGAGGGGTCATCTTTGAGGCCAAGTAGAGGCTTTGAGGCTAGAGACAACAAAAATTGACACATACATACTCTTATGCAGAGGGACTTCTTTTGATTTTTTTATGCTCTTTCATGGTTCATGCCTACATGTAATTAGTATTGATGTAAACCATGATCATGTAATATGATATTGTGTTGAGACATTTATGATATGTAGGTATGTTATGATGACAATATGAGATGTGTTATGTACATGTTTTGTTGGAAGCATGAATGCTGATGATATTTCAATGGGGGAGTATTGTAGAAACATAGTTAGATCATTATCATAATGATATGTTACATTCATGATTGTGTTTTTCATTGATGTCAACATAGCAGTTTTCTATGGTATTTGATAGAAGAATAACAAAAATATCAAGTTGGTATGGATAGATCATTGAGCATTTTCAGTAGCAAGGTTAAAGGGAGATACTACTAAGTATCTATTATATGCAGCTAACCTCATAAGCATATGATATTAAGTCTGGAAGAAGTTATGCAAGTTTTGGTGAAGACTATTCTGAGATAGAGTTTACAGAGGCATGTTTTGGTAAACTTGTTATATCTCTTAAAAGAGTTATTATTATGAGAAGAAAAAGTTAAAGATGTGAAGAAGACATTTTGGAGATGACGTGGCCAATTTTTCTTGTGATAGTGACACATGTAAGAAAAAAATTCAAGTTTTAAGGCAGAAGATTAATGTTATCACTAAGCGTAAAATGTTCTCAGTATGGTCCTATAATAATTAATTGAGAAGGTGTAACAACCAATGCAAGGAATTTTTTTATGGATTTAGTATAAAAGGAAATTTTTCTTTATCAAAAAAGGAAGGATGTATCAATGCATGTGGATAATTGTAAGCAACACAAGTGTGGAATGCGAAGATAAGTAGAGTAGAGTGGAAGTGAAGGAAACTACATTGCCAAGGTCTTATTGTGTGATCTGAATTTGGAAACTTAGATCTAAGGTTCATGACCTAGTCTACAAGGTTTGATAATGATTGGTCTAGTTGATAGGATAGAGGAAGAAAGTTAAAGTACAATTCATGCAATTATGCAACAAGGAATAGTTGAGAGATTAGTTCGACAATGAGTTCAATGATCTTTTCCCAGAAGGTATTTGAACATTGGGTCCTTCTATCTTCTACAACACCTAACAAGGTTAGCACAACTCTTAATAGGGTTGGAATCTCCTAATAGGGTTGGCACAACTCCTAACAGGGTTGGAATCTCCTAACAAGGATTCAAAGTCTCCTAATAGGGACTCATATGTACTAAATGTTGTAATAGATTCCTAATATTTTCCATCCTCTAACAAAAAATATTTATATTAGTATATCATCTTTTCAGCATCACTCCCACCTAAGTTTTCCCTCTAATCAATGGTTTCCCTAGTCAGCATATTTGGTGTAATTGTGTATGTGCATCTTTGAATGGTTGCTATTTACTTTGGTTGAATGGTTAAGATTGTTTAAGGTTAATAAATATTTTAATTATTAGATAACTGATTCACCCCCCCCCTCTTAGTTATCTTGGTGGACTATTGTTTCTAAATTGGTATTAGAGCATCAGGTCCTTGAAGATAAAGTTTAAAAACTTTGGGAAATCTATGGCAAACATGTTCAGGAAAGATAGTCCAAAGTTAGATGGAACAAATTAGGATAGCTGGAAGGAAAAAATCTAGACACTTATGCTATGTATGGGTCTAGGATATTGGATCTTGACAAAATCATCAAAGAAAATTATTGTTAAGAAATGTTTAGAAACTTGTACCAAGGAAGAAAGAGATCTTTTCATGTGCGACATGAGAGCTAGAGAAGCACTATTGTTTGGACTTCCTAAAATTGAATACAACTAGGTAAAATCATTGTTACTTCTCATTTGATTTGGAAAGCTTTGGAAAATAGTTTTGAAGGTGATGAAAATTGTAAGAAATTAAGGCTATAAAGTTGGATTTGTGCATTTCAAGATGCTAAAATGGCAGAAGATGAATCTATAAGAACATATGTGGGCAGAATATCAGAAATTACTGCAAGTATTAGATCTGAAGGAGGAACTAAAGAGGATGATGAGGTTATATGGAAGATATTGAAAATATTAAGACCACCATTTAAGCCAGCAATTCAAATGATATAGTTGTTGATCTCTCGTACCAAAGATTTCACAAAGGAGACATTGCTTGGAAGACTTGAAGTAGTTGAGAACGAGCTTAGATAGTCTAGAGAATTGACCAAAACTGAAATAGCTTTCAATGCCTTGAATATTCAACCTAGTTTATCAAGGAGCACAAGTGCTAAAGGAGATTTTGTTAGCAATAGAAAATTTGATGAGGATTGAAGGATTGAAGAAGGAGTAGCCCTTTTGGTAAGAAGAGAAAAAGATGGTAAATTTTTTTTTAAATGTTGGACTTATAATGAATATGGTCATTATGCATCTAACTGTCCTAAAGAGAGAAAAATTATAGAGGAAATTTCAAAACTATAAGAGATAGAGAATGTTTGTAAGCAAATGAAGAAGATGGTTCCGATAAACAAGTAGTAAGTTCTAGTGATGATGAAATTGGATTTGTAGATAGTAAAGAAGAAAGTTCAAAGAAAATGGCTTTGGTATCATAGGTTGAAAAGAAATCTGATTAGATAATTGATAGTGGTTGTTTACATCATATGACTAGTGATATGAACAAAATTTTCAACTTAAAAAGTCATGATGGAGGCATTGTCAGAGTTGGAAACAATGCAACATGCCAAGTTAAAGGTATTGGATCTATAACTCTTGATGGTAAGACTAACACTGAGGTTGTATATTTTGTTGATGGTTTGAAGCAAAATCTTTTGAGTGTTGGACAACTGTTAGACAAAGGTTATCAGTTGCAATTCATAGAGAAGACATGCATGATTAGAGATAAAAAATGGAAAGGTAATTGGAATAGGAACTAGATCTAGAGGTAATGTATTTTAGTTGAATCCTATTGAAATGACATGTTTGGTTGCTAAGGTAGATGAAAATTGGCTATGGAATAGAAGACTTTGTCATATAAAATTTGATAGCATTGTGAAGACTAGTAGCATGTTTGCAGTTAGAGATTTTCCTAAGATTTTATAGCCTACTAACATAATTTGCAAGGAGTGTGTGTTGGCAAAGGATAACAAAACTTATTTTCCCAACAAGAAGTTTACAAATGATTTTTTTTTGGAGATTGTATATATAGCTCTCAATGATCCTATGAAGACTAAAGGATTCTATGGTGAAAGATATTTCATGATTTTAGTTGACGACTTTTCTAGAATGATGTGGGTTGCATTTCTTAAAGAAAAATCTAAGGCATTTGATAAGTTCAAGATATTTAAAAGTCGAGTTGAGAATGAATTAGGTATGAAGATTAAATTTTTAAGATCAAATAGAGGAGGAGAATTTACTTCATATGAGTTTAACATCTTTTCTGAAGCTAATGGAATAAAAAAATAGTTATCAGCTTTGAGAACCCCTGAATAGAATGGTATAATAGAGAGAAGAAATAGGTTAGTAACTAAAGCAACAAGAGCTATGTTAGCTAAGAATCTTGTATCCAAGATGTTTTGGAGAGAAGTTGTGAATATTACAATATACACTATGAATAGAGTGCAAGTTAGGAAAGACACAAACAAGACCCCTTATGAACTATGGTTTGGTCACTCACCTACAGTTAAGTATTTTAGAATATTTGGCAATAAGTGTTATATCAAAAGAGATGATGATATTGGTAAGTTTGATGCTAGAAGCGATGAAGGAATGCTTCTTGTTTATTCATTGAAAAGAAAGGCTTATAGATATTAAAATCTAAGAAGTAAGACTTGTATGGAAAGTGCAAATGTGAGAGTTGATGAGAAATTTAGGATACAAGAAAGAATAATTGATTACAATTTAGATGATGAGAATGTTGTTACTAAACCAAGGAATGATGAAGTATTCTTTGAGACTAACAATGATTTGTAGAATTAAAAAGAGCCAAGGTAGGAACAAAGCTTAGAACCTTCAACAACGCTAAGAGTTGAGATAACAAATCCTACTTTGAGTAAGAATATCACAAAGAATCATCCACTCGAGCAGATCATTAGAAGTAGAGATATAGGTGTGATGAAAAGAAGCAAATTCAATGAAGAACTATGTTTGATATCTCAAGTTGAACATAAAAATGCAAATGAAACATATAAAGATGACTACTAGAAGAAAGCTATGAAAGAGGAATTGGATCAGATAGTAAAGAATGAGAGATGGCAATTAGTTCGGAGACTAGCAAACAATAATGTGATAGGAACCAAATGGGCATTCAAGTACAAGATGAATGAACAAGGTGAAGTTGTAAGAAAAAAAGCAAGACTAATATGTAAAGGTTACTCATAGTAAGAAGGAATAGAATATGATGAGACCTATGCTCCAGTGGCAAGAATAGAAGTAGTAAGATTATTCTTAGCCTATGCAACACATAAGAAATTCAAAGTATATTAGATGGATGTAGAGTCAACATTTCTGAATGGAGAACTTGAAGAAGAGGTATACATAGAACAACCTAAAGGTTATCCTTTGAAAGATGACAAGGACATAGTATGAAGATTAAAGAAAGTATTTTATGGATTGAAGCAAGAATTCAAAACTTGGTACAAAAAGTTGGAAAAGTATTTGACAAAACTTGGATATAGCAAAGGTATGGCAGATAATAATCTCTATTGGAAAGAAATTGATGACGGATTAATGATCTTGGTAATATTTGTTGATGATATCATATTTGGAGGAAATGATGATGAAAGTGATAAGTTTGAAGAAGAAATGAAGAAGGAATTTGAAATGAGCATGATAGGAGAGATGAAATATTTTCCAGGATTACAAATTGTACAAGATAAAAAAGGAATCTTTATTTCTAAGACTAAGTATTTGAAAGATTTACTGAAAATGTTTGGTTTGGAAACATGTAAATCCATTGGACTACCTATGGTAACTAGACATAAGTTATCTAAAAAGGATGAGACACCTACTATTGAGTAGAAGAAGAACAAATTTATGATCAAAGGATTACAATATCTGACTCACACAAGGCCAGATATAGCAAATGTAGTTGGAATTGTTGTAAGATTCCAAGCTGATCCTAGAGAAGCACATTATGCAATAGTCAAAAGGATATTTAGATACTTGAAAGGAACACTAGAGTTTAGATTGTATTATGATAAATCTAATGATTTCACTCTATATGCTTATATTGATGGTGATTGGGTAGACAATATGGATGAAAAAAAGAGCACCAATGGTGGAGCCTTCTTTCTTGGAGGAAGCTTACTTTCTTGGCTAAGAAAGAAGTAGGATTGTACCTCACAAGGTATAGTGGAAGCAAAATATGTTGCAGCAACAAATAATTGTAATCAAGTTGTCTAGATGAAGAAGATACCTATTGTCATATATTGTGACAACATAAGAACAGTAAATATGTCTAAGAATCTAGTGTTGCATTCTATGGCCAAGCACATTTCTATCAAGTATCACATGTTGAGACAGAAAGTTGTAGGAAAGGAAATTAGATAGGATTATGTAAGCACTAAAGAGTATATTACAGATATTTTCACTAAGGCTCTTCCTAAAGAGACTTTTGAGTATTTGCAAGGTATGGTAAGGGTTATGCACCTTCCTACATCGGAATAGATGATGCAAGAAGTGCATCGGTCTAGTGTAACAGAGCACTATTGTTTGTCTAGACATAATGCTGATGCTTCCTATATGGGCGAGTATCTGTGATAGACAGAGTCATCAAGAACTCTTGTTTGATGTTGTTCTTGAATAGTCTTTGGACCACTTGAGCTAGTCAGAGATAGTTGTTGTAGAGATTGTTGGTTTTTGAAACCTTTGAGATTGATGTCAATGGGGATAAGTTTAGCATGAAAAATAATGTGCATGGAATAACAGTTCAGAAAGCATGGAAAGCAAGTACAACATGTTCAGAAAGAAGTACAATAGGAGAAGTAAAACATTGAAAAATAGTTTGATGTAAAGCACATTGAGGTACATCAATGAGGGATAATGATTGATGAAGAGGATTTGAAAAGAAAGGTCAACAATCTTTAATAGTTGGTATTCTTGGAACTAGGTGTTTTTCATCTATGTTGCCATCAATGCCAAAGGGGGAGATTGTTAGAAGCATGAATGACAATGCTATTCCTATGGGGGAGTATTGTAGAAATATGATTAGATCATTATCATGATGATATGTTACATTCATGACTATATTTGTCATTGATGTTGACATAGCAATTTTCTATGGTATTTGACTAAAGAACAATAGAAAGATCAAGTTGGTACAGATATATTGCCGAGCATTCTTAGTAGCAAGGTTAAAGGTAGATACTACTAAGTGTCTAGTATATGCAGCTAACCTCAAAAGCATATGATATTAAGTTTGGAAGAAGTTATGCAAGTTTCGGTGAATATTATTTTGAGATAGAGTTTATAGAGGCATGTTTTGGTAAACTTGTTATATCTCTTAACAAATTTGTTTGCTCATCATAATGACACATGCACAGCAAGATATTTAAGTTACAAGGCAAAAGATTAATGTTATCACTAAGTGTAACGTGTTCTCAGTGTGGTCCTATTATAATTAATTGATAAGGCGTAATAGCCAACTCAAGGAATTATTTTATGGATTTGGTATAAAAGAAAGACATTTTCCTTTATCAAAAAAGGAAGGATGTATGGATGTGTGCTAATTGTAAGCAACACAAGTGCATAATACAAAGATAAGTAGAGCAAAGTGAAAGTGAAGGAAACTTCATTGCCAAGGTTTTATTGTGTGATCCCAAGTTGGATACTTGGATCCAAGGTTCATGACTTAGTCTACAAGGTCTGATAGTGATTGATCTGACTGATAGGATAGATGAAGAAAGTTAAAGTATAGTTCATGCAATTATTTAACAAGGAATAGTTGAGAGATTAGTTGGATTGTGAGTTCAATGATCTTTCCCTAGAAGCTATTTGGATAGTGGGTCCTTTTGTCTTCTACAACTCCTAACAGGGTTGGATCTCCTAACAGGGTCCATCCTCTAACAAGGAATATTTATATTAGTACATCATCTTGTGGGCATCATTTCCACCAATGTTTTTCCTCTGATCAAGGGTTTCTCTAGTCAACATATCTAGTGTAATTGTGTATATGAATCTTTGTATGGTTACTATTTACTTTGGTTGAATGGTTAAGATTGTTTAAGGTTAATAAATGTTTTATTTATTGGATAATTGTCCCCCCCCCAGTTATCTTGGTAGACTATTGTTTCTAACATGATTTACATGCTTTATATGGATGCATTTAAGTATTTCTATGTGGACTTAATATGATGACATCACATGTTTTTCTCAAAAAATGAATGCAAATGAAATGTAAAATGATGTGAATTCCATGCATGTGTATGTATGTATTGCTTTGGTTTCTTTTTGACTTTTGACATATGTAGAAATGCAGGCTTTTAGATGTTTTTGGTGTATCAAAGTACTAGACCATGGTGGTGGTGGATGAGATGGATGTTAAAAGATAAAGGAGATGAGATGAGGACCAATTAGTATGAGGTGAGGACTTTTTGCTTTCATAAAGTACACTATATGTCAAAGGAGCTTTATTTTGATATGGAAAATGGAATGCAACACATTGTGGAATATAGGCTCAGAGTGCAAATACAAGCCTTTTGCATAAAAATGCACGATGTAGATAGAAAATGACCTTATCCTTTCTGAGGCACATATACATGCCCTAAACTTTCAAAGGGACATTCAATAGACAAAAAAACAAAAGAAGATCATGAACCATCCTGCTCACTCTCATAGATTAGTTTATATCATTGAGTGGCATAGGAACATGATCAAATAAAAAAAAAGAAAAACATAACTCATTCAATAAATAGCATGAGTCAACAACTATTCTCATCCATTATTACTTTCTTTTAGTTCCTTTTTGGTTTTGTAGGGGGTGTTTGAAAGATCAATTCTGTGATAGGTTTGAGTGCTGGTTCGGTTGATAGGATCATAGTCACAAGTTGAATTGATTATTGGTTCTCATTGCTCAGATGAAAGTTCAAAGTGTGATTTTCATTGAAGTGGAGTTCTTTGAGTTTCAGTTTGCAAATGTGCAACTGTTTATGCGAAATAAGTGATTTTCCACACTGATTATTTACAAGATTTATTGCAAATTTTTGGTGGTTTTTTTTTTCTTTTTCTTTTTTTAGGGTTTTGTGGATATTTGATGTTTTTGTGTTGCTAATTTTTCTAAAGATATTTTATGATTTTTAGGCTTTATTTCAAGATTTTTTTTTCTTATTTTTAGGGATTTTTCCAAGACTTTTAATGATTTCTATAAATTTTTTAAAAGACTTTTTATGATTTTTATTGATTTTTTTAGGACATTATATGATTTTTATGGATTTGTTTAGGACATTATATGATTATTATGATTTTTTAAGGGCTTATATGATTTTTAGGTTTTTTCTTAGGATCTTACTTGAAGATTTTAGGATTTGTTCAAGATCATATTTGAATTTTTAGGATTCTTTCAGGATCATAAAGGATTCACAAATGTTAGCTCCAATACAATATGTGATAAGTCCAATGGATAACGTGTTTTTAGGGGACATGCCCCTGGTTCAATTTCAAACTCATACAATGTGTAGGTGATATTCCCCTAGGCAAGACACAAACTATGTACAAAGGTCAAAGACAAAGTATGTATAGACTTGTGAACTTAGGTAAGATGACAAGAGGTATTAACTAGTTTGCATGCCATGATCAAGGACTAGGGATGTCTTATAGTATGAAGAATGTGATCAATGAATGATAAGGGAAGGAAAAACTAGATGGATTCTAATAGATGGAGGAGCAATAACTAATTACACATGGTACATGTTTGCCAGGTCTTCACCATGGTACTTGCCCAAAGCGCTTATTTGCCAAGTTTTTATTTTTGGATGAAATTTTTCTCTTGACTAATTTTTTCATACCAAGACATCTATTTTCCAGGTTTTCATCAAGACATCCATTTTTTTATGACTTTTTTTCTTTTGATATTTTTGTAGGACTTCTTGTCATTTTGTGATATTTCTTCAAGACATTTTTCCATTTTTAAATATATTTTTCAAGACTTTTAGATAGAACCAATTATAATACTTGTAGAGATGCATACTATTGATAGATACATGCAGTAGTTCACCCTCTTGAGTTATAAGTTGATATTCTCTAGACCCAAATTTTGTAGTGACTACATAGGATCCTTCCTAGTTAGGTTCAAGTTGGCCTAGATTCTCTTTGTGTTGTTGGGTCTTATAGTTCATTTTTAGGACTAGATCATTGACCTCAAAGTGGTGACCTCAGACTTTCTTATTATAGCTCCTTTTGAGTCAATTTTGGTAAGCTTGTAGATGTGTTAAGGTGGCTTTCCTCTGCTCATCCAAAATTTCAAGTTCATGTAATATGGATACTCTATAGTTTTCACCATCAATAATTTCCTATAGGGATACTCTTAATGATGGAATTTTAGTTTCAATGGGAAGGATGACCCCAACACCATAGACTAGAGAGGATGGTGTTGCTTTAGTGGGACCATACACACTTTTTCCATAGGCCCAAAGAGATGGATTTAATTGTGGGTGTCAATCTCAACCATAATCATTAACAATCTTTTAGAGGATCTTGACAATGGTCTTATTAGATGCTTCTTCTTGGGCAATACCCCGTGGATGGTAAATACTAGAGTATCTATGGTAGGTGTTGTACTTTTTACAGAGCTTATCACATCCTTGTTTTTAAAAGAACCACCATGATTAGAAATAATGGCTGGGGGAATCCATAATGGCATATGATATAGTTTAGGATGAATCTTGAAAATATTCTTTCGAGTAGTGAATGTTAGAGGGACAACTTCAACCCACTTGGAAAAGTATTCAATTGTTGTGATGATGAATTTATGGTCATCCAAGGAAGGAGAAGTAATAGCTCTGATGAGATCAAATTATCATCATGAAAAGGGAAATAGGGAGATATTGCATGAATCAGATTACTATGTATCAGGTACTTATTATATGTTTTGGCAAAATTGTGAGCATCTTGTTCCATGTGGGGCCAATAATATCCAACTATTACCATCTTCTTGGCTAGACTTAAACCATTGAAATTACCTCCACATATACCTTTATGTACCTCATGTAAGTCAGTTTTGGCTTCTTGTGAATTAAGGCATCTGATAAGGGTTCGATCGAAGGATCTCTTGTAAAGGTTTCAATGACGATGACATATCTAGTGGCTTGATAGATAAGGGCTTGATATTCATTCTTGGATAAGTTAGGAGGTAGGATTTGGGAATGTAGGTACTCATAATTGTCTTGGTACCAGGGGGAATTAGGACCAAAAAGTTCACGCACAAACTTAGAATGAGAGAGATCGAATGCAGGAATCAAGAGTTGTTCTACAAAGAAATTCAAAATGTTTCCTTGGGAGCTGATGGAAAGAGATAGTGATAAATTTAGACTTCAAGGAAATATGCCATCTATTTGGAAAGCATCAAACTTATCATCTTTGATCTCATAGTCATCATTAATTTGTCAAATGACTAACTACGAATCACCATATACTTGTAGATGTTTGTATGTTCCATTTTGATGACTAGCTTTAGTCCTATTATGATTTCCTCACATTCTACTATGTTGTTTGTATAGTTAAATGCTATCTATTATGACTTAGAGATTATATCCCCTTGAGGTGTGACAAACATAATGCTAACTCTTGAACCATTTCTTGTGTGTGAGCCATCAAAGTAAATCTTCCATTCATTAGCTATGTCCATGTTAAATATGGTTTCATCTAGAAAAATCTACTAACACAGGATGATCATATGCTATCGGTGCTTCTAGCAATTGATCAGCTATCACTCATCCTTTGATTGATTTTTAATCTACATATTCTATGTTGAATTCACTAAGGATTATAACCAATTTGGCTAAGCACCCTATGAGAGAGGCTTTACTTAGGAGATGTATTAATGGGTCTATCTTAGAGACAAAGATGGTTTTCTGATGTAGCATGTAATCCTTATATTTTGGGTTGTAAATATGATGACAAGGCATGCTCATTCAATGAGTGAATAGTTCAATTCATATCCCACAAGTGTTCTTTTGATGTAATAAATGACTCTCTCTCCCCCCCCCCCCCCCCCCCCCCCCACTCTCTCTCTCTCTCTCTCTCTCTCTCTCTCTCTCTCTCTCTCTCTCTCTCTCTCGCTCTCTTCTCTTGTTCATCATTGTGTGCTAAAAGTGATGCTAACATTGTTTCTGTAGCTGATATGGATAAAGTAAATTATTTTCCTAGGTAGGAGCCACTAATAGTGGTGGATTCAAAAGATACTCTTGAGTTGTTGAAAGGAATTATCACATTAGCTATTCTATTGAAAATATACTCCTTTATGTAGTAAATGTTGAAAGGAGTTACATTTATCTACTAGTTGTATAATAAACCTATAAATAGACTGTACTTTCCCTTGCAGGGTTCTTAATGTTCTCAGATTTGTTGGAGGAGGCATTTTGAGTATTGCTTTCACTTTTGAAGGGTCAACCTTGATGCCTTTTTGAGAAAAATATATCCTAGAAGTTTCTAGAAACAACTCCAAAGACACACATTTTAGGATTCAATAAAAACTTATAGCATTCAATTCTATTAAATATTTTGTCTAATATGCCCAAGTGATCACTTATTTTAGGGGATTTGAATAGAAGATCATCTACATAGTCTTCCATTAAGATGTGCATGTAATCATGGAAGATAGTAGTTATCACTCTTTGATATGTTGCTCCAACATTTTTAATGGTGAAAGGCATGAAATACCAACAATATGTTCTCCAAGGATGTGTGAGAGCTATTCTGTGTTGATCTTTAGGAGCTATTATGATCTAATTGTATACCGTGAAGCCATCCATTAGTGATAACATCTCATATCTAGTTGTCATGTCTATGATGGTGTCTATATTGGGAAATAGAAAGTCATATTTTTGACATGCTTTGTTGAGATCACAAAAATATGTACATATTTAGATGCCCCCAGAGTGCTTTCTTATAAGTACCAGACTCGATATCCACTCTGCATAGTCAATGGGTCTTATGAATCCTACATCCAATAGTTTCTTTAATTCTACTTTGACAAGGAGAGCTACTTAGGGATGCACCTTTTTCAACTTTTTCTTTACTAGTTTTGCTTATGGTTTTAATGGAAAGTGATGAAGGACTAGTTTAAGATCTAATCCTTGCATGTTTGCATAAGACTAGGAAAAGTTGATTTGTCTCTCTAGAAAGAATATGACAAATTCATCCTTCTCTTCTTTTGACAATGAGGTGCAAAATGTATGATCTATGGAGTGTTGGGTGTTCCCATATTTATTTCTTCTATTATTTAAATAATCAAGGCCGATCTTTCTCTTAGTAGGGGTATGTCCAATCTTCCATCCTCAGGTACCTAAAAGAGGTTTTCACCCTCGAATACATCCTTTTTACATTTTCACAATTTTATAGCGCCTTTCACTTTTCACCACAAGACATACTTTTGTCAATTTTTTTAATTTTCTCTTATTGTCAATTTTGAGACTTGAAGATGGACCTTGATTCCTCAAAATATGCCATGATGCCTTCATAGAGTTTAAAGAATTTTTTCATGGTGTCATTTTTTTCAAATTGATCAAATATCGATGATCCTTGTTTGTCCTAATCAATGAGTTCATGGAAAACTAGAGAAATGCCATCATCGGTGTTAAATAATCTTTGGTTAAAGGAAAAGACATGGGTATCACTATCATATGGATCATGAGCTCCATATTCAAAGGCTAGAGGACTTGGGTCCCATTTTATTTTGTCATAGTATTCTGGATGAGTTTGAGGACTAGGTGATGTTCTAGTGATGTTTTTAACTTCTACTGGTAGGTCATCATGACAAAAAATATGCTCAAGTCCATAGGGTTATCAGGATCTTCGATGTTGGGTTCCGTCTCTTTGGTTTTAGGTAGGGTGTTTTCAGATGTCTTTTCATCATTTAAAGCTTTCACATTCTCACATGAGTATAACTTAGTAATAGCAATGACTTAAATCCAACCCCCAAGCTATGAGGTCATCCTTTTATAGTGATAGATTCAATTATGCCTTAGTTTTTGAGGTCCAAGGCCACTACATCTATCACATCCCTTTTTTTGCATAATGGTAAATCTAGGTCCATACCTTTTCAGTGATATAGAAGTATGTTCTTGTCCTTCCTTATCATTTTTAATCCATGTAGATGTGTTCTTGTAAACATTCTCCTCATGTAGGCCACCTCCACTCGTGAAAGTTGTAGAGGGCTTCTTCTAGAGTGCAAATTTGGACTGTTTGATCTACATGAGTTTTGGTTTTCCATATGAATTAGGAGAAATGGGTAAATTCAAGACTTGTGACATGGAATACTTACCACAACCTTGGTCTTCAATTTTGAGCTTTCCTTTAAATGTAGTTGTGAGCTTAGCTAGATTGACATATTTAGAGGAATCAAGTGGTTTTGCTTCACTATTTATTGGGACTTGGCATGTAGTGGTTCCTCTAAGGCTAGCACAAAATTGGAAAGGGCCTAGATCACCAAGGATGGTAACCTCAATATTGTTATAGGAAAACTTTAGATGTTGGTGATATGTAGAAGGCACTACTTTAATGGCATGAATCCAAGGATGTCCTAGTATCATGTTGTATTCCATTTAAATATCTAGGACTTGGAATAATGTGTTCTTAGTTGTAGGTCCAACTTTGATAGGAAATACAATGACACCCTTGGAGAAATGTTCACCATAATCATACACTTTTATTGTGATTCTATAGGAAGAATCCACATCTTCTTTGGAGTAACCAAGACCCTTGATAAATTTTAGGGTACAAATGTTTAGTCCTACTCCACCATATATCAAGACATGTTTGACTTTAGCATTATGCATAAAGACCACAAGATCGAGGGGATCATTATGATTAGGTCTATCTCTAGGGACATCTCAAGGTGAAAAGGTGATGTATTATAACGTAGAAAAGCTCTTGACCATGGCCTAGAATTGGAAACATCAATTTTATTAGGTACCAATGAGTCTTTTAGGGATTGGTAAAGGATATTTTGATGTTGGGGGGATGAGCATAGCAAATCCAAGATGGATATTTTGTTAGAAATAGATAATAGTGAGAGGGGGTGAATCAATTTCTACAAACTTTTGCCCACACTAAATATTGTTAATTACTTTATAACTTTCATATGAAAGTAAAATAACAATTTTGAATAGTAAATATAACCATACACAAAGAGAACTCATAACACCAATATTTTTTAACTAGGGAAACCTTGGCTAAGGGAAAACCCCAATGAGGATGATATGCACTAGATGATTCACTAAACAAAAGAATCATGCCAAGGATATTGACCTTGTTAGGAGTATATGAAATACATATACTATCTTGAGTCCTTGTTAGAGGACTAGAACCTATTACAAGCCTCAACCCTATTAGGAGCTAGTAGATCAAATATAATGTATGCAATAAGAGCCCACTACCCTAACATGCAATAAGAAATAAAGTTCTTCACAAGTATAGGTGTAGATACAATACCTTCTCACTATTGAAACTTGCATTTGATCTGATCATACATTAGGTTTCATATCACATAAGGCTCACATATCTTTCAAGATATCTTCATAATAGTTCTCATGTCACATGTCTTACATATAATTTGTGCAAGATAAAATCTTTACTTATACCTCAAAAATTAATAAATCTCTACTCAGTCAGCCTTCATGTCCTCACATGCTTGACTTGATATAAAATCACTTAGGTATTAATATCCATAATGTTGGCCCATCATGAATTAGTAGTTTTTTTGACCAAAATAATTCCTTAAGTTGTAAAACTCATATTTTTGATATACTCTATTTTGTCCTATTAAATACTTGAATTGGTAAATCGACCGTAACTTGCACCATACTATCTGTACATATATGTGCACTAACTTATGTCATCATGATATTGTAATATAGCTATCCTCAACTACACATTAGCTAACTCAAAGTGTATCATCTTTAGACATCACATATGTCTCTGTGCTACTACAAACTGTCTAACACTTGGACAATTTTCTAACTCTAAATACATAAATGAAATACTAAATATATGTTGCCATAAAAGAAAACACTCTAGACATATGACTATCCATATTGCCAAAAATCTCCCCCTTTAGAATTGATGGAAAAATTTGGGAAAATTGGCCAAGTCCCAAATTGATGTTATACAAAACATAAGTAAATACAAAAAGTAACTATAAAAATTGCCTTTAAAACATAAAATAATTTATTCATGTTTTGATGGATCATTACATTCCTTATCACTCCTTACATTGATATATAGGTGTACCCCGCCTTACATATACATATACAATTTCCTTACATATACTTCTCCCTTAAACATCATAAACATATATAATTTTCCTTACATACTTCTCCCCCTTTGACATCAATGAAAAAGGTGTCAAAAACTATGTAGCCTTTTGCTAATCAACTTGTTATTCTAGAGAAATAGTCTACATAAAAATGTTTTAGTCTCTCAACTTCTTTCTTCCAATTCTCCTTAATTTTTTTAGAGATACTAATGAGTGCACAAAGTGCATAGTATGCCATTTCTACCATGCTCAAGTTAGTATAAGAAAAAAATTCATAGGAGGCCTTGACAACAAGACACTCCTCCAATTGCCTCTATAAAGTGCTAATCTTAGGTAACCAAATTTCTCTAAGACTAGAGAACCTTTTGATGACTTTTTTCTTATCAGTCTCTATACCTCTAATTGCATTGTGAATATTCTCTACTTCAATTCCAAAATCTTCAATGCTGACCTTTTGTAATTGTAACTAGGTTGTGTCTGAATGAAGCCCACTCATTTGCTCACTAATTTGATTCCCAAAATTAGACAGGTAATTATATGAAAGTGTGCACTATCCATACAACTTCTTACCTTAACAATGTTCTTTCTCAATCCCTTGATGCATGCATCTAATGACTTTATGCCATTTTTCACATTAGTGCATACTATATCAAATAGTGATGCATCATGCTTGACCTATTCTTTTGCAGAAGCAATTTTAGATAAGGTTGGGAATTCTTCATCAAAAGACTTCACCAACTCTTTAGCCTTAGTCCACAAGTTTGGATTTGTGGTAGTTGTGTGAACTATCTTCTGCATTCTCTCCAAGACTTCTGATAGTGTCTTCTCCAAAGACTTAACTAATTTATTCTTTGGGAAAAATATACTCAAAGAACTCATTAGTCCTTTTTGATCATCATCATCACCAGATAATACTATTGTTATTGCTACTACTAGAGTTGCTATGGGAAAGAATGTAACTACTTTTAGTTTTGCACTCTTCTTCTCTTCCTCTATTCTTTCTTTCTCAGCTTCTTTTTGTTTGTCCTCTTCTACTTTCTTTTTCTTTTCTTCTTCTTCTTTCCTTTCTTGCTTCTTATTTTCCTCTTCTTTCCTCTTCTCTTCTTCTACCTATTTCTTCCTTTGTTCCTCTTCCAATATTTCCTTCTTTGCAATTTTCTTTCTTTCTTCTTCCTCTAATATTTTTCTCTATGTATTCCTCTTTCTTTCTTCTTCTTCACCTTCTTCATAAAAAATGGTATAGGTATTAATGTTTCCAATAATTGATGTTCCATAACCCACAAAAGGGTTTTCTTTTGTATCAATTGTTATGTGCATACTATCCATAACTATGTGAGGAGATCATGATGCTTGCTATGTCTCTTCAACATCTTCTTCATCTTCAACATCTTCTTCGCCATTAGTGGGAGTGTTGGCTTCCATATAGACTAGACTATCTGATCATGGTTGCATCCTCTCCTTCATGATTGGAGGTACTAAAGTCATGTGCTTCACAATGGCTTCCTTTGTTTCTTTCCTTACTTCCTCACAGTTTCCTCCTATAAGAAGAATAACTCTTCTTTTATTCCTTAGTAGGGGTTCAATGCCTTTCAAAATTCTATCCAAGTCTTCCTTGGTGTTTACTTCACATAATTTCTTAACCATTCTCTATCTTAGCTTGGTGTCTTCTTCTACTATCCTTTTTCTATTTAGTAACCTGTTATAGAGATCTTCTGGGATCTTTCCTTATATACTATCAAATCTTTTGTTCCTCAAGATCACATTCCTTACTATGGAATTCTCTAATTGAATTCTATCCATATTATTATACAAGTTGTAATACTTATTTAATTGTACAAAATTTTCATAATTAATAATCTGCATGTTCAAATTTTCTACCTTTGGTTTTCATGCCTTCTTGCCTGCTATAGTTCTTCCTTCTTCAACTACTTTCTCCACTGGCTTCTCTTTAATTTTATCATCATATTCCTTAGAATCATTGATTTATAGTATCTTTATCTTTTTCTTGGATCCGCTTATAGTTTGCTTGACCCTTTTTTTGGAGGATGGTGTAGGTTCCTACTTTTTCTTCACCAATCTCTTAGATTTCCTCTGTGCAATAGGTGTGTCATCCTCTAATTCCTTCCTTGGTTGATCACATTGAGCTATAATTAGTTGTACTGGCACAACTACTACATAGGGTGTAGGTGTTTCTGCACTAGGTTTAACAATGGTTACTCCTTCAGATGGTTCTACAATAATATTTGGTGTTGCTATTATCACCTTAGTTTTTCTACTAGTCTTCATTTCCAATGCAATGCCTTTGGTCTCATTAAACTCCTATTAAGCCATACTAGATTCCTTGAGGATGGAATCTATCTTCTTCTCCACTTTCTTCTTAATTTCTTTGCTGTGAAGTTTTGAATGAACTTCCCTTACCTTCTCCTCATAGGTACCCAATCTAGGGCATTCCATGTCCTTCTCTAATTGTAGTATGATCTGTGCATACCCTTCTATGAGTTCTTCACTCATCTCATATCCCATAGATTTAATGAATTTTACCTTTGGTTCTACTACTTCCATACAAGTATTATCGATTTCCACCATGAAGCATATCTCATCTTTGTACTTTTCCACCATGGAGGGAGGAATTCTAAATCTTTGTTTCATCTCATGTTGAAATTTCTTCATCATCCTACCAATGTCACTATCTCTGACATTTTCCAATCTTTCCCTATAACATTGTGTTACCATCTTCATAGTTAACTCATCATTATCCCAATTTTTCATTCTAGGGAATTGCTTTGTTACATAGAAGAATAGATGGGTCAACGAAGACTCAAATATGAAGACTGCATTCTTGGTCTTCTTTATCTTTCCAATGTTATCCAAAATTTGTGTTCAGAAAATCTCACACATATTTACCTTTCTTTTCTCTACAACCATCACATATGCTACATGCATTAATCCTGCTAGCACTGAAATCCCTCTAAAAATGTGATTCAATTTATATCCAAGAATTTTGCTCAATACTTTAACTCCTCTATCCTGAATCATGTCAAATTTCATGTTTCTTCCATTAAATCTACTGTAGAAGTTAGTCTCAACTATCTTTCTCATTTTTCTATCATTCACAGGGTTGCATCCTTCATCTCATAGATCTGTGACCTTGAAAATTAGGTAATTGTCAATTGTGACTAGTACACCACCTATCTAGAACATGTCATCATGAACTCTACTCAAAATGATTTTGGTCCATTCATGATTGTCAAACTTCGTGTAGACCATATACTTGATCAAATTCAACTCACTTAGGTGTGCATACTCAGATTTAAGGGTTAGGTCACTATTACACATTACTCCTAAATCCTAATGTATTTCCTCATCTCCAATGATTTCAAACTTGCAATGAATATAACTCTAAACATCTTCTACATGAAGCACATTAGATGAGATTTGTGAAAATGCTCCTAATAGATCATCCGCTAAAGAAAAAATGGTTGTTTCTTGAACTTATACCTTGTCCTATTACTTACATCATATACTATCCAACTTTCCATAATTATTAACTATATACACTAGAATTTTAATCCAAGATTCATAAAATACCTTGAAATATCATGTTTAGGGCTTCTGCAACTTCACACTTCAAAATCCTTTCTTCACACTTGAAATTGCTGTCAAATCACTCTAAACTCTTCACATGATCAAATGGTACTCACAATCTTGTTCATAATATTTAAATCACTTCAAATTGGACTCTATATTAAATGCATATCTACAGCACTAGTAAACTTGTTTTTTTGTCTTACATCTTCCTGTGATCATATCTAAGCTTGCACACTCAACCATAGCTTCCTCTCTATGTCTTCTACCTTTTGTTATCTGTGCAACTTCTAATTCACTCTTTAACATCAGTTATGATTTACTAACACTCTACATCTATGAAAAATACTTAATTCAAATAGGACAAATCAAAAACAATTTTTGACTTCAATCTCTCATCAGGTATATGAAAATGCTATTCCTCCAAACTATATAAGAACTTTTTGGATGCTTAGATTTTGCAAATTCTCCTTTGAATTTATCAACATGTTCCTTAATTGCTTCCTTTTGACTAATATCATTGTTGTTATCATTCCTTTCAATATTCCTTCTATGATTGGGATTCCTACTGAAGTTTCTTCTATCCATTCTGCAATATTTTGTTGTGTCCAAAGTTATTGCATAAATGACATACATGTACATTTCTTCTTTGATTGGTTCCATTCTAACTATCAGGTTCTCTACAATTCCTTGCAATCTATCCAAGATTGTTACACTTGTAACATACAAATTATTTACTTTCTCCATCATTAGATCTTCTTTGTGATCTTCCTCTTTTAATTACCTATAGGGTTAGTGTTCCTAAACATTCTACTATTTTCATTATTATTATCAAACTAAGGTTTCTTACAATCTACTGCTTTATGTCCACAACCATGAAAATTATAACAATAGAAATTAGTAATAGGTTATGAAGACTTACTCGTGAAATCTCTTTTCATATGACCAACTTCATTGCATATAAAACATCTACCTTTGAATTGATGTATAACTTCCTTGGGTGGTTCATCTTGCTTAGGTTTATCAACTTGTTTTGATATCTTAGGTTCATCATATTTCTCAAACAAATCAACTAGTTCAATCTCTTTATATACTTGAGTAGTAATGCTTGATTCAATCTTACTCAAATAAGATTCTTTAGGGGATTCAACAACTGGATCCGGTTCCTTTCCAATTTTAACTTACTTGGTAGATTTCTCTCCAATAAGGTAACCAAGGCCTATCTTATCATAAGAAGGTCTCTAGTGAAATATCTGTTCATCAATTTTCTCACTACTAGATTAAATTTTCTCTAATTGTTTCTTAGCTTGTGTCAATTCTCCTTTCACAATCGTATTGTACTTTTCTAATTCTACATGCTCAATCTTAATAGAATCTAATTTAGATGTTACTTAACTTAATTAGGATCTAAGGTCTATATTCTCAGAGATTAGATCACATTCTTACTGTCATTTTTCTTAAGGCTCAACTTAAGTTCCACAATTTTCATCTCATGCTTTAGGATCTCATTTTATTTCTTGAGATTTCCTACTTCATCATTGTCACTAGTCTAGACATTTGATTCCTTTCTAGATTTTAGATAATCTATCTTGTCTTTCAGTTTACCAATGTAGAATTTTGCATCTTCATATATATCTTTCAAGTTGTCTCTTTCTTTTGTAAGAAGATCAATGTGTTCAGAGCTTCTTCAAGATTTCTCTTCAACTATTCCATATCTATAGGGATTTTACTCAAGCTATTAAGCCTCTTCAGAGTAGCTTTTCTCTAATACCAATTGTTAGAAATAGATACTTTTTTTTTTTTTTTGGGGGGGGGGGGGGGGTGGGGTGGTGTGAATTAGTATTCTACAAACTTTTTCCCACAACTGAATATTAATAATTACTTTATATCTTGCATACAAAAGTAAACTAGCAATTTTGAATAATAAATCTAACCATACACAAAGATAACTCATAACACTATTGTTTTTTAACTAGTGAAACCCTAATCAAAGGAAAACTCTGATGGGGATGATACCCACTAGATGATTCACTACATAAAAGAATCCTATTATGGTTATTGACCTTATTAGGAGTCTATGAAGTACATATAGTATCTCAAGTCCTTGCTAGAGGACTAGGCCCTATTAAAAGCCTCAAACCTATTAGGAGTTTCTTCAACCAAGTTAGAATTAGGTAGATCAAATACAATGCATACAAGAAGAGCCCATTGCCCTAACATGCAATAAGTAATAAATTTCTTCACAAGCATAAATATACATACAATACTTTCTCACTATTGAAGCTTAGACCTGATCTGATCATACATTAGATTTTGTATCACATAAGGCTTGAATATCTTTCAAGCTATCTTGATAATATTTCACATGTCACACATCTTACATATAATTTGTGCAAGATAAGATCTTTACTTATATCTAACAAATTAACACATCTCTGCTTCGTCGACCTTCATGTCTTCACTGTAATGTCGGCCCAACATGACTTAGTAATTATTTTGTCATCAAAATAATTCCTTAAGTCATAAAAATCATATTTCTAATATGCTCTGTTCTATCCTATTAAATACTTGAACTAGTAAATCAACTATAACTTGCGTCGTACAGTTTGTACACATCTGTGCACTGACTTACATCATCATGACATTGTAACATAGCTATCTTCAACTATACATGAGCTAACTCAAAGTGTGTCATGTGTACACATCACATCTACCTCTATACTATTGCAAACTGTCTAACAGTTAGACAATTTTCTAACTCTAAATACATAAATGAAATACTAAATATATGTTGCCACAACTGACAACACTATAGACATCTAACTAACCATATTTTCAACATATTTGTATGGGGTTCTTTCCAAGCTGGTCAACAAGGTTGTAATAAGAAGAAGTTACAAGTTTTTTGGGAGCAGTAGCTTTACCTGGGGTTGTAGGTCTAGCAAGGGCTCCAGGTAAGGTGATCTTGGTGTGACACATGGCGAAAACATAATGAGGATTTTTGTTCTTCAAAGTAAATGTAGACATGTACGAGTTATACTCATTAAATAAATTAATGTTGTAGTCCTACCCAGTGTGAGTGTAATTGAAATTAGCCTACGATGTTTAATTTGAATTGGAGTCTTTCCCCATATCATGTTTTCCCAAAGAATCTTTGAAAATGGTATGATCAAAGTTGGAGAATAGTAGTGAAGGGTCTATAGTAATCACTCCATCATCAATTAGATCTTGGATTTTATGTTTAAGTTGGAAACATGAAGTGGTCTTGTGTCCCTTGGTACAATGGTAGTCATGAAACTTGTTGTTTTCCTAGTAAGAGGATTTCATTGCTAGTTCCTCCTTAACTGGGGGTAACTGTAAGAAGTTATTATTGAGCAATCATTGAATTGCAATCTCAAGTGGCATCCTTAGGTGTATATTTTTTTTTTCTTTATTCCTAGGACATCTTCGAGGTTGTTCCTGTGTTGAGGTATCAATTATCTATTTTTGAGATGGCACTTGGTTAGAAGTTTGTGAATTCATGGGATTTTCACCTTTAAGGGTCATCTAAGGTTGTGTCATGCATTAACAATACCATCATTTGTGACATTTTTATTTTTGGAAAAGAACTTCACCTTGTCATTAGATGAGTTTGTATTGGTGTTGTCTTTGTTTCTCTTTAGTATGCCTTTATGAATGAGGGAATCTTCAATGCTAGCCCCCTTTTCATTAATTTGGCAATAGCACTAGGATTCTTGATCTTAAGTTCATACATTAGATCAATTACTAGGTTCTCAATGCATATGTTGACTTATTGTTCTTCTAGAATATCCATTGAGCATTGACTAATAAGGTTTCTCTAACATAAAAAAAATGTCACAAATGGTTCTCCTTTCTTTTTCTTTGTTGAGCACAAATCAAGTAGTGCCACTTCATTTTTTATTTAAAAGAAAAATGGGATATAAATTTGTCTTCTAGTTCCAACCAAGATTTTATATTACTAGGTAATTTAGAGTACCATTCAAGTGTTGGCCCATCAAGAGGAGGAAATAATCTCAAAAGATATGTTGTTTCATCACTGAGCTTGGTACAAGAGGCAAAAAAATCTCTGGTATGGTCAAGTGGGTTTCCTTTTCCTTGGTATTTCTCAAGTGTTGGTGCTTTAAAATGTCTTGGAAATGGAGGCATATATAGATTCTTGTCGAAGGGATTAGGATATAAATCTCTTTTTGTGTATAAAAATTATTTCTTTTGGACTCCTAATGCCTCAACTTGCTTAGCCAATTATATGAACTAGTGTAGCAAATTCTCATTAGGGTGTTTATCATTAGTTCTTTCTTTGAGTCTTTTGTATCTTAGAGTAGATCTTTTACTATAGTGAGAGCTACATCTACTTAGTTCTGACATATCTATATCTAAATACTTGGGAGATGTATCACTAGGAGGTGGAGGTATGTTGGTGCCTTGAAGACAAAAAGGTCCTTGTGGTAGTTGTTGTTCCATCAGTTATGGTTTTTGTGCCATTGGTTGTGGTTGTTGTTGAGGTACCTCTATTTGTTGAACATATGCCCATGTATGAACTATTGTTTCAGAGGTATTTTTTGATCTTGTTGTGGAACATGTTGTTGTTGCAATAATTATTGTTGGTAGATGATTTGTTGTTCCAATCATTGTTGATATTCTAATTGTTGTCTTAGTTGCTCTTGTTGCTTTGCAAAGATTTCTTGTTATTGATACATTGCATGTATGTCAAGTGGATTTTGATTGTGTTGTGTGCTAGGAATATTGGGTCCTTGCACCACTTGATGTTGTTGTTTTTGTTTTGGATGTTGATACATAGAATTAATGTCAAGTTGATTTAGATTATGTTGTGTATTAAGAAAGTTGGGTCCTTGTACCACTTGATGTTGTTATTGTTGTTATTTTGGATTTTGTCTATGTCCCTTAGATGTGAGCATTGATTTAGATCCCTAGCTTGATATGTTTGAGGGTTTAATGTTTCACCTTGGGACACTATGTTTATTTGACAATGGGTCACATTCCTTTGTGGGATTGGTGAGATGTCAATGAGACACTTTATTTGTGGTTTGATAGGTGAACTTGCAATAATGGTTGATGTTTCACATGGTGTACTCATAGGGGGGGGGCCATAGTAGTTGATGTTGTACTAGTTGGTAGAGTTAAGAGCAAGGGGACACTTTGTTGATATTCTTCCAAAGGAGGTGTGTTTGGAATCCCTATGGTGCAAGTAACCTTAGTTATTTCTTTTTATTCCATAATTTAATTAAGACCAATCCTTAATGTCCTTTGAGGGTACTTTAAAAGAGTCTTGTTTCCATTAATTTATGGAGGTTCATCAAATAGGGCATTAATATTGATGTGTTCAAAGGTACCTTGGAGAATCTCAATGGTTAATTCTTCGTGAGGTCTCTTAGGTGTTATCTTTGTAGTTGAGAATTCCAAAGGTTGCTTCCTCTTATCTAAGTCTAAGTTGATCATAGGTTGTACATTTTTTAATGTAGGATTTTATTGACTCTTAGACTTAGGTCCTTCCAAGTTGGAGTTAAACTCCATTATTTCTTGGGCTGCCAAGAATTTGAAGTTCTTTCGAAAGGTTTTATCTTGACATGCTCTAGCCATTTCTTTATTGGGTATGCCATAGTTTGTGTTGGAATCATCACTTAAGTGCAAGGTACCTTGTTGTATGTTTGAAGGATTAAAGGTACTTGTGTTAGGTGTTAGGATTAAACCACAAACAAAAATAAAAATTATATGTAAATATAAAAAATATTAGAAAATAATAGATCTCATAGAAAAAAACACAAGACACCAAGATTTAATGTGGTTCACCCAATCCTTGGGCTACGTCCACCAAACAACAAGTCTGATATTATTATGATCTAGTGATTACAACCTAATTACAATCCATAATCCCTTATAGCTCAATACCACCATGAGAACCAATTTTCACATCACCTTATGAAACAATCCCTAACCCTAAGCCCTTTTATATAAGTATTAAACCGCTTTAGGGTTATAATTAATAACTATATGTCCACCCAAAATCCCAATAAAATAGGGCCCAAATTTTTTTTTGGGGTGATGCCCTGAGGCCCAAAGAATTTATGAAGTATGCATATTACTTCCTTAATCAGTCACCACAAACTAACATTAGGTTTTCTAAATTCAAATGAATGAGTATGTTTGTCTTCAAGTGTTGTAGGCACATTTCCACATCCAAGTGGTATAATTATGAATATAGGTTTCAAATTGGGACTCCATTGAACCATTCCATGTGTAGGGGATGTGTTAAGAGGGAATTTATTGTTGGAAATTTGTTAAGGGTTTGTTTTCTTATGTCTTTAGGGTAATTGTTTGGTGGATACATGCTTAGCGGGTCCCCTAGTAATGGTTATGAAACTTTGGTTTCATTTTTGTCAAAATTTTATTGAGGTTTCTTGGTTTTCTTTTGTCTTGGATGAGGCTTTGGTTGTGTTTGCACTTGAGAAAATAATGGTTGATATAAGTCTTCTGGTCTTTGAGCTGATTGTGTCCTTGTGAGAGATGGCATGATACCTAAGTATGAAAATGCAATGGGGGATTTTAGAATGGACTTATTATCTCCCAAGTGCACACCTAAAGTACCAACTATGCTTTGATAGTATTGGGTGTGCCCTTGGGGTGTGCACTTGGAGTCTAGAAGGGTGCAGTTAGTAAATGAGGTGTTTGGGTGACAAAAATGCAAAGTATGTATGCTCTATGTGTTTTATAGGGTTTAGAAATATAATGCAAGTTGTGGAGATGTAGTTTAAGACTTTGGAACCAAAAATAGATTTCTTAGTTACCAAGTGCACCCTAAAAGTACCAAGTGTACCCTTGAGGTGTGCACTTGGGGTAAAAAAGGTGAGCACTTGGTAAAATTGGTTGAGACTTAGTAAATTGAAAGGGGTTATGCAAGATATGACTTTTTTTGTTGGAAATTTTAGGGTTTAGGTATGTGGTGGAAGTTGTGAAAGTGAAAAATGACCTTGGGTTATGGTATGCAAGGTGTAAATGACCTAAGGGGATGATGCACAAATTCAAATGCAAGAAATCCTTTAGACCTTTTGATTAAGGGATATGAAGATGCTCCTAAGGTATGAAAAATGTAGATTGTTTTGGACCTTGGACATTGGATTTGTGAAAATGAGATTAAGGGTTGATGTATGTAATTAATATTGGATTATGTAAAAGGGGGTATGCTAGGGTTGATAATGATGTTTAGGACATGAAAGATATGGATGTGGAATCATGTAAAGTGTTGGATTTGATAAATGATTTGGACAAGTTGATTGTTGGAAATGTTTGTGGGACCTAGGAGGATCTTGATACTTGGAGGAAATGCTAGGGTTTTGGACTATGCAAGGTGAAATGATTATGAAACTAGGGCTTAAGAAAAATGACATTTAGGGAGACTAAGGATGTGCTAAGGTTACAACAAGTGTATGCAAGGTTTGAAATTAGGATAAAATATTTGGAAAATACCAATCTAAGAGTTTAACCTTATGAAGATGGACTATGGATCTTGACCAAAAGAGACACAAGTCAAAATATCAAGTTGATAAAAAGGACTAGGTCAAATCTATCAAGACATAGATAGAATTTTACCCAAGAAAACTAATATAAAATATGAAAAAAAGACCAAGGTCAAGATCCTTTATCCATCGACATAAGGAGATACCCTAAGACTCATACTTTATTTTGATTTTTGACTAAGTTAAAAGCATTCTAGGTTCAAAATGAGGTCTATAAGGGGATCAAAATGAGGGATACGTGAGGTGGGTATGCAAAATGCAAGGATCCTAAGATGAAAAATGAGGTTTAGGACATGATTATAATGAGGATCTATGCAAACATCTAGGGGTAAGTCTAGGGTCTCAAAGTGTAATTTGGAGGTCAAAATGCAATATTTTGGCAACCAAGTGCACTATGATAGTGCTAATTGCACCTATGGTGCAGTTGGGACCTAGAAGGGTGTAGTTGGTAGTTTAGAGGTGTAGTTGGTAAAGAGAGATGAAAATTTGAGGATCTAAGGCTTGATGGCTTTGAGACTGCTATGTTGGAAAGTGATTTGACTAAGGATGATGTTATGATCAGAATGGGGACTGTGCAAGGCTAAAAATGAGGGCTAGGACATTAAAAATGAGGACTAGGGTATGCAACATAAGGGCTTAGACATGCAAGAATGTAAGTTGGGGGATGTAAGGTGAAGAATAAGGGCTAAAAGATGAAGACTAGGAGATGCAAGGAGGGAACCAAGGGATGCAATATGAAGCCTAAAGAATATTATATATGGGCTAAGGGATGAAAATGAGGGCTAAAATATGCAAGTGTGAGGATCAAAAGATGGAAATGCAAGAGTGTGCTATACAAAGATGAACTCTAAACCATGCCAAGGACTCCCAATGCTACGAGTTTTCATGTTTGCAATGTTCTCAAGGTTTTGAGAAAAGGTTCTCAATGTTTTGACAATGTGTATGTTTGAATGTGTCAAAGGTTCAAATGTGTTTGGTAAGACTTCATAAATTTGCAATTAACTTGATTAATATTATGCACACACACAAGACAAAATAAACAAGAATAGTTGTTGTTAAACTTAAAAGATACATCAAAATCAAGGCTTTAAGACTATTTCCACTAAATTTCCACCTAGATCAAAGTTTAGCCTTGCTTATCTTGAGCAAAAAATGTAGGACTTGGCACCATAGGCTCCCCCTTGTAGTGCACTCACTTCTCAAGGCTACCAAGATCCACTTCTCAAGGGTCATCACTTCCCAAGGGGCTATTTCATCTACTAAGGACCATGGGATTGTGGGATGCCTTCACGAGAATGGGTGACCCCATAAGTCAATAGATAGAAATGATTTTGGCCACTAAGACATGGTGTTTAGTTAGGAAACTCCATTTGCCAAGTGGATGATAAACTTCCTCAGAAGGTCTCCCAACCTTGAGAATCAAGGTTTGATGCACCATGAGGGTACTGGAGGAGAGATATCACCCAACAATACCATTGATAAGGAATTAACCATATCGAGTCTATTATACTACCTAGAGTGTAGACCTAACATTGGACCATTACCACTTTGAGGTAAAGCCATGGGACCCACCAAGTGGTGAGTCTGGGTTCCAAGACAGACCTTTATAAAAAAAATTGAATAGATTTCTTTTACACCCAAGATCCATGAATGAAGAGGGGAGAGGATACATCCATGCAACTCTTAAGGTTCTAAAAAATGCAAAGACACCAATCAAAAAATAAATTTCATTTTAAAGAACCAAACCAAGTGTTTTTCAATCTAAAGAAAACCACACACATAGTTTTAACAAACACACATCTTTGTCAATGTCCTACACCAAACACATTAGTAGTTTTCAAGTGATTATTATTTTCCCAAAGAATGCCACATGCTACAAATAGGTCATCAGTAACACCAAAAACCTTTATTCTAAGTTCAAAAATAAAAATAAAACCCTAAATGTAGATATAGATTCAAACTTGACCTTTCTATGAACCAACTATGTAGTGATAGTACCAGCTATGCTAGGGAGGCCTAGAAACCTCTTAGAAGGCTCCCAAGTGCACCAAGATAGTACCAAGTGTGCCTATGGTGTAGTTGGGCCCAAAAGGGCACATTTGGTTACCTAGGTGCTAGAAAAATGAAAGTTAGATAGCTAGATTGGGCTTTAAACAAGTATCCAAGAACCTAGACATGCAAAGATAAGGGGTTCATGTCGAGTTCACTAATTATAGAACTAGAAAATAGGTGTAAAAGATTACTATGAGAAACCACCAAATCAAATAAATATACTAATCTATTTTAATCTACCATGAAAATCATTGAAAATAAGGAGATTGAAATAACAAAACCCCCTTTCCAAGTATAATTCCAATGCCCTTCTTTCTTCTCCATTGTTGATGTAGCTCTAATTTCCTATAGTACACACACAATTGAAAGAAAAAGTTTAATGAAAAAGTGATGTGATGAATACTATTGAGAATACTAGAAGTGTGTTTTGGGAATAATAGGTTTTTAAGGAGAAAATAAGTGTAAGGTGGCTCAATTTATAGCCAAAATGCAAGATTTGAGACATAAATGAGGAAATGGGCATTTTTCAATTCAAGTGTGAAACTTGGTACAATATTCCTTAGAATATCTATGAAAAACATGATGCAATATGCAAAATCTAGGATTCTATGATACATACAAGTCAACATGGCTAAAAGTGGAAGAGAATCTATAACAAGCTTATGAAACCTCAGAACCACTTGTAGAGAAGAATCTACGAGGAATGCAGCTTATTATAGTCATGCGTAAGGAATAATATATGCCAAATATGACACATATCAACCAAGTATAGAAACAAAATCTATGCCAAAATTATGTCCATGTGTTAGGATTGGGTGGAATTTTGAATTAAAAATTCATAATTCCACATAAATAGAAATTAGAAATGGAAAAACAAGACTTAGGAAATTTAGAATTCCCATAGTTCACAAAGATGGACCAATTAATTAATAAATATTAATTAATTGAGAATATTAGTAAATAAGAATAATTAGTAAAGCGAGATGAAAAATGATTGAAATGACACAGGAATAGATGATGGATTATCTAATCCTATAGGATGAATTAGTAAATAATTGGCCAATTTGATGATATAAATGTAGAATTATCCTTTCAGTGAATTGCGATGATTATGCCAATCGACTAGGATGATGGTGGGTAGATCAAAGTCATGATCAAATTCATTGGATGATTAGCATTGATGACATGTCAAGGACATATGACATGGATTACAGACATGCGACATTTAATGAACATTGTAAATGCCACATGAGTAGTTGATTGATAAGATTGATCATAATAACATCAACATACATCATCAATATTATTAAATTGATTGGATAAGTCCATGATCCAACATTGAGGGACTCAAAAATTTTGATAATCAAATGATAAAGATGTTAGATTGACCTAGCACTAAGGGACATGGTGGTGCTAAGGTCAAAATTGATAGGTTTGATAGATTGAAAAAGTAATGAGGGACACAAAAATGCCCATGAGTGGATAAGTGTTTATTGATTAGGGATGTTTGGCATGTTTTAGATTGAGTAAGGTTGACTTATAATGGTTTAGAGTTGATTTGAGAAGGTTTTGGTTGATTTGGGATGATTTTGGGTTGATTAGAAAGGATTATGATGATATTGAAATGGTTTAGATTTGGTTAGACAAGATTCTAATGATGTTGAAATGATTTAGAGTCGGTTATGAAAAGTTCAAATAAAATAGGAAGCAATTTTGAAATGATCTATAGTTTGTCTAGAAGGGGGAGTGAATGATGGGGAACATGTCAAAATATGCTCGAATGATAATCGAGTTGGCCAAAAGATCAAAATTAGTGAAATGAGAAAATGGAACATGTTAGTATAAAAATGTGATTAAATAGTAGATGCAAAGAATTTATGAGAATCTATAGGTACAACATATGGACTTAGACTTTCTTGAATCAACACCTTTTATAACAACTCATGAACTTATATGTTGAACTCTTTAATTTTCTATTATTTTCATTTTGTGTGCTGCCTTGTTTGGAAAAATAGGTCCTGGAATCAAGTCCATTTGGTGACTAATATTTCTTATTAGGGGTACTCCATCAGGTACATTATCTGATACAATATCTAGAAACCCTTCCAACAAATATACAACTTCTGCAGGTAGCTCATCTACTTCTTCTTTACCATCTTTTGTAACTACAACAAACCACACATGCTCATGCCTTGTACCCTCTAGAAATTTATTTCCATGAACAAAATATACCCTAGTAGCATTACATACCTTTTTATTTGTATCTTTCAATGGATTCAACTTATATTTCACTCTATCCTTTATCAAAGTATAGGTATTTGCATGCCCATCATGTACATCATGCCTTGTAAACTGCCATGACCTACCCAAAAATATATGACATATGTCCATAGGTATGATATCAAAAAGAACCTCATCCTGGTAGCTTCCAATCTTGAACTTTGCTATGCATTTCTCATTGGCCTTGATTAATTATCTTGCACCCAAAAAATATGGTATGGATGTGGATGTTTCTATATCTTGAGCTTTAATGTTGTGACCATATTTTATGACACCTGATTGTTAGTGCTTCCACAATCAATGATCACATTACAACACTTATCTTCATATTATCACCTTATGAAAAACAAACTCCTCCTTTGATTAGATTCATTCTCACCAATCAACAAGACTCTTCTATTAATCAGGACTTCCCCTCTTTCAATATCTTCATAATGCAAGGATTTGGAATCTTCATCAACATGTGCAACTCTAGCCTGCCCTTTAGTTATTTTATCTATCCTTCCTTGGTGTCAAGGAAACTCAAATGTATTATGCCCTACTTCTCCATAGTAAAAAAGGGTTCTACAAAAAAATCATCTTCCAAATCCTTGTTCCCTTCTCCTTCCTCTCTAATCTTTATTATTTTGATCATGAAAATAATTATTTCCCCTTTGATTTTGATTACTACTACCAACCTTAATCTTCTTCTTTTGATCATTATTTTGGAATCTATAAGATCATACTATAGACCTTCCACCATGACATCTACCACTATTTTTTTATCAAACTTTTTGTTCAACTATTCCTCAAATCTTAGGTAAAACTAGTGTACATCTTCAATATTGGTCATTCGAACTAGACTCAACTTCTTCTGAATGTTTGGCCTCAACCCATTAAGATAACTGGCAAGTTTCTCCTTATTAGCTTCTTTATGGCTAGTTCTAATGAGAACTTTGTACAAATCTTCAGTATACTCTTAAATTGATCTTCTTGCTTTCTTCAACCCTTGCATTTACTTTAGTAGATCATGCTCATAATCCATAGGAATGAATTGTTTCTTCAATTTATCTATCATTTGATCCCATCTAGTGATTTTATCTTTCCCTCTCCTATTTTTCTCTAATTGAATCTCCTACCACCACATCTTTGCGTGACCCTTCAGTTTGGCCTTTGTAAATTTGACCCTATTTGGATATTTTAAATCTTCATACTCAAAGTATTCTTTTAATTCATTGATCCAATTGATCAATTCCTCTAGGTTAAGATTTCCCAAAAATGTGGGAACCTCAAATTTGGTCTTTTTTTGAGCTTGGAATAAATATTCTCTTCTTGTAGGTTCAAAATTTCCTCTTCTCCTTGATCAATCTATTCTCCTCCTCTTTCATCCTTACTTTCATATCTTATGGTGAGATTCATAACTCTATGGACCTACTCTTGCAATGCTTGAATTTTCCTTTAGAGGGCTCAAACCTTTGGTGTAACACCTCTAGCACCACACTCTTATCGTGGAGGCATTTTTGCACTTCTATTGAAGCCTTAGTGAAAATTGGCTGAGAATTAGTGATCTTTCTACCCACTCATCCCAAACCATAGTTCTAGTGAAAATTGACTTTGATTCGACAATTTTTTTAAACACTTAGGATATCCCACTTTGATACCACTTGATGGAGGGTGCTCCCCTTAGTTCCACAATACACAACAAAAATAGAGAAACAACACAAATTGAGAGAACATAGTATGGGCTTCTTATTATCACCGTAAATGCAAAATTGTAGAATTATAATATGAAACCCACATGGGTGCCTTCCTTACAACAATCTGCAAGATAGAGTTATGACTATCACCCTGAACTACCCTAGCTAACCTACATGCCTACCTTATATAGGCACTTTTACCACTTGGGAAGGTTCTATATACCAATCCCTAACCCTTAAAGCCAATCAACCTCATATTAATATATTTCATTACACTTTATTACACATGATTGACTCAAGCCAATTTATAAATTAAATTTTTAGAAGAGTCCACTTTTGGAGACCATAACTAGGAAACCATTGACTCGATGGGCTATTATAACCTCATTCCAAAATACTAGGCTAGCAATCTATAATAGTTGCTCACATAAGTGTTCAAAATCTTGGGTTTTTCCTCATTTAAGAGCCATTTAGGCCTTCATTGCTGCACCTAAAGTTTGGATAGCCAAAATTCATACCAAAAATTTGTAATAACTGAACTATTACATATGGTATGATGATGAAACTCATTTGGCAGACTAATATGTCTAAGGTGAACCTTCACATATGAGATTAGAAAAATCTAAGAATACAATATCAACTTACTGAAGTTAACATTCTCCCTCAAATAAAAACTTTGCACATGAATAATCCTTATTGAAAATACAAAACTAGACAAATGGAAATAGAAATATTTTTGGGTGATGCAAGATTTTCCTTACACCTAGGATACACCTATATGCCCATACACCCATGATGCACCTGTATCAAAGTTGGGGAGGACCCTACATAGTCATTGTAGCATATTGTTTTAGGTTCTATGATGGGGAGCCAATAGGGTTTTCTCCATCTCAATCCTATTTTGATCCTATAAGACTATAATGAACACCTTAGATGCCTAGTGTCCGAATGCTTCTCAAGAGACCTCAAAGTTCAAAGCTCCAACTTACCTTGATTCAATTACTCTAATCCTTCAAATAGTCTTATTTAAATCAAACAAACTTGATTTGTTCCAAGGAATTTTTTTTTGCCCAATCCCATTTTAGCCTTTCAAGCTAGCCTACTTTTACAATTAGGTCTCCTAACCTAGTAATTCCTCACTTTACTCCATTTTTTTTGGTATCATAAACTAAATACAATGAACTAGTGTTATCACCATCAATTTTAGGCCTTATTAGGCTATTTATACAAAGAAACCTACCTCTAAATGTTGAATCAAGACTTTAAACTTCTTCTACATACTAAACTAGCCACCAAACTAAGGTTTTTGGTACTCTTTTTCCTAGCCACAACTTTAATGTACCTAACCAATAAACCCTCTCTAAAATAAGCCAAAAACTAGGGCCTATTAAGTCTATCACTTCACAATACTTGGGACATGCTCTAACTCCTTCATGTTGGAAGTCTTATTTGGGAAGCTTAGGATACCAGGGTTGGGGGGGGGGGGGGGGGGGGTTGAATCTAGATCTGTAACACTTAAACCTCTTTAACCATTGTTTGGTGCATTTACCATCTTATATCTAATGCATGCATAACATAACTTATAAAATCAAACTATAGTAACATATAAATCTAATTTATCAGTCACATGCATGAAATGTAAATACATAATACAAAGATTTTGTTACCCAAAAACCCTCCAAGGTGAAGGTAAAACTAGGGTGAGGATGGCACCCACAAATATTCACTACTACAGTAATAAAGTTAACTTGTTATGGTTACAATGTTTGACCATATTTAATGATCTACCTTGTGAGGGATCTACCCTATTAAAGATTGTTAAGACTATTAGATCTTACCTTGTAAGAGGATTTTACACTTAGAAAAAAGAAAGGACTCAGTTAAGAGATTTATAGAGATCTATTAAGACCACTCTATTAAAAATTATCCCTCACTCAATCTATTAAAATTGATTCAAAACTTGATTCTCAATCTTCTTTGATAAGTTAGTTTTGGATCTCCTCTCTTCAATATGATATGATCTCTAATTTGATATAGCTTTATTTTCCTTCACTACTTTGACAATGTCACTTCCTATGTTCAACACTGACATAACTTAACTCTTTTTCCTTCTTTGCAATGCTCACACTTTCATACTCAAACTACTTTCTGATGACATGAATAACTTGTTTGATCCTTCTCATCACATCACCATACCATGTCATGTCTCAAATAGGTTTAGATATACTCTATTTCAATATTTCATAAAGAATTTTCTAGATGCTTATTAAATATCTTGTCAATGTTGGCCTGAAATGGTTTACCTCAAAGTTTGTATAATTCCTTACTTCAATGTCAATTCTATGTTGCTCAACACTTATTGTCTCTATTACTCGACATTCACTGTATATGTTGTTGATGCTCGGTCTCTACTGTGCTTGACATCTTCTATGTAACTTGACATCAATATGCTTGAATTACTCAATAATAATTAGACTTAGTGACCAAAGACATGCTCAACTCTTATAGAACTTGATATATGTTTATTTATAGGTCTATCTCATGACTCAAATTATATAGAGTAGCTCAGTCAGATTGATGAACTTCTAACTCTACCTAGTATATGACTAAGTGTTTGACACTAATAGTAACAATTGTTAGAGATAACAATAGCCCCCCCTTTTAAAATGAGTGGAAAAAACACTTTGTCATGATTACATTGTTACAATGATAATGAGAGTAGTCCCCCTAATCTTATGACTTAGTTCTTATATAACTACAAAATTTTTGACTTGTACCAAATAAATAATGAATAGTAAATAATGTATATATACACATATGTATATGACTCTAAGTATTCTAATTGTTTCAATGTCATACCTTATTTTTCTTCTGAACTCTAATCTCTAGATTCTTTGACTTTGACTCTTTTAATCTAAAATTCCCATTGTGATCATTCTTCCATTCAAGATATGTAACATCATTACATTCCTCCTTGTTTTTGTCACTTATGGCTTTTCTAGGGTTGAATGGGTGGAATCAAACCATATGTTTCAATAAATGGTTTGTGAACTTGGTTAATCATGACAAGTGCATGATCCCAAGTGGTTCTAACTGATTACAAACTATGATTCTACAACTCCAATCTAGCTACCAAATCAGTCAAACCATCATCAACTGAAAGATAATAATCCTCTTGAATAGGATCTTCTGCTGATTTCATTTCTCGCTACATAACCTTCAAATGAGGTATTAAAATGGATTAGATAGAGATCAATTTTGACCTCATGTTGCTATCAACTATTAAAGCTTAAACAATTTTCCTTTGGCATTTAATAACTTATTATAATGGCTAGAGCTAGATTCTCTTCACTATGAAATAACGCTACTTGTCCTCTGCATATCAGCCTAAATCTGCTAGATGTACACCTGAAGATGACTAGTGTATCTTGGCACATCACGCAAAACATTACACAAATATTTTACTTTCTATATAAGTTGCATGGTATTCTATAAACATTCTTGCAACTGAGCTTGTTTTCTTGGTGATGGTTGTTGAGACTTTCTCCACAACCTTATTCTCAAATTTCTTGGTTGACCAAGCCATCAATTTCTTATTTTCTTCCATATCTCCAACATTTATTTGTTCAAAAATACTTACAAGCTAGGAAATGATTGGGGCTTTCCCATAATTTTTTTGTATATTAAATACTTTCAAAAAAATGTCCTTAACATCATATAGTACTTTCCTCTATTGATGTTCCCTTCTCATCTCTTCTTGTTTCTTCTTCTTCACCAAAATTTCTTGCAACAAAATGGTTTGTTCAAGAGTGAGATTTTCCAAATCCAATTGTGGCATCTTAATAACTTTGTGCAGACTAACTTCAATATCTTGAGAGTTGTCCTTTATTGATTTCCCTTTGCAAGGTGAAGGAGTGTTGCTACTCAACACTAACTTAGGAGATGTTGAAGGGGCATTGCCACTTGATCTTACTTGTATATTAGTGCTAGAAACAACAATAGTAACACTTGAAACTATTTTATTTTCCTCCTAATTTTCCTCAATATGTGGTTCTCACACATTTGGTCCTCCTTGACCTTTTGTAGAAATGTCTACACTTGTGTCTTAATTTGTTTCCTCTTCCACTTGCTCCTATTTGTTTGCATATGAGGGTTTCTCTTTCTCAATATTTGGAGTGTTAGGGGTGTTAGCATGAATAGTTGAAATGATGCATTGTGGACTCAACACACTTGAACTCATGTCATCACTTTGATTGTCTTGGATGCTTACTATCTCAATGTCTTTTTCTTGTGTCACTTCTTTAGTTATGAGACCAAAAATGATTTTCCATAGTAACTCATTCTATTGAACCATAGATTCGATCTTATTTTGCAAAATCATAAAAATTATGAATTTAGGAACAAGTTGGTTCCTATACTTTTCCAAAAATGTTGCATTTTTCTCCTTCGATAACTTAGGCATAAATTTGGCTAATGTGTCATCTCTAATATCTTTTTCTACTAATGATGCCTGTTCCCATCTTTTATTCAATCTATTGAAAAAATTAATAGGAATCTTCTTCTCTACTTCATTAGGAGCCAATTTATTACTTGCCATCATATCTATCATGGCCTCCTCACTTTTGTTTTATTAGCATCATCCAATGTGTCATATTTTACAAATCTAAAATTGGATAAGCCTACAAAGATTCTTAGGTCAACACATACCTTATCAGTATTATTTTCTCTTCTAGGTATTGTAGCTACTCCATCTGATTCTATCTTCTCTACATCATCTTCTTCAAATTCTTTTACCTTTACCAGTCTTCTCCTCTTTGGCTAGCTCACTAAGGCTTTTGATTTCTTCTTCTCTTCACTAAAGCTACTTAGTTTAGTGATTTTCACTACTCCTTTCTTTATAGATGGCTTGACTCATGCTATTATTTTCCTTTTCCATGGTTTGGTTGGTGGTGGAAGAGAGAAGGGTGTCCCCATGATCTTCTTTTCAGCTTTCTTTTCTTTATTCTTGACAAATTTAGCCTTCTTGGTGGGTAGTGTAGCAATAACTAGGGCTTCACCCTACTATCCATTTACTTCTTCCTCTTCCTCATCACCACTATATTTTCCTTCATTTTCTCCCACGCCTTGTGTGAGCTACAAAGATTCCTTGCCTTTTCCTTCGATGCCTAGTTTTGGCTCTAGGTCTTCAATCATTTTCTTTCTTTTCTTCTCCTTAGAAGTTATTTGATGTCAACAATAATTCTTTTCTTAGTTTCTTCATACTTTCCAAATGGTTCAGCTTCAATATCAATCTCTTCTTTTAAAATGCAACACTATTTACATTAATTGTATCACTAAAACTTCATAAGCTAAATTCTTATAGCCATGCCTTCCTCAACATCACTGCTTGCACAAATGTGTTATTTGTGTCCACTAAGAAGAATAAATCATTGTAATGTTTCATTACTAACTCTTCTAGTATTCTTATCCTCATATTCATTCTTTGTTTGAAGTCCTCAAAATATGTGTCAATGACATTCTCTAAATTCTCTCCTAATTGAGTTATGTATTCACTGATTTATCTTGTCACTGGTTTTCCTTGTTCCCAAACAACATTGCTAATACTAGGAAAATACTTTTGAATATAAATAAAATACACATGGTAAGTGATCCAAACTTACACATAGAATTTTTTCCCATCCTGATGGATATCAAGTTTTTTGCCAATTGTAACTTCTACAACTCAGAAGGATCATACTCATGATCTTTCATAACAATCTTCCATGCTTGATCGATTGCCATACATGACACACTATTCAGCTTGCTTGATTGATATAATTTGTGAGAAATTACTCTCACTAGAAATTCAATCAATAGATTAGAAATGTTTGAGATGCAAAACCCTCATCCATTCCACTTGGCTCTTGTATTTGCCTCAATTTCCTCAAAACTTAGACATCACATAGTCTTCTTGTCTAGAGTGAGATAACCTATAACCTTGTGAATTATTTTCTTGGTTATCTCAACTGGTCCATTACATAGTCATATATTCATATTATGGATCCTAATCAGTACAACCTTGATCCATTAAATCTTAAAATTCCTTGGAAAGGGCACGAGTTAACCCTTTCCTTTCAACAATTTTAAATTCATCCTTCAAAACTCCTTTGTCACACAATTTTTCATATGACTCTTGAATATTATAGTCACAAACTTCTCCAATCTTACACATGTAGCAACTTCACACATTGTGTATCATGATTACCTTAGGTGGTATCAAAGATAACACACCCATTGAGTCACCTTTCATCACAATCTCGAGAATAACATGAAATTTTGGTGGAGGACAAGCATCACTCCTCGCCAATTGAATGTTATTAACCTCTACTCCTTAAATCTTTCTTGCAGTTGATAAAGCTACCATATTTCTTTGTTAGGGTTTGAAACTTCTTCTCTCTAGATAACTCGACACCTCTCAAATCTTCATTCGATCAAGCTTCTATTCCAAATTTCCTCTTAATTTCCTTAAGATCTCTTTTGCAAATCACTCAAATGCTCTATGCTCTTGTAATCTATATGAAAGGTATGAAAAAATATCTTCAAATTTTGATATATACCTCCTTTAACTCAAATTAGGGTCTCCATTAATGTTGTGTACTTAGGTAGGTGGAAGCTAGCTATCTCGATCGGTATTGTGCCTTTGAACTAGGTCTTCACTATACAACTTAGTCTCTTCCATCTAACTCAGCCTATACACCAATTTAGTGTCCAAAGTACTCTAGCCATATTGTAATGCTTGGTCAATATAGACAATTTTACTAATGTTCGACATTGTTTGTATAAATGATTCTTTTGCACTAGTCCTTTCATAAATATGTTCTTATGCAAATATGAACTTTATCTTTTTTATGTTTGGAACTAATGTAAGATATATCATTAAATATATAGCTCCTTACATACCTTTCTTGCTTAGTTTGAAGTGATAAGATCACCTCCTCCATTGGATTGGGTGATCTCAACTCCATTTGCTTCACTATTTCCATCTTCTTCCTTTTTCTTCCATGCTTATTTCATCTCCTTCTTTGTTTGATTAATTTCCACTTTGCCTTTACCTTGGTGTGATTTTTATTTTTTGTTGGTACTTAGGTCTTGTAGTTTTTTCTTGAATGTCCAAACTTGTGAAATTTGGAACATACATTATTAGGTTCATGGTTCTACCTTTGGTTAGTTCGATAGGATTTTATTTGTGATCTACATTCATATGCTCCATGTCTATACTTTTGACAATTGCAATAATAGCCTTAAAATCTAGGTGTAGTGAATGCATTCTTTATTTTTTATCTACACTCATTCTTTATTTTTTATCTACACTCATGCATTTGATGTCCTTTCTTCTTGCAATAAAAAAAATAACTAGTAAACTTAGGTTTAGTGTTTTGTGTACCATTTTTTCTTCTACAGATGTTTGTATTATGACTAAGTCTTCTATAATGATAACATGTTGGTTTGCCTTTTGACTTTGAATTTCTCAATTCTCCACTCTTGGATGATTCTCCTTGCTTGGTACATGAATGTCCTGATCCAAAAGTGTTGCCAGATGACCTCATTAGTTATTCAAACTATTTCATTGCTTCATTAGGCTTGTTGAATCTTTCCACGAGTTCTTTTTAAGTTTTTAATTCATTCTTCAATAAGTGCTTCTGTGATCTTAGATTTTCTATTTTTACATCCTTTCTATTCAACTCTTGATTGTAAACCATTAGTTGATTCATCATGTCTAGTTGAGTATTTGTAAGATTTTTCACATCAGATGTCCTTTCTTCAAGTCTAATTACCATTTTCCTTTTGTCTTCCTCAACTTTCTTCTTTCTCTTGGTCACTTCACAAAGCCTTACTAACTGAATCTCATGTTCCCTTTCTAGTCCTCTGAATTCTTCATTCAAGATTCTATTCTTTCCTAGTAGATTTGCAACAACTACATCACAATTACTTGATTTTCTAGTTTCAAATAATCCTTGAGTATCAAATTCTTCATAATTCAATTCTTTTATCTAAATAGACAACTCCTTTCTCCTTTTTAGGGATTTCCTTTGTTCCTATCTTGTTGCCTCAAGTTGCTACAGTATGAGATGGATTTTAATCATTTGATTGTCAATAACCTTTCCCAATTTATAAGCATCTAGTTCCATGATCTAATCTCCCAAGCTATTAGACTTTTATAAGAGAACCTCAGCTTTGATACCAATTGTTGGAAGTCTTAATTATGAAGCTTAAGATATTGAGAGGGTTTGGGTGGGGGGTATGGGGGTTGGGTGAATCAAGATCTATAACACTTAAACCTCTTTAACAGTTCTTCGATACATTCACCATATTTACCATCTCATATCTAATGCATGCATAACATAGCTTGTAAAATCAAACTATAGTAACATATAGATCTAATATATCAATCACATGCATGAAATGTAAACACATAACAAAATTTTTTTTTTACCCATAAACCTCCAAGGTGAAGGTAAAACTAGGGTGGGGATGACATCCACAAATCTTCACTACTATAGTAATGAAGTTAACCTGTTAGGGTACAATGTTTGACCATATTTGATGATATATCTTGTGATGGGTATACCCTATTAAAGAATGTTAAGATTGTTAGGTCTTACCCTGTAAGAGGATTTTACACTGATAACAAAGTAAGGAATTAGTTAAGAGAATTATAAAGATCTATTAAGACCACCCTATTAAGAGATTGTCCTTGACTCAATCTATTAAAATTGATTCAGTACTTGATCCTCGATCTGCTCTAATAAGCTAGTTTTGGATCTCCTCCCTTCAATTTGATATGATCTCTAATATAATATAGATTTATTTTCCTTCACTTCTTTGACAAGGTTGCTTGCTCCATTTTGCAATGACAACACTTAATTCTTTTTCCTTCTTGGCAATGCTTGCACTTTCACACTCAAACTACTCTATGACCACATGAATAGCTTGTTCACTCCTCATCACATCACCATACCATGTCATGTCTCAAATAGGTTTAGATATACTCTATTTAACTATTTCATATAGAGTTTTCTAGATGCTTCCCCATTTTGCCTCTTCATTTGATTGGTTAATCACAACACATAAGGATCTATGATCCACATCATAAAATGTCTAATAACCTTTGTAACAACCTATAAAAGTATTAAATATCTTGTCAATGTCAGCTTGAAATAGTTTACCTTCAAGTTTGCATCATTCCTAACTTGAATGTCAATTCTGCATTGCTCAACACTTACTGTTTCTATTACTCGACATTCATTGTACACATTGCTAATGCTGGGTCTCTTCTATGCTCAACACCTTCTATGTAACTCGACATCAATATTCTTGAACTACTTGATAATCATTAGACTCAAATTATACTAAAAATAATCAATGATCAAAGACTTTCTCGACTCCTATAGAGCTTGGTATATATATTTATTTACAAGTCTATCTCATGACTTGACTTATATAGAGTACCTTGGTCGTAGTGATAACCTTCTAACTATGACTTGTATATGACTAAGTTTTTGACACTAATAGAAAAAAATGGTTAGAGATACCAACAACTCAAACACAAAATACCCCCTTTATTTATACAAAACTCTTACTATTATACTTGTAGTAACATATTCTAGACCATTTTTAGTGTTTATTCTCAACGATCAGTTATTAGTCTACCTTCATTTATTTCAATTAGTAACCTTCAATATATGTTATATTAGATCCATCATATGTGTGGTAGTAGTCATACATCCATATAATGGATCATATATTAGTAAGACCTTCAAAACAATAAACTAGGTGATTTAATCCTGTCTCTATCAACACATATAAATAAGAGGCTATACTATTAGGACCTCAAATGGATTCAATAAGGAATATTAAAGCTAGCAATTTTATTTTACTTTAATAATTTAATAGATTAAATGATTAGATATTACAGTGAAAGTAAGGACATTGAAAAAACATTTAGAAACTTAATGTTTATTCACTTTTAGACTTTATAGACTCTATCTAAAACTTCCTCAACTAATTCTGGTTAGTTGAGAGAATTACTTATGGCCAAGCTATTGGATTTACATAAGCCTACTAAAACCATTATCTAATCATTTATGATTTGAAAATTCAAACTTAAACTATTAGCAAATGACTGATAATTGACTTTTAATCACTATAAATTTTATTCAATGACCTTGCTTTATTATTGAATTTTTTGTAGACTATCCTAGACTCTCATCAATTATGAATCCTATCCTATTAAATCACTTTGAACATTTTGGTCCTATGTTCCTATTAGGACCATTAGAACATGTTTCCCTTACATCAAGATTATTGTATCCAAAGACCATAATTGGATTTAAAATGTCATAATTGATCCTTCATAGTCTTCTAGCTTCATGTATGATCCTTGTAGCCTCCACATCTCTATCTTTTTCATGAGGTGCTCCTTCATGATATCCCCCCTCCTCACTATGAATAATCTCTTGTCTTAAAAGATAAGGGGTTTACTCCTTACTCCACACAACCTTCTTGATGGCGATTTATAGCTTTCTTTTTCAATTCCCTTGTAAATTGCATGCACTAGATAAAGAGAATCCATAACCATTTAAAAAATTTCTATACCCTTTGCTAGAACACTACCATATGATCTTCTCTTGTAAATTTTTTCTTCCTTCCCTTACATTCATTTGATTTCTCACATCCTTCAGTTATAGATGGTTATGTTGTCCCCATATCTCCACTTTGATAGGACACTCTATGGCCCAAACTCTTACATTACCCTACCAAAAATGTGATATATTCATAGGCCTATTATATTAGCCACTATCGACTACTCCATTTCATTGACCCACCAAATTGTATCCTCTTGCTTCAGTCACTACAAACTCATTTTCACCTTGTCCCAAAAACATATGAAATTGTGATCCTCTTCTTGTAAAGTTGGAAAGTATGAATGCATAAATTTTGTCATTTATGGAAACACTAAATTTATAGGTAAGATTCTAGGAAGTTAAGTTAAGTATTGGTTTCTAGTCGATATGAAAATTACTGAAGTATACATAAGGAATACAAACAATAGAGGTATAGTTTTAGACAATGAGCTTCATTGGAGAAATATATATGGCCATGATTTTCTATTATTCTAAAATGAAGTCTGTATATGATATAGTTATTTTTATTGGTTTCAACATTATAGTTGACATATGTTTTGGATGGAAACCATGAAAACAAGTCATTATCGTAGAGTACAAAATATAAGGAAGAGATTGAGCATTTTGGCTAAGGAATTGAATTTCCTTGTCAATTCAATTACTTAGAAATGTATGGTTGCCATCCTAGATGCTAATCCTTACTTAGAAAAAATGATAATATGTTTTGGGTAAGTGTTTACATGTTTCATCATGAAGTCAGTTATACATGATAATTAGATGAGTACATAAGTTGGACATTTTAGTTATCTGAAGTGCAATTATGCTATGAATATGTTATGTAAGATTTATGTATGATGGTATATTGATATATTGATTGTTAGATGAAATTATTTTTTTCATGGGCATGATTAGACACGAGATACATAAAGGACTAATCAAAATATTGAAAATATTAGTATAGTCAATTTTGGTATAGTATCTATAACTCTTGTATATATTATATATCATTGTATGAGTAGTGAACTCCATTGTAGAACAAGTCCTAATAGGTTTGAGACCTCTAACAAGGACTCATGTACTAAATTTATGTAATAGGGTTGGAACTCCTTACATAATAGTTTCATATTAGTGCATTTCTTTTGGGCACTATCCCCACTAGGGGTTTCCCTAATGGTAAGTCAAAAGAAGGAGATATGTATTTGTTGTTTAAAAATAGATACAAAGAAGATATAAATACTATGTGGAACTAACACAATAGTTGGCAATTAAAATGTGACTACAGAAACCAATGTAAGCACCCTAATAGCCAATGGTTATGTAGATAATGTAATAGAGATATTATGCTAACATTCCCCCCCATTACATTGTTTGTACAAATGTACCCCCTAAACAGTTCAAATTTGATCCTGCTAAGAGATTTGGTGAAGATATTTGCTATCTAAGTATCTATAGGGGAGTACTGGAGTTGGATGTAGTGGTTTAAAACTTGATCCCAAATGTAATGACGTTCAACCTCGATATGCTTGGTGCACTCATGGAAAACTAGATTCTTCACAAGTTTTAACACACCCTGATTGTCACAATAGAGAATTGGTGGACTTTTGTTCAGGAATGTGTAGATCTACTAGAATACAATGTAACCAAATCTCTTCACACACAACTCCTCATATGACACAATATTCAGCCTCAATCGATGAAAAAGAAACAAGAATTTTATTTTTACTAACCCACAAAATTGGCCTACATCCAAGATGAAAAACATAAACTGAGGTGAATTTCCTATCATCTATAAATCCTACATAATTCGAGCCTATATATCCCTATAAGAAGAACTGATTGTTCTTCTTATATTCTAGACCATAATCAATGGTACCTCAGATATATCTCAACACATTATTTTTTACAACCCAATGACACTTCTTTGGCTCCTCCACGAATCTGGCAAGATGGATTACAAAAAAACAAGTCTAGTCTAGTGTAGGTCAAGTAGATAATGCTCCCAACTAGCTACCTATAGAGAGTGACATCTACTTGAGGTAAATCTTGGAAATGAGATAGTTGCAGACCTTTCTCCATTGGAGTGGAAATAGGCTTATAATTGACTATTCCATTATTTTCTAGGAGTTTCTTGGCATATTTCATTTGGGAGATGAATATGTGTGTCATACCCAAAATTTACAAGACAAAACACAACTATATATACATATTTTTAAAAATAAATATTACTTAGTAAATCATAGTAAATTTGGTTATTGTAAAGTTAGGAGTTTAGAAAAGCCTAATAGTTATGATTAAATAGGTTGCAACATGCTAGCCGAAGGCACCTCTAATTGGGTTGGATAAAAAAATTAAATTCTAGTTGATGTCATGCATCAAAAGAGGCAAGTAGATGATACAATGTCTACGTGCTAGTGGAAGAAAACCTAATTTTAGGAATCCCCTTAGTGCTACATAACTAGGGTTATAGTGTGACAATTGTCTTAGACTATACTAGGTAACTATCATGTTGGACATGGATTTGTTAATGGATTGGTTCAAATGGGTACGCATGGTAATATCCATAATCATGTTCGATTTAGAATCCTCATTGTGGTAAGGTCACTTGATAGGATTCTAGGAGGTGATGCAAGTAGAATTGCCTCTTACTTCTCAAACAATTACTGATGTATATTAGTGTCTTAGATTCTTATTATGAATTTACATGCATATCTCAATGCTAAAAAAGTGTGCTATGGTTTGGAATTGTTGTATGTCTTCATGACAAGATCTTTTTGAACAAGGCTTCATAAAATGAGTTGGATCAAGTTGAGGCATGAAAGAAGAAACGAGTATCCATATTATACATCATGGAGGGGTGACGTGTTTAAGATAAGATATTAGAACTTGAGGATTGGTGTACATCGATAAGATAGATTATTATTGCTTTTCTCCCACATTACCAATTTTGTTGGTGCAACTCGAGTAGCTTACCTAGTATAATAAAAGAAGACCGCTAATATACAAATTGACTAACACTATATTTTCCTACATCTATAGAATATAGTTATTTTCCTAACCACAATTCACTTATTACTAACCTGAATGGGAGTACTTGACTCCCAATTTTTGTAGGTTGATAAACTTATTAATTGGTCAACATATATATTTATATATTTCTTAGAATGGTCATTGATTTCATCATTCAATATATATATATATATATATATATATATATATATATATATATATATATATATATATATATATATATATATATATATATATATATATATATAACATATAAATAAAATTATGATAAATATATATATATATATATACATATATATACATATATATAAATATATACATATATATAAATATATACATATATATAAATATATACACATATATATATACACAAACACATGTATATATATATACATATACACACACATATATATACATGTATATATATACACACACATACACATATATATATATATACATGTTATATATACATATATATATATATATGTATATATGTATACATGTATATATGTATACATGTATATATATATACACATGTATATATATATACATGTATATATATATATGTATACATGTGTATATATATATGTATATGTATACATGTATATATATATATACATATTTTTATATGTATATACATGTGTATATATATAGACATGTGTATATATATAGACATGTGTATATATATACACGTGTATATATATAGACATGTATATATATAGACATGTATATATATACACATGTATATAAATATATATATGTCTATATATATTTATATATATATATATATACATGTGTATATATTATATATATATATATATTATATATATATATATATACATGTGTATATTATATATATATATATATATATATATATATATATATATATGTCACATCTTGTAATATTACTTAGTAATTACCCTTTTGTGTCTGTACGTACACACACACACAAACACACAAAGCTAAATAATCTACTAATATCAAAAAACTCCTACTTAAGCTAACCACATAATTATCCTACACAACTCTACATAAAACTCCTCCTTACTCTCATAATAATAAATAGATTTACATATCATATAACTTAGGCACACATTACCTTGTTTTATTTTCATAGTTATGTACTACTATTTATTACATTTGTTATTTTCTAGATTATAAATAAATATTCTCCATAATATTAACTTCTACCACAACTACCTAATATAAATTCTTCCTAACACTAATACACACTCTTCCTACCTCTTTTCACCCTTACTAGGTTACTATCCTTCCAAACCCATGCCAATAATATACTATGGAACATAATACGAGGTGTTTAATACCAAACTACAATAACAATTCATTTATTATACACTAACTAAGACCAATTAATTACTAACCCAAAATACAAATAACCTATATATTTAGCTGATAGGCTTTCCCTTTGGGATTGCTTGCAATTGGAAATTGTCTCACACTGCCAAACAACTTTGTAAAAATCTTGAAAATGGTTTTCAAATCATAGTTTAGGGTGATTGATTTGTGTATTAAATCTTAACTCAAAATCTTATCTGCAAGGATTGTATCTTATCAAAATCTTATTTGCAAGGATCATATCTAATCATAAAATTGCCAATATCATATCTAATCATGAAATTGCTGCTATTTATTTGTATTTTCGGATGAATTTTTATGGTTTTATCTCACTTTATCATCATGTGCCACTAATGGTGCTTCCCACTTAACTATCCAGAACACTCAACCAAACCCCAACGCACTCAGTTGTTTAGAGTACCCAACCAAATACAATATTCATTGGTAGCAATTCATATTAGTCTATAAAGAAGTCACCATTCTCATCATATGTAATGAGAAACAAGGTCTAGTTCTACTAGGGAATAGATCTCAACATCTCCTACATCTCCTTGTATCTCTACTTGACCACCTGTAATTGGGGAGATTACCCTATTTTGCATGGCACTTGAATTCCACATTTTCTTCATCCGCATAGCTGATGCGGTTCTAAGTGTCATTGCAATTGAGAAAGGCGTAGTGATTTAAAGCATGACCTCATTTAGTTGGAGCACAAAATATTCATTGAAAGCCTTCATATCATTTCTTTGCAAGCTATAGAGGTTATGGGGCATTATGACGAGAATGGTGGTAGTTAGAAATGCTACTACCATTGTAATGATTGAGACTAGAAAGTTTGCCTCAGAAGTTTTCTCATATGCTTTGTTGGATTTATCACTTTCATGTATGTCCATTTGATTGAATCTTAAATTCAAGTGCTTGTTACAAATTTTTATATCCCATTTTCACGTGTCTTTACATTAATTTAGTCCCTCTAATGACAATGAAGCAGCAACTATATTCTATTTTGCTTCCACTCTTGTGATTCCAACCTTATAGCCAATATCACTTTTATATCTTCTTAACAAGAATTTAATGTCTTGAGTAAATTTCAAAATTGCATAGCATAGGCATGTGAGAAATATTGGGCAACTACTCTCCGGTTTGGGTCTACCATCTCTAATGTCAATGTTTCTTGCAGGTTGATTTGCTATCAACATTTTGTCAAAATTTGGATTTTTCATCTCCTATATTGATTTCTTACATGACAATACCTTACTAAGGGTGATGACTATTCAAACATTGTGCAATTGCAAATTGTTCTGAAGTGCATTTAAAGGATAGTTGGGCACCTGTTTAAGCTTTCCTAGGCAAGGTATTGTTTGTTCTTTCATTAGGTAATTTGTAGATAACTATGTTAGAAAATGTTTGATGAGCAGATAATATTGTTAGTGAATAACACTAGCTTGGTGTTAGAATTTTCACTGTTGATGACCCTCCAAAGTTATGAGGGCCAATAAATGGAAATCTATTTACTTTTGAAGTCCCAACAAGATAGCTTGAAGACATTTTAGACGTCAGACACACTCTGTAAAGCATGAAAAATTTGATTCAATGTCAACCTTGGCAATCAAAGTAAATATGGCATGACACTCTTCTCCATCGGAGAGAGAATAGTCACAAATGTTTGACTGTGAACATCGACCCAAGAAAAGTTTCCAACTAAACAATTGGTTGTTGTTACATTTTGTCACTAAATGAATATGAAATCATGCAAATCTACTATAAATGTGGTCAATAAATGCAGGTTTGTCCTTTTGCTTCAATCTCATGCTACTCATTCAAAATTGGAAGCCCAACATCCAACTACCTTTTATAAATGGCATAGGCTATCCTCTCGATAGAATGTATTAGAAAGACAAAATATTGAAATTTTTTTGAGAATTGCCAAATTACAACTATTTTTTCACAAATTTAGTATTGTTTTCAAGTGATTTATAAAGAATTCATTTGGAAATCTGTGTTTTTGTCAAAGGGTTTTTAGTCTATTAGTGAGGTTGATTGGTTCACAAAGAGCCTACTAGAGATCAAGTCCTCCTAAATACAAAGCCCCTCGACATAAAAAAGAAATGGGATGGAATTTGATGAGATAGATGAGAGAATTTTAATATTGTTTTAACTTCTTTTGATCAATACATGTCATTGACATAGAATTTTCCAATTGTCATAATTATCCTATTATTTATTTAATTGTTGATACCATTTTCTTATCTTAATATATGCCTCTATTCTATATAAAATATTAATTCTATGCTAACAATTTAAAATATTTCCTTGAATTTGACATCTCTTCAATTTTTCTTTTCTAATAAAACCTATTGGTGTACCCCTTGCACCTCTTTCTGGTGCAAGTGCTAGTATTTAATGAGCATAACAAATGTTACCACCCATTATCTAATGACTAGGCTTGGTCCCACCTACCTTGTAACATGGAGTTTAGTTATAGTTTTTCTCTTATTGCATCTAAGTGATTTTATTTTATTTTATTTGAATCTCTTAAATCTTTTGAGATTTAATCCTGAGTATTCATAACTAGCTAGTGGCTTGTACAACCATAAATCTATGTCTTTTATTACACTTGAGTAAGATTAAATATGAACTCAACAAATCACTTCTACATATTCGCAAGAAATTATGATTATATTTTCATTCTAACCATCCATCACAATCATTCACAAGGTTAAACATGTTTTGCATACAAGTTTCACTTAAACTGTCACAAATCAAATGGTCATAGCTCCAACTTGTCCCTAAGAATTTATATGTCCATTGAGTAAAATTAGACGTCTACATTGGGGAATTCCTTGAACCCCTTTCGAATACACCTACAATAATATTTCCACCCTTTTCAATTTCATTTCATACAAATGCATATTAGTGAAAAAATGACACAATTAGATATGACCTTTCATAAGCCCTTTGTTCTTACCATGCAATCATTCATTGCAACAATGTGGATAAGGTGGAGAGTGATTCTTCATAATATGTACAATGTACAAGGACAATTTTTTCTTCTTCAAGCACATCTACAAGATGATCCTCCTAAGTTTTTTTTCATTGTTCCCTTGAGCACAAAACTTGCAAATACATCATAACAAAACAACAAGAACCATGGAGGCTCACCTCCCATCCTAGGCTTCTATGAAGTCACCCAATGAGCAGGGGAAACAAGACTCAAATGGGTTACACTCATACATCCCACAATGCATGCAAAACTTAATAACACAATACATTTACAATCCCTCCAAGGTTTAACACAATGATTCACCATTAGAATCATGAAACAATGGGTGAAGGTGGGCTCTCCAAAGAGGAGAATGCCATATCCATATACACATATATTTTTGCTATTGCATAATTCCTCTTCAAGGGCTATCAAACAAGGCATATGGCTTCAATGGAGCCCATACTCTATGAACACAAAACCCTCTCCAAGAGGAAGTCTCTCAACTTCAATTTTGATCCCAACTAACCCCTTCACCCAAGGCTTGTCTTCCCTCCCAAGGGTGAGTGAAGCCTTCACACCCATGAAAAAATTCAACATTCAAAACAAAGAGAGCAAGGAAGAAAAACAAGAAAATGGATGAAACTCATTACAAAATCACAACACAACACAAAAAATCCATGATTCCATAACAACATTTCATACTTTTAGATTCATTATGCAATGCTAAAATAAAATGGTCATGGTTTGAGCACCAACCTTGATCCAAGATAATGGAAATGCTAGTTGATGAAGAGCTCCCTTAGCCTCCCTTAAAAACCTTAACTGTCTCTAAACTTAGAGAGTGGGTGAACACCCACTAGTTTGTCCAATACTCCCTTTAAAAGACCTCCACCCCCACTACTAGTCCAATACTCCCTTAAAAAGACCTCCACCCCCACTATCTCCATTTTTGGCAAAATATGAACCCCACTTTCTCTTACACTATTGTCCCTTCTAAACTTAGGACCTTAACCAAGTGTAAAGAAAAGGTTAAAGTCATGTGACAACTCCAATTTTCCAATTGGTGGAAGAATGCATTGGTTAAAGGGTCCCCTAGGTTAGCTAGGCACTAAAATAATCAAATTTAAGTTCCTAACATGTTATGTTAACCTATCAGTAGCTTATTTTCACAAAAAAATACTTTGGGACCATCTATTGACCCTCTAAAATCCTTGTCAAGTTTGAATTTGAAATTCCCCTTAATGGTGACCCATCCTATCCTTTCTCCAAGTGGATTTGATTAAATCTTTTGAAGGGCATTTAGTTTAAGTGTTGGCATGACCAAAAGCCCTAGGTGACATGTCATCAACAAATAAACAATTACAAGTGCCAAGTGACAAATTTCAAACACATTACACATCACCATGACATATTCCTAATGTATTTACGAGATTAAATTTATCACACACATGAAAACTTACATTTATGAAATAAAACACATCACAACAAGGTTTTTGAATCTTCCAAATATTCACCTTTAGTAAATCGTGTTTACATGAGTTTGAACCTTGTTTCCCCAATAAAATTTCATGGTTCAATTTCTTGCACACTAAACTCGAACATCAGTAGCCCTATGAAAAATCATATAAGAAGCATGAAAATTTTAACATTTCAAAATCAACATATTCAAATTTTCAAAATTGACTTTCTTTTTATAATCATTCTCATATACAAAGCATTCAAAAAAATAAAATATAAAAATTTGCGTATCAACATTAATCTTTTCCTATCATGATAAAATTTATATTTTAAATCATGTTATATTCCATTTTCTATCATGGTGATGAAATGTTGAATCTATATTGTTAAGTCAACCAACATGAAAATTAGTTTTGAATACATATCTTAGGTCAAATATCCAAAATGGAAACATTATGACTAGTATCTTTGAATAAGTATAGTTTGATTACTAATAGTATCCTGTTATCATTATGAGATAAAACACATAATAAGGTGTATCAATTATGTTAGGTAACTTAGGAGGTTGCATAGTCACATAGTTTTCAAAACCTATTCTAATAGCCCATACTATATCATGAAACCATCAACATAGTTTCTAGGTTATGACATCTTGAGACTTTATTCCATAGGTCTTAGCTCATTAACCTAGTGTGATTTTTGAATAACAACCCAGACTAAAATGTATATTAATCCCAATAAAATCTCAGGTTAATATTGGTAAGGAAAATAACAGTCATGGCATAACTTAAATCTTGGAACCTACTTACCATCATTCTATCATAAGGTGCATGTTAATAGTCATCCCTTATAGAAAAGACAAAAACATGACATTACATCTCCCTACTTTCTCAAGATCTAACTATATTCATGTTATTAAATTTATACCAAGGTACTAGGGAAGGGGCCTTACAATGTGGTTCTTCTTCTACCATATCTCCAAGCCAAGACGATAATGAAGTAGCCCCAAATCTATCATATCAAAGGAGTTCTTGAGATCATTCTTGACATCATCAATGAGACTATCTAAGCTGCCAATGAGAATAAGATTGTCCACCTACAAAACTAGAATGACAATCTCTGTAACTACCTTCTTAATATAAAAATTAGGATATGAGGGGCTACAGTTGAATCCATGCTACAATAGGTGACCATTAATCTTGATTGACCATGCCCTAGGAGCTTTCTTAAGGCCATAAAGAGATTTGATAAGATGACATAACTTGTGTGGATGTTGTTCATCAACAAACCCTTCTGGCTGGGTCATGTACACTTCTTCTTTGAGATCACCATTTAAGAAAACACTCTTGATATCCATCTGTTAAAGCTTCCATCCCTTCTGTGCTACCAATGCACAGACCATTTTGGTAGTTTTGATCTTCATAGTGGGTGCAAAGGTCTCTTCATAATCAATGCCCTCCTGTTGAGAATATGTTTTTGCTACAAGTCATGCTTTGTACTTGTTGATAGATCCATTTGCCTTGTACTTTGTTTTGAAGATCCATTTGCAACCAATGGGTTTCTTCCCTTTAGGCAGATTGACAAGCTCCTAAGTATGATTTTTCATAAGAGAACCATACTCTACATCCATATCCATCTTCATTGAGGTTTTCTTAATGCCTCTCAAACTGTGTTAGGTTTAGTGCTATCAACAACAGTACTCATGAGTGCAAGATTCATTTCATTTCTTGTTTGAATCCTAGTTTAGATTCCTTAAGAAGTGTCTAGAAGAACGTGTAGATTAGAGTCCCTAATTATACTTTGGACCCACTTTGGAGGTTATCTATGTTGATGTTAGTGTGTAATGTTTTCTAGAGGGCCCATATCAACTTAAAAATCTCCTTGTAGTTCAATGTCTCTATGAGAGTCTTCTATATGATCATCTTTTAATTGTGAGAGCAATTTATGAGAAGTAGGAGGATGTTGCTCTTCTTTCTGTGATAAAGAATCAAATGATGATTCATCACACAACATCTTGACTCTCATGTATAGTCATTATTTCAAGATCTATGAGACAATAAGCTTTTGATGTAATACTATATCCCAACAATATACACTAAAGTGTCTTAGGATCAGTCTTATTTCTCTTATTGGTATGGACATGCATGTATGTAGTGCAACCAAACACCCTTAGATGAGAAATTGAAGGATTTTTACCAGTCCATACCTCTTTTAGTGTCTTGTGTTGTAGAATCTTTGTTAGTGCCTTGTTGATGAGGTATACAACTATCCATACTACTTTTGCCCAAAATATTTCCTCCAACTTGGCTATGGAGAGCATGCATCAAGCCATCTCCATGACAATCCAATTGTGACATTTTGCAACTCCATTCTATAGGGGTGTATAGGAAGTAGTTAGGTGTTGCTTGATGCTATGATGCTTTAGGTATGCCACAAACTCCTTGGAGGTGAATTCCACCCCTCAATCTAATTGGACGACAATAAGAGACTGACCAACTTCTTTGGAAAATTGCTTGTGAAAGTCCTAAAAGTTGGCAAAGGCTTCATCTTTCTTCTTGAGAAAATAAACCCAAGTTTTTTGCGAGAAGACATCCACAAACAATTGGAAGTCCTTATGGCTTGAAAATGAAGTAGGCATGGGTCCACACAAATTTGTATGTACCAACTCAAGGCAATGTGTAGCATGGAAGCTACTAGCCTCGAATAGATCTCGATGTTGTTTACTTGCAAGGCATCTAGGACATATAGGCAATAAATTTGAAATTAGAGGAAGACCTCTTACCATTTGTTTGGAGCTGAGCTTATACAAGGAGCTAATTAAAAGGTGCCCATAGCAATAGTGCCAGAGTCCCATTGATTCTATTATTGAGGCTGATAAAGCTACTATAGGGGAGGAGACAACATCTAATGTAAATAGTCCATCCTTCATAAATGCTCTAGAAAGTATCATACCTTCTCTTGAGATTAGACAATTCTTGACCCCATCCGTCACCTAGAAGTCAACTTTCAGTTTGTGGTTCAAAAGTTGATTGATAGAGAACAAGTTTGTTGTCAAACCAACAACATACGACACCTTGGTGAGGGTACAATGGCTTTTTCCAAAAAGGAATGATAACCTTTCCTATACCCTCTATAACATACTCCTTATTGTCAACAATTCAAACTCTATCTCCATCAGGTTGCTCTATTAGTGCATTGAATAGCTTGTAATTGCTTGTTATATGATTGTTGGCATATAAGTCTATCAACCAAATATTCGTCATGGCTTGTGAGGTTTGGGAGACAAGGACTAGATTGTGATGAGTGTTGTAGTTGGTTGTTTCTAGTTCATCTTCTTTTGACACATCATCTTGTTGGGCCACTACATTACCTTTGTGCCTTCTATGATGATGATGGTGTTTGGATGACTGAGTATCATTGCAACCAAAAAACCTTCTTTACTTGAATTGCCTTGTATTAAAGCACTGTACCAATTGTTGATAGTGTCATGATTATTCTTGTTGCATATATGACACCATCAATTTTCCTTTGGAGGCTTCAAATGTTGATGTTCTTATTGTTTCTGTGGTTTCTTTCCACAAAATTTTGACCTTTTGATTGTCTAGAGATCAGGGCCTTGTCTTCCAGTTTACCTTAAACAAATTGAATAGCTTCTTCTTGCTACAACAAATTCACCAATTCATCATATGAAACATCTTTCTTGGTAATGTTCAACTTGGTGACAAAGATTTTGAACTAAGATGGCAGTGCTCTCAGTGTAATTGGGACCTTCCTCCACCTTTTCTCCAAGTGCAACAACCTTAACTCATAGTTCAGATACCTACTGTAAGAGTTCCTCAACTTTCTTGCCAGCCTGCATATTAAGTTTATGTAGCCTGGACTGTAGATGAAGGATCTTCATCTATTTCTTTGCTTGGTAGATTGTGGAGAGAGAATCCCATGCCACCTTTGATGTTTCTACATCTCAAATGTAAGGTTGAACTTCATTGGTGATGCTGAGTGTTATCAACATTAATGCTTTGGCATCAACCTTGTCAAACTTCTACCTATCATCTAGGTCTGTCTGTCTAGTTATGTCACCACTGAAAATTCCCCATAGCTCCTAAAAAATGAGAATTGTCTACATCTTTGTCTTCCATGTGGATAATTTGGCCCTTTCAAAAGTTGAGGATCAGAAAGAAGAAATTTCATGATAGATATTTAAAAATAAAATCTAGACAAAATTTTTATTATTATTTTATTTGACACACTTTCAAGAGGAAATTGTGGCACAAAGATGAGCATGATAGGCCTATGCTATGAGACAGGGACACTTTGGTATGTGTTCTACCTCATCTTTAACATCATAACCCTTGTCTAGTTTTTCTCAAATCTTCCTTGCTTGACATTGTACATCAAATAGAAAGTAATCTAGCAATGCTTGCCTAAACAATTCATCAAATTGGAGATTACCAATGTTTTGCAGGGCATCTAGAAGAGAAAAATAGAAGCTTGAGCTTTCTAAAATAACACATCCATCTTGAGGTGGTTCATTAGCATGATTACTAGCCACACTATTGGCATCAGGTGCGGTTGACATCCACTTTTCTTTGATTGTCAGGTTTTGTAGACTATGTCTTCCTCTTCCAAAGGCCTTGTCACAGTCTATACTTCACCAAACAATGCCAAAGTTCATCGGGTGTCTCCTATACACCTCAACTTAGTCTTCAAGCACCTTATGTCTTCCTCTGACCACATATAGGTCTCATTCCAATGAAGAGACAAATTCACTAGATTTCAAACTTACATAGGGAAAAACTTCAAACTTTATGTGCTGATCTTCAAGCTTCACCACTACTATTTCATCACTAGTGCATATCTTCTACTCATCATACCCAGTATTGCTGCCCATCACTACTCACAAGATACTACATTTCACATAGGAAATTCCCAATGATCAGAGAAGGCTTAGATTCCATTTAATGGTAAGCCAAAAGAAGATATGTATTTGTTGTTTATAAATAGATACAAAATAGATATAAATACTGTGTGGAACTAACACAATAATTGGTAGTTAAAATGTAATTGCAAAAACCAATGTAAGCACCCTAACAACCAATGGTTACGTAGAAAATGTAATAGCAATATTATGCAAACATTTCATTGGTCAATGTTTCCCTAGTTTAGAAATCATGGTGCTATGAGTTTCTTTGTGTTGTGTACTTTACTTTTTAGTTTACTTGTTTATGCAAGTATATGGTTAAGTGTTGAAATATATAGTTTTTATAAAAGTATTAGAATAAAATTTCATCCCTAGCCTTTCATTATTCTCTATTTCTAACAATTGGTATTAGAGCTTAGTAACTCAGATAAATTTAACAACTTGAGAAAGATCTAATGGATAAAGAAAATTTGCAAAGAAATTGTGAAGCAACACTTGAGGAATTAGCTCAAAAAAATGATGAAAAAGAAAGACTAAAAACTAAACTCAAGGATGCACAAGATTACATTTAGAAACTCAAGGATCAAATTTATTTTTCCAAGAATTGAGATGAAAGAACTAGCTGAGAAGATCAAGTAATTGAATTTGGTTGCAAAGCTTAAGAAAGAAAATCAAGCAATAAAAATAAAATTGAAGTTACAACACTTTAGTTGTTCAAGTTATCAAATGAGATAAAATTAGAGAGAAATAAAATTTAAGAAAATTTGAGAGGTAAAACTAGTGAATGTGATAATTTGAACACAACTTATTGAGGTAAAATTTAAACTTGATGATTCAAGTCTTAAGTAAAAGGAACTAGAGAAGTATACTAATATTGTGAAGGGTGGACTTGTTGAGACAAAGCTACATCTTGATAAATTATATTCCAGTATTGATAAACTCAATGAGTAACTGATGCTACAAAATCCTAAGGGAGATATGATAGGGATTAGATATGTAGAAGGAGAATGTTCTTAGGAATTTGAAAATTTGAATGAGAAAGAACCTAAACAAGATTCAAATCAGATATCAAATTAGATTGAGAAACCTAAGGAATAAAGGAAATCATTCAAAATAATATGTTATAATTGCAACACATATGGGCACATGAAGAAAGATTGTAAACTTAACATTGATGCAAAGCCTTCTATTGGATATTGTTATAATTATTGACTTTATGGAAATAAATTACATGAATGTAAGAAACCTAATTAGTGATCTAATGGAAGACAAAATAAGAGACCTAACATGATAACAAGGAGACCTTTGGGAATCAATGATGTCATAAAAAATAGTGTCACATAGTAAAAATGTAATAACTTTGGACACATAGCTAGGGATTGTAGATTGCAAGATAATTAGAATGGACCAAGGTATGGAAATTTAGTTGTTACATGTTATAATTGAAATAATTTGGGACATAAAACTAGATATTGCAGATTAAATGGGTTTTTAAACAACACAAGAATGCCTAATGTTAGAAGAATCAATAATGTTGGAAGAAGGAATGACAATATCTGTATAACTTCTTATGAAAGAATTGATTAAAAAATTTATAAAAGAAGGAAATGTTGCTAATAACAATGTATGGAAAGAAAAAGATCAAGTCATTACAAAAAAAGGGGAAGTTGTGCCAAGATCTAAACCTTCACCATTACTAAAATAACTATTACAACTACAAGGGGAACACTTCACTAGTAATTCATCAAACCCTGAATTCAAAGAGTGAAGGTATACGAAGATTGATTAGAAACATAAATATGACTCCCAATAAAAAAATACTTAGCTTAATTAAATAATATAACTATTTATACATATAATTTATTTAGATATATGAATTAGGATTAATATAATTAATATTAAATTTGAAAGAACTAATTGATTTGTCTATGATGTTTAGTTCAATTTTGATAATGAAAATATGATGTAAAGGATTTAAAATAAATTAATTATAAATGTTAGATTCTTACAATTTAATCAATTGATTGTTCCAACCTTCACCTATTTATTATGTTTCACTCTAGTTTAGTTTCACACCTATAGAAAAAAGTCCACAAGTTTAGAAATTATTTGACATGTGGATCTAAGACTTATGATAAAGAATGAAAAGGTTTAAAAAAATATTCCTCAATGTATAGTATGTATTGGTGATGTTTACAAACACCTTTAGAAAATCTAATGAATTTCAAGGTTCATCATCTCTTTAGCTAACCCCTTGGTTATAATAATTGAACATATACAAAATAAAGATTAACAATAAAAAATAAGAATGATATGGATCTATAATTATGTACACTAACATAATACTATTATCATACTACTATAATAATCTCATAATTACTCTATGATAATTGTTCTTATATATTTAATAAGTTATCAATAATTATTCTTAAATGAATAAATAAACATCTTGTTACTAAATGTGCATAAAAATCAACACAATTATGTGATACATAAATGTTTTAAATATTAGATCATCCTCATATCATAGATTGATAGGTAAGAAGGCAAACCAATAATAGAAAATCCCACTTTTTATGACATCACACATTTTTTACTCTTATACACTAAAATCATCCAAACACTTTTGAATGGAGATATTTTTGTGAACGAAGGTACCTTGGTTTAAAGTTGGTGCAATATGTACCTTTGAATTATGAATAAAATTCAATTAGGGTTTTCTTTAGTTGAAGGTCCTCATTCATCTTTCAAAAAATAGTTAAACAATTCACTACTTTTGTTGGTTCCCAAATAAATATATTAGAAATCCTATATGATCTTGCCTACTAAATGATGGGATTTTCCAACTAATTTGGACAACAAACAAGAGTGATCGATAATAATCCTCCTCCCTTACACTTCAAGTTTTGTAGGACCTAGGTGGGTGGTCTTATGTGTCAACCTCAATATGATGGTTAGATGCCTTTTATAATAGATAATAATAATTGTTAACTTCTTTTATATCTTAGGATGATAAGTAATCTCTTGAGTAAGATCATATTACATATGAATATGACAATACCTAAATAATTTGATGATGATAAATGTTTTAACAAAATGATGATTGATGGCCCAATCCAGAGGATAACACAGAGCATGAAAAGGGCCATTGAAGCTACTCATGGTTCAACTGTCAAAGACCTCCTTTAGGAAGTTTTCAATACTAGAAAAGAACTGACTAAGGGTATGAAGGAGCTAGTGTAAGTTTTCTCTATTTTATTGTAGGTTCTAGTTGTTCGTCGAGGATTTTGGTCCTAGTTTTTGTTAGCTATTCTTAGCCTCGCACAAATATTTGAATCTTAAGGTAAAAACATGGCCAATGGTCACATTTTCAAATATTCAAATATTATAAGGAATATGAAAAAAATTTAACATATTTTATATATTCTTAAGTCTATTCCAAGGGTCCACAATATTCTCGATCATTGAATCTTAGGAGATTGATGATTTTTGTATTCTCACTTTCTAGAGATGCAAGGTCTTTATCAATTGTGAGAATACAATGAGCTACCATGTGTCAAGGTGGGCTAGGTTCATAAGGTTCAAGGTGGACTAGTTTCAAGTTTTTTCTTTATTGTCAAATTCTCCATGATCAAAGGCTTGTCACATTCTCACTTTCTCAAGATGCATAAAGTTTAACAAAAGCAAGCAAGTGAGCATTTACCAAGTGGACATGTGGGACTAGTTTCAATCTACGAAATAAAACATGGATGTGTCAGGACAATGTAATAGGTTGGAAGAAACTAATTGGTCAAAGGATACTGATGTAGACAAAGATAAGCTTCAAGTTTTCACCATCAGATCTTAGTAGATCAAGGGCTTTTATATTCTTGCATTCTAGAATTGCAAGAAGTTTAAGTAATGTGAGAATGAGACATGCCGACATGTGGAAGTTGGTGGGTCCTACTTCAACCTTGGGGTCACAAATAAAAATTTCAGAGTGAGTTGGCATATAGATGTAATCTGATTGGTTAATGATGTTGATGTACATGGCAGAGCTGCAATCTTTTCATGATCATTGATCAAACATAGATCTAAGGCTGTCATATTCTCATAAGTTGAAGATACAAGAAGTTTAGCCAATGTGAGAATATGAAATGAGGACACTTGTCCTTGTGGGCCTATCATAGTTCATAAGGTGTTCATATTTTCTCCATTGTCAGATTGAGGATAGATCAAGGGTTTTCATTTTGTTGCTATGGAAAGATGCTAGATTTTTAGACATGGTGACATAATGACAAGTTGAAATTGTCCTAGTAGGCCTGGGTGGTGAAGATAAATGGTAGACAGTTAGCGGTCAACATAAGGTTAGAAGGTTAAAGAGGGTGGGAGAATGTTTTGTTATCACTGAGCCATGTGGTGAAGGTGAGGGTGGAATTCGTTTGACTTGCTGATATATCTAGTTTGGTGTAAGCAAGAACACAAGCTAGTGACTCTTTAATGGCAAACAATCCTTGATAGCCTGCAACCACCTTTTTTGCATCCTCCTTGCATGGTAAATGTAAATGACATTCCCCTCACTAGTTGGCTATCCATCTACCTAGTCAAAATGATAATAGTCTTTGCTTCTATCTTCTTAGGGATTTTTTTTTTTGTGAAATATATGATTTTCCTACATTTGAATGTGTACCAAGATCAAATCTTTCTTCAAATTTGTAGTGGTTGTTCTCTGCCACCTTAAATACAATTATTACACTTTACCTTAGGGTAGAAGCTATCTAAATTATGATTGAACTATACAAGAAAATTTTGTAACCCTTCTTAGGGTCAACCTTTTTTTGATTCATTAGTATTGCATTTCATGCTCTGCTACTATAATTTTCTTTTATCTATGAATGAATTTAATATCTATTGTACCTCATTCTCCCATTAGTATAAGTGCAGAACTTCCTTGCATTGATGTTCTATTTTCATTCTTCAATATGCATAAGAATATCTACTATTGCCTTCAAATGTTATGGAGTGAAGTCCCTTCCCCATTGCATCCATTTAGTTTCTAATCTGTATATGGTTTTTGAGTTAAAACAAAGATTGAATCAGTGTCTTTTGAGATTATGTTGGTCAATAGTGCATTGTTAGGTAGAAATAATGTTGAACAAACTATTTTGGTGTATAACCCCCTTTAGATTAGATTAAGTAGTTTTCTTTCATGCATTCTTTCTCTCTTTTTATTTTGAAGAGTAGTTAGATGCACCCTAATAGTATTGAAGTCAGCCTTTTGTAGAGACTCAATCTAATAGTTCAAGTCCCACAACTTGGAAATTGTTTCCATGTTTCACAAGGTTTCCTTTATATAAAAACTTTAGGCAAGGTTGCAAGGTTTTGTGGCAATAGTTTTTGGAATCCTTGGTGGGACTAACATTGAAAGAATTCTAAGTCTATTGGTTCACTATCATCAAAGTGAAAAAATTCAAATATATGCTGAGGAGATAGTGCTACTCTTAGTATTCCAAGCCTTCAAAGGTTCATTTTTAAGTACATGGAAACTCCAACTCTACATTTTGATTTCTAGACCAAAGCTACTGTGGTTCATGCCCAAGACACATACAAGGGCATCTTCTAGAGGTAATTTTAAATACACTAAGATTTTATTTTCAAACCCTAGAAGAAAGAGAAATATATTTTATCTATCACCAGTTAGGAGTGCACCAATAATAAATACACCTACAAGATCTCTCTCTACTCCTCTTGTTGATAGGTCATAGCTTAGGGTACCATATTTTTATTTGAATAGATCATTATTCCATATGGTTCAACCTAGAGCACATGAATTTTCCTCCTTTAATGGTGGAAGTCCTCTCCTTTTGGCTCAAAGACATGATATTCTAGTATTAGCTCTTAAAAGTATACCTAATTTTACTAGTAAAACCTCCATCTCTCATGTAGAACATATTCAAGAGATTTCAAATGTGTGCAATGTACATGGGATTACAAAAGATGATGTTGCTTTTAGGCTTCTAACTTCATCCTTAAAGGGAAAAGCATTGCAATGGTTTAGAGGTTTGCCCCACAACTCTATTACTAATTGGGATGGGTTAGGAGCATGACTTTGTAAGAATTTTTAGGACAAAAGTGATCACCTATCACTTTTAGAGAAAATGACTACCATAAAGAGGGCACCCCATGAATATATGAATAATTTTAACTATAGATTCCAAAAAACATGGGATAGAATGCTTGCTACAGTAAAACCTATTGAGCTATTGTTATGCACAATGCTAAATGGCAGGAATTATTTTGAACTCCTCTCTTGAAAAGTCAATCTTGTGAATCAACTCCAAGGATCCGAGTGATCTTGTGAGTTAATAGAATCCACTCAGTTGAAGATAAATTTTTTTGTTCACAAGGAGGCCTTTACTAGTTTGAATGATTTCAGATGAGATGTAGAATCTGCTCACTGCTTCAAAATAAATACGCAAAAGAACTATGTTTTTGTATTTTTTTGTTTTTAATATGAATGCAATCTAACAATGAAACTAATATAAATTACTAATTAACAATTGGTTAGTAAAGAAAATAACAAGAAATTTAAAGAAAATAACATGAAAGTAAAATCCTAATGGACATAAGCTACAAAAAATAACACGTTTGTGAGTTAAGATTTAGGAGAAATCGGTGGGTAACCAATGAAAATAGAAGCAACACTTCCTTGATTCCACTAATGCAATCATCAATGGGAAACTTAATAACCATATGATGTTTCAATCTTTATCAAATTGAAAGGCCACAAAAGTGTGCTCATGTGAGACAAAAAGTTATGCAAGCACAATTTGGTGATTTCTTCTCGAGATAGATATGTCAACAAAATTTGTAAAACCATAGCAAACATTAGAATTAAAAGAGCTCGCACAACTAGAAACAAAGCAATAAACTTTTGGCTCAACCACAATTCCATGAACATAAATTCACCAAAAAAATGACACATTTAGGCAAGAATCACTACACTCTAAATGTGAGCACCAAAAGCATAATATTATTGCAAAATAATGGTGGCCTAGATTACATATTACAATATTATATTTATAAGAAATCATCTCCTCAATTTGTGTTGAGAGTGAGAGATATCTTCATGCAATAATATGATTTTAAGTTAATAAAACAAACTAATTATATAGAAACTAAAAATCTAACTGGTGCTTAGTAGGATTCCATCCATTTTTATATTTATTAATTGGATGCATGAGCCTTTACATGTCATAAAACAAAGAATTTGAGAGAAAATAAGAAGAATAAAGCCTTTACTTGAAGTATAAGTGTCTAGAAGTGTCAAAAATAGAAGCTCAAACTTCACTTGGCATTAGTCAGAGTTAAACTACTGTCAAAATGTGTTTCCAATGCATGGAAAGATCTAATCTTGGAACTGGCAGTTAGCTATCAACACATCTCTAAAAAAAGTGCAACTCAGAGAAAAGAACATCAACAAACCTACACACATTTGACTTCTCCTAAATTCTTCCAACACTTTGTGAAAAAAAGTGCATCGGTGCACTAGTGCCACAACACACCTCAAAGGTCCAAAAATGCAAAAATTCACCAAGTGTCAAAATTGAAATTCTGCCTTTTGGGTTTTGTCCCCCTTCATACTAGAGCTATGTCTAGATGCTTGCCCTTGAATTTCTCAATAATCTCAGTGACCTTGGATACATCTAATAGATATAAGGCATTATATTTATCCTTGAAAGTTTTCCTATAGTATCTGCCTCTAAATGAGTCTTAGAAAAATCCTCAAGTTTGGTATCCAACTCTAATAAGGCTTCTTCTGTTCTAAATGCTTGCCAAATATCCTCATCACTAAAAGCTTCTTCAAAAATCTTCTTTAATTTCTCTACTACTACCTCTATTGGCATCAATTTCTCTCATGCATCATCTTTGAATATGTCGAGACATGCATCACTATAATGTTTCTCTGCCTGCAAAATATGCTCTCAGGCTTGGTCCTTGAGCCAATAGATCTCCGCATGTAATGTTGCCATTACTTTATTACCATATTCTATTTTCTCTATCCAATCATCAATTAAATCTAACTCCTCTACTGTATATACATCCATAAGAATTCTATATCTTTGCCCCTTTATGGCCTATAGTACCTATAAACCTTTTCTCCATCCATGGACTTATCCATGATACTAAAAACCTACTTCAAAATTGCTTTCATTTTATGTACATTTTCTTGCATAGCATGTAGTAGCTTTAGATTTCCTTGGATGATCAAAATGCCCTTTTCCTCAAAAATTTTTCACCATTGTTGATAGGCATTCAAAAATGGATCCAACTATACTCCTCCCCCATCTCTTCTCTTGACTGTACCGTTTAGAGTCTCCTCGGGGCATTCAGGATCCAAGGGACCAAAAACTTGGGCTAAATATCCTTTTAGGATTTCATTTTGCCTATGAAGTGTCATAAATTCTACCCCTTCTTTTTCCAAACTCCTAAACATCTCCTTCATCCCCATTGTGACCATCAACTTGGCTGTATCTAGTGTGGGCCTCATGAGCATAACCTCTCTGATCTACTAATCTCATGGACCCAAATCTTCTATTTTTGAATTAGGAGGAAGAATAGCCACTTGTGCAAATAAATCTTGATTTCCATCACAGTTGATGAATGCTAATGCTCTAGCCTCTTTTGATGAGAACTCAAGCTTTCTTAGAACCTCAATCATCTCAATCATATCCTCTTCATCAACATTGAATTGTGGTCCTTTACTTCTTATCATTTCTTTTCATAACCACCTTGGGACTCATTCCACCAAAGGCCTAACTCTTGAGGATGAAGGAGTTTGCTCTGCCACCCCTTTTCCCTTATCATTCCTTTTTGGGGTTCTTTCCCTCTGTAATGGTTCTCCCTCTATAGTTTCTATTTTAGTGGAGCTCACTATTCTTACCTTAGTGTCCTAGGGAGCTTGTTGAGGATATTGAACCATTTTCCCTTCCCCAAAAACTTCATTGGTTGATATTTTCTATGGTTCTTCCTCCTGCTCCTTTTGATTTTGTTCTTCTTCACTACTTGGAGGCAGAGGGGTAGTAGAGCCTTTGTCCATAATTGTGACTTGCAATAGGGATGAAGGAGTTATTTTAGGACCCTATGATTCTGGCAACATTTGTATCTAGTCTTCCTATTGGGGCTCATTTGTTGGGGTGTCCTAGATCTTGTCTCCCATGAATTCCATCCCCATGCACATAAAATAAAAATCTAACATCTTAGATATGTCAGTGCCCTCTACATCTTGATCATCAATCTATTGCTACATTTCATCCTCTAATGTAGTTGTCTATAGAGGTTCTTTTGGGATTGATGATGGTGTAATAGTGGAACTTCTCCTTCTTTCTTTCTCTGTGGCTCTAGCTAGTCATCTTCTTTTATTCAAAGGTACATCATCCTCATCATCTTCCTCTTCATCATCTTTAGGGATAGGTTCAAGAATTTATGGGATAGGAACTATTCTCTTGATCACCCTTTGCCTCTTATTAACTGGAGTCTTGATCTTTCTTCCTTTATTTGGGGTAGAAGGGGATGCTTGTTCTGTATGCTGAGGTGGAGAAACCTCTTGAATCTCAACTTCTGTCTCTGTTTGGCTTGATGCAGTAGCTGGTGGAAGTTGCAAATCAATCTAAACATGTGGTGCCCCATTATCCTTGGACCCTTGTACATTTACTTCTTGTTGTTGTGGGGGTGCTGGGATTTCATCTTCCTCTGGCTTAGCTCTTTGAGGAGAACTCCTCTTTCTTTTGCCATTTCCTTTTCTCTCTTGAGGATGATAGTATCCAACTAGTCTATCAAGTTGGCATATCATTTCAGGCCTTATTGGTGATTGAGCTACAAAGGTAGGGATGGTGACTTTCTTCCCTCTACTTTTTTCTAGGTAGGCTTCCACATGGAAAATTACTATCTTCGATATTGGATCAAGTTTAAATGGTTTCTTGATCTTGTCCTACATCATTTTGATGATGTGCCTCACCTGATGGTTAATACCATCATTCTCTTCCTTGTCAAGCTTAGCATTCATAATGGATTGTTCCTCAATTTTATCTTTGTTGAACAAAGGGTCAAGCAACTCTCCTAAATCTTGTTGCAATATGTGTAATGGAATCTTTATTTTTAAGAACTTTTATACCAAATAAAAAGTCATCCTACAATAATCCTTGATACAAACATCATAGTCATTTGTCACATTCATCCAATGGTCTTCATTAGCTTCTTTATGTGTGAATTATTTACCTGCTAGATACTGTACTCTCCCAATATTATCAAAACATGGTCATGGAGAATTGTACTCTTTGAAGGGATATTGATCCAATTCACATTGAAAAGAAGGAATATCTTGCTTTTGTTTCACTTGAAAAGGCCCTATGGTTAGAGGCCATGCCCAACATTGTTTACATTATTTTCTAACTAGGTCGTATGTAGACGAGAGTTGTCGGGTGATCTCTAAGACAACAAGTCTATCATTAGGATACCTTGGAAGTTTCTTTGGGTTGACCGTGGTACTAGCCACCCTTAGATATGTGAATGTTCTAAACTGAATATAATATGCTCTAAGTGCTATTATTTGTGCCACTACATCATCTGATAACCTCTTCGCATAATCTCCTTCTATGAATATGATTATAGTGAATATGAAGGTATCATTAACAAATCTATATTCCTTGCTCTACCCTGAGAGTCTCTTATTCACCAATTGTGGATAGACAATATATGGCCAAGCATTATGATCCTACATGCTACCTCTTTTTTATAGCCCTGGATAGTTGGTCGCCCTCACTACTAATAAGTACACTAGGTAGGATGTCATGTAGAACTTCCTTTTTTTTTTTGTCATCTCCAACTATTCACAAAAATTTTCACTCAAAGTAGTGGCCCAATCAAGTGGCATCTTTGTCATCTTGATAGTCTTGATCAAATGTACGGTGAAGATATTTAGGTGTCTGGCTGCCATCAGACCCATTACTCTACTCAAAAGTATGATTGAGTACCCAATATCTTCCTTCATATATCCCCTTGTCATGTCCACTTTACTAGTCATCCTCCCTAGAGGAGTCCTCTCTATAAGATAAGAGGATTGGACTATCTCAGAAGCCTCTTCTAAGTGGTCTCTATACCATCTCTCTACTGCCTCATAGGTTAACTTGATAAATTGATCCACCCTTGGGAGATATAATACTTTCTCAATGTTTTTGGGTAGTAGATTGAGAATGACCTCTCCTGTCACACTCTTAACAACACTCTCTTCAAGGACAAAGTGTTGTGCAAGTGTCATAATGAGCTCTAAAGATTGCACAAACACTTGGTGATATGCTGCATTTACTAAACCTGAATGAATCAAAGCATAAACCATAGAAGATCTCTTAGTGGTTTTGTTATATATCTTCAATAATTCTCCCAAATTTGTGTGTCCTAACTCTGTATCTTTGATTTTAGAGTAATAATCATGAAACCTTGATTTCACTAGAGGAACACCTTGGAACTTGAAGATGATGGGTTTTAGTGCCATTTTCTTGCCCATGGAAGGAGTTGAAGAAGATGCCATTATATTGTTATCTACACAGATAGGACATCCATTAGTTCGAGATTAAGAATAGATTACAATAACAACTAATCCCATCCTAAACAAAATCTTGAAAGTTAAATGCATGGAATGTTTGAAAACACCCCCCATTAATATTTTAAAAGCCTATTGGCATAGTCGGTGCACCTAATAGGTGTGGCTGATCCTTACAAAATTCCAATCATAAGGTGTGCATCAGTGCACTTAATTAGGTGCACTGATACACACCTTGTAATCATTCAATCTTTTATTTATTATTTATTGAAATTTCCAATTTAAGGTGCACACTTATGCACCTCATGAGGTGTGCCAGTTCAAAAATTTTGAAAACCTTTTATCCATTTAAATTTCTTTGATTTAAGAGTTCAAGGGTGCACAATATCAAACTTGAATAGGTGCACTACTATGCACCTAGTTAGGCTTAGATTTATTTTCAAGTTTTTAAACACATAAATAATACTGGTGCATTCCAGTGCACCAAGCTAGGTGCACTAGTGCAAACCAACATTCATGTCTTGGTGTTTTTATTTGTGTTTGGCATAGATCAAGGAGGGGGCAAAGAGGGATGATGGGGAAGTTCAAACATGACAAGGTGTGCAGTTGTAGAGATGAGTCTAGGAGCGAGGCTCATATGCATAGGAGCTATGGTGCAGGAGCTTGGAGTAGAGGTAAGTGAAGAAAAAAAAATGAGGAAGGAGGAGGAGGTGAGCACTCATATAGCCTCACCCACCTTTGGTGGTGTGTTGGTGCACATCTGCATAGCTACACATCAACACATCACCAAAGGGTGATGTGCCTTCTCTTATTCATGGTGCACTAGCACACAAGATTAGGTGTGTTGGTGTGCCTTTTAAATTTTGCACTTTTTAAACTTATCTCCTCATCAGAAATCTAATTTTCCCTAGGCCTGGGTTTTCTGAATTGGGATCTAGGACATGTACTAAGGTGGCTATGTAAAACCTAAACATGACTCAAACCTTGGACTAGTGCTCTAAAAACCAAAAATAAAGTAGGGGTTCCCATTTCTAACTGAAATGGGGCATGCGTTGTGGAACCACAACAAAACCTACCCGTAGTAATACTTTCTTGCATTACCTTAGAGCCTTAAATAGTGATATTGCTACCACAATGCAATCCATGGGAGTAGACACTTTGACTACTACATATGAAATTTCCATTAGGGTAGAGAATATATTGATATAAGGAGGAAAGTTAGCTTTGAGGCCTCCAATTCCTTTCTTTCTAGATGGACCCAGTCATCAAACTACAATAGCCCCTATCCCTACTATATCTACACACCAAACTTTGGCCATAGCCCCAATAGTCTCTACATCCTCTAATGAGATAGATGATATTGAGGTCATGATGCAGATGTTGATGCAAAATATAGATAAAAGACTTTAAGACCATAGTTCTGACATGGTTAAGAGATTCCAAGATCAAAGCTTAGAAACATAATCTATTAAGTAGGTTATTATTAAATAGAAATTATTGATTCAAAATATTAGAAATGAGGTGATAACCCTCAAAGGACAAGAGTCTTAGATTGTTAGGTCCCCTCAGTGCTTGTAGTCATATAGGTAAACACATCAAGGACAACCCCCATGGGCACAAAATAGATCTTTCAATGGTATGCCTTATGTAGCTCCAGATCAGTCAAAGGCAATTGTTGATTAGAACAACCTAGCTCAGGAACAACAAAGATACACATATGATTGTCCATCTAATGATCAAAGTTCATTTCCTTAGGCCTTAACTGTACAAGATATGCCAACAACTTCAGGACAACAATGCAACATAAATCAATCAAATGTTGGATATTAAGCTCAAGTTTAGGGGAATGCTTCTTATGCCATCTTTGGTAAAGAAGATTCTGGTGGTAGAGGTTAGAGGAATAATACTAATGCAACCATGCATTCCATGGACCCAAGGATAGCAAGAGGGAAACCACACCAGTTCAAGACTAGAGTAAGGGACAAAGTTGCAAGAAGGAAGAAGAAGCCAAGGTTGTTTCTATATCAACACAAGGTGAATCTTCAAGATCTTCCAACCATATATAGCCCCATAAGGAAGGAAATAAAAGTAAGAAAATGAAGCCACCTCCTTTTTATATCTCTTTAGTCATAGGAGATAAAATAGTTCATAATTACATGATAGACTCTGGTGCTTGCACCTTGGTCATGCCTAAGAGGATTGCTAATTAGCTAGGCATAACATATAAGCTTGTGAGCAATGTGATTACTTAGTTTGATGGAAATTCTTGTAAGACTATAGGAATATTCAAAGACTTAAAGGTGACCCTACATGCTACACTATGTTGTAGGATATAACTATTATAGATCTCCCTACGCACTCTGTCATTTTCTTGTCTAGAGATTTCACTGCTAAGATTAGTGGTGGATGTATTGCTACTAATTGATACCAGATCTTTTTTAAAGATAAGAATGTCATAAAGACCTTTATCATGGTAGAGACATTCAATATTAAGCATGTTGAGCCTTACATAGTTGACCCTTCAAATATGAATTTCACTATTTTTGATAGGGAGGGGGGCCATTGGAATCCTTTTAAGCATCAAGATGAAATTGATCCAAGGGTCTATGTTATACATGAACAGGATATTATCATCCCAAATCTGGCCCAAGCTTAAAATGAAGAGGTCTTACCCAAATCATCACCTTTCGCATGGTTTGAGCATTAAGAGAAAGCAAAGCAATTGGGGGAATCATGGCTATCTCAAGGGTTCGATGATGATATTTTTGTCTTCAAGGAGATAAAGGATGATTCTACCCATCAAGGTGAGGAACATCAATGTAAAGGTGAGCCACATTTTTTTATCAAATTTTGGTGGAGTATGGTATTGCAATCAGCCACTTAATGGTGGAAGGATGATGTTTGAACATGTCAAACATTCCAAGGTTAGAAAGAAAGGAAGTTATTTCAACAAGCCAGTCAATAGCTTTGTTTGAATTATTTTTCTCTATAAATAATGTACATAGTAGAGTAGTTTTTTTTATAGTTTTTCCTATTTTCCAAGAAGTGCACGATCACAAGAGGCAAATTTTCTCTTGTTTTGCAATTGTAGAGGTTGCATTTCTTTTGTATTTTTGGTTTTTGCAGAACATATCTTCATTTTTGTGACTAAATAGCCCAATAAATTTTTAAGGTCACTAGTCATATGCTTAGCAGGCAAGCATCCCCTCTGAGTCATCAAAATTGTTAGTTATTCTTACCCTTCCACCAATATTTTAATTTCAAGGTAGCAACATGGCCAATGATCATATTTTCAAATATTCAAATATTATAAGAAATATTACACAACTTTAACATATTTTATATATTCCTAAGTCTATTCCAAGGGCCCACAATATTCCCAATCATTAGATCTTAGGAGATCGACAATTGTCATATTCTCTCTTTTTGGAGATGCAAGGTCTTTAGCCATTGCAAGAATACAATAAGCTACTGTATGTCAAGGTGGGCTATGTTCATAAGGTTCAAGGTGGACCAATTTCAATTTTTTTCTTCACTGTCAGATTCTCCATAATCAGAGGGTTGTCACATTCTTACTTTCTCAAGATGTATAGGGTTTAATGAAAGTAAGAAAGCGAGCATTCACCAAGTGGACATGTGGGACTAGTTTCATTATACATAATAAAATGTGGATGTTTTAGGATAATTTGATAGGTTATTAGCATCTAATTGGTTAAAGGATACTAATGTAGACAAATGCAAGCTTCAAGTTTCCATTGTCAGATCTTAGTAGATTAAGGGCTTTCATATTCTTGCATTTTGAAATTACAAGAAGTTTAATTAATACAAGAATGTGACAAGTTGACACATGGAAGTTGGTGGGTCTTGCTTCAACCTTGGGGCCACAAATAAAAATGCTAGAGTGAGTTGGCATGCAGATGCAATATTATTGGTTAATGATGCTGATGTACATGGTAGAGCTATAATCTTTTCATGACCATTGATCAAACATAGATCTAAGGCTATCATATTCTCATAATTTGAAGATGCAAGAAGTTTAGCCAATGTGAGAATATGAAATGAGGACATTGTCCTAGTGGGCCTATCATAGTTCATAAAGTTTTTGTATTTTATCCATTGTCAAATTGAGGATAGATCAAGGGTTGTCATTTTTTTGCTATGGAAAGCTACTAGATTTTTAGACATAGTGACATAATGACAAGTTGACATGTATCCTAGCAGGCTCAGGTGGCAGTGTCATGAATAGAGGAGAGTCAGTGGTCAATATAAGGTTAGAAGGTTAAATAGGGTGGGAGAATGTTTTTTTATCATTGAACCACGTAGTGAAGGTGAGGGTGGAATTCATTTGACTTGCTGATATATCTAATTTGGTGTAAGCAAGAACACATGCCAATGACTCTTTAATGGTGAATGATCTTTGATAGCCTGCAACCACCTTTTTTTGCATTCCCCATGCATGGTAAATGTAAAGGACATTCCCCTCACCATTTGGCTACCCATATAACTAGTCATAATGATAATAGTCTCTACTTCTATCTTCTTAGGGCTATTTTTTGGTGAAATATATGATTTTTCTACATTTGAATGTGTAGCAAGATCAAATCTTTCTTTGAGTTTGCAGTGGTTGTTCTTTGGCATCTTAAATACAATTACTGTGATTTTCCTTAGGGTAGAAGCTATCCGAGTTATGCTTAAACTATAAAATAAAATATTGTAACCCTTCTTAGGATCGTTCTTTTTCTGATTCATTAGTATTGCATTTCACGCTCTACTACTATAATTTCCTTTTGTCTATGAATGAATATAATCTCTAATGTACCTCATTCTTCCATTAATATAAGTGTAGAACTTCCTTACCTTTGTTGATGTTCTATTTTTGATTCTTCAATATGCATTATAGTATCTACTATTGCCTTCATATGCTATGGGGTGAAGTCTCTTCCTCATTGCATCCATTTCATTTCTGATTTGTATGTGGTTGTTGAGTTAAAACAAAGATCAAATTAGTGTCTTATAAGATTATGTTGGTCAATAGTACATTATTAGGAAGAAATAAGTTTGAACAAACTATTTTGGTGTATCACACCCTTTAGATTGGATTAGGTAGTTTTATTTCATGCATTCCTTCTGCCTTTCCCTCTCAAAGAGTAGTTAGGTGCACCTTGATAGTAAAGAAGTAGTTCCTCTCTAGAGACTCAATCTCATAGTTAAAGTTCCATAGCTTGGATATTATCTTCATGTTTCACAAGGTTTCATTTAGGTCAAAACTTTAGGAAAGGGTGCAAGCTTTTGTGAATTTTTTTTTTTTCTATTGGATGTTTTGTATTTTTTCTTTTCCAACTTTTATACTATATGTTTGACTATATTTAGGTTCCACATCCTTGTAAATCTCATTGAAAAGAGATTATTTGAAGTGTAGAACCTATCATGAATCAATCATTATTTTTTCAATGATGTCAAACTTGCTACTTGCTCGTGAGATAACTACTTTTTTGGTTTGAATTCTATCATTTGTTCAATTGATGAAGAGGATTTGGAAAGATAAGATAACAAGAGGACCTAGAGAAAGGTTGAGTTATTTGGTGTATAAAAGGAGAACTAAAACCAAGTAATACATTGATGATATTATGTATAGTTGATCTACTTAAGGCTAAAGTAAATGGTTACTTAAGCTAAACCTATAAGAAGAGTTTTCAGAAAAAGTGTGTGCCAAGCCTAGCCGAGAAAATAGTGCAAGCCAATCAAACCTAGTTCATGCCAAGCAGAATTCAGTATGTCCTAAGTGTTAGTAAAATTTAGTAAGTGCTTAGCATTAGGGAAATAATACTAGTGGTTGAGAAAGGAAGACTTAGTTGATGCCAAGCAACCTAGTGTTGGTTGAGCATCAAAAGACTATTATTTCCGAGTGAACAATATAGATGTTGAGTGATAATAAAAAGTGTTAAATCAAAGAATTGACAATTCTAAGCCAACTAATTTGATTTCTTGAATTGTGCAAAAGATTTATATGATGAGTTGGTGGAAAAAAATTTAAGATAAACCATTTTGAGGAAAAATTTAAAGAGGATTGTAGAAGAAGTTTCTAGAAGAGACTAAAATAGAAAAGTGGGTTGATTCATTGAATCTTACCTAACCCTTAAATGGATGATAGTGGTTAAATGACAAAAGACCTAAATTCTTTATTTATAGAGATAGCAGGCTAGAAGCAAAGGTTTTCATGTGTAAGAACCTAAGGAAGACAAGAAGTCTAGGGTGTTGCTTCATATGGTGGTTGAATAGAATAATCTACAATTGGCATACAAAGCAATAATGTTTAAGAGGATGGATTCTTGAAGGGTGAGCATGCTATCAAAGATGAAGAGTATGAATGCCAAGCATAATGGAGGATTGAACTAGTGATCTATAATCTGCAAGTGAGTTGTGTTCTATTATCAGATCAAGTCCCACTGTTACTTTCTAACAGTTATATCAGTTTGAATAAATCCTTTGGAGTAAGGTTGACGTAACAATCATTTATAAACCCTTTAACTAGGGGAAATTTTAAAGGAATATTCTAAAGTCCTCTAACAAGGCTCACTCCTAATAGGTGGTTGAAATCCTTTAACTAAGTCACATTTAATAGTGTGTATTGTAACCTTTAATAGGGCATCACTTCAGAAGAGTGAAAATTGGTAACATGTAACTGGTAACTTTTCCCAAATTGGGTTTCCACATAAAATAATCATGTCAAATTATGTGAATGAGTTTGTGGTATTTCATGCTTACATTTTTGCAAAGTTATTTTGACCCAGGATAGTGACCTATTGAATTACGGTATTGGATGTTTTAATGGATGCATGTATGATATCATTTTATGGAGATGAATACGTTAAGTATTGAAAATTTTTATTTGTACATTTGGACCTTAGATAACTAATTCACCCTCCTCTCAGTTATTCTAAAGAATTCCAACAATTGATAGCAGAGCTATTAGTCTTTGTAAGGAAATAGTTTAAATGTACTAAAAGCTAAAGATCAAGATGTACAAAAAGGAGGTGCCCAAACTAAACAAGGAGAACTTTCTTGCATGGAAAAGTTTGATGAAGCTACATATAGGAGGACTTGAAGATTATTCACAATCTACCATTAACAATAAGCATGTTAATTCTACTAGAGCCCCTACTACTGATGATCTAAAAAAGAAGAAAGAACACAATCAGGAAATGTTAGAGCTTTCATCTATCCTAAGCTTCTTAGAGTTTGATGACGTCAAAGGATGTAATTCTAATAAGAAAATGTGGGATGCTCTAGATAAAATCTATAGAGGAGACAAGAATGTTTTGAGAGACAAATATAAATGTCTAAGAAGAAAGTTCGATGACATGAGAATGCAAGAAGGTGAGACTATAGTTTGGTATTGTACAATAATCAAAGATTTTGTGAATGCTATCATAGGGGAAAATAGTGTTATTAAAGATGAGATTGTGATAAAAAAAGTATTGAGAACCCTACTACCTATCTATGGTATTATAGTCTCTACCATACAAGAACTAAGGCGTGTTCCTAGTAGTAATATAACCCTTGAAGGATTGATGGGTAAACTCACTACTATTGAACTTTATAATTTTGATACTTTCAAAAATGAAAATGTTGAATATGCTTTCAAAGCTAAACTAACACTAAAAGAATCTAAAGATAAGAAGAAAAAGGTCAAGCATGTTTCTAGTGATAGTGATATAAATGATGATGATGTAGAAGAGCTTAAAGAATTACTAGCTAGGAGATTTGACTTAGGCAAAGGGAATTACAAAGATAAGTTACCTATCATGTCTTTCAATTGTAAAGGGGTTGATCATATTGATGCAAGGTGTCTAGAAAAGAAGAACGATAGGAGTGGAGATAAATATAGAGGTAAATGAGACAAGAACAACAAAGACTATAAGGAAAAAGGAAAGAAGGCTTGTTACATTACTAAAGAGGAACCAAAAGATGGTTATGATGACCATGATGATGAAGTTGTTTATGTTTCTATGAAAGATGATGCTGATGGAGATGAGGCAACTGCATTAGTATCTTATGTGAACAAAAGTGATAGATGGATCACTAATAGTGGATGTTCACATCACATGACTGGAGACAAAAGTAAGTTCCTTACCCTTGAGAATTACAATGGAAATAGTGTTAGATTTGATAACAATGAACTCTATCTGATAAAAGGTAAAGGATCAATAGAACTAATAGAAAAACTCATGTGTGACAATGATATAGAATGACTTAACTATAGCTTGTTGAGCATGTCACAATTGAATAGTTCAGGTTGAAAAGTTGAATTTGATAACAAGAAATCACAGATCTATGAAACTAGGATGGAAAACTAATTCGAAATGGAAGTCAGACTAGAGGTAATCTATTTTATCTTGACAGGAATAATGCTACTTGTCTTGTTGTAGAATTTGATGATGTGTGGCTATGACACAAGAGGTTATGTCTTAACTTTGACAACTTAGTTGATATGGGTAACATGGAAAGAGTCAAAGGTTTTCCAAAACTAAAGAAACTTAATAATATGATTTGCAAACAATATTAGTTAGGCAAGATGACAAAATCTAGTTTTAAAAGTAAGACTCACTTGAAAGAAATTCTAGAATTAGTTCATACTAATTTATGTGGACCAATTGATGTGTAAAGCTACAAAGGTGACAAGTACATTATCCTATTTGTTGATGATTATTCTAGGATGATGATAGTATGCTTTTGAAAAAAAAATGTGATGGTTTTCAAATGTTTAAGTGGTACTTGGCAAGAGTTGAAAAGGAGACTAGTAAAAGCTTGAAATGTTTGAGATTTGATAGAGGTGGAGAAGTTACATCAAATGAGTTTGATATATTTTGTAGTGATACAATTAAAAGACAAACTTTTGCACCTAGAAGCCCTCCACAAAATTGGATTACTAAAAGGAGGAAAAAATTTGTAATGGACTATGATAAAACACTAATGATGGAAAAAAAAATACTTATTTGAAATATTGGAGAGAAGATGTAAGCACAATTGTCTATACCTTGAATTGAGTACAAGTCAAGAAAGGTACAAATTTCACACCTTTTGAACTATGGTATGGATACTCACCCAATGTAAAATATTTTAAGGTATTTGGAAGCAAGTGTTACATTTTTAAGGACAATAGGGAATGGTAAACTTAATGCTAAAAGTGAAGAAGGTATATTCCTAAGCTAATCCACAAGAACTAAAGCTTATAAGTTTTTAAATACTAACACTAAAAAAGTTGTAGAAAGTGAAAATGTAAAATTTGATGAATATATATAGAGGTATATGAAGTTGAACCTAAGAAGGAACCTTGAGAGTACAAAACCTTCATATACTACTATGAAGACATGAAAGTTGATGAAGCTATGAACCAAATTGTAAACCAACAACAACAAGTATTAGTGACTGCTGAATCGCATACAATGGATGTTGAGTTGCATTCAAGAACCAAGTTGCATTCACAAATTGAGTTGTAGACAAAAGCCAATGCATATTTTGATATTGAGATTAGTGTACATGAAAGGAATGTTGAGTTACCTGATAGAGTAGTGCATAGTGACTCTAAAGTTGATAGACCCATTAAAGAAAGAAGAGAAAAACCAAGATTGTCAAAGCATATTAGAAGACATCACCCTGATGGGCAAATTATTGGAGATAAAGAAGCCAGAAAAATGAAAAGGAATAGGTTGAGAAGTGATACATGTTTGTTGAGCATGCATGAACCCAAGTCAGTGAAGGATGCATTAGAGAATGAAGACTAGATTAAATCCATGAAAGAAGAGATTGACCAGATTAAGAAGAACAAAATAATTACTCTAGTACCTACACTAGAGAATAAGAAAATTGGAACCAAGTGGGTATATAGAAAAAAACTAGATGAGAATGGTGAAGTCACAAGGAATAAGTCAAGATTAGTTTGCAAGGGATATGCATAGGAAGAGGGAATTGACTATGGAGAGACATTTTCCCCTATTGCTAGATTGGAAGGAGTAAGAACTCTACTTTCTTAATTTGTATACAAAGCTTTCAATGCAAATCAAATGGATGTAAAGTCAGCATTTCTAAATGGTATACTTGAAGAGGATGTTTACATAGAACAACATGAAGGATTTTTTGATCCAAACAACAAGAACATGGTATGTAGATTGCACAAAGCTTTATATGGTTTAAAGAAAGCTCCAAGATCATGGTATGAGAGGCTTCACAACTATCTTATGAAGATTAGTTTTGAGAAGACTGATGACAACAAAAATATGTACTTGAAGATGGAAGGAGGTAAAGGAATTTTACTAGCTAAAATATTTGTTGATAATATCATATTTGGAGGACCAAATGCATTGTATAAGAAATTTATAAATGAAATGAATAAAGAGTTTGAAATGTCTATGTTTGGAGAGATATTGTTCTTTGTTGGATTGCAAGTATATTAGATGAAATATGGTATTTACATCACTTAGTCTAAGTATGTAAAGGAAATATTTAAATTTTTTGGTGTGGAGGATTCAAAACATGTTAGTACTCCATGGTGACAGGAAACAAATTATCCAAAACTGATGATTTTTCTGAAGTAAATCAAACATTTTATAGGTCTATGATTGGCAAGTTGCAATATGTAGTTTATAGTAGACCTGGCATTGTATTAGCTATTGGGATTGTTGCAAGGTTTTCTACAAATCCTAAGGAGAATCATTTGATGGCTATTACAAGGATCATGAGATAATTGAAAGAAATAAAAGACTATGGTCTATACTACAAAAAGAATTATAATTTTTAATTAAGAGCCTATACAAATTTTGATTGGGCTGGAAACATTGATGACATAAAGAGTACAAGTGGAGGAGAATTTTTATTAGGAAAGAGATTGGTCACCTGGACCAGTAAGAAACAAAATTATATATCACAATCTACTGTTGAAGCTAGATATGTGGTTGCTATAGTGAATTGTACAAATGTGGTATGGATCAAACAAGTACTCAAAGGAATGAAGGAAGAAATTAATGAACATGTGGTACTTTATTGTGATAATACAAGTGCTATAAAATATCAAAGAACCCTATGATGTACACAACCACAAAGAACATTGCAATCAAGTATCATTACTTGAGAGAGTTAGTTCAAGACAAACAAGTGAGAATGGGCTATGTGAATACAAAAGAATAGATAGATGATATATTCACAAAGGCTTTACCTAAGGATGCACATGAATATCTTAGAGGTAAACTAGGGGTGATACCCTTATCCAAAGGTACTTAACAAGCTGTTGGTGTTTGAGAAGTATCAGGCTAATCTAAAACCCAATACCATGATGCAGAAGATAAAAACAAGCCTAAGAACTAGCTAGATCCTATATTCATTAGGATTCTCTTTAGATTTGGACCAACTTCAATAGAAATATAATTGGTTTTATGATTCTATCTTCAAACATGTGCTCACTAATATTTCTCTTATAGATCTATCTCTTATAGCAAAAAATGGTCAACAATTCTTCTTAGATTTTCAATGAATCCTTGATTACAATAGCTAACTATAATTCAAGAATATACTATTACAAAAAAGTAATGACCAATAGTTTGATTCTTCGATACATAAAAAGTAAAATTAATTTGATTTTAAATGTTCTTTGTGCAACCACATGAACTTTTCAATATGTATATGAAACTGATGATCAATGCCTCATCCATTTCTACACAGAGTCTAACCAACAAAATTTGACCTATTTAATTGCCTTAAAATTAAATTTATCAATAGTTTACCTTAAATTTTATTCTTATGATATCTATTCCACACACCTAGAAACCTTATCAATTCATAAAAGCTTTTACTTAACTCCTTGAATTAAAATAAATCAATGAAAAGATATACAACCCATCCAAGTTGCATTAAAGTGAAAGAACCTTGTTCATTCAATCCCAAAGTTATAGGCATATTAAAATAGAGACAAAAATTAGAGACACATATATTGCAAAAACTTCCTTTGTATTAATCTTCCTTGAAAATTATACATCACTGGTATAAACTCAAGAGTAAATCAAGACATAACAAATTTCCATTCAATATTCACTTGTATTCTCATATTTTGCAAAATTGAATACAACACATAAAATTGACATAAATGACTACAAGAGTGACTACAAAAAATAGCATAAACACTAAAAATTATACAAATTTTGGACCCTCACTCCACATCATGGAAATCCTTTTATAGGAAGGATTGTGATTAGCTTCAGATGGGAGGACACATGTCAAAAATTTATTGAAAAATAAATACAAAGACATTTTATCTTTTTACATAACAAACATTCTTTGTACTTGATCAAAATTCTGGATGAAGTTACAAAATTGGCATGTGGCACTTTCTGTAAATGTCTTTGAGAAAATTCTATTGGTCTTCAAGCTCTTATTACTTTTCTGGCCTTTTTTTTTGTTCCTTTTGCCTCTAATTGCATCCTAAATACATGCTTACATTTCCTAATCAATCTCTCGAGATGGTAGGTGTAGACACCTAAACCTTTAGAAAATAAAGTATTTTTATTTTCTGAAAAAATTCCTGATGACATCATCATTTATTAATTAATTAATTATTTTATTAATTATTTTATTTTTATGCCATTAAATCCCTTTATCTTAATTAAAAATATTTAATTAAGGAATCCCTCCAAAATATGTTTAAATCTTATTTAAACATTATTTCCTTATTTATTAATTATTTAATTAATAAATTGACCAAAAAACCCAAAATAAATAAAAAAAATTTTTTTTGCCCAAAACTTGGCCAATTTCCTTAAGACCACTAACCTCTTCCAAGATCTTCTAATCCTTCTTTAATTTTGACTAAAGGCTAATATCTCCTCAACCCAAACCCTTGAAATAAATAAAACTTTATTTATTTCCTAAAATCTAATTTATCCTCATCCTAAGAAGTTGTAGACTCTTCTAGAAAGTCTTCATCCTCATCCTAGGAAGTTCTAGACTATTCTAGAAAGTCTTTATACTCATCCAAAGTCTAGACTCTTCTAGAAGATGTCTTTAAACCTAATCCTAATCCCCTCCTAACCTTGTCACATTCCCTAAACATGGGTTAAGACTTACTAACCCAAGCCAAAGTTAACAAATATCTCCTCCTTTACCCACCCTCATTAAATGCCATCCACTTACCTATCCCTAAGCTAATCCTAAACCATCCTAATCCATCCTCTAATCATTTGCACAATCCTAAGCAAGCTTAAAACCTTCCTAATCAAGCCCAAGTGGAAATTTCTCTCATCTCCCTCAAAATATCCCAACCATAAAACTTTATGAAGACCACTAGGCCATAAATGACTATTCCAAGCCCTTTCATTGCTCTTACAAGCCATTATGAGGGTCTTTATGAAGATTTTATCCCTTGAGCCTCCTTTGTTGACTCATCCTTCCCCTTTCCTCCATCCTCTCACCCTATGACATGTGTCACTCCCTGATTGGCTGCAAGGAAGCACAATCCATGTGCTCTCCTCTCATGCAATCTGAGCCCTCCATGAGCTTTTCCCCATCCTTGCATCTTAGCCCTCAATCCCTCAACCCTCTTGCCTATAAATTGGATCCTTCCCCTTTAAACAACACAATCCATGAAGTAAAGTCATAATGCTATTTTAAGAAGCCATTTTACATCAAACCCATACACTTACACCCAAATTCCAACTCCATTTGAAGCATAAGCTTGAGCATACATCCTATCTATTTAGACAAAGCCACTCAACAAGAGAGCTTCTCATTGAGAGAGCCCATTAATGGCTCATATTCTCAATTGAGAGTTCATCTTAGTCTATCTTGAAGTTTATGAATTTTTTTAGTTTGTAGAAGCTTTATTTAAATTTGGTTTCTATTAGCATACTAACATTGCTCATATACATTTTGGCATGCTCGGTGGGACCCCACATGGGTCATCTTCATTAGCTTTTTTAGTCAAGTTTTGTATGTCATTTGCTAATTTTGGCTAATTTTGCTTGTTTTTGTGATTGGTAGGATTGTATAAATTGGTTTTGTAGGTCCACATGAGCATGAAGAAGACAAAGGAACTCATAGTCTATCTCATAGTGTTTGTAGATTTTTCAAGCTTATAGGTGGACAAAGCACTTGGAATTCTTCTTCTTCTTCTTGTCTATATTCTTCTTATTCCATCTACTTCTTCTTTTTCTTCTTGTGGGAGATCTTGGCCTTTTTTTTTTTAAGGAGGCAAAATCATACACACTTCTTTTTAGTGCTTAAAATGAACCCCCAAATCATACTTAAATCCATTAAAAACTAAAAATTTGCAAAAAAAAAAAATCTTTTAACAAGTGAAACTAAACCAATCCAATCATTTGCATCCTTGCAACATCAAGGTTTTAGATGCATTCATGCAAAGTTAGGAACACTTCATTTTTGGAAATTTAAAAAGAACTTCAAGTTTCCATTTCAAAAGGTTCAAAATCAACACTAAGTGCACACTAAAATCTAAATCAAACTCAAAGCATCAATCAAGGATAAAATGAACCTCATTTGCAAATATTTTAAAGTTCTTTTAAAAATCTCATGAAAACTAAGAGTCCTAAATGGTTGCCAAAATTGTCCTAAAAGCTTTTTTATTTTTTCCAAACAAATGTCTTGTTGCAAAATCTTGAATGTTTCTTAGGTTTTTCTTGCATCAAAACAATCTAGAATATCATTTTTGGGCTTAAAACATGCAAACTAGAACACAAAATCTTGAATGAAAAGCAGAGTCCAAAGAGTCATTTTCACTTTTGAGTCCAAAAAAATCTTGAATGATCTAAGGTTAAAACAAATAACTTCAAAGTTCTTAAAACAACACACAAAATCTCAATCTTGAATGCTCAAAGGAAAAAAAAGCTTGAATGTTTAATCACTTGTCTTTGAATGCTTGTTGCTAAAATCACTCTTGAGTGCCATGGATTAAAATCAAGTTTATTTTTTTTATGAATGCATGATTAAAAAAAAAAATCCAATATTGAATGCAAAAGGTCAATTAATCATTACAATATCTCACATTTCATCTTTTGGGGCATAAAAAGAATCCACATTTTAGAAACTTTCTAAGTTATAAAAACAAATAAAGACACTTTGAGTGAATTTGTTTTTGGACTCACCCTCTTTAATCACCCATCATTCTAACCATTGGTTGAAATATCAATGCCATATATGGGGATGGGTCTACTTGAGAAGGTGTTAAGTGCTCCACAAAAATCAAATTCCACTCACTTAAGTTTTTATTGGTTTTTCGAAGTTAGAAAATTCCTTGAATGCAGATTAGTCTCGCTAACACTTCATTTGGGCATAAAAAAAAAATTGAACAAATCTTGACGTGGAGGGCCTTTGGGCACATGCTTGAAATAAAATTTTACACATCTTTGTTTTGGGCTTAAAACAAACTCACACTCAATCTTGAATACCTTAAAGAAAAATCAATCGATACTTGACGTGGAGGGCCTCTGGGCACGCGAGTTTTCTTTTGTTGACCCTAAATCTTCTTGGTGTATTCATTCTTTGATCGATTTTACTTTTGTTAATGCTTCAAGTTTGAATTGAACATTTGCATCCTAAACATGTGTGTTTGCAAGGTCTAGATTTGAAAACTTAAACGTTAGTTGGAAAAGAATTCTGTCTTTTAGCCCAAGATCATCCAAGTCTTCTCTCCCCTTGTCGTCTTTCGAGGCCATCTTGGGTGCATAATATTAGGATCCAAAATATTTTTTAAGTTTTAGGAGGCCTGCTTGGGGATTTCATCACCCCTTGGGACAACCTCAACTCCATCTTTCTGGCAGAGTATAAAGATCGGGAGGTGAATCCAAAGACACCTCTCTTGAAATCAAGATTTTGTCACTCGGGCTAAGCCTCAAGGAACTTTATACCCTTGAGAAGTGAAAGAGGAGAAGTGGGTTACCACTCCTCTTGGTTGTGTGACATTGTTTTGGTTTCATCTATGGATTCAGACCTCACATACCTTGGGTATATCAAGGACTCCCTAGCTAAACCAACTGTAAGCCTTATAGACAACCATCTAAGATGTTAATGTGTTTGAAGTGATTGATCAAAATATTTTTAGAACATACACACTCCATGGTGCAAGTATCACATTCTAAGAATCAAAAACTTCTATTTGGTTGTTCCTATCTATTGCTTGATTTTTTACTTGTTGAATGAATGTTTGCCAAACTTGGTCAATCCTAGCTTAGGGCACACTTAGCGTAGTCATTGCCTGTTCTAAAAGTTGAACGAGTTGAAGCAAAACAACCAAAATCTCTCTAAGCCAAGCACATTTAGGAATTTATGTCAGAACAACCAAAAACCCAAACAGAAGTTTCACAAAGTCAAACTCAAGCCATCTCAGGCATACCGAGAACTTTCAGCCAAGAGAAAGGAAATAACACCAAACCCTTGAATTTCCAAACTCCACAAAATAAAGGACAAAGCTACCGATGAAGCCCTTCAAGACGCTTGGTTAGATTGCACTATCCAATTTAACCAACATCTAGGAGTTAACCCTACTTATGCATGATTTCTATGATTAGACCCCCTTGTTTCTCCACATCTTCTTGCATAAGCTTCACTTTAGAGTCATCCTTGTAGGTAAGCCAGCCATCTTTAGTCCTCCCCTTAAGAATTTTATCTCATCCATCTCATTTAGAACCAAACCATCTAGCCATCAATCCAAAATCTTCATATCCAAGCCTTCAAAATTGTTGTCACCTTGCCAAAGTCTACCATTCCTACCATCTTGAAAATCCAACAATCTCACCAAGGTTATCCCTTTGACAGAGCTTTGTCTAGGGTAATCTAGCTTTGTCACTTGTTATCCCTCATCACCTTAAGCTAAAGGTTGGGATCCATAAGTGGTCAATCTTGTGTTCTTCCTAAAGGATCATTAGTATATCCTTAAGTTGACACAATCACCACCAAGCTTGCACATAGGAAAATAAACCTTTCATGCTTTGGCAACATATCTTTAAAGTTAGAATTCCCAACCCAATCCTCCTTAGGTTTTGTCATACAGCTTTGCCTCAACCTAGGAAATCATTTGCATAGAAAAGCCTTCCCCCTTTGCATCCATCAGCATTGTTGTATCTCATCCCTAAGAACATTCTGCATTTTCATGCCACCCATCACTCGTTTAGCCAAGAAGAAGAAGGAAACAATGGAGCCCTATCATTTGGATCAAACAGCTTCACTCCCCTTGAGCACCCAACCATCCTTCAACCTAGAGAACACTATACCATCACCTACTGACATTGAAGCTTTCATGAACCAACCAGGAAATGCAATATTGGTGAACACCATTATAGACAAGAATAAAGAAACAATCATGGCTAACTTTCGAAGGGACAACATAGGGGCCTTCAACTTTGGAAGACCTCCTCCCTTATCAGATCTATCTCACCCATTGTTTGGACAACTCCCACCACCCATAGGCTCTTACAATTTAAATTATCCTCAATATGTGCCAAAAGAAGAGCCTCAACCCACCCCATATGATCCAATAGACCCAAACATACCAGCCTCCACTCAAGTTGAAATCTCCCTTCCGCAAACCAATCCAGCCACCACCACTCCACCATTGGTCCATACCACTCCATCCCAAACCCCCTTTGCCCAAAACACCTCATCATTCACTCCCTTCAGTATTGCTACTATTGCTCTCCAACCTAGCCTTCCAAATCCACCCATCTCCCAAATCTGTGCTAGCATCTTTGGCCAACCTCAGCAATATACATCCGGGATGCCACCCATGGGGCCAAGTAATCAACCCTTCATCACCCCCAACTTGTTTACCTCAGCTCAGAAAAAAATTCCATCATTTCCACTAGGTCCTTGGAGCTTAGTTCCATTAGTCACAAATCTACAAGCTACTACCCTCACTCCACAAAGCTATCAAACCCCACAAGCTACTACCAATGTTCTACCAAGCTCTCAAGTGACCCAAGCTCCTGCCACCCCTCTACCAAGCTTTCAAATCAATCCACCAAGCTATCAAACCCCATCAGTTCCATTTCCAAGCTTTCAATTCTGACCACCTCCACCACCAACTCATCCATTACCTCCTATTACTAACTATTTTTCTATGCCACTTCTAGGAGGAAATCCACACCACCAACCACCAATTACTTGGCTTCTTTTTCTATGCAGATAACTTTTTAAATTGGGGCACAACCCACATATATTGGTCAAACTCCTCAAATCCAAAGTCAAGTTTCACAAGCTCCCTGATCCTTTCCCCAAGCTTCACAACAATCTTATACCTTACCTCCACAAAGCAATCCATTTATCCCATAGCCAGCTTATGTTCCTCAATCCCAACCTCAAATTCAATATAAAAAAAAAGCCTCACAACACATGCAGCAATATGTGCCACCTCCACCACAACAACCCATCATCCACCATTCAGTTGCCCAAGCCACGTACAATCCTTACTAGCCCATACCTCAAAGCCATCCATATTCCATTGCCCCATCTAGCACATACCTACCTCAGGGCACTCCTACATTAGGGGCACCCCAACCATCACCCATTAATTTAGAATGGGAAGCCATGAAGATAGCTTTGAAGAACATCCAAGAGGAAAATGATCCAAAAACCTTCAAATTTGAGAATGTGTGTCCTTACCCATTTGACAGAGCCATTACTATGACTCCATTCCCCTAGCATTTTGAGACACCCAAGTTTGACAAATTCAAAGGAAAAGGAGACCCTGTCACACATATCAAAGAATTTTACATGCACTGCCAAGAAGTGGCATACGGTGACGTCTTCCTCTTGCGTCTCTTTCCCAAAAGCTTGGCTGGACCAGCTCTTGAATGGTTTTATAGAATACCATATGGCACAATTAAAAAATTTGCTGAATTGTCTAAGGCATTTGTAGCCCAATATGCCCATCTTGTTGAAACAGAGCTATCAGTAGTGGATCTTGTCCACACTAAACAAAAAGGTGGAGAAAGCCTTCCCGAATATCTGTAAAGATGGCAAACCCTTACCACCCACATATCTTGCACCTTGCCAGAGCGCCATTTGGTGAAAATATTTATTGATAATGCCCATCCCAGCTTGGCTCACCACATGACCATGAACTATTTGCAGACCTACAACAATATCAAAGAGAAAGGAATGATCCTTGTGCAAGGACTCATTAAAGATGGTGTGGTCAATATTTACAAGGAAGCCAACCAAAATCAATCACATTCCAATGAAAAGTCTAGGTATTGGAACAAAAACAAGCACGTTGCAACAGAGGGCATCACTGACACCAGGCATGTGAATATTGTTGGTCCTTCCCAAAGTCAGCCCTCCCACCGTATCAACCAAACAATCAATGAGCTATCAACTACCAATAGCAGAATCACCAAAGCTATCAAGGCCACAATCCAAGACCCAACTTTCAAGGGTCTAGCAATCAAGCTAATGCCATCAATGTAGTTGCAGGGAAAAAGCCCAAATTCCAAACTATGCCTAGAAATTATACACCCCTTGGTGAGCCTTTGGATGTCATTTTTGAGAAATTAGTCAAGGAAAACCTCATCAAATTTCCTCCTACCTAGAAAATCGACCCAAGCCAATTCAAAGCTACATGGTACAAAGATAATGAGTACTACAAATTTCATAGGGTAAAAGGTCACACCACCCTCAGATGCATGAAATTGAAAGATTATGTACAGGACCTCATTGATCGGAAAGAAATCATCGTTGGTACCCAAACCTCTCCCAATGTAGGCTTACATATCTATCAAAATGGTTTTCCTCCTCACAACATCCAAAATCATGGAAAAGCACCTATCCAAACCAACAACAACACCACCAACAACTGCCAACCAAACCAACAGCATGGGAAGAAAAATAACCACACTTCATCCTATATAGATTATGGTAGCCTCATAGGTTGTATATTTGAGAAAGAGCCTTCTGTCAATGTTATCAATACCCAAGCATCAAACAATGAGTGTGCAGTCACCACTCAAAGAGAACGATTTGACATTGCAGGCCCACCAGTTTCACCAGCACCATCAACTCCATCAAAAAGCCAGTACAATATCTTGGAACACCTTGGGAACATGCCAGCCCAAATCTCCATTTTAGACCTTCTCTGTACTAGTCCTGTGTACAAGAACATCCTTAACAGTGCTCTCATAGAATCTTGTGTCCCTTCAGATATCAAGGCTACTAATTTTTGTAATCTAGTTGGACACCTTTCATCCTCATGTGCCCTATCATTCAAACCCACTGACATACCCATGGCCGAGCCACATCACACCCTTCCGCTCCGCATAGCCATTATGGTATCCAATTTTTCCGTAAAAAGAGTAATGATAGATACTAGATCAACCTTGAATATTTGTACCCTAAAATTCATAAAACAAGTTGGGTATACTAAGGCAGATATCATCAGTGAGGTTATCACCATCAAAGCTTATGACAACTTGGAAAGAACCACAGAAGGAACTATTTTGCTACCAATCAAGGTTGGGCCAGTCATCCAAGAAACACTCTGCCATGTTATTGATCTAAACCTACCATTCAACATCCCCCTTGGTTGACCATGGATTCATTCCATGAAAGCTGTTCCATCCACTTACCATCAGTGTGTCAAATTTCTGCATCAGGGCACTGAGGTAACCATCCATGCTGATCCAGAACCCTTTGCTTACTGAAATGTGGTTGAAACCTCATATACAAACCATTTCCCTAGAATTGATATCGGCACAACCATCACCAGCTCATCCCAAACTTGTAATGACCTAGAAACCATCCTCGCCTCCACCCTATCTACTGTGAAGATCAATAACAAAGGCTGTGGAGAGTATAGTTTGTTAGATGCATTTACTGTCGGGGCACTCCCACTTGATCCACATGCTCATGGGTGACCGACATATCAAAAAGCTAAGGAGATTCCACCTCCTTGTTACAAACAATTTGGCCCAACAAACTTTGTATCCTCGAAAATCCCTCTCCATGAGGAGCTCACTCCAGATATCAACAATTGGTTACATAAGGATGCACCTCCAAGAAATCAAGCATGCCTTGATCACTTCAACCAAAAGTATCCCTAAGAACATAAGCTCATCACTGACAAATGGAACTTTCAAAGTGGTGGTCTAGGACCAAAAGAAAGAGGCATGTAGTGCCCCATCGAAGTACACCAGTGGGAAATGAAGTCAGGTCTTGACTTTGGCATACCCACAACTTGGGGAACCAATGAAAATGGTCATGCTTTTTCAAACATTCACTGTGACCTTATCAAAATCAAAGACATTCTTGAGGAAGTTGAAAAGAGAGCCTACGATGATATCCTAAACCAAATATCCCTCAGAGACTCTGTTCTCCAAGAACTATCCATCCATTTCATTGACCTACCACTCACCCATCCACAACTCATAGATTGGGACCAACCAAGCATCATACACATTGATGAGTTCACATCAGAGGAAGTACTTCTAAGATTCATGGGAGCTGAAACACCTCACAAGCAAACAAAGCTAGACTCAACATATATCTATAAGCTAGATGCGAAGGGGTATTTTGGAGAAAATCGCAAACCTAGTTCTAATACACCCAAAACTGGAACTAGGGTAAATCCAAGACTAGCTAAGGTAGCGAAGAGAACCCCTCAGCAAGAAAATCTAGAGTCACAAGTAGAACATGAGGATTCAGCATTGCCTCCTCAAGATAATTGACCAAAGGTGTCTTCTATTCTAATTGAGGATACTAGAGAAGTCAACAAGGCCATTTCTAGTTTTAAAAAGAAAGCTACCGTCAACTCGGCACTGCATGAGGGTCTTCTGCTTCTGATTCATGAGCATTTCCACGCTCAAACCATTAGCAAAAACCCTATCCAGGGGGCGGATGTTGACAAGAGCAGCTCCAGTTTTTCCTCAGATTCTGACGATGTCGAGAGCATCAGCTCTGATGAGGTTTTTGAGCATTCAGGTAAGAAGACTAAAAGCCATAAGAAGGATTACCCCTCTATCAAATTACCCAGCAGAAAGAGCCCTAGAGGTCATACCCCAGCTAAAACTGGCTCTGCTGAGGTGGAGGAGGAAATGGATACTGATGATTCTGACAAGGTTTTGAAGGAGGAGCTGGATGAGGAGAAACTGAGAAAAAGACAGAAGAGGGAGGGAGAGAGCATGGAGTGCTCCAGTAGTCAGGGAAAGGATTCTCTGCCCATTCCCCTCTCCCCTATACATCCTCAGCCTCCTTTGGAGGAAAATGACAACTCTGGACAGATTGAAGGGGAAGTGCAAGTTAATAATAGAAGGAAGGCTTGGAAGAACTTCAATGTGAGAACGACCACTATGGAAATCTACAGAGAGGCGATGAACCCCCAACTCCTGGTGGACGACCTCGAGAAGCCTAGACTCAATGAGCTAATTGACCCGGCTATGGTGGCTATTTCTGAGAATGCAAGAGAAATGGGCATGAATCTGTTGAACAATGCCCGCAATAGCATGATCGACAACTTTAGATCAATTAAATGGCTTTTCCATGAGCTTGAGGATGTCAGAGATAGGGTTTCCCAAATGGAAAAAATCAAGAGCAAGATAGGTGCAGAAAGCCAAGGCGATCAGAACAGTTGGGAGACTCTGATGGAGAGGAGAGTAAAAAATATTGAGAACTACAATCACAACCTGGCAAGTCAAATGATCTCCCTCCTTGCTTCGATCAATGACAACATCCTCTCTCTCTTGGAAAATCTCAAAGACAGGAACCAGATGGAGAAAGATGATAAATAGAATAGAGACAAAGATAGGCTGGATGTGGATAAAGCCAAGGACAACACTATGGATCAGGATTTGACGAAAGCCCAAGATCATAAGGCAGAAGAGCAACAAGAGTGCGCTGAAGCTGCCCAGACCATGATCGAGATGGAGAAGTAGTCTGCTAGGTTGGGTCTCTGTCCTTTGGTTTTTGTTTCTCTTGGCTTTGGCTTTTTGTCTGGTCTCTATTTTTATGGTTGGTTCTCTGGCCTTTTTAGTGGGTAGTTGTTTCGGGTTGGGCCTTTGGGCTTATTTTCAGCCGTAAGGCTTATGTTTTGGCTAGGCATTTTTTCACTTATTTTCAGCCTTTCTTGTTGTTAAACTTATGGGTTTCAGGACCCCTTAAAACCTGTTTACCTTATCAAAAACATTGGTTCTTCAGAGATCCCCAGACTTGTTCACATTGCTGCATCGCTATCACAAGACCAAGATGATCTCCTCTTTGAGGTCTTATGAGAGAACATTGGCCAATTTGCATCGTCATATCAGGACATGCCAGGGCTAGATCCAAAGCTTGTAGTTCATCATCTTGTAGTCGATCCAAAGATCAAACCCATCAGACAAAAGCTTTGAAAAATGCACCCCAAGGTGGCATTAATGGTCAAAGCTAAATTAGAAAGAATGTTAGCTGCTAAGGTTATTCGACCTATCAACTACTTAGAGTGGATCTCCAACATGGTCCCCATCACTAAACCTTCTAGTGACATCAGAATCTGCACTTATTTCAGAGATCTTAACAAAGCTTGTCCAAAAGATGATTTTCCCTTGCCCAACATAGATATGATTGTAGACCTTACAACTAGACATGAAATTCTGTCCCTCATGGATGGATTTTTTGGGTATAATCAAATCAATATTGCAGAAGAGGATCAACATAAGAAATAATTCACTACCCCTTGGGGAACCTTTTGGTACAACATGATGCCTTTTGGCCTAAAGAATGCTGGGGCTATCTATCAAAGAGCTATGACAGCCATTTTTCATGATCTCATCCATAGCATTTTGGAGGATTATGTGGATGATATCTTGGTCAAATTTCATACCTTCAGAGATCATCTTGATGACCTAGAGAAAGTCTTTGATAGGTTAGCCAAATATCATCTCATGCTGAATCCCAAGAAGTGTGTCTTTGGGGTCACATCTGGCAAGCTTCTAGGCTTTATAGTTTCTAAACGAGGTATAGAGATCGACCCCAAGAAGGTCAAGGCTATTTTAGACATGCCTCCTCCCCAAACACTGCGACATCTTCCCTCTCTTCAGGAAAAGCTTCAATCTGTTTGGTGCTTCATCTCCCAACTTGTAGATAAGTGTACACCATTTGCACATTTGCTAAAGAAGGATGAGAAATTCAAGTGGGATCCTTTATGTCAGCATAGCTTCAATCAACTCAAGCAGTATCTCACCAATCCCCCTATCTTGGTTCCACCAGTTCCTGGTCGTCCCTTGATTTTGTACATATTAGTAATGCCTACTACTCTAGGGGCACTTCTAGCACAGCTCGATGACTACGGCAAAGAAAGAGCCATCTACTACATTATTAGAACCCTAGTTGGTTATGAACTCAATTATACTCGTATGGAAAAAGCTTGTTTGGCAGTTGTTTTCTCAACTCAAAAGCTTTGCCACTACATGCTAAGTCATACCATCCAACTAGTCTCCAAGATTGACCCTCTCAAGTATATGCTCTCCAGAACAACACTTACAGGCCGTTTGGCCAAATGGGTTATGCTCCTTAGTGAATTTGACATCCAGTATGTGGACAAAAAGGCAAGAAAAAGGAAAGCTATAGGAGATCACCTAGCTGATGCACCTCTAGTAGATACATATCCTTGATCACAAAATTTCCAGATGAACATGTCTGTCTAATTGAAGAACAACCCTCATGGAAACTTTATTTTGATGGCTCACACACATCTCGTGGATTAGGGGCAGGAATATTGTTGGTCACACCTCAAGGAGATTACATTCCAAAAAACTTCAAGCTACAATTCCCTAGCACCAACAATATAGCTGAATATGAGGCTCTCATAGCAGGATTAAAGATAGCTATAGAATGGAACATTATTGAGTTACAAATCTTTGGTGATTCTCAGCTCATCATCGAGCAAGCCCTAAATGAATATCAAACCAAAGATGAAAAGCTATTACCCTACAAAAAACTAGTTGATTAGCTAACCCATCATTTTACAAGGCTTTAGTTTACACAAGTGCCTCGAATACAGAAAAAAGTAGCAGATGCTATGGCTACTATAGGCTTGCTCTTGGAAATTCCCCAAGCAGCTACATAGTATGAGTTTTTAGTTGAGCAGCTCCTCACACCTACCTATGCGAATGAGGATTCAAATCATGATTGTATCTTGGTTGGTCCCCAATCCCCTTGATACCATGAGATTCATGCTTACCTTAACAATGGTATCATATCCCCTCACCTCATACGTACCCAATGTCAGAACATCATTCGAAAATCATCCTGCTATGTTATCATAGCCAATACCCTATATCATCAGGGTTATCACGATACTCTCTCTCAATGTTTAGACAAAAATGAGGTTGCGATGGCATTAAAAGAAATACATTTCAAACTTTGCGGTGCCCACACGAGTGGTATTGTCCTAGCACGAAAAATCCTTAGAGTAGGCTACTATTGGCCTACCATTTAAGAAGACTCTTGTGACTTTGTCAAAAAGTGTCTCCCATGTCAACAGCACACAAATCTCATGCATGCTCCAGCACAGGATCTGCAGCCTATTGCACCACCTTGGCCTTTTGCTTGTTGGGGCCTAGATCTAGTTGGAACTATCACATGTCTCTCATTTGATGGACATAAATGGATAATAATAGCTACAAACTATTTAACTAAGTGGGTGGAAGCAGTCCCCCTAGTCTCAGCTATAGGAGTTCAAGTCTCCAAGTTCATCTTGTACCACATTGTTTTCCACTTCAGCATCCCATCCACCATCTTCATCGACCACAAAGGTAACTTTGAAAATCTCAACATGGAAGAATTATGCACTTCCCTCCACATCCATCACCACTTTTGTAGCCCATATTTCCCACAGGGTAATGGCCAGGCAGAGGCAACTAACAAAACCCTCCTCAAAATCCTAAAGAAAGTTGTTAATGATTCTGGCCGTGATTGGAACCTACAAATAAATCCAGCCCTATGGGCCTATCGAACCTTCTTCCATACATCCATAGGAACAACTCCATACTCCCTAGTATATGGTGTCAAAGTGGTACTACCCATAGAGGTTGAACTTGCCTCCTTTTGCATATCTTTGTAGGGGCAAAAAATAGATGAAGAATACAGAGTAGCTCGGCTCACCCAGCTAGATCTCTTAGATGAGAAGCAAAAAAAAGCCTATGATCATCTCACAGTCTATCAAACTCATCTCAAAAGGAATTTCAACAAGAAGGTGCTACCACAACACTTTTAGCCAGGTGACATGGTCCTCAAAGAAAATATGAAAGTCCAAGCTGATCGAGAAAAGAAATCAAGTTTGAACTTACATGGCTTGGTCCTTATATTGTCACTGCATCCTTTGGCTCTGGAGCCTATCAACTATCTACACTAGAAGGAGAACTCTTGAATGATCCTACTAACATCATTCATCTCAAGAATTTATATGCTTGAAGATCCTTGGTATACCCAGCTTTTGAAAAATATAAAAAAATAGTAAAGAGAAATAAGCATCCAATGGTGAAAACTTGGCAATTCAAGCACCTTGGATAGGTACTTTGGTGAAAACCTGGTAATTCAGGTGCCTTGTGTACTAAGACTAATCTATTATCAATCACTATCCTATCCCTCATCCATTCACCCACCATCCCATAAAACACCTGCTTGTTCCCTTGGTGCTCCAACCAAATATCCAAAATCTAATGAAGCTTGTAAATACCTCCTGTACAACTTGTAAATCTTGTACCTCAACTTGTAAATCTTGTACCCCAGCTTGTAAATCTTTTATCATCCCTTGTATCATAGCTTGTATATCCAAATCTTGTCCAAAGCTTGTACCATATTCTAACTTGTATTATATGCCAAATCTTGTATCCTAGCTTGTATCCTATCACATGCACAAAAAGAATCCCATTTTCCTTAAGCTTTTCGCAAACTATCTACCTATCCGCCTATCAACTTTTGCAAACATCCCACCCTTTACGAACATTTCCATCTCACAAAAACTAACATATGAACAAACTTTGTACATTTGTAACATATCTTGGTCCATCAATTTGTACATCCTCTTTAGCTCAGTACCATTGTATCTATCCAGCTTTCGTGTAAGTTCCTCCTTGATTAGCATCTTGCACACATCGTACAACCCTTGGTTAGCTATTCCAATGCATCCTTTAGCTAGATCTCCTATCATCAAAGTGTTATCGTTCTTAGTTCAGCTTGCCAGATGCATAACTCATCTAGATCCATCAGCTTAGGTGCTCTCTGATAGATCCTTGTAGGATATAGCTTTTCTCATGTCTAATCTTGGTCCGTTAGTACCTCGTCCCATGCATCTCATTGGCAAACGGTTCTCTTTTGAATTTTTTCTTTCTTTTGATTTAGAATCTTCCCTTTTGGGTCTTGAAGTATCTTTTCCAAACAATATTTTTGTTCCCTCCTTAAGGTTGCCATGATCTTCCATATCATGGTATACCTCGAATGGGGCAATCTAAGCGTAAGGTCTTGATCAGGTCTTTTGTTTGTTTTTCTTTTTTGCTTGTGGGTTACCCAGTGTCAGTTCCACGTTGCTTCCTTTGGGATTCATGTGTGATGCTGGGGAAATCCTTGCATGTTTGTTTTGAGTCAGTCCATCAGTCCTCTGGACATTTGGTGAAAAAGCCTTGATGTTCTTGGTAACCTTGGCAATTAACCAACAGTCCTATAGAAAATCTAGTGCTCAACTACATGGTGGTACTTCTCTTTGAAGTATCCCCCTGATAAAAAAAAAAGCTTCAATGGTTTCCTTTCATCTCCATTATCCCCCATCCATATCCAACGTCTATCTACCCTAGCTTATGCATCAGTATCTCTTTGAATCAATCTACACTTTTAGCTTTAGGGATCCACAATCCTAGTCTTAGGGATCCACCAATCCAATCAATCCACCAAGCCTCATCTTTTGAACTCCACAATCCTAGTCCTAGGGATCTCCAAAACTCATCTTCCACCAATCTAACTCTTTGAAATCCTGTTGCATCAGCTTTATCATCCCATCATCGATCTCCCTATCCTGGATTCCTTTTTATAGCGCTCCGCTCATTCATCCTTTGCAATCCCTAAGATCTTATGCTTGCTTCCTCTTGTGCCTCTGATTCTCCCTTTATAATTCTACCGTAGTGAGAGTTTGAGCTAACTAAACCTCTTCTCTTAAGCCAATCTAAGTCTCCTTGCTCATCTCAAATTCTTGTACTTTTCAAGAAGCCGTCGAGCCTCACTTTCTCTCTCCGCTACCTTTTTGAGGGGGCATCTCACAGTCCATTCTCTCCTCTTCTGCTCTACCCTTGTGCATCTTATTTTCTTACCTTTGATGCCATGCCACTTGTGACATCACATCAAAGAGGGGCAAAATGTAGACACCTAAATCCTTTAGAAAATAAAGTATTTTTATTTTTTGAAAAAATTCCTGATGACATCATTATTTATTAATTAATCAATTATTTTATTAATTAATTTATTTTTATGTCATTAAATCCTTTTATCTTAATTAAAAATATTTAATTAAGGAATCCCTCCCAAAAATGTTTAAATCTTATTTAAACATTATTTCCTTATTTATTAATTATTTAATTAATAAATTGACCAAAAAACTCAAAATAAATAAAAAATTTATTTTTTGCCCAAAACTTGGTCAATTTCCTTAAGACCACTAACCTCTTCCAAAATCTTCTAATCCTTCTTTAATTTTGATTAAAGGCTAATCCCATCATTTCATACCCCTAATCCCAACTCAAAATATTTAATTAAGATTAAATATTAATTCTCATGTTTATTAAAAAAGTTTTAATAAATATCTCCTCAACCCAAACCCTTGAAATAAATTTCCTAAAATTTAATTTATCCTCATCCTAAGAAGTTGTAGACTCTTCTAGAAAGTCTTCATCCTCATCCTAGGAAGTTCTAGACTATTCTAGAAAGTCTTTATCCTCATCCAAAGTCTAGACTCTTCTAGAAGATGTCTTTAAACCTAATCCTAATCCCCTCCTAACCTTGTCACATTACCTAAAAAATGGGTTAAGACTTACTAACCCAAGCCAAAGTTAACAAATATCTCCTCCTTCACCCACCCTCATTAAATGCCATCCACTTGCCTATCCCTAAGCTAATCCTAAACCATCCTAATCCATCCTCTAATCATTTGTACAATCCTAAGCAAGCTTAAAACCTTCCTAATCAATCCCAAGTCGAAATTCCTCTCATCTCCCTCAAAATATCCCAACCATAAAACTTTATGAAACCCACTAGGCCATAAATGACTCTTTCAAGCCCTTTCATTGCTCTTACAAGACATTATGAGGGTCTTTATGAAGATTTTATCCCTTGAGCCTCATTTGTTGACTCATCCTTCCCCTTTCCTCCATCTTCTCACCCTATGACATGTGTCACTCTCTAATTGGCTATAAGGAAGCACAATCCATGTGCTCTCCTCTCATGCAATCTGAGCCCTCCATGAGCTTTTCCCCATCCTTGCATCTTAGCCCTCAATCCCTTAACCCTCTTGCCTATAAATTGGATCCTTCCCCTTTGCAAAATAACACAATCCATGAAGTAAAGTCATAATGCCATTTTAAGAAGCCATTTCACATCAAAACCATACACTCACACCCAAATTCCAACTCCATTTGAAGCCCTTTTTTTGAAGCATAAGCTTGAGCATACATCCTATCTATTTAGACAAAGCCACTCAACAAGAGAGCTTCTCATTGAGAGAGCCCATTAATGGCTCATATTCTCAATTGAAATTTCATCTTAGTCTATCTTGAAGTTTATGAATTTTGTTTAGTTTGTAGAAGCTTTATTTAAATTTGGTTTCTATTAGCATACTAATATTGCTCATATACAGTAGGGCTTTTACATTTGCAATGACTTCCCAAATGGCTATGTCTTTGTCCATATCAGGCTAGGTGGCATCCTTAACTACATCTAATTCTTTGAGGCATTTGTTCCATTTGGCATCTGCTATTGTCTTAACCTCTACAATTACTTTTGACATTTCTGAGTCTAATTTGTAGAGCATGTCAATCAAATCATACACCACTACTACACCTACCTCATCATTACAGTATACTACGAATTTGAGATGGTTTAGATTACTATCAAAATAGGTTGACCATTCTACCTAGTCCTTAACTCTTCCATCACTTTCCAAAATTGTAGGCACAAAATTGGGTGTTCCTATGGCAATTGCTTTCATTTTATTCTGGATCAATTGCAATTTTCCACCAAAGAAACTATTAAAATCTCTTACTCTATTGATCATATTTCTAGTAACAGTTACTGTAGACACCTAAATCCTTTATAAAATAAAGTATTTTTATTTTTTGAAAAAATTCTTGATGACATCATCATTTATTAATTAATTATTTATTTAATTAATTAATTTATTTTTATGCCATTAAATCCCTTTATCTTAATTAAAAATATTTAATTAAGGAATCCCTCCCAAAAATGTTTAAATCTTATTTAAACATTATTTCCTTATTTATTAATTATTTAATTAATAAATTGACCAAAAAACCCAAAATAAATAATTTTTTTTTTTTGCCCAAAACTTGGCCAATTTCCTTAAGACCACTAACCTCTTCCAAAATCTTCTAATCCTTCTTTAATTTTGATTAAAGGCTAATCCCATCATTTCCTACCCCTAATCCCAACTTAAAATATTTAATTAAGATTAAATATTAATCCTCATGTTTATTAAAAAAGTTTTAATAAATATCTCCTCAACCCAAACTCTTGAAATAAATAAAACTTTATTTATTTCCTAAAAATCTAATCTATTCTCATCCTAATAAGTTGTAGACTCTTCTAGAAAGTCTTCATCCTCATCCTAGGAAGTTCTAGACTATTCTAGAAAGTCTTTATCCTCATCCAAAGTCTAGACTCTTCTAGAAGATGTCTTTAAACCTAATCCTAATCCCCTCCTAACTTTGTTACATTCCCTAAACATGGGTTAAGACTTACTATCCCAAGCCAAGGTTAACAGATATCTCCTCCTTCACCCACCCTCATTAAATGCCATCCACTTGCCTATCCCTAAGCTAATCCTAAACCATCCTAATCCATCCTCTAATCATTTGCATAATCCTAAGCAAGCTTAAAACCTTCCTAATCAAGCCCAAGTGGAAATTTCTCTCATCTCCCTCAAAATATCCCAACCATAAAACTTTATGAAGCTCACTAGGCCATAAATGACTCTTCCAAGCCCTTTCATTGCTCTTACAAGCCATTATGAGGGTCTTTATGAAGATTTTATCCCTTGAGCCTCCATTGTTGACTCATCCTTCCCCTTTTCTCCATCCTCTCACCCTGTGACATGTGTCACTCTCTAATTTGCTGTAAGGAAGCACAATCCATGTGCTCTCCTCTCGTGCAATCTGAGCCCTCCATGAGCTTTTCCCCATCCTTGCATCTTAGCCCTCAATCCCTCAACCCTCTTGCCTATACATTGGATCCTTCCCCTTTGCAAAAAAACACAATCCATGAAGTAAAGTCATAATGCCATTTTAAGAAGCCATTTTACATCAAAACCATACACTCACACCCAAATTCCAACTCCATTTGAAGCCCTTTTTGAAGCATAAGCTTGAGCATACATCCTATCTATTTAGACAAAGCCACTCAACAAGAGAGCTTCTCATTGAGAGAGCCCATTAATGGCTCATATTCTCAATTGAGAACTCATCTTAGTCTATCTTGAAGTTTATGAATTTTGTTTAGTTTGTAGAATCTTTATTTAAATTTGGTTTTTATTAGCATACTAACATTGCTCATATACATTTTGGCATTTAGATTCATGAATTTATGTCAGAACAACCCAAACCAAAATAGAAGTTTCACAAAGCCAAACTCAAGCCATCTTAGGCATAGCAAGAAATTGCAGCTAAGAAAAAGGAAGTAAGACCAAGCCCTTGAATTGCCAAACTCCACAAAGCAGAAGACAAAGCTGCCGATGAAGCCCTTCAAGATGCCCAGTTAGATTGCACTATCAAATTTAGCAAGTATCTAGGCGTTAACCCTGCTTATGCCTTACCAACTAGGCATGATTTCTATGATTAGGCCCCCTTGTTCCTCCACATCTTCTTGCATAAGCTTCACTTTAGAGTGATCCTTGTAGGTAAGACAACCACCCTTAATCATGCCCTTAAGAATTTTAGCTCACCAATCTCATTTAGATCTTTGCCTTAGAACCAAACCAATCCCCTCAAACCTAGATAGCATCCCAAAAGCATAAACTTCACATCCAAGCCTTCAAAATTTTTGTCACCTTGCCAAAGTCTACCATTCCTACCATCTTGAAAATCCACCAATCTCACCAAGGTTATCCCTTTGACAGAGCTTTGTCTAGGGTAATCTAGCTTTGTCACTTGTTATCCCTCATCACTTTGAGCTAAAGGTTTGGATCCACAAGTGGTCAATCTCGTGTTTTTCCTAAAGGATCATCAGTCTATCCTTAAGTTGACACAATCACCACCAAGCTTGTACATAGGAAAGCAAACCTTTCATGATTTGGCAACATATCTTTGAAGTTAGAATCCCCAACACAATCCTCAGGTTTTTCATATAGCTTTGCCTCAACCTAGGAAATCATTTGCATAGAAAAGCCTTCCCCCTTGGCATCCATCAACATTGTTTCATCTCATCCCTAGGAACATTTTCATGCCACCCATCACTCACTTAGCCAAGAAGAAGAAAGAAACAATGGAACCCTATCATTTGGATCAAATAGCATCACTCCCCTTGTGCGCTCAACCATCCTTCAACATAGAGAACACTATACCATCACCTAATGACATTGAAGCTTTCATGAACCAAACAAGAAATGCAGTATTGGTGAACGCCATTATAGACAAGAACAAATAAACAATCATGGCTAACTTTCAAAGGGACAATATAGGAGCCTTCGACTTTGGAAGACCTCCTCTCTTATCAAATCCATCTCACCCATTGTTTGGACAACTACCACTCCCAATAGGCTCTTATGATTCAGATTATCCTCAGTATGTGCCGAAAGAAGAGCCTCAAGCCAATCCTTATGATCCAATAGACCCAAACATACCAGCCTCCACTCAAGTTGAAATCTCCCTTCCGCAAGCCAATCCAGCCACCACCACTCCTCCATTGGTTCATGCCACTCCATCCCAAACCCCCTTCACCAAAAACACCTCATCATTCACTCCCTTCACTATTGCTGTTGCTGCTCTCCAACCCAGCCTTCCAAATCCACCCATATCCCAAATTAGTGCTAGCATCTTTGGCCAACCCCAAAAATATACAACTGGGATGCCACCCATGGGGCCAAGAAATCAACCTTTCATCACCCCCAGTTTGTTTACTTAAGCTCAAAGCACAATTCCATCATTTCTACTAGGTCCTTGGAGCTCAGTGCCATTAGCCACAAATCCACAAGCTACTTCCCTCACTCCACAAAGCTATCAAACCCCACAAGCTACTACCAATATTCTACAAAGCTCTCAAGTGACCCAAGCTCCTTCCACCACTCTACCAAGCTTTCAAATCCAGCCACCAAGCTATCAAACCCCATCAGTTCCATTCCCAAGCTTTCAATTCCCACCACCTCCACCACCAACTAATCCATTACCTCCTATTACTAACTATTTTTCTATGCCACTTCTAGGAGGAAATCCACCACCACCAACCACCAATTACTTGGCCTCCTTTGTCATGATAGCCTCCCAAATGGGGGCACAACCCATGTATATTGGTCAAACTCCTCAAATCCCAAGTCAAGTTCCACAAACTCCCTGATCCTTTCTCTAAGCTTCACAACCATCTTATACCTTACCTCCACAAAGGAATCCATTTATCCCACAGCCAACCTACGTCCCTCAATCCCTATCCCAAATCCCATATCAGTAGCAAGTCTCATAACACATGCAGCAATATGTGCCTCCTCCACCTCAACAACCCATCATCCACCATTCAGTTGCCCAAGCCATGTACAATCCCTACCAGCCCATACCTCAAAGCCATCCATGTTCCATTGCCCCATCTAGCACATATCTACCTCAGGGCACTCTTACATTGGGTGCACCCCAGCCATCACCTATTAATTTAGAATGGGAAGCCATGAAGATAGCTTTGAAGAACATCTAGGAGGGAAATGATCCAAAAACCTTCAAGTTTGAAAATGTGTGTCCTTACCCATTTGACAGAGCCATTACCATGACACCATTTCTCAAACACTTTGAGATACCCAAGTTTTACAAATTATGAGGAAAAGGAGACCCTGTCACACATATCAAAGAATTTTACATGCACTACCAAGAAGTGGCATATAGTGACATCTTCTTCTTGCATCTCTTTCTCAAAAGCTTGGCCAGACCAACTCTTGAATGGTTTTATAGAATCCCATATGGCACAATTAAAAAATTTGCTGAATTGTCTGAGGCATTTGTAGCCCAATATGCCCATCTTGTTGAAATAGAGCTCTTAGTAGTTGATCTTGTCCACACGAAGCAAAAAGGTGGAGAAAGCCTTCCCAAATATCTACAAAGATGGAAAACCCTTACCACCTACTTATCTTGCACCTTGCCAGAATGTCATTTGGTGAAAATATTTATTGATAATGCCCATCCTAGCTTGGATCACCACATGACCATGAACTATTTGCAGACCTACAAAGATATCAAAGAAAAAGGAATGATCCTTGAGCAAGGACTCATTAAAGATGGTGTAGTCAAGATTTACAAGGAAGCCAACCAAAATCAATCACATTCCAATGACAAGCACGTTGCAACAGACGACATCACTGACACCAGACATGTGAATATTGTTGGTCCTTCCCAAAATTAGTCCCACCCACCTTATCAACCAAACAATCAACAAACTATCAACTACCAACAGCAGAATCACCAAAGCTATCAAGGCCACAATCCAAGACCCAACTTTCAAGGGTCTAGCAATCAAACTAATGCCATCAATGTAGCTGCAGGACCAAAGCCCAAGTTCCAACCTGCACCTAGAAATTATACACCCCTTGGTGAGCCATTAGATGTCATTTTTGAGAAATTGACTAAGAAAAACCTCATCAAATTTCCTCCTACCTAGCAAATTGACCCAGGCCAATCCAAAGCTGCATGGTACAAAGACAATGAGTACTGCAAATTTCATAGGGTAAAAGGTCACACCACCCTTAGATGCATGAAACTGAAAAATTATGTGTAGGACCTCATTGATCGAAAAGAAATCACCGTTGGTGCCCAAACCTCTCCCAATGTAGGGTTATAGATCTATCAAAATTCTTTTCCCCCTCACAACAACCAAAATCCTAGAAAAACACCTATCCAAACCAACAACAACAACACCAAGAACTACCAGCCAAACCAACAACATGGGAAGAACAATGACCACACTTTATCCTATCTAGATTATGGTAGCCTCATAGGTTTAATATTTGAGAAAGAGCCTTTTTTCAATGTTATCAATACCCAAGGACCAAACAATGAGTGTGCAGTCACCACTCAAAGAGCGTGATTTAACATCACAGACCCACCAGTTTCACCAACACCATCAACTCCATCAAAAAGCTAGTACAATATCTTGGAACACCTTGGGAACATGCCAGCCTAAATCTCCATTTTAGACCTTCTCTGCATTAGTCCTATGTACAAAAACATCATTGACAGTGCTCTCATAGAATCTCGTGTCCTTTCAAATATCAACACTACTAATTTTTGTAATCTCATTGGAAACCTATCCTCCTCATGTGCCCTATCATTCAAACCCACCAACATACCCGTGGTTGAGCCAGATCACACCCTTCCACTTCGCATAGCCATTATGGTATCCAATTTTGCTGTAAAAAGAGTAATGATAGATAATGGATCGGCCTTGAATATTTGCACCCTCAAATTCATAAAACAAGCTGGGTATACTGAGGCAGATATCATCAGTGAGGTTATCACCATCAAAGCTTATGACAACTTGGAAAGAACCACAGAAGGAACTATTTTTCTGCCAATCAAGGTTGGGCCAGTCATCCAAGAAACTCTCTTCCATGTTATTGATCTAAACCTACCATTTAACATCCTCCTCAGTCATCCATGGATTCATGCCATGAAAGCCGTTCCATCCACTTACTAGTAGTGCGCCAAATTTTTGCATCAAGGCACTAAGTTAACCATCCATGCCGATCCATAACCCTTTGCCTACTGCAATGCGGTTGAAGCTTCATATGCAAACCATTGCCTTGGAATTGATATCGGCATAGCCATTGCTAGCTCATCCCACACTTGTAATGACCCAGAAACCATCCTCGCCTCCACCCTATCTACCATGAAGATCAATAACATAGGCTATGGAGAGTATAGTCTATCAGATGCATTTGCTATCGGGGCACTCCCACTTGATCCACATGCCCATGGACGATCGACATATCATAAAGCTAAGGAGATTCCACCTCCTTGATACAAATAGTTTGGCCCAACAACCTTTGTATCCTCAAAAATCCCTCTTCATGAGGAGCTCACTCCAGATATCAACAATTGGTTACATAAGGATGCACCTCCAAAAAATCAAGCACGCCTTGATCACTTCAGCCAGAAGTATCCCCAAGAACATAAGCTCATCACTAACAAATGGAACTATCAAGGTGTTGGTCTAGGACCAGAAGAAAGAGGCATGCAGTGCCCCATCAACATACACAAGTGGGAATCGAAGTCAGGTCTTGGTTTTGGCATACCCACAATTGTGGGCACTAATGAGAACGGTCACGATTTTTTAAACATTCACCGCGACCTTGTCGAAATTGAAGACATTCCTAAGAAAGTTGAAAAGAGAGCCTACAATGATATCCCAGACCAAATCTTCTGCAAAGACTCTATTGTCGAAGAATTATCCATCCATTTCGTTGACCTACCACTCACCCATCCGCAACTCATAGATTGGTACCGACCAAGCGTCATACACATTGATGAGTTCACATCAGAGGAAGCACATTTGAGATTCATGGGAGCTAAAACTCCTCACAAGAAAACAAAGCCAAATTTTTCCTATATCTATAAGCTAGATCCCAAGGGGTATTTTGGTGAAAATCTCCAACCTAGTTCTGATACACCCAAAACTAGAACTAAGGTGAATCCAAGACTAGCTAAGGCAGCGAAGAGAATCCCTCGGTAAGAAAATCTAGAGTCACAAGTAGAACATGAGGATTTAGCATTCCCTCCTCAAGATAATCGACCAGAGGTGTCTTCTATTCTAATTGAGGATACTAGAGAATTCAACATTGGTTATTCAGAGATCCCTAGACTTGTTCACATTGCTGCATCCCTATCACAAGACCAAGCTGACCTCCTCTTTGAGGTCTTAAGAGAGAACATTGGCCAATTTGCATGGTCATATCAGGATATTCCAGGATTGGATCCAAAGCTTGTAGTTCATCATCTTGCAGTTGATCCAAAGATCAAGCCCATTAGACAAAAGCTTAGAAAAATGCACCCCAAGGTGGTATTACTGGTCAAAGCTAAATTAGAAAGAATGTTAGCTTCTAAAGTTATCTAACCCATCGACTACTCAGAGTGGATCTCCAACATGGTCCCCATCACTAAGCCTTCCAGTGACATTAGAATCTACATTGATTTTAGAGATCTTAAGAAAGCTTGTCCAAAAGATGATTTTCCCTTGCCCAACATAGATATGATTGTAGATCTTATAGCTGGACATGAATTTTTTTCCCTCATGGATGGATTTTTTGGGTATAATCAAATCAAGATTGTAGAAGAGGATCAACATAAGATAGCATTTACTACCCCTTGGGGAACCTTTTGCTACAACATGATGCCTTTTGGCCTAAAGAATGCTAGGGCTACCTATCAAAGAGCTATGATAGCCATTTTCCATGATCTTATCCATAAAATTTTGGAACATTATGTGAATGATATCTTGGTTAAATCTTATACCTTCATGGATCACCTTGCTGACCTAGAGAAGGTCTTTGATAGGTTAGCCAAATATCATCTCATTTTGAATCTTAAGAAATGTGTCTTTGGGGTCACATCTGGCAAGCTTCTAGACTTTATAGTTTCTAAACGAGGTATAGAGATTGACCCCAAGAAGGTCAAAGCTATCTTAGACATGCCTCCTCCCTAGACACTGTGACAACTTCACACTCTTAAGGGAAAGCTTCAATCCATTTGGTGCTTCATCTCCCAGCTTGCAGATAAGTGTATGCCATTTGCACACTTACTAAAGAAGGATGAAAACTTCAAGTGGGATCCTTTATGTCAATGCAACTTTGATCATCTCAAGCAATATCTCATCAATCCCCCTATCTTGGTTCCACCAGTTCTTTCTCGTCCCTTGATCTTGTAAATATCAGCAATGCCTACTAATCTAGGGGCACTTCTAGCATAGCTCGATGACTACGGTAGAGAAAGAGCCATCTACTACATTAGTAGAACCCTAGTTGGTTATGAAATCAATTATACTCCTATGGAAAAAGCTTGTTTGGTACTTGTTTTCTCAACTCAAAAGATTTGCCACTATATGCTAAGTCATACCATCCAACTAGTCTCCAAGATCAACCCTCTCAAGTATATGCTCTCCAGAACAACACTTACAAGCCGTTTGGCCAAATGGGTTATGCTCCTTAGCAAATTTGACATCTAGTATGTAAACAAAAAGGCAATCAAAGGACAAGCTATAGTAGATCACCTAGCTGATGCACCTCTAGTAGATACATATCCTTTGATCACAGAATTTCTAGATGAGAATATTTGTCTAATTGAAGAACAACCCCCACAGAAACTTTATTTTGATGGCTCATATACATCTCATGGATCAGGGACAGGAATATTGTTGGTCACACCTCAAGGAGATTACATTCCAAAAACCTTCAAGCTATGATTCCCTAGCACCAACAATATAGCTGAATATGAGGCTCTCATAGCAGGATTAAAGATAGCTAGAGAATGGAACATCACTGAGTTACAAATCTTTGGCGATTCTCAGCTCATCATCAAGCAAGACCTAAATGAATATCAAACCAAAGATGAAAATCTATTACCCTACAAAGAGCTAGTTGATCAGCTTACTCAGCATTTTACAAAGCTTCAATTTACACAAGTGCCTTGAATACAAAACAAAGCAGCAGATGCTATGGCTACTATCAGCTCACTCTTGGAAATTCCCCAAGTGGTTACACAGTATGAGTTTTTAGTCAAGCAGCTCCTCACACCTGCCTATGCAAATGATGACTCAAACTGTGTTTGTATCTTGGTTGGTCTCCAATCCCTTTGGTACCATGAGATTAACACTTACCTTAAAGATGGTATGATCTCCCATCACCTCACACGTACCCAATGCCAAAACCTCATCTGAAAATCATCCCACTATGTTATCATAGCCAATACCCTATATCGTTGGGGTTATCATGATACTCTCTCTCGATGTTTAGATGAAAATAAGGCTGCGATGGCATTAAAAGAAGTACACTCTAAACTTTGTGGTGCCCACACAAGTGGTATTGTCCTTGTACGACAAATCCTTAGAGTAGGCTACTATTGGCCTACCATTGAAGAAGACTCTTGTGACTTTTTCAAAAAGTGTCTCCCATGTCAACAGCACACAAATCTGGTGCATGCTCCAGCACAAGATCTACAACCTATTGCACCACCTTGGCCTTTTTCTTGTTGGGGCCAAGATCTAGTTGGAACTATCACACCTCTCTCATCTGATGGACATAAATGGATAATAATAGCTATAGACTATTTCACTAAATGGGTGGAAGCAGTCCCCCAAGTCTCAGCTACAGGAGTTCAAGTCTCCATGTTCATCTTGTACCACATTGTTTGCCACTTCGACATCCCATCCACCATCTTCACCGACCATGGAGGTAACTTTGAAAATCTCAACATGGAAGAATTATGTACTTCCCTCCACATCCATCACCACTTTTCTAGCCCATATTTCCCACAAGGTAATGGCCAGGTAGAGGCAACTAGCAAAATCCTCCTCAAAATCCTAAAGAAAGTTGTCAATGATTCTGGCCGCGATTGGCACCTACAAATAAATCTAACCCTATGGGCCTATTGAACTTCCTTCTATACATCCACAAGCACAACTCCATACTTCTTAGTCTATGGTGTCGAAGTAGTACTACCCATAGAGGTTGAACTTCCCTCCTTGTGCATATCTTTGCAAGGGCAAATATCAGATGAAGAATATAGAGTAGCTCGATTCACCCAGCTAGATCTCTTAGACAAGAAATGATAACAAGCTTATGATCATCTCACAGTCTATCAAACTCATCTCAAAAGGAATTTCAACAAGAAGGTGCTTCCACAACACTTTCAACCAGGCGACATGGTCCTCAAAGAAAATATGAAAGTCCAAGCTAATCGAGAAAAGAAAGGCAAGTTTGAACCTACTTGGCTTGGTCCTTATGTTGTCACTGCCTCCTTTGGCTCTAGAGCCTATCAGCTATCTATCCTTGGTATACCTAGCTTTTGAAAAACACAAAAAAATAGTAAAGAGAAATAAGCATCCAATGGTGAAAACTTGGAAATTCAAGTGCCTTGGATAGGTACCTTGGTGAAAACCTGGTAATTTAGGTACCTTGTGTACTAAGACTAATCCATTATCTATCACTATCCTATCCCTCATCCATCCATTCACAATCCAATAAAACACCTGCTTGTTCCCTTGGTGTTCTGACCAAATATCCAAAATTTAATGAAGCTTGTAAACACCTCCTATACAGCTTGTAAATCTTGTACCTTAGCTTGTAAATCTTGTACCCCAGCTTGTAAATCTTGTATCATCCCTTGTATCATAGCTTGTATATCCAAATCTTGTCCAAAGCTTGTACCATATTCTAGCTTGTATTATATGCCAAATCTTGTATCCTAGCTTGTATCCTATCACATGCACACAAAGAATCCCATTTTCTTTAAGCTTTTTGCAAACCATCTACCTATCAACCTATCAACTATTGTAGACATCCCACCCTTCATGAATATTTCTATCTCACAAAAACCAAAACATGAACAACCTTGTACATTCGTAACATATCTTGGTCCGTCAGCTTGTACATCCTCTTTAGCTTAGTACCATTGTATCTATCTAGCTTTCATGTTAGTTCCTCCTTGATTAGCATCTTGCACATATTGCACAACCCTTGGTTAGCTATTCCAATGCATCCTTTAGCTAGATCTCTTGTCACAAAAGTGTTATCCTTCTTAGTTCAGCTTGCCAGATGCATCACTCATCCAAAATCCATCAGCTTAGGTGCTTTTCGATAGATCCTTGCAGGATATAGATTTCCACATGTCTGATCTTGGTCTGTTAGTACCTCATCCTACCCATCTTGTTAGCAAACAATTCCCTTTTGGATTTTCGCTTTCTTTTGATTTGAAATCTTCCCTTTTGGGTCTTGAAGTATCTTTTCCAAGCAATCTCCTTATTCCCTCCTCAAGGTTGCCACAATCTTCCATATCATGGTATACTGTGAATGGGGCAATCTGAGTTTAAGGTCTTGATTAGGTCTTTTGTTTGTTTTTTTTTTCTACTTGTGGGTTACCCAGTGTCAGTTCCATGCTGCTTCCTCTGGGATTCATGTGTGATGCTAGGGCAATCCTTGTGTGTTTGTTTTGAGTCAGTCCATCAGTCCTCTGGATAGTTGGTGAAAAGGCCTTGATGTTCTTGGTAACTTTGGCAATTAACCAACAGTCCTATAGCAAATCTAGTGCTCAACTACATGGTGGTACTTCTCTTTGAAGTATCCCCCTGCTCAAAAAAATTTCAATTGTTTCCCTTCATCTCCATTATCCCCCATCCACATCTAGCATATGTCTCTCCTACCCTAGCTTATGCATCATTATCTCTTTGAATCAATTTGCACTTTTAGTTTTAGGGATCCACAATCCTAGTCTTAGGGATCCACCAATCCAATCAATCCACCAAGCCTCATCTTTCGAGCTCCACAATCCTAGTCCTAGGGATCTCCAAAACCCATCTTTCGCCAATCTGACTCTTTGAAATCCTATTGCATCAACTTTATCATCCCATCATCCATCTCCCTATCCTGGATTCCTTTTTATAGCACTCTGCTCCTTCATCCTCTGCAATCCCTGAGATCTTAAGCTTGCTTCCTCTTATGCCTCTGATTCTCCCTTTATCATTCTCCTATAGTGAGAGTTTGAGCTAACTAAACCTCTTCTCTTAAGACAATATGAGTCTCTTTGCTCATCTTAGATTCTTGTACTTTTCAAGAAGCTGTCGAGCCTCGCTTTCTCTCCTCGCGACCTTCTTGAGGGGGCATCTCATAGTCCATTCTCTCCTCTTCTGCTCTACCCTTGGGCATCTTATTTTCTTATCTTTGATGCCATGCCACTTGCAACATCACATCAAAGAGGGGCAAAATGTAGACACCTAAATCCTTTAGGAAATAAAGTATTTTTATTTTCTAAAAAAATTCTGAAGACATCATCATTAATTAATTAATTAATTTATTTTTATGCCATTAAATCCCTTTATATTAATTTAAAAATATTTAATTAAGGAATCCCTCCCAAAAATTTTTAAATCTTATTTAAACATTATTTCCTTATTTATTAATTATTTAATTAATAAATTGACCAAAAAACCCAAAATAAATAAAAAAATTATTTTTTGCCCAAAACTTGGCCAATTTCCTTAAGACCACTAACCTCTTCCAAAATCTTCTAATCCTTCTTTAATTTTGATTAAAGGCTAATCCCATCATTTCCTACCCCTAATCCCAACTCAAAATATTTAATTAAGATTAAATATTAATCCTCATGTTTATTAAAAAAGTTTTAATAAATATCTCCTCAACCCAAACCCTTGAAATAAATAAAACTTTATTTATTTCCTAAAAATCTAATCTATCCTCATCCTAAGAAGTTGTAGACTCTTCTAGAAAGTCTTCATCCTCATCCTAGGAAGTTTTAGACTATTCTAGAAAGTCTTTATCCTCATCCAAAGTCTAGACTCTTCTAGAAGATGTCTTTAAACCTAATCCTAATCTCCTCCTAACCTTGTCACATTCCCTAAACATGGGTTAAGACTTACTAACCCAAGCCAAGGTTAACAAATATCTCCTCCTTTACCCACCCTCATTAAATGCCATCCACTTGCCTATCCCTAAGCTAATCCTAAACTATCCTAATCCATCCTCTAATCATTTGCATAATCCTAAACAAGCTTAAAACCTTCCTAATCAATCCCAAGTCAAAATTCCTCTCATCTCCCTCAAAATATCCCAACCATAAAACTTTATGAAGCCCACTAGGCCACAAATGACTCTTCCAAGCCCTTTCATTGCTCTTACAAGCCATTATGAGCATCTTTATGAAGATTTTATCCCTTGAGCCTCCTTTGTTGACTCATCCTTCCCCTTTCCTCCATCCTCTCACCTTGTGACATGTGTCACTCCCTGATTGGCTGTAAGAAAGTACAATCCATGTGCTCTCCTCTCATGCAATCTGAGCCCTCCATGAGCTTTTCCCCATCCTTACATCTTAGCCCTCAATCCCTCAAGCCTCTTGCCTATAAATTGGATCCTTCCCCTTTGCAAAAAAACACAATCCATGAAGTTAAGTCATAATGCCATTTTAAGAAGCCATTTTACATCAAAACCATACACTAACACCCAAATTCCAACTCCATTTAAAGCTCTTTTTGAAGCATAAGCTTGAGCATACATCCTATCTATTTAGACAAAGCCACTCAAAACGAGAGCTTCTCATTGAGAGAGCCCATTAATGGCTCATATTCTCAATTGAGAGCTCATCTTAGTCTATCTTGAAGTTTATGAATTTTGTTTAGTTTGTAGAAGCTTTATTTAAATTTGGTTTCTATTAGCATACTAACATTGCTCATATACAGTTACTGTTAGTCAAAATTGCCCTCCTATCAAAAAATTGAATTCAAAGGTTTAGCATAACCAATGGTCATATCCTTTCAAATATTCAAATAATTTAAGGGTATGTGAAAAAATTTAGGTTATCTTTTATATCCTAGGCCTCAATCCTTTCATGTCTTTATTCCTTCAAGGTTTTTTAAGTCTCAATTGTGTGATAACTTTCATCGCATGATTCCATGTGGTCAGGGCTTAACTATGTTCCAAGAAGTGAAGATGTGAGGTAGTCTCTTCCAATAGTTAACATGACATTGGGTCATTTTATATAATCACATATGGTAAGTGGTGATGTTGCATTCCATTTATCACATGACCGCATGGGTGTTAATGGATTCAAGTCTCAACCCAAGGGTCCTACTAATTCTGACTATTAGATGCAAGAGGAACAACAGATTTCATTTTCACACTTCTTGAAAATGCATATAGTTTAGCTTATGTGAGGAAATGACAAAGTACCAAGTTTCCATGTGGGGCTAGCCTCAACACAAAGAGCCAGTGCATCCTTTTCCCTTTGTCATGTCATCACAAGTGTGCAAATTTATCCATCAAAGGAAGAAGTTTGGGTTCAATTGATAACCTTCATTCAAAAAGGCTTCAACATTCAAGTTGTAATGTTGTGACAAGGTCAGCATGCCAATCAGTGTTTGCAACATCACATGGAGTTTGGAGTTAACCCTAGTTAATGTCCCGATGGATTGATCCTCTTATTCACATGGTTGTAGTGAGTTAACATTGATCCTAAGTTAGGGATGCGACTGGGTGATGGTCAAATGATAAGTCCCAAAGTTGTGACAAAAGCAATATGGTTATGATCTTACAATAGGCCTTTGTTGTCATAAGATCATCAAATGAATTGAGATAGGGTCTGATTCTATGATGGAAGGGATTTATCATGTGATCAAGTTGTCCTAAAATTGCAACAATCAAAGGATTATGCGCTAGAGTAGAAGCTTGTTTGATGTTATGAGTTAGTCAATGATCGTAGGATCCTAGAGGGAGATGGTGAAACTTAAGATGTTATGGGAGGTCAAGATTTTTGATGCCATGAAGCTCTAATCTTATGATGTGCAATTAGTCATAAGATCTCAAGGGTAAGAATTTAGACCATCGATGACACAATGGAGAGTTTACTATCTAGTCATGTGATTGTGAGGATAAAAGGATTAACTACAAAAGACATGACACAATTAGCCTAACCATTGTCATAAGATTGTGGATGCAAGAATCAAGAGTTGTGATGCTATGATAAGCTATTAGCATGAGATCATTAGGCAAGCTGGACAATGTTATGATGCTGCGGTATGGTTGATCATAGGTTTGTGTTGTCATCTCATCATGTTGTTGTAGGATCACAAAACCAAGTTAATAGAATTCATGAAGACGCGATGCTACAACAAATGACAGATCATAAGATCTCAAGGTTAAATTTTCAATGTTGTGAAGCTATGAATCATGTGTGTATCATAAGATTGAGGCATCATAACATTGTGAGGAATAGTTGATGAAGTATTTTATTAGTTTAATCTTAGCCATCAAATTCTAGATGATCGATGATGATCGTTTTCCTGCATTTTCAGAATGCATGATCTTTAATGAAAGTAGTTAAATGCCTTGCCGCTACATGAATTAGTGGGTTCAGTTCTTAATGTGGGCCACCAAGCTAGAAGTGTTACCAGGTGGATGTGTTCTATTAGTCGAGGGCAAGATTTTTTTCAGTTCTTTCCAAGTTTTCTATAGCCATTCATTGAACCAAGATCTATGGTTGTTGTTATGTCACTTTCTAAAGTTGAAAGTTTATTAACCATAGTGACATAATGACAATCCAATATGTGTCCTAGGTGGTCCTTCCTTCTTTGAGGCTGGTGGAGTTGCTAATGAGGTAAAAAGAGTTAAGATTCTATTTGATTCCTTTTGTAGTGGGCCAATTTATTGACATATTCTTGTCTACCATTGATTTTGAGATGATCAATAATCATTGTGTCATTATGAGAAGTTTCCTAATAGATATGTATAGCAATATAATGACAAGCTACTGCATGTCATGGTGGACAAGTTCCAAGGGTCTAAGTTGGTTGCATCATCACATGGATTATTTTCAACTATTTGGTAAAGGTTTAAATTATTCAATCAATGTAGTGTATCAATATTCTTCAAGGGTCAAGTTGTGACCATGCAAAAAACAAGGCATTTTTTAGCATCCTCCTTAGTAGTCAGATCTTCTCAGATCAACAATTAGTGTATGCACACTTTCTTAAAGTACAAGGTCTTTAGCCAATGTGGGATAATGATAGATGGACACATGTCTAGATAGGCCCAGTCTCTTTAGTTCATATTTTTGTAGCATTGTAGGTGCTAGTTTTTAAGGGATAATTCATTGAAGGAAGATTAACTAATTCAATCGACATGCATTCCATTGAAAAGCCAATAAAGAAGTATTTTGATCTTACAACAAGCTTGTCATCATAAGGTCATGAAGGTGAAAGGTTAGAGCTAAGATATTATGATCAGTGTTGAGGGTTACAATCTTATGACTAGTATAAGATCATGAAGGCAATTTTGTGAGCTGCCGATGTTACAATATTCAGCTATCATAGCATCATAGAAAAATATGGTAATGAGAAGAGGATAAGAAGGATGCGATATGGAAATAAACCATTATTGTGAGATTGTAGGTGTTGCTGAGGAGTCTTCTGAAGCAATAAAGGGAGGTTTTTGTCATGACACCACATAGATGTAACATCAAAGGGATCATAAGATTGTGAGTCAAACATTAAAGTGTTCTGATGCTATGAGAGGTCAATGATTGTAAGATTGTAAGGTTAATTTTTTGGGCTTTTGAAGATACAAAGAGAAAGTGTTATTGTGTGGTCGTATTTTCATAGGATCATAGGAGGTATAAAAGGTAAAAGGCTATTTTTTTGGAGCAGTCATCCATTGAATGAAAATCAAAGGGTTCAATCAAGATTTCACTCAACAAAAGTAGGAAAAGAGGTGTTCTGATCTTATGATGAACCATTGTTCATAAGATTGTAGGCACAAATAATAAGACCATCGAAGTCACAACAAGGGGCTAAGTTGATAGTGATCATAGGATCACAAAGGTGATATATTCATGTCTCGATGTTACACTAGATTGCGATCATAAGATGATAAGGTCATTTAACTAGTTCGTAACATTATAGAAGGAAATTTAGGGTCCCACAATAGTATGCCAAAGTGTTTTCATCTGTTTGTGTTGTCATGAGATTGCATGGCATGTTTTTGTTGAAGGATCATGAAAAAGGTGCAAAGAGGGCTCAATGATACGATATATGGATGATCATAAGATTGTAAGGGTTATCTTCCAAACTAAAGATGATATGAGGGTTTTGACCTCATTTGATGATCATAAGATCATAGGTTCTTGAGTTGACCATGATATAAGGGTTTTCATTTTGTATGAGCTAGAAGGTGTCAAAAGGTCTTCAACCAATGGGATTGTGAGAAAGGTATAGAATGAACATTGAAAATAGTTGACTGGCAAATTTATCCGACTTAGTATGTTGATAAAAAAAAAAAAAAAGTTTTTAATGGGAAATATGATCTGGTCAATTGATTATTGGTTATTTTCGCTGCCTCCCATGCTTGATAAATGTAAAAGGAACACTTATTGCCTAGTTATCTATCTACCCATCTAATGCATTAATGACTGCTATTCCTATGCTCTCAAGGCTATTCTTTTGGTGAAATATTAGATTTCCATGCATCTGGACATGTATCAAGACTAGATATTCAGATTTACATGATTGTTCTCTGCAACTTTAATGTAGTAGTTCAGTTTGACTTGTTGATGAAGTTATCTGGGTTATGCCTAAACCCTATAAAGGAAAGGTTTCTTTTTTCTTTTTCAAGGGGTTCTCTCCATTTTGATTTTTAGAGCTACTTTGTAATTATTTGCCTCTTGCTCAATAGAAATCTTCTTTTTTGTATCCATTCTCTGTTAGCTAAGTGTGTGCATTCTTGTGGCCTCACTTGTCGAATGTATTTTGATAATTAAAATATCATATGATCGTGTTCATACTTGATAACTAATTTGATGAAGTGAATCCATTGTATTCCTTCTCTAATTATGTTATCTTTTGGCTTATCTAGGATATTGAGATTGGGAAAGTGTAGATGGTGGTATATTTTGAGAAATCTATTGAGTTCTAGTGCATTCGTTAGAAAAGAAGTAGACCCATATGATATTTGGTGTATCACATCCTCTAGATTAGATTAGGTAGTTTTTCTTTCATACATTCTTTCTATTGGTCTTGTTTTTACTTCAAGTTTATCGTAATATATCTCTAAGTGAATGTTCTAGGTTCCTTTTGTGAGAATTAGGGTTTGGTGTTTTAAAATTTTTAATCCTAGAATAACCCTAATTTTTGTTTCATTAAGTGTTTCCCTAGGAAGCCTTTGGTTTATGTTTGCATAGCATGGCATTTCAAAAAAGGTGTGCATGGGAAAAATCTTTTTAACATACCACCTTTTATTACTTCTTCGACGCCTTTTCAAATTTTGTTGCACTATCTAATATTTCCTAAGTCTCTAAAATAATTCCTTAACCTAAGCTTTCAACTTAATATTTTATGAGATTATTTGAAAATCAATTAAACAATGATAACCCTTGATCTTCCTTAAGATCAAGGGTTGTCTCTATGTCACCATATGAAATCACATGCTTTTTATTCATAGTGACCAAGTAATACTACCTACAAGACCTAGTCAATAAAGAAATGAAGTTTTAAAGCTTAAAGTCCACACTGTCAGATCATCTCATAATTGATGGTGGTCACTTTTTTGCCATGGGAAACCGCAATATTTTTATCCTTGGTGACATAGAGACTACCCACCATGTGAATATGTGGTAGGACCAACCTTTGAAGATGGCATCACAAATTGCCATGTCATTAACAACTAGTTAGGATGTTAGGCTATCAAGATGTTAGATACCATCAAGGATTCACTTTAAAAGGAAATGGAATGATGATCCATGTCATTAGATCTTCTCAATATCGATGGTAGTCACTTTATCAGTAATAAGAGTTGCATGAAATTTACCCTTGGCTATATAGTGACTAAAAGGAAATATCACGGGCCCACTCTATTTATAACAAAATTATCATACGAGCTCTATCGTGTGATGCAAGGATGATCAAATTTTACCCTTCATGACATAGCCAGAACAAGACACGTGTCCATAGGTGTAAGTGGGTCCAATGTAAGTTGCTAGCAATGAAGGAAAACACTCACGTGGAAGGACTCAATTGGATTGACTACCAACTAGGAGGGTTGAAGTCGAGTCATTAAAGGTTTTATTCCTAAATCATCAGATTTTTCAAAAATTGATGGCCTATTTTCAAATTTGAAAGGTGATGCCACTCTATTTCTCTATATTCCATTTATGAGAATTAAAGCTACTTGTGTGAAGTAAAACTAGGAATATATTGCAGACAGTACAAATTTTCTTCATGCAAATGAATTTTTGACTTTTTGAGAGCTAGAACTTGTTGAATAGCTATTTTCCCACTTGGTTGAATTGTGAAGAACTTCCTATATAAACAATTTATTTTAGAATTTAGAGAAAAGAAGCAAGAGAGCCAAATAAATACCTCAGTTTAAATATATTTCAAAGAATTCTATTTTCACTTCATTATCAAATATGCCTCCAAAGAAGGGTTTCTCGACGAAAGTAGAGTATGTTAGTAGGAATATCCATGATGATTTTCTTGAAAAATAAAGTGAATCCATAAATGAATTAGCTCAATTTCAAAAAATAGTTTCTATAAACCTCAGGCTCTAGATTGTAGATGGTTTGTGTGATAAGGGAAATTGGACTAGGGATGGTATAACCTCTAAAATAGGGCTCCAATTATTCAAGAAATGGTTCTTAGTGAGGAAATTATTTGCTCCCAATGGAAATGTATTGAATTTTGATTTAGGTAAGTTGGTGGTCCCTAGGGTTCTCATGGATTCAAACATTCTCATAGTTGTAGCCCTAAATTATGATCCCATAGCCAGGATGGTGAGGAGAATAGATGGGGAGTGTTTGGTAAAAATTACTGTAGAAGAGATTCAAGAGGTTTTTGGAATGAAGCCAACCATAGATTACCATGAACTCATTGACTTTCAAGGATTGGAGAAAGAATATTTGTCTCAAATAGATCAAATTAGACAAGGTGCATTGAGAGGACAAATGACCATCATTAGTAATTTGACTTTTGTTACAACATCAACAAAAGAGCCTTTTAAGAAGCAATTTTTCAACACTAGGGCTATCAAAATTTACATGACTTTGTGTAGGGATTTTGGTGAAGATGAAAAAAATTTTATGCCAATAAAGTTCATATATATGATGACATAGATCTCTTCTTTTTGTTTGGATATTGTTTTTGGTTTTTCATCATATTTAGTAGAAGAAATTCACATAGGTTTGATTGGAATTGCAAAGGGAAAAGTTGAGAAAACATTTGACCATTATTCCTTATTGATGCATATGTTCTTGTATAAAGGTTTTACTTTCTTTGAAAAAGAAATGGAATTGAACAGAGAGTATGAGGGAGAAGCTCTGCCAGGTCCAATTATGGAGTGTAGATATGACCTGAGATGCAGAATAGGCCAGCTTTGTGAGATTTGATAGATACTTTGTATGTAGGTTAAGGAGCCTTATATTAAGGGACAATCCAAAAATACCTAAGGCACTATTGGATTTCATTAGGCCTATGGATAACCCTACCAGTTTAAAGGTTTCCCATAATTGAGCAGTTATCATACCATACCCCATGTCTATAGTTTTTAGAGTATATAGATTCTAAGGGACTCCCCATGTACTTCCTTACCAAGTACCTCTAAAGGTAGGAATAGCTGAAATGCTATTGCAGATAGGTGGATTAGAGGAAGCACAATTGACTGGTCAATCTAGGGGATCAATTTTCCCATCTTGCATAGTTTATCACTAGTTCATAATCACCAAGGGTGGTTGGTTTTTTTTATATAAATTTTTAGAACAATATTAAATGGTTGTTTTGCATGATGTTTTTTTAATATTTTTAGATAGAGGGCTAAGACTAGAGCCAAGGAACATCAAACTTACTTCCCTGAAGACATAATAAGAAATGAATTCTCTCTCTAAGAGCAAGAGATAAAAAAGGAGAAGTGGAGAGTTTACTCTAGGGTCTTATAATTTATTAATTATTTTGATAAGGATTATAAGCCTCTAAAAGATGCAAAGACAGAGGAAAATAAGATAAATAAATTGATGATTACTTTTACTAAAATTATGGAAGCAATGAATGAGAAGAAAATATTTTTTATTAATTCTTATCCTGATAAGGTCTAATAGATCATGAAAAAGCTATCTTTTACCCCTGTAGTAGGATTAGGGAAGCTAGTTATTTAGAGGAGACTTGGCTACAATATCATTCAGAATAGAAGGTCTATCAATAATACTCTTAAATGGAAAATAGATAGTTGGGTTAACTAGTGCTATTATGGAAGAGAGGTCTGAAGAGCTAAAGGCTAAGAGGTAGAACATAGAAGAAAAACATGTGCCCCAAGAAGAAGAATATTCACCCTCTCAATCCCCATTGCATTTAGGATATGAGCAGCTCACCAAGGAATAAATGGAATAATTAGGATCCCAAGAGGGGGTTTTATCACTATTTATAAATTAAAAGAGGGGAATCCTTAAGAACCTCCCATGCCTAGTTTGGAATTAACTATTACTGATTAGAGAGGAAGGGCATTGGACCCTATTGTAGAAGAAGCTAGTTAGGATTTTCTTTTTGATGACAACTTTGTCAAATCTAGAGATTTCTACCAATTTCCATGGAGGAAAAGTATTCAACTATTTGAGGAAAGGTGTAATAAGATGAAAGCAGAGCATCCTAAGATGGAAGAGGTAGCTCTAAAAAATAAAATAAAAGAGGAAATTATCAAGATTTTAAGAGCTTGACCCCTAAAAAGGGAAGAAAAATGATAAAATCATCTGGGATCTTGCTTCTGCCAAATTGGGACATTGTAGATGCAATGGTTTTTAACTCTAGTACCAAGAAGTTGAATGCAAATGAAAAGGTGAAAAAAAAGCTCAAAGGTACCAAATTTAGTGAAGATCATGCTGCCTTAGTCATCTGGTCTATGAGAAAAGGATCCAAAGCTAGCTCCTCCTAGCTTGATGATACTGGTATAATTGGAAACCTAATTGTAAAAAGGGTAGAGGACACTCCAAATGAAGAGGTCACAAAGCTAAATGTTGGAATAGCCAACCTCATCCTAGCCATAACCTTGAGGAGAAGAAGAAAAAATTAGAATTTTAGGAAAAATATGAGAAGGTTCTGACAGCCTATAATAAAGAGGTGCAAAAGAGAATAGAACTTGAGAATAAGGTGATGGGTCACCAAGGAACATCTAGTAGGCCTAGAATCACTTATCCTCATACACCAATAGAACCTTTTAAATCCACTCCTCTAATAGAAATGTTAGACACACCATAGAGACCTCAATATTATATTGTAAAGGATTTTGATGAGGAAAAGAGAAAATTGCGGGCATAACATGTAGAACTAGATATCCAATATGAGGATAGCTTGAGGAAAAAAATTATGTATTTGGTGGATAAAATTAGTTGGCCAACATTATATGAACAATTGGTAAAAATAATAAACATATGAGATGAGCTAAAAGGAAGTGATGATGATCTAAAGCCAATTTCAATAAATGGAATAGAAGGGACAAAGATGTCAGTCTTCTATGTTTTTTAGTTATTAGTTTATCTTGTGAACAAATAGAAAGGAATTTTGACTTAACAAATAATCTCTTTGATTTTGATAATAAGAGAATTGCATTGCAAAGGAGAATCATAAACTATATTGCCAAATATAAGAGTAGAGACTTTGAACTCTTCCCACATGTCCTAGATAAAAAGGATAAATTAAAAAATAAAGAGGAATGGGCCAAGGAATTGGATGACCTATTATGCCTTAGGATGAATAGGATCATAATGAGAAGGGAAATGTATGGTGGGAAAATACATTTGAAGAAGTTGTAAAAGTGTAAATATTTTATGATTCTTTGAGAGACAAATTTATTAAAATTGATAAATTAGTAGAATATGTGATGAAGAAACAACATGTGATTTTAAGTTTCAATTGGCTAGATGACACCCTTTTTGATAAGTGGATGGCAAATTTTGTACATGCAAAACAATTGGAACTTAGTGAAACTGATGATGATGAAATTGAACAAGATGATTTGCAAATAATTGACACATTGATAAAAGTAAAAGAAGGAAAAAGAACACAACCAACTATAGAGACAAATATAGATGTTCAAATTATGACTTGGGAACATGAAAATCAAATGTAACTATCAATTTGTCAATGCATGATGGCATAGATGGAAAACCTCAAGTTGAAATAAGTCTACAAACATCAAAGCTAGTTTCATCATAAGCAATTCCATTGATTACACCTTCTGAGGAATGACAACAATAAAAAATCCAATCATGAACTCCTTAGCAACAAAGAAGTGTAGTAGAAGTGGTCCCACAAAAGAATATTCATGATGAAAAATATTTTGTTGTACCAATTTTTGTCTTTTATGATAGTAACTTTGTAAATGCCTTTTTGTCTTAAGGACAACTGTCATTATTCTTTATGCCTAAAGCTTGTTGCATCTCACACTATATAAATGAGATTCTAAGACTAGAGAAAGGGTCCAAACTATTATATAAATTTTAGTTTTGCTAGTTTCATTCGGTCTAGTTTCCTTGATGCCATTTTTGTGATGTATTTTCTCTACAAGTTTGAGAATACATTAATCTTCTAGGATCATGGTGTCTTGTCTTGAATTGTTTTGAGTATTATTCCAATGTTGCATTATTTTTCAAAGAGAATTAATATGAAGATGAATCATCATCACATCTATTTTCTTTGAATCTTGTCTCCATTTTTATTGACTAGTTATTTTGAGGTTGTATGGGAAATGCCTTTCTCAATTGAATGCAACAATGATAGGTTGTATATTAGTTCACTATTGCTTTAATTCAATGGATTAAGTAAATTCTTCAGTGAATGTGATAGGATTTCTAGGCAGTAAGAAGGATATGCATAAGAATGAGTTTTACAAAAGATTGCTGATAATATTGATTGTAATGCAATAAATTAGGTCAAAATAGTTAGATAGACTCTAAATCCTAATGGCTGAGCCACTGATCAATTATTTCAGTTAGCATATGAAGATACCATGGATAAGCATCAAGCAAAATCTTAAAATCAAAATCAATTTTATTTAAATGTATGAAGAGTATCATAGCTAGTCAAAACTTGTTTTCATTTAATCTCTGTGTTTTAGTTAGCTACTATTACCCATAATTACTTATAAATAAGAGAAGAACTATGACCAATTTTCTATAGGGGATGAATATTAAAATAGAATGTCACTAAATGAATGAATTGTGAAGTTAATATTAAGTTTGAATAATTTTATCCCTCAAGTGCACCTGCCTTGGTTTTGTAGAGCCAAAAGAGTAGAAAATCTATATGATTTTGTTGAAGTTGGATCTAGATTTGAAGACCACTTAGCTAAGCATAGGAAATAGCTAATACTTAGGTTATTTTGATCTTCACCATCTTGGTATTAGGTATTTTGTTACTTGGTGGTTTAAAAACACCAATAATTTCTCCTTTTCCTCTCAATAAATAGTTAGGTGCATCTTGATAGCCAACCTTCTCTAGAGACTCAATATCAAGTTGCAAAGTCCCACACTTTCAAGATTGTTTCCATGTTACACAAGGACAACTTTAGGTAAGACTTTAGGAAAGGGTGCAAGCTTTTGTGTACAAGGCTATAAAAAATTGGAGTGTAAGGACCCCATGTGGTAAAGAGAGGAGATAACAAGGCAACTATCTCTGAACATTTGTATTCCAATCCTTGCAACACAAGATAGTTACTATGCACATTGTGGGAGACCAGTTTTCATGTATTTATTTTATGAACCAGAAAGATCTTAATGGTTCTAATTTTGATCTTCTTGCCTAATTCTAAATCCTCTTCATCAACTTCCATGGCTTGAATTGATGTATCTTCTATCTCTGATGCTTGGCCCTCTATTTAGATGCCCTGGACTTTAACCTTTGTATCTAATCTAATAGTTTTTTTGAGTGCTACTATTTTATTCTCTAATTTGAGGGTTTTCTACTCTAAGGCATAAGCCTTCTTCATTTCTTCCTCATAGTGCCTCTGTGTTTTAATGTATAGGCTCCCTCTAACTACACTTTAAGCACATCCATCTTGTTCTTTCCTAGCAATGCCATTGAATTTAATTATGTATATCTGGATGCTGGAAGTGGAGTGCACATTGAAAAATATAACATCCCCCCTTGGGAATTCTTTGATTTCCATAAGGGTGGGCTCTTGATCCTATAGAGATAAACTCCATATTGCCATTATTTGAGCATCAATATTATAGCATGAGCCTCTCAATTCTTTAAGCTGATTTTCATCTTAAAATGAAATGGACTTGTCTTGTCTCCTCATCTAATCTAGTAGAAAAGAGGAATTGATATCCCATATTGGGAATATCTTCTCACTAGGTCTCTGACGTCTTCTACAGTGAGGTTCTAATTGGTAGGATCATATTATTACAATTTCTAAACCATATTAGCCACCACCTCATCAAAGTCCCTTGGCTTCATTTGCAAGGATAATTCATTATGTTTCAACTTGAACAAAAATCTCTTAACGTCTTCAGTTTTGATGAAGTTGTTATCACTCATAAGTTCATTGGCTTCAACGATCCTATCATCAATCATCTAAGCCTGTAGCTACACTTTCTTAGCCCTTTGCTCATCTTTAGAGGCCTAAACTATCATATATCTCTTTCTAACACATAAAAATACTGGCTACACCTAGGTAGGATTTGCAAGGCCTTTTGCTAAGCCTTTTGTGGAATCTCCATCATTTTCTATTTCTTATTTCTCTACTCTAAGCACTCTAAGCTTTTTGGCTAATCCTCCTAATCATTATTGACTTCAACTATAATATCTTCATTAGAGTAGTTAGGATCAACTTTCTTCCTTATTTTCTCAGACACTTGGGCTAATATCTCATCAAAAATTTCAACACATTTGTCTAGTCTAACCCAATAGTCCATCTCAGAATAAAATCCTTTGAATGATGGATCAACTTTCCTCATTTCTTGTTCAAAACTGACAACATCCCAAAACATTATCATTCTTTCTCTACACATACTCTCATCCAATCTATTAGAATGACATCCTCTTCACACATAGGTTTTGTAGGAGGTAAATTGTATCCCCTCATAGGTTTTGTAGGTGTAAATTGTATCCCCTCATGCTTTTTAGGGAATTCTTGACTACACTATAGGGGTCAAATGTTCTGGTTGGCCCAGTTGGTAAATTGTAGTCTCTCAAATAGGCATCAGTCTCCTCAATAACATTTTTTCCTTTCTCAAAATCTCCTATCTTAGTGCATCTAAACAAAAATGTTCCTTTCTTGACAACTTTACCTAGATATTCTCTATTTAGTGAAATTAGTTACCCAAAAATGTCTACAAACCCAAGTCTCTCTGAGACATACTTGGGTAGAATGTGAGGTGGTTGAGGGAATCCATATATTCTAATAAAAATATTCTCCTCAAATAGAAAAATAGTCCCCAAATCATGTGTCAATTATTTTCGAGCATCAAAACACATGTTAGGCTTAATGACCTTCATAACACTTATAGGTATTCTTTAATTAGCTAATCCTATCATTTTAAAAATAAGATACACAAAATAATTATAAAAGGAAATAACATTGGAATATGGGTAGAACATTTTCCATACCCTTCCATCTTTTCACTGGTATCCTTTCTCCCCATTCCTTTGTGCATTCAAAGAAGTTCTCATCAAAGGAATTGCCATTTTTAAATAGGATCAAATGCATGACCAAAGAGTAGTGAAGGAATTTGAAGTTCTCCAATTGTCCCTTTTGTGCAACAATGATCTCCTCATGGATTTTGTAAATGATGTATATCACCTATCATACCAAACATTGGTGTTAGGGTCTTGAATATTCAATGCCATGACATAGTGTCCTCCCACAACATACATGGTTCTATCTTAACCTAGGATTTTGCTAATGCCAAAGACAATATTCTGGAAATACCTCTAAAAGAATTCAAGAGGCATGATTTTTCCACTTCCTTCTTCTTTGGAATATTTTCCTTTTTCTTTTCTAGACATAGGGATGTGTCTTGTCATTTCCCTACCCATCTAAAAGCTCTTCTAGATTTTGAAATTCTCATTTAGGTCATCAATGTTAATAGGCGATGACATCAGGCCTCCCAGATCAAATGTATCCATGAATGTCTCTTTATCTAGCTCCACAAAGATGCTATTGTCTCTCTTATGGAATGACTTGTTGACTAGATTATAACACTTGATTAATGCCTTTACCAGGTCCACATCCACAAATACTTCTGGTATAATCAAGTTGCCTAAATTTTTAACCCAAGGGTTGCAAACTGGGACCTTCTCTATTTTATTCTTATAGAAGAACTAAAAAACCTCATATCTATTTCTATCTAGAACCTCTGCATCTCTACATAATTCATCTAGATCTCTAAAGGCATGGTCATTTGTAGATTGTGCATTAGTAGAACCCACAAAAATATGCATCCATTCTTCCAAAAATGAGCTAAGGATTTTTGTTCATGATGTAGATTCTTCAATTTGAACTTATGCAATCAATTCTCCTTCCTTATGAGCCATTTTCATGAAGTTATCTCAACAATTTTGAATACTAGATGCTGAAAATCTATTTGAATAATTATGGAACTCAAATTTTCTTTAAAAACTCAAACAATTTTGTAACTAGTAATGAAAATCTCTATGTCATTTAGTACTTATCTATCTTTGCAATAGGAGCATGGCATTAATGGCATTTAAATCAACACACTTCAAAACCTATCAATCCTCAAAAAGTTGGAAAAATATTTTCTTTTTTATATTTCATACTTCCAACTCATACTTTTTTTATCCAACTTAGACCTAGCTATTGAAAACTATTATATATGTTAAAACTAAAAGTTACAATGATGTGACTACCTCTTTATCACTGCTTCACCAAGGTTTTCTTTCTTTTCTTATCTCTAGTTGCGATTATGCGAATAAGGCTATCTTTACTATTTTTCAACCTCACATCTCCTTTTTATAACTACAATGTCTGGCCTGTGAGGTTGTGATTACCTTTAATCACTCCTTAAAAACTTCATTTCTTCATTCATTGTGTGGTCTTGTGACACTGTGATCACTTTATGTTATACTTATTCACTACTTTGTAACCATTCATCACTTTATTTTTCTAATTGTCACTATTTTATTGTGACTTCTTTGCTCATTTATTTTCATCCTTGTAGATGTTTGGGACTTAACACTTCTACCAATTTTGATGTTGTATTGAACTCTATATAATTACCTTGTTGCATCCTTGCAACCACTAGACTTGATGCTTACTCTAACTTTGCAAAATTGCACTGACTAGTTTCCTTAACTACTACTTCATCTTGCAACATTGCAACTCAAAATTTCACTTACCTTTGAAAGCCCATCAAAGTGCAATAAACAATTCTTCACTACATTGCAACTTAAAATATTAACAACACATGAAACCCTGTGATCTTGCACTAGCCTTTCACTTTAACATTTTCTTTTGTTTGCAAGCTTGAAAATTCATTTATTAACTACAACTTTTAACCTGCGAAGATGAGTTGATGAGCATTTCACTCCTTTGCAATTGTAACCTTGAGTTAGCCTTTACTCCTTGTGATGCTGCAATCAACTTTGACCTTAACTATCACCTACTTAGTAGTTTTGCAACCAGAAAATCTTAATTTTAGTTGAATCTTGCGAAAGTGAAATTTTAGGCTTTTGCCACTTTGCAACTGACACAACGCAAGGCATGAGAATCCCCAAAGGAGATTTCCTAGCCCTCAACTACATAAACAAATAGTGGAAACACAACAAGAAGAATAACAATGCAAGATTTGAAACCAAATTACAATAATTTATTCATAAAAGATAACTGACTACATCCAATATGCTCAGCTATAAGGCCTTCCAGGTTAGGGCCAAATACACATAAAAATTAAAAAATTTAGTTCTACAAGATCCCTCAAGATCCAACTCAAACACTAACTAGTCTAGATCTGTGACATAAGAATAATCTAGAAGAAACCACCAAGGAAATCTAAACTTGTTCTCGCAAGCCCACTAAGAAATCTCCTTGTTTTTCAATTACAACCCTAGCTCTACTCCAATTTATCCAAGATCTAAGTGTAAACTACCTCACATTTAGTACTCTATCCACACATTCACAACTCTATCATAATCCTACTGTAAATTGCCTCATATTTGGTGCTCTATCCATAGAATCAAGTAAAACTAGCTCTTCTCCACCTCCTCTTCTTTAAGATGTACGAATCATCCCTCCATGAATGAATGAAGGCTTCATAACAACCCCTAATTATACCAATATAAGCCACAAGTCATCACATAATGCCAAAAACTAACATTAAATACTTGAAGAGCCACAAGTTGGCCTCCAACAAAAATTAACTATCCAAAAATTGATACCTGAGAAAAATTGTGATATCTCCTAGCTCCAATTGAATTAGAAATCATGCCTTAAACCAAAGGTATAAATTTAGGTCTTATATAACCCCTTAAATGCATAAATTCTAAATCATCAAGAACATCTATGCATCCATCCTAAAAGTCAACCATAGAAAACTTGTCACAGAAATTGCTAGAAATTGATACTCTAGGAGAATTGCCATGTATCTCAACTTATGAGGAATTAGAACTTGTGCCTTTAATAAAAGATAGTAATATATCCCTCTTTAATCCTTGAAAAGTGCATCCTTTCATTTATTGCACAAAATTAGTTATATAGCCTACAACAGGCACCTAGAAACCAAAAAACATAGTTCCAACAACAAGATAAAAACAACTCAAACTTCAACTCGATCCATCCAATCTCTATGAAATCATGAGGAAAGGTTCCCCAATGTGTCTCCAACACATATCTAACCATGGAAAGAATAACTCCACCAAAATCAAAGCTCAATGCTCCTGCATCAGACTCCCCATCTAAATAGAAAAGTATGTCCCATACTTTGATGCCCAAAGAAAGATCTACAACCAACTTTATCTTTACCAAAGGCTTCTAGTTCATCAAAGTCAATAGAATTTTTTGGAAAATCAACCCTCTATGATTCATTGACTGAAACATCAGAATCAAATACATATTATCAACTGAATTAGCATGCTCACACCCAAGAACAAACTAAACATAATGCTTCATCAACAAATCCTCATCCACATCACCAAATAGTGAATCCACACCAATAGCAACAAAGTTCACATCAGTAGTTATTTCTAGATATCCATCAACATATTCCAAACTTACAACACTAGAAACCATCTCATTGCACACAAAAAGATGCTCTGCAACACACAACTCATCACCAATAGCAACCAAATCATCCATGACCAAGTGCTTTATAATTTCCATGTTAGATCCAACTGACTGATCATGAAAACCAATGTTGATCCCAACATAAATAAGGTTAGGAATATCTCTAGCAACAACCTACAACTTCTCTACAAGTTCTATATCAAACTTCACAAACTGATAAAAAAAAATCAACCTCTTCCACCTTGACCTTGCTATGCCATCTTCTTTTATGAACAAGTCACCTAACTGGCCAAACAACTCTTTTCTAGATTGGTAGACTACAAGTCTATTAGCATACAATTTTCTTCTTTGGTTCCTCCAATCATTTAGAAAATGAAGCATCCACAATAGCATCCACTCAAGCTATCATCTCATTAGTCCTCCTCTCCACTATATCATAGAGATGCACAATCATCTCAGGGTCCAATTCTCTCGAAGCCATCTCCCAAGATCTTCATAAACCTTCTGCAAAAAATCTTTCCTACACTCCTTGTGACAAAACCAAATTATTTGTAGGTTAAATCCCAACCTTCCACCTCACATAAAAAATCAAGAACCACATCACAAGTCTAGGACATGGATCTACAATCCACAAACTCTCTACAATCATGCCTCAATAAGATTAGTTTTCCATCTTTGCATCCATTGATCCATCTAAGAGTCCTCTATAAATACAAGTTAGAACCATGATCTTCCACCTCACAACCAAGAGATCTAGGACTTTGATGCAGAGCCCTCTATATTTATCTTTAAGGAATCTTAGTTCAACTCAAGGGATTTAGAATAGGCTGGTACACCCTCAAGGAACCAAGAACATCTCAAAGTTTACAACAAAGAACCCTGACATTATACACCAATAAAGACAAATCTTCACTCACACAATCAGATTGCTATGTCTGATTCCATTGTTCATAACTTCTGTTCTAAACGTCTACTTGAAATTGTTTTTGGAGGAATTGTTCCAAATTAGTAATTCTAAAACATATCCAAATATAAGACCAATCAAATAAGCAGATTATAAATTATGTACTCTGAACCAAGACCCATTTTCTCTGTCATAAACCAGAAACAAAACTAGTAACCCTTCCTAGGGCATCAAATATCTTCCTCAAAATAAATCTAAATTAAACCAAACCAATTCCATATTATCCATTATTGAGTCTAGTTTCCAAATCTATAAGCTATTAATTTATCCAATACATAAATCAATTTATAAGCACAAATCTTTGCCTGCAACACCATTGAAGGCATTTAAAAACCAGTTTTCACTCAAATCTTCATAACTTTCACAAATCTATATAAAAACAATCCAAACCAAAAGGAAATGAAATTTAATTAATGTATCTTTCCAATGAATATTTTTAGAGGTCTTTATTTTCCAAAATATTCCTATACCAAACGTTTCAATCTGACTATAGTTGGTCATTCTCAAATCTGCAAATTACAAGCTTTTCCAAAACCTGCATAACTTCTTCATTTCTAAATAAAAAAAATCCAAATCAAAGCCAAAAGAAAGGTTATTCACTTCTCTATCCAAATATACAAAATTTACATGGTTTCCAGGCTGTACATGATCGTACAAGACCTAAAACCAACACTAAAACTGAAAACCAATCAAAATAACAACTCAGAATATTACCAAATTTCTTTCAAAATGTATCTATTCCCTTCATTAATGCTTTGGTTCAACCTTACATACAGTTTTATAGATTTTTTGGTTGGTTATAACTTCCAAACCACCCTTTAAACCAACCCATTACATTACTTTAACCCTTTTGCATTTTTGACAACATTTTATGCACTTTATGCATTTTTACATTACAACTTTCATACAAACCCAACCTAGACCAACATTATAACTCAAATGAATTTAGATGGATATCAATAGATCCATTCACCAATGAAATAAACATTTTTACATTATTTATCATATTAAGACCTCCTTTGACAACTTATTACAAATGGCTTCTCTAGCTTTTATATCTTTGTCTTCTTGAAATTTAGGTGCCTCTGCACCAGACTTCAAAATGAAAATTCACCACCAGATCAAGATCAAATCAGATCTAGTTCTCCAACCCAAGTCTTGGTGCAAATTGCCACAACTCTAGCGATCTACCTACATGCTCAAGAATAACCTTTACTTTGATACCATCTGATGTAGTGTATGGTAGGAGAATCCCAAAAGGAGATGTCCAAACCCCTAGCAATATAACCACACAATGAAAGATAGAATAGCAATGCAACAATGCAAGATCTCATACCAAATTACAACAATTTATTCATAAAATAATTGTTACATGCAATGTACTAGGCTATAAGGCCTTCCCTATTATAGTCAAATACAATATCAATTACAATAATATTTCAACAAGATCCCTCAAGATCCAACTTACAAAACGAATCCCAGCTAGCCCAGATCTGTAACATAATAGCAATCTAGAAGAGACCACCAAGGAAATCTAAACTTGTTCTTGCAAGCCCACCAAGAAATCTCCTTCTTTTCTAGTCATAGCTATAGCTCTACTCCAACTTATCCAAGATCCAAGTGTATACTATCTCACATTTGGTGCTCTATCTACATAGTCACAACTCCATCATAATCTTGTTGTAAATTGCCTCACATTCAGCGCTCTGTCCATAGACTTAGGAAAAACTTTCTCTTCTCCACCTCCTCTTCTCTAAGATGGATGAATCATCCCTCCATGCATGAATAAAGACTCCACCACAACCCCCAATTATACAAATCTAAGCCACAATTCAACACATAATGCCAAAAACTAACATTAAATAATTGAAGAGCCACAAGTTGGCCTTCAACAGAAATTAATTGTCTAGAAATTGATGCCTGAGTCAAATTGAAATATCTCCTAGCTATGATTGAATTATAACTAATGCTTCAAACTGAAGATATAAATTTAGGTCCTGTACAACTTCTTAAATGCTGAATAATCAAGGATATCTATGCATCCATCCTAAAAGTCAAGCACAAAAAACTTGTCGCGCAAACTGCCAAAAATTGATACTCGAGGGGAATTTCCATGTCTCCCAACTTTTAAGGAATTAGAGCTTGTTCCTTTAACCAAAGATATTAGTCTAGGCCCTCTTTAATCCCTAAAAAGATCTTCCTCTCATTCATTTCACAGAATTAGTTACATATCTTGCAATAGGCACCTATAAACCAAAAAATACAGTTCCAATAGCAAGGTAAAAACAACTCAAACTTCAACTCAATCCATCCAATCTCGATGCAATCATCAGGAAAGGTTCCCGAATATGTCTCCAAGACATCCCTGAATATGAAAATAATAACTCCACCAAAATCCAAGCTCAATGCTCCTACAACAATAACTGTGACCTTGAGTCAATTACAAACCCCTACGATGTTGAGATGGTCTAAATTTTTAACTACATGATTACTTCATGCACCATCACAACTTATGTCTTTACTTCACTTCAAACCTTTGTGATAATGTGATTGAGAATTTATTTTGACCATTAGATTCCTTTCATGGTTTTTTAGTTTATAATCTCTCTTCATGGCTTAACCATGTGATCATGCAAAAATGATTTTCTTTACCTGCTACTTCACCAATCACTTCTTCACAACTAAAAACATCAGTTTTCATTTTACCCATGTGATGCAATGACCAACTGCTAACTTGACTGTCTTCTTCATTTTTTTGCTTTGCAACTTAAACACTTAAGTCAACAAGTAACCAAGTGAAGGTGCGATCAAAATATTTCATAGCCTTGCTACCTTATTCTAAGTTTTCTCTTAACCACCTACGAGTATGTGCTAGTCTTAAAACTTAACCAATGTTGTCTTTTTGCATCCTCAGAACTATAAATTTTGAGATGTCTTTTATCCCAATGATATTGTGATAACTATTTGAAACTAGCAACTGGCTTTTTTTCACACCACCACAACTTGAATTTCTCTATGCCTCAAGTGACCTTCGACCATGGGCTTTCTATTATATCACCCTTCAAACCATTAACTTGAATGCTAGCAATAACCACTTTGATGCCATGATGGATTATTTAGAAACCATGTTTCTCATTTGCATATTCCAACATGGTTAGTGATCAAAAGGGTGTGATGTTGCAATCAAAGGGCTATCACAACATTGCAACTTAAAAATATGAAAGATGCATGATGCAAAAAAAGACAATAAAACAAAGTACTTAGGGATATAATCATATGAGCAAGAATTTTTTTGTATATCCCTATTTAATAATTGCAAGTAAATTTTGAATGAATTCTAATGAAACTATTGGTGTAAATAAGTATTCACTATTTACAATTTACTTAAGTTTACTTAGTTAATGCATATTCATATTAGTTGTCATGTAGACACCTAGGAGTTTACATATTCAAATGAGTTGTCATGTTGACAACATAGAAGTTTGAACTACAATTGAGCATATGTTGTCTACTACATCTCTTTATGGGGATGCACCTTTGTATTCTTATCCTCTCATTGTTGCACACACATTTATGCATAATGGATGATAATCCACTCTTGGTGGATATGTACTTAGTTGTTTCTTATCTCTTTGCATGATTCTGCATCATCTTGATTGCCTTTATATACAGGGCTCTTCTATGATGTATTCATCCAATTATCTGATTAATCCATTATCAATTTGATCATTATTGAGATTCTCATTTGATTATCTCTTGTCTCTCTTGTGCTATCTGTTGAGCTTCTAGATCATGGCATTTCATTCTTGCCTTAGGCAAATTATTACATGGTATTAGAGCTATACTGAATTCTTACATGGTATCAGAGCCATAGGAGTTTCATTACATAACCATTGGAGAGATTTTTTTTGCAAGTCAAGATTGGAGCTCTTGGTGTAAATTAGATGTTGGCATTACATTCAGAAGGTCAAAACACCCTTAAATTTACTTTTATTTCATCAAAATTGGACTTTTGAGGTGAAATCTAGAGTCATTTGATATTTGGAGGCGTGACAATGACAATTTAGAAAAAATAATTACAGAGTTGATTTTCAAACAATGAGATCTCCCTCATACAAACTCCTTTTTTTTAGTACTATTTTTTGTTTTGGGGCAGAGTTGTGCGATCTACACATTTCTATAGGTTTATAGCAATCCCTATTCCTAATGTTTTCTAAAAATCACAAATCCTAATTTTTGCAACTTCAAAGGCTTCCTTCGGCCTCATATGGACACGTATTTAGGTGCTATTTTTTTTTGAAAGTGCATGATTTTTTTTTCTACTTTCCGTATCTGGTATTAATTTAGAGTAATTCCGATTAGACATAGTACTTTCAGAATTTGATCATTTTTTTCCTATTTTGGCACTTGTAATTAGATCCTTTAGAGATCTTGTATGTTATATTGTTGACCCTGATATAGATTCATATTTTTTGCTATAAATCTTCTTTGGTTCATTTTAACAACCAAAAATTGTACATGCACTAATTATAAACTGCCAAAATCATCCATTTTGGGCGGGGGTTCTTTGATTGAGTTATTTGGGCAGTGTGTCTTAATTGTTTTCAATTCTCTTTCTCTTGTGTTCTTTTATTTTGCATCATGGGGTCTCCTAGGTTTCCACTTTTAACTCCACATAATTATGCTACATGGAAAATTAGAGCATGGAGTAAAATGATGGAAAATTTTTTAATTGATTATGTTGATGGAACCTTGGTTGCACCACCTAATCCTGATAAATTAAATGAATGAAATCATAACAATAAGGTTTCTCGTGGTACTTTGAGGAAGTATGTACATGAAGTTCTTATCTTCCATATTGACAATTGTAAAACAATAAATGAAGCATGGGATGCATTTTCTAGCTTGTATGCAAAAGTAGAGAAAGATAGGGCTTTTGAACTTAATTAAAATATCATGTCATTAGATCCAAAGGAGTTTGACACAATTCAAGACTATATCACCATGACACATGAACTAAGGTCAATGGTTAAGGATTGTGGAATTACCATAGAGGATGAAAATTTGATCTATAATTTGATGAGAAAACTTCCTCCAGAGTATGCATCATTTTTTTTGAGCTTCAACACTCATAAGTTGGCCTTAGGTTCTTCTTAAACCATACCTTTATTTGATTCCTTCATAGAAATGTTGATGGTAGAACAATCAAATTTGATAAGCGTGGAGATTCTCAAGTCTTCAAAGTCCAAAGAATTGGTGGCTAGTAAAGGGAATCAAGGAGAAGGGTCTAATAAGAAGCATAAATCATGGCAAAAAAATTCACAACAAGAGAAATAACACTCAAATTCCTCACCACAAGAAAAATCCAACAATAAGGGTAAATCATCCAAGAAGGAGTTTCTTACTTGTGCATATTACAAGAAGAATGGACAAGAAGAACATCACTTTTATAAGAAGGAGATAGATGAACTCAATAATCTTATTAAGAAGAATAAAATCAATCTACCATCAAGAATGATTACTTCATCATATTCTTCACATTCATATTTTGATAAAGGAAAGGATCACATGGGTAAAGGTCAAGCCTTAGTATCCACTTCAAGTAAAGATTTAGGAAGATGGCTTCTAGATTTAGGGGTTTCCCATCATATGTCATCTTTATAGTCTATGTTTTCATCATTTGATCCTTGTCATACTCCAAAAATCATACTTACATGAATGTTACTGGGAAAGGAACTATTGATAAGGGGGAGGGATACTTCAAATATGTGTTGTGTGTACCTCACCTAAGTCATAATCTTCCTTCCATCTATTAGCTCACTCATGGAGATAGAGGAAGGATTGTGGAATTCACACATGATTCACTTTTTATTAGATACTTGGAGACTAGATAGATCATTGCTACAAGGGTGGTTTATCATGCATAGTAGCTATACTACTTCTTAGGCTTTTCTCATGATCATGATAGTGAATTTCTTAGCAGATTCTTCAGCAAATTTTGATCACACTTCTACTGTTGATTTAGACTTTAAGGATAATTTTGGCTAATTGAACTTGGGTGTTCTCAAATATGATCAAGTTCTTGAGGCATCCATTACTTCTAATCCTAATGATATTCCATCTATTGTTATTCCTAATTATAGTTGTATTCACATAGCCATGGATTCAAGTGATTTAGTGTAGTAAGATATTAATTGTCTTCTAGACTCAATTCCATGGTATGACTACTTGACATACATTTACAGTTTGTTTGTGGAGTCCTAAATTATATATTTGGGAGACACTATTGATGAAATTCATCTTTTGTTTGGTGAAAATAATCTTTCTTCAGTTGTTGTGAGCGAGCATGCTCACCCTAATCTTCATTCTCTACTTGATCAGTCTTTCAAGGTTGAAATGATGGTAGATCCTTTGATACAATGGTTGGAGGAGGTCACTTTATTTTTAGAGGAGATATTTGAGTTTTTTGGTTTGATTTTTCATAGAATAAATTTCCTTAAAATCATGGTAAAAAATAAATCAGATTTAAGTCCTTGATTAGAATTAGGGTTTTTGAGCTTTTGTTTCGTAGGTTTGAAAAACCTTGAGAATCCTAAGTAAACCCCAGGTCTCCTTTGTTTATTTAAATTTAGGTGTGAACATTTTAAATTTTTGAATATTCCCTTGTACTTTTTAGCTTTTGTGCCTTGCATCACTTTTCTTTTAAGGTGCACTGCCCGATCGTGGCAAGATTGATGGCTGTCACTTTGTCATTATGATAAGATGTGAGTGAAATAACCATTGCGACATAGAAACCACTGTTAAACTAAGCTACAATGCCTGGATAGATAGAGGTGGTGACCGAAGAGGTTTTGAGGTGGATTTTTCAATCACGTGTTCTTTGTTTTGGCTACTTGAGCAAGAAAAGGAACCAGGGATCCCAGAAACCCATGTCATGGTGGCTGCCAAATTTCTTGATGGTCATTAAGAGTTCCAAGTGGCATAATAAATGATGATATCATCACCGTGTCAAAACCATGAAGTGGGAAATTGTGATGTGACATGCTTTTATTTCTTAACATCAAGTTTTGTTAAGACACCAGAGCTCATTAGCTCGCTATCAAAAAATTCAGGCATCTCGCCATTGGCGACATAGTGAGCTGCCTTGAAATGAGAAAATGGTGGGACCCAAGCAATGCAAAAAGGTGACTGGGATTAAAATACAATTTTATTTTGCTAGCTGTGTAGGATTTATCACATCATTAGTAACCTGGACCCATGCCCCATTCATAAAACACATGAGATTTTCTAATTGTCAGATCAAAATGGAATCAACGATCCTCGCTATCTCGCTATGGAAAGATGTGTGCTATTTACTCTATGCAAGATAGTGAATATGGGACCCACTACTCCTTAAGAATTTCATGCAATTTCCACACCATTAGATCAAGCTCACATCAACTATTCTTGCTATCTTGTTATGAAGAGTTGCTCAAAGGATATGTACAATGAGAGAGTGAACAAAGGGCCCAACATTGTTCTTATAAGCATTGCAATAACGTGTCTACCATAGGATCAAGATTGAATCAAAGGCTATCACTACTTTTCTATGGTAAGGTGCTCATTCTTTATGTATAGCGAGGTAGTGACCTATTGACATGTGTCCTCAGTTGTCAATGGGTCCAAATGGAAATACCATCAGAGAAGGAGCTATATATGTGGTTAGTTCTCATTGGATTGATTGGCCAACTTGTCAAGTGGAACGCTAGTCACCTTTTTCTGGATTCCTTGGTCATAGAATTTGTAAAGATCAATGGTGTAGATTTAAACACAAAAGGTGGTGCCATTCTGAGTATTTATTAGATATGAAATCTTTGCATGTGTCAAAAATAGAGTATACATAGAAGATTTTCTCAACTCCACCTTATGCGAACAATGATTTTGAGTCTTTTCTAAGCAGAAGTAATTAATAAGAAGATTGTATTTATTTTGGCAACTGTATGAAGCAGTTTGTTCGAGGAGAAGTTGAAAAATTACATAAAAGAATAAGAAAGAATTTCAAGTAAGTAACTATACTATAATTTTTATTGTGCTCTAGTCCTACAAACTATAGTTAGAAAATGCCTCCAATGGACTCAATAAATCCTGGGTTGTGGATAGTAGAGGGATTGATTAATGAAGGTAACTGGGTCTGGGATGCTAATACCTTTCAAAATAGTTTAATTTTGTTCAAAAGTTGGTTTGCAAAGAAGAAGTTATTTGCTCCACATGCTAGTGTATGGAATTTTGACCGAGGAAGACTAGTAGTCCCAAGTATTTTTATGGATTATGATCTCCTTAAGATTATGGTAAAGACCTATGATCAAGCCACTAAGGTAGTGAGAAGAGAAAAGGGTGAACTTGGAAAAATTAAAACCTTGTCAGCAATAACATCTTTCTCTAAAGAATTTTTCAAGAAAGTATTCTTTAATGCCAGGGCAGTAGAGATGTATAGGGCCCTGTGTAGAGCTTTTGGAGAGGGTGAAGAAGATTTTATACCCATGAGTTTCATGTGTATAATTGATCTAACTTTTTGTTAATGCATGTCTTTCTATTTAAGGGGGTGACACATTTTGGTAGAGGAATGGTTTTGAATGCAAATATGACCGAGGAAGCAGAAAATGCTCATTTTGTTATATTTGACAGCCACATCACCTCCAAGCTTAGATGCTTTGTATTAAGTGATAATCCCATAAACCTAGAATGATGATATAACTAGAGAAGAGTAAAAGGTAAAAGTGACTCTCATAGTACAGTATAATTATGGTGAAACCCATGGGTTGAAGTTAGTTTGCAATCGTCAGAATAGATTTCATCATTGGTGGGCTTAGTAGTTGCATGCATAGAGAAATCAGAGTAGCAACCAAACCAGTGTAAAGAGATGTAATATAAAGGGACCCACAAAAGAATATTTGATCTGCATGTCTTTCTATTATTTACAATTTTTTCTTTTCTGATAGGTGTATGTAAATCTCTTGTGTAAAGGATGCCTGTCAATCACATTTTCCTTTTGCTTGTTGCAACTCATGCCTATATAAATGAGTTTTCAAGGCATTGTGAGGGTCCAAATTTTTTTGTATGTTTTTCAGTCTTTCAAGAAAATAGATTCAGTCCAGTCATATGTGGTTGTTTTGAGTTTATTTTCAATGATGTACTTTTCTAACGACAAATAGAAATGCAAAACTACTATGATCTTCTGGGTTCTTTACTGAGTTCCTATTGTTGTATTAGTTAGCAAAAGGATAATAAAAAGGGGTATTTACACTAAATCTATGTCACCATTTTTTGTCTACTTTTCATGAGTTTATTAGTTTTGAGATCATTTGGATAATGTTCATTTGATTGAATGCATTCTGGATGGGGTGTGCATTAGTTATATTGTTGCTTTTAATTCAATGAATTATGCAAATGCTTCAATAAATTCGTAGAATTCATGAGTTTATGAAGAGGATATCATGTAAGAATCGAAATAGGTGATTATAGTTGACCGATTCAATTACAAGTTAATTGAACAAGGTCTCCTGCCAATAAGTGATTCTTTATGCCCAATGGATAAGGTATTAGTCTTATAAATAAGAGATGATTGAGAATAAATTCTGCCTCTACATGTTAAAACTATTATAAATTCAAAATCATTCATATTCTATTTTGTACAAGGTTGTAAAGCTGGTCATCACTCATTTATATTTAGTTTTCTGAGTCATAGGTAGCTACTATTCCTAGAAACACTTGTAAATTCTAGGAGAATTAGGACTAGATATGCTTATAGGGGATGCATATGGACTTGAAATCATTCAAAAAATGGGTAAATTGTGTATGTGCATGAGGATAAAGGATGAAAATTAGACTGAAACTAAGATAGTTGTAATACATTAGTTTGCATTAGAGTTATCCCTGGGTGTACCCACCTTGGTCTAGCAGAGCCTAAAGAGTAGGAAACCATCCTTGGTTTCATTGAAGTTAGATCTAGATGATCTACTTGCATAATTGATTATATAAATAGGCTAATCTTTATATTATTTGAGTATTATCATTATGGTATTGAACATTTTGTTGATTTAGTAGTTTTAAACACCAACAAAGTCTTTGAAACATGTTCCACATTAATCCTCAATTGAGCTGATATTTCTTTTTCAACAGAGTAGAAAAGTATGCATGATTTGGAGGAGGCACCTTTCAGTATTGACATAGGGACACTTGAATAGGTTTCAAAGATTTTATACATTTTGAGGTTTCTTCCTACAGATGGGAGAGGCTTCATTGATACACCTTTGGTTCTATTTCTTCCTAAGTGGAGGAATGTTGTTCCACACTCATGGAGGAGTTTCTACATTGATCCTTGTGCATCTACCATAGGTGTACATTCTACATTGAGAGGGGAGGGGTTACTTGGTCTATCTTCCTCTTCTCTCTTATGGGAGGGATCTTTTCCTCACATGAGGTCTTCTTCTCTCTCATTTTCTTTTATTGTACTTATCTCTCTTTTTGGAGGGGGGTTTTTCCCATGTGGTTTTCCCTCTTTCTTTGCTTTATGAGAGATTGCATTGCATATCATTTGCACTTGCACATTGTACATGGGTAGCTAACACGGCCTAGTAGCTGAGACCCATCTTGCATTATTATCTAGATTTTGTGAGCTTAAGTACATTCTCCTAAGTTTCACTTAAGTGGGGTGGTTGGTGTAAATAAGTATTTACTATTTACACTTTACTTAAGTTTACTTAGTTAATACATATTCATATTAGTTGTCATGTAGGCACCTAAGAGTTTGCATATTCATATGAGTTCTCATGTTGACATCATAGTAGTTTGAACTCCAATTGAGCACATGTTGTCTACTACATCTCTTTATGAGATATACTTTTTTATTCTTATCCTCTCATTGTTGCATGCATATTCATGCACAATGGAGGATAATCCACTCTTGCTGGACATGTGCTTAGTTGTTGCTTATCTCTTTGCATGACTCCTAGTCATCTTGATTGCCTTTATATATAAGGCTCTTTTATGATGTATTCATCCAATTATTTGATTAATCCATTATCAATTTGATCATTATTGAGATTCTCATTTAATCATCTCTTGTCTCTCTTGTGTTCTCTCTTGAGCTTCTAGATCTTGGAATTTCATTCTTACCTTAGGAAAATTCTTACATGGTATTAGAGCTGTACCAAATTCTTATAGAAAAAAAAATACAAGACAATTTCCCTAGGGTTGTTTCATGAGGAATCATAGGTTTTTAGAAACACTAAGAAAATGCAAAAAAAATTCTTCCTAATTTTCACAACATTTCACAAAATTTTGGTAGGTGAAAATTAGGCTATCAGAAGCAAGAGTAGTGCCCTACATCAACTGAGTTGACTATTATATTTTAAAATTTGATGCAATAGATCTTAGTTTAGGAGCTACCTAAAGTAATGAAGGAGCTGAATAAGAAGATTTATAGTCACATGCAAGGGGATAGAGGGAGAACTTGAATTGATTATATCTGCATGAATAGATGAAAAGTCTTTGACGTTGTTGTCAGAGTGTTGAAAATAGATCAATACAAGTATGATAAATGTGTTTCAACCATTGTTTTGTCACTGATGTAAAACCTACTATTTTTTGGTAATACAACTATGTATATGATTTAATTACTATCATTTATTTGATTGATGAAGAGGATTTGATCAAATGATGTAACAATAGCATCTAGAGGAAAGGTTGAGTTATCATATGAAGAGGAGTACAAGAATTAGCTAAGACAATGATATCATAGTCCATTGATAATCTACTTAAGGTTACATAGATTGGTTGCACTAAGCAAGTTCAAAAGAACAAGATAAAAAAAGTTTGTCCGCCAAGCTTGACTGAGTAGACAATAGGTGCCAAGCAAAGTTAGCACAAGTTAAAAAAAAAATTAGCTGGAGCTAAGTAAAAGTCTATTCTAGTGTAAGTAGAGTGAAACAATTGATGTCAAGTAAAGTTTAGTTGATGTTGAGCATTACTAAGCTTTAGTTTGTGCCAAGTGATTTGACAATGGATGTCAAGCAATACATTATGTATCAAGCATTAGAAGCAAGTTAATACCAAGTGTTAGAATTATTCGAAAGATCATGAATTTGATAGATTTGAGTTGACAAGTTTGTTTTATTAGATTATGTGAACCATGTGGAAGATAAGATTGATGTGTTGGTTGCACAAAATCCATGGTAAACCATTTTGAGGCGAATTCAAAGAGGATTAAATGAGAAGTTTTTAAAAAGGGATGAAAAGAAATAAGGGGTAGATTCATTGAATCCTACCTAATCTATCCTAACCCTAAATTGGAAAATAGAGAATGAACAAAAAAATATCTTGATTCTCTATTTATAGGGATGGTTTCTTAGAAGCAAAGGGTGTCATGTGCAAGAACCTAATGAAGAAGAGGAGTCTAGGGTATTGCTTTAGTTAGTAACCTAGGTGAAAAGTATGCATTGGAAAGTTAAGCAAGAAGACTTAAGGGTATGGATGCTTGAAGGGTGAATAAGCTATTAGAACTAAAGTGTGTAAAAGACCAAAAGAATGGAGGACTAAAACATGGATTTGTAATCTACAAATGGAGTTGTAAGTTGTTATCAGATCAAGCCTTACTATTACTCTCTTTTAATTGTATTAGTCTAGGGTAAATCTTTTGGATTAAGGTTGACCTAAAAATCATTTGTAAATCCTTTAACTAAGTGACATTCCAAGTGAATGACCTAAAGTCTTCTAACAAGGCTCACTCCTAATAGGGTGATTGAAATCCTTTAACCATGTCACATTTAACAATGTGCATTGTAACCTTTAATAGTGTTGGCCTTTCATAGGACATCACTTTAGAAGAGTGAGAAAGAGTAGCATGTTACTGGTGGTTTTTTCTCAAATTGGGTTTCCTTGTATATTATTGTGTCAAATGTGTTATTGAATCTATTATGCTTCATGTTTACATTTTTACAAATTGATTTAATAGAAACCTACAAGTTTTTAGTGATTGCATAATCTTATGGATGCATGGATGATGATAAATGTTTTATGGGTTCACTAAGCTATAAAAAGTTTTAATAGTACATCTAGACCTTGAATAAGTGATTCACCCCCACCTTTTAGTTATTCTAAAGGATTCCAACAAGAGGAAGATATAAGAAAGAGGGAGATAGTAGTGTTGGCATTAAGTCATCTTTGTTATTAGTGACAAGACTTATTTAGATTTTGTATGGTTACCAAGCTCCTCATTTAGTCTCCAATGTTTATTGAGAAATTTAGTGGTTATCAAGTTTCACAGTTCACATCGAGCATTCCAATGGTTACTAATCAAATACAGGTAGTAGAAAGTCTAGCAGTTCAAACTAGGCAGTTTAGTTCTCACTGAGCATTCCAGTGATTATTGAGCTTCATAGTGTCTACTAAGTCATCAGTTCTTGTGATGTGAAGCTAGTGTTAATTGAGTGATGGGATGAGTAGTGTTTATCGAGTGTAGGGATGGTAAACATGGTATTTAGTTTCTACCGAGTGACATAGTATCCACCAAGTCTCTAGTGTATACTGAGTTCAAAGCTATGTTGAGTGATTAGAATCGATCGAGCCTCTACTTCTGTAGAATGCATATGATGCCGAGTAATGTAGTGGATGTCAAGTATTAGAAATTAACCAAGTCAGCTTTCAGAACTCGAGTTTCTACATTTGGGCCAACTCAGTAATATTGGTGTTATCTTGTGTTTTGGCAAACCTTGTAATTATGAGAATTGGGTTGGTATATATGTAATGCATTGTATCATACCCAAGTAAGAAGAAGTAATAGCAATAATGATTTGATGCATGAGAATGCAAATGTGAATTAGCAGCAGAGCAAAGTGTTGTGCAAGGTCAAATTAGGAGTAGTCAAGTTACATCTATAACAAAGAGGTGATCAACATTTCAAGGATCTTAATCAGCAATTTAGTTGTAAGTTAGATCTACTGTTACATCCTAATAGGTGAATCAACTTCAAATATTTTAACAGGGTAGACTTAATAGTCTTTTCTTTAAATCTCTTTACTGAGTGCATACTTCATTGTATATTTGTAAAACCTCTAACAAGATGGACCTAGCAGTCCTAATTGCTCCTAATAGGGTAGATCATTAGAAGTTATTATTGTAAGCCTTAATAGGCCAACTTTATACTGTAGTATTGAAGTTTTGTGGGTATCATCCCCACCCCAGTTTTACTTTCTATTTGGAAGGTTTTTGGGTCACCAAATATTGTGTTCAAAGTATTGTGTGCTTTTAGTTTCTCATGTATGTAGTAGAGTAGATCTATTAATGGTGAATGGATTATGTTATTAAGTGTTGTATTTGTCAAAACTTTTGAGGTTACTGATTCACCCCTCCCCTCTCAGTAACCTAGCTACTCTTGATTATTTTGAACAAGTAGAGAGAGATTAAAGAAGGAGATATAAGGTTATGGGAGATATCAGAGAGATCTGATTAGAGAAGGAAAAGAAAGAAGCACATATAATGATAGAGGGAGAGATCTCAAAGGTCTTAGTTTTCTTTTTGGTGTTGTTCTTGGTATTGGTTTGCAATCAATGCCAAAGAGGGAGATTGTTGAAAATAAATTGTTTGAAGTGTAGAACCTATCATGAAATAATCATTATTTTCTCAATGATGTCATACATACTACTTACTGGTGAGAGAACTACTTTTTGGTTTGAATTCTATCATTTGTTTGATTGATGAAGAGGATTTGAAAAGATAAGATAATAAGAGGACCTAGAGAAAGGTTGAGTTATTTGGTGTATAAAAGTGGCACTGAGATCAGGTGATACATTGATGATATTATGTATTATTGATCTACTTAATGGTAAAGTAAATGGTTACTTAAGCTAAGCCTAGAAGAAGACTTTTCATAAAAAGTGTCTGCCAAGCCTAATCAAGCACACATTGTAAGCCAAGTAAACCTAGTTTAGGCCAAGTAGGATTTAGTATGTGCTGAGCATTAATAAAATTTAGTAAGTGCCAAGTATAAGGGAAATAATAATAGTGACTAAGAAAGACTTAGTTGATGTCGATCAACCCAGTGTTGGCCGAGCATGAGAAGACTATTATTGCTAAGTGAATAGTGTCGATGCCGAGTGACAACAAAAAGTGTTATATCAAAGATTTGAAGAATTTGAGCCAACTAATTTGATTTCTTGAATTGTGTGAAGTGTGTGGAAGATTTCTATGATGAGCTGGTGGTACAAAATTCAAGATAAAGCATTTTTAGGAAAATTCAAAGAGGATTGTAGAAGAAGTTTCTAAAAGGGACTAAAATGGAAAAGTGGGTAGATTCATTGAATCTTACCTAACACTAAAATGGATGATTTTGGTTAAACGATAAAAGACCTAAATTCTATATTTATAGAGATAGCAAGCCAAAAGAAAAGGTTGTCATGTGTGAGAACCTAAGGAAGACAAGAAGTCTAGGGTGCTGCTTTACATGGTGGCCAAATAGAAGAATCTGTAATCAACATACAAAGAAAGAAGAGTTAAGATGATGATGAAGGGTGGACAAGCTATCAAAGATGAAGAGTGTGAATGCCAAGAAGAATGGAGGACTGAAGCAATGATCTATAATCTGCAAGTGAGTTGTGTTTTATTATCAGATCAAGTCCTACTATTACTTTCTAACAACTATATCTGTCTAGATAAATCCTTTGGATTAAGGTTGACCTAATAGTCATTTGTAAATCCTTTAACTATGTGACATTTTAATAGAATTTACTAAAGTCCTCTAACAAGGCTCATTCCTAATAGTGTGATTAAATTCCTTTAACCATGTCACATTTAATAGTATGTATTGTATCCTTTAATAGGGTTGGCCTTTAATAGGGCATCACTTCAAAAGAGTGAAAATTGGTAGCATGTTACTGGTGGTTTTTCCAAAATTGGGTTTCCATGTAAAATCTTTGTGTCAAATTATGTGAATGAGTTTGTGGTATTTCATGCTTACATTTCTACAAGTTATTTTGACCAAGGACAATGACCTACTAATTTAAGGTTTTAGATGTTCTAATGGATGCATGCATGATATGGTTTTATGGATATGAATCTATTAAGTATTAAAAAAATTATTTTTACATTTGAACCTTGGATAACTAATTCACCCCCTCTCAGTTATTCTAAAGAATTCCAAAAAAAAAATTCACTTCTTGTTGTTCTTGTAATTTCCAAGTCCTTGTAAAACCTGGTGGGATTTTTATGTTGTTTATCTAGCTTTTTGTTGATTGTATGGGGTTTTGGGTCCCCTCAAAACCTATTTTTGTCATAATCCAAAATAAAAATCTTCATAGTAATGTATTTATTGTAATTGAATCTATGCCAAAATAAATGTAAATGCAAACCAAATTCTAGAGATTAATAATAGATTAGTGCCTTCTCCTTCTTAGGTAATAAAATTATATATTTAGATTATACATATAACCTTATTAGACAGTCCTAATCTATCAACCAAATGGATTTTGTATTTTGAAATACTTTGAATTTATATTACAATTAATCTTGTTGATTTTAACTTTTCTTAGAAAGGCCAACAAGATAGAATTAATTTTGACAACCAATATTAACTCTGATGATCAAATTGTAACAAATTCAAATTACTATTCCATAAGACTAAAAATTTGGCATCTATTTTAATTAATAGATATCAAAAGGGACAAATCAATAAAGATAACATTATCACACTTTAGTAAGAAAACCATTCCTAGTTTTTATTTGTAAAGTTTCTTACGAAACTTCACTATAAGGCTTTATTGATGCACGATGCATGATTTTGTTTACAGGTTTGACCACTAATGATAGTGAATTTTACTTTCTTTAGAATATGTATATATTACTAAAAAATAGAAATGTTCTTATCTTTGAGATGCTTACATTCCTTTGATATTGCAACATTAATAGATTTTGATACTTAGCAAAATTGGCCAGATGTATTATATATACATCATGAAAGGGTGTGATTGTGAATGGCCATGTCTTCGAATGGAGATATGACCACTCATGATCATACCCAATTAGAGTTAACAAGTAGTAATCAACAATTACATGCTCACCATCAATAATGATATCGATAACCAATATAGTGAGATCACAACCCGATATGAAGTATTCAAAACAATATTGATTCAAAACAAGGATCAATAAGTATGAAATATTACTATTATACAATATATGATATCAGTTATGATACAAAGATAAAGAAATATAGAATCAATATAATTTATAATATATATGTGTATATATATCAGTATGTAATCATATATATATGTGTGTGTGTGTGTGTGTGTGTGTGTGTGTGTGTGTGTGTGTATGTATGTATAGATTTTGATATCAATTACAAATATTATCTAAGTGAAGCTACAAACTTTAACACTCCCTCTTATCTAGGGTAGGCCCATACATCATAGAGTCACACATGTGACAAAATATTCTACACTTTAAACATCTTAATTAAAATAATACAAATTTACAAAGTTGAGACTCAATCTCATAAACTTACATTTCAACCATACCAAGTTTCTTTCTCAAATGATCAACCATCACTTTAGGAAGAGGCTTGGTGAGAATATCAGCTATTTGATCACTTGTATTAATATATTCCAATTGAATAGTTCTTATTTCCACCATGTCTCTTACGTAGTGGTAAGGGATTTCTATATGCTTGGATCTATCATGAAATACCAGATTCATGGACAACTTGATACAACTTTGGTTATCACAGTGAATAGTGGTAGGTTTTAGAGGCTCATAAAATAAAATAGAAAGAAATTTTTGAAGCCACAATACTTCTCTTTCTCCCATTACTACTACAAAATAATTTTCCTTAGTAGAACTTTGAGTGACTTAAGCTTGCTTCTTGCAGATCCATGAGATCATAACTGATCCTAAACTGAAACAACATCTTGAGGTGTTTTTTGGTTGTTTACACTTCTGGCCCAATTAGAATCAGTATATCCATGTAACTCCAAGATGGTATTCTCATATTTATGTTCATATCCAATAGTGACTTGAAGAAACCTTAATATATACTTCAAATCAATAAGATGTATTTCTTGAAGTTCACACAAGAACCAACTTAATGCATTCACAATATAGAAAGTATCTGGTTGAGTATTTACAAGATAAATTAGTAACCCAATTATATGTTTGTATAATGAGGGATCAATAAGTATAGATTCAATACTTACTTCCTTTAGCTTGTGTAAGTTAGTTTCCATAGGTGTTGACATAGGTTGATAGTTCCACATTCTAAATCTTTTTATAATATCAACAGTATACTTCTTTTAATGTAGGAAGATATTTGCAGTTTTTTGACAAACTTTCAATCCAAGGAAGTAATTAAGAATCCCTAAGTCCTTCATGTCAAATACAAAAGTCAATTCTTTCTTACACTAATTAATAAGATGGTCTTATCCTATAATTAGAATGTCATCAACATAAAGTATTAGAATCAACATATCACCTTTAGTTACTTTGAAGTAAAGATTTGGATCAAGATCATTCTTGGTGAATCCAAGACTTAAAAGATATTTATCAATCCTTTTGTACTAGGCTCAGGGAGCCCATTTAAAAAAGTAGTTTTTACATCCATTTGATGAATTTTCCAACCTTTAGTTGCTGCAATGGCTATTATAGTTATAACTGAGGTATACCTGGCAACTAGTGCAAAAGTTTCTTCAAAGTTGATTCCTTCCTATTGAGAGAATCCTCTAGCTACAAAACAAGCTTTAAGTTTTTTTAATGCTACCATTTGCAGCATACTTAACTTTGAAGAGCCATTTCAATGAAACAATAGATTTTACTTTAGGTCTAGGAATTATATTCCAAACATCATTTTTTAGTATAGATTGATATTCTTCCTCCATTGCATCTTTCCAAACTTGGTGTTTAAGAGCTTCAGAAGCATTAGAAGGTTTAGAGTTTGGAATCTCACACATGAATGCATTGTATGTTAATTTTTGAGGTATTTTTCTTTCTTTGGATGTCCCTGAAGGTGATGCAAATTCATTTCCTTCCTCCATAATTTTTCTTGCCCAATGTGGCCTTTTAGAATAATTTTCAAGACTCTCTTCTTGAGTCTCAAGAAGTATCACTTTTTCATTTGAAGTCTCTTTAGGGTACTCCCTCTAAATCTCAGTAGCAAGAGCCTCTTCTAGGGAATAAGATAAGTCACATGTATCTAGTTCATCTAAAATTTTGGCTCTTTTAAAAGAAATGTCTTCTTGAAAGATGACATCTCTGTTGAGTTCTATTTGCTTCTATCTAGTTATGTAGATTCTGTAACCCTTTACTATTTCACTAAAACCAATAAAAATTCCTTTCCTTGTAGTAGGTTCTAACTTTTTACTTTTCTCCTTAGGTACATGAACATACATAGGACATCCAAATATCCTTAAATGGATAATGTCAAGTTTCATACCTAAAAATAATTCTTTAGGAATTTTGCTATCTAGATGTGAGTGAGGAAATCTATTTTGAATATAGATTGGTGTATTAGATGTTTCAACCCAAAATGACATGCTCAAGTTTTGATCAAATATCATAGCCCTAGTAGCTTCTACAATGGTTCTACTTTTCATTTCAACAACTCCATTCGGTTGAGGGTTGTAGGGAATTGTAAACTCCCTCTTAATTCCAAAAAGTTTGTAGAATTATTTAAATATTTCTAAAGTGTATTCTTTCCCATTATATGTTCTTAGAATTTTAATTTTCTTTTCTGAGAAGATTTTAATGATAGTTTTGAATTCTTTAATTTAGAAAGAATCTCTTTAGATTTTTTACACTTAAGGAAGTATATCCATGCCTTCCTTGAAAAATCATCAACAAATATCACATAGTATAAGAACCCTCCTATGGATAGTGTAGACATGGGTCCACATATGTTCGAGTGCACTAGTTCTAACACATCTTTAGTTTTTCTCAGACTATGAGGAAATGAATTTTTTGTGTTTTTCCCCAAGGCACAAACTTTGGAAGACTCATTATGAATTTGACTAAATTTGGGCATTCTAGTTACCAACTTCCCCATAGATTTTAGAGCATGAAAGTTGACATGGCCTAATATTCTACGTCAGATTTCATTTGAATTTGAAGTCTCATGAGCAAGTGCAAGAGTAGTCTTAGTGCAAAGCTCATATTATAGTCCTTGTCTTACTCCTATTGTTTCAGCCTTCTTTATGGTAGAATTCTTTTCCCATGCTAGTACTTTGACTTTCATGAATGTAATTCTATAACCATCATCTTCAATTACTAATATAGATATTAAATTCCTTAATACATGGTACATATAGAACTCTAAAAAGTTGAATAGATTTTCTAGATTTTAATTTGATGGTGTAGGTCCCAATTCCTTTTACAAAATGTGTAGAATCATCCCCAAATGTAACTTATTCATCTATTTCTATTTGCATTCTTTCTAGGTTATCTTGATATTGAGTGACATGTATTGAAGATCCACTATCAATTGTCCAAGTATTGGACTTGTTTGATATTTGACTAGACAAGGTTGAGTAGAAGGCATATTTTTTAGAATCTTGAGCTTCATTTGATTTTTCAATTTTGGCAAATGATGCTTAAAGTTTTAATTGATCAGGACAATTTAGTGCATAATGTCTATATTGATCACCTCTAAAACATTAAATTTTAGACAAGTATTTCTTCTATTTGGACTATCCTTTTCCATGAAAGTTTCTTTTCCTCTTGGTGTTCTTCTTCATACCCTTCTTATGAGAGTTGGTGTTAAGAATATGAATGTCTTCATCTAAGGTTTTATGTTTTCCTTTAGTCATTAATATTGAGTCCTCCTAATGCTATTTATCCTTTATTCATGCTAATATTATTTATTTTTCTTTTAAGAGCAAGTTTTCTACCAATGTTATTTACAATGAATGCATTTTCAAGAGCTTTAAACATGCGATATGCTAATGCATGTTTTTCCACAATAGCTACTATGTGATCTCAAACAACATACACTATTATTTTCATAACTTTCTCATTATTATTGATCCATAGGGTTTTCTCTAGATCATCTTTAGGTTCTTCCTTTTCTTCTTTTACAAAGGAATCTAATTTGTTCTCTTTTAATAGCATCATTATACAAAGTTTCTAGGATCCAAAGTTGTCAGCAATTATAAGGTGGTACTTGAATCTTAACATGTTTCTCATCTTGGAGAATAATGAGAGACTAAAAATTAATGTGAAATATGGTCTCCTAAACTTAATGAGATCTCTTATTAACCTAGATCCAATACCATGTAAAGTTTCTTACAATATTTCAATATAAGGTTTGACTGATGCATAATTTTTTGAGCAAGTTTGACCATTGATGCCAATGAATTTGATTTTCTTTAGAATCTGTATATATTACTACGTAAGTAACATAAATTATTATCCTTGAGATACTTACATTCCTTGGATATGCCAACATTAATACATTTTGATGTTTAGCAAAATTGGGTAGATGTATTATATATACATCCTAAAAGGTTGTGATTGTGAATGGGCATGTCTCCGAATGGAGATATGACCATTCATGATCATACATTATTAGAGTTAACAAGTAGTAAACAAAAATTACATGTTCACCATCCATAATAATATTGATAACCAATATTGTGAGATCACAACCCAATATGAAGTATTCAAAACAAGGATCAATAAGTATGAAATATTACTATGATACAATACATGATATCAGTTATGATACAGAGATCAAAAAATATAGAATTGATATTATCTATGTATACAATCATATTGATGTATATATACATATGTATAGATTTTGATATCAATTATAGATATTATCTAACCAAAGCTACAAACTTCAACAATATTAAACCTAAAAATTTGATCAGATACATTTATGCACACGATTTGAAGAAAACATCCACTATGCATTGTGAATTATAATAATAGGATAATTTTCTCTATGTTTTGGTCTTGATTTACCTTTTATAAACAAAAGGAAGTGATTTGTACTATTACATCCAAGGGTCACAACCTTTGATTCACAAAAATTATAAATCTTAAATATTTATTAATCATCTCCTTTGATAATTTAGTTTTTGTTATTCTTCTTTATAAAGTGTGTTTTATCCCTTCGATACATTCAATGCTCCTTTCCTTTAATAATTAAATAGAAGACCCTAGAACTCAATAACTTAGCACATTGATGTAAGGACAATTCTTTCTCCTTAACCCTAGGTTCTCCTAGGGTATCCTCTAGGTCAGTTCTCTAGCCTATTAGGGTTCTTGCACTACCCTAACTTAGAAGGATTACACTCCCATCCACCCTTCCTTCAACTTTTCCACACCAATATAAAACTCAACTCCATCCAATCAACACTCCTGAGATGCATTACTTACTCATCCATATCAAATGTCCACACATGAGCACAATCTACCCAAAATAGAGAGGGAAAGTTGTTCCTAGGGCATTGGGGCCATTCCAACCCTAGTCCACTAAATATCCATATAAATATCTATCAATTTCAAGAAATTTCTCTAAATTAGGCCTAATAGGGGTACAAGGAATTAGGCCTCCAAACTCACCTTTTGGCTCCCAACTTGGAGAAGGCTTAGTAAGGTGCAAAAAAAACTCCATATCCTAATACCCTTTTGGAAGAAATATGAGATTCACTTGGTCTTACTTTCCCAACCTGTCTATACTTTGGGTTGCTATTTTAAGCCTAAAATCAAGGGTTTCCCAATGTGTTGATAGAGTTCACAAGGGTTTGTTCAAATCTCTATCAAATCATTTCACCAAGACTTCACCTTGGGAATAGGACCTCTCCACTCATATCCTGATGGGGACACAACCCAAGCACATAATGGACACAACAGGAAAGGGAAAATTTCATTAACTATGAAAATGTGCTAGTACACTAAGTGCAGGGAAACAGACTCCAAAACATGCCCTATGGTCTTACAATAGCATAAATCTGGAGATAAATTCTTCTTCCAGTACCTTCTCTCAAACTCCACTCTGAACTACCTTTTACAATGCCAGAATTGTTCTTAAGTAGACCCCGAAGGGTTAAGGATTAGGAATACATTCTAGAAAGTGCTAGTTGGAATCCACCGACCAAATAGAAGGCTCTAGAAGTCACATTAGAAGTCGGCACAAAATTAGAAGAATCCAGAAATGGTAATCGAACTTTTGGGAGGCATAACTTTTGAATCGTAGCTCCGATTGACAAACTATTTACATTTCTAGAAAGCTCTTGAAGTGCTTTATAGCCCTATGGATGAGCTTTTCTCCTCACCTATTTTTTCAAGCCTATACAAGGCCATTTAATGCCTCAAACTTGACTTTGAAGCATTTTTAGGAGGTCTCCAAAAACTAAAAAAATGTGATAACTTTTAAACCATGCAACCTTTTGACCTGATTCTTTTTTTGGAATGTTCTAAATTACAATTACATTCATCCAGCCAATTTACACCCTCTAATTTACCAAAATTATGGCTCAATTACATACTCCTATTTTTTTGGCATTTACATGTATCCCAAGGTGTTCAAATACTCTAACCTAGAACACTGATAGTGGAACTGTGAGAGTTGGAACATTTATTTGACCCAAATGGGTATCCAAAAATGAAAACACATGAAATAGAAACTAAGTCTAAGTACATTTTTTTGGGTGAGACAAGATTGCCCTTATACCTCTGGATGCTCCTGCATCATATCCTTATCTCCATCCACTTATATTGAAGCATTCATTTCACTCAATCCCATTAAATGTTGTTTCAATCTTTATGATCCCTAACCATGCTCACTTGGCTTTCCTAGGGAAAAACTACAAAAAGACCAAACCTTATTTCTAGGGGCAAAGAAATTTCATGCCTATTTCACAAGGATCTTCTCACACATTCCAAGATATTGTACAAATGCCATGGTGGAAAGGTGAGTTGAAACTCCATCTTCCAAAACTACCTAATTCAAACCAACAATTATACAAAATGTAAAGGAATGGAAACAAAAAACCTATCTAACCATAAAAAAAAATTAATAATCACATATATTTACTCATTCATAGGTCATATTATAGAGTTAAATCCATTAACTAATCAAATGAAGAAAAAAGCTCTGACTGTGGTAAAATTGCTTAGCAGAACACTTGTTCATTAGCTAAAATTGTATCAAAATGCAATCCAACCCCTATCACAGGTTGAGGGAGGCCTTATATAGGTCTAGTAAACATGATACAACTACTTTGAGGTGCTTATTCAATCCTATACTTGATTTTTAAGACAACTTTTGCAATTTCGCAAAGTTGTCATGCAACTTGACAACTTTTTGTCCAATTGGACTAGTATTGGTCAAAGCCTTCTAAAAATCTACTAAATTCTTGAACATTGTCACTTAGGACATGAAACTGTAATTTCACCTTTTCCTTATCCAATCTAGCCCTCCAAATGTATAATCATCACTTTTAACAAGAATGATAATAATTACATCCCACTTAGCAACATTGGACAACTAAGTAATATCTTATGTTCCCAAGAACCTAATTAGATTTCCTAATGGAAAAGACAAACTATAGGAATCACTAGCCCCTTTATTAGACTAGTGGCTTGGCTAAGGCCACTACAAGCCAAAACTCAAGTAGGAACCCTAGGTTACCAATTAACCTTACCTAGGTGCTCCTACACCATGCTCCCCACAAGAGAAAATCATGTCACTCATGTAGACAAGATGTTCTAAGTAATTAAAAAATTCTTTAAATATGAGGTTGAAACCCATGTTGTCTCTGAATCTCATTTAACTTTCCACTTGATGAGGTGTTCCATGTACACCTTGTGTCTAGTAGTCTTCTTGACTCTTGAATCCAAGACTTTCTCTTCCTCTAGTCCAACTTAGGAGGTAAGAAATTAGATGCTAGATCCTTGCCAACCTCCTATTTATTAATATCCACTTTAGCTAGAGGTCCCTCAAACTTGTTTAGGTTTGTCACATTGAAGGCAGGTGAGATGTTCAAGTCACTAGGAAAATCTACCTTATAGGCATTAGCTCCATACTTAGCCAAAATCTTACGAGGTCTCATTCTCTTCATTTGTAGTTTGGTAGGTACTCCTTTCTTCAAGCTAGACTTGTTCAAGTGTACCATGACATGGTCACCTACTACAAACTAAACACCCTTCCTCTTCTCATCCACTTTAGCCTTAAACCTTTGTATAGTTTCTTGTATATTCTTCTTTACGTGTTCTTGAATGTCCTTCATGGTTTGAGAAAAGTCTTCTACTTGACCACTCCTATATTCCATAGCTCCATGGTCTATAAGTTTACACACATCCCTTGGATGCATTCCATAAACAATTTCAAATGGGCTTCTACCTATTGTTCTATTCACACTATCATTATATGCATACTTTTCTTAAGGAATAATCACCTCCCATGTTTGACCATAGTCTTTATTTAGGAACCTTAACAAGTTACCCAACATCCTATTAACCACCTCAGTTCGGCCATGTTTGTCCATTAGTCTGAGAATGCTAAGCTAATCCAAAAGATAAGTTAGTTCCCAACCTATTCCACAAGGTTTTCCAAAAATGGCTCATAAATTTGACATCCCCATCTGACATAATTCTTAGGGGTAGTCCATGGATCCTCACCACCCCTTTAAAGAATAGATGTGCAATATGGCTAGCATCATGAGTAGTTTTTAAAGGTATAAAATGACCCACTTTACTAAATCTATCCACTACAACATAGATGCTATCATATCCCTATTTATTCTTAGGTAACCCTACAATGAAGTCTATGCTAACACACTCCTATGACCTATTAGGGACTAGTAAAGGTTAGTACAAAACTACATTACTAGCTCCTCCTTTTTCCTTCATACACACTACACACTGTTCCACATATCTTGTCACATCTCTTAATAATTTTGGTCGATAACTAGTAAAAGAACTATGAAAGTGATATTGAAATTTAGAACATACCTTGTAGGCTTTATCAAAGTCTTCATCATCATTGTAGAGGTCCTCAAAACTCTCTATGCCAATGCTATGTAGTTGAACTTCTTGAATGGTCAATATTCTCCTACTTAGTGCATCTACAAGCTTGTTCAACTGCCCCTTCTTGTACTTGATGGTGAATATGAATGCTTGGAGATATTCTATCCACTTCAAATATCTATTTCTTAACTTTTCTTGGGTATTAATGTAGCTAAGGGCTTGGTTGTTAGTAAATACCACAAACTGCTTGAGTAGAAGGAAATGCCTCCACTTCCTAAGAGACTAAACCAAGACATACAATTCTAAGTCATAAGAAAAATACTTATTCTTGGCTTCATTTATTTCTCACTAAATAATGTTATTGGCCTACCTTCTTGACTTAACACACCCCTAGTGCCATCCCACTTGCATCACACTCTAGGGTAAACAATTTATCAAATTGTATGGCTACTTTTTCATTCAAATTTTCAAATGCATTTCCTACTTTAGAAGTCCAACTAAAGTTGGTCTTCATCTCACCCTTAATGGTTCCTAGTAATGGTGCACAAATACCACTAAAGTTCATAATGATTTTTTTATAAAAAATGAGCTAACCCATGGAAATTCTTACCTCTATTGCTATGGTAGGTGGTGGCCAATTTAGGATAGATACAACTTTCCCTTGATCCATCTTCAAAGACCCTTTGGATACTACAAATATTAGGTATACAAGCTCTTTATTCATTAATTCATATTTCTCCAAATTGATTACCAACTTCTCCTCATGTAACTTTGTTAGCACCATCTCTACATTCTCAAGATGTTCTTATCTTGTCTTACTAAAGATGAGTATATCATCAAGATATACCACCACAAACCTCCTTGTGTAATCTTTCAACACTTCATTCATGAGTCTCATGAATGTGATAGGAGTATTTGAGAGCCTAAATTACATCACATGCTGATCATGTAGTCCATATGTGGTCTTAAAATCTATCTTCCACTCATCACCTTCCTTTATCCTTATTTGATGGTAAACACTTTTGAGGTCCAACTTTGTGAAGTATTGAGCTCCTCCAAGACAATCAATGAAGTCTTGAATTCTAGATATGGGAAACCTATACCTTATAGTGATCCTAATTATGACCCTTGAATATGTACAAAGCCTCCATTTTAATCCTTTCTTGGATGCCAAAACTATTGGCACTGCATAAGGACTAATGCTCTTCTTTATCAGACCCTGATCTAGAAGTTCTTGTACTTGCCTAGCTACTTCTCTATTCATCTCTAAGGTAAGATTATAGGATTCTTTATTTATAAATGAAGCACTATGTACAAAGTCAATTTGATGACTTAGCACTCTCTTAGGAGGTAAATTTGCAAGTGTCTCATCATTAACAATATCCTTATACTTCACAAGCATCTCTTGGATTTCAATGGGTAAAGGCTCTTGCTTAGATTTATCTTCTTCCTTAGGTTTAAGAAGAATAGCATATACTTCACTTTCTTCATGAGTAAGGGCCTTGATGAACTCCTTCCCACTACTCAACAATACACTAGGAGTCTTGGACTGTATTTCATCCTTCTACAATAAGGACTAAATTTTGAAAGTTCTTACAGCCTTCTTGAAAGAAATGGAATTTTCCTTCCCATCATATACAAAACCTCTGTCATATTTCCAAGGTTTTCCCAATAGTAGATGGAATGCAATCATAGGCAATATGTCACAAATAAAATTGTCTTTATAGCTTGCAAATAAAAATTCAACCCAAGTTTTCTCATTGACCAATACACTTTCCCCTTTGTTCAACCATGTCACCTTGTAAGGGTTAACATGAGGTACCTTTACCAGTTTGAGCTTATCCATTTCTTCCTCTGATATGATGTTATCTATGGAACTTGAATCCACAAAAACTTTACATGCTTTGCCCAAAATCTTACACCTAATTTTGAGCAAGGCCCTTCTATGCTTAGGTTCATCCTTGGTTGGTTGTCTAATCAACACCCTCTTTAACATCAATATCTCTCCTCTCTCTAACTCAATGTGATCTACCTCGGATACTCTATAACTCATGGTATCGGCATGAGCATAGGAAACTCTCTTATTATTATTTGAAGAAGTAGGTTTGTCACGAAATCTATAGGAAGGGTGACCCAATTGTCCACAAGTGTAACACTTCATACTTGCAAAGTATGAAATACTTTTACCTGCACCTCTTCCTCCACTTGAGCCTCCTTGAGTGCCTCTCCCTCTAGTATCATATCCTCTTCAAGTAGTTGCATTACCCTACTCAACAATTTTAGATTCACCTTGGTTTTTTTGATCATTACCTTTGCCTTGGTATCCACCTATATTCCCTCTTTGGTCTCTTTCTCTACCTCTACCTCTAAAGTTTGAGTCTCCTTTTTCCCTATTCTTTTCTTCCACCTTAAGAGCCAACTAATGACACTTTTGAAAAATGGTAGGGGCCCATAAGCCCAGTTCTTCTTAGATGTTCCACTGTAGTCCACCCATATACTTTTCTACTTTAATAGGTTCCTCTTCTTGAATCTTTGACCTTAGGCATAATTTTTGAAATTTCTCTATATAAGAGGCCACTTTTAAGTCTTTTTTCTTTAGACCTTTCCTATTTCTATGCATTTTACTTTATAGTCTTTTGGCAAATAATTCTCCTTCATTTTAGTCACCATGATATTAAAGTTAGCTATAGGATTTTTACCCATACTGATCCTTTCATCTTGCATGTATTTCCACCATGTCAATGCTGAACTCCTAAATTTTTGTTTGGAAACCTTTACCTTGTCTACCTCTATGACACCTTCAAAGTTAAAATGATCCTCCATTCCCTCAATTCATTCCATCACTATATCAGTGTCCATCTTTCCACTAAATAATGGAATTCCTTCTAGGCCTTTTCCTCCCAATGCTTTGATGACTTTCAAGAAAGGTTCTTGACTAAATAGAGGGTCTACTTTAGGTATGATTTCCTCCTCATCAATCTTTTCCTTCCCTTTATCACTAATTTCTCCTTCTCTATCTTTATTCTTGGTTGCTTTAGTAAATTCTTCAAGCTTAGTCATCATTTCTTTTATGACTTCTTCGAGGATTCTATTTTTCTCCCTTTTCTCACCCATCTCTTTGGCTAACTCTACATTAGTCACCATCATTGTTTCACCTACTAGCTCTTCTATAGTTTGAAACATCTATCAACAATCCTAATTTTTTTTGGGCTCTAATACCACTTTGATATAAGGACAAGTCTTGCTCCTTAACCCTAGGTTCTCCTAGGGTCTCCTTTAGGCCAATTCTCTAACCTATTAGGATTCTTGAACTACCCTAACTTAGAAGGATTACACTACCAATCCACCCTTCCTTCAACTTGTCCACACCAATATAGAACTTAGCTCCATCCAATCAACACTCCTTAGATGCCTTACTGGCTCATCCACAACAAATGTCCACACACAAACACAATCTAACCAAAATGGAGAGGGAGATTTGTTTGACATGGAGACCTTTGGTACACCTTTAAAAAAAACTAATTCAACTCAAGGGATTCACAAAATTATGGTACTCCATCAAGGAATTGAGATCAACTTAGAGGCTTCAACAAAGAACCATGGCATTTTACACTAATCTAATGCAAAGCATCATAGAAAACAACCAATAAATGGGATAAATTATGATACCTTAAAAATCCATTAAATAATTCAATTAATTAATTAAAGGCATCTCATGAGGTAAAACAAAATATATTTCAACCCAAGTAAATTAATAATTCACCATTCACATGGTCTGACTTCCATTTGAGAGTATATTATTCATAACTTTTGTTCCTAAAAGTTTCATACCAAAACCTTTGGATGAATTATTAAAAATGAGTCTTAATAAATCATAGCCAAATATGAGCCCAATTAAATAAACCTATTATAGGTCATGGTCTCTATATTGAGACACATTTTCACTATCATAAACCAGAAACAAAAACTTCTAACCCTGCCTAGGGCATCCAATAACTTTCTCAAGAAAAATCCAAATTATTCTAAACAAATTTCATAGTAACCCTATATGAATATAGTTTCTTCATATGTAATTAATTAATTTTTTCAATTCATAAATTATTATGTGATAACAAATCATTTCCTATAACTCCATTGAAGGTATTTAAAAACTAGTTTTCACCAAGAGATGTATAACTTTCATAGCTCTAAATAAAAATGAATCAAACAAAAAGGGAATGAAGTATGATTCACATATATTTCCAATGAATCAATTTAGAGGCTCTTATTATTCCTAATGTGCCCATACCAAATGATTCAATGTGACTATAGTTAGAGAATCCCAAATCTACAAACAACCACTTTCACCAAAATGCTCATAACTTCTTCAACACTTCATAGAATTACTTGAAAAAAAAAGAGAGAAGGAATATTATTCATCCTTATATCTAAATATAAATATTATACATGGTTTTTAGGCTGTAAATGTCCATACAAGTCCAATAAATAACACAAAAATAAATAAACTAATCAAAACAACAAGATAGAAAATCTTCAAAATAGATCCAAAGTGTTTCCTTCTTCCCTTTCTTCTCCTTAATTATTTGGAACTAAAATTAAAATTATTTTATAGTGGTTTTTGTGGTTTATAATTTCCCAATCACCTTTGAACCAACCTATTACATACTTTTAACCCTTTTTGTCTTTTTGCAAAGTTTTAAAGTTGTAACTTTTAAGAAACTTTAATATTTTGAATATTTTGATCTCACAATTTTGTTCTGACCTTAAAAACATGTCATAAAGGAATATTTACCACCATTTACAATTTTTTTACCATTCCTTGATTTTAAAAACATATTTTGACCTTATTGACCATATTAAGACCTCCTTGCACAATTTTGATAACTTATTACAAATGACATGTTTAGCCTTTACACCTTGACAAAATAGACTCAAATACATTATAAATGGATCAAATCAATTCAAATATCTCACATAAGATATATTATCCTCCTTTTTTTCTTTTAATTTAGGTACTCCTTTACCATACTCCCAACCTTGAAAATTTTCAAAGTCCCTTGGAAACATGGAATCAATAACCTGCAAGAAAAAAATTAGACCAAAAATCTTAATCTTTACCTTCATTTTCCTTTCCTCTTCATATCTTTATCACCATCATATTTTATTTCAAGTACATAGCAGTGTTCTCAAAATCATCTTCTCAAATACTCCTGTTAGTGGAGCATTAATGGTTGCAACTCTGTGGTGCCTTATCAGTTAGAGATCCATCTTTACCATGTTGCTTCAAAGTCACCTAGTGCCTCACCTAAGAGTCCCATCCATCCTCTTTCCCTAGTCTTTTAGCATCCACTTGGATATTCCCATGGCCCTTGATAGAATTTCCATTTCTATCAAAACAAAAACAAAATACCTTCTTTATGCAGCAATATGGATGAGCACCTACAACCAAAAAATCATCAACAAATCAAAACTAAATCTTCAAGGTCCTAGTGTGGATTTCCTCCTTTGGAACTCTACCCACACCCTCAAGATCTTCAATCTTTGATACCAATATGATGCAAATCCCTTTGGTACACCTTCAAGGAATGTTAGATTATGGTGACTAATCAAGAAAGTACTGCACATACTTCATAAAAAAATTTGGGTTGTGGCCGACATGGTAGCTGACATATTATGGCCGACATATGGCCAACATGTTATAACCCTTAAGTGGTTTAATACTTGTATAAAAGGGTTTAGGGTTAGGTATTTTCATTATTTTGTGATGCGAAATTGGTTTTTGCAGCGGTATTGAGTTGTAAGGGATTACGGATTGTAATCAGGTTGTAATCACTAGATTGTAATAAGATCAGACTTGCTGTTTGGTGGACGTAGCCCAGGGATTGGGTGAGCCACGTTAAATCTTGGTTCCTTGTGCTCATTTCTATGTGATTTATTATTTTCTATTATTGGTTATATTTGCATGTAGTTTTTATTTATGTCCGTGGTTAATCCTAACAAGTGGTATCAGAGCGAGGTTGTCTTTCAGTTATCCTCTGCAGGAAATTCTCACGGTTAAGTGGGAGCAATGGCAGATGAGGGTAAGCTGAGGGTTGACAGGTTTAATGGGAAGAACTTCCAGTTATGGAAGATGCAAATGGAAGACTATCTATATTATAAGGATTTATGGAAGTCATTGGAAGGCAAAGCCAAGAATCAGGGAACTATGTCAAAGATTGAATGGGATCTTTTTGATAGAAAAGCACTCGAAAGCATTCGATTATGCTTGGCACCATCGATGGTATTTAATATTACAAAAGAAAAGATGAAAAAAGATTTGATGAAAACCCTAGCGACACTATATGAAAAGACTTCCACTTCAAACAATGTATTTCTCATGAAGCATTTATTTAATATGAAAATGGCAGAAGGTGGATCTATTGTAGATCATTTAAATGAGTTTAATACTATTACTAGTAAGTTATCTTCTATGGGTATCAATTTTGATGAAGAAATTAGGGCTCTCTTGATTTTGTGTTCTTTGCCTAAAAGCTGGAATGGCTTGGTAATGGCGGTGAGTAATTATATTCCTAGATCTAGTACCCTAAAATATGATGATGTGATTGGTGTTGTTTTGAGTGAAGAAACTCGTAGGAAATCCTCAGGTAGATCTACATCAGGAAGTTCTTTGAATGCACAAAGCAGGGGTAGAATGACTAAAAGAGGAAGTAACTCTGGAAATCATGGGAAATCAAGAGGAAAGTCAAAGGGGAGGTCTCAATCGAGAGGACCAAATGATTGCTGGTACTGTGGGAAACCAGGGCACAAAAAGAAAGATTGTTGGAATTGAAAGAAAAATGAAGGAGATAAATCAGATGGAGACAAGGAGGCAAATGTGGTAAGTAACAAATTTTAAGAGGATGCTTTGCTTCTATTTTTAGAAAGTGTTGATGATTCATGGATTTTAGATTCTGGTGAATCATTTCATGCTACACCTCATAGAGGTTATTTCATTGATTATGTCCAAGGGGATTTTGGGCTTATTTATTTGGGGGATAATGAACCCTGTCAAATTGTTGGAAAGGGAAAAATTAAGATAAAGTTGCAGAATGGGAATCATTGGCTACTACATGAGGTAAGACATGTTCCAAAACTAAGTAGGAATTTAATTTTAGTAGGGCAACTTGGTGATGAGGGTTGTGTAGTTACTTTTAATGATAAAAATTGGAAGGTTTCAAAAGGTTCCCTTGTAGTAGAAAAAGGTGTGAAAGTAGGCACCTTATATCTTTGTACAGGTCATATTGTTCCTTCTACTTTGATTGTTTCAGAGAAAAATGAATGTTCAGGAACAATTGCTGTAGTTGAGCAGGGAGAACAAATAGTTGTTGTAGATTTTGATACAGCGCTGTGGCACAATAGACTTGGGCACATGAGTGAGAAATGTATGAAAGTACTTCATTCAAAGAAAGTTTTACCAGGTCTGAAATGTGTGAATATGGATTTCTGTGAAAGTTGTATGTATGAAAAACAAAAGAGAGTGAGTTTTGTAAAGACTGGGAAGGGAAACAAAAATGAGAAATTAGAGCTTGTGCATATAGATGTATGAGGACTAGCTCAAGTATCTTCCCTTGGTGGCTCTCATTATTATGTTACATTTATTGATGATACAACTAGAAAAGTATGAGTTTATTTCCTTAGATAGAAATCTAATGTATTTCAAACTTTTAAGAAATGGAAATGCTTGGTTAAAAATGAGACTGGTAAGAAATTAAAATGTCTCAGATCTGATAATGGTGGTGAGTATTGCATTCATGAATTTGAAGATTATCACTCCACTAATGGTATTCATAGACAAAAAACTATTCCAAGGACTCCACAAGAAAATGGAGTGGCTGAATGCATGAACAGGACTATAATGGAGCACGCAAGGAGCATGAGGTTGCATTCTGGGTTGCCCTTACACATGTGGGTGGAGGCTATCAATACTATAGTATATTTGATTAATAGAGGTCCCTCTACTCCTTTGGGCTATGGTATTCCAAAGGAAGCATGGACTGGTAAGAAGGTGAGTTATTCTTTTCTCAAGACCTTCGGTTGTGAAGCTTTTGCTAATATAGACTCTGAAAATAGAACCAAGCTAGAAGCTAAATCAAAGAAATGTGTCTTTGTTGGATATGGCATTAATGAATTTGGTTATAGGCTTTAGGATTTTGAAAATCTTAAAATTGTTAGAAGTTGGGATGTCATATTCAATGAGAAAGTGTTGTACAATGATCTGTTGCAGCAACATGAGAAGAAAGAAGATGATTATGTAGTGTTGGATGATACTCCAAAAGCTGATGTTCCATCCATTCCTCATGATGTGCAACAACTGTAACAAAAAATACCACACACACTAGTAAATGTTAGATAATCAACGAGGAAAATTAGACCTCCAAAAAGGTTTTCTCCCTCTTTGTATTCTATTTTACTTATTGATGCTGGTGAACCTAAAAGTTATGATAAAGCTATGTAGGTGGATACTAAGATTCAATGGGAGTCTACAATGAAAGATGAAATGGACTCTTTGCTGAAAAATAAGACATGGGATTTGTGCAAGTTTCCTGCAGGTAAAAAGGCTTTACAGAATAAGTGGGTTTACAGGTTGAAAGAAGAGGAAGGAGGTAAGAAAAGATTTAAGGCCAGGTTAGTTGTAAAAGGAATTGATTTTGATGAGATATTTTCTCCTGTTGTTAAAATGATTTCTATCCGTACTATTTTAAGTCTTGTGACTACTGAAGATTTGCATTTAGAGTAGTTGGATGTTAAAATAGTCTTTCTTCATGGTGATTTGGATGAAGAAATATATATGGCTCAGCCACAAGGTTTTGAGGTCAAAGGTAAGGAGAACTTAGTGTGCAAATTGAAGAAAATTTTATATGGCTTAAAGCAAGCACCTTGGCAATGGTATCTAAAATTTGACAGTTTTATGCATGACCATGGATATAACAGGTGTCATTCAGATTACTATGTTTATTTTAAGAGGTTGGATGATGATAGCTACATTATTTTATGTTTATATGTTGATGATATGCTAGTAGTTGGGTCTAACATGGATCATATTAAGGGGCTGAAATGCTAGTTAGCACATGCATTTTCTATGAAGGATTTGGGGGTAGCAAAACAAATCCTTGGTATGAAGATTTGCAGAGATAGGAAGAAGAGAAAATTGACGCTATCTCAAGCTGATTATGTTGAGAAGGTGTTGCAATGTTTCTCTATGGAGAACGCTAAAGCTGTTAGTACACCTTTACCTAGTCATTTGAAATTGACTAAGGAAATGTGTCCCAAGACATAGGAAGAGGAGGATAAGATGTCCAAGGTACCCTATGCTTTAGCTGTAGGAAGCTTGATGTATGCTATGGTATGCACTACGCTAGATATTGCACATGCAATGGAAGTTGTTAGCAAGTATATGAGTCATCCAAGATTTGAGCATTGGAATGTTGTCAAGTGGGTTGTTCGATATTTGAGAGGAACATCCAATAAGTGTTTACACTTTGGGGGCTCTACTACTGATTTACAGGGCTATGTTGACTTAGATTTGGCAGGGGATATTGATACCAGGTGGAGTACTACAGGTTATGTCTTTACTATTGGTGGGGCAGATGTGAGTTGGGTTTCTCGGTTACAAAAGATTAATGCTCTATCCACTACTGAGGTAGAGTATGTTTCTACTACAGAGGCAGGCAAGGAGATGATATGGCTTCAATTCTTCTTGGAAGAATTGGGACATCCTCAGAAGGATAATTATTTGTTCATAGATAGTCAAAGTTCCATTCATCTTGCTAAGAATTCAGCTCTGCATTCTAAGACCAAACACATACAGTTGCGGTACCATTTCATTCGGTCATTTTTGGAGGATGGATAGTTAAAGCTAGACAAGATACATACTAATGACAATCCAGTAGATATGTTGACAAATGTTGTAACAAGGGAGAAGCTAAATTCCTCTTCAGCTTCGGTTGGTCTTTTAGACTGAACATGAATAAAAGAACAACAAAGTCTAGGGTGGTTTGATCCAGTGGGAGCCCCATGTGGTAGTGGTATTGGTACAAGATCTGTCTCCAAGTGGGAGATTTTTGTTTAGTGTGGAGCCTGATCAGTCCCCAAGTGGGAGATTGTTAGATTATGGTGACTGATCAGGAAAGTACTGCACATAGTATGGCTGACATATGGCCGACATGTTATAACCCTAAAGTAGTTTAATACTTGTATAAAAGGGTTTAGGGTTAGGTATTTTCATTATGTTGTGATGCAAAATTGGTTCTTGTGGCGGTATTGAGTTGTAAGGGATTATAGATTGTAATCAAGTTGTAATCAATGGATTGTAATAAGATCGGACTTGTTGTTTGGTGGACGTAGCCTAGGGATTGGGTGAACCATGTTAAATCTTGGTGCCTTGTGTTAATTTCTATGTGATCTATTATTTTCTATTATTGGTTATATTTGCATGTAGTTTTTATTTTTGTTCGTGGTTAATCCTAACAAGGAACACTAGCTCAACTCAAGGGGTTCAAAAAAGTATGGTACTTGTATGAATTTGCCTAAGGGAAAAATTCACCCAAGTACCAAGAACTCATACACAAGGACAACTGTAGACCAAAAATGAAGAGAGTATGATCAGAATAACAATGTATTCAATAATTTGATGCTAAAGTACACTAGGAGTGCCTGAATATAAAGGCCTTAGGAGAGCTTCTAGAATGCAAGAAGTTAGCATCATGATGTGTCATACAACCAAGCACATGTCCACCAGATATGGATTATCCTCCATTAAGCACAAAAGTAAGTGCGGTGATGAGAGGATAAGCCTAGAAGGGTGGGACACACAAAACAATGTTGTAGACACCATGTGCTCAAATAGAGTTGTATACTCCTATGTTGTCAACATGACAACTCACAAGGTGTACAAACTCCTAAGTGTCTCACAAATAAAAATAATAAAATAATGCATTAACCTAAGTAAACTTAAGTAAGTGTAATAAGTAAATACTTATTTACACCAACAATACTCCATCAAGAAATTAGGATCATCACTAGCCACCAAGGCTTTGGTCTTAGATGACTTGAGAAGACCAAATTCCACCAAGTAGATTGTTCAAAAATCAACATGTCTACAAATCCATCAAAGGAAGGCTTCTGGTAAGCAGATCCCATGGTCAACTTGTGAGTATTAAAACTCAAAACAAAGTTGGCATACTTAGAAGGTAGCCGCTTTAGGATGTGATGTATCAACCTATCATCCTTTATGGGATTTCCACAATCATTTAGAAGTGCCCTATACTCATTGACTTTAATGATATAATCCTAAATTGTGTCATAATTCTTAGGATCTAAGAGAAGTAGATCATCCTCAATCTAAAATCCCTTTTCTTCATCCACTTTACCATACAACTGTTCAAGTTTATCCCAAGCTTCCTTAGATTCTGAACAATTTTTAATGTGAAAGAGAAGATCCCCATGTACACAACTCCTAATTACACCTAAAGCTTGTCAGTCTTGACTTGTCCAATCAATGAGTTCTTTAGCATCAGTAGGTTTGGTAATTGTACCATCAACATAAAGACTATATCCTTTTCCCATTAATCTACTCCATGCAATATCTTTCCATGTAGAATAGTTGTGTGAAGTTAGAGGACATTTAAAACCCATGATGAAAAAATGAAAGAGCACAATAGAGACACAAAAAACACAGTGCACACCCCCCCTTTTCACTCAATCAAAAGACCCCCCCAAAAAAGATGCTTTGGCACTTTATAAGTGGTGCGTTTACAATGAGCCACTTGTCAAAATGAACAAAGTGGACTTTTTGATTTTGCTTTTACAACTACCTTATAAGGCTAAAATCTATCACTTAAGCACTGTAGCTTAGTTTTACAACAATTCTGAAAAAGAACCAAAGCTTTTCAATGCCAAAGAAGGCCTAATTCTAAAAGTGAGAAATTGGTCCACACAACCCTAGAATATGACTTCAGATCTAGAAATTAGACAAAAAAATACACACTTTCAAAAAAAATAGAACTTGAAAAAGTGACCAGATGTTCCCGTACGAAGCTTTCAAAGTTGTAAAAGGTAGGATTATGTAGGTACAATTGCAAAAAAATGCAAATTCTATAAAACCTATGCACCAAAACTAGAAAACAACACCACCACTAGAAAAATTAGAAAATTCTACCTAATTTTTAAAAAATTGCACCTGAATCAGAGTCCAGATGTCCAAGTTAGGAGCACGCAAAGTCAAGTTGCTAAACTGAAAAGCAATCTAGAGAGGGGTCTGGAGGAGAAACTACAAAGTTAAATTTGACGATCAAACAACCCTCAATGCAGTTCAAAAATTCCTTGGAATGATGTTCAGATGGGCGTCAAATTTAACCCATTGAAATGATGACATTAGCAAGAAAAACACTCTGTGCTGATGCGACAGGCTGAGCTGTTGTGTCCGTATAGGTGATGTGGCAGTACCACTGGTTCCATAGGTGATGTGGCAATCTGGCTGACGTGTCCACCTATGAGTCAACTATGTTGACGTGTAGCTATGGACGAGTTAAAATACTCCATGTGTCGCAGAGGAGTATGGATGCACTGGCGGGTTTACTACAGTCACAGGGCAATTGTTTCAATCTTGCTATTGTTGCTAGAAAAGACAGTCTGCCAAAATATTTACTACCCAAGTAGATGAAGAGCAGCAGTGCCCAGAAAAGATTGACGTTGCCAGTGGGTTTGTGCGACACCAAAAATTGCGATCAGAGACCCATGAAAAAGCAGTGGCCGGTGATCAAATGAGGGTGCCGAGAAACTCAGAACAGGCAAGAGTTTCAAATGACACGGGAAACTCCAAATGCATGCCTAAAAATTTAGATCTACGATGTGGGGAGGTCTGAAAGCCATGCTAATTTTTCAAACCCTTGCCAGAATCATTGTAGCTTGTGCCGAAAATTGCATGCCGAAAAACACTTGCTGGAGATCGCAGGCAGAGTGTCTGAGGATGCACCTGAATCTATAGGTCGCCACTGGAGTGTCTGAGACACTAGATGATATTCATAGCGATCATCAATAAATGCTGAGTTGAAGTTAGAAAGTGTTGGGTTTTAGTCCCACATGTAAGCTGCGGTGAGAGTTTTAATACTATATAACTCAAATGCCAAAGGATTTTAAAATAGAGTTGCTTATCAGGTTAAGAGAGAACGGGCCAGTTAGGATGCCGAGCAATGTTCGTCAGAAGGAATGAAGACTTGCTCGCCATTGGGAAAATGTTCTCGGGGGAGGGTTAGTACACTACCAAAAATTGTGTGGCCAGATTTGGCAGGTACTACCTTTGAAGAAATTCCTGCGAACATGCAATAAATTCCTTCCAAGTGGCAGATCTGGGGTGTCACTACCTGGGTCTGCTAAAAAAAAATTTCAAAATTTTTCTCTGAATTTCCAAAAATAATTGGACAGAAAATAAATAGTAGAGAACACTAAAATTGTAGATCCAAAAATAAATTCATAAATCTGCGAAAATGACCATACCCATTCCGCAAATCGGGGCCTCCAAGTTCTGATTTGTAAAAAAAAATTGCTTCACAATTGACTTTGAGCCAAAGTAGGTGTGCTTATAGTCAATTTTCACCAGTTCAGCATTCCGGATGCAATGGAGAGGTTAGATCTGGTGCTGGACACTCCCAATTTCAGCAGCACTTTGGATTCGAGCTGAGGTGATGAAGCAAGCAAGAGGTCTCAAACGACTTGTGATGAGAAAATCTCTATGCTCTGATACCATGTAAGAATTTTCCTAAGGGAAAAATTCACCCAAGAACCAAGAACTCATACACAAGCACAACTGTCGACCAAAAATGGAGAGAGTATGATCAGAATAACAATGTATTCAATAACTTGATGCTAAATTACACTAGGAGTGCCTGAATATAAAGGCCTCAGGAGAGCTTCTAGAATGCTTAGAAGTTAGTATCATGATGTGTCATACAACCAAGCACATGTCCACTAGATATGGATTATCCTCCATTAAGCACGAAAGTAAGTGCGGTGATGAGAGGATAAGCCTAGAAGGGTGGGACACACAAAATAGTGTTGTAGACACCATGTGCTCAAATAGATTTGCGTACTCCTGTGTTGTCAACATGACAACTCACAAGGTGTGCAAACTCCTAAGTGTCTCACAAATAAAAATAATAAAATAATGCAATATAATAAAATAATGCATTAACCTAAGTAAACTTAAGTAAGTGTAATAAGTAAATACTTATTTACACCAACAATACTCCATCAAGAAATTAGGATCAACTCAAAGGATTCAACAAATAACAATGACATTTTACACCAATCTGATGTAGAGCATCATAGAAAACAACCAATAAATGAGATACATGTTGATCCCTTCAAAATCCATTAAATAATTTCTTTAATTAATTAGAGGCATCTCATGAGGTGAAACAAAATATATTTTGAGTGGAATTCTTCAGAATATTGAGAGGGGGGGGGGGGGGAGAGGTTGAATCAGTTATCCAGGGTCCAGATGTACAAATAAATTATTTCAATGCTAATAAGATCCACATCCACAAAACCTTAACATGCATGCATCCATTAGATCATGCAATACTTAAACTTTATAGGTTATTTTCCTAGGTCAAAATAATTTTGCAAAAATGTAAAGATGAAATACCATAAGAACATTCACATAATTGGACACAAGGATTTTACATGGAAACTGAATAACATGCTACTAATTGTCACTCTTCTGAAGTGATGCCCTATGAAAGGCTGACCCTGTTAAAGGTTACAATACAAACTGTTAAATGTGACTTGGTTAAAAACTTTCAATCACCCTATTAGGAGCAATTCTTGTTAGATGACTTTAGACCATTCCATTAGAATGTCACCCAGTTAAAAAATTTACAAATGACTATTAGGTCAACCATAATCCAAAGGATTTTATCCGCACTCATACAATTATTAGAAAGTAACAATAGGACTTGATCTGATAAAAACTTACAACTCACTTGTAGATCATAGATCTCTATTTGAGTGCTCCATTCTACTCGGCATTTATATACTTAAGCTCTGATAGCTTGTTCACCCTTCAAGAATTCATCTCCTTAAGCCTTCTTGCTTTGTATGCCATTTACAATCTATTCTTTTTGGCCACTAGATGAAGCAATACCCTAGACTCTTTTTCTTCCTTAGGTTTTTGCATATGAAAACCTTTGCTTCTAGCCAACTATCTCTATAAACAGAGAATTTACATCTTTTTCCACTTAACCACAATCATCCATTTTAGGGTTAGGTAGGACTCAATGAATCTACCCACTTTTCCATTTGGTTCCTCTAGAAACTTCCCTTATAATCTTCCTTGAAATCACCTCAAAATGGTTTATCTTGAATTTTGTGCCACCAACTCATCATATTTATCTTCCATATGCTTCACACAATTCAAGAAATCAAATTAGTCAACTCAAATTTTTTAAACCTCTGATTTAACACTATTTTCTATCACTCGATCTCTATACTATTTTGTCACTTGGCAAACACTAGTTCACTCAAAAAACACTAAAGTTTAATGATGCTAAAAAACCAACTAAAATTTACTTAGAATATACTAACATTCACTCAGCTTGTACTATTTTTCTTCTTTTCTCTGCACCTATTGATTTTCACTCAACTTCTACTAATTTTTGCTTGGCTTATACTGACTACTCGGCAAGGCTTGGCAGACACTTTTCTTAGTTGATCTTCTTTCAGTCTTAGCTTGTGTAATATTTCATTTTAGACTTTAAGTAGATAAAAAATACACTATATTATCAATGTATTACTTGTTCTTAGTGCTCCTTTTATACACCGAATAACTCAACATTTCTCTAGGTTCTCTTGTTATCTCCTCTTCTCAAATCCTCTTCATTAATCAACTAAATGACAACTTTCAAACCAAAAAGAAATTGTCTCACCAGCAAGTAGAAAGTTTGACATCATTGAAAAAATAATAATTGTTCCATTACATGTTCTTCACTTCAAAAAAATCTCTTTTCAACAATTTCAACCCAAGTAAATCAATACTTCACCATTTACATGGTCTAACTTGTATTCAAGAGTATATTATTCGCAACTTTTGTTCCTTAAAGTTACTTGCCAAACCCTTGGAGGAATTGTTAAATAGTATTATTACCAAACTTTATCCAAATATGATTCCAATCCAATAAACCTATAATAGGTTATGGTCTTTGTACAATGACACGTTGTCATAAACTAGAAACAAAAACTTGTAACCCTACCTAGGGAATCCAATAACTTTCTTAAGAAAAAGCTAAATGATTGTAAAAAAATTTAATAGTAGCTCTATATTAATATAGTTTATTCCTATGTAATTAATTAATTTTTTCAATTTATAAATCATTATGTGAGAAAGATCATTGCATGTAACTCCATTGAAAGTATTTAAAAACCAGTTTTCACCAAGAGATATATAAATTTCACAAATATGAATGAAAATGACTCAAACCAAAAGGGAATGAAGGACAATTCAAATATATTTAAAATGAATCTATTTATAGGCTTTGATTATTCAAAATGTGTTGGTACCAAATACTTCAATCTTATTGTAGTTAGAGAATCCCAAATCTGCAAACAACCACTTTCACCAAAATGCTCATAAAATCTTCAAAAAATAATTTATTTACTCCAAAAAAAGAAAAAAAAAAAAGATTATTCTTCCTTATATCAAAATATACAAATTATATATGGTTTACAAGTTGTACAAGTCCTAAAAACAATACAAAAACAAAAAAGCCAATCAAAACAACAATATAGAAAATCTCCAAAATAAATCCAAAGTGTTTCCTTCTTCCCCTTCTTCTAATTAATAATTTAGAATGACCATTACAATGATTTAATAGTGATCTTTTTGGTTTTTAACTTCCCAACCACATTTTGAACCAACCTATTACATACTTCCAACCCTTTTTATACTTTTTACAAAGTTTTAAAGTTGCAACTTTTACATTTTGAACATTTTGATCTCACAATTTTGTGCTGACCTTGTAAACATGCCATAATGGAATATTGACCACCATTTACAATATTTTTACCCTTCCTTGAGTTTAAAAACATATTTTGACGCTATTGACCACATTAAGATATCCTTGCACAATTTTGATAACTTATTATAAATAACTTGTCTAGCATTTACACCTTGACAAAATAGACTCAAATACATTATAAATGGACCAAATGAATTTAAATCTCTCACATAAGATCTCTTATCCTCATTTTTTTCTTTTTATTTAGGTTCTCCTACACCATTGTTCCTAGGTCATTAGGGACATTCCAACCCTCATCCACCAAGGATCCATATAAATCTCTATTGATTTCAAGAAATTGCTCCAAATTAGGCGTACTAGGGCTATAAGGAATCAAGCCTCCAAATTTACCTTTTGGCTGCCAACTTGGAAAAAGGCTTATCAAGGTGGAAAACAAAATTCGTATCCTAATACCCTTTTGGAAGACCTTTTAGATTCACCTAGTCTCACTTCCCCAACCTATCCATACAGTGGGTTGCTACTTTTAAGCCTAAAATTGAGGGTTTCCCAATATGCTAATAGAGTTCACAAGGGTTTATTCAAATCCCTATCAAATCATGTCATCAAGAATTCACCTTGGGCATAGGATCTCTCCACTCTCATATCCTTCTCTCCATCCACTTGGACTAAAACATTCATTTCACTCAATCACATTAAATGTTGTTTTAATCTCTGTGATCCCTAACCATGCTCAGTTGGCTTGCCCAGGACATCACTGCAGAAGCACCAAAATTTATTTCTAGGGACCAAGAACTTTCATTCCTATATTAAAAGGATTCTTATCACACATTCTAAGAGACCAAACAAATACCATGGTGGAAGTGTGAGTTAAGACTCCATCTTCCAAAACTGCCTGATTCAGACCAACGATTGTGCAAAAACCAAAATATTTACAAAATAAAAATGAATGGAAACAAAAGACCTATCTAACAATGCATAGAACTTATTAATAACATATATTTACTCATTCATAGGTCACAATATAGATTTCAATCCATTAACTAATCAAATGAATAAAAATGGCTCTAACTGAGGCAAAATTGCTCAGTAAAATGTGAGTTCATTAACTAAAATTGCATCAAAATGCCATCCAACCCCTATCATAGGTTGAGGGAGGCCTTATATAGGTCTAATACAAATTATCCAACCACTTTGAGGTATTTATTTAACCCTATGCTTGAAAAATAAAAGGTATCATGACACGTTTTACAATTTGGAAAGTTGTCATATAACTTGACAAATTTTTGTCTAATTGGACTAGGATTGTTCAGAGCCTTTTGAAACTCTACTAAATGCTTGAACATGTCACTTAGGACATGAAAATATAATTCCTCCTTTTCCTTGTCCAATCTAGCCCCCCAAATGCATAAATGCCACTTTTAACAAGAATGACAACAATTGCATCACACTTAGCAACATTGGACAACTAAGTAATATTTCATGTTCCTAAGGACCTAAATAGACCTCCTAATGGAAAAGACACACTCTAGGACTCACAAACCCCTTTATTACACTAGTGGCTTGGCTAAGGCCACTACAAGCCAAAAATCAACTAAGAACCCTAGGTTACCAATTAGACTTACCTAGGTGCACATGCACCACACATGTATCAGAATTGGTTTCAAGGATTGGATGTGAAGGAACACACTCCATCCTAGGTGACTCTCAAGATTGTACAAAGAAATGAGCTTCCTATAACTCTAAATTTTGCAAAATTTAAGGTTCCAACACCTTTGAAGGTGACCTTTGTTAGAGAGATATGTCTTCCTAGCTAGAATATGCTAATAAATTAAATATTTGTGAATATTTTCCTTTTTTTTAGAGTATCTTTTTTATAATGGTTACGAGATTTCAAAATTATGAAGTTGGTTGTTTCAATGTTATAGTGGTTGTGATTGAGCAAATATATTCTTGGATTTTGTAAATAAAACATGTGTTATCATGTAAATACAATTTTGTTATTTTATTAATGAATACGAGTTGCTAAATTGGTGAAATTTTGTGTTTTAGGTGATTATCTATGCTCAAAGGATGACTAGATCCTATAATGCCTTAGTCATGTCATATTTGGTTAGGTGGAAATCATATTTTTCTCATTAGAATGAACCCTTTAAGTGATAAATCTAGAGATCATGTAATGAAATTTTAAAATAGAGGTAGTAGTCATGCTATTTTGTTAGAAAATAAATAATTTAGTAGTTCAAATTTGTGATAGAAGAAAATAATAAATCCTCTTTGTAATGCAATCATTTTACTTTTTATAAAATTTAAAATTCAATTAGAAAATGTAGCAGTGTTCTTGTTCATTTTGATTGTTTAACTCTTCATCTTGCCATGGCTCTTCACATTTAGATTGTAAAAATAAATCAATGTTCCTCATACACATAATGAAGATGGTTAATTTAATATTATTTAATAAAAAAATTGTTCTCTCATTTGAATATGGTCAACTTTCATCTATTATTCAAATTAATATAAATCTATAATTCTTGTAAAATATTTCCATCTTATATTCTAATTGGAGGTATGTACATGTGGGTGGAAATATGTGCACATATGTATCCATATTATACATGTGTATGCACATACATACATATGTATATGTGTGTGTATATGCATATATCTTTGTATATGTATATACACATGCACATGTATACATATAAGTATGTGTATGCATATCATGTGTATCTATATATATGTATATATGTGTGTGTGAAGATATATAAACATACACATATTTTCATATGTTGATTGATAGATACACACACATACATATGCATACATATAATAATTGATAGATATACATATACATATAAAATAATTAATGATCAATAGATACACACACACAAATATGCAAATAGATACATGCACATATACACATATATAGAGTTGGAAAGACATACATACATACATACATACATACATATACATAATAATATTAAATTTGAAGGATTTAAAAAATGCAATAATATCTTTATATATATGTATGTATTGTTGTAAGATAAATAATATATAATTATGAGGCAAGAGCCTACACCACAATGGTAACTTGTGCACCTCTTATATGGGAGGTCTTGGGTTCAAGTCTACTTAAGCTTAACATGTAATAATAATTACCTTTAATAAATAATAATTAACGTAGGCTCTGATCCATTACCTATCAAAAAAAATAAAAAATAAAAATTGGATGATGACCAATGGAATAATTAAAAAATTTTGCAAGCAACAATTTCCTAGTTGTAGGTTATCTTGGAGAATTTCACAACCAATAGTTGGTCAAGTCTAGTTGCTCCTCACCTATATAGTGTCAACTTTACAACTTGTCCAAAAAATAAAGCACTTTATAGAGTTATCTTCAATCCAAGCAAGGCCTAGGGTTTTTAGTCCAACACAAACCATTTTTAGGCACCACAAAATTTTAATCCACCATGAAGTAGAAATAGTTATTGAATTATATCAATATTTGTCTCCAAAAATGCTTCAAAATAAAAACAAAAAAACCTAAAAGATTATACTCATCATCAAAATGATCCTTTTAGGTAAATTATTATTAAGAAATGGGTACATGAAACCACAATTAATATTGATTGATGGAGATATAAATATGATAAAACAGGTATTGAAGGTGGGGGGAGTGAATTATAATCTTAAATTTTTCACCAATTCACTCACATTTATCAGTAAACGTGTGCATGTAAAAATTGTAATGTAAATCTACTACAACATATAAATCTGATCAATCACATCTGTGAAAATGAAATGCATAACACAATATTTGTTACCCAGAAACCCTCCAAGGTGAAGGTAAAACTAAGGTGAGGATGACACCCACAAATCTTCACTACTATAGTAATAAAGTAAACTAGTTATGGATACAATGTTTGATCATAAGATATGATCTACCTTGTGACAAGTCTACCCTATTAAAGGCTTAAGAGATGGCTAGGTCTCACCTTGTTAGAGGATTTAACACTTACAAAAAAGTAAGGACTCTTTTAGGAGATTTATAAAGATCTATTAAGACCACTTAGTTAAGAGATTTACCTTGATCCAATTTAGTTAAAAAAAAATTTAGTACTTGACTCTTGGTTTTCTCTATGAGCTAATTTCAAGTCTTCTCCTTGCTAATTGATCCTCTCCTCTGATATGATATTACTTCTCTTTCCCTTTCACTTCATTGCTATGAATAGTTCACTTGCTCTATTAGATGATGATACAGGAGCATCATGGGTTGCATTGATAGAATGCATGTTCTTAGTTTTCCTTTCTATTGAGTTGCAATGTCTTGCATTATCAAGCTTTTAGTGATTGTTGAGCATTTAGTTGTTGTCAAGTTCTTAGTTATTGCCAAGTGATTCCTTTGGTTTCTGAGTGATCCTTTGGTTGCCAATTTCTTTGTGGTTGTCGAGTTCTCTTTGTATGTCGAGTTCATGTGGTTGTCGAGTGATTGTTCAAATGCCAAGTTCCAGTATTTTATGAAGTCTTCATTTGCTGAGTAGTCTATGTCTGGTTCCAGTTTGGGCTGACCTTGCTCGCATTTAATTTTGGAATGGGTAGTTAATATTTGTTGTGAGTCAACTTATGGCTATGCATACTTTTAATGTAAGGTTTAGTTTTGTAATAGGCCAACCTATGGCCACATAAGTATTTAAGGAGGTCTAGGATTGAGTTTTAGATATAGAACCTAGAATAGTAAGAAGAAAGAATGTGAAGTAGGATCATTTAGGATTGTAATTAAATTGTTAAATGGTTGTAATCTAGAAGGCCTTACAACTAGGTAAGTATATGGATTATTTGATGAATCTATAAGTGTTTTCACTCCTTCCCCCTTTGGTTATTGTTCTTTGTGTTGTGTTTTTACTATATTTACTCTTGCAGGGTGGTCTAGATAGCTGGGTGTGCCTTGGCCCTAGTTATTTTTCCCTCTTCTCTGCATCAGATGATAACATAACCCTTCATTGACTTATGATTTGATCTTGATCCTTCACTTGACTCCTTGCTCACATGCATAAACTTCTTTATTCTTTCCCTTTCTCTTTCTCACACATGCATATCTCACACTTGATCTAGGTTAAGATATTTTCTATTTAAAGAGTTTTGTAAAGAGTTTTCTAGATTCTTCCATAATAGCCTCTCCATGTGAATTGTTGATGGCACAACATAGGGATCTGTGATCCATGTCATGTAAATATTATATAACAACCTCTACATGTATTAAATGTTTTATAACAACCTTAATAAGTATTAAATGTTCTGTAACAAACTTGATAAGTATTAAATTCTCTTTAACAACATCTACAAAATTCAAATGTTCCTTCCAAGTTAGCCTAGTAATCATTTTGTCTCAAGTTTAGTTCCATTCCTAACTTTTATGTAAACTCTATATTGCTCAATCTTTACTATTTCTTGATGCTTGACATTGCTATTGCTCAACCTATATTGCTCTTTTGATTCTCCACATGTATTATTCTTGGCACACACTATGTAACTCGACACTTCTATACTTGATACTTTCTTGGTTGCTAATGAGATCAGCTTGTATTGAAATACTCAATGACCATACACTTGACTCTTATAGAGCTTAGTACATACTTACTTATGTACATGACTTGACCTATATAGAGAAGCTCAATCATAGTGATGATTATTTGACTCTGCCTTGTAAATGATTAAGTGGTTGGCACTAATAGACAACAATGGTTAAAGAGACCAACAATCTACCCCTTTAACATTAATGGAATAAAAACTTTTTCATATTTACATCATTACAATACAATTTGATAAATGAGCTCTCCCCCTAAGTTTTATGATTTATGCCAATGAATAATGAATAAACAATGCAAAAATGAATAAAAAATCCATTTCACCTTTATTCAATTTTGTCACATATTATTCCCCTTATTTTTGAACACTAATGTCACTACTGCTGGGGTGGAATGGGTGGAAGTAATCCATATTTTTCAATGAATTCCATATGAAATCTAGTAATCATGGGCAATGGACGATCCCATGTTATTCTTGCTACCTCCAAAATAGTAATCTATAATTGTAATCTTGTACCAAATCAATTAAACTATCACCCATTGAAAGATTATGATCTTCTATGATAAGATCTTGGGTTATTTTTAATTCTCTCTACATGACCTTGAAATGAGGTATCAACATTGCCTGAATAGACATCAATTTGGATCTCATATTGTTTTTAGCTACCTGAAGCTTGAATAATGTGCCTTGAGCATTGAATATATTATTGGAGTGATCAATGCTTGATCCTAATGACTTGGAAATAATGATGCTAGATCCCTTTATCTCAACCTGAATTTGAGTTATTTGTGCATGAATGTTGTTGGTGAATCTTGGAAAATCTAACATAATTCTATATAAATGTTGTCCCTTTCATATTAGCTCAATCATAATTTGTATTCTCTCTTGTAGTTGTACTTTCTACTCAGTAATAGTTATGGAGACTTTGTCCATAACCTTAGTTTGAAATCTCCTAGAAGACCACTTTATTAGCTTCTTTTTTGACTCTATGTTTCTAAAATTCACTTGATCAACTATATTTACAAGTTGGTTGATGATTGGTGCATCTTCTTCAAAATTATGAATGTCAAAAGCATCAACAAAAATATGCTTTACATAATATAGTACCTTCTTTTTCTTATGCTCTCTTGTCAATTCTTCTTGTCTCTTCTTCTTCACAAAAAGTTCTTGTAGTAAATTTTTTTCTCCAAGGTGAGATATTTATTGCTTTCCTCTTTATACTAGGTGAAGGAGTGTTTCTGCTTGACACTTCCTTGAGAGTTGGTAAAGAGGTGTCACAACTTAGTCTTTATTTTGCATCTATGCTCGAGACAACAATAGTTGCACTCAATTTAACATCATTTTATTCTTTTCCTTCCTTAATGTGAGGTGCAAAAACAATCTTATTATTTACACTAATTTCCTTCTCTTTACACTTATTTCATTCTCTTCATCATCTACCTCTATATCTATGAGCCTTGACTAGTTTTCCTCTAGAGTGTCAGGGGTGTCAGAATGTATAGGGGACATGTTGCCTTGTGGACTTGATATACTTGAGCTTTCTCAATATTTGTAATCATCTTTGATGTTTATAATGTTTTTCTCTTTTATCTTTGTTGTTAATCCAAAAATTCTTTTCCAAAGAAACTCATCTTGCTATTGTACAACTTCCCCTTTATTCTATTGTAACAAAAAAATTATGTACTTAGGAACACATTTGCTCCTATACAGTTCCAAAAATGTGTCATGTTTCTCTTGTGATAGATCAAGCATAACTCTGTCTACTGCATCAGTTCTTATCTTTTTCTCCTCTACTTCTACCTGTTGCCATCTCCTTTCTAGTCTATCAAATAAATATTTGGGTATCCTCTTCTCAATTTTACTAGTGGCTAACTTATGATTAGAAACCATATGCACCATATCTTCCTCAATCTTAGTTTGATCAACATTCTCTAATGTATCATAATTTAAAAATCTAAAGTTAGACAATCCTAAAAATCCTTGTATATTTGCACAAATCTCTTCAATGGATTTAGATAGCCCTTTGGGTGGTCCTCCAACCAATCACCTTCTTTTAGTTTTGGAAGGACTAGGCTCTATAGCTTTTACTACCTTATGCTTTTCAAACTGCTTGGCATTAGAAATTACCCTAGTCCTTGGCTTTTTTGGTGGTGGAAGAGAGATTTATCTGTCTTGTCACTAGTTTGTCTTGCTCCCATACAACATCACCAATACCAAGAAAATACTTCTATATATAACATAAAATACAAAAAATGAGGGAACCAAACTTATACATTGAATTCTTATCTTTTCTTATAGATTAAAATTCTTTGCAAGTTGTGGTCTTTGTAGCTCAGAAAGATCATACTCATGATATTTCAATACAATCTTCCATGGTTGATCCATACCATACAAGGAAAACTATTAAATTTATTTGATTGATAGAATTTGTGAGCTTTAACCCTCATTGAAAATTCAATTAGTGGATTAGAGATGTTTGTAATGGACAAACCACATCCATTCTACTTGGCTCCTATGTTTCCCTCAATTTCTTCACAACTTAGGCTTCATATGGTTTTCTTCCTTTCTAGGGTTGGATATCCTGTGACCTTATGAATAATTTTCTTCATGATCTCCATTGGTCCATTCTATAGCTAGTTCTTTATATCATGGATTTTTCTCAAAAAAACTTTAATTCATTTGATCTTAAAAAATTTTTAGGTATTCTACGGCATGAGTTAACCCTTTCCTCTCAACAATTTGAAATTCACCCTTCAAGATTCTTTCATTGTACAACTTCTCATAATCTTCTCTAATATCATAATTTCTTACTTCTCCAATTTCACACATATAACAACTTCTAACATCATGGATCATAATGACTTTAGGTGGTATTAAGGACAATGCACTCATTGAGTCTCCTTTCATTGCAATCTCTAGAACAACATGAAACTTTGGTGGAGGAAAATAATCACTCTTCACTAGTTAGATTCTACTAACCTCTTGATTCATTCCAATGGTTGATGAAGCTTCCATGATCATAGTTAGTGTTTGAATTTCTTTCTTTTCTAGAGACAAAATTTTGATCTTCACTCATTCAAGCTCCTTGATCAAATCGCTCTTGAAATCTTTACTAGCTACTAATAATCACCAAATCACTCTATTCTCTTCAAAAATATGGATGCAAGACATGTGATAATATCTTCAAAAAAATTTATATACCTTAATTTGATCAATTTAGGGTCTCCATTAATGTTATGTACTTAGGTGAGTGGAAGCTAGTTGTCTCGGTCAATGTTGATGTCTTTCAACTAGGTCTTTGTATTATAGCTCGGTCTCTTCCATATTACTCAGTCTTTATCATTCCTCTTCTAAAGTGCTTGGTCTATGTTGCAATGCTTAGTCAACATAGACAATTTTTATTGACACTCGACAACCTTTCAAAAATTTGTTCTTATGCATCACCACATATGAAGATATGAACTTTTGGCACATTTTCATGTAAGGAACTGATGTATGATATTTCAATTAAGTATACAATTCCATACATACCTCTCTTTCTTAGTTTGAGATGACATGATCCTTCTCCATTCGATTGGGTGACCTCAGCTCTATTTTCTCCACTATTCCCATCTTATATTTTCCTTTTACATTTTGGGTTGATTTCATTCCTAATTTTCTCAATGTCCACTTTTCCTTTGCCTTTGTATTTTGTCTAATTTTCTAAATGTACTTGAGTCCTATAATTTTTTCTTTAATATCCAAACTTGTGACATTTGGAACATGCATTTTTAGGTCCATAATTATTCCTTTTATTTATCCAATAAGGTTTTGTCTATGATCTACATTCATATGTTCTATGCCCACACTTCTGATAGTTATAGCAATATCCTTCAAATTTAGGTGTAGTAGTTGCAGTCCTTATTCTTGACTTACACTCACGTATTTGATGCCCTTTTTTCTTGTAGTAAAAATAGTAACCAATAAACTTGGGTTTATAATTTTTCATACCGTATTTTCTTTGGCATATATTTGTTGTATGACAAAGTTTCGCATAGTGATATCATGTTGGTTTGTCCTTTGACTTTACATTCCTCAGTTCTCCATTCTTGGATGATTCTCCTTTCTCAATGCATGAAATTCCTAACCCGTCAAAACATCTTGATGAATTCATAAGTTCTTCAAAGTAATTCATTGCCTCTTTAGGTTTATTAAATTTCTCCATAGATTCTTTCTTATTTTCTAGTTCATTCTTCAGTATATCCTTTTGTAATTTGAAATTTGCAATTTTCACATCCTTGTGATTCAATTCCTAATTTGCAAGCATTAGTTGATTCATCATGTCTAGTTGTGTGCTTTTGCACATCTGATATTCTTTCTTCAAGTTTCATAGCCATTGCTCTTTTGTCTTCTTCGACCATAATCCTATCTTCTTCAACTTTCTTCTTTTTTTCAGTAGCTTCACATAGTGTAATGCCCCACCCAAAGATCCTTGGAACAAGGATAAATATAAGCCAAGATATTTTTTTTAAAAGCAAGTATGGATGCACAAAAAATCCAACATACGAGGATCACAAAGATTGCAACAGAAGACGAAAAAAATATCCAAACACCAATGGATCTCCAAACACCACTACTGACCAAAAATAACATACCATGAAAGAACACAAATGATTTCGAATCTAAAACATTCTTAATTCAAAATGCAAAACCAAGGGATTCAAGAACATCATAGAGGGTAGCCAAAAAACCTCCCAAAAACTTTTGGACAAATTAAAAAGTGCTCATAGTCTTCCCGAACAGGTTTTTCCAAAGACCTAGGTGATACTTTATTTCAGCATGGGCGATACTTTCTAGTATTGTATGACCTTTATCAAGAGTCAGTGTGATACTTTCTAGTATTGTATGACCTTTATCAAGAGTCAGTGTGATACTTTTAGGGGCCTAGCTGACACTTCTCCTAAGGTTGTGTAATATTTTCTAATATCATATGATGGTTTCTCAAATAGCATGCAATACCTTCCAATATTGCATGATACTTCTTTTATGGTCATGTGATACTTATAAGTATTGCCTAGCTCTAGAACAATGTCGCCTAGGAAAAGAAAGAATGATTTAGTAAACATTCAAAAAAGTAAAAAGAGAGTTAGAACCTCCACATTGGGGAGTACCAGATCCACGAGTAGAGGCTTGGACACTCAAATGCAAAGTAGAAATACAAAAACACATCTAACCATCTAAACCATAACATCATAATATAATGTATTGAAGGTAACATCACAATAAACCAAAATGAACATAACAAAACTCATGGGCAGTTCCCCCCAATCATAATAAAAAAATGAGACCTCAAAGGTCCTAACCATCACCCATGCATAACATCCCAAACTCTCAACTAGATAGTTAGAGTTGTCTTATGAGGATGTCATACTAAAGCATAATAACATCATTAGAACAAGAAATCTAACATGCTAATCCAATAAGCAATATATACTCCAACTAAGAAAATAACATCATCTAATCCTATGCTAAACATCATAATAAGGGAATGCATCAAGTAAACTAACATCATCTAAACATGATATCCAAGAATTCCAATGAAAGCATAAATCAAAAGAAAGAATACTCTAAAACCAAAAGTATCAAGTGAAAACATCCAGCAATGGTCATATTAGGACAATAGACCACCTTTGTACACTAGTCCTCAATAGTGGTCTAGGTAGCTATGCCTCAAAACCATGTGAAACCCTTGGGTCCACTCCCACCATACTGATGGAGATAATAATCCAACCACAAGCACAAATAAAATAGACATCCATGGCTAACACTCATGCGAGATAGTAATGATGACTGGAACCAAGATCATGAGACAATGCAAGTACTATAGGTCCTTGTCAGACACTCAATAGGTTACTATGTAGGGGCTGAAATCATAGAGAGTCACTTGGAATCAGAAATCCCAAGCTCAAATTGTATAGACTTAACTCTGCAATGAAAGGATCTCACACTAAACATTTTATTATCTTAAGTTTTATTACCACCTAGTGTTTTATTTAGTTATCACTTACTTAAAACTTCGTCTTCCAACCCACTGGGAAATAGTCACTAGGCTATGAGATAGAAACCCCCTCTGTATGCTACCCTATCCTACCTATACTCATCCAATGATGAGTTTTTGTAGGTATGCATATTCCCAACCCAACCCCAAATGATCATAACTCCATCGAAATACAAATGTAAGATCGGGCCTCATAAGTCACTTGAAAAATGTATTTGCATGTACTTATGTGTGGCACACCACCATCACAAAGATTATAATAAAAGGATTGGATGAGAACATAAGAAAAATATCACTAAACCAAAACTAAGCTCGAGAGGATGGAGGTGGCATGCATCCTAATGTAACAAAAAAGTGCAATGATGATCTAATTGGCATCCCAACTGATGTTCTAGTTCCATGACCAATATCATGCTACAAAAACTTGAGAAAATTAGGTGGCGCATAAATCAAGGTAAAAACCCCCAAAACTAGAAAAGTTTGAAATTAAAAACCATTTGGTCTTAGGGTGCAAAAGCCATTAAAATTCAATAAAAATCAAGATCAAGCATCGTATGCAAAAATGACTAACATAATGGTGTAAAACCCCAAAACCTCTTCTTGAAAATTGGGAAAATGTTCATACCTGACCAACCAAGCAGAAGAAACAAATAGAAATGGAGGGGAGCACTAGTTCTTAGCCTCCTAATAAAAAACTACTAGAAAGATAACTAGAAACAAAGCTGAAACACAAAAATGGGAGAGCCCTACTAGAAAACAAAAGGGGGAAAAACAATAATCAACATAGTAAAATAAATAACCCATAGAAGCTATCAAAAACTATGAAAAAGTAAGGTCTCCCCGAGCTGGATCCAATGAGACTAATCTCACCAAGATCCCATAGATATAGCTCTCACAAAAAATAGAAACACACTCCTCTAGAAGAGAATTTTGGAAAAAACTCTCAAATTCTCAATTTCCAAAAGTGAGAAGTGAGGAATTAATTTCCTTTATCAATACTTATTCACTTTTTGAGTGAATAATGGATTAGGGTAAATAACAAACTGACCTAGTTAAACCTAGAATTAGCCCAAACAAAAACAAGCTATTCCAAGAAATTGGAATTCATCTATGGCAAAGCTGCTAGAAATTAAAAATTAATTGAATAAAGCCCAAAAACTCAAAATCACAAAAATTTCCATAACAAACTTCACAACAATGCGAACCTCTAAAATGCATAGACACATTCACAGGTCTAGTCACATAATGCATATGAGTCTGGATTTATTAAATCACTAGAAGGTTTAATTTAAACACACACACACACACACACACACACACACACATATAAAAGATACTTCGGCCATACATAGATAATATTGGTAAATATGAATAACTAAATCATTAACTCCATGTGCCATTGCCAGGGATATAAATCCTGCACACTGAAACACATGATCAAGTGCAATTACATATAATATCATAGCTGACGTAATAAATGCATTAAATACCTACTATAACCATTTATTCAATTATACTAAAAAAATTCATTTACATCCCTCACATTCGCATAAAGCATAATCAAAGCAAGAATGAAGTAAATCACCATAGCATTAAATCCAACATCTAACATAATCAAAGATATGTCATAATACCTAATAATTAGATATCATCATAAAACATATTGTCATCTCAAAATGGCATCAACATGCAAATATTATCAACTAAACAATAGAGTAATCTAAGATCTATGATATTGAAATTAAAGTATAATATTTGAGCCTCAGGTCATCTCAAATGTCGAAATAATAACATGAGTACAAGTATCTCTCGAAACAAAATATAACAAGGTATAGACTACAAACACGAGAGCCAATACATCCTCCTCCACTAGGCATAAGCTTATTCCTGGAAGCTAGCAAAAATATAGGGCTACTATCCTTTCAATCATGTAGCATCCTCCCAAGTAGGAAAACTCTTATTGCTCAGGTCCCACTAGACCCTTACCTGCTCTATGTCCTGACCTCTCAAAGTCATTCTATAATGTTGAAGGATATGTATGGGCTCTAAAGAAAGTTGTCCATCCTCCACCAAAAAAAATCTCAATAAAGAACATGGGTCACATTGGGAATTTATTGCCTCAAAATAGAATCATGGAAAACACCATGGATGCACAATAGGCTAGGTGGCAATGCTAGTTGATAAGAAGTAGGACCAATCCTCTCGAGGATCTCAAATAGTTTGACAAAATGTGGCACCAACTTAGAGCCTTTCCCATAATGGATGGGGCTCTTCCTTGGACACAATCTAAAAAACATACTATCACCAATAGAAAAGTGATGATCTAGCCTATGGGCATCTGCATACTTTTTGCCTATCCTAAGTAGTAACCAAATTATCTCTAATACAAACAACTTGCTACTCCATATCCTGAAGCATCTCTGCACCTAAAAGAACTCGATCCTCCAAATATTCCCAAATCAGAGGGGTATGACACGGTGTACCATACAAGGCCTAAAAAGGTTGACATACCAAGAGAAATATGATACATGTTATTCTATGGAAACTCAACAAGGTGTAAATAATCCTCCCACTTCACCTACCTATCCATCACATGTTAGAATTGCTTTAGAATAATTGAGAGTGGGGGGTGAATCAATTATTCAAGGTCTAGATGTCCTATTCAAACTTTTCACTAGATATAGTTGATCCATTCAGCCATTCATTCATCAAAGCTTTAACTTATCCAATCAGCAAGTTACTGTAAATCAACATGCAAGCATAACACATAAGAAATCAACACATGACATAGTGATTTATGTGGAAACCCAATTTAGGAAAAATCACTAGTAACATGCTACTCAATTCTCACTCTTCTGAAGTGATGCCCTATGAAAGGCCTACCCTATTAAAGGCTTACAACACACTGTTAAATGTGACCTTGTTAGAGGATTTAACCACCCTATTACAAGTGGGCCTGATTAAAGGACTTTAGAACATTCACTTGGAATGCCACCCTGTTAAAGAATTTACAAATGGCTATTAGGCCAACCTAAGTCCATAGGATTTTTTGATCTAATACAATTGCTAGAGAGTATTAGAAAATCTTGACCTGAATACAACATACAACTTATCTTGCAGATCTTAGCTCATACCCTTGCCTAGCCTTCAATCTCTGCAACTCTTGATAGCTTGTCCTCCTTTCAAGCTTTGTCACCTTGAGTCTCCATACTCAATGTACCAGTGCAATCATCTCTTCATGACCACTCATAGAAGAAAAGCGTCTGTGCTCTTCCTTTTCCTAGATGTCTCCTCCTTGACACCTTTCTAACCACTTTGCAGATTTGGCTCTTCAGCAGCAATAGTATCAACAGCTCTTTGCTTCTTGGTCTATGAATTCTTAAATAGAAGCCTTGGAGTACCTTTTCTAGCTCAATTCTTCCATTTTTCAATTTCAATTCAATGGATTAGGTAGGATTCATTGCATCTAACCCATATTATGTTTCCTCTAGAAACTTCATGAATAATCCTTTAGAATTTGCCAAAAAATGGTTTAAATAGGATTCTATGCCAACAACTCATCATCCTTATCTTCCAACTAGTTCACAAAATTCAATGTAACCATTATGTTGGATTAGATTTGGTGAATCTTCATCTTTTAAAATAATGTAATAGCTTGGCACTATTGAAATACTACTGCTTAACACATATTGTGTTACTCGACATCAACTATATTTTTCTTGATGCTCAGCACTTGAAGATCACTCGGCACCATCTAAAAAATTTCTAATGCTTAGCACCTAATCTTTACTCGACACATGAAGATCACTCAGCACACACTAAATTTTTTTGTTACTCAGCTTCCACTGAGAATTTTCTTGGCTTCAACTAACTTGCTCGACACCCACTAAAGATCTTAGTTTAAGCTTTGCAATCAACCTTGTTACAAATTATTCTTCCAATGTTTCTAAGTGTAACCACCATTTGTATCCTTGAGTATGTCATCAATACATTACTTAACCATTGTCTTAACTAATCCTTGCACTTCATAACAACATCATAACTCAACCTTTCCCTTAGGTGCTCTTGTTACATCTTGTTGATCAAATCCTCTTCACCAATCAACTAAGTGATAGCACTTGGATCTTATAAGAAAATATAATCCTTACAAATAGAAGGTTTGACATCAGTGACAAAATAATGATTAAAAAAATTCTTTTACATCAATCTCCCTCTTTGATGGCAAACCAAACTAATCAACCATCAGACTAAACTATTCAACCACAAGCTTACTAGGTTAGATCAGTAAGTCAAATGCCAAAAAAAGTAAATTGTAACATCACATCTCCTTCTACTATTTTGATTTCAACTTCTCCCTATTTGCTATTGTATCCTTGTTCTTTGTCTTTCTCCCTTTGTATTACTCATCTTTTTCTATTCTAATCAACCTCTAAAATCTCCCTCTATCTTTATTTGATCAATTTTAAACACCTTCAATAGTTGTTGATTAGTTGTCTACTTCTCCCTCTTTGACAAAAATGCCAAAGACATATTAGCATCTTTAATATGCAAGTGTAGCTTTTACAGGTTTATTCAATGTTTCCCTTTGTCACCTTTCTTGTGACTAATTTGAAATTTCAGCATTTCTACTACTTTCGACATCGATCCCAAAGTAAACATCCTCTACATCAATGTATAAAATCTTCAACATTTAGCTTATTTGATGTAGGGCATACTTTCTTTTTGTTTTAAGTAGCCTTATCTAGGGGTATCACCCATAACTTACCTCTAAGATACTCAAAAGCATCTTTTGGTAGTGCTTTTGTGAAGATATCAGAAATCTATTCCTTTGAGCTAACATATTCCATCTTCAGTTGTTTGTCTTCCACCAGCTCTCTTACATAGTGATACTTGATTGCAATATGCTTGGTTTTAGCATGCATTACTAGATTCTTTGATATGTTAATAGCACTTGTATTATCACAATAAAGTATCATAGGCTCAATTACCTCTTCCTTCATACCTTGCAGCAAATGTTTGATCCATACAATATCGGTGCAGTTCATAGCAACTGCCACATATTCAGCTTCAGTAGTAGATTGTGAGGTGCAACTTTGCTTTTTTCTGGTCCGTGTAATCAACCTCTTTCCCAAGAAAAGTGCTCCTCCACTAGTGCTTTTTCTATCATCAATGTTACCTCCCCAATCTACATCAGTTTAAGCTTTCAATTCAAAATTTTCACTCCTATTGTAATACAAACCAAAGTCATCAGTCCCTTTTAGGTATCTCAATATTCTCTTCACTGCCATTAAGTGATTTTCTCTTGGATTTTTAGAAAATCTTGCTACTATCCCAATAGCTAATGTAATGTCTAATCTACTATGTACAACATATCAATGCAGCTTTCCAATCATAGACCTATACAATGTCTAATTTACTTCAACATACTCATCATTTTTGGATAGTTAATGGCCTATTGCCATTGGTGTGCTGATTAGTTTTGAGTCTTCTAGCCCAAATGTTTAGAGTGCTTCCTTAATGTATTTGGATTGGGTTACAAATATGCCATGCTTTAACTGATGTACTTGCAATCCAACAAAAAATTTGATTTCTCTAAATATTGACATCTCAAATTCATGCTTCATTTGATTAACAAAATCTTTTCCTCCAAATATTATATCATCAACAAAGATTATTGATATCAAAATGTCTTTACCTTCTTCAGCTTTGATGTACAAGTTGTTGCTGTCATCTGTTCTTTCAAATCCTATCTTCACAAGATATTTGTACAACATTTCATACCATGCTCTAGGTGCTTGCTTCAATCCATAAAGTTCTTTGTGTAGATTGTAGACCATATCCTTGTTCTTCTCATCATCAAATCCCTCTAGTTTTTCTATGTAAACTTCCTCTTCTAGTATACCATTCAGAAAAGTAGACTTCACATCGATCTGGTAGACTTTGAAACCTTTATATGCAGCATATGCAAGTAATGTTCTTAATCCTTCCATTCTTGCAACAGGAGAAAATGTCTCTCCATAATCTAGTCCTTCTTCTTATGCATACCCTTTGCAAACTAGTTTGGCTTTGTTTCTTGTTATCTCACCATTCTCATCAAGTTTGTTTCTAAACACCCATTTTGTACCAATCACATTTTTATCAGCTAGTCTAGGAACTAGAGACCATGTTTTGTTCTTCTCAATCTAATCTATCTCTTCTTCTATGGCTTTATACTAGTCATCATCTTGTAGTGCATCTTTTACTATTTTAGGTTCAACCTTGCTTAGAAAATATTATTCATTTCTAAGTCTATTCCTTGATTTGATCTGTTGGGTGATGTCTTCTTACATACTTGGCTAATCTAGGTTTAGTCTTCTTTCCATGTTTGATCCTTTAGCTTTAGAGTTATTCCATTCTTCTTCATTTGGAATTTCATCATTCCTTTCTTGCATACTATTTTCATAATTAGAATGTGCATTTTCTACATTTTGTTGCTTAGCCTTGGAATGCAACTCAACATTCATAGGCTGAGACTTGGCAGATACTGAAGTTTTTTGTTGATTCCCTAATTGATTTGCAGCATTGTCTTCAATTGTCATTCCTTCATAGAAGTATACAAAGGATCTATAATCCTCTATTTTCTTTGACTCATCAACCTAAACTTCTGCATGCTCATCAAAATTTATGTTTTCACTCTCCACAACTTTGTTAGTGTTAACATTCAAGCACTTATATGCCTTACTTCTAGTGGAGTATCCAAGAAATATGCGTTCATCACTTTTTGCATCAAACTTTCTATTTCTAGTATCTTTCAAAATATAGCATTTACAACAAAATACTTTGAAATATTTAACATTGGGTGAATGACCATATCATAATTCAAAAGGTGTTGCATTTGTACCTTTCTTGACTTGAACCCTATTCAGTGTGTAGACTACAGTACTTATAGCTTCTCTCTAGTACTTTAGTGCAACATTTTTCTCCATCATCAAGGTTCTAGCATAGTCAATCACTAACCTATTCCTCCCTTCAGCAATACTATTCTATGGTGGAGTTCTTGGTGTTGATGTTTTCCTTTTGATACCTTTGTCATTGTAGAATTTTTCAAACTCTCTTGATGTGAACTCACATCCTCTATCTGACCTTAGGCATTTCAGGTTCTTTCTTATTTCTTTCTCAACTCTAGCCAAATACCACTTAGACATTTGGAATGCATCAGATTTTTTCTTTAAGAACATAGCAATTATCATTCTAGAGTAGTCATCTACAAATAACATTATGTATCTGTCTCCTACGTAGCTTTGCACTTCTATTGGGCCACATAAGTCTGTATGTACTAACTCTAGTACTTCTTTGTAAGTGTATGTTTTACTTTTGAAACTAGACTTAGTCATCTTCCCTATTTGACATTGTTTACACATTGTGTTTTTAAGTTTATTCAACTTGGGCAATCCTCTGACTTTCTTTTTCTTGTTGATGCTAATCAGATTATCAAAGTTAACATGACACAACCTTTTATGCCACAACTACACATCAACAAGTCTAAAAACAATACATGTTGCATCTTCCATATCTAGGTAAAATAGATTACTCCTAGTTTTTTCACCTTTTCCTATCAGATTTCCATCAGTATCATAGATCTTGGCAGTTTTGTTTCCAAATTCAACTTTGCAACCTACATTGCCTAACTGTGATACACTTAACAAGTTGTACTTCAATCCTTCAACATAGTATGTATTATCACACGAAATTTTCTCTATATGTTTGATAAATCCTTTTCCTTTGATTTGACATGGGGCATCATTACCAAATCTAACACTATTTCCATCATATTGAGTAAAGGTAATGAGCTTACTTTTGTCTCCTTTCATGTGATGTGAGCATCCACTATCTATGATCCACTTGTCATTCTTGTTCACATAGGTAAACAATGTTGTTTCTTCATCTTCATCTTTGTCTAATTCATCCTTCATGGCTACATAGACTACTTCATCATCATATTCATCAGAGTCTTCTTCAACAATGTAGCATCTCTTGCCTTTCTCCTTGTAATTTTTGTTGTTATCTTCTCTTTTGTTCCTCAACTTGTTTCCTTCTTTGTAGTCCTTCTTCTATGGACATCTTGTAGCTATATGACCTACTTCATTGCAATTGAAACATATGATAGGGAGATTACCTTTGAATTTTCCTTTACCTCTATGGAATCTCCTAGCCAGTAGTGCTTCTAACTATTCCACATCTTCCACATCTATGTTGCTATCACTAGATGCATGTTTTCCTTTTATTCTTTTCTTGCTTGATGTGTCCTCCTTGATATCTTTTATTGTCAACTTGTCCTTGAAAGTAGATTCAAGGTTCTCAAGTCTATAGTTGTCAAAATTGGATAGCCCAAATGCAGTAAGTCTTCCCACTATTCCTTCAAAGGTTAGTGTGTTCCCTTGTACACACCTGAGCTCTTGGATGGTTGAAACTCTAATAGCATAGATAGGAAGCATAGTTCTTAAATATTTTCTTATAGTTGTTTCATCTTCCAATTTCCCACCTAGACTTCTTATTGAACTCACCACTTCTTTCATTCTTGTAGCATACTGAGCAACATTTTCACCTTCTTCCATCTTCATGTCATCAAACTTTCCTCTTAGACTTTCTCTCTTTTCCCTCTATACATTCTAATCTCCTCCATAGATTTTTTATAAGGTTTTCCACATTTTGAATGTAGTGTTACAGTCTTTAATGTCATCATATTTTGCATAGCTGAGTGCAGAGGCAATCTCCAACATTGCTTGGTTATGCTCCCTTTTACTCAAATCATCTACAGTAAGAAGTCCTACTAGAGTTACATGTTCTATTCCAATTGAGGTTTGTTCATAGTCACCTATTGATCCAAGGTGCAACTTCATTAGACTCTACCATGCAACAAAGTTGTCTTTGTTAAGCTTGGGAACTTCTCTCTTGGACATCTTGATCTTTCTACTTCTAGTACCTTGAAACTAAATCAGCAGATGGCTCTGATACTAATTGTTAGAATTGCTTTAGAATAATTGAGAGGAGGAGGGGGGGGGGGGGTGAATTAGTTATTCAAGGTCTAAATGTCCTATTCAAACTTTTCACTAGGTATAGTGGATCCATTCAACCATTCATTCATCCAAGCTTTAACATATCCAATCAGCAAGTTACTATAAATGAACATGAAAGCATAACACATAAGAAATCAACACATGACATAGTGATTTATGTGGAAACTCAATTTGGGAAAAACCATTAGTAACATGCCACTCAATTCTCACTCTTCTAAAGTGATGCCCTATGAAAGACCTACCCTATTAAAGGCTTACAACACATTGTTAAATGTGACCTTGTTAGAGGATTTAACCACCCTGTTAGAAGTGGGCCTAATTAAAGGAATTTAAAACATTCACTTGGAATGCCACCCTGTTAAAAGATTTACAAATGGCTATTAGGCCAATCTAAGTCCATAGGATTTTCAGATCTAAAATAATCGCTAGAGATTATTATAAAATCTTGACCTGACTAGAACATACAATTTATCTTGTAGATCTGAGATCACTTCTCATCTCATACCCTTGCCTAGCCTTCAATCTTTGCAACTCTTGATAGCTTTCCCTCCTTTCAAGCTTTGTCACCTTGAGTCTCCTTACTCAATGTAACAGTTCAATCATCTCTTCATGACCACTCATAGAAGCAGAGCCTCTATGCTCTTCCTTCTCCTAGATATCTCCTCCTTAACACCCTTCTAATCACTTTGCAGATTTGGCTCTTCAACAACAATAGTATCAATAGCTCTTTGCTTTTTGGTCTATGACTTCTTAAATAGAAGCCTTGGAGTACCTTTTCCCACTCGATTCTTCCATTTTTCAATTTCAATTCACATGGATTAGGTAGGATTCATTGCATCTAACCCATATTCTATTTCTTCTAAAAACTTCATGAATAATCCTTTAGAATTTGCCTAAAAATAGTTTACATAGGATTATGTGCCAACAACTCATCATCCTTAACTTCTAACTCATTCACAAAATTCAACATAACCACTATGTCAGCTTAGATTTGGCAAATCTTCATCTTTTGAAATAATGCAATAGCTCAGCACTATTGAAATACTGGTGCTTGACACATACTGTATTACTCAACATCAACTATGTTTTTCCTGATGCTTAGCACCTAAAGATCACTTGGCACCATCTAAATTTTTTTTGATGCTTGACACCTGATCTTTACTCAGCACATGAAGATCACTTGGTACACTAGGAATTTCTATTACTCAGCTTCCACTGAGAATTTTCTTGGCTTCAACTAACTTGCTTGACACCCATAAAGATCTTAGTTTAAGCTTTCCAATCAACATTACAACTTCTTCTTTCAATGTTTCTAAGTGTGAATACCCTCTGTATCCTTCAGTATGTCATCAATACATTACTTAACCATTGTCTTAACTAATCCTTGCACTTCATTAAAACATCACAACTCAACTTTTCCCTTAGGTGCTTTTGTTACATCTTGTTGATCAAATCCTCTTCATCAATCAACTAAGTGATAGTACTTGGATCTTATAAGAAAATATCAACCCTACAAATAGAAGGTTTGACATCAATGAAAAAATAATGATTGAAAATATTCTTTTACATCAATCTCCCTCTTTGATCTTAAAAAAAAATGAGCTTTTTCAATCAAATTTCCAACATCACATACATGTGAAGCATATCTTTCAAAACTTGGTTCACTCTCTTAGTCTTACCATCAGCCTCTAGTTGACAAGCCAAACTAAAATTGAGTTGAGCTCCAAAAGCATGTTGGAGAGACATCTATAATGCTAAGGTAAACGCTAGATCTCTATCCAAAATGATCTGATGAAGGATCCCTTGCAAATGAACAATATCTTCCAAGAAAACATGTGCTATAGAAAAAGTTGTGTAGGATGTTCTTGTTGTCACTTAGGTTTTCACCCTTGTCCAAAGCCTATGCATGAGGACAACCTAGTGAAACATGGAAACAACCTCCAAGCTGTGGGACTTGAACTGTGAGGTTGAGTCTTCGAAGAAGGCTGACTTCCTCTTACTATCAGGGTGCACCTAACTACTCTTGGAGGGGAAAAGGGAGAAGGAGAGCATGAAGCAAATATACCTAATCTAATCTAAAGAGGTGATGCACCAAAATAGAGTGTTCAGACCAATCTCTACCCATACATGCACTATCAAACTAGAAATAAACCAAGGATATACGCATTCAGACTTTCTTTAATCTAATAACCACATACAGATCAGAGAACCAGAATGAATGACATAAGGAAAGAGAAGATTCACTTATACATCATTCATAGGCCAAAAGAGATACAGACATGCGGGTTACATATACCCACAAAACACTAGTGGAGGCAAATAGTTCTTGCACTTTCACACCAATGGCTGAAGGAGATAAGGCAGTATGTCATACAGTTCAGAGGTACAAGGGAATTTACACTAGAATTATAGAGTAATAGTAGAGAACACTAGAAAATGATCTGACTTTAACAAAATCTACAAAAGTTGCCTTTAGAGTTCAGGCATAACTGAGATCTCTTCCAGTTGAAGTGACTTCACAGCTACCTGCCATTAAGTCTTGCAGAGAACAATCAAGGGGAAATCTAATTTGGATGTGGATCCAAACACAATGATTTGGAACAGGGTCCTAAGAAGATAGAAATGGCACCATTAATTGTCCTAGTCAGGTAGATGGGTCAAAATATGGGTGGAGTGTTCTTCTTGTTCTGCATTCATTTCATGGTAGTTGGGATCGATCATGAAGATTAGATCATGCAACAAATCTGATTCCTTATCATTTTTGGTGCATGAATAAGCAGGGTTAGCCAGTCAAATTTTTTTTGTAAGTAGGACGGACCACATGGACCAAAAACCTCTTTTTATTTTGCCACCTCGCGGAATTCCTACACAGTTGACCATCTCTTTCATCACTAACTGTGCCAACTCCTCAAACTCTAGCTGCGACGGTTACACTAACTACCAGCCATTAACTATCAACCTTGACTAGGCCTACAAGACATGTGTCACCAAGGTGCTATGGCACTATGGTTAAAATTCTTTCAATTCTCCATAGCAAGATAGCGCCCATCATTGATCTTTCTTAATCCGACGATCGTGGAGACTCGTCATATTTTGCACTTTTCTTTTCAACTTTCGGGCCTGCAAAATGCTGTTAGCACACCTGGTATCTACCTAGCATAACCTAGCATCATCCTTGAGGTTCATGAGATAACACAGGCCCACCTTGCATGTGTCACTGAGGGGCTATGTCGCTATGGTATATAGTGTGCAACTTTCAATAGCGCAATAACACCAACCATAGATATTCTTTAGATTTGATGATGGAAGACTTGCAGGCCACAGAACATATTATAAGGTTTGATCAATCATTAAAATAATATTAACTCTGCACATTAGTCATTGGAGGGTAAACATTTGAAATTTGAATCTTGGCGGGGGCATAAAAAATGATAACATTTTTGGTGACTCATAGGGGATGCGAGCCTACTATGCATAAGACCAGTGGCCTAAAGCATCCAATGGTCTATAGGGTCAAAAAGATGTAGATCCTATGCATTTTGAAACCCTAACCCTAATTTTGAGAGAAAAACCCAAAAATCTCTATCTCTGCAACTGGAACCAGAGACTAAAACTCCCTGCAATCTTCAAAATTTCAAAAACCTGCTATCTCACAGAGAGACAACCCTGTGCTCGTGCACTTCTTGGAAAACAAGAAACAAACAAAGAATAGAACTAAACTAACTATATACATGGAACCCCAAACCCTATTAGAAACATGGCTTAAGGTAAATCCCATTAACTTGGATGGGCAGAATCTCACCAGCAGGCCTGCTTAACTGGAAAGCATTGGCCTGCTTGCAACTGATAATTAGATAGGGACCACTCCACAATGCATCAAACTTTGAGTGTCTTCCTAGTTTTTCCCTATCTACATCCCACTTCAGAACCAAATCTCCCTCCGTGAAGATTTTGACCCTAGCCTTCTTGTCAAAACTCCTCTTCACCTGCTGCTGGTGTGCCTCTAGGGTCTCCATGGCCCGATTTCTCTTTTCTTCTAGCTCCATCAGTTCTACCATTCTCACTGTCATGGCATCATCCTCAATCAACTCTAGCTGATGAGCTAGTTCTAGGGCTAGGAACTCCAATGAAATTGGAAGCCTTGCTTCTCTACCATATACCAACACAAATGGTGAATTCCCTATTGATCTTTTAGGTGTTATCCTATCAGCCCACAGTGCAATCTTTACCTTCTTATGCCAACACCTCTGATTATCCTCTATTTTCCTTTTCATGATCCTAATTAGGTTCTTGTTGGATGAATCAGCCAAACCATTACCCTAAGGATAGTAATTTGAGGATGTGCTCATATAGATATTATGATCCACTGCCCATGCACAAATCTGAGCTCCAACAAAAGACTTGGCATTATCTAAAATAATAGTTGAAGGGGCACCAAATCTGGTCACAATTCCATCAAGGAACTCAACAACTAAAGATTCAGTGGCATCCTTCAATGCCACTGCCTCTTCCCACCTAGTAAAGTAATCTTTAGTAGCTAAAATCCATTTATGACTAGAATTGGAAGGAGGATTGATAGGGCCTATGAAATCTAACCCCCACTGAGAAAAAGGTTGATCCACCTAGATAAGATGGAGGGGAAGAGCTGCAAGTCTTTGTTTGCCAGAGAAGAAGGCACATTTTTCACACTTCCTTACATACTTATGACAGTCATGGAACAAAGATGGCTAGTAATAACCAGCCCTCATGATCTTCATTGTAGTTTTTCTAGTCGAGAAATGGCCACCATCAGGACCATCATGAACTTCCTTGATCATTCTTTCAGCCTGGTTTATATCAAGGCACCTTAATAGGGCTCCATTAAAATCTCTTCTAAAAAGGATATCATCAACTATGACATAAGGAATTGACTGTAGCTTATACTGTCTCTTTTTAGCTTTGTTTAATCCTTGAGGGTATCCATTCCCTAATAAGAAATTATTCATGTCATCCATCAAATTCCTTGGGCCATCATTTCTTGCTTCTTGTTCTTCTATTAATACCATGACAACTTCTTCATTAGGCTCTTGAGATGATAACATTTGCTTACACAATCCCTTACCTCTTACTAGCTTAGTGACCTGGATATCGACATCATACTCCATCACTCTTGTAATCCAACCAGCTCTTTTCTCACTAATATCTTTTCTCAAAAGGAAATCCTTGACACTAGCATGGGGTACTAACAAATGAATTTTGTTATGGGATAGGAGGTGTCTAAATTTCCTTAAAGCTTTGATGATTGCAAGGGCTTGCTTCTCTACATAACTGTACCTATCTTCATACTCCTTAAGCCCTTCACTAAAGAAACCTTTGGGTTTTTCTTCATTCTTGTCATTTGTTTGATTCAAGATAGAAAAAGTGCTTGACTCACCACCTAAGGTAAAAAGAATGAAATCCTTCTCAAATTTTGGGTTCATGAGAGTAGGGGCTGAGGCTATTGTTGTCTTGATATCTTCAAAACTTTCCTTCCCTTCCTTGGTCCATGCAAAGACCATACCTTTCCTAAGCATAGCAATAAGAGGTTTCACCATGGTAGCAAGATTCGGGATAAATCTTCTCACAAAATTTATCCTGCCTAGGAAACTTTGCAGCCCTTTCTTGTGTTTAGGAAGAGGGAGAGAAAGTATTGCTTTTGTTCTCTCTGGATCAATGGTTAAGCCATCCTTAGATACAATTTGCCCTAATAATTTTCCTTGGTTAGTAGCAAAGAAACAGTTGCTTGGGTTAAGAGAAACCCCAAACTCTCTACATCTTAAGAATACCTGTCTGAGATGATGAAAATAATCATCTACATCCTTTGAATACATAGTGATATCATCAAGGTAGACTAAGACAAACTTATTAATCAATCTATTGAAGGCCATCTCCATTGCCTTCTGAAACATAGCACCTACATTGGTTAGCCCAAGTGGCATCTTACAATAAGCATAGGTACCCCATTTAGTGGTAAATGCAGTCTTGTACCTATCAGACTCTTTAACCAACACTTGATTGTAACCAGAGAATCCATCAAGAAATGAGAATCTCTTTGAACCACTGACCTTGGACAAAATTTGCTCCATAGAAGGAAGGGGATGGTGATCTTTAAGGGAAGATTGGTTAAGGTCCCTAAAGTCCACACACAATCTAATTTCCCCATTCTTCTTCCTAATAGGGACAAGGTTTTCTACCCATGATGAGTGTTTGATAGGAAAAATTATGTGGGCCTCAATCAATTTGGATAGCTCCTTTCTCATTAAGGGTTCAATTTTAGGATTCACTGGTCTCTATTTTTGTCTTTCTAGCTTTACATCATCAATTAAATCTATGGTATGCTGAAATAACCTTGGGTCGAAACCCTTTAAGTCATCATATGTCCAAGAAAATTCATCATTAAATTCTTGACATAGATGAATAAAATTTTCTTGTTCAATTTCAGAACATACCTTCCTCATGTTCAAGGATTTTCCATCAGCAACCATGACTGCAGTATGATCACCCTCATCAGCATCTAGGTTCATGGCCCTACCCTTTGCTTGATCATCAAGATTAAAAACACTCTCTAAAGTAATGAGACCTTTAGGTAGCTTGTTAGAACTGAGATGAATGATCTGATCACCATACTGATCTTGCAGTCTTAACTCATTTCTCTCTGAAAATTCTGCCTCATTCTGCAAGAAGCTGAAAATTTTCTCATCAGACTCAAACACTTGCCAGTGGGTGTTATTGTTAGGGATGGTAGGCCTCACTACCACTCTAATTTGTTGCTTCTTCTCCTCCTCAAGATTCCCTGGCACATCATAAGATGCACCTATTCATGCAAGTTTATCAACATGTCTATTTTCTTTTCTAGGGATGCTTTGGATTTTAAATGCATTGAAACCCTCAAGAAAATCCCAAACTCTATGTTTATAAGACTTGAGCAAACCATTTTTGGCTATATTCTGATTTCTCACTCGATTAACCACCAACTCACTATCTCCATAGACCCTCAAGGCTTGAATTCTTCTTTTTTGAGCAAGTAAGAGACCTTGGATCAAGGATTCATACTTAGCCACATTATTGGTGAAACTAAATTAGAGCCTAAAAGAGAAGTAATACCTTATTTGTGCAGGGGAAATTACCATTACACCAGCTCTTGATCCATTTTTATTCCTTGATCCATCGAAGTACATACTCCATATCCCATTTTCATCTTCTTTAGCATCCACAAGATTGGGAACCAGGGCATCCTTTTCCAATATACAATATGTACTGAGACCTGTCTCAAGGATCTTTGACATAGGGTCAAATTGATATACATCAGCCCACTCATCTGAGAAGAAATTAGGTATCTCTACCAGGGGAGTGGTGGGCTCCTTCACTATGTCATTCTCATCCATCTCTAGAATAGGGAAATTCATGTTGATGGGGTTGGGGGTGTAAGATTTAGTATGATGGAGGGCTTGAGGCTCTACTCTGATTGAAGCATTGGCTCCATATCTCATTTTAAAAGACATATATGACCAATCAGAAGATATGAAACCACCTATTTGGGCAGTAAAGTCTCTTGACAAACAGATGGCAAAATATGGCTTGACTTCAGCAATAGAGATATCTTGGGTTACAGTACAACTAGGGAATGCATGTAGGGCCATCTCCACATTCCTAAGGATCCCTATAGTCTTGATAGTACTACCATTCAACTATAATACATCCCTAACAATGGGCTCATATTTCATTCCCAAAGCATCAACAACACACCTAGGCATCACTAAACTACTGGCCCCTAAATCAATCATGCAATTATGGACTAGTTTGCCTCCTATAATTAGGGAAACATAGAATGGAGGATGTCTAACAATTTTACTTGTTTCTTCCTCCCTTGATGGTTGTACTAGGCTTGTGGCACTTTCCATGCTAGGTGTCTGATCCTTTGGTTCAATTCTTTCTAACTCTTCCTGCAACAACCTCCTTTGCATTGATTTAGTAGCAACAACATCCCACATGGAGATATTCAAATTTGTCTTCTTCATTTTCTCTACCACACTAAATGGCATAGCAACTATTTTGGTAGAAACCTTAGGGGCTGCAACTGTATGAGGTTGAGATGGGATGGCCTAAGGATCACTTGTATCATTTCTACCATGGTTTTTCCTTTGCTGCTGAAAGGCACTTGATTGATTATTTGTTGCTTACTCATGAGGTACTACATTCTAAGTTGAGGCATAATTGGGAGGAGGAGGGACAACATCTTCCATAGCTCTTCTTTTGGTTCTAGTTTTATGAGCAATGGAATCTTGAGTTACATTACAATGCTCCTCTATCTGATGATTCATAAATGAGCAATCACCCTGTCTTTGCATATTTGAGGCATCCTTAAATTGGTCCTCCTTGTATGCTTCTTTTGCTACAGGTTCTTGGACTGTCAAGGCCAAATAAGATTCAACCTTCTGACACATACAATAGGCATAGGAGTAGTTATAGGAGGGACACAAATCTTGATCTTGAGCCATATTGTTTTGAGGGACTATGGCCCTACTTTGGTTTACATTTGAGGTTGAAGCCTAGCCACCCTGCCTACTCTAATCAAAAGAATGGTTCCAATGATTAGGATTTGGAGGCCTACCACTATTCAAATTTTGATATTGCAATTGATGAGGCTTACTACCTTGAGCTTGCTGTCTTTCTAAAGTCACCACTTTTTTGCTCACTTTCTGCATCATAGAGAAATTATCCTCCAGCCTCCTTCCTTGGTCTTCTAACTTCCTCCCTTGATCTTGCAATCTTTTATTAAGGTTATTGTCTCTTTTTTCCATGTTCTGCATCATAGATTGCATCATCTCCTTGATTTCATAGAGTAAGGGATTGTGATATAGAAGTTGTGGGAAGGGGAGCCATTGTTGGTTAATGATTTGGAACATCAGGGAAGAAAGACATAGGAGGCCTTGGAGCTAACTTACCTCCTTGTATCAAGATGTTTTCTACCATTATTGCTATGTCATAAGCATTAGGCAAGGTATCTCCTCCCATAGTTTGGATTGTAGTGGCAATATCGCTGTTAAAAGCTCTAAGGTAATGCAAGAAGGCATTACCAGGGGTAGGCTTCACTAAATTAGGTATTCTATCCCATGTCTATTGGAATCTATAGTTAAAATAGTCATACATTCATGGGGGGCTCTTTTTATAGTAGTCAACTACTCTAAAAGTGATAAATAGTCACTCTTATCCTCAAAATGTTTGCATAATCCTAGTCCTAATCCATCCCAATCTGTTATAGAACCATGAGCTAAACCTCTATACCATTGTAGTGCTTTTCCTTTCAAGGCTAACTACAACATCATCCTCTATAATGCCATGGATATTGTAGACATTTGTAACCTCTTGAATGTGTTCTGAGGGGGAGATAGAAGTTTCACAAGTAAATTCTGGTATACTTTTGAGTGTAGCTACTAGTATATCATGTCTTTGGGATAACAAGAGAGGGCTCCCACCATTAAAGGTGGAAAAAGTATGAGCTCTAGGCAATGCCATATAGACAAGTGATCTATTGATACGTGCTGATGGCAGTCTAGGCTGAGATCTAACAACAGGAGGAGTAGAAATAGATCTTGTAGGAGTATTTGTTACTACTACGCTCCTAACTGGTGATAAGAATATTCTAGTCTTCCTTCTTCTAGGGTTTGAAAGTGAAAGCTCTTGGTATTGAAAATTACCTCTAGAAGATGTCCTTGTCTCAGCTCTGGGCATGAATCACTGCAACTTTGGTCTGGAACTAGATATGTGTTTGAAGCTTAGAGTTGCCAAGTACTTTGAAGAATGAGGCTCTTGAAGGCTTAAACACCGAAGCTAGTACTATCCCTTTAGTATTAATCTTGAAATCTTCCCTTTTTGACACCAGGAGACTTGAAATTTTTTGAAATGAGTCCCACTGGGCGTGCCAAAAACTATTGTCACTTAGGTTTGCACCCTTGTCCAAAGCCTATGCATGAGAACAACCTAGTGAAACATGGAAACAACCTCCAAGCTATGGGACTTGAACTGTGAGGTTGAGTCTCTGGAGAAGTCTGGCTTCCTCTTACTATCAGGGTGCACCTAACTACTCTTAGAGGGGAAAAGGGAGAAGGAGAGCATGAAGCAAATCTACCTAATCTAATCTAAAGAGGTGATGCACCAAAATAGAGTGTTCAGACCAATCTCTGCCCATACATGCACTATTGAACCAGAATGAAACCAAGGATATATGCATTCAGACTTGCTTTAATCTAATAACCACATACAGATCAGAAAACCAAAATGAATGACACAAGGAAAGAGAAGATTCACTTATACATCATTCATAGGCCAAAAGAGATATAGTCATGCAGGTTATAGATATCCATAAAACACTAGTGGAGGCAAATAGTTCTTGCACTTTCACGCCAATGGCTGAAGGAGATAAGGCAGTATGTCATATAGTTCAAAGGCACAGGGGAATTTACACTAGAATTGTAGAGCAATAGTAGAGAACAATAGAGAATGATCTAACTTTAACAAAATCTACAAAAGTTGCCTTTATAGTTCAAGCATAATTGAGATCTCTTCTAGCTGAAGTGACTTCGTAGCTACCTTCCATTAACTCTTGCAGAGAACAATCAAGGGGAAATCTAATCTAGATGTGGATCTAGACACAATGATTTGGAACAAGGCCCTGAGAAGACAGAAATGGTGCCATTAATTGTCCTAGTTAGGTAGATGGGTCAAAATATGGGTGATGGATTTTTCTTCTTGTTCTGCATTCATTTCATGGTAGTTGGGATCGATCATGAAGATCAGATCGCGCAACAAACCCGATTCCTTATCATTTTTGGTGCATGAATAAGTAGGGTCAGCTTTTCAATCTATTTACGTAAGTAGGATGGATGACATGGACCAAAAAACTCATTTTATTTTGCCACCTTGCGAAATTCCTACATAGTTGACCATCTCTTTCATCACTAACTACACCAACTCCTCAAACTCCAGCTGCGATGGTTACACTAACTACCAAGCGTTAATTGTCAACCTTGGTTGGGCCTACAAGACACGTGTCACCAAGGTGCTATGTTGCTATGGTTAAAATTCTCACAGTTCTCCATAGCGAGATAGCGCCCATCGTTGATCTTTCTTAATCTGACGATCATGGAGACTTGTCATATTCCGCACTTTGCTTTTCAACTTCTGGGCCTACAAAATACTATCAACACACTTGGTATCTACTTGGCATAACCTACCATCATCCTTGAGGTTCACAAGATAACATGGGCCCACCTTGCATGTGTCACTGAGGCGCTATGTCGCTATGGTATATAGTGTACAACTTTCACTAGCACAATAATGCCAACCATAGATATTCTTGAGATTTGATGATGGAAGACTTGCAGGCTGTAGAACATATTATAAGGTTTGATCGAGCATTAAAATTATATTAACTCTGAACACTAACCATTGGCAGGTAAACATTTGAAATTTGAATCTTGGCAGGGGCGTAAAAAATGATAACAGTTCTCATGGGTGAAAAATGTACTAGCTTGGATAGCTTGTGCATTGTCACCATGATATAGTTATATCATCATGATGACATAGGCAACCCGGTAATAAAATCAATAGATATCATATCCCATTTCCACTCTGGAATAACATGTGGCTACAAAAGACCTACTAGATGTTGATTCTTTGGCTTCACTCTCTAGCACTTGAGACATAGAGCAAAAAAATTAGCAACATCATGCCTCGTCCCTACCAAAAAGTACATCTCTTTAAGATTGACATGCATCTTCTTGATGCTGGGATGTTGCAAAATACGGTGCACAATGTGCTTCTAAAAAAACCAAGGTACAAAGATCACTAGACATTGGTACATAGATATGCCCCCAAGTATCACATCATCCCATCAGACTTATGAAAATAACCTAAAAATCTCCCCTCAAGGGTATGTATAGACTCAATCTCCACCCTCACCTCCTGGTACCATGTATCACTAGGAAAGAACTCCAAGATACAACCTCACAAATATACTCCCAATGACAAAATTGATATCTCATATTGCCTCCTACTCAAGGAATCTACGATGACATTTTCTTTCCCTTTAATGTAGTGAATGTCAAAGTCATATTCACATAGAAATTCCATCTAATGATGCTATTGTGTATTTAGGTTTGGTTGAATAAAGATATACTACAAGCTCCTATGATCGCTATGAAACTCAAACTTGTGTCCCAAAATGAAATGCCTCCAATGAACAAGAGCATGCATTATGGACGCAAGTTCCAAATCATGAGTGGGGTAGTTAAACTCATGGTCCTTGAGTTTTCTAGATTCATATGAAATCACTCGACCATCTTGCATCAACACTGTACCCACACCTTCCAATGAAGCATCTATGCAAACCATAAAGTCACATACAGGATTAGGCACTGCAAGGACTAGTGCACTAGCCAAAGACTTCTTAAGAGAATTGAAATTTACCTTACACTAATTTGACCAAACATATTTCTTCCCTTTGCACTAAAGAGAAGTGATGAGATGAGCCGCATGTGAGAAATCCTTTATGAAGCGATAGAAATAACCTACCAATCCCATGAAACTATGAAACCTCCAAGACATTAGTGGGTACTGGCCAATCAATGATAGCTCAAATATTCTTTAGATCCATTGCAATACCATCACTAGTGATGATATGCCCCAAATACTTTACCTCTAACTAGAAGAATCCACATTTACCCAAGTTTCCATACAACTGATGATCTCTCAAGCACAACATCACATGGTGTAAATGGACCTCATGTTCCTCAATAGTCTTTGAATAGATCAATTTATCATCCAAGAATACAATGATACATTGATCAAGGTATGTGCAAAATACTCCATTCATCAAACTCATAAACACTAATGGCACATTGGTTAACCAAAAGGGTACAATTGTGAACTCATAATGCCCATGTCATGTATAAAAAGTGGTTTGATGAATGTCAATCTCCTAGATATTAAGTTGATGGTATCCCAACTTAAGATCAATCTTTGAGAAAACTCATGCTCCCTTCTAATTGAACAAGCCATCTATCCTTGGCAAAGGATATTGGTTCTTCATCATCACCTTATTTAGTTGCCAGTAGTCGATACATAAATGCAAAGATCCATCCTTGTTCTTCACAAAGATGACTGGTGCACCCCATTGGGATAAACTAGGATGAATATGACCCTTGGCCAATAATTCCTCCAATTGCAATCTAAGCTCACTCCACTCCTAAGTGATCATGTAGTAAGGAACTCATGAAATTGGCTCCACTCTTGGTATGAGATCGATCCAAAAATCAATGTATTGCGATGGCATACTAGGTATCTCATCATGAAACATATCTACATATACAAAAAAGAGTGGGTGATCATCAAGTGTCACCATATGAATCTGGCATTCCTCAAGATCATTGCTAGAAATAAAAAACATCTAACAACCCATTTTCACACTCTTCTTCAGCTAATTAGTTGAGATCATCCAAAGTGAGATTATTCTCTGGACTCCTAATAGTTCCACCTACCCACTTGTTCCATCAACACACTGTACCAACTTATGGTGGCAATCTATATTCAGGTAATGGATAACTAACCAATCCATGCCCAACATAATGTCATATGATCCTAGAGGAAGGATGTGAAGATCCACTATGGTGGAGAAGGTACCCAAGTTCAAACTACAACCATTGACCACAAAGTCTACAACCACTTTGGATCCCATGGCTAACTCAACGTGCCACCTATCAACTTGATGTGTTGTCACTAGCCCACATCACTATACAAGAGATGGTGAAATAAAAGAATTTGAAGCACCCAAGTCAAACAAAACTAAAGATGAAATACCACACAACGTACCAATAGCCTCAACTATAGTACCTTGATGCTTAGCTTGATGGTTATCAACCACCACAAAGACTTGATAACTCCTTCCTACATCTCCCACAATAGGCTCTGATCTAGCTATACCTCTACCAGATCCTATAGATCATTTAATAAGAAATCTCAATGCTTTATGGCTAGGCTAGCCACAAGAATAATAGTTTCTTGCAAAGCTAGAAGTAGTTCCATGACCAACCTAAGTAGTACTAGAATACAGTGCACTACCAGTACTAGAATATGGTGCACTACCCTTGATAGAGTCTTAATGACTATTGTAAGGAGGGTGATCCTACAAAGACTCTATCCATAGCTCTAGTCATCTTCTTTCTTTCCTAAGTTATCTAAAGAATATAAACCCTTGTTCCAAAACCCTTTCTACTAATTTGCACAACAATGTCCACCTCGAGAGGGTGCTAACTAGGTTTGGCCCCTTGAGGACTGAGGAGCCTATATATCCTACCCAAAGTTTGTACACTATTGCTTTGCAAGCTTGATCTACCACTAAACCCCTAGCCACATTTCTCTCAATAATTCTTTCCTTCTCCATGACAAGTGCAAGCAACCTTGGCTTGTGAACATAGACATCCCCAATGATAGAGTCACAAAGGCACCTAACAAAATATCATGTCCATAAATTGAATACTAGTCCATTTTCATATTCCCCTACTTGAGCTCATGAAATCCATCAGCATGAGCTTCACAGTATTGTGGAGAAAGGAATTTCTCCTTGAACCTCTCCTTGAAGATCTCCCAAGTGAGATCTACCACATCAATATGTATTTTCTCACTCTCCATATCCCACCAGTTAGAACCTTGTTCTCTCAACTATGTGATAGTGAAATTGTCATTCACATTGCTCGTATAAGGTAGTAAGGAGAAGTAACAGTCCATATCTAGCAATTAGGTCTTAGCCTTGAGCCTTGTCCCATGGCCATCAAATAGTGGTGGCTTGGACCTTTAAAGTTCTTGCATCATCTCTACCTAGGTGAAATCATCATCATCTTGACCATAGCCCCTCCATTGGTGCCTGCTTTGATTGGGTGGTGTACGAGAATGGTTACACTCCTCATCACACTCTTCCTCCTATGCTTAGACCTATGGGAATCTCCATGATGAGATTCCTCTCCCCTGTCATTGTCGCGTTGGTTTTCCTCTGTATGAGGTCCCAACCAAGCTAGAATCTCTTGTAGCAATGACATTAGTGCCCCAATGCAATATTGATTATTGTCACCCTATTCTCCCTCACCATCTTTCCATTCCTCCTGACAATGTTCTTCTTCATTAACATCTCATCGGTTACCACCTCAACCACTAGATCTACATGCAAGAGCCATCACTATGGAATCAACAAGATAAGGTAAGAAAAACTATCATAAGCATAAGAGTCACAAGCATGAACTACAATGAGATAACAAAATACATAACCATAAGATAGAAATACACAAACTAAAAATAATAAAATCTGATATCCTTTCTTCAAGTCTAGTAGCAATAACCCTTTTTTCTTCTTTAGCCATAGTCTTGTCTTCTTCAATTTTCTTCTTTTCTTTAGTCACTTTACATAGTCTTACTAGTTGGATTTCATGTTCTCTTTTCAGTCCTCTTATTTCTTCATTTAGGATTTTTTTCTTGTCAAGTAGATCTATAGATGCTTTGTCATTTGGATTGATTGTTCAAACAATGCATCAATCTCAACTTCTTCATATGAAGACTGTTTTATCTAAATGGAAAATTCCTTTCTCTTTTTAAGGGAATCCTTTAATTCTTGTCTTTCCTTCGCAAGTTTCTGTGGTATAAATTGGATGTCAATCACTTGATTGTCAATAACCTTGTCTAGTTTGAAAGCCTCCATCTCCAATATCTAATCTCCAAACAATTAAGCTTCTTTTAGAGAACCAAATTTTTGATACCAATTTTTTATTAATGGAGGTATAAATAGGATAAACAAGATAGTAAAAGTGGGGGGGTGGTGGGTGGTGCGAATCATAATCTTAAAAACTTGAACTTTTTACCAATTCACTCACATCTATCAGTAAATTTTTTTATAAAACTTGTAATGTAAATCTATTGTAACATATAAATATGATAAATCAATGAAAATTAAAATGAAAAACATAACACAATATTTGTTACCCAAAAACCCTCCAAGGTGAAGGTAAAATTGGGATGGGGATGACACCTAGAAATCTTCAATATTATAGTAATAAATTTAACAAGTTAAGGTTACAATGTTTGATCATAAGATATGATCTACCTTGTGAGAAGTCTACCTTGTTGAAGGATACTGTTAGGTCTCACCTTGTTAGAACATTTAATATTTACAAAAAAGTAAGGACTCTGTTAGAAGATTTACGAAGATCTATTAAGACCACTATGTTAAGAGATTTACCCTGATTTAAGTCAGTTAAAACTGCTTCAATACTTAACTCTCAATTTCCTCTGTGAGCTAATTTCAAGTCTTCTCCTTGCTAACTAATCCTCTCCTCTTATATGATATTACTTGTCTTTCCCTTTCACTTTACTGCTATGAATAGGCCACTTGCTTTATTAGATGATAAAAAAACCCTTCATTGACTTTTTATTTGATCTTGATCGTTCACTTTACTCCTTGTTTGCATGCATACACTTCTTCATTCTTGAACTTTCTCTTGTTCACACATGCATCATTCACACCTAATATAGGTTAAGATCTTCACTATTTAAAGAGTTTCATATATATTTTTCTAGATTCTTCCATAATAGAATCTCCATTTGGATTGTTGATCACACAACATAAGGATCTATGATCCATGTCATGTAAATGTTCTATAACAACCTCTGCATGTATTAAATATTCTGTAACAACCTCGGTAAGTTTTTATTTTTTTGTAACAACCTCTACAAAATTAAAATGCTCTTTCCAAGTTGGTTTGATAATAATTTTTCCTCAAACTCTATTTAATTCATAAATTTGATGTAAACTCTGCATTGCTCGATCTTTACTATTTCCTTATGCTTGACATTGTTGTTGCTTGGCATGTATTAATTTTTTGATGCTCAACATATATTGTGCTCAATACACATTAGATGAAACTTGACACTTGTATAGTTGATACTTTCTTGGTTGTTGATGAGCTTGGCTTGCATTGAAATACTTGGTGACCATACACTTACTCGACTCCTATAGAACTTGGTACATACTTTCTTATGTACATGACTTGACCTATATAGACTAACTCAGTCATAGTGATATCTATCTAACTTTGGCTTGTAAATGACTAAGTGGTTGACACTAATAGATAATAATGGTTAAAGGTACCAACAAATTACAAAACTTGACATAGAGATCCACCCTCTCCTATAAATATTGGGAATATTAAAGTTGAAGGCATTATTAGGTTTAGATTATTTGAAGTAGCCTTGAGTTATCCAACTCAAGAGTTTAAAAAATGAGCACTAATTGGTAATTTTTAGAAAATTTCTACACCAAAAGCATATTTATTAGAATATATTCATGGAGGGTGGAGGGAATGGGGTGTAGATGAAGTTTTCTACATTCATTGGTGAAAGGGTTTTTTCATAGTGATCTTTACATCTAATTCTAAGAGAAATATTGTTCACCATATTATATCATGGTTTTTTAAAGGGTTGGTTCGTATGTACTCATATTGGGCACCCAAATTTTGAGCCTTTTAAAGCTTGTGTTTTATTTTTTCATTTTGGATTTAAATGCATTTTTACCTCTTGAATACAAGAAAATAAAGTTGATATAAATCATAGCTAATCAAATGGTAATTATTTGACCCAAGATTCCACCCATTTTGAGTATATTGAATTTTGAGTTCTCTTTAGTGTCATTTTGGACACTTATAAGCCATTCCATCATCTATTTTTCTTCATTCCAAATTTAAAATTTGGCAAAAAAATATTATTTTGGAAAATTACAACACACATACACCTACAATGTTTGAAACCATGAGAATAAGTGATATCAACCATTTTTGGAGGAGAATAAATATAGATATACCACTTGTGTTGATTATTGGTTGGTGGTTCCCTAGGCTTCCTATCATTTTCTCCTCCCTTAGAAATTATAATTTATCCATGACTAATTTGGTTTAGTAGCCACTTTTTCTGACAGATGAACACTGATAGGACATCTAATCCATCTAACACTTCTCCTTGGTTATTGGAATTTTTTTCTTAAAGATTCAATTTCTTACCACATGTCTTTACCAAAAGGAAACTATTTTCCATGATATGTCAATGTTGCATCCAACAATTACTCATTTATACCTAATTTATGAACATCTATTGCAAAACCTCCTTTATTTCTTCCTCCTTCTCCTTCACATTTCAATTAACAATTTCCACTCCTCAAAATTTGAAGAAGGGAAGATATGCCTATACACACTTATTTTCACACTTTTCATAGTAATATCATTTAGGTTTTTAAAAATTCCCCTTCTACTGATATCCCATTGAGGGATGACTCCCATTCTCAATGGATTATGTTCTTCCTCTTTAGTCAAACTTCCTATTGGTGCATAAGCCCTTGAGCCATAACCAATAAATAGGTTTATCCCAATCTTGTTTGTTTAAGAAGAGTGTCATTTTTACTTCTTTACATCATAAAGTTCAATTTTCTCTACATCTTTTACCCTTAGCCTCTCACCCTATTAATACATCTCAAGATAAGAACATATAAGTATCCCTTAAATCTTATTTGACACATGTTGCAAATCGTGTAGAATGCTCAAAATCAAGCCTTGTGTTTCTTTCCTCACCATTACCTTTAGTAGAGGCCATATAATCATTACTTTATTCTACGCTACACCTCTCTTCTAGAAGTTATTGATCATATGAAAAATTTCATAAGGAAGGAGATTGGAGTTTCAATGGAAAATACTTATTATTTTGATTTAAGGGATAGGAGTCACCCTGATAAATCTTGCCACTAGTTTTCCTTGTACAAAAAAGTCTTACTCAACATATGTATTTTCTTTGAGATTATTGATATTCTCTAGTTAAAGTAGATAATCAAGAGTATCCTGCTGGGAGACTTTTAATTTAAGTGGAAGAAGAGAATATTGATAGGATAGCTAAGGAAATATTTCAAGAAATACCTTTCCAATTTTTGGTAAGGGAGACTTTGATGCACAAACCTTATGACAAAAGATTTGAAATGAAATAGAGAATTTTAGTGTCAAAATCTTTTGATTAAAAAAAAAAACATTATCCATTCATTAGTCACCTATGTCACTATATTATCTTATTCTTACATCATAAATGATAAAATAGAGAGCAATAGATTTTAAGATTGAAAAGATAAATTCAAAAAATGATGTAGGTGTATGCGATAAAATTAGTGTGCTAAGAATACAAAGAATAAACTAAGCATTCATGAACTAATAACAAAGAAAACAAATAGATTGACCAAAAATGAAACCAAATAATAGAACATGCAAACCTTTTATCTTTGTAACTTCCTTGATGTGTAGACATGGTCATAATTATGGATGTGTGCTCGATTGTATGCTCGATGCTTCAACAATGAATGATTGTACATGGATGCATGTAAACTTGAATATTGCCAAATAGAACTTTGAAAGTAATTAGCTCTCAAATGGTATAATAGTTCTACTTAGAAGGTAGATGATTTGAGAGGAGCAAAGGGTTCAATTTATTGGAAATTGGGTGAGGAGGAGATAAGAATTTCTGATGGATATTTTAACTTAGTGAGGTGTGAGATAGACTTCAATTTATTGTTATAGGTGGAGGAGATAGACTTATGTGTTTTAAGGTGGATAAGGGAGATGTGGCATGAGAGTGGACTTGGGCTTGAGTTAGAGGGAATAAATCATGCCTTAATTTATCCAAGTGATCTCAAGAGGGATTTTAGGATTGGAAGAAAAGGTGATGTGTTTTAGTTAGGGTGAGTGAGATGGATTAGTTAAATGGAGGATGTAGGAGGTGGGTGGTGTTGGTATTTTAAAACATAATGGTTCAAATTATCCCAATGAGAATAGAATACATCTAGGGGTAGATACTTCCCATCTACAACGTATCCTTTCAAACACTAGGCCAACTATAAGGCTAGACCATTCTTCTACTTTAGGCTCTACAAAACCTAGGTAGGTGGACCTATAGATTCTTCATATGGTACCAGTGTTAAAAGAATAAAATTGAATCTAAAAAAATCAAATAAAACCCTTATTTCTCCTATACTTATGCAATAACAAAGATGTGTAGTATCAAATTGAAAATCCTATGAAATCCACAAGCTAAGTGAGGGTAACACTTTTCAGCTCTTCAACATGAATGGGAAAATATTTTGATTAATGATGTTGAATATCAACACAACCCAAGTATGCAACAATAAACTCATGCAATCTCCCAGTTGATCAGTCCCTTATCCATTGGGTATAAGATAAGTCAAAACATACACATGGATACCTAAAATATACTCATATATTCAGATATTTGATCTATCCATTCACCTTTTAAATAGACATCCATCTTCATAAAACCTCTAATACTTATTGTAATATCCTCTTGGTGAAATCTACAACCTTTTCAAGGTAAATAAGCATTTAATTGGTTCTTTGTTCCAATAAAACTGAACATGCAATCTTAAGGGATTGCAAATGAGTTTAAGCTTTTTATTCTTATAAACAAAATGTTGTAGGCAATAGAGGAAGGAGACATGAATTAGAATGAAACTAAGAAAATGAATCTTTATATTAATCTCCTTGAAACCAATACATCATATGTTTTCAAAAATTAGAGTATACACAACAAATGACTATATTAACTAGCTGCTTACAAGAAACTACAATTGTTGTTCATAACAAAGAAATATGCTAAAGAAAAAATGGTGGAAATATAGTTCTAGATCCAACCTCATGGAATCATAGACCAACTACAACCAACATTATATCATTGAAATGAAAAATATCAAAAACTAGAACTAACCTTGGTATTATAGCCATCAAATTTTTTCTTCAGAGGAACCCCTATAATGAGAGAGAAAGGGAAGTATATAGGAAAGGAATGAAATCCTTGATCTAATATGGAAATGACATGTGTCCACTTGAATCTTCATTCCTTGTTGTTCTAAAGAATCTATCTTCTCTCTATAATCAAAGTCATAAGGGAATCTCATCATTGTATCTCAACTAACTCAAAATATCTCCTACAAAAACATTAGATATGCATCTAAAATGCTAATAAATCATCTACTAAACTGATTTAGAGGTGAAAAAATCCATCCTTAACTGCATCCCTACTACCTCTGGCATTCACCTCATTCACCACTTTACCAAAAAATAGATCTAAACTACATTAACTGAATGAGGTTGAAAAACATGCACCTGAGATAAAACCCTAAATAAGTCAAACAAATCGCTTCCAGTGCAAAAGAAAAACCTCAAATATATAAAGTTCATTCTCTCTTAGTTCCAATGATATATGATAGTCATATATCTACTTATTAGAGGTGGCCAAAGGATTAAATTGAAAAATAGACTCCTTGACTACCTTACAAGTTTGCATTTTACAAATATTTCACCTTTTTCTATAGTTAAAACTTTAGTATATAACATTCTTGATCTAAAACATTCTTGTACGTGCCCTTTTGAAGGAAATAGTAAAATATTTAAATTTCTATACTTTTGGAATTTCCCTCTTGTTTCTCAATCTAGGTCAACCTACTTTGACTAGTCTTGGCATGTGTTAACACACCATTGGTCAAATTCTACATCATCACTTTCCACTAGGTGCCACATGGTATTCTCTAATTGGTTGAGTAGTTTTCCACATGGTAGTCTCCTATTGGATCCCTTCTATATGGTCACTGCCACATCATCCGCTTGCTAACCCCTCGCCATGTCATTACCATGTGGCACCTCCTAATTTGCTAAAAACCTACCCTTGCCATGTCATCAATGACCCAAGCCTACTACCACATGGTAGCAAGGTGCTTCCTTGCATTCTCTTATGGTTGAGCAACTTCACAATGTGGGGAAGCATTGACCGTCAGATGCGACACATGTCACAATCTAGAGCCTCCAAATTTTTAATTTCGATATCATCTCTAACCTCAAACTTTATGCAAGGTGTCTCATTGTAATTTGTCCAACTAGCATGATGTGACATGTTGTAGTTGGTCAAATTGGTCCAGTCATGCTAACATAATCTCCACCTCATTGTCCATGTCTTCCTATTTGGTCAAAAAAACTTCATGTGCACTCTAGCCAACCAGGTGGGCCCCTCACATGAGTTTTCTTATGGCTTCAAAAACCAAATTTCTTAAAGACATTTAAATATTATGTTCTCATGTTTATAAAAGTATATGAGATGCCTCCCATCACCAATGGGGGACTAAAACTATAAAAATATCCTCACTACAAAAGGCACCCGACTACCATAGAGTTTTATTGGTGTATCCTTCTATAAATATGGATGCTTTCTAATTCATGATACAAGGTCAGTCGACTGTCATTCCCTTTATCCACAATTCTCAAATACTAGCATTTCTATTTGTCATAGCTTCAAACCATTCAAATTCCCCTTTGCATGTTGAACACATTGTTTCATTTGAAAACAAATGGAATTAGAGGTTTTGGGAAAGGGAGCATGCTATAACCATCTTTGTGAATTCATTTCAAGCTAATAGAATTCAAAATAGTGAAAAGAGATGCAAAATAAAGGTTGCCCTTTGGTTGATTTAAAATCCACCACTAACTACTTCCAAAATATCGGTCACTCTTCTCACACATGAAAACATGAAACTCAAAATATTTGACCTCCAAACTAGTTCGGCTACTATGATTCACTCATGCCTTACTAATGACAATCCTTGAGAAATTAGAAGGAGAATGTGTGCAATGCGTAGTGTCTTCTCTCCCTTATGTTGTCGATTGCTCTTTGAATTATGTCATTGTTCACTTGATGGTCATCCATTCAATTGTATAAGGATGACACGTGGCTATCATAATGGGTTTACTTGAGATCTCAAGCTAAAATGAAATCATGTTTATTTAAGAATTGGATTACTACTCCAAACTCCTTATATGTGGATTGGCACATCCTCTGTTCTATGACTAACTCATGCCTCCTAGAGTTCCTTCATTTCTCTTATCATGAATGGATGAGTGATTGGAATTAAAAAGGTAATGTGCCACTTATGAGAACCCTACCAGACATGTCCTTCAACTTTCACAATACTTCACCATGCTTCTCCCGTGGCAAGAAATCATTAAATATTTAATAAGACTAGTTTTCCATAAATGTTCCAATAAAATATCCATGACTGATGTGATGTCTAATAAAAGAAAATCTTTAAATCTCCTCTTAATCAATATCCCTATGAAACATCCCCTTGGAAATAAAACATGTTGGCAAAAACATACACATTTTGGTTCCATCTCCTTGATATAGAATTCATGAAACAATATCTTATAGTAGACATTTCAATCATGTGTTTCAAATAAATGGTCATTTGCTGAGATGGAACTTTAAAATGAGTATGAGAATTGATGCTCAATTCTATCCTTTATTACTCTCTATGTATAAGGACACATAATTTGACATTGAATGACAATGTTCATGAAACAAACATTTAATGATTATAATTTTTATAATAAATTATAAAAAAACTCCAATCCCCAATACCTTAATAGTCTGCTGAAATCAGTCAGGCTCCAGAGTAGGTCCGACTTTTTTTTTTTAAACTTAAACAACTGACTCTTCAGAATTATCCAATTGAACCTATCATACTTATGAAAATTAAATTTGAATGTTGAAACATCAATTAAAACTCAATCTGCCATTTCCTACAAATCATAACTTTCATGCTACGGGTTCCTTTGACTAGCTTTAAAAACTAACAAAAACACCTAACTAAGCTTTGAAATTAGACACACTGATTCTTGATTCCAAATTCTATTACCATATCAGATCTCATGTAATGAAGAGACCTGGATCAAAAGATATTGATTGTCAAAGTTTTCTTCTTAGAACTACCTGCAAGCAAACATGTTAGAAAATCATAAATCACATTTAGTTTTGGCTTTGGAAATAGGTCAAACTAACACTTGGGGGCATGAAAATTGGGACATTGGTTCACTATCACAAGGAGAGTACTAATCTATGATTTGGGCTTATAAATAATAACTAGACAAGTTTGGAAAATGGTCAAAGTGGGCTACTCAAAATTGCAGAATTGGGAACACTGGCAGATAAACGATTTTCACAAATAGAATGGACCTAGGAAAGTGTGCAAACAAATTTGTCAAGACTTGAAGACTAGCACAATTAAAGAGTTTATAGAGTAGAAAACAATGGTACAATCCATTTGGTTTAGTAATCATGAATTTAGAGTTATGACATCCCAAACAAGGGTACTAATCAATATGTATTTCTCGACACCAATAAAACTTTACAAATTGTATTTGGAATTGCATTTGAAAATTGATCAAACGGATTCATCATAGGCTCAAATTGGAACATAAAAAGTCTCTGACCTCTAGAATGAAATGCAAAAGGATTTTTCTCATTTTGGTCAATTGAGTCAAAGTTACACTTGGTCAAATAGGGCCTCCCAGAATTCTAAACAAATTACATCAGCATGACAACAGTAAATAACCAACTTTGAGAGATTCAAAACCTAGTCAAAACATGCCAAAATGACTTAAAATTTGAAACTTAAGTTCTTTGATATGCAAATTAACACTTCCAAAGTAGTGAGTCATGAAACATGACTAGGTGCAAGATATTCAAATGCAAAATAGGCTACCTATCATTGTTTGACACTTAGGCAAAAATGTAGATTTGAACATTGCTCAAAACAAAACTTCATGGAATGACTCAGAATGGTAATATATCTTCATGGGATGAATGGAAAAACTAAATGCAAGGTGTTAGAAACATTAAAAATCTCTTAGGCCTAAAAGGACAATCGGGTACACATGCATTAAATGCACTTATAGGACTCAATTTTTAGGACAATACTCAAAATCAGGGCTTCAATTTTGAGTCCCAATAGGTGGATTTATTAGAGAAAAAGGTTAGTGGGTGAGCTTACTTAAATAAATAAATTATTTAATAGAAAGGGAGATTATTGGTGTATGGCATTTAATTAAATACATGAATTATTTAATTAAAAGATCAATAATTGGTGTATGAGATTTAATTGAATAAATGAATTATTTAATTAAAAGAGGAATATTTGGTGTATGAGATTTAATTGAATAAATGCATTATTTAATTAAAAGAGGAATATTTGGTGCATGAGATTTAATTAAATAAATGAATTATTTAATTAAAAGAGGAATATTTCGTGCATGAGTTTTAGTTAATTAAATGAATTATTTAATTAAAAGTGGAATTATTGGTGCATGACTTGAGTTTGGGTAATTGTTGGTTTAGAGGATGAGTTTGTGGATGGATGGATTTAATTAATTAAATAGAGAGGGATTTTGGAGATTAAATTAAATGGATTTTGCATTTATTTAATTTAATTAAGGAAGGGGATTTTAATAATAAATTAAAATATTGGTTGTTTTTTAATTTATTAATTTTACTTTAATTAACTAAATAAATTTATTAACTAGGGGATATCGCTAAAATAATAAAATATTAAATATTTAGTTAAAATAATATACTTTAGAAGATGAATAAATTTGTTTACAAATTTATGTGATTAGATTTGGGTGTCTACATTTTTCTTGTCTTTGATATAGTGTTGGTACAACACTATTTTGTAGACATTTTTGAATAATAGACAACATGAAGAAGGTTTTAAAGAAACTAGGTTTTCCTAGTCTTGATAGAAGATTGTAATGCATGATGCCCCCTTAAGAAGGTAGCAAAGAGAGAAAATGAGAATAGATGTCATCTTAAAAAGTTAAAAAATTGGTGTGAGATGGAGGATACACAAAGAATGAAAGAAGTTTAAAAGTGGTTCATACTCTCACTATAGGAGTACAAGACAAGGGGGCATTAGTTGTACAAATCAAAAAAAATTGTGAGATAGGATGGAGGGAAGGAGGGATACACTAGTACATTGCACTCAAATTTTGACCAAGATTTTTGACCAAGCCCTAAATGGGCTTCTTCAATACATTTTTTTTGAATTTTTTCCTAGGTTGGTCAAAATTTTGACCAACTTAGGGTTTCCCAATTTGGTCAAAATTTTGACCAAATTGGGTCCATAATAAAGTGAAAGACATGATTTGGGCATTGTGTGTTTGGGTTATGTTGTTATTTGGGCGTTGTGTGTTTTTGGTGTTAGTCTCTAGTAGCATGAGAGCCTTTGAAAGGTTAGTAAAAGATAATAATGTATAAGAAAGGCTTGATCCATCCATGTTTCTTGTTCAAATTTCTTTTTTTAAATTTGTAACTTTGAAACTTCATGTTTCCACATTTGAATTTGTTATGAACATTGTGGTTTAAGACTAGTCATGTAAATTCTCTGGCATCAACCAACCTTTGGAGGAAAGTTCCCATTGAGATGCTCAATTAAACTAAGAATAGATGGGTGACTAGAGTGGAGGGGTGACTCTTCTCATATCAATGCACATTATGATCACACAATCCTTGCATATCACTGGATGCATCCCCAATACATATCCAATGAAGGCTCAAAGCATACCAAACGAATCCTATTTTTACCATCCCCACTCATTTATTTTATTTCTCCTTTTCTTTTTAAAACACTCCATTGAGTCTAGATTTTCAAACCCTCTGGCTTGCTCAATGAAGATGTGCTGCCCTAAAATGTTAAGCTGGGCTCTTATATATAAATTGAGCACCATCTTGGCCCACAAGGAACATGCAGTCCTTGTAAAACTTAGAATTTTGAACCTTTCTTACAACTGAAGCTTCTCCTTAGAACTATGAAAAATACCCAAAATTTCCAAACCAAATACTAGGGAAGCTGAATCTGACATGTTTTTGATATTTTTGAAATGTTCTTGAAATTGGTTTTTAGCAAGCCTGTCTACTTCACATTGAGCTTAATCTTCCCTTCCCAATGCCAACATCCTCTTCATCCAATATCTTTAACACTATTCCTTGAGAATATTCCCTAGCATTGGTCCCACTCATCCACACAAATGCTCAAAATAAAAAATGTTCCTTCTAGATTTCAAAGTGCATAGCTTCCCAAATCTTTAAGTTTTAGTGCTACAAGATTGATATATAAATCTACTTGAATTACAGCTTCTCAATAGTTCATAAAACAACAATTTAGGACTACCATAAATATTAAGTAAGAAAAACCTCCACTAACACTTGCATTCATGTATTTAAGTTATCAGTCAAATAAATCCCCTTGAATATTGAACCTTAGATTAAAATAGATAATGAAGTACAAAATTCAAGTATCTTCTCTCTAGTTTCTATGAAATAACATCTTACAACCATGAATTGCTAAGAATGAACTAGGCATGTATTAAATATCATAGGCAAGTCCAATATTTTTCATATATACCATTTTAAGAAAATAGAGAACAAAGGTCAAAATTCCTATATATTCCAATTCTAAAGAAATATAGTATATATTGATATAACCACTTACTAAAGTTTTAGAATAGAAAATCTTAACATATAAAAAACATCAAAAGTAACAAGATAGTAGATAAAAAATGAATAGCTAGACCTCTAAGAGTATAACCAAATGTAAAATGTAAATAAAACATAATAGCTCTAGCTAAACAAATAACCTGACAACAAACTTAAATTTGATCAAGCATAGGCATGCAATTTTAGTGCATACAACATAATTGTTATAAAGTCTTGATGCATAAATTTTATCAAGTCATCAGACAAAAAAGAATAGAGAAATGCCCACCTGAAGGTCTAAACATTGTTCCCATTCTATTTCATCGAGTTCTCCACATCAATACTAGAATTAACACAATTGAATTTCTATATTTTATGCTCCCATTCAGAGCCCATTTTCCTCTTCTTATAACTATTGTCTTCTTCAAAATATTTGAACATTGGCACCCATATATTGGACCCTGAACCTCCTCTTCTCTTCTTTATATAGAGGCTAGCTATTGAAGGAGAGGACGAAGATGATAGTGAGGAAGGAGAAACAAGAAATAGATGTACATCCATCAATGAGCCTATATTGTTAGACTACTTTTACTGCAATAACCCACTTATTATTGACATCACAACTTAACATTGACTGCTAATCAATCCTTGTAGAAACAAGTAATTGCAACCTTGAATAACATGACTCCTATTGGAGTTCAAACGAATTTTCCTCTACCAAACATGTAGGATTCCACATGTGTCATAGGAGAAAAGAGTTTCCTCTCTACTCCAATTGCCTCCACTATCACACAAGAATAGTTCAAGAATAGAGGCAAAAATTACTAAACACCTACACCATTCTCTATATCATCCCTTTATTGATGCTCCCTCTCCTATAACACTACATTAATGTCACTCAAAAAATACCTGTATCAATCGATTAAAAATAGATTTTTCCTAAAAGGACTGAATCAATTATGACTAGTTGTTGCACTATAGATTTTAGCATTGATTGTTGAAGGGTCAACAAGATGGCTTTTTTTGTTGGCAAGCAAGAATTTTTTAGGGATTTTCTTATTGATTTTCTCATTTGGAAAATGGATTTTCTCTTGCATTAGAAAATTTTGTAGTAGGAGTGGGTCATCTTTTCAGCATTCATCTTCGAGGAGCTTACCCATTCTTGAAGTAACTATTACATAACCACCTCTTACAAAACTATCTCTTTCAGAATTACAAAACAAACCTATAGGTTTAGATCATTAATTATGGGAGTTGAAAAGATGATGATTTGATCATAACTTTAACAAGGTGTTGGAGTTCTTTCTTGTAAAGAACATATCAAGTAGATTTAAACCTGATACAAAGAAACAAAGACTAGGGACAAGCCTAAGGATGAGCTAAATCCTATGTTCAACAAGGCTACATCTTAGTTCTAGACCAATTAATAGAGTCATCAAGACTCACTTCACTTTAGGCTCTACTAAGCCAAGGTGAGAAAACCTAAGGGATACCATCTTATTGACTTGATACTCTTCTATGCAAGACTATCCCCTATAGCAAAAATGGTCCATATTCTTCTTCAATTTGCTAACAATTTTCTTAATTAAAGAAGCCAACTACAATCAAAGAAAGAAACAAAAAATAAGCTATGACCCACAATTATATCTCTTCAATACATAAAATGGGAAATTGATATTCATTTAAAGATTTGATTTTCTCAGCATAACCCAGGTATGCAACAATAGAGAACATGTATCCTTGAAGCTGACCAGTCCCTTATCCATTGGGCACCAACTAAACCTTCACATACAGATGGATACCTAAAGTATACTCATATATTCAGATATCTGATCTATCTATTTGACTTCCAAACAAACATTAATCTTCATGACAACTCTCATACTTATGGTAATATCCTCCTGGTGTAACCCACAACCCTATCAGTATAAACAAGCATTTACTTGGCTTCTTTGTTCCAACAAAAAGTTTATCCTAACATACAATTTGAAAGGATTGCAACTGAGTTCAAGCTCTTAGTTCTTAAACACAAAAGATTGTAAATAATAGAAGAAGGAGATGAGAATTAGAATGAAACTAAAGAAATTAAGCTCTTGCATTAATTTCCTTGAAACCAACACATCATCTGCATATCAAAATTCATAAAATACACAAAGAACTAATTGTGACATATGAATACTTCAAAATAAATACAATACTGATGTTCATATTAGAGGAACACTGGGAAAATTGGTCTCACAATACTCAAAAAACTCCAAAATATTGGAACCCTTTACAATGAGAAGACAAGGAAGATATATAGGAGAGAAGATATTCAGGAAATATAATTTGGAAATGACATCTGTCCCACTGAGAATGTCTTCAATCTAAAGTTGCTAAAATTGATCATCCTTCAACTACCTACAATTGAACTCATAAATGATGCCAAAATATCTGATATAATTCCACTTTAATAATCTGTAAAATATCCTATGGAGAAAATATCAGGATTGCATTATAAACTATACTAGAACTTCAAAATCTGATTTTTACTTGTCATATTAGTTTTGCTGTGAAATTCACTTGTATTTCTAGCAAGAATACAATTGCTTCCACCACCTTCAAAAACATTCAATTCATCCTTCAAATTACTGGAGAAGTCAAATCAGATGAAAATATATCTATATTTGATTTCAATTTCATCTGCAACACCTACACAAAATCTAACTTCAAAAATGAAAAATTCACTCTTTTTCGATTTTGATGATATATTACACTATATATTTTGGACGAAAAATACCCCCTTGAAACCATTTTGAAAAATATGCCTCCCAGACTGAACAAAGCATATTTAAAATTGAATTTTTTTAAAAAGCTCATATAGTCAAACTATTCAAATATTTCAATTTTAAAATCTAAGCATTGGAGAATCATTTGAAATTTGATTTTTAAATCATTTTCTTCTTTCTCTCCTCCCCCTTTGCCACATATTGATCTCAGATTTGCTACTCATCACTCTAACAGGCCCCTTGATGACTGGGGACACGTGTCATCAAATCACTACCTCACTATGCATAGCTTTCACACCTCTTTCTATAGTGAGTTAGCAAGTATCATCGATTTATGCTTGATTTGATGATTTAGAATCATTGACATGTTCTATGCATGGGGGTGGGTCCAAGATACTATTTTCGTTGAGCTGGCCTAACATGTTGGCACACATATACATTATTTAATTTCCAATTACATCATTTTTCCTTGACTCTTCCATTTTTGTCATTTTCAGGCATGTCGCTACCTTGCTACTAGCGGGAATCACAAACTTCTAGTCTATAAATGCTAAGTAGGATACCAGCGTGTCATTTAATCTGCACAACTTATTTTTGACGAATCACTTGTTCAGGGCCCATCTCTTTTAAAATTTCCATTACATCACAACCTTCTAACTAGTTGCTACCTCGCTACTAGAAAAACACAAACTTCTCGGCTAGCAAGATAGTAACTCTTGATGGATTCATAATTTTGGTGACAGAGAACACAAAACACATTGATTGAAAATTCATCAATCAATATTGGTGTCAGAGAAGGTCGTCACACATATTTATGAACTTGCATGAGAATTTTCGTGATCACATTAGTTTTTTTTTAAAAAGAGGTTGCCACTTCCTTTAAAATTTGGGCACTCGCTATGTCGCTACCGGTAGGTCGCATAGATTTTTTGATAGCGACTTAGCGAGTCACCAGAGAAACCTCAATTCTGGTGACACCATTTTTGAATTACTCCTCATGCACCCTTTCTGACACTGACAATCCTAGGAGATAGCACATGACCCTAATGCACCCTTTTCCATTGCCAAACTTCATTCTTCAGTACCGTAACAAAGTTCTCTAATGGTCGCTACGTCGCTATAGGAAACAACCTCGCAACTTTTTATAATGAGTACACAACATTCATTAATCCTAAGAAGATCCAACGATGGGATAAGATTTTTCAAAAGGACTCAACAATGACCTCGACATAGGTGAGAAAGAATATTTAGTTTTTGTTAAGACTTTCACGCCAGAATAAGATTTAAAAGGTAAGACCTAGGGTTTTACACAATTTTTAAAAGATATCAGAAATACAAGACCAAAACCCTAAACCCCTAGAACTTAACAAAAGAACTCACATCTAATTTTTTCACCATGATTCTAAGAAAAAATAATATGTAAAATTTAGACTAATAGTGGCTCTATCTAGGGATGATAGACTACTTGAGTCTATGCAAGAATTTAGAATCTTTGGGAGAGTAGACCACACACTTGGTATAAAAATTACACCTTCTTTAGAAAGCACAGAAAAACACATAGAAATAAGAAGCTAGACACCAAACTATTTAGAGAGACTATTTACAGGGATTTACAAAATATATAGAATGTACAGGAAAACCAAGAACCCTAAAACTATTGTTCATGGAAAATAAATACTTTTTAAGAGAAGTACCTCTTCAAGAATTGTCCATGAACTGGAAATTCTAGAATACCTCTAGTTAAATCCTTCAGAAAATATGAATCTTCTCCATTTTTATCACAAATGTTATATGGGCCAAGCCAGATTGGGTCAAATTTACCATGCTTTCCTTTATCTTCCACCCTAGAATTCCACATCAGTACCATGTCACCTATTTCAAATTTCCTTTCAATGGCTTTTTTGTCATATAAGTGCTTCATTTGTGATTGTAACTTGACATTTTGAATAGAAGACTCTCTCCTTGCTTCTTCTAGTTGCAAAATATCATCCATTTTGAGTTGTATCTCATCAATGATGTCATCTTCATATAGTTGAACAAATTTATACATATCCTTTAGGCTATTTTTTGGAAGTCTGGCTTGTATACCATAAACCAGATCAAATGGGGCACATCCAATGGCCTTCTTCATAGTAACCCTGTTAGCCCATAGAGCTAATGGCAACTTTGAATCCCACGCCTTCTTGTTTTCCCCTAGAATTCTTTTGATAACCTTTAGTATATTATTATTTCTTGATTCTTCCTAATCATTCCCTTGAGGATGATAGGGTGATGATGTGTACTTTGTAATGCCATATTTTTTACAAAAAAATTCATATTCCTCTGATCTGAAACACATAACATTATCTATTACAATCTTCTGTGGGCATCCAAATTTGGTCACAATATTATTTAAAATAAAATTAATCACCACCTTACTTGTTGCATTCTTAGTAGGGACTGCCTCAACCCACTTGGTGAAATAATCAGTGGCTACTAAGATCCATGAATGACCCCCACTGGATTTATTTGTGATCTCACCTATAAAATCAATTCCCCATTGTTGAAAAGGTGCTTGCACTTCAACTGGTCTTAATGGAAAATTCCCAAAGAATTTTAACTTCCAACTAAACCTTTGACAAGCATCACAAACCTTTATGAACTCATGAGTATCTTTGAAGAGTGTAGGCCACCAAAAACTAGCTCTCAAGATTTTATGGGTAGTAGTTTTTGCCATATAGTGACCACCACATACACCTCCATGCATTTCTTTTAGGATCCTTTTAGATTCAATTTCATCTACACACTTCAAGTACCCCTTCCATATTCCTCCACCATAATTGACCTTGCACTATAACATACCTTATAGCCTATAACTTGAGGGATCTTTTCTAATTATCTATTAGCTTTGATGGAGATTTCATTTTTTGTAAATAATAAATTATGTCTTTGTACCAATCAAAGATATCCATATCACAAAGATTCTCCCTGAAAATATTATCAAGTTGATTAATTTGATTTTCCTCTAGGTTAGCTTTTTTCATCAACTTGGCCAAACCTTGACCCCTGACCAATTTAGTAATCAGAATATCAATGTTAAACTCTTGTATCCTATTAATCCATCTACATCTTTTGCTAGATACCTCTTGCTGTGAAAAGATGTCCTTCATGGCAATAGTAGGAACAAAAGCAATGAAAATAGCTCCCATTAAGTAACATCTAAAAGCCTTAACTCCTTTCACCAGTGCATATGCTTGTTTCCCATTGATGTCATACTTAAGCTCTGTTGCTTGCAAAGACTTGCTAAAGAATGCAATAGGTTGCTCATAACCCTCCTCATTTTTATGTAACAGTACTGCAGCAACAGTGTGAAATGAGTCAATAGAAAATGTGGGCATTGGTTTGTCATAATTTGGAGCTCTAAAAATAGGGGCATCTTTAATGGCTTGCCTAATCTTTTGAAATGCAATTCTGGGCTCACTATCCCATTTTATCTCAAATCCTTTCTTTAGCATTCTTGATATAGGCCTCCTAACCTCTACAAAATTTGTCACAAATCTCCTAAGAAAATTGATCTATCCAAAGAATGACTGAATGCCTTTAACACTCTTGGGTTTTTGAATCCTATCTATTGCTTCTACCCTTTCAAGGTCAATCCTTACTCCATGCTTGCCAACTAGATGTCCTAATAATTTTCCTTCAGTGACACCAAAGTTACATTTCCTTGGATTTAAAGATATTCCATATTTAAGGGACCTAATAAATACCTTTTCTAAGTGCATACAATGATCATTTTCATCCTTGGAGTAAGTAGTAAGGTCAACCTAATATACAACTAGAAATTTTTCAATAATATCAGCGAAAGCTACATCCATGGCCATTTGAAAAGTAGCCCCAGCATTGGTAAGCCCAAATGGCATCCTGACATAAACATAAGTACCCCATGGAGTAGTGAAAGCAGTCATAAACTATTTTGATTCTTTCGCAACTACTTGATTATATCCTGAAAACCCATCCATCATGGACATCAATTGTGAACCAGTGATTCTTTACAACATGGCTTCCATGTTGGGTAAACCATAATTATCTTTTAAGGAAGATATGTTTAGATTCCTGAAATCAACACATAACCTTATATCTCCATTTTTCTTCCTAACAGGAACCAAATTGGATACCCAAGAAGAATTTCTAATAGGTTTTATAATCCCAGCATCTCTTAACTTGATCAATTCTTCTTGCATTTTGGGGGCCAAGGTTGGGTTTATTGGCCTTTATTTTTGTCTGAAAGGCTTAGCATATAGTTTCAAAGGGACTTCATGTTGAAAGAGATCTTCTCTATAGGCATTTAGATCAGCATATGACCATGTAAACACATGTCTATACTTCCTTAGCAGGTTTATTAGATCTTTCCTAATTTTAGGAGGCAATTTCTTACCAATATATACCTTTTTAGGTGTTTCTTGGGTTCCCAAGTTCACCTCTTCTAAATCCTTGGCATTATATCCATTAGTGTCCATTTGTGACCTATCTTGGTTGTCAAAAATAGTTTCTAAAACAACTAGACCCTTAGGGATTTTATTTGTCTTCAATTGCACAACTTCCTGCCCAAAAATAGTATCTTTTCCATCTACATTTTCTACATAAGCTGGACAATCGATTTCTTGTCCTGACAACATATGCTCACAATTCAAAGATCTCAGAATATCCTTATCATCTTCAAACACTTGCCAATTCTGAACATTATCAGGGACAGAAGGTCTAGTTTGAATCTCAATTTTAGACACACCAGCAAATGTGATATCATCAAGTTTTATTGCTATGTTTTCTAGTAAATCTTCCATTTTATTATTTGTCCTATCTTTCCAAATTATCCCAAATGCATCAAAACATTTAATCATGTCCCACACTACATTTCTATACTATTTTAATCTTTTATTCTTTGACACATAAGCATTTCTTACTTGGGATACCACCAATTCAGAATCTCCTACAACATGTAAACACTTTATCCCATGCTTATGAGCTAATCTAAGACCTAACAACAAAGCCTCATATTCTACTATATTGTTAGTACAAGGGAAACTTAAAGTAAATGAGAATTTGTATGTTACCTCTGCTGGAGATATTAGCAAAATGCCTACACTGAATCCATCTTTGTAGCATGGACCATCAAAAAACATAGTCCATAGATCCCCCTTGTCTATTTTTGTGTCAACTTCCATTTCCATCTGAGATTTAGGCTTAGATTTTTTCAAAGTCAGGACCTTAGCTCTGAACACATTAATATCTGTATCCACAAAATTTTTCATGTTGTCTCCTACATCTTCTTCTATCATGTATTTACTCTTAGGCTTCCTATTGACCTTTATCAAATTCCCCTCAATATTAAAAGTAGCAAATGAAAAATCACACTATAGACTCCCACCCATAGCAGCACTCCACTTTCTTGATAATAACATGCAATATTGAGGTGGAATATCAACAACCAATACACTCATAGTAAGTTCTTTGTTAGGGTAGACTATTAATTTATATGGCAAAGAGTTTATAGTGCCTATGACTATCACTTCTCTTTTATCCATAACATAACATCTTCCTTGAGTAGTATCCACCTTTAAGCCTAATTCCTTCATTATTTCAAAAGGCATCACAGTGTTGGAAGCACCAGAATCAATCATGCAGTTTTTTAATATTTTACCATTTACTATAATGCTTAAGAAAAATGGTTCAACATTTCCCAAAAACTGATTTACAGAATTATCCAAAAACATTTGAGAAATTTGAGACACAACTCCTTCAACTTCATTACCCTTTACCTTTTCTTTGCTACTTTCTTTGGGACTATGAGTTTCATTACAATCCTGACTTACTTTTACATCAGTATTTCCCAACCATTCTATAGCCTTATTTTGGTGCTCAAGAATTCTTAGAAATTTAGACAAAGGAACCTTAATAGTAATATAAGAAAAAACAACAAACATATCTATGGAAGAACCAAAAGGATTATCATTAGTCACATTCCCTTTCTCATCTTGTTTATCCAAAATGTTCAGAGCATTTTGATGATTCTTATCATGTTTTATAATGATCTTTGATACATTCTCATCTATTTTTTTGGGAATATTATTTGAGAACTCCACATCTTTAGGATTTCCTCCTTTCTTTTTTTCCCACCTTCTATTAGTAATTTTAACCTTCATAGTAGGAGCTTATTTAGGTTTCACAATTTCACCCTTCTTAGGATCAACCCCCTTTATGAAGATACTAGCTACTTTATTACTTTCATCTTTCTGAGTCATGTTTCTAGTCTGAACCTAAGCTATCATATTGGTAGTAGTTTGATCAATTTCTTCTCTAGAAGGTTTTCTCAGTGTTACTTCTTCCTTTGCATTTACCATGTTACATACATTGTCTTCCAGATCACTCTCATTAGAAAATACTTGTTGTTGTATGACATTCTAAAACTGTCTTTGGTCATATACATCTCTGTCATAGTCTTCATAGTTAGAATAATGTGATTCAAACATATTGCATCCTACATCATCATTATTTTCTTCCTGCTCATGCCAGTTTTCTACTATAGCTTGATTTTTCGAGAATGACAATGCTACTACACAAGATTCAGGGGAATGGGGTAATTGACATGAAAAACACCATGTAGGTTTAGCAAAAAACTCAAGGTCATCTACCAAATTTACAGATTTTTTTGACAAAGGATCAGGGATCACCTTGTTGTTGTTGTTCTTCGGAGGAGGGATACTAGGCTGACCATCCTTCCAGGTATTATTGTAAGGGAAATTTTGTAGCCTATTTTTTCTATTGAAATTTGATTGATAAGGGACCCTATTATCAGTGGGGTTCCTATCATTCTTCATCTGAGGAAGATTCAGACCTTTTATAGTATTTAGAATATGACTCATTTCACTAGGCTCTTTCCTTTTTCCTCCTTTGGCTTTATTTTCTTCCTTTCTATTCCCCTTATTCCCAAAGAACCTAGGATCATCTCTTTTGATTTCTAATCTCCCTGAAATCCTCAAATTATTTTCAATATTAATGGAAATCCTGAAAGCATCTCTTAAGGTCCTAGGCTCTTTATCCCTAAGTTGGTATGCCATTTTACCATCAAAAGCATTTAGATAAGTGATTAGACATACCTTGTCATCAATTCACATGGCTTGCATTAGCTTGTACATCCTTTTCTGAAATCTACTGTTAAATTCAGTAATAGATTCATTAGGCAACCTCTTAATATTATTAAATTCACTCAAGATATAGCTCTAATTTTTCTTGTCACCATATTACTCTTTGAAACAATACTATATATCTTTCCAATCAACAATAGACAATTGAGGAAGTCTCTTGAACCATTCTCTAGCATCTTCTATTAATTATTGAACAAACAACTTCATAATGACATCTTTAGCTTCAACCTCATAATCATTCATCATATCAAGAAAACTCCTCAAATGGTCCTCACAAGAAACAACATTATTTCCATCAAATTTAGGAAATCTTTTTCCCATTTCTTGTGGGATAGGATTTGGAAAACTAGGGATTCCATCAAAACATATTTTCCTATAGCCTTCTAATTGAATAGGTCTCCTTTGTAAATCAATCTTAGGGTGATTAGCATTTTCTTTCTTAGTATTACTCATAGTATTACTATTGCTAGCATCACCAACAGATTTGTTAAGATCTACTTTCCATGAAGATGAAGACAAGAAAGAAATAGGTACCTTAGTAGTATTCTAATTTGCATCATTAGATCCATCATCATCTTTAGGCATAGCTGCCGACTGCTTCTTGGTAATTTCTAGGAATTTGATCTTATCGTTCATCTTAGCTATAGCAGCCTCACTTTCTGCAATCTCCAATCTCTTGGCTAAAGCATCCCTTTCTTTTCTTCTCTTTTCCAATTCAATATTAGAAAGTGACATGGAATCATGGATTTGAACTATCTTTATTGGTTCATTGATCTTAATACCAATCTCCTTTTGTTTTCTTTTTTCCTTAGCACCTGCAACAGGTTCCACATTTTTTATTCTATTGTTATCAACTTCTAGAGTAGTATAGTTCCTAATTTTTTGTATTACAGGTCCCTCTAGATTCATTTTTTGAGTTTCTAGCAAAAATTTCTCTTGCCTCTTAAGCTGTTCAACTTGTTCCACCATCTTAGGCTGCCCAGAATTAGCTGCTATCTCGTTTTCCTTCTTTAGGGCAGCAATTTGCCTAAGTAATTCTTGTTTTTCTTCATAAGCCTTTATGACCTTTTCTTCCATTTCTTTCCTAAATATCCTATTAATAGCTTCTTGTTCAAAAAGTTGTGCTCTCATAATTTCATTCTCATCAGGATCAAGGATAGTGAACTCAGATCTAGATGTTTTCTCATCATTGAAACTTTCAGGCTCTAAGTGTCTAGGTCTCACCTTTTCAGGGGAATAATCTGGCATGAAACGATTTGTGCTATGGTAGAAAACATCGTTACTAGTCCTATCCTCCAAACTAAATGCATGTGGTTGCACAACCTTTTCCTGACATATCATCTCAAGAGTATTATAGAAATCATCATCAAACCAAATTGGGTGAGATCTTAGACCTTTGGAGAAAGGCACCCTTTCAACAGTAGAATGGTGAGCATTATCTTTCTCTACTAGTTGCTCCTATGAATAACTTACTTTCTATATATGATTTCCCTTCATAGCCCAAATCTATCTTCCTCTAGGAGGGAGATTAGTTTGTAATTTGATTCCCAAGTTTTTCCTCACATTTTCTCGTGTATTTCTTTTATTTTCCATAATTTGGGATAGAAATTTTCAAGAAATTGGCACTGGTTAACCATTTGAGTCACCACCCACCCTATCAGAATGGAAATAAATTTTTTGAGTGGATTATCACAATTACTCCACTTAATAGTTTCAAGCAAAATGTAAACAACTTTCGGACCCATGGGAATCTTCTCATGAAATATTTGCAACTCTACCCAAGGGGACATAGATCTCTAATAATTCACTATTTATGGCAACACTAAATGTAATTCCCCAGTAGAGTCTCCATTTTGTTGGAGTTCTTTCTTGTAAAGAACATATCAGGTAGATTTAAACCTGATACCAAGAAACAAAGACCAGGGACAAGCCTAAGGATGAGCTAAATCCTATCTTCAATAAGGCTACATCTTAGTTATGGACCAATTAACAAAGTCATCAGGACTCACTTCACTTTAGGCTCTGCTAAGCCAAGGTAGGCAAACCTAAGGGATACCATCTTATTAACTTGATATTCTTCTATGCAAGACTATCCCCTATAGCAGAAATGGTCTATATTCTTCTTCAATTTGCTGACAATTTTCCTGATTATAGAAGCCAACTACAATCAAAGAAAGAAACAACAAATAAGTTATGACCCACAATTCTATCTCTTCAATACATAAAATATGAAATTGATATTCATTTAAATATTTGATTTTCTCAGCATAACCAGGGTATGCAACAATAGAGAGCATGTATCCTTCAAGCTTACCAGTCCCTTATCCATTGGGCACCAACTAAACCTTCACATACAAATGGATACCTGAAGTATACTCATATATTTAGATATTTGATCTAACTATTTGACTTGCAAATAGACATCAATCTTCATGAAAACTCTCATACTTATGGTAATATCCTCCTGGTGTAACCCACAACCCTATCAGTATAAACAAGTATTTACTTGACTTCTTTGTTCCAATAGCAAATTTATCCTAACATACAATCTGAAAGGATTGCAACTGAGTTCAAGCTCTTAGTTCTTAAACACAAAAGATTGCAAATAATAGAAGAAGAAGACAAGAATTAGAATGAAACTAAAGAAATGAAGCTCTTGCATTGATTTCCTTGAAACCAACACATCATCTACATATCAAAATTCATAAAATACACAAAGAACTAACTGTGACATATGAATGCTTCAAAATAAATACAATACTGATGTTCATATTAGAGGAACATTGGGAAAATTGGTCTCACAATACTTAGAAAATCTCCAAAAAATTGGAACCCTTTACAATGAGCAGAAAAGGAAGATATATAGGAGAGAAGATATTTAGGAAATATAATTTGGAAATGAGATCTATCCCACTGAGAATGTCTTCAATCTGAAGTTGCTAAAATTGATCATCCTTCAACTACCTACAATTGAACTCATAAATGATGCCAAAATATCTGATATAATTCCACTTTAATAATCTACAAAATATCCTATGGAGAAAATATCAAGACTACATTACAAACTATACTAGAACTTCAAAATTTGATTTTTACTTGTCATATCAGTTTTGTTGTGAAATTCACTTGTGTTGCTAGCAAGAATACAATTTCTTCCACCACCTTCAAAAACATTCAGTTCATCCTTCAAATTGTTGGAGAAGTCAAATCAGATGAAAATATATCTATATCTGATTGCAATTTCATCTGCAACATTAAAATTGCACAATTCATTGTGAAGCCTCCAAAATTTTAAAAAAACCTCCACTAGTTGTTACCAGCTGACACCTACACAAAATTTGACTTCAAAAATAGAAAATTCACTCTTTTCTTATTTTGACGATATATTACAGTATATATTTTGGACGAAAAATGTCCCCCTGAAACCATTTTGAAAAATATGCCTCTCAAACTGAATAGAGCATATTTAAAATTAAAATTTTAAAAAAAGTTCATATAGTCAAACTATTCAAATATTTATATTTTAAAATCTGAGCATTGGAGAATCATTTGAAATTTGATTTTTAAATGATTTTCTTCTTTCTCTCCTCCCCTTTTGCCACATGTCGATCTCAGATTTGCTGCTCATCACTCCGACGGGCCCCCTGATGACTAGAGACACGTGTCATCAAATCACTACCTCACTATACATAACTTTCACACCTTTTTCTAGGTCATGTTGAACACCTAGTTCACTAGAAAGAATGGGTACCCAAGGAACTACCTCTAGTTAACACTAATTTTTCTATTAATGAAAGGATATATCACATAACTCCATCTTCATTACATTGTTTGGGCCTATTTTGCATGCATGGCATAAAGGTCTATTATAATAAAATTGTTAAATTGATGGAGTATGTAGGACCTTGTTATAATTACAAAAATTGGATACAAATTGCATAATATTTAAAAAGTATGCGTAGGTATGCATTGTCACCAAATTATATACAATGCAAAGAAAATGATCAAAGTAAAATGTTTGCTATGTATATTGATGGAAGACCAAAATAAATAGGGAATATTATAGGATTTTTAAATAGTTCTCAACCTATGTCAACTAATAAGTTGGTGAATTGTATATTCGAGGCACACGAGGGAAATCATGTTTTTGTATGTGCAATAAAATCAATAAGTGCAAGGGAAGAGCTTTTGATAGATTACAATTTGAATTGTGTAGATACAAAAAATTCCCCTATCATGGGACCAGTAAGTATAACATTTAAACCAATTACCTCCAATTAATATTGACTCTAATATACAATCTACTTTATTATTAATATATTTTTTGATAAGTCTATTACTTTCATTTTTCTACTAATTTCTAGGAATTACTAATCTTTTTCACAGGGTAACATGGATAGACCACCACCCACAGGCAGGGATGCACCATCTCACACACCTACTTCAGCAAAGGTAAACCTTGATGATTGTAATTGTTAAAATTATATATAAAAAAATGTCATATTATTTTGTAGATATACTTATTTTGATGGAATTTTACTAATATTGAATTTTGTAGATATACTTATTAGTTACACCAAATTTTTATTTGAAAATCATATGTGTAGATATAAACATTAAGTACATGTCAAATACTTTCATTTCACTGCTGATTGCTAAGAATTATAATCATTTTCATAGGACAACATGGATAAACCACCACACATAGGCGGGGATACACCATCTCACACACCTTTAGTGGAGGTAAACCTTAATTATTGTAATTGTTCAAATTATATAGAAACAAATGTTGTATTGTTATGTTTTCTTCTTTATGGATTTGGAGTTATTTTGATGGAATTTTACTGATATTGATGTCACAAATGATAGGGAAAAGCTAAAATGATAGTAGATCAAATGCATTCTAAAATACAAGCATCATTTCTACATGACATTGCCCTAAAGTGTTGACCCTATGTTCATGGTCCAACAACTTAAACAAAGATGTAGCGATGAAATTGTTAACATTATCATCAAGGGTGACACAAGCAAGGAGAAAGAGGCACTGAAAAAGAATTGGGCTGTAGGGTGGATTCTTTGAAGGTAAGCAGTAATTAATCTTGAGAAATAATAGAAGTTCAATAGATTTTTATATTTTATAGTATCTTATGGATCATGATCTAAAATATTATGTGTTCTTCTATAGAAATATGTGATAGGTGTGACATCGCGTGGTGAACATGGTGAGGGTTGTAGCACACAACCTTCATGTAAGTAACACTTTCTTTTTACAACATTACTTATAATTATAGTATTATTACATCATTGATTTTATTTAAGGAAATCACTAAGTTTTGAAATAGGGCATCTAATGTTGAAAGTGAAACTGGTGCAACTTTTTTTGTTTTCATCAACATTATAACACTTAACTTTTATTTTTGGAGATTTCTAGCTAGTATCCCATTTGATCTTTATTCATTACAAATGTCTTTGCTAATAATATTGTATTCTTCAACTCATGATGAAGTGTGAACACCTCCTTTGGTTGACGGTCTGATATTTTTGAGTGCATTGTCAGCAACAAGGAGCATGCAAACATCTTAGTCTATGCCCTCTACAACTATTAAAACCTTGTTTTGCTATATTTTTTAATGTGCTAATCATGCTTTTTTTTTTGTTGGGTGGATTTTATACTCATGTACCTATTTTATGCACTAATAGATAGACTTTTAGTTGATAGAGCAATAGAGACTAGTACTACTAAAGCTGATCCATTTCCTGGAGTAGTCTGTGTGACTAGTATTAGTTCATTTGCAAGGACATTGTTGCTGAACAAGAAAACTATGTTTCCATTAAAATTATGAAAGCTTCTAGTTGCTTTAAAAATTTTATTATTTAAAGTGTAATTTTAGTTTACATATACATAACTCATTTTGGATTAATAATCCCTTTATGTTTTTGTAGGAAATAATATTTTCTTTGATCATCTTTTAGATATGACATTGAGGCTATTTGGACCCATCATACATAAAATGTACATAGTTTCATATCATTGCTCTAATATTTTTCTTTTCTTCCATTTATTGTACTATATTAAAGTTATTGATCTAATAATTTTTTTTTTTTAAAGGTGGAATGAGGGTTTTGAATTAAAAAATTAGTTGTTTACATCTTTTGAGGACCTATTTGGAAAGAACATTTTTGACACTGCCCTACTTCTGGAAAGAGAATCAACACATATAAAAATTGTGAGGGGTCAATATAGACAGGGTCTAAATTAGAACCCAAAGTACAATTTTCCTACTATGATTCCATTGATGGAGTGGAATAAAATAATAAAAGATGCAAAGGAGAAAAGGCTATGTGATAACAAAGGAAATGAACCAAAAGATGGCAAAAGAAGGTATGTCATGATAGTATTAATTAGATTGTAATCATGCACTAATTAGTGATCTTTGTAAATATATAATATAACATGTTTCAAACTATTCATAGATTGTAGGACACGTCAGTGGCTACAAAAGCTAGACTAGAAAAGGTTGGCCAACAAAAACTTGGCTCTAGTGGCTATATGAATCTTCAGTCTTGACTTGTAAGTAGTAGCAATGGAATTTCATATAATTTTTTTAATATAATGTTGCAAACAATTTAGTTTAATCAAACCATACATGTACAATTGACAATATTAAGAAAAAAATATAGGGAACATAATTCAATGTGGAGCTCATGGATGAAGACAAAAAAAAATTCTTGAAGGAAGGCTATAAAGTCATGGCTACATGTCTACGCCAAGAATATGAAAGCCATTCCCAAGAATCTGGTGCACCAAATGAGACATAGGTAAATAATTTAGATGAAAAGTAAATTAAATTGAATAGTTGAGAAATTTCTTTTTTGGTGTTAGTTTCGAACATAAATTGACTGCATAACAATGCATATAACATTTCATTGCAACCTTCATATCCTATCATAGATTTTATGCGTGATGAAGGCCATAATGTGCATTATAGTAGTGGAGGTATTAATTTTCTATTGGAAATTAATTATGCAATTATGAATACAATTTAAAATCTTCAATTTCAATTTGACATGTAACCTTTTTTTGAATATTTTACAGCATGTTGAACATCATGGTGAAGGAGTGGAGCATGTTTCAAGTGTTTAGCATGTTGACATGGAAGCGGATCAAAATGTTAATGTACGTGATGTGGAATTGTCAGGTAAGAAAAATGCATGTTATGTTGTACTACTTAATTAAATACTTGTAATAGTTAAAAAAAGAAAAAGAGTATGCCAATTTAACCCATTTACTTGTTCTTGCAACAGAAACCCCCTTTAGTACAACAGCATCCTGCTCCTCCAAATAGGAGGAGGCATCATAATTTGACATTACATGTGACACGTGAGGAGGAGAATGAGGAAGATATTGATGCTCCTATCAGCCTTTTTCTTAACAGAGCTAAGAAAAACAAAAAAGAAGAAATGATTTTTTAAAAATGCTCTTTGATAAACCTTATTTAATAAACTTTTTTAGATAATGAAAGAAATTTGTTTTAAGTAATTATCTATGAATTTTTTTTATTAACTAAAACATGTTTTTTATAAGGGTTCCTGAAGCCCACTTGTTAACAATGTAGAAAAACTAATAGTTCAGATCTAGCAACCAAGCAATAGAAGAAACAACAGGCCTGACCTGACCAGCAAACAAAAGCAAAAACCAAAAGGCCAAAAGCTAGGGAATAAGTAAAAACTAGGAAGTGTGATTAGGGGACAATATCTTTAGCTAGCTCTTGATTCTTTAAATCCATCTCTTCGTTGGCCTTAGCCTCATTAGTCTTCAAGTGGCTATCATCCTAAGAAGCCACCTCTTCCCTCTTTCTCTTTTCCACTCTCCTTTTTCTGCTCAGGCTCTCCTCCTACAAAGACACTCCTCATTCACCCTAGTTCTTTCTATGTCTTTATCCTCCTTCCCCTTTTTATTTTCCTCCATCATCCCATGCAACTAAATGTTTTTATCATTTAGAACTTTAATAATATTAAGGCTCTGATTAGCCAAGTTGTGAAGCATTGTCTCCATCCTTTCTACCCTTTTTTCAATCTCTAAAACCCTAGCCTCTAGTTTGCCAATTTTGACATTCTCACCCACCCATCTAGCCTTTCCTATCCCTGAAACCTAAACTTTATTTCCTCAATTTCATGAAATATTCATTTTATGGACCAAAAATTATCCACAAGGTTGTTTCTTGCATTGTTCAGGAGGTTTAGACCCATTTCCCATGCATTGTCACTAAGAATCACTGGGCTTGGATAATAAGCTCTTCCAGCTAAATTTTCCCATCCCTTCCCTTGAGCACCTCCAAGTTTATATGTTCTCTGACAAGCCCTATCTTCACTATAATAGCATGGAAATTCCTCCATATAGTTTTTATATCCTTTTCATCCAAAGAAACTATAGTTTTTACCAAGCCCTCCTTCCTCTCTTTTAGAGCTTTACAAATACTCTCCTTACTGTCGAATCTAAGACTAGGTTTTGACTATTTCATGTCAACACACTTAAGATGATTACTAAGTTAATGCCAAGTAAAATATGTATATATGTTGAGTAAACAGATGATGTCGAGCTACAATGTATGTTGAGCCAGACAAAACTAAAATAGGTGTCGAGTGAACTTCAGGTGCCGAGCAATCTTTAGGTGCCGAGTGAAGTTAAAGTGTCAAACATAGTATAGGTGTTGAGTCACTATAGAAGCTAAGTGGAATAGAATTGTTATAGGAGCTGAGTGAGCTAGTTTTTCTATATGAGCCGAGCATCAGAGGTAACAAGTGTCAAGTAACATAGATTTGACATAATTATTTGTAATTGCACAAACACCAATGTAAATTATTTTTTGAGTTAACATAGAATAGTCTTGAAGGATATTAAAGATAAGAACGAATCTTTTATATTACCTATGCAATCAACATGCAGCCAATGAGAAAAATGGAGAAGGCATACAACCAATAAGAAAAGTGCAATGAATTGAGTGGGAAATGAAGAATGAACATGGATTGTAGATTCATACCTAACAATAAGTCTTTGAAATATTTAAAAGGAGGAAAAAACCCCATTGTATGCGTCGATGAATGAAGTGTATGGGTTAACTATAGTGAAATTTAGAGGGATGTGTGAAAAGACTTAGAGGAATAGAGTAGCATTGTAGTATTCAGTTGACCAAGAACAAAGTATCAAAACTTCAAAGAGTGACATATTAGATCAAGCAAGGATTAGGTCAATCAGAGAAAAACAAGGATCTGGAATCAGCAATTGGAGATTACAAGTAATCATGTCAAAGACTTTCTAATACTCTCTAGCAATTATATTAGATAATGGAAATCCTATGGACTTAGGTTGGCCTTAAAGCCATTTGTAAATCCTTTAATAGGTGGAATTCCAAGTGAATGTACTGAAGTCCTTTAGCTAGACCTATTTTTAGAAGGGTAGTGAAATCCTTTAACCAAGCCTACTTTTAGCAGGGTAGTGAAATCCTTTAACTAGGTCACTTTTAATAGAGTGTAGAGTCTTTAACAGAACATGCCTTTCACAAGGTAGACCATTGGAAATGGTCAAACATTGTAACCTTGAATAGTTACACATTGGTGCAATGATATTTTGTGCGTGTCATCCCCACCCTAGTTTTACCTTCTCATTTTGGAGGGTTTCTGGGTTACCAAATTTGTGTGTTATCTATTTTCATGCATGTCTTTACTTTCAAGATTTAGTAGATAGATTGAATTCATGTGAATGGTTTTAGTTAAAATAATTTAAAAGGGTTAAATTTAGTTACTTCTAATTCACACCCCCCCCCCCCCCCCCCCCCCCCCGCCATTAGAGGTTTATCTTCCCACTTGTTAATTTCAACAATTGGTATCAGAGCCAAGTTCTTACAAGAAGGAGCCTTATAGCTTGGATAAAAGATCTAGAAATGGAAGTCTACAAACTTGGAAAGATCATAGAAAAAAAGTCAATTGACATACAACTTTCTTTACATGCTTTGGAAGAAGGTAGAGGAGAATCGAGAAAATCCTTAAAAAGAAGAAAAGAAATTGCCATAGCTGAGGATGACACATAGTAAAAGGAGATTGACACCTCAAATTTATTTTCAAATGGAGATTCCAAAGAGTTTGATGCAGCAATAGTAGACCTAATGGAGAATAATAGAGCTCAAGCAGAAGAAATTATAATACACAAGCTTGAACAAGAATCACAAGCCATGATGCTTTGTGAGCTAACTGAATAAAAGAAAAGAGCCATTGAAGACAAGCCTATGCTAGAATATGACAAGAGAAATCTTACCAATAAACTAGAGGAAAAGACAATTAAGTTTGAAATAATTTCTAACATGTAGCTAGATACTTTAAGCCAAATGATGAATGCACATCATGAGCTAAATATAAAGGACATTGACATCTCTACACTAAAGATGCAGAATGAACAATTGCAAAATGACTTGAAAAGAGAAAAGGAGATTACCAAGGGCTTCAACAAACCCAATGAGGCAATCAAGTTCTTTGATCAGCTACTAAAATCACCAAGGGCTAGTAATGATACTTCAAGACTTGGTTACACCAGCACTGAACAAGGAGAATCATCTAAGACTACAGAAGAAAGTAGTAAAAAAGGTAAGACCACTAAACCTACTTGTCATTTCTATCGTAAAAATGGGCATACTTATAATGTATGTAGGAGCAAGAATGCCCATCAACATCATAAGCCTAAGAATGCAAGCTATTGTCACAAGTGCAAGAAGTAAGGACATCAAGCATATGAATGCAGGACTAGGACTATTAGAACACCAAGATTTGAAGGTCACTGCTAAAATTACAAGAAGTATGGAAATAGAGAATTTGAGTGTAGATCAAAGCCTATGTGGACATCAAGTCAAGCAACAAGAGAAGGTAACCATGGTCATCACTACAATTGGGACTATAACACTAGGCATAACCGTCATTACTATCAGGAATATGGACACATTCCTAAAAATTGCATAAGGACACATTTCAAAGGAAACTATAATAGATGGTTAAGTTAAACCACATGTTTTAGTTGCTTGAAGACTGATCATATCAGTAGGAATTGTCTAGCAAAGTCAAAGGCACCCAAGTTAGAAGTCAACAAAGGAAAAGAGAAGGTAGATGTTGAACACATCAAAGGAGAAATGAATAAAACATGGAAGAAGAAAAATGAATGTACATCATTGAATGAAGGGGTCACTTCACCTAATAGATCAAGTGATCATAGCTCATCAAACTAAGCAAAAGAAGGCATGTGGGACTAATTTACAAAGTTGTATCATGCATCAGTCCTAGAAAAGATAGTACTAAAAAGAAGATATCAGCACAATTAGAGATGCAAAGTTGAAATTCAAAGTTTTCACCAGTATTGTTGAGTCACCCTTAGATGCCAAGTGAATGTTAGTATATGCTGAGTTGATAGTAGGAGCTGAGTGATTGGTCACAGTTGAGTTGGCAATGGGAGCTGAGTGAAGAATAAATCTAATTGGAGCCAAGTGATACAAAGTCAATGGAAGCCGAGTTATGCTAAAATCCTTAAGGATTCAAGTGTAAAGCTGCATATGCACTAAGCATTTAATGCTATGTTTTGAAGAGTATAAGGTCAATTTTTTGATCATTTCTCATCATTCAAATGCAAAGCAAGAATGAGAAGAGCACATAAGCAATTGAAAAATAGTAATTGAAGCTTTTGCATGAATTTTGACAAAGATCAAGCACTATTTTCATCAATCTAAGGTATTCCTCAAGTGTCGATTTATGCAATTATAAAGTTTAATATCTTTTGAAACCCTATATTTTCAAAATGCCTTCTAGTTCTAAAAACCAATAGAAAAAGGAAGGTTTTGAGTTTTAGTTAGTTAATAATGAGGTTAAATAACCAAATTTTAGGCTGCTTCCAGAAGTTGCATATAAGAATGACCCTGCCAGCGCACTATCCATGATTCCCCCTAAAGTTGTAATGGTGCAAGATGTTAGGAAATGTTACAATTGCAAGGTAGGAGCAATAGGAGACATGGACATTCATCAAGCATATGACAAACTATGTGAAAATGGAGTACTAAAGGAATAATTTCAAAAAGTTGAAAGAAAGGGCTTAACCCGTGCCCTAGTTTTCCCCACAGTTTTCAAAATAGAATGGATAAGAATTGTCCTAAGTAGAATACATAATGGTTTTTTATGGCTAGAAGGAGGACCTATCAAGATAAAAAAGAGAATCATGCACAGGGTTATAGGTTTTCCAACCCTAGATTGGTACAAGACCCTGCAACATGATTCTAAGGAAGCTATTGAAAAGAAAATTGGGGCAAAATGAAACAAAAGGGACATGACTATTGATACAATCATAGATCCCCTTCTAGACTTTGCAGTAAGAATCATATCTCATAAGTTCTATCAATTAAGTAGATTGAATAGTGTTCCATGCATTGTTGTGGATGTGGCTTACCAAATTTTCAAGAAAGTTCATACATATGATCTAGCATAATTGTTATTACAGTAGATCATGGAGAATCTAGGAGCAATAAGAAGATCAAAAGGTCCTTAGTGTAAGTTTGGATTAGTTTTGATCTGTATATTTTTCTATGTTTTGGAAGAATTTCCCTCTTTTGGAAAAATAAATTGGAAATTAGATAAGTCGGCTATTACTCAAATTAATGAGTACATTGAGCAAATGGGAGACAACTTTTGAATCCCTAATGACTAGTTAGTTTGAGGATTTCAAGAAATCCTTGAAGCAAAGATTGAGGATACTAGTTTCCCTAGTGGAACAACACATCAATGATATTTTTTTCTTAGTTGATATTGATTATACTTATATCCAAGTAGAAATTCCAAGGACTAGATGGCTAAGACCATTAGGATATGAGCTAAACATTGATGAAACATTAGTAGCAATCACAACATTACTTGCAGAGGAAATTGATAAGGATGCACCACACTTTGGAACATATGATGTGGTGCAATTAAAAGTATATATGGAATTGAAGATTGCCTCCACTATAAAGAGGAAAGACAGGCTTGTAAAGAAGCTAGAAGCAAAGTTTGGAGAAGGCACTGTAGAAGAAGTAGAAGAAGAGGGTGTTGATGCCGAGGAAGATGATGATGATGAAGAGGAACATCAACCTCTTACATTGACACATGACTTAGGTGAAAATGAAGAAAAGGAAGAAGGTGTCAAGGAAGAAGAAGGTCAAAACTTAGCCTAAAGCAAAGAAGGTTACAAAGCCAACCCAAGCCAAGCCAACTATACCAGTAACAAGAACCACCACAAGAGCCTAAACTAAAAAGGCCAAGGAACAAGACAAAGAAAAGAAGAAGGCTACTAAGTAGACTGGTCTTGCACAAAAGAAACCAAGGAGAAAATATGTTGCACAACCAGAATTAGATGATGAGGAAATGACAAAATCTAAAGATATCAACATATTTAGAGTGGTAAGCCATGCTCCTAAGTCAAATGTTGATAAACTTTGTGATAATGTTAGAAAGAATGCAGATTTTTCTGAGCTGAAAAATATTGATTTTAATAAATTAAGTAGAGAAGATCAGAATAAAGTTGAAGAATTAGTATATTCCATGATGGTAGAATTCAAGAACACTCCTCTTCAATTAGACAATACAATGCCTAAGGAATTATATGAAATAGTTGAAAATAAGTGGAATTATTGTTAAAAAAATGGAAAAAGAGATAAGAGAATCCACATTGGCACAAGTAATGCTAGAATTGAGTAAAGTTCAAATCAATAAGGCAAATAAGAAACATGAAAGAAAGTTTGGACCAAAATATAGAGCCTTTAGCATCTTGCAAAATAAAGTTGAAGAATTTGTTAATAAATCAACAAGAATGTGGAAGTTGATATATGGCTTGACTACTGTCAAGGATGGAGAAGAAGATTCATTTGAGGGACAGAACATTGAAAAGGATAAAGATGCAAATAAGGCTGAGGCCAATAAGAAATAAGAAGAAAGAGAACATGAAAAGGATGAAGGAGAAAAAGAGCCAAAAAAAGAAACGGTGGAGGAGGAAAATGAAATGGCAGTAATTGAAGAGGAGCAGGAAAATGAACATAATGTACAAGATACACAATTGCCACCTCCTAGTTCTCCACATATAGCACCTGCAGTTACAATCATTATAAAGGATGTTCCTAACACTTCTGCTCAGATCATCAACCCTTTAATTTTAGAGGATCTCAAGAAGATCCTTCAACAATCAACACTACAAGCACAACTTTGCACAAACCCAATATTGGTGAGTATTGATGAACTACAAAAAGTTGTAGTAGAAATAACAAGCGAGAAGGAAACTACACAAGGACTATCAACACAACCTCCCACAACTATAGTAGACCAACCTAAAGAGAAAGAGGTACAAAAAAAAAAATTCTAAGGTTGATTCTACAACAAAAATGACAACTACTGCCGAGGAACCTATAAAGGAACCAACATGACAAGATGTTCCTACAACACAAACCCTGGGTGCACCTCCTCAAATTGTCATCATTGATCAAGGTAGTAGAGGAGAGGAGAAAGAAGTAGAGAAGACCCATAAGGAGTAGGAGGCAATACAAATATTGATAAACTTTCCTAGCTTAGGGACTCCTCAGAAGAAGCCAAGCAGTGTTGCAATGCCATTGCAAATATCTGCACTAGGCTCAAGCACTACCAAGATTGCAAGGGTACTTCACTATGGAGACCTTGCACTTGATGAAGAAATAGTCATACCAAGCTATGAATCAAGAACAATGAACTTACAATAGATAAATGAAATGCAAGAGGGACTAGAAAGGAGAAGAAGGTAAGAGATACTCAGAAGTGAGTATAAGTAGAAGCAAGCACTAGTGGAGATCAAAGAAATATTTCTTGATGCATTCAACTTGTAGACACCTAATGAAACTAATCCTATATTGGAAAAACTATCAGATATTGTAGAACAAGTGACTAATGAAGACCAGGGAACCAATTTGAAACTCTTGGAATGGTCTAAGAAGAAGTTTCAAGGAAAAGTTAATGAAAATATATCAAGTGAAATAGCATTGTCATAGGTTGAACTGGCAAAAAAGATTGAAAAGGTGAAAAAGGTATTTGAGAATGTATTCTCATTGTACAAAAATTTGTGTGATTTCTCATATTTCATACAGGAGACAAGCCGAAGAATAATGAGCTTGAAGAAAAATCTAAAGATTTCCAACACTTAACTCCCAAAAGATCCAGCTTAGAGTGAGAAGCTTTTTGCCCAAACACTTCATACATAGAAATAATTAGCTATGTTGATAGCTGAAGTGGTTGATATCAAGGCCAAATTGATGCAGATACAATCTTCCATAAACCCACACCTAGAAGTACTCCATAAAGAACAAGCTTATGTTGAGAATGTACTAAAGAAAGACCCAAATCTTTCTACTTTGGAAGGACTTATTCATCTTGCAGCAGAGGTAGCTATCCAGCATAAATCATTGGAAATTTCCTTAGACAATTGGGATGCATCTCTCAAGATGATTATGGAGGTCAATAAAACATTTTTGGAAAAATATGGTCTTAACCCTTAGAACCGTTTGACATAAGTATCAAAAGGGGGGAGATAGTTAAAGGGGAGAAATAATTAAGAGGGAGATATAATGTTTTGGGGGAGTTGTAAAAAAGAATGGAAGATACAATACAAGAAGCAAAAATAGGGTACTCAGCATGAGACACATACAACACAAACTTTTGGTTACAGGAATAGAAATGGCACATCAGCTCAGGGGGAGTTACAAAATTTTTGAGGTATATATATAGTTTTTACAAAAATTTTGAAGTTTTGACATATATGCCAAATTGTATGCATATTTTACTCGAGGAGATTAGACTATGATATATTGCTAAGTATTTTTGACACTCATGTCAAAGGGGAAGATTGTTGAATCTAAGACTAGGTTTTAACTATTTTGTGTCAACACACTTAAGATGTTTACTAAGTTCATGCCAATCTAGTAGCACATGCTGAGTAAAATATGTATAGATGCCAAGTAAATAGTTGATGCCAAGATGCAATGTATGCTGAGCCAAATAGAACAACAATAGGTGCCAAGTGAACTTCAAGTGTCGAGCAATCTTCAGGGGCCGAGTGAAGTTCAACTATTGAGTGTAGTATAGGTGTCGAGTCACTATAGACGCTGAGTGGAACAAAATTGCTATAGGAGTCGAGTGAGCTAGTTTTCCTATATGAGCCAAGCATCAAAGGTAACAAGTGTTGAGTAACACAACTTGGACATAGTTGTTTGTAATTGCACAAACACCTATGTAAACCATTTTTTGAGCTGACATAGAAGAATCTTGAAGGATATCAAAGATAAGAATAAAGCTTTTATATTACTTATGCAATCAACATTCAACCAATAAGAAAAATGGAGAAGGCATGTGACCAATAAGAAAAGTGCAATGAATTGAGTAGGAAATGAAGAATGAATATGGATCATAGATTCATACCTAACACTAAGTCTTTGTAATATTTAAAAGGAGGACAAAACCCCATTGTATGTGTGGATGAATGAAGTGTATGGGTGAACTATAGCAAAATTCAGAGGGAAGTGTGAAAAGACTTAGAGGAACAAAGCAACATTGCAGTATTCAATTGATCAAGAACAGAGTACCAAAACTTTGAAGAGTGACATATCAAATCAAGCAAGGATCAAGTTAGTCAGAGAAAAATAAGGATTTGGAATTAGAAATTGGATATTGCAAGTAATTGTTAGGAACCTGTGTGTTCCTTCTGTTTATTTTGTTAGAGTAGTGTTGTTGGACGCATATGCTTTGTAAGTCGTCCCGTGAGTATATTTTATTATCCCACATGCATAGGTAGTATTACTTTTCTAGATCGTACTCAGTATATAAGAATAGGTTGAGGCCCTTGATGGGCACGGACGAATTTATTGTATTGAGCTTGCTCAAAGGAGGTTACCCCCTCGAAGTGGCCTGTGATCAGTAGATTCATTCTGAGTTCTGCTATCACTTTGTATTCTGTTATTTCGAGCATTCTCACGATATTGCTATAAGGAGGTTCATCACAGTAATCAAGTTAAAGACTTTCTAATACTCTATAGCAATTGTATTAGATAATGGAAATCCTATGGACTTAGGTTGGCCTAGCAACCATTTGTAAATCCTTTAGTAGGGTGGCATTCCAAGTGAATGTATTGAAGTCCTCCATAGATATTCAATAGGGCTTTCCACATCTTGAATGTAGTATCACATCCTTTGATGTCATCAAATTCAGCATAGCTAAGTGCAGAGGCAATCTCTAGCATTGCCTGATTGTGCTCCTTCATTTTGTTCAAATCATCTATAGAGAGAGGTCTAGTTGGGCCTACATGCTCCACTCCTATTGAGGTTTTTTAATAATCACCTATTGATCCAAGGTGCAATTTCATCAAACTCTTCCATCCAATGAAGTTGTCTTTGTTGAGCTTGGGCACTTCTCTCTTAGACGTCTTGATCTTCCTACTTCTAGTACCTTAAAACTAAATTAGCAGATGGCTCTAATACTAATTGTTAAAAATACTTTATAATAACTGAGAGGTGGAGTGGGGGGGTGAATTAGTTATTCAAGGTCCAAATGTCCAATTCAAACTTTTTACTAAGTGTAGTGAGCCCATTCAACCATTCATTCATCCAAGCTTAAACATTCCTATTCAGTAAGTTATTGTAAATAAACATGCAAGCATAACACATAAAAAGATCAATGCATAACATAGTGATTAATGTGGAAACCCAATTTGGGAAAAAACACCAAGTTGTCAAATTTGGATAACTCAAATGCAATGAGTCTTTCCACTATACCTTCAAAGGTTAGTGTGTTTCCTTGCACACACCATAGCTCTTGGATGGCTAAAAATCTAATAGCATAGATGGGGAGTAGGGTCCTTAAGTATTTTCTATTGATAGTCTCTTCTTCCAATTGACCACCCAGACTTCTTATTGCGCTTACCACTTCTTTCATTCTAGAGCCATATTGAGCAACATTTTCACCTTCCTCCATTTTCATGTCTGAACATTCTAATCTTCTCCATAGATATGTGATAGGACTTTCCACATCTTGAATGTAGTATCACATCTTTTGATATCATCAAATTTAGCATAGCTGAGTGCAGAGGAAATCTCTAGCATTATCTGATTGTGCTCCTTCCTTTTTTTCAAATCATCTGTAGAGAGAGGTCTAGTTGGTTCTACATGCTCCACTCCAATTAAGGTTTTTGCATAATCACCTATTGATCCAAGGTGTAATTTTATCAGACTTTTCCATGCAACAAAGTTGTCTTTATTGAGCTTGGGTACTTCTCTCTTGGACGTCTATATCTTCCTACTTCTAGTACCTTGAAACTAAATTAGCAGATGGCTCCGATACCAATTGTTAGAAATGCTTTAGAATAACTGAGGGGGTGGGGGGGAGTAAATCAGTTATTCAAGATCCAATTGTCCAATTCAAACTTTTTACTAAGTGTACTGAGCCCATTCAACCATTCATTCATCCAAGCTAAAAAATTCCTATTCGATAAGTTATTGTAAATCAACATGCAAGCATAACACATAAAAAGATCAACACATAACATAGTGATTTATGTGGAAACCCAATTTGGAAAAAACCACTAAGAACATGCTGCTCAATTCTCACTCTTCTGAAGTGATTCCCTATGAAAGACTTACCCTGTTAAAGGCTACAAAACACTGTTAAATGTGACCTGGTTAAAGGATTTAACCACCCTATTAGAAGTGGGCTTGTTAGAGGACTTTAAAAAATTCACTTGGAATGCCACCCTATTAAAATATTTACAAATGGTTGTTAAACCAACCTAAGTCCATAAGATTTTCCTTTACCCTATTTTGGAGGAGTTGTAAATAAGAATGGAAGATACAGTACAAGAAGCAAAAATAGGTTATTCAGCATGAGACACATACAACATAGACTTTTGGTTATAGGAATAGAAATGGCACATCAGCTTAGGGGAATTTACAAAACTTTTAAGGCACACACACACACACACACACACACACACACACACACAGGGATAACTTTAAGAAACCCCTCCTGAAAAAAAAGCCTAAAATGCTGGCGAATCAAACATCTTGGGGGCAGGAAAATTTTAATATCGAGGGCAATTTTTTTGTTCCATATAGGAAAATAAAATATTATATGTTGCCGATTTGTTTCTTTCCCTAGCAAAAATCATTTTAAATGTGGTGAATTAATTTTTTTTTTCACTGACAGATATATAAATGATGGCTATTTTTCCCTTTCCAAAAATTAATTAATACGGTTAGAGGTGAATTACTTGTTTTGTAGTAAAATGAATAATAATGGTCTTGGCTGATCTTTAGTGGTAAAATAAAAAATTGTTTAATCTGAAAGCAAAATTTGCACATGTATTGGTCAGTGACTATATTGACTGCTAAGTAGTCACTTTCAAGTTTCAACTTGTGTACTATCTTAGGTGTGTTATTAATAATGTTGTAACATCATTATGTCAGTGTCACAATTACCAATTCGACTATTGTCACTTTTGTTATGTTAGTAGTAAATACAATAGTTTTATTGACTGTTGATTAGTTAGAGATCAATGATAGTAGATGCATCTTAGGGCCACTCACTTGAAAAGACTTGGAGTTGCACATATTTTTTTGGAATTGAGACACATGGAAAAGTTTACATCGAAATCATTAATCGTGTCAAGCACAATTGACCGTCCAACATTAATGTCAGCACATTTCGATGTTTCAAACACTTGAAAATTAATAAGAATACAAAAAAATAAGATATGGAAGATCGTGAATGCCACATCGCCAAAAAATTAGATGCAACTACAGTCTGCCATTAAATAGGCTCTTCAATTTCTCTTTCAATATCATTTCTCATATTCTAATTTCTTTAATCTGAATTTGGTTTGTAGTTGCACTTTGCAGAGTTTTTAGTTTCTTGAATCATAGTCATGGATACGCCAATTTTCCTGAAATGCACTAATATGCCTCTGGAAAAGCCCTTTCTAGTCAAAATTCTTGATGATGTCCTTGCCATGGTTTTCAAGGTAGATGGCCGAAGTCCTTTTATCCACCATGCTATATGCATGGTAGTCGGCCATGAATTCTTGAGAAATGATAAAAGGTACCGTGTGTCCATGGATATTACCTCTTTCTTCCTTGCATCTCTTCTCGACCTTGGAGGTAGGCAAATAGACATGCTAATGCTTCTACATAACATTTTTAAGGAAACATTTTTAGAAGATGATATCAAAATTATTGTATTGGCCGAGTAGGTACCGGGGCTAGGTATTGGCATCCTTTTTGTAGATGTAGCAGACAAGTGTTGGGAGGAAGGCATAGGGTGCATTATACATGAGCATCCTTTCTTACTTAGCATGAATGAATGACAAATGACTCACCATTAGAAGTGGGCGTGGCTTAGAAGGGATTTTTTGCAGAAATGGTTGTTGTTAGATGACAATGTCAGCAAGATGGACTTCACGTGGCTGGATGAGTTCAGTGACATCATCTTCTCCAATAGATTCCTCATAGATAGAATTGAAGACCTTTCTGATTAAAGGCTTCAATCCCTCGGCCCCTCAGCCCACTCATGCTTCCAGTCTCCCTGGTTCCCTGTTCCCTTGGCCCTTTAAGACAAAAAAATGTTTTGATTAGGGCAAAAGTTTGCCAAAAAAAAGTTTTCAAGATATCTGTATTTTTCTTTGGATTAGGCCCTGCCCTTTTTTGTAAATTACAAAATAGTAAAACCAGGTTGGTTAGTGATTTAATCAGCTATTTTGAATATTTAAGCTATGAATCAGTATTATGTACATTGTACAGTCTAAAATATTATCAATGAAAACAATAGTTTTTGGCTTCTCAAATCATTTTTCTTCTTAGTCTACGACTTTGTAAGTTTGTTTTTGGCATCTTGTTTCTCAAATTATGCACTATTGAAATGTTACTGTTAGTCTGCTACTTAGTTAAAAATAGTGAACTGTTAATAATTAACTATTTTTCTTTAATCTGATTGGTTAAAAGTTAACAAATGGAGCTTCAAGGAAAACTAAAGATTAATAGATTATAATCTTAACAAAGTTAAATATAATTTTGATAATTTATGTGTCAAATTTTTGTTTCATACCTATCTTGTCACCTATTCTTAGCTTTTTTTTCATTATAAAATCTTTTAAATGATGAAGAATAGTTTATAAACAATTATCACAATTTTCAATATATGTTAAATTTTAATAATTTATAGATATTATAACTATATTATATTTTAATTTTGAAACTAAATAATAAATATGAATAAAAATAGAGCATTTGCAATTATATTTTTAAATTGTAATTATAACCATATCATATACATATAATATGATTATTTATACTATAATATAATATAATATAATTATAATTTATAACCATGCATATAATATTTATATAATATAATAATAATAATGACAATGAGTATGACCATCTCAATCTGATAAATCGACGGCCCGGGATGAATTTCAAACTGATTTGAGAAAATTTTTTCTATCTGTCCAGATTCAATCGAAATCATGACACGTCATTGAATCTTTTCCCATCTGCCCAGATTCGTGATGGTCATTATATATTTTATTAAATTTATTATTATTATTATATTATATTATATTATATTATATTATATTATATTACATGGTTATATTTATATTTTATATGGTTATGATTATATCATATGGCTATAATTATATTATATAATAAATAATTATAAATAAAAATAATATTATTTTTATAATAATAATAAATCTTAAATGATTACATAATATAAGTAATATTATTTTTAATTGAATCCCCAAAACATATTATAATTTATAAAAAATATATATTATTAAAATATAAAATATAAACCAATGCACTTACATTAAAAAAAATTAAAAATATTTAACAACAATAATAATTTAATAATTTAATTAAAATAATAGAACATATGATATAATTATTTATACTATAATATAATATAATATAATTACAACCATATGATTTGATATAATCATAACCATATAATATAATATAATATAATTATAATCATATAATATTTATATAATATAATAATAATAATAATAATGACCGTCGAGTCATCGACGGCCATGTGTCACAATTTCAGATGAATCTGGGTAGATGGGAAAAGATTTCCCAAATCAACCCGAAATTCATCCTGGGTCGTCGATCTATCAGATTGAGTCTGAGATGGTCATTATATATTTTATTAAATTTATTATTATTAGTATATTATATTATAGTATAAATAATTATATTATATGTTCTATTATAAAATAAATAATTATAAATAAAAATAATATTATTTTTAATTGAATGCCAAAAAACGTATTATAATTTATAAAAAATACATTATTAAAATATAAAATATAAACCAATGCACTTACATTAAAAAATATTTATAATGTTTAACAAAAATAATAATTTAATAATTTAATTAAAAATAATAGAATATATGATATAATTATTTATACTATAATATAATATAATATAATTACAACCATATGATATAATCATAACTATATAATATAATATAATTATAACCATATAATATTTATATAATATAATAATAATAATAATGACCATCGAGTCATTGACGGCCGAGGATGAATCTCGATTTATCAGATTGAGATGGTCATTATTATTATCATTATATTATATTATTTAATATAATATTATATATAATATTATATAAATAATATTAAATAATATAACATAATAACAATAATAAATTTAATAACCATTTGATAGTCTATAGATCGACAGCCCGAGATGAATTTTGGGCTGATTTGGGGAATGCTTTCCCATCTGCCAAGATTTATCTAAAATCGTGACATGTGTAACTTATGTACATTACTACATTATTTAATATTGACTTTAAGTCTTGACAATTTATTACGGTTAGATGTACATTGTACATAAAAGTTAAAACCATTAATTACTTATTACTTTTGTTTTAACTATTAAACTTCAAGTATTACCTTTTTAGAGTATGAAGTTGAGAGTTCTGAAACTGTAAGACGAGAGTCCGATACAATAGCCATAGGGTTTTCAAATTTTAAATTTTAAAAGACTGGCAGAATTCCATTTTGTGTTCTGATTTCTTAAGACTAAAAGTGTGATTCGTGAAACTTGGGTATAAGACGACAACACCAATTATCCAATCTCAATTCCAGGTATTTAATTTTTTTCAAAAAAAATTCATTGCAATTTGCAGCAGTAGAAATCTTGATTTTAATTGCCTTAGGTTTACACTTTACAATTATTTTGAATAGGGTCTAAAGTCTAATAACTAGTAGCAGCCAGGCATGGGCAAAACAAAGTCAAAAACCTCCCAAACGAGTGCACCCATAAAGGAAAAGAACACCATTATACAAGTCACACAAGTGCTACAAACCCCAAGTTTCACCGATGAATGTCATGATATTTTTGATCTTGTTATCCATGGAGATTCGGGAATCATGGCAATTAGACATTCATTGTTTAGTAAGTGGAAAGATCCCCAGAAGGGGAGAATTTATTACAAATATAACAATAGTATTGGTGCATACACAAATAAACTAGCTACTCTGGTTACTGGATTAGCAAACCTCGCTATACCCGAAGTATTCCCTTGCCCTGAAATTGTAATGCTATGCGCTCAGAATTATGATGAAAATAGAAAGGCAATTATAAACCAAAACACTCTGGAGGAAATTTTATCAATAATCGAGAGTGAATTTTTCACTTTGTTAGACCTAGGGTTAGGGTTTAGAATAGAAAGCTCTAAGGAGTGCATTGACTTGGATAAACTAGCTCAAGCTTATGACAAGCTGGAAAGAAGTTTTCAAGATTCATTTATTAAGGGTTAAATACCCTCAGAGTCCACTACTAGTGTTACTATTACACTAGACAAAGACCATAAGCCTCATTATTAGTATGATATTTTTGTGCCATGGGTTCAAAATACTATTTCTTCGTTATCATTTTCCCTGGGATTGGACAGTAACAAGGAAGTGAGGGCCAATGTTCTTGAAATGATTTATAATATCCATTATCGACGTCAGTCAGTTGACAATGTAGCAATAAGATATGATTTTGTTTGGTACATTGTTGAATCTATGTAAAAACAATTACTAATGATTAAAAAAAGTACAACTACAGGCAAGATGAAGACATTTAAGTTCACAAGTTACTTGTGCTACCTTCTTTTAGCAAAGCATCACCCAATATTTTAAATAAAGAACAACAAGCTTGATATTGAGGTCTATAAGTTTGATGAGAAAACCCAGAAGAAATCGAAGACACCAAGTCCAGTATATGAGTGGACACATAAGATGAGGATGACTGCTATAAATAAAAATTACAACCATTTTGTAGACTTCCTTTTGGCACCTATTTACCAAAAAATTATAGGCACTACAATGCTTAGATTGCTTGTGTCTTGTAAAGATTGCATTCAATTGGGAAGTCAGATTCAATTGGCTGATTGGTTCTTCATGGAAGAGTACACTATCTTAAGGTTTTATGGTTCAGCGGTTGAACCTTGCAAACTTTCAATGCATGTTATAGAAAGGGTTTTTGCACTAGAATAGGTAAGGTAGATGGAGAGCGTAGATGAACTTTTCAGTGGACAACAAAAGAAAATGATATTTCCTTCCTTACCTTTCGCAATTGGAGGCCTCACATTTGAGAGAAAGGCTTTCAAAGTGGAAAATGAATTGGTAAATTTTTTTGGCTTTCATTTTGTTAGTCACTGGAATTATTATCCACTGAACATAATAAAAATAAGACTTATTGCCAATGGGAACTCTACGAGCAAATATCAACACTAGGAGATGCCATTGATAGAAAAGTTTAAAAACAAGGATTTGTGGGATGAGGTTAAGAAAGAGATGGAGAAACATGCAACAGAGAATAATATTTCAATGCAACAACTATCATCCCAAATTATGACATTGCACATATCAGAGTCACATAAATCAAGGCCTCTGACATACTTAAATTTCTACGAGAAAGCATCTGAACCTTCTAAGAAGTCTATGCCGAAAGCAATTAAAGAGGCATGCATATCTAAAATGTGGTGTCGAACTAAGAAACTGAGTTTTGGAAAATGAGGCAAAATTTGGGTGAACCAAAGACATCAACAAATTTTGAGAAAATTGATGAGGATGACCTTTTTAGCACTTATTGGGATAAAGAGCATCCAACTGCACTATATCAACTTGACAGTTGCAGTGACAGTGATATTCAAAGACAGGAGGACCTCCAATCTGATGCTAACATTCAAGGTATTTAGGATTTCAGGTCAACTAGGGGTAGAGATATTATTAAACTTAAAATGAGTGATTCTACTAAACAAACGTATGGTAAAGGAGCAACTATGATACAAAAAATGGGTTATGTAGGTATAGAGCCCATTGGTGCAAGTGGTGATGAGATTTGGAATCCAGTTCCACTACCAGACCCACCCAAAAGAGGAAGTAAACCAATCATTGGAAGCTCCAAGATTGAATATGATTCATCTAAAAAGGGAAAAAAACATTATACTTCTACTTCTAAAGGTCATCCCAACACATTATTTGTTAAATCTTCAAATCCAGTTGTAGTTGATTCCACTGGCATTGGCACTAGCATGGATGAACCTTGTGCAAAAAGGTAAAAACTTATGACAATTACACTGCAAGAAATGTCAATTATTACTTCAGCAATGTATGTACCAGTGGCTTCTATACAAAACCCTGAAAATAGTCCTAAAACGCTAGGATTTGGAATGGGCTATCTTCAGTATGTTGGAAATCTTCAAAATACAATTGTAGCTGGAGTAAGTTTAGTTGAAGATGGAGGAGCATCAACATTCAATGATACAGTTGATAATTCACCTTTCAAACACTCAGTTGTGTCAAAAAACCTAGATTTTAGTTTGAATGAGTTTGCATCAAAGTTTTAATAGACAAGCGAAAGAAATAGGCAAATTATGAAGACTTTGAAAAGTGATGCAGTTGTCAAATGTCAGGGATCTACTAACAAAATATTTCCAACATATGATCCAAACAATGAAATGATGAACTTCATGGTTGTTATGCCCCTAGGTAGAGATAATAATCCACCACAAAATGTAATAAATTGTAACTATATTCAAGTTACCAATCTTCAAATGGATTTGTCAAAAGTGACAAATATTGACAAAATCAATATATTAAAAGAGAGCAACAAAATGGTCTACTCTACACTTCTAAAAGTGGAGAGGGAAAAAAAAAGGCTTACAAAACAAATAGAAAAGTTACAGGCAGACCTTGATAATGTGAAGGCGAAGGAGAAAGCAGCAAACAATAGCTTCAAAGAATTTCAAAATAGGATAAAAAAATCTTCTCCTACAGAGGCAATTGTCCAGCAAGAAAAGATGAATGAACAAGTGCAACATTTGATTAAAGAATTGGATGAGTGCCAAAAAAGACTTACGAATGAACAAGCATTTACTGCATAGTTGTTCAATTCTATAGAGAGTAGTGCACAGGTCATCAATCAATTGAAAAATGAGCTGGAATCTGCTGCCAAGGAAAATAAAATTTTGAAGGATGATTGGGAGAAGGAAAAGAAAAAAGTGGAGTCTATGGAAAGTATGATTTTTAATTTGCAAAAGGAATTGGGGAATGAGAAGAAAAAAGAGTAGTCTATTGTAGACACAATCCACAATTTGAATAACCAATTGGAGAATATGAAACAAAAAGAATTGTCAACAACAAAAACTATCAGTGATTTGAAGGAGGAATTGGAGAATACAAATAAAATGGAGTCTAGTTTACTGCAAGCACTAACACAATCCACAAATTGAGGAGGGAATTTGAGAATGCAAAGAAAAAAGAGGAGTCAGCTACAAAGCAAAACCTCTATTTGAGAAAGGAATTTGAGAACACGAAGAAAGAGGAGTCTACTCAAAGTCTCCACGATTTGAAGAAGGAATTGGATAGTGTGAAGAAAAAGGAGGAGTCCACTTTAAAGACAATCCATGATTTGAAAAAGAAACTTGAGGAAACAAGAAAAAAGAGGTAACTACTGCAAATAAAATCCAAGATTTGAAGAAGAAATTGGAGGATGAGAGAAAGAGAGCAACTGATTGGAAAAGGAAACTAGAGGAAATGTAGAAAAAGAGTGAAAAAAAGATGTCTGAAATGAACAAAAAGGTGGAGAATGTAATGGCAGAAAATAGAATGACCTCTTCCGAAGACCATCATGTAAAGGATGCTATAATAAACATAGTTAAGCTTATCAAACAAGAAATTTGGGACAAAATAATGACGATCAGTGATGGTTTGGTTGAATGGCTTGATTTAAATAGCAATCTCAGAGTTGTCTTTGAAAATGTAAAAATTGATTTTTAGGCTAAAAGACAAATCTTCACCAGTTCCTTAAAAGATCTTTCTGACCAAGTTCTCAATAAACTAAAGAGATCCAATGATAGGGATTTGGAAAACCATGGAATAAACAACTACTTAGATGCCTATGTAATAGCTATTAATGTCTCTCAACATTGTGAAGAAGTAACACGAATTGGTGAATTGCTCAATTCTGCTTCCAAAGAGTTGATGAAGATGAATAACACCATAGTGAACTTGCTAAATGTTGGATTACCAAATCTAGCTAACTTAGAAAGCACATTCATTGGAAATGAAAATTACATGAAAAATTTGCAGAGCAGGATGAATTCTGATTTAGGGGAATTGCCTGCGGAATTCACTTCGGAGGGAATTGCAAGTTGCATCAAACCACTGTCAACAATGAGTGATGCTATAGATAGACTCCTCCTATCATATGATTCTCTCTTAGAAGTATTTTTTGTTGATGATGCTACAACTAATTAGCTAAAACCTCAAAAAAATAGGGCTTCCAAATGATGTAGAATGGAGCGCCCTAAAGAAATTCATTGAAACTGGGTCATCTTCTCAAACTGTTACTGTTGCTATCAGTGGCAGTCATAGCTGATGGCACTAAGTAGTAACACTATAACAACTTAGTAAGTGATAGAAATATAATTTTTTTGTTACTTTTTGCTCTTTAATTTCAAATTTTGGATTTAATTTCAACTTTGTTTAATGTTAATTGTTACAAGAATCAAGAGCTAGCATATCAGGATAGTTGGGCAGCCAGGCACTAGCACACTATGGCATATCAGGAATCAAGAGCCAGAATATTTGATCATATATACAATTACAAACTGACCTATAGCTATTGTTGCTCCCTTGTATCTATAAAAAGGAATTTATGATCATTTCAATTTGACATTGAGTCATTTGCAAAGGGTTGTAATTGTTTGTAGTTGACAATCGTTAAATGTATTATGTTACAGGTTGATTTGTAATTATAAATTATAATACATTTTTTTAAAATAGAGATTATTCTATTAAATTCATTATGTTACAATTTCTTAAAGAAACTAGAATCAATGAAAATCTTAAAATGTTAAAAAAATACAATCAATGAATATCTCCACATGTAAGTACTATGTTTGTAACATCAACATATTCAAACTTCAAAAAAAAGAAAAAAAGCATCTATAAAGGGACAATGAATGAAGGCTATAAATTAACTTCTACAAACATGTTACATAATTAATTAGTAGGTAGAGTCTTAGATCAGAGCTACTAGCCTACTACTTGACTCATGCAGAAGGTTGAGAAGCTGCTATAGTTGTCATTCTGCTTGGATCGGCTCAGCATCACTGTCATCAGAATCCTCCTCATTTATTGCTATAACATTTCATTTTTTGTTGTGTTTTCTTTAGATTCACTGTTAGCATCAGACTCACTATGCATGCTAAATTCAACATCATCTTCATTGCTTTGACTTTCAATATTACGATATGAACCACTGCCACCGCCACTGCCACTGCCACTGACACCGCCACTACCACTGCCACTTGTGTTTGAAATGTTGGCAATCCCTCTTCTTTGACATTGGTTTCTCCAAATTCTGATAGCCTTGTCATAAGGAAAACTTTCTACCTCATACCTAGAATTATAGAGCCTCAGACAATTATCCAAATTTTTGTCTAATTTGTTTCTAACCTTTGACTTAAGGAAGCCCAAAGTACTGAAAACTCTCTCATCCTCCACTAAACCCAATATCATTGTCAAACATAAATTGGTAAGCTTGAAATATTATGGTATTGCCTCTCTCAACTGATTGATCTTACCAAGGTTTTTTCAAAGCTTTGTTACCACTCCCTCTTCATTTGGGTTCTCCATAGCAGCATATTATTCCCTCATTATGTTTGCAAAAGAGTATGATTGATCTCTCAGTCAAGTTTCATCTAAAATTTCATTTATGGTGACTCCATTGATTACTTTAGGTGTGCAAAAATGTTTAGTCAGAGTCGTCATCCTTCTTCAAAAATTAGTTGGACTATTTAGAGACCAATATTGTGGAAAAACAATTGACATTGCTTCCAATAGTTCCTCTGGAGGGAATTTGAATCTGATTTCTGACAACAGATTGTAGCAAACTCGCTTGACAGAGTCAAGCATAGAGTCTTTGATCTTCTCGAAGGCTTTACTTATAACACGTGAAAGTACCTTCTCTGGTTTTGATTCAACTTCACTTTCATTGGGGTTGGAGTTGGGGTTGATGCAGGCATAGTACTGTATTGGTATGTCAACTCCACATACCCTTGCATATACCTCATTGTTTGCACCAATATGTAAAAAGTTCCTAGGATTATTCAAATCTGATATTTCTAACCACTTTGCAAACTTTTTTTTGTCTAATGGTAATAATCAGTACAGAGTATCCAAGCTACTACATGTCATTTTATGTAGCTTATTATATTTTGCAATGTACATAGCTCTGTATTGAACCTTTTTTAATAATATTTCTCATGTCCTGTAGCATGGGGAGAATAGTTGCTAAATTTAAGAGTACTTAACATTAGTTAGGCTTGAATATAGCTGAGGGAATGTGTCTCACATAGAGTGGATTAGTCCAAGCAATAATAGGTATTCAGATATTACTCGATGCACTAGTCCATCCAAAGAGATCAATTTGGTATCATTGTCTTTAAGAAGCTTCCTCCCATCAATAAGTCCTATAGCAAAGTGTTAAAAATTTTGGACTTGTTTTGGACTTTGACAGAAGTATTGGTAAATCTCTTTGATCAAAGATTCCACTTTACTTACACAACCAAAATTGCTGACAATTCCAAAAGATAGATTCATTCGATGGGCCATGCAATGAATGGGAATAGCGTAGGGTGTCAAATCATTCTTGATCTTTTTGCAAAGACCACCTTTATGACGTTGCATAACCGAAGCACCATTTGCTCCAACACACACCAACTTTTTGGCAATCTCCATGCTATCCAAACCTCCAAATTCAATTAGAGTAGTCTTTAATAATTCATATAAGTTTTCAACTGTCGCACTATGATTTAATTTAGCAATAGATAGTAGAAATGGTTGATGACAAAGATTGTTTACAGTATAAACATGCATGCACACCCAGGAAGTATTATCAATTTTTGTAACTTCATCTAGAGACAATGCAATGAAATTTGATTTTTTTATAGATTCCTGCATATCTTCTATTTCAACCTGTGCAAGACATTTAGCCCATTCCCACCCGTTGTTTACTGACCACTGACTTTTAGGATAGTTTTGTGTTTTCAAAAAATGCAATAATGTAGTCATTGTAGGGTAGTCCGTCATAGGGCATCCTCTACTCAATATATAAAAGACCACACCTAATTGAACTACTTTTCCCATATTTTGCACTTTCGTTGCTCTCCCAATGAAATCTTCAATGGAACCTTTTACTGCAGAACGCTTCTCTCGTATTTGCTAGTGTAACTCGTATATTTCAGCATTCTTGATATGCAGATAGTTTTCCTTTGTTTTCCAAGTTAGCACAAATTTTTTGACTCCATCTATAATTTCTTTCTTGTAAACTTTACCGACATGCTTTTCTATGGTATCAATTTTAAGCTGCAGCCTCTTCTCCTTCTTTGTTATCTCTGTGCAAATCTTACATCTACATTCTATAGGAGGCTCACCATCATTTGGATTGGGCAGTGGTTCAATGAACTAGTACTTTTTCACCCATTCTAACTGAAAATTCCTTTTGGACAAATCCCTGCAAGATCGATCTTTCTTCGATTCCTATTTTCTTTTCCCCTTTTGTGCATGAACCTGATTTATGGAATCAATTTTGGTTTTCTCAACCAACTGGTTTGGGACTAACTCCAACTCTATAATCTCAGTTTGTGACTCCCTACTTAGGGGAAGTTCCTCTAGATCTTGTTCAAATTCATGCTTGATTGAGATATCAGGTTCACCAACTTGAACTTCAATACTGTCTGAGGGTCCAACTTGTGATGAATCTCCTTTTTCAGTAACCACTGGAGATCTAACTTGTGAATCTTTTAGGTTGCCAACATTTCCACCACCAAAATATGCCACTATGGTTCTATGTTTTGGTAATGGTGGCCTTTCTTGGATTTTAGGGATCCGACCCCTCTTGTTTGACATGACAAATTGATAAAGGCTGCAAAAAAATCAACTTAGTTGTTGAAAAAAAGACTTAACTACTTAGACTACATATAATAACAATAATATGATTCATTCTAAAAAAAGGGTACTACTACTATAGTACTACAGTCTATGATACTACCCAATATAATTCACAAACCTAATACCTATAGGCTATCTTAGCATGTGAGATGTCCAGTCACCAGCAGACATTGGACAGTGAAACTAAAAAAAAACTAGTACCACTTACAAAATAATTTAAAAATCACTTGTCTTTTACAAAAACCAGGGTCCACGAGTCAATGGCCAATGCACTTAGCACTCTAAAAGTTTGACAGCAATAAGAAATGCTAGTCTCCAGACCAGAAAATAGAAAATTGTGTAGAATAATAATTTCTTATAGTCCAATCTAGGTTGGCAAATTAAGAAGGATTAACAAGCAGGAATATCAAATGTAGGCAAAATGCACCTTCCGATGCAAGCCTATAGTAGGAAACATTTAGCTAAATGGGTCGGGTGATCAACACATGTCGATAAAATGGTTGGCGACACCCAACCCAAGGGAAAATTTATATGGTTGTAGTAATGGTGAAATAACATCGACCAATAAGAAACAACATGCAAAGGTTGGCAATATGTTTAAAATAAATGTATCCAAACTTTATATCGAATTGGTGATTGCATCGATATTTTTGACCAATCATGTGATAACTAATGGGCAACCACCCTGGGCATTGGACCCAAATATGATAAATATCTGGTGATGTGGTTGGACCCAAATATGATAAATATTCACCAAATAATGATTGCCCCATCAGACAGGATCGCCAAGAGGTGAAGATTCATTGCTAAAGTAATCCTTGTATATATATATATATAGTTTTTACAAAAGTTTTAAAGTTTTGTATATATGACAAACTTTATGCATATTTTACTCAAGGATATTAGACTTTGATATATTGCGAAGTGTTTTTGACACTCATGTCAAAGGGGGAGATTGTTGAATCTTAGACTAGGTTTTGACTATTTCATGTCAACACACTTAAGATGTTTACTAATTTTATGCCAAGATAGTAACACATGCCAAGTAAAATATGTATAGATGTCAAGTAAACAGTTGATGTTGAGCTAGATAGAACTACAAGTGTCGAGTGAACTTCAGGTGCCAAACAATCTTCAGGTGCTAAGTGAAGTTCAAGTACTGAGCATAGTATAGGTTCCAAGTCACTATAGAAGATGAGTGGAACAAAATTGCTATAGGAGTTGAGTGAGCTAGTTTTTCTATATGAGTCAAGCATCAGAGGTAACAAGTGCTGAGTAACATAGATTGGACATAGTTGTTTGTAATTGCACAAATACCTATGTAAACCATTTTTTGAGTTGACATAGAAGAATCTTGAAGGATATTAGAGATAAGAATGAATATTTTATATTACCTATGCAATCAACATGCAACCAATAAGAAAAATGGAGAAGGTATGCAACTAGTAAAAAAAGTGCAATGAATTGAGCGGAACATGAAGAATGAATATGGATCATGGATTCATACCTAATCCTAAGTCTTTGAAATATTTAAAAGGAGGATGAAACACCATTGTATGCATGGATGAATGAAGTGTATGGGTGAACTATAGCAAAATTTAGAGGGAAGTGTGAAAATACTTAGAGGAATAGAGCAACATTGTAGTATTTAGTTGATCAAGAATATAGTATCAGAACTTTGAAGAGTGACATATTAGATCAAGTAAGGATTAGGTTAGTTAGAGGTGAAAAAGGATCTAGAATCAACAATTGGAGATTGCAAGTAATCAGGTTAAAGACTTTCTAATACTCTCTAGAAATTGTTTTAGATAATGGAAATCCTATGGACTTAGGTTGGCCTAGCAGCCATTTGTAAATCCTTTAACAGGGTGGCATTCCAAGTGAATGTACTAAAGTCCTTTAACTAGGCCTACTTTTAGCAAGGTAGTGAAATCCTTAAACTAGGTCACTTTTAACAGAGTGTAAAGTCTTTAACAAGATATTCCTTTCATAAGGCAGACCATTGGAAGTGGTTAAACATTGTAACCTTGAATAGTTACACATTGATGTAGTGATATTTTGTGGGTGTCATCCCCACCCTAGTTTTAACTTCTCATTTTGGAGGGTTTTTGGATTACCTAATTTGTGTGTTGTTTATTTTCAATCACATCTTTACTTTCAAGATTTATTAGATAGATTGAATGCATGTGAATTGTTTCAATTAAAAGAATTTAAATGGGTTAAAGTTAGTTACTTCTGATTCACCCCCCCCCCCCCCCCCCCCCCCCCTCTAAAAATTGTATCTTCCCACTTGTTAATTTCAACACTTAACCCTTTTTGTGGGCCTTCTCAGCTTCCTTCCCCCCTCCTCTTTTCCTTTTGATTGAGCTCTACACCTTCCTACTTGTTTGTGCCTTACTAGGTCCTTCTCTCATATTGCCTTCCCTATCCGAGTCCATCTCCTCTTCCTCATCATTATACTAATCCTCTAATTCCTCCTCCTACTTATCATTTTCTCTAAACCTTTCTATGGCTTCCTTTTGTTCTTCTTATCCATATCCTTCATGATTTTTTCCACCTCCTCTTCTTCATTCGAGTGCATACCTACACTATCCTTTGTGTTTGATGGGAGGTAGGAGCACTCTATTTTCTCAAAAGGAACCACCTTTTGGGAAAAATCCCTTCCATGAGTTTGATCTTTAAAATTCTCATATAAGTGTAATAAAAAACCCACATGGAAGGCAAGGTTAGAGTATACTTTCTTCTTATAATATGTTATACTCTTATTAGCAGAGAAAAATAGATAGTAGGGAATGGAAATCTTAGTACCATACTTGAGATAATTTAGAATAATGAAATGATGGGTTTGAATCCTATCAAACCTGGTTTCAAGCATTATATAGGAGATAATTTCCCTTAAGAAAAACTATCATAGCTTCATAATAGAAGCAGGCTCATAATAGGCACTCGTCTTTACAAGATCCTTCATTTCCTTCAAGTCCTTAGCAAAATCTTTCACCACATTCAGGGAAATTTTCTTGTCCCTATAGAATTTAATGCACTAGTTAGGGGATTTTATCACCTTAGAAATAACCACTTCATTGATTTGAAAGTCCACCCCATCAATCTTCACCTTCCCCTCTCTCCATGTCTTCACCATTAGGTCAATAATCTTTAGGCTCCAGCCATGAAGTTTCTTAATGAAGGATGAGATACCTCCTTCCCTCAATTTCTCCCACACTTTTGAACACCTTTTCCACTTCTCAACTTCACCCTCTAGCTCCCTTTTATGCCCCTCCCCTACCATATTGTTGAAAATAGATTAACAGAGACTCTATGCTTTCCCATCTCCTTGAGCTAAGACCTACTTTTTCTCCCAAAACCTGTAGTTGACATCAAACTTAGAAAATCAAAAGATGTAGTAATTACCAAAGGCCTTTAAGATCTCCCATAAAATGTGCCAATAAACCTCCCAATTATGATGCCTCTGGATGAGCTCATGTCAAACTCTCATTACAATATATATTAGATTTACAACATTATCTGCCATAATTACACTTTATGTTGCTTATTTTCCCCTAAATCCTCCCCAGATCCATAATAATTTTTGCATCCACTAGAAAAACCTCTCCACTTGACCATATTTGTGTCATGTCCCTCCTTAGTTCCTCGTTCACCATCTAATCAGTAGGCATGTTACCTTCATGGTACACATGTGACACAAAGACCTTTTTGAAGGAGATAAAAATATTTTCCATTTTCTCTATCATATTCTTTATACTCCATGCTAGACGGTGTTCTCCCCTTAGGCATTTTATAATGTTATTAGAGTCTCCCTCCACTCAAAGGCATTTGACCCCAACTTCTTTAGCCAATTTCATAGTTTGAAGAGCAACACTAGCCTAAGCATAATGGTATGAATGTTGTGTATTAATATTGATTTTTATTTAATTTTAATGAATATTATTATGTGTTAATGAAGTCCTGATTAGTATTGTGTATTAATGAATTTTGTATCATATTAATGAATCTTATGTAATTGTATTGATTGAATTTTATAGTTCATAAATGGATAAATGAATGAATGAAGTATGTAATTAGATGGTAATGGGTCATTTAAATTGATGTTAGGAGGAGGGGGTGAGACCAGATGAGCTTCCACCTTCATGTGGTTGGCCTTGTTAAGTAGATAATATTAAATTATTCTTAAAACCAAGTGAAGCTCACATTAATTAACGTATCAAGGAATCTTAAGCTCAATCCATCTACCTCTCAACTTCTTATCCCAGTAAGTCATCTTTTCCACTAATTTTTGCATATTCAATATTCTATTATTCAAAATCTTGATAATGGTAGCCTTCATCTTATCGATAAGTTGTTCCTATCCTATTCTTTTATTTTTTTAAATATGTATATTTCTCTCCTACCATAACTCCCATATGACAATAGATGGTGTTGTATTCCACAAGCCACCATACAAATAGTCCTTATTTCGAATAGGCCAAGCTTGAAACATGCTTAGGATTGACTTTGGTATTGTTGAGTTCCATCCAAGTTTTTTATGTAACCAGCTCCAACATTGGTGAGAGTATTTGCAAGTTAATAATATGCATCTTCTTGGACCTACATATCCTTTTTCTCTGAATGTATCAGCTATAAGGATTTTATTTTGTTGTGCTAGCCATGAGAACAATTCTACCTTAGGTAAGCACATTTTATCCCAATACAGTCACAATTAAATGTTTGTCTTTGGTCTTAGCTATTATCAAATTAGGTAATTATAGCCCTCCTTAGTGTTCTAGTTTCCAGTCTTTGAGCCATCCAAAACTAGTTTATCTTGCCTTCTATGAAACATTACATTTTTTAGATCCTAAGATTCTGATCAACTCCTCTTTTTCTTTGTCTAGGATATTAATGTTGTGTAGAGACTTCCATCTCCATACTTTCACAATGCCCCCATCCACTACGTCAACACTTTCACAATGCCCCCATCCACTACCTCAATAGTGTGACCAAAATAGGTCATGTTCTCCATTATCAAAATTTTGCATCATTGATGTAATAATAAGGCTTTCTTCCTTACTTCCTAGTTTTTTCTAGTGCTTACTGGATCATTTCTATGACTTTGATGGTGATTCTTGGCTCACCAAAATTAGGATCAATCCAAGATCCTTTTCTTTCACCTTTCTACCATCACATGCATACAAAGATTCTAGAGTATCTTTACTATAATTATAACATACAAAAATTCATGTTGAGATTCATGGAGCATCCCATAATTATGACCTTCACTATGTTTGTCTCAAGTTCTACACTAGAGTTGAATTGGTAACCTTGCTCCACTTCCCTCTGACATGGTTAATCTCATGGAGTGATAGAAGATAACACTATTTTGAAATAATAATAACTAACATAACAAAGCATAATTCTTCAAACTTCTATTTTTCTTCCAAGCATCATCCTCTTATACAAAATCCTCATTGAAAAGTATATTAAGTTGAGTGTCATATTTTCTCTATAATATTCTCTACATACAGCATTGATTTTCTGGATTCTAGGTCAGTTCCTATTTGATGTTCTGTGATGCCTGACCTAAAAATATTTTAAAAAAAATTGTAAAACTTGTGAGGGAAAGGGATAGGAACTACGGTATGAAATTTTTCTTAAACCTAAGAGGTGATGCACTTGGACAAGATAAGGGATTTTGATATTTTAGTGACACAATGATAGGAATACTGGCAACAATAAGATACAACTTTGACGAAAGCCTCTGCATAACAGTGTTTCAGAAGAAGGCTCAAATGAATAACATCAAAAAGATATAAACCACAATTGATATTATTTCCATTGAGATGCACAAATTATGACCTATGCATGAAAATTTTACTAACTCAAATAGATGCAGAAATGAGACATAAACTTAAAGGTTCTTTAGAAGAACACAAAAAATAAACATCAATCACCGATTTTGCACACAAAGAATGAGTCCCAAAGTAGATCCAGTTCACTATATTATTCCTTCAAAGGCCAAAAACATCAGCTCCCAATGATAAAATCCAAAAAAGATAAATGCAGAAGACCATAAAAATGGCACAATAGCTTTCTCCTTCTCCAAAACTGAACCCCCCGTACAATTAAAATACCCAGACTAAATACCAATCCCTTGGGGTCGAATCCATAACAAAAGGCTCTAAAAAAGGAAGTAAAACTCATCCAAATGAATGAAAAGTGACTGATGAACTGCGCCAAGTCATAGAAGAACTTATGACTTACTCATGATTACCCAGAAAACACTCCAGTTAGTCATGAGGACTCCAAATTACCATCACAAAGTTTAATTTTGACATAACTATGAGTCCAAAAATACTCTTTAAATGACTCAAAAACCATCAGTTAGAAATCCAAGTCTAAAATGCTCACTAAAACACTTGGCAACAGATTGCTAGCACTGTCAAATCACTCAAAGAGACTCCAGCTAACAACTTGAAACTAAAAGTCTAACCCCTGATATCTAGGTAATTAGAGTACTCACCTAGTTAAGTTAACTTCAACACGAAATTAACTTCACCCCCATTTCACATTGCATTTTAAGTTTATTATTAAATAATTGACTTATAATTGGTCAATGAAAATAATAATAATCATAATATACGTGCAATAATGAATAGAAACAATAAAAGACTTAATAATAAACCTTAAATCATATTATAACAAAAAAAGAAAAGAAAAAAGAAAGCGTGACTTCAAAAGTCACTTTGTGGACCCAAAATTCCTTTAGAAAGGAATTAATTTGCAATGTTAAATCACAAAAGGCAGAAAGGAAGTCTTCATTTGCTCATTTTCGATCCCTAAAATGTAGACATATAGGGTTTGAAACCCTAGCCGCACTCCTCACTCTTTTGGACCTACATGTGAAGCAATTCTATACTCTTTCAATGGAGGCACATATATCTTCGATTGTTCTTCATTGTTCTGGCTTGTTTGCTGGAGTCAAATTTGCATGAGTTCTGTTTGCCATAATTTATATTTATTGGGAATACTTTGATGAGGGCATTCACGGCATACAACTGTGAGAAATGTTGTATTGAAGACATGGTATATACTTGTAAGTACTCCTACCTTGTTGTTTGTATACATGGCATTTAGATATGTAACTGGAAAACATTTCTTTTGCTGTTGATATTAATCTTGAGGCTACCATTTTTTGTATGTTTATGGAAAGTGCTTAACTGTAGAACTTGATACTTTACCTCTGCTATTGTAGCTGTGACTAGAAATTGCATCGTCTTCTATATATCTTTGAACACGTCTTTCTCTTTTTTATCTTTGCTGTAGGTTTCATTTTATTGAATGAAATTGCACAAAAAGTGCATTCATTTAGAGTACATCTCACTGTTTGCCTTGCAAAAAGATATGCGTACACATACAGGTTTTCAAAAGTGTCTGCTGTTGACTACATATATTCTGCATGAAAATGATGTTTCCATGAACGAGGTCAGCAATTAAATATTCTTGGAATATTCTTAAGGTTCTCTATAGAGATGTGGTATTTGCTGTTTTCATTGATGCATTTTTAGTTTAGCAAAAGTCTTGGTTGAACTTGAAATCTTTGCTGTTGTAAATATTTGCTTGGTTACCATGAGCATACGTTCTTCTACACTTATGTTTATAGTTGTTTCCTTGCAATTTTATGTAGGGTTTGCATGAATCTTCAGAATACTGGCTCGCTGAAGTGGATGCTTCAAATGACAAAATTTTGCTCACTATTTTATGAATACTGAAAGTAGAACTTGCTGGAAATGTTTATGAATTTGAACTGTTCACTCTTTGGCTAGAAATGTTTACCTCTTTGATCGGCACGTCTTATGAATGTTGCAATTGCTCTTTAACCTGTAGCTTGTTGTAGATGCACATCGTATTCTGTATCTCATTGTATCTCCCATGTTTGTTCTTGCCCTATTTCCTCTTTTCATTTATGCGTAATAGCTTTCCTATGAATGCATTCTTCTTGCACCTTTTAATTGTATCATGGATACCTTTCTCGCAGCCTACATCATGTCCATGACTGAAAGAATTCATTGTATGGTGTTGTCATGGTTATTTGTTGTTGCTAGTACAACTGTATAGGATATGATCTCTGCTATAGTTGAAGGTGAATTTATGTATTTCTTCTAGTCTGCTATAGGAGGAACATGAAATATATGATCTGCATTCTTTCTTTTACTCTTCTTTGACATTGATTATAGCTTACTTTCTTTTGCAATGAAATGCATCAATAGATGGAATATATTTAACAGTAGAGATATTCAATCATTGCTTAGATCCTTTGGGATCTAATATCATTTCTTTTCATCTTTTGCAGTTGTTGAGGATTCAAACTTGGAGCTGGACAGAGAAATCATAGGAAATCTATAACCAGTCAAAGCAAAAGGCAATGACTGGTTATCTCTAAACTTGCTTCTTCCCTTTGAACATATTTTATCTGTTCATGTATTCCTTTATGAAAGAAAGTTAGCTAGGAAGCTATGCTCACGGCTTGTGTGAGAATCTTTACTTTCAGCATTTCAATCATTTTAATCAATTGTAAATGAAAATTGTACATATCAGTTATGATTTATACAATGAACATTGTTCTTCTTTGCTCAGAATAAAAATGATTTTAAAAATGGAAATGAACTAAGACAAATGCTTGAATGGATTATGAATTCTTATGCAATGTTACAAATAAACTAAATTCCAGCATGTGTGAAAATTTAGTAATATTCTTGGCGACCTTTGCTGTTTGTCTGCCTGCTAGACACCTTATCTAGTAGCCTTTGATACTCATTGGGCATGGAGTCTGAAAAATATGCACCTTAAGACTAAACCTAACATGACACGACCTTCTAAAATTATTGGTTGGGCTTGGAATGCATGAATAAACCTAATGAGACTTAGACTCTGATTGATTTGATTGATGCATATGACCAAACTCAAGTAGCAACTTTAGGAGCTGAAACTTTCATAGTTGGTCATCTGATATATGCATGGGTGAATGTGTGTGTTGAATGAATGCATATGAATGGTAGATATGTGGGTATACATACATGTATGGTTGGCGGCATGAACCTAGAAAGATGCAACCCTATATGGATGCATATGCATGTGTGTACTTGATATGTATGCATTTAACACATACATTGATGTATTCATGTGTGAGATGGGCAGGTATGGAAATTCACACTGAACAACTCAAACTAGCAACCTGACTAACCTGAAACTCTAAGGAAAATGGGAAACTAACCTAAGAAAGGAAACAACTAACATGTTCTTGGACAACACTTAAACTATTATGCAAATGCATTTATTGAAAGCATGAAACCTAACCTAGCATACACAAGATTGGGCTGATAGATCATACCTCAAAGCATGGCTTGAGGTGTATCCCATTTACAAGGATAGGTAGAATATCTCCCTCTACGGTAGCAAGCTGAAATGCATTGTGTTCTTTACATTTAGCTATCAAGAATGGACCTAGCCACATATGGTCAAACTTGTTATGGTGGCCTGGCTTGCTCTTCAAAACATCCCACTTCAGAACCAGATCACCCTCCTTAAATGACCTTGCTGTTGCTTTTCTGTCAAAAGTATGTTTAGCTTGCAGCTGCTGATACTCCATTGTTCGCAATGCTTTCCTTCTTTCTTCCTCCAATTCAGTTAATTTAGCATATCTTAGATTTAGAGGATCATTTTTTTCAAACAATAGTAATTGATCAGCCAACTCAAGTGAAGGAAACTCAGTGGAAATAGGTAACCTTGCTTGTTTTCCATAAACCAGGACATAGGGAGAATTACCAAGAATTTGCTTGGGGGTAATTCTATCCAGCCATAAGGTTGATCTCAGCTTTGCATGCCAATCTCGTTTATTCTCTTCCAATGTCCTTTTGATAATGCGCAGTAGATTCTTATTAGTACTTTCGGCCAAGCCATTATCCTAAGGGTAATAATTTGATGAAGTGTTCAGATAAATGCCATTTCTAAAACCCCACTCAGCTATTCTAGCCCCCACAAATGCTAAGGCATTATCAGAGATAATTGATTCTGGAACCCCAAAACGGGTGACCAATTCATCATAAAAGTTTAAAACAGAGCTTTCATTGGCATCCCTTAGTGCAACAGCCTCTGTCCAATGAGTAAAGTAATCTGTGGCAGTTAGGATCCATTTGTGACCAGCACTGGAATTAGGATTTATAGGCCCCACAAAATCGATGCCCCATCTCATGAACAGTTGTTCGACTAAAATGGGCTACAAAGGCATAGCAACCAGCCTTTCTTTTCCTGCAAACAATGCACATTGCTTGCACTTTCTTTCCCAAGAATGAGCATCTTTGAACAAGTTAGGCCAAAAATACCCAGCCCTCATGATTTTATAAGCTATTTTTTAAGGTGAAAAGTGGCCACCTGCTTCATGAAACTGCTCTAAAAACTTGTCAATCTGATTATTATCAATACACCTGAGTAGAACTCCATTCATATCCTTTCTGAACAATATATTGTCAATTAAAACATAGGGTATAGACTATAATCTGAAGTATCTTTGCTTGGCTCTATCAAGCAGTGGAGAACACTCTCCTGTTTGTAAGAAATGGACCATTTCTTGCAACCAACTAGTTGATTGTTCCTCTACAACATTCTCATCACCATTAAATAGAAAATTTTCATCATAAACAACTAGAACATTATTTACCAGTGTATTTCCTCCTTTTCCTGAAATTTCAGATGAGTAATCTGCCATATGCTCACATAGCCCTTTACCTCTCACCAATTTAGTAATTTTGATATCAACATCATATTCCATCACCTTAGTTATCCACCCAACACGCTTCTCATTAATATCTCTACTAAGAAAGAAATCTTTGACACTAGGATGTGAGACCATTAGATGTACCTTGTTGTTTGACAACAAATGCCTGAACTTTTTGAGACTTTTAATGGCTGCAAATGCATGTTTCTCCAAAAAACTATAACATTGTTCATAGCCTTCAAGCCTTTTGCTGTAAAAAGCAATAGGTTGTTCATACCCTTCATCATTTTTCTGTACTAGAACAGCTGAAATAGCATCAATAGATCCATATGCATATAAAATGAAGTCTTTGGAAAAATTAGGATTAACTAACATTAGAGCTAACGATAGGGCTTCTTTTAACAACTAAAAACTTTGTTTACCTTCCCTAGTCCAAGAGAAAACTACATTCCTTTTAAGCATTCCTGTGAGAGGCTTAACTAAGGTAGCAATGTTAGGCATGAATCTTCTTACAAAGTTAATTTTTCCAATGAAACTTTGTAAACCTTTCTTATGGCTGGGTAGGGGTAAATCCAGAATTGCTTTAACTCTTTTTGCATCAATTTTGATACCATCTTTCAAAATGATATGGCCCAAAAGCTTGCCCTCATGTACTGAAAAAACACACTTCTTGGGATTAAGTGAAATCCTAAACTATTTGCACCTTTCGAAGACCTGCCTTAGATGAGCAAAATGTAAATCTGCAGTCTTAGAAAAAATAGTAATATCATCTAGATATACAAGAACCATGTTATACAATAATCCTTTAAAAGACATATCCATTGCCTTTGGAATGTGGCACCAGCATTGGATAAGCCAAACGGTATTCTTTTGTAAGCCATGGTGCCCCACTTTGTAGTAAAGGTTGTCTTATATTGATCCTTGTTTTTAACCAATACCTGGTTATATCCTAAAAAACCATCTAGAAGTGAAAATCTCTCAGATCCAGTGACTACTTGTAGAATTTGTTCCATAGAAGGAAGTGGGTAATGATCTTTTAAAGAGGCTCTGTTAAGATCTCTAAAATCAACACATAGTCTAATCTCCCCATTCTTCTTCCTAATGGGAACAAGATTAGAAACCTAGTTGGTATGTTTGATTTCATATATAATACCCCCCTTAATAAGCTTGGTTAATTCCTTAAACATTAAAGGCTCTAGCTTTGGATTAAGAGGTCTTTGCTTCTGCTTTACAGGCTTGGCATTAGGAAGCAGTTCAATTGTATGTTGGGCTAAATTTGTGTCAAAACCCTTCAAATCTAAGTACTCCCAAGCAAATATATCAGGAAACTCCTTATATAGTTCAATAAATTCAGACTTTTCTTTTTGTGTACAGACTTTACCGAGTTTGAGGAACTTACCATCAGCCACTTCAAGGTCCTCATAATGATCCTTTTTGAATTGCATACCTATTTTTCTCTGTCTCAATTCATCACCCCTGCTAAAAATAGACTCCAAAGTGACTAACCCTTTTGGAAGTTTATTGGATTTGAGCTAAATAATTTGATCATCGTAATGCTTTTTAAACTTGTCCTAATTTGAAACCGAAAAAACATCCTCTTCTAGCAAAAAACTAAGTATTTTCTCATCATTATAAAAAACTTGCCAATTAGTTTTATTATTAGGGATAGAGGGTCTTACTACGATCTTGACATGTTGCTAGATATTCTCTTTACTGATTTCTGTAGGTATGTCAAATTGCACACCAATTTCCGCCAGTCTATCAGCGTGGTGATTCTGATTTCTTGGAATAGAAACTATATTGAAGGCAGAAAAAACTTCTATAATATCCTAGACTCTATGCTTATATAGCTTCAAGGTGTCATTTTTTGTTGTATTCAAGCCTCTCACCTGCTTGACAATCAATTCATTGTCCCCATATACCTTGATACATTCAATTCCTCTTTTCGTAGCTCATTCCAGCCCTTGAACTAACCCATCATATTCTACAACATTATTCGAGCATGCAAAAGAGAAACAAAAAGCAGAAAAATATTTTTAACCATGAGGTGATACTAACATAGCACCACCACCAACATCATTTTTACTCTTAGATCCATCAAAAAACATTTCCCAAAGCTGATTTGTCTCCTCTTCAACCAAATTTTCTGATTTGACCAAGTTTGGAATGACTGCATCTTGCTCCTGAATAACATAGTTCCCCAAACCAGTATGATAAAAATCTAAATGATGATCTTCAGCAGTATGACTTGCTACCCATTCATCAAGGAGGATATCTGGAATATCATCCATACGGGCCTTATCTTCAAAATCACTAGCATGGTCTTCTTTCTCAAAGGAAACTAAGTTTGCATTTATAGCACAAGGTACATAAGGCTCTATGTAATCTTTTGCGAGTGACTCTGACTTAATTATGACCTTAGTCCCATACCTAGTCCTAAACAACATATGTGACCAATCAGATGATAGATACCCCCAATCTTAGCAGTAAAGTCTCTAGATAAGAATATGGCAAAGTATGGAGGTAAATCTATCACATAAATATCCTGCTGAATGGCAAAATTAGGATAGGCATGAAGGGTAAGATTTGCATTTTTGATAAAACCCAGAGTATTAATAGCTGTTCCATCAAGCTAAAGAACTCCTTTCTCAAGAGGTTGATAATTAAGACCTAACTGATCTACTACCCTTTTAGGCATGACCAAACTCGTAGCTCCACTATCAACTAAATAGTTATGAACTAGCTTATTGCCAATTATCAATGAAAGATAGAAAGGAGGAGGCTTAATATTCTTACTTGATTTGATATCACCTCAGGAATTAATTCATCAGAAAAAGCCTTTTTTAGAAGATTAGTCTGCCCTGGAATTGCCAAAGTATCCCACATAGACATAGTTATATTCAACTTCTTCATATTGTCCACTATGTTGAAAGGTACAACAGCTTGTGATTTTTTATGTATTTTAGCAGCAACAAGCTTAGCTTGCTTGTGAATAGTATCCTTTGTGGGAAAAGCAGGAGTAGCAGCCTTAGCATTTGTAATAAATGATGATTCAGTAGCATTAGTTACTTTGTCTTTACTTGATATTTGCTCCATCTCTAGAGCCCTTTTTTTCTCTCTAGTATTAGCTGATATTGGTACATCATCATTTAGTGCGCAAAACTCCTCTTTTTGCCAATTAAGAAGACCAATTTTAGGAACACGTATATCATGTTGCTACTTGAGTACATCAGTATTGACATTTTGTTGTCCTATTATGATATTTTGTACCATTAAGGCCTGATTAATCATCCCATTCGTACAAGTGGATTGACTATGCGGTTCATTGTAGGGGTAAAACCATTCAAAATCTGCTACAAGGTTATTTTGCATAGGAATGATGTCCCTTACTAGATTAGCAGCATTAAGTGGTGTTGGGTTATAAGGCCTAAAAGGTCTTTGATTGACATTTTGCCTATAACCAGCTACATTGGCTTGATATGGTTGTCTATTTTCTTGAACTTGGCCTTGGTTATGCTGCTGATAAGGTTGATCCAGACCTTGACTTTTCTGTTGATAAGGTTGTCTAGTTTGAAATTGCTGCTTTTTTAGATTTATCAGTTCATTGCTAAAGGTCTACATCAAATTCTCAATCGTAAGCTAACTACTCTTAATTTCCTACAACTCTTGTGACAGGCCTGGTATAACTGTTTCTTGGCTAGGAACAGTAGGCAGAGCATTTAGAGGCAGGACTGTCAAAGGCATATTTGATTCAATGTCTAGAAAAATAGGCATTAGGGGTCTAGGGGCTATTTTGCCTGCTTGAATAAGACTGTTCTCAGATCTAACAGCAATATTATATGCTTGAGGCAGTGAAACACCTCCCATAGATTGGATCATTACAAAAATATCACTGTTTAAACTTTTTAAGTAATATAGATATGCATGATCTGCTAAGGGTCTTACCGAAACAGGTATTCTCGTCCATGTCCTTTGGAATCTATTGTTGAAATCCATCATTTGTTCTTGAGGAGCACGCTTTATGGTTGTGAGCTGCTCTACCAGAGACAAATGATCAGATTTATCTTCAAAATGCTTTGTCAACGCATCTCCAAGAACATCCCATGAGTCAATAGATCCAATGGCCAAACTTCTGAACCACTAAAGTGCTTTTCCTTTGAAAGAGGCTACAAGCAACTTGACTGCAACATCTTCTTCTGTAACGTGATAAACATTACATAAAGTTGCCACGTCTCTTATGTGCTCAAACATTGTATTTTGAGTTTCACCAGTGAACTCTGGTAAACTCTTCAAGGCAGCCAAGGGAACATCAAGGTGTTGTACAAGGTTCAAGGGACTCCCTTGATCAAATGGCACAAACGTAAAAACTCTTTGTGCAGCCATTTGTTGTTGCTGTGATGAATGAATTTGTTTCTGCTATGCAGGATTTGCACTTGCTATTGACACAATAGAAACAGTTGAATTCCTAGATTCAAAGTGCCCAATTCTACAAGTCGGGCTCGCTAAATGCCTTGTATCTCTTTTACTTGACTGATTTCTTCTTCTGTAAACTTGACTACTAGGAACTAAAGATTGTTTCCTTTTGGCTGACTTTGTCCTGGTAAGAGTTCTACCATGCCTTTTTGGAGTCTCCAACTATAAATATTCAAAAGAGCTAGAGCTCCTGGTCTGAACTTTTCTCATAAACTTTAATTATACTAGTCTTTTGATAATAGGGTCACCAGATACATAAAACTTTCTCTTTCATTAGGTAATACTCTGTTGTTTGTGTATCAGAATAGCTAGTAGTTTTAGAACTGATCAAATGTGTCCCACCGGGCGTGCCAAAACTGTTAACTCCAGAATTTGCACCCTAAAACTAAGCACTAAAGCACTTAGAAACTCTGGATAACATGGGAACAATCACGAGTTTGTGGGTAAACTATAAAGGTGACTAAACCTCTGGATTCTAGGCCGATTCCTATTTGATGTTCTGTGATGCCTTACCTAAAACTATTAAAAGAAAAATTGTAAAACTTGTGAGGAAAAGGGATAGGAAGTACAGAATGAAATTTTTCTTAAACCTAAGAGGTGATGCACCTGGACAAGATAAGGGATTTTGATATTTCAGCGACACAATGATAGGAATACTGGCAACAATAAGATACAACTTTGACGAAAACCTCTGCATAATAGTGTTTTAGAAGAAGGCTCAAATGAATAACATCAAAAAGATATAAACCACAATTGATATTATTTCCATTAAGATGCACAAATTATGACCTATGCATGAAAATTTTACTAACTCAAATAGATGCAGAAATAAGACATAAACTTAAAGGTTCTTTAGAAGAACACAAAAAATAAACATCAATCATCGATTTTACACACAAAGAATGAGTCCCAAAGTAGATCCAGTTCACTATATTATTCCTTCAAAGGCCAAAAACATCAGCTCCCAATGATACAATCCAAAAAAGATAAATGCAGAAGACTGTAAAAATGGCACAATAGCTTTCTCCTTCTCCAAAACTGAACCCCCCTTACAATCAAAATACCTAGACTAAATACCAATCCCTTGGGGTCGAATCCATAACAAAAGGCTCTAAAAAAGGAATTAAAACTCATCCAAATGAATGACAAGTGACTAATGAACTGCGCCAAGTCATAAAATAACTTATGACTTACTCATGATTACCTAGAAAACACTCCAGTTAGTCATGAGGACTCCAAATTACCATCACAAAGTTTGATTTTGACATAACTATGAGTCCAAAAATACTCTTTAAATGACTCAAAAACCATCAGTTAGAAATCCAAGTCTAAAATGCTCACTAAAACACTTGGCAATAGATTGCCAGCACTGTCAAATCACTCAAAGAGACTCCAACTAACAACTTGAAACTAAAAGTCTAACCCCTAATATCTAGGTAATTAGAGTACTCACCTAGTTAAGTTAACTTCAACACGAAATTAACTTCACCCCCATTTCACATTGCATTTTAAATTTATTATTAAATAATTGACTTATAATTGGTCAATTAAAATAATAATAATCATAATATACGTGCGATAATGAATAGAAACAATAAAAGACTTAATAAGAAACCTTAAATCATATTATAACCAAAAAAAGAAAGAAAAAAGAAAGCGTGACTTCAAAAGTCACTTTGTGGACCCGAAATTCCTTTAGAAAGGAATTAATTTGCAATGTTAAATCACAAAAGGTAGAAAGGAAGTCTTCATTTGCTCATTTTCGAGCCCTAAAATGTAGAGATATAGGGTTTGAAACCCTAGCTACACTCCTCACTCTTTTGTAATGTGAAGCGATTCTGTACTCTTTCAATGGAGGCACGTATATCTTCGATTGTTCTTCATTGTTCTAGCTTGTTTGCTGGAGTCGACTTTGCATGAGTTCTGTTTGCCATAAATTCTATTTATTGGGAATACTTTGATGAGGGCATTCACCACATACAACTGTGAGAAATGTCGTATTGAAGACATGGTATATACTTGTAAGTACTCCTGCCTTGTTGGTTGTATACACGACATTTAGATATGTAACTAGGAAACATTTCTTTTGCTGTTGATATTAATCTTGAGGCTGCCATTTTTTGTATGTTTATGGAAAGTGCTTAACTGTAGAACTTGATACTTTACCTCTGTTGCTGTAGCCATGACTGGAAATTGCATCGTCTACTATATATCTTTGAACACATCTTTCTCTTTTTTCTCTTTACTGTAGGTTTCATTTTATTGAATGAAATTGCACAAAAAGTGCATTCATTTCAAATACATCTCACTGTTTGCCTTGCAAAAAGATATGCGTACACATACAAGTTTTCAAAAGTGTCTGTTGTTGACTACATATATTCTGCATGAAAATGATGTTTCCATGAACGAGGTCAGCATTGAAATATTCTTGGAATATTCTTAAGGTTCTCTACAAAGATGTGGCATTTGTTGTTTTCATTGATGCATTTTCAGTTTAGCAAAAGTCTTGGTTGAACTTGAAATCTTTGCTGTTGTAAATATTTTCTTGGTTACCATGAGCATACGTTCTTCTACACTTATGTTTATAGTTGTTTCCTTGCAATTTTCTGTAGGGTTTGCATGAATCTTGAGAATACTAGCTTGTTGAAGTGGATGCTTCAAATAACAAAACTTTGCTCATTGTTTTATGAATACTGAAAGTAGAACTTGCTGGAAATGTTTACAAATTTGAACTGTTCACTCTTTGGCTGGAAATGTTTACCTCTTTGCTTGGCACGTCTTATGAATGTTGCAATTGTTGTTTAACCTGTAGCTTGTTGTAGATGCACATCATATTCTATATCTTGTTGTATCTCCCATGTTTGTTCTTGCCCTGTTTCCTCTTCGCATTTATGTGTAATAGCTTTCCTATGAATGCATTCTTCTTGCACCTTTTAATTTTATCATGGAAACCTTTCTTGTAGCCTACATCATGTCCATGACTGAAAGAATTTGTTGTGTGGTGTTGTCATGGTTGTTTGTTGTTGCTAGTACAACTGTATAGGATATGATCTCTACTATAGTTGAAGGTGAATTTATATATTTCTTCTAGTCTGCTGCAGGAGGAACATGAAATATATGATCTGCATTCTTTCTTTTACTCTTCTTCTTTACAAAGTTTGAGCACGGGCTCGTGGCACTTGTAACCAAACTGTTACTATTCTTTGACATTGATTATAGCTTACTTTCTTTTGCAATGAAATGCATCAACAGATGGAATATATTTAGCAGTAGAGATATTCAGTCATTGCTTAGATCCTTCGAGATCTAATATCATTTCTTTTCATCTTTTGCAGCTATCAGGGATTCAAACTTGGAGCTGGACAAAGTAATCATAGGAAATCTATAACCAGTCAAAGCAAAAGGCAATGACTGGTTATCTCTAAACTCGCTTTTTCCCTTTGAACATATTTTATCTATTCGTGTATTCCTTTATGAAAGAAAGTTAGCTAGGAAGCTATGCTCATGGCTTGTGTGAGAATCTTTACTTTCAGCATTTCAATCATTTTAATCAATTGTAAATGAAAATTGTACATATCAGTTATGATTTATACAATGAACATTGTTCTTCTTTGCTCAGAATAAAAATGATTTTAAAAATGGAAATGAACTGAGACAAATGAATGAATGGCTTATGAATTCTTATGCAATGTTACAAATAAACTAAATTCCAGCATGTGTGAAAATTTAGTTACAAGTATCAACATCAACAAACACATTGAAAATAATGACCTTTCTTGGGCCAGGTCTCCAAGAGTTTGACTTAGGATCCCTTTTTAACCTATTTTCATAAAATATCCTTATTATCTTAGATAGGCCACAACCTCATCCAACACAATGAGGCTTGTCCAACCTTTTATTTGATCTCAGTGAGTTAATAAATATACAGGTTAGTGCTCTAAATACTTGTTGATATTGTAGTTAGCTGCTCTGAGTACTTGCTAATATTGTAGTTAGCTCCATTCATGGGAGTAGTAGATTTAGTTCTTCAATCACTTTTATGTTCTTAGAATATTTTACTTGTCAAAATAATAATTTAGTCTCTCTAATGAAATAAAGTTAGCTCATAGATTTCTTTGGTAGGTACATATTGAATTGATTATTGTTGATGTGGTAGTAGTGGAAATTATCTAGTATCACAACATGTTTCAATGGTTGTGATAGTTAAATATACTACTAATGGTTGTGATAGTTCAATATCTCTTAAATAGATGCCATAATTTTTTGCAAAAAATAGGGCTCCATCACTACTAACTCTTCAATATCCTTCTAAGAGAGGTAAAATTATATTATCAATCAATTGAAATTCCAGTCCAAAAAACCATTCATCACTGCATTTTCCATTCAATGTGTTCATAAAATGAATGAAAATAAAGATCAGATTTCATTTTAGGGGTTTATTCACCTTTTATATGTTTGGAAGAGTAGAAAAAGGTCATAATATGTGTGGATGGTCTAAATTCATATGCAATTTGGAACATTTCATACTTGGGTTCAGTAGGTAAAACATCTGATTTGCAACATAGGATACTTGTAATCATTTATGAATATTTAGAAATTGCTATAACTTGGGGCAATATACTTTTTTCCTAAATTGAGCTAAAAGGTGGACAAAAGGTAAAGAAGGGAAGCTTTATTTGCATTGGAGGGAATAACTATGGAAAGCATTTTCTAATATATAGAAATTGGTCATGTTTTTGTTTTTGGCAATATACTAATGAAATTGAACTTTTAGTCTAAATAATTTTTAGGAGCTGAGTGAAGACTTGATTGGTGAGTGGGAAAATAGTAATAAAAGAGGGAATGAATGTCGATAACAATTTTTTAATATATAGAAATTGGTCAATTTTTTGGTTGTATTCCATTTGTCTAATATATTCATTCATATGCATCAATAAATTAATTATAAACTATTTAATATTGTCTACTTCTTGCCTCACCTCTTAATTCCATAAAAAAATATTGTTGTTTTCAAGCTTGATGTATAATTGATCAGAATTTGGAAGTTTTTCAAGTTTTTGATTACTTTTCACATTAGATCTTATGTTGATTAAAGTTTATTATACATTAATCCTTGTCTAGCATTTCTATTATCCTTAGCTTAAGAAGTTTCAAATGATAATTTTTGCTACAATGCTTTACATGATTACCACTTCCCACCTAGATAGGTCATATTCCCCACTTTCTTGTACATGTCATATGAATTCTATGGACATAGCTTTACATAGATGTTTTTTTTTTTTCATTTTCTTGTAGTATATTTAGTCCAATAGTTTGTCTTTGTACAAAAAAGTCCCAAATAGAAGTAGCTAAGAAGAGTAGCATACATTCAAATAAGTGTTGAAGAGGCTTGTGTGATTAATTTAGGATTAGGGTAGGATGTATGCATCCCATTTTTTCACATTAATAATCAAAATGAGAGAAAACAAGGGATTATAAAGAGGCTAAATATTCTGCTTGGTTGTATTTGACATAGAAGAAGCAGTTGATGAGCAAGCTTTGTATAGAGATAGTAAAACATTGTTGATAATTTTAGGTATTATTATGTCATCTAATTATAGTGCCATCGCATATCTTCCAAGAAATCTTGAAAATAAAGATGAGGGCATTCGTCAGGGTGTACTGATAACAAGCATCTTAACTCTAATGACAACATTACTTATAATTGTTGTCCAAGTGATCATGCCCACTTTCTATCTTAGGAGAGTGAAGATTTTGGTAGCCCTATGTATCATTTTCACTACCAATAGCTACATAGGTTTTTGTTCCATGGAGTTGGGTCCAATCTCTCAAGGTACGATTTTTGCCATATCATCATTTTCGTTTATACGTTTTTCCTTGAAATTTTATTTGTTTTCCCTAAATTTAAAGTTAGACTATACATGCTTTTTTTCTTTGTATGAATGCTATGCTAATTTAGTACACAAAAAAATGCCAATGTTCATGAATATTCTGGCGATGTATGCCAAAAATTAATAATTTATGTTTCACTTGGCTTGTTTATTCAATTATTTGGGCATTCGTCATAAACTAGAAGAGAAGATTCTCTCATCTTCAACTTCAACTAATATTGCCTTCATTTTCTAATTTTAATGCATGGACTAGTCTAGAATTTGGATAATTATTAAACAATATATGGTTTAGATATGAGTATACATGGAATTTGGATAATTATTAAACATTATATTTGTACATTCAGAATAATGTGAATTTGTTTTAGTGCATAGAAATAATCTGTAATACATGAGACCCATGGGAATACAACTTACCTTTTGTCTTTTTAGTCATTTAATTTATTAAATTATTGTATACAAATACTATTGTGAAGAATGTATTCTTTTACTATCACTCAATCAGTTGGATTAACACTAATGGATGATACATATTATGTACACCAATAACACTCATAACTTGTATAATTGTCTATTAAGATGGTTCATTACAGTTACTAAAAAGTGGGGATATGAAAAATCAGAATTGACTAGCTATAGACATGTCCTATCTACGAGTCATGGTTGATAGAAAGAGAGGAAAAGACATTACAAATGACTTACCTCGATTAGTGCTAACACCTAAAAGATAATACACAAATTGCCATTCTCTCCTTCCATCAATCAAAATCATGGGTTTGTGTAAGCCATGGTGCAAGGTTAATCACCTATACATATTCCATTTTCATCTTCTAAGGATGCTTATTTGATGCTATTATATTTCAATTGCTCATCCTATCAAGACTTGATCAGAAACATGAAAATGCCTCTTTTTTTTTTTTTTTGTAGAAAGAATTATCCTACATTATACAAGGCTTGATTGATTCTTAAAATAATCTCCTATGGAAAAATTGTGTGGTATTACTTGATACAAAACCCTCAAAGTTAGAATCCAAACTTATAATTAGGTCTTGCATGTTTGTGGACTTTACACTAATAGGTGATAGAGGGTTCCTAGAACTTGTGTTATTGCTTGCATCCTATTGATTATTGAGTGTATTACAAATGACTCCAAACCACTTATGTATAGGGCCAATATCCTTTGCTCTTAGGACATCTTTCATTTAAAGGGACAATTTCATAGAACCATAAAATATAAATATCCACTAGTGGTGATTTATTCAATCATTCTTCTAAATTTAAATCACTCAGAGGAGCACCTTTACCTCCAACATTTCATGTTGATGTAAAAATACCCTAAAACATTGGACAACTATTTCTTAAGAAACACTAGTTTCTATTCTTCCATGCTTTATTTTCTTAGAAGTCTTCTTCAACCATTTTTTTGTCTTTTCTTTTCGAAAGGAATATGAGTCCTTCTGAAGAACAACTCCACCTTTATCAAAAAATGATTCTTCCCTACCTCTTGTTTTGTATCCTTTTAGAATATCATTTGCATGGAATTCATTACCTTTTCTCTTTATATTTAAATATTTCCCGACTAAAGTCTATGGCAAGTAAAACTTGTTATTCTTCTCATTAGTAGCTTTCATCATTGAGCTAGTATTTACAGATCTCTTCTTACATGTAGAATTCAAATTTGAAAACCTTGATGATAATAAATAGAGTACAATCATGCCAAGGAATCTTCTACACTGTTCCATCAGAGAAAAGGGCAAACAAGCCTACTTTTTCCAGCAAGAACAATAGATAAAGAGAAAGAAACAAAATAAGGGCAATCTAAATCCCTTTTTTTTCATAAAGGAGAGAAAGGTATCTATGTGTTCCCTATCTCTATAGTTCCCACTTGACCTCCATACTACTACTAGAAGATAATGATTCCTTTTCCTTCTCAATATTATCTAATGACAATCTGGTAGGTTCAATCACTAGATGTTGTAGAATCCTTGGACTCCTTGATGTATTCAATTGGTGAACTGCCCTTCACAACTTCATTGGCATTGACATTAGTCGGGCTTAATCTTTGGAGGCTTAGAGATAATTTGCAAAAATTCTCTCATTTTTGGTCTCTCCACATTGTATTCCTCAACATAAAGTAGTTACATATAAAACCCATGCATCACCTCATGCAATAGAACAATAGAGAGCCTTACATGTAAGATCTTGGGAACTCCTTTAGTTGTAGATTCTACCATCTTTCTCACCCATTAAACAATGTCCACTCCATCACCAAATTTTCCAACATGCCTTCTTCCTATAACCATCTCTAAGAGAACCACATCAAAGCTACATACATCACTCTTCTCATCTACTTTCAATATGTGTGCATACTCTGGATAAAACATGCATGAATCAACAATTATAGACTGACTCTTAGAAAAGGTATATTGTACATAACTAATCGAGACTTGATATATTAATAGTATTGTACATGAATACTTCATGAACCCAATAGTTAAAAATTTTGTGCATCAAATCCTAGTTCATAAATCCTACGAGTATTAAAGATCCTAAAAGATAGACAAACACATTTGAAAAGAATGTGTGAGGAAGTGTCATGTGAAACACTAAAAAAAGGTTACCTAGTGTAATGTACCCATAGGAGCCTGGTATAGAAAACATGCATTTAGATTCTCTAGAGTCTTGTAGAATCATAGGTAAATAGAACTTAGAACATTGAAGCCATATTTGTTGATTCTATCATAGAAGAAAGTAAAAGTGGCAAATTTGGTGTAGTGTTGCATCAACCATAGCTGGAAAATTGTTATGTGTAGTAGGAGACATAGCTATGAGGGTCACTCTACCACTTTCACCCTCATATTTGAAAATTGGGAGGCATTTGGTTAATGGATTAATGACTCACTTCAGTGAAGATGATGTCTCTTTGGACAAATAAGGTTCAATAAAATAATTTGAATATTATTTTATGGTAGTTTACAATGTAATATGCATTAGTTTAATGTAATCATTTTTTTTACAATGTGTTATAGATTGGAACACAAAATGTGACCAAATTATGCAACACATAATTAGTAATTGTGATAGTGAATGGAAAGTTGTCTGGCCCCACTATATATGTTCATGAAGGCAATAATCTTTTCATTGATGTGAACAACAATGAGCCCTATAATGTGACTCTTCACTGGTAATTATAAAACACTATGCTCTAACTTATACTATCCATGTCTTCATTATTTTTATTTTTATGAATATTAGACAGATCTTCTATTGAGATTTAATTATTTGTGATTATTACAAGCATCGGGTGAAGCAATTGAAATCATGATGGGTAGATGGACCTTGATACATAACACAATGCCCCATTACACTAGGGAGTAATTTTACATACAACTTTACAATCACAAAACAATAAGGGACATTGTGGTGGCATGCACATATTATGTAGTTGAGAGCCACAATGCACAAAGCTTTGGTCATTAAACCCTGGCTTGGAAAGGCTTACCCTTTTCCTAAAGCAGTTGTTGAGTTTCCCATTGTTTTGGGTAGGTTTTTCTTTTCATATTGTCTATATAGAGATCAAAATGTGTACTACCCCATTTTATTGTATTCTCATTTAGATAATGTATTTCCATTTAGTTAATGAATATAGAATAAGAAAATTTCATCTCTACATATGCATCCCCCTTTCTTCAATGTAAACCTCTTTTACATTTTATGTTCTCTATCTAAAATCTTTACTTTGTTAAAAGTCATATATATTTTTATTATTCATTTGTTTTGTCAATATAATAAATGATATAAGAGATCTTGTATCATATAACTATCCCAATTATTTCAAACTATAGCTTTCAACAAAGTCTCATATGAATATTGGCTTATGAAATAAATTTGGTTGATTGTTAAAGTCCTTATCAATGTTGAATTATGAAGTAAAATTAGTTTATCATTAAAGTCTCTTATTGAATGTTGAAGTATGGGCTAATTAAAATGGTTTATCTATGGTGTGTATAGGGGAATGGTGGAATTAAAATGTGGATTAGTGGTACAAGACACAACAAGAAAACACTTTCAATGTTGATTAATATTTATGTATAGTTAGATGATTGTGCAAATGTGTTTGCTATCTTTGAGGATATGTTGAGAGTGGGTTTTCAGTCTAATGTTGTGACTTATAATATCATTATCAATGCATTTTTTAAGCTTTATAATCTTGACTATGTTGTTAGAATTCTTGAAGGAATGTGCAAGGAAAGGAAAAATCCATTAGCTCAAACATTTACCACCATAATTTATTGGTATGCAAAGTCTAGAGATATGAAGATGGCTTTAAAAATAGTTAAACAGATGAGGTCATGTGGCTACATCCCACTGTACAAACATTTAATGTTCTCCTATATGGTTTATTTCAAAAGAAGTAGGTAAGTTCCCATTCACCTTTGATTATTTGGGACACATTGGTGTTAGAGTGTAATATAGTCAACTCTCAATTCAAGGTTTTAGAAAATAAGTACCAGATATTTACATCATTGAGTATTAATATCTTCTCCTATAATTCAAGAGACAAACAATTCATCTTATATTTAGGATTGTTACAACTTTCCTCTTTTGTTTCAAATAGGAAAGTAATTAAATTGCCTTTGATAGATCATTGAAATTCTATTTCAAAGTAGATGGATAATGCTCTCAAGATTATTAAAAAACATGTCATTAATCGGGGTATCTTCAAATGAGCGTACATACACCACTATAATGAAAGTTTATGCATCTTTTGGTGATATTGATAGAGCTTTTTGAGTATTTTACAAAGATGAAGAGTGAGGATTTGAAACTTCATGACATATCATATGGAACCTTGCTTAAGGCATGATGCAAGGTAGGAAGGATGTAGAGTGCTCTATTAGTCACAAAGGAAATGAATGTGGTTGGAATCAAGAAAAATGCCTATATTTACAACATTTGGATTGATGGGTACTTAATATTTATTTCTTGTAGTCCTTATTATTTTGAATTTGATCTTTTTAGGTTACTAGAAAGACCATTCGGTTCTCATTGTTCTAGATAGTACTTTATAAACTTGTTAGAATATGATCAAATTTTGTTATACATAATTTTGTGAGGAGGGTATTTTAGTGTCACCTAGGAATTATTCTTTTGAAGAAGTTTTTCTTGGTGAAAAAGCATTTGGATTGTGGTAGCATGGAAAAATAACTGATGTTGATAGTATCATTATTTTTTTACTACATTTTTTGGATTTGATTGATAGCATTCACCTAATATTAGTTGTGCATATCTTGTTTAGGAAGGTTTCATTTAGTCTTGTTCCAATTTTTGTTGATGTGATTCCATATCAGTTATTTGCATGCTTTTCTAGTAGGAAAGATTTAAGGTTCTTTTAGGGCCATTTGAAGTGCCTTAGGAAAATAATTAGGAAGCATCTATTAATAGAAAGAAAATGCTTTACTGTAAATCCTTTTAATGAACTTCTTAAATATTAGCATGATAAATTATTTTAAAATAGTAGATTTCCACAATTCATTTGTAAAATAAGTTGTTTTCTAGATTATATTGTGTGTGTGTTTTTATCATCAATGTTTTGGATCACACTACATGATCTATCATTAGGATGAGAAAGTGCAAGATAGCAAGATATTACCATTGTAATGCACCTTTGTCAACAAGATGAGCTCTTATTATAATCAAGTGAAAGCCTACAACCTATGAGCACAATAGTCCCATGAAGACACATGTCTTGCAGATACATCATCCCAATGAAGACATTTGACTTATGGATGCAGTGATTAATGAGATTTTGAATTTTGGTGATTTTCACAACAATGATTCCATTTATGTTGAAACCTTACTATCATGGAAGATCTTCATGTTCATATTCATGGTGGTTGATTCTTTGAAGGGCCTTCCTGAGAATATCAAACTTGATACCCCTAATTTTTCATGGATTCAAACTCTGCTCTTAACAATTCATTTGTGGTTGCTAATGGTGCCAATAACTCTACTCTATCTAGCCAGGCTTGCATAATAGAAGCTCCCCTACTCGCTCACAAAAACATCCCAAGTACTAGATGCAAACTCTTCCCTTAGCATCATTTTATAGATCACCGTAATGACACACTAGAATGACAACCATTGTCAAACCACACTCCCAAATTTGTGGAAATGGAGTGAGAAAGAAAAGCATCTTTAGGGAGTCACACATAAAAAATGGGTTGCTACTTCATTCTACTCCTATAGATTCAATGTCATTAAGTTCATTTGGAATCTAGGACTACATTCATCATTTTCTTACACAAGCAATGGTTCTATTCAATGGTAATGAGGAGCTTCCTATAACAAAATCTCCCTTGTCACTCATGATAAGTAGCCTAATTGCTAGATGATGACTTGCCCTTTAGATTGCTTTCCATGCAACCACAATGACACATTGGAATGACAACCAATACTGAACCATTCCACAAATTGTGCTAATGAAGTTGCATAGAGATGACTTTAGGGATCCCTCACATAGAAATTGAGATGCTTCACAACCCTCCAATAGAAAGGATGCTAATGCCAATATTCAAAATCTAAAAAATGTGTCTTTCTTGAACACCAACACTAATTCTATTTAAGGGTCACTAGGAGATTTCATTATCAAATATCCCATTAGCCACAATAGGTTCATAACAAATTTCTAGAGTAGACAAGGGCTCACCATTAGATCAACTTCAAAGTCGCTAAACATACGTGCTATAGAATGGCAACTACTGCCAAGCATCTTCTAAAATTGTGTTGGTTGAGTGATTGAAGAAGATGGTCTATGAGAGAGTTCACGAGTATACATTCATTGGGGGATTCATGCACATATCAAATTTCTATAGTAGCTATGTAGCATATTGATGGTAATCAATATCCACTACAACTTGTTAGATATTTTTTTAAAACAAATCAGTTTGGTCAAAATTTTGACCAACTCTTCAAGATTTTCCACCAATAATTGGTCAAAATTTTGACTAACCCTTTAGTTGTAACCATGGCATCTTGGTCATGGGATTGGCTAGAATTGGTTAAAATTTTGATGAATTCTTGAAATTTTTCCACCTATAATTGGTAAAAATTATAAACCAACCCTTTGGTCATGACCATGGAATCCTAGTCATGGGATGGGCCATAGTTGGTCAAAATTTCAACTAATTCGTGAAAATTTTCCACCAAGATTTGGTGAAAATTTTGACCAACCCTTTGGTTGTGACCATGACATCCTAGTCATTAGATGGACTAGAATTGGTCAAAATTTTGAACAATAATGACAAATTAGGCTCAAAATAAATATAATATTTTCAACCAAAGGGTTGGTCAAAAATTTTACCAACTTGAGGTTTGGTCAAAATTTCAACAAGAAAAATTGTGATGTACTGCTTGGTCACACTTTTGACCAACATGGGTCAAAATTTCAACCAAAATTCGTTGAAAATTGGGTCAAAAATTACTAGTGATAAATGTGAGATTCTACTTTTTAAATTGAACCCTTAGGATGTGGTGGATGAATGGGTGCAATTTTAGAAACTTTGTAGGAATTTTCTATAATTTTTGGATAGATTTCAAGATAGGATAAGGATGCATGATAGATGTTGATAGAATAATTATAGGATTGATGCCAATTGGTTAAAAATGAACTCTTTTTGGTGTTTCCTTTTTAGTGAATTAGTGGATGAGATGAAATCCATTTGAAGCTTGAGCATGAGATTCTCTATAAAGAGAACCACAATGTTTAATATAGCAATATTGGGGACTTTCCAAGGTTACCAAGAACATTAAGACCTTGTGGGCACCACAAATTCTAGTGTGTACTTCCTTTAAATGAACAATGACCTCATTCGAGTCTAGACATTAAGAAAGAGTATTTTGATAACCTCGATGGCATAAGGTGTTTACCACAATAGGGGAATATCTATGAATGAGGTTTAGACATTTGTGTTTTTTAAGATGGGTGAGGATGATACTATCTTTAAGGTAAGCATGAATTTCATGTTATTAAGGGGATTCAGGACAAAAAAGAACATAAACCATCACCGATTCATCCTTTTCATAAGCACTATCATTTATTGTTTGACTAAGAATTGGTACCATGAAGCTTCATGTGGAATATCTAGGAGTGAGCTAATAGTAGCCATACCATCCATGACCTTATTTTGAAGTCATGGGATCTATGTGAACTAGATCTTGGTAAAGTGTTCTTTCATCTTGTCAACCATCTCTTTACAAGGAAACAATTTATCATCTTTTGTTTGATACTCATCCAAGACTTTTTTGATGGTGAGTTGGGAATCACCAAACACTTGTAATTCTATAATGTTGCATATAATGGCTATTCTGAGTCTTGCAATGAGAGCCCCATATTTTTCTATATTGTTTGTGTATGGAAACCTTAGTTTGAAGAATGTATGTGATAAATTAGTGTGCTAAGAATAAAAAGAATAAACTAAGCATTCACAAACTAATAACAAAGAAAACAAATAGAATAACCAAAAAGGAAACTAAACAATAGAACAAACAAAACTTGTATCTTTGTGGCTTCCTTGATGTGTAGATATGGTCATGATTATGGATGTGTGCTCAATTGTATGCTTGATGCTTCAACAATAGAAGATTGTGCATAGATGCATGGAAATCTAAAAATTGCCAAATAATGCTTTGAAAGTAATTAGCTTTCAAAACTAGTTAATAATTCTACTCAGAAGGTGGATGATTTGTGAGGAGCAAAGGGTTCAATTTATACGCAATTGGGTGAGGAGGAGATATTAATTTCTAATGGATAGTTAACTATGTGAGGTGTGAGATAGGCTTCAATTGATTGTTATAGGTGGATGAGATACAATTCTAGGTTTAGAAGTGGATGAGGGAGATGTGGCATGAGAGCGGACTTGGGCTTGAGTTAGAGGGAATAAATCATGCCTTAATTTATGCAAGTGATTTGGAGAGAGGTTTTAGACATGGAAAAGAAGGTGATGTATTTTAGTTAAGGTGTGTAATGTAGATTAGTTAACTAGAGGATGTGGGAGGTGGATGGATTTGTTAGAGAAAAAGGATGGTGGGTGAGCTTAATTAAATAAATGAATTATTTAATTAAAAGTGGAATTATTAGTGCACGCAATCTAATTAAATACATATATTATTTAATTAAAACACAAATTATTGGTGCATGTGATTTAATTAAATAAATTATTTATTTAATTAAAAGAAAAATACTTGGTGCATATTATTTAATTAAATAAATAAATTATTTAAATAAAAAAAGAATATTTGGTGCATGAGATTTAATTAAATGAGTGAATTATTTAATTAAAAGAGGAATATTTGGTGCATGATATTTTATTAATTAAATGAATTATTTAATTAAAAGAGGAATATTTGGTGCATGAGATTTAATTAAATTAATTAATTATTTAACTAAAAGAGGAATTATTGGTGCATGAGTTGAGTTTGGGTAACTGTTAATTTAGAGGATGAGTTTGTGGGTGGAGGGATTTAATTATATTAATTAAATAGAGAGGAGTTTTGGAGATTAAATTAAATGAGTTTTTTTATTTATTTAATTTAATAAAGGGAAATTTTATTAATAAACCATATTATTGGTTGTATGTTAATTTATTAATCGGGTTATAATTAATTTAATTAATTAATTAATTAGGGGATATCTTTAAAATAAATAAATATTTAATATTTAATTAAAATATTCTTTAGAAGATTACTAGAAATGATTACAAATTTATGTGATCAGATTTAGGTGTCTACATTTTTCCCCTCTTTGATATAGTATTGGTACAACACTATTTCAAAGATGTTTTTAAATAATAGATGACATGAAGAAGGTTTTAAAGAAACTAGGTTGCCTTAGTCTTGATAAAAGATTGTACTATGTGATGCCCCCTTGAGAAGGTGATAGGGAGAGATAATGAGACTAGATGACATCTCAAAAACTAAGAAAATTAGAGTGAGATAGAGGATGCCCAAAGGATGAAAGATTTAAAAGTGGTTCACTCTCTCACTATGAGAGCACAAGAAAAGGGGAGACTCATTCAAAAAATTAGACAAATTTGTGAGATAGGATAGAGGAAAGAAGGGATAAATGGGGGATTTTTCTTTTTAAATTGAACCTTAGGGAAGTGGTGGATGAATGGGTGGGATTTTGGAAACTTTGTAATATTTTTCTGCAATTTTTGGATAGGTTTCAAGATAGGATAAGGATGTACAATAGATGTTGATAGGATGATTTTGATAAGGATAAAAAAGACTATTTTTGTTGTTTCCTAGTTGTGAAATGGGAGGATGAGATGAAATCGATATCAATCCTCAAGTGTATGATTCTCCATGAGGAGAACCACCATGTAGTTGAGAACTTAAGTTAATATAGAAATATCGAGGACTAACCAAGGTTACCAAGAACATCAAGACCTTGTCACCATTATTGCATAGGACTAATTCAAAACAAAAATGAAAGGATTTCCCCAACATCATACATGAAACCCAACACGAATCAGAGTGGAAATGACATTGGGTAACCTACAAGCAAGTGATATTTCCTAAGTGTAACATGTAATCATAAATAATCATATATTTGGATTTGCACGGGTTATACCCAATTTACTCATAGGCAAAAAAGAAAAAAATGAAAGATAGATCAAGACCTTGCTCACTGATTGCTTCATTTAGCACACAACATTATATGGATGATCATGGCGACCTTGAGGAGGGGATAAAAAAATTGCTTGGAAAAGATAATCAAGAGCCAAAATTGAAATCCAACATCAAAAGCAAGAGTAAATCGACAAAAAAAAACTGTGTGACAAAAGATCGATAAGACTCAATACTGATGGACCTATGTCTAACAAGAGGAAAGATGTATCCTACAAGGACTTATCAATAGCACTTAGCACCTAGACTCAAAAGAAACAAAAAAAATCTAAGGACAACACTTTAGTGAAAAATGATTGCACATAAGGACTTTCTAAAGTACGGAGTAGTGAGAACTAGAGGTCCTAATCTGACATGAACTAACATGAGATTGTTATGTATAATTGGACCAAAAAAAGACTAATCAAGACTTTTCTCTCTTATTGCCCCATTCTCAACAAACCATGATATGAGTGATCATGGAAACCTTAAGGATGGGTTAATCAAATTTCTAGGAAAAGATAATCAAGAACCAAAATTGAAATATAACATTAAAAGAAAGAGTAAATCAACAAAGAATAATTGTTTGCTGGAGAGATCAATAAGACTCGATACTGACAAACCCAAGTCTAATGAGAGGAAAGATGTATCCTACAAGGACTTATTAGTAGCACCTAGCACCTAGATTCAATAACAACCAAAATTTTTAAGGACAACACTTTATGGATAAAGTATCTCACATACAAACTTTTTGAAGCACAAAGAAACAAGAACTACAAGACCTAATTAGACATGAGACTAGTCTATGCATAATGGGACTAGATTGAGGATTGATAGTTAATGATTTGTGAGGGAAATAGTGATGACTAACAACTAATATAGGGTATGGTATGTAAAATTAAATTAACTAAGATCTTTACAAGGATGACACCATATAGGAGCTATTTATAGGGGATGGTGAGGACATGTTGCTGCTATGTACATGGGATGGTAAAGATTGTATAAGATGCATTTATATAGTACATATTTTGATGGTGAAGGATGGTGTCATAGAATTTTGGATATAATGCATGAGATATGCCATATTTGGATATGTTTATAGCACATGTGAAGATCTAATATGGTATCATACATGGTGGAGCTATAGTACATAAGGATCATGTAGAGTACAAAGTTTTTGGATTTTTTGCAAGTATAACATTTGGTAGAAGTGTTATCGTGTAATTTTGGAACAACTTGGGGATTTGGATAAGTGGATGGAGAAATGATATGGGGATTTGATAAATAATAGAATGGCCCAAGTATACATGGAGCCTATTTCTATGGTTTCACCAAACTATCTAAGGTGCTTAAGTGAATTGCCAAGTTTTCATCATCAATTTCTTATTTTTGTGCTTTTCTCTTTCTTTCTTTTTTCCTTGAGCTTTATATGATGGTTTTGTACTTTTTTTAGGACTAGCATGGTACAATAAGTGGCTTAAGCATAGAACTTCTTGAAGTTATTGATATTGGTGAGATCATTTAGAAGCTCATCTTTTAGAGTAGATAACTAATGTGCTCTTGAGCCAAAATATATTGTGACAACATATGGAGCTAGCTTGATTGGCTCAAATTTTACCTTTCTTCTCTCTATCTAATTAGACATTCATGTTCTCTTTTAGGACCATGTCACCCACTTGAAACTAATGGGTGTGAACCTTTTTATTAAAGTCTCACTTGAGTCTAATTTGGTAAACCACAAGGTGGTCATAGGTCTTGCTTGGCCAAAGAAAGGGATCAAAATTCTACAGAAATGGGCTGCTTAAACCAAGATTGGGCATCCCAAATGGTTATAATCCAACTCATTTGGACTCATTTAATTTATCAACTAGGGATGTAAACTTGAAATGGTGTTTGCAAAATATATGCTTCAAACTTATCTCAACTTAAGAACTACTCTACGAAAATTCAAGTGCTTAAACTATAGGAAATTTATGCTAAAGCTAAGAACCACATCTATTTTAATAAAGCATCAAAATATAGTTGAGAATTACTTTAACTATCTATGCTGCAAGAACAATCCACTAATTCTGTTATTAGTGGTTGTAGGAACAACAGAGTCTACTTGGGTTCTACGAATTGAATATAAATCCTATGCTAACTAATTAGTTCACTCCCTGTGTGGGCCCCCATAGAGAAGTGAAGTAAAATAACTCAAAGATGAAAACCTAAAATGATCTTTTTATTCATAGAAATAAACTATACATACTAATGAACATCAAGATTATATTCAATACTTAAAAACTCAGTTACTTCTTATTTCTATTGAAAAATGACTGACTAAAAACTAGCACTTCTGGAACACAGACTTCCAGTTATTTTAAACATAAACTAGGAATAGAATTCCTAGATTTAAGACTCATCAACTACTAAAACAATTGATGCCATTGATTATAATAATAGGTGCATTAATTTTGGTGCCAAATAGAATAGTAATTTAGGAGTTCACGACTCCTAAATTTCCTCTACTCAAGGATGGTCTATTAACACAAGCAACTGCTTTGACTCCCACTTGGTTATCTTGACTTTCCTTTATATCTGCAAAATATTAGTGCCTCCAAAATAATAACATACATCAAGACTTATTCAAAACATGTTATCTAAATTAATTTACCTTATGTCACATTGTTGCAAGAGAACTACCTATCCTAGATAAAGAAGAAAAAGAATCATTCTCATTATTCTGTAATTAAATGGCATATCTTTTCACAGCATATTCATTTTGATCCTGAAAAGTAATTATACACACATTTGTCTAAAATCATCATAAAAATCATGTTCTTAAACATCCATTTTTTTAGAAAGTTTTTAAATTAAACTGAAAATGAAATGACAAAATAGACTATATTCTGGTCTCATCATTCACACCAACTAAAACTTTGACTTGTCCTCAAAAAACATGAATTTTTTTACCCTTGCAACCATCTTGAAATCTGAGGCAACACTTTTTCCTTTACCTCCTGTAGCAATGTTCCAATAAAAACCTTTACCCTCCCTGTACCTTTCCCATCTATAGAGCTCTTCTAACATATCAAATTTCTCTAAATCTTTTTTATTAGCAAGCAATGGGGACAACAATAGTGGAGGCTGAAAAGTTAAAGGAATCTAATCATTTTTTATTTCTTCCCCCAGCTTGATATACTAGGGTGCTCGCCAAGTGGCCATGATAAAATTTAGTGGAGAATGAGGTTCCCTCTTCTACAGGTCTTCACTCAATCCTATCCAGCACCATTGATTTGCCTAGTTTGCTATAGGAAGATCTATTTCTACCATAGCTTTATATTCTTGATAGATTGTTTCCCTTAAAGGAGGAATAATCTGAATTCTAGGTTTTGAGTAAGCAATTTTTAACCATTCATAGTACAAAGTTTTGGCATCCTTGGCCTTAGGCCTGAGAAAAAGTGGCATCTCATGCTCTAATTCCATGTATTGATGGGCCTAGTTTTCCCTACTAATTTCATTTTGGATCTAATACATTCAATGCCCCAAGTTGAATATCACCCACATAAGGCAGAAGGTTCCAAACTCTATTATCAATGACAGCTAAATTATGTAAAAAGAGTTCATAGAGAAAATTTTTAATGGCTACAAGGGCAACATGAAAAGCTTGGAAGAATTCATGAGGAGTATTCAATGTTAAACTTTTACCCTACATTACATAGGTCATTTGGTAATCGACAAATTGTTCTTTCAAAAAGAGAGCATAAATAGGAGAAGAAGAGTGACAAGACATTAATTCAGGAATCATGGCAGTGACTTTTGTAATTTTACCAGTTAACTACTCAATCTCCTCATCCTTCTCATTCAAATCTTGAGTTTGATTGAAGATGGTTTTTGTTAGGCTCTCTCTCTCTGTTTGTTTTCCATTCTTCCTTCTCCTGAATTAACTAGTTAGATAATTGTGAAATAATGCTTAACAATGAAACAATGGAACCAGGATAGAAAGTAACATGTGTCTTAGGTGAAGGATCAATAGGATCAGTTTGTTGGGTTGCAGATCTTAAAGCATCAAGTCCTTGAGAAAGAATATGTTTAGCAACAGTATTAACTACATCAAAATTTATTCCAATATCTTCTTCATAAAAAATTTCTCTTTGAGGTGGAGAAGAATCTAAAACTCCAACAGATACATTTTTTTATTGTCTGAATCTATGGAAATGATAGGTGGTTGGATAGAGGATGTTCCTATTGTTATAGGTACACATTTTTCACTTTCACCCTCTTCAATGATGATCTTATCTTTTTTTTTTATAGATGGCTGGCTCCTTTGAGTTTTACACCTAAGGGGTACTTCTACTACTTTTGAAGTTGAAGGAGGTTTTGGAGATGTTTCCTATACATTCCCCCTTTTCTTCTTATAAACCCTAGGAACTACAGAAGAGCCAGTATTTGGGGAAATTTTAACTTTCCTTTTACCCTTATCAGATGGTGGTCCTAACCCAGAAGTAGAATCTATGGGAGTGGAACTTGAGGTTCTTTGTGACCTCCTAGGTCTAGTTGAGGAAGAACCTAGCGCTAGGTTTACAAGATTTTCTTGAGGTTCTCTTTCCTCTTCAACTTGCTCTATAGGTTTTCTAATAGGGTTTTGTACTTTGTTTTCAACAAAATCATCCTAAGATATCCCAAGTTGTTCCCTAAGGGCATGTTCTATGATGAGCTTAATAAAATAGTGGTGTGAAACATCCTTCAAGGTTCCTTTTTGTACTACAACGACTCTTTTCAACAAAATATGACACATAAAATGAGGAACATTCAAAGGGCAATCATCATGTCTTAGGCAACTCAAAAATTTGAAATGTGTGGCATGCAAATATGAATGTCTCCCCTCACAAGTAAAATATCTCACAATACAAGTAGCACATTCATTAGATAGTGTTGGTAAAGATGTGCAGATTGTATCTTGTTTTTGATCTATCTAAAGCCATGGGTTTATATGTATTGTAAATTGGGCTCTGGCCAAAACTAGGTCTAATGTGTTTGAAAACTAATCTCCTTCCAGTAGCAATTCCATTATATTTGTTGTAATTTTGGGTGAAAATGGAACCCTTACTCCTTTGACTATAGCAAAGCCATCCCTCGACGTTCACAAGAATTCTAAGGAAAGCTCCTCATTCCATGCAGATAATTTGAACATGTAATTCATCCACCCCCTAGCTCAAAATATAGGTAGGAAAATTGGGTCTCCTAATAATTTTGTATGGTCAACTAGTTCTCTTCTTAACAAACCACCCCCCATTATTCCTCTAGAGTGATTACAGGAGTAATTTCAAAAATGGAAAAACTTGCAATAGACAAGAAGACAAGTGATAGTACTTGTTTTCAGCAACTAACATTTTTAGCATTTAAGATCACTTAATTTTACATTAAGTACCTTAGTTGGAACTCATACTTACCAACTTTTGAAAAATGTGTGACATAAAGGTGATTGTCACATCACATTACTCTCCTATCATAATTTATGGAAAGGACACAATATGTGGTGGCACATAAAGAATAGCATAGATATATAACTGACATTTAATTATAACAAAAAAAATGAAATATAATTACCAACCCCCCCCCCCCCCCCCCCAGCTATATTAGGCAATAGCTCCTGAAATTACTAGTGATAAAGGTAACGAAAACTAGAACAACACATTAAGAAAAAGTTTAAAGTTGAGTATGCATATAGACCTATTAATTCATGTTGTGATTTGATACCATCATGTAAGTTGATGAAGGGTGAGGTGAGGTGGAAGATGAGAAGAAGTGGAGTGAGGTAGAATTATTATGGAGAAAATACTTTCACAAAGAAAGTAGTTTATTATGATTAGTGAAATTCTTTTAGAGAGAGGATAGCAAATGAGCAGGAAACTCGTCTATAGTTACTGTAGGAATTGTAGGATCAGTAGATGACTAGAATTTCTTTTTGCTACAAAATGACCCCCACATGGTTCGTCATGACATACGCATGGGATGTCATAAGTTTCATCTTCCCTTACACACCGATGAGTTACTTGATCTAGTCTAGTGTAGAACATCAATCCAACTATCCATGAGAAATTGAAACTCTTTTCCACCGAGAGAGGACACTGCTTGGGTGAAATGTGTGGTGGTTTTCTTCCTATAGCAAGGTAATTTTCTATATCTACAAACCATGGGTTATAAATTTCTACTAAATATAGATGATCATTAGGAAAGCTATCATCTATGGCTATAGGATCATCAAGTACTTGAAGTCATGACAACAAATCTGCTACTACATTGGCTCAGCTTGGTTTATCTATTATCTTTACATTAAACTCCTACATGAGGAGTAGCCAATGTGCTAATCTACCAGAGATAGCAAGTTTTTTCATCAAGTATTTTATAGCAGAGTGGTCATTGTAGACAAAAACCTCATAGCTTGTGATATAATGCTGAAATTTATTAAGTGCATACACAACAACAAGAAATTCTTTTTTAGTGATAGTATACTTCATCTTAGCACCCTATAAAATTCTGACTAATATAATAAATGGCATGCTCAATAGTACCTTCTTTTTGTCTAAGAACTGCCCCTAAAGTAGTGTTAGATGCATCAGTATGAATATGGAAGGGTAGCTCCCAATTAGGTCCTCTAAGAATAGGTGTTCTTGTCAAAACATCCTTCAATTGCTGGAATGTTGCTTCCCAGTCTTTTGTCCACTCAAATTCATCTTGCTTCTTAAGTAGGTTATACAAAGGAGTAGCAAGCTTACTGAAATCTTTGATGAGTCTCCTGTAGTATCCAACATGTCCAAGAAAGCTTATAACATTTTTTTGCTTGGTTGGCATTGGTAAATTAGTAATGACAACAATCTTTGTAAGATCCACTTAAATTCCAAAAGAGGAAATGTAGTGCCCAAGAACAACTCCTTCTTCCATCATGAAATAACGCTTCTCACAATTAAGAGAAAGGTTGTATTCTTGTCACCTTTTTAACACCTTCTCCAAGTTGTAATGGTCTTGTTCAAATGTGTCACCATAAGTGGTGAAATCATCCATATAGATCTCAACACAATTAGTAGCTATGTCAGAAAATATGTTAAGTACCACTCATTGAAAAGTTGCAGGTGCGTTACATAATCCAAATGGTAAGATAGAGTAAGAAAATATTCCCCATGTATAGGTGAATGTTGTCTTATCCTAATCTTTTGGAGAGATCAAGATTTGATTATAGCCACTGAAACCATCTAGAAATGAGAAATGTCTTTTTCTCGCTAAATTATCTAGTACTTAATCAATGAATGGTAGAAGGAAGGGATCCTTTTTAGTGGTTTATTAAGCTCCCTATAGTCTACACATACTCTCCATTTTCCCCCTTTTTTTTGAACAATAACTAAAGGTGACACCCATTGGCTATTAGAAATAGGATAAATGAATCCAACATTAAGAAGTTTTTGTAACTCTACTTTGATTATATCTTTTAATGTTGGGTTTACCCTCCTTTGGTGTTGTCTCACTAGCTTACATTCTGAGTTGATAAATATCCAATGTGTACAAAGACTAGGATATAGACTCTTCATGTCAATATAGTCCCATGAAAAGGCTTGTTGACTATCTTGCAATAGTTTAATGATACTTGTCATCTGAGATGCAGTAAGTTCATTATTGATATTTAGCTCTTTTCTTGTAGCAATATTTTCTTCCTTTACCTTTTCCATCATTAAAATCTCTACTATTGATGGAGATTTAATTCATGGGGTAATAATGTATGAAGGTAATCAAGTGGTATAGGAGATTGAGTTGCATCACATTTAGGCAATACAATTTGCAAGGAGCCGGTAGGATTTTCAGAAGTAGACTCCTCAGAATCATATTGATTAGTAAGGATTGCTACCAGTATGTCATCTTCTTCTTGGGATACAAAAAATGGGTTTCTTTTTAGCATCATGAGCTATTGAGAAAAATTAACTTTTGGAGGATCATCACCAAGGTCTGGTCAAGAAACTTGGTCAAGATATAGTTGAGGTTTTGTAGGAGAGTACAGAGTTAACTTTTTAGTGTTGGTACCATCTGATATTGTCATTTTTCCTAATTGACATGTAATGCATGCATCTGTAGTGACCAACCATGGTCTTCCTAAGATTAATGGATATCCTCCAAGGGTGCCTCTTGGTGGCAACACAAAAAATTCTAAAAGAAAATCTAAGGAATCCAAGGTGACTATGATATCTTCTATTATACCATCGGGTTTGACAGTTGAATTATCTGCTAACTAAAGTATTGTAGGAGTATCCCTTAATCCAATAATGCTAAGTCTTAACAAGACTTCTTTGGTCATGACATTAATTGATGCTCCTAAATCAATCAAAACATTTTGAATTTGTATGCCATTTATATGTATGGTAACAACAAGACTTCCTAGATCAAAATATTTAGGCATCGGGGTTTTTCTCAACATTAAATCAAAAAGTTGTCCCAACACATGGATAGTAGGAGGATCCTTTTTCTTTATAGAAAACTACTTGACACACACTTCCTTTAAAGTTTTATTGTAAAGGGGAATCTCCTTAAGTTCATCTAATAAGGGAATCTATATAGTCATTTTCTTAAGTTGGTCTAGGAGATTAGTTGCTATAGGATTTGGTTTGGATGGAGTTGCAAGAACTAACCTTTGTTGAAATAGAGGAGTAGGTGCTTGTACAGATCAAGAAATTGGAACATCAACTGGTTGACTTGATGGAACATTTTTAGTATTAGCGACCTTAGTTATTATAGGTCTTTTAGGTGTAGGCAACTTGGTTCTAAACCTAAGATGAATATCATTGATCTGCAAAGAATAAGCCTATTGCTTATTATTGGGATTTGGTGTTGGTTGAGCAGGAAGTTTTGGTTTCTTCTTTGGGCTAGCATTGGCTATAGGAGGTAGAGGCATCAGGGAGTGTTTCTGAGGTGGAGGCATCAAGGCTTGTTGCTGAGGTGATTGGATAGGACCCCACTAAGGTGGTTGCTATCAATTCCCTTGATACAAAGGTTGTTGATTAAGGCCCCACTGAGGAAACTAGTTATTTTGTGGAGCCCATTGAGTATTTTTTTGGGGATACTAATTTGGTTAATGGTAGGCTTAACTATACTGAGGTTACTAGTTGGGCCAATTATTATTCCAATTCTATCCTTAAGGGATAGAATTTGGAGGAATATTTCCTTTCCACTGATTACTATTATAACACAAATTATCTAGAGGGTCTTGAGGCATACCTTATCTTTGAGCCCATGGTCTTTTTTGAAAAACATAAATCACTTCTCCTATATCCTCATCAATTTCTTTGAACTTAGTGGGCATTGGTTGTTCATTCACTACTACAATGGTATTACATGTGCAGTTCTTCCTTTCTCTGCAATGAGGGAAAATTTTAGTTAGCATAGTATCAACTTCATCCTTTTTCCTTCAGGCTTGCATGGTATCTAATTGAGTAGTAACATCATTAATGGTATCTTTCTTGAAGTTAGATAGTAGATTAGATAACTCCATCTTTGATACTCTTGACCCACCACTAGTCTTATGTGGTAGGCTCCTTAGTCCTCTACCTTTCTTCATAGTAGCCCTTGAATAGTTCTAACACATCTCCTTGATGTCATTCCAAGTTTTTTGTGTAACATCTCCTCTAGCCATTAGATCCAAGGCTTCCATGCTATCTTCTTGCACACCTCTCAAAAAAAATTCTTTTTAGATTCTTCATTTAGGTTATGCTATATATTTCATTGCACATTAAACAAGAATCTAGAAACATAATTTTCCAAGGTTTCACCCTCCTTTTGTGACATTTTAAAAATGGAATCCCCCTTCATATCTTGACCTCTACAATATTCTTTATATTTTTGAAGAAACAAATTACTCATTTCCATCCAATTTACTACAACATTTGCACCCACACCATGAAACATCGAAGAGGAACCTCCTTCAGAGTAGAGGGAAACAATTTCAACTTATGGGCATCAGTTGTGTAGTCATAGCTTCTAAAGAGAATGTCAAATTCAAAGAGAAAGGTTTTGGGGTCTTCTATAATAAGGCCATAGAATTTTGGAAGTGTAGCAGTAGACATGTTCTTCAAATTTTAGCTCCCTTGCTAAGGTGGGATAGGAAAAGGAAAGGTAGGAACAACCAATCTTGGAGGAAGAGGTGGTGCTTGATAAATAAAAATGGTTAGTTAATTATCTTGATATTCAAGCTCATCAAAAATTTCATTCAAGTGGAGTGATTCTTATGATTCAACATCAATATCAGCAAATGGATTTTCAAAGGGTTCATCTTCGTCATTCTCTCCTTGGGGTTCATCTAGTTTAGGTTGAAAATCATTGAATAGTTCTTCCTGATTATCATGAGGAAGGAATCTCCCTAAGTGGTCTCTTCTTCTATGCATAACATGCTTCTTTACTACTAAACTCTATTCTACAAGGAATAGAAATACAATTAGAAAGACTAGTTTGAATTAACACCATCGCTAGCAACGATGCCAAAAATGGTTGGCCAAAGAAAGTGATCAAAATCCTACAACAATGGGTTGTTTAACCCAAGAGATCCCAACTTAAGAACTACTCTATAGAAATTCAAGTGCTTAAACTATAGGAAATTTATGCTAAAGCTAAGAACCAAATATATTTTAATAAAGAATGAAAATATAGTTGAGAATCACTTCAATTGCCTATGTTGCAAGAATAGTCCACTAATTCTATTATTAGTTGCTATAAGAATAGAAAAGTCTAATTGGGTTCTACAAACTGAATAAAAATCCTATGCTAACTAATTAGTTCACTCCTTGTGTGGGCCCCCATAGAGAAGTGAAGTAAAATAACTCAAAGATGAAAACTTGAAATGATCTTTTTATTCATAGCAATAAAACGTACATACTAATGAATAGAAAGATTATATTTAGTACTTTAAAACTCAACTACTTCTTTCTATTGAAAAATAACTAACTAAAACCCCTAACACTTTTGGAACACAGACTTCTAGTTATTTTAAATATAAACTAGGAACATAATTCCTAGATTTAAGATTCATCAACTACTAAAAAAAATTATGGCATTGATTATTAAAATAGGTGTATTAATTCTGGCACCAAATAGAATAGTAATTTAGGAGCTCATGACCCCTAAATTTCCTCCACTCAAGGCTAGTCTATTAATGCAAGCAATTGCTTTGACTCTCGCTTGGTTGTCTTGACTTTGCTTATATATCTGCAAAATATTAGTGCCTTCAAAACAATAACATAATCAAGAATTACTCAAAACATGTTATCTAAATTAGTTTACCTTATGTCACATTGCTACAAGAGAACTACCCAACCAAGCTAAGGAAGAAAAAGAATCATTCTCAGTATTTTGTAATTAAATGACATATCTTTTTACAACATATTCATTTTGATCCTAAAAAATAATTATGCACACATTTGTCTAAAATCATCATAAAAATCATGTTCTTGAACATCAAAGTCTTTAGAAAGTTTTCAAATTAAACTAAAAATGAAATGACAAAATAGACTATATTCTATTCTCATCAAGCCTATTGCCTTTTCTCATCACGTAGATCTACCTAGGTGAGTCTAGCAACTTTGCAGTCATCATCAAATATTTCATCATGCAAAGATATGTACAAGGATGGGAGCTCAACCTCTATGGGTAAAACTTCTTCATATTCATAAACAAGGGAGTATGGGTTGTGCCACTCGATGTATGAATGAGGTGTAGTATGCCCAAAGGGCTAGATTAATCTGTAGATGCCAATCTCAACCAAAATTATTGATAATATTCTTTAGGATTTTGAGTAGGGTTTTATTGGTTTATTCCACATGACCATTACCTTGTGGAAAGTATGGGCTAGAATATAGTAATGTATGTGTAAATAGGAGTACAATACCTCTATATTAAGGTTTTTTTAATTTCCCCCATGTTCTAAAAATTTATTATTTGGAATACCAAAGTGAAAAATAATATGGTAGAGGATGAATTTAGAAACTTGGACTCTCGTGGCATTAACAAGTGGAACTTCTTGAACCTACTTTGTGAAATAATCAATAGCTACGAGTGTAATATCCCAAAATTAACACCTTGCCATTCAAAATGGTTTTTGACCAATTGTCCCTACTTGATCCTAGTTTCAAATAGCAAAGAAACCCTAAAATTGTAATAATCACATGTCTTATTTAATTCCTAAACATCAACTTAAATTGGCTAAATCAACATTCTAATTGAATTAATTTAATTATAAGTCCTAGCACTTTAATTAAATAAATTCACACCCTTTAGCTAATTCACATGACAAAAAGAATTAAATATCCTCATCTCAATTATTCAATTGAATTATTCAATTAATTAGAATATATAATTGTGAGGTCATTTTTAATTTTTTAAATCAAATATTCTCTTTAGTTCTAAACTGGAAACTTTGAGTTGACTTTAATCAGAAAAGTAAATAAAATTAGTTAACTCCTTATCCACTCCAAAAGAAAACAATTAACTCCTTTTATAAGGAAACTTTCCAATTAAACAGAATATTCTTCAAATCTCAACTATTTATCTAGTTCAATCTTAACCATTGATTGATTGTGGAATTCTACAAAAAGAAACCTTTTGCCTCTCATTTAGGAGGATGCAATTGATTAGTGTCAAAAAACTATCGATTTGAGAACTCAACTTTCTTGCATTCAAAAGGCTTTCTATTGCACTTTGTTCTTAGATTACACTCATTTAGATTATATTGCATACATCTAGATTAATTGTTCTTTACTTTCATAGCTTAAATCTATATTTATATAACTTAATCATATTTATTTTATTAGCTTAATCTTGCATTACATGCATTAAATCTTTCATTCTTAGATTAGTCTATGGTTATTGAACTCTCAATTTTGAGAGCACATTTAAACCCCATCTAGAAAGAAGGCAACAAGTTGCCTTGTTTAAGGTGAAAAATATCATGTTCATTCTTGGGTGAATCTAACAAATAATGACTATGTTGAAGTTTATTGTTAAATAAGAGGCCCACATTTAGCACTCATATTTCTAGTGTCGATTGTAAAATTTCTACAAATTCGACTAGGAATCAAATTGAGATATAATACCTTGTTTCAATGCTTGTTGTTGATGATCTTATATAACCAGACTTTAATGAAGTGATACCATTAATATAAATATTATTTTAGAATTGTTTTATATCTACAAGTATTCATTTAGGGAAATATTTTTAAAGGATCAGACTATGTTATCTTGTGTGTCCTTTATCTACCACCACACACTATATAAATATGCAACCAAAGGGCATGTCCCTAGAAGATACATATCCCTATCTAGGTTGGCCCTAAATAGTTTCCTTGAAACTGGGGTCCAAAGGAGAAGACCTTTAGTTAGTGTTTAACCTAACTAATTTGACTAAGTTTAGACTTATCAAAATTATCCAAGGGAGACACCAATTTCAACAAAGAAAAGACAAATATTTATATAGCCTATGATTAGTAGGGCAATTAATTCATACTCAGATCTATACAATTTATACTATTAGACTAGCATGATTATGAAGTTACACAATTAATGCTCCCTCTTAACTTGATAATCATACTGAGAGATAACATATTTAGTATCATAAATTAAGATGAATAAGCATATATTGATACTCTATATCTATTTGAAACTTCTAAGCATGTGGTGTCATGAACACATGATACTATTTCATATTACTATACCTGTGATATGACTTATCACTCATACTAGTGATAATGATATTGCATGGAATGCAATATACAAGATAAAATCTAGAAAATTCTTCCTTTACCCAAGTTGTGACTCATAGGTACTAGTAGGCCTATATCACAATATGATCTTGAGTTAAGATCTACTAGTTCATAGGATAAAATCCAGAGAATAATTAAATTCTTCCTTTATCCAAGTTGTGACTTATAGGCATATACATGTCTATATCACAATGTGATCTTGAACTCATTATGATCTAATAATAGTTCTCTACTATTCAGCACATTATCTAACAGATCATCATCTCTCATAATTTCTTTCATACAAGTGTTCATTATCTCAAAGATCATCACCTCATAAATAATGAATACAAATGGTGAAGCCCATATTAGTCAATAGCCTGACAATAAAAAATATTTTATTAATAATTTAAAGAATACAAATGTTTTATAATTCAACCATACCAATTCTTTTATAGAAGTGATATATCTTCACTTGAAAGAGAGGTTTGGTAAGAATATCTATTGTTTGATCTACAATGCATATGTACTCTAATTTTATAGTCTTTCTATCTACCATATCTCTTACATAATGGTAAGGAATTCTAATATGCTTTGACCTATCATGAAAAAATAGATTCACAGAAAGCTTGATGGAACTTTGATTATCAAATGAATAATAGTAGGATTCATGGGTTGACAAAATAGTCCCACAAGTAACTTTCTGAGCCAAACTACTTCTTGAGAGGCCATTTTTATGGCAATGTATTCAAATTTTGTAGAACTTTGTGCTATTGATGCCTACTTTCTGCATATCCAAGATATCATCGCTGAACCTAAACTAAAACAACATCCTAAAGCACTTTTCCTATCAGCAACACTTCCAACCAATCTGGGTCTATGTATCCATGTAAGTCTAAGTCAACTTTATCATACTTGATCCCAAGATTAAGAGTGCCTTGTAGGTATCTCATGTTGTGTTTAACTGCAACTAGGTGAATCTCCTTTAGCTCACATATGAACTAACTTAAGGCATTAATAGCATAGAAAATATTAGGTCTTATAAGTACCAAGTACATAAGAAACCCAATCATTTGTCTATAAAGAGTAGAATCCATGGAGGGTGATTCTATAATTGCTTCCTTAAGTTTGTGTAGATTAGTCTCCATTGGAGAAGACATAGGTCTATAGTTCAAAATTCCAAATCTCTTCAAGATGTCTAATGTATACTTACCTTGATTAAGTATAATGCTATCAAAATTTTACCACATCTCTAGTCCTAGGAAGTAATGAAGGAGTCATAAATCTTTCATCTCAAATTCTCTAATTAGATCTTTCTTGCATTGATCTATAAGATGATCATCAGCTGTTATTAGTAAATTATCGACATACAGTATCAAAATCACCATTTCACATTTATCCCTTTTATAATATACATTTGGATCAACTTCATTCATGGAGAATCCTTAGCTAGTGAGATACTTATCAATTCTTTTATACCATGCCCTTAGAGCTTGTTTGAGCCCATAGATAGCTTTCTTTAGCCTACAAACAAAAACTTTAGGGTTCTACTTCAAATCCTTTAGGTTGCTCCAAATATACCCTTTTATAATCTTTCCATTTCAAAATATTTTTTTTACATTCATTTGATGTACTTTCCATCCCTTTGATGTTACAATATCTAGGACTAATATTATAGAATTGTTTCTAGCAACAAAAGCAAAGGTTTCTTCATAATTGATTCCCTCTTTCTACGAGAATCCCCTAGCTATGAATCTGGCTTTATAATTTTCAATGCTACCGTCAGTAGCATGATTGGTTTTAAATATCCGCTTAGAAGAAACAATAGATTTTCCTTTAGGTCTTGGAATAATTTCCAAAACATCATTCTTAATAATGGATTGGTATTGTTCTATCATGGCATCCTTCCAAATTGAATATTTAATAGCATCTAAAACATTGGTTGGTCTTGATTTAGATAAATCACTCATGTTTGCTACATGACTAGAATTTTTTTAGGGTCTTTTGCTTTCTCTAAAGGTTCTACATTGTGCAATGAAGTCTTGTCCTTCCTCTACTATCTTAATGGTACAAAGTGGTCTTTTATTTGGATTTTGAGTTTCCTCAAGATTAAGATCTTCAATTTCATCTTCAATTTCTTCAATGTTCTCCCTCTAAAACTTGGATTCAATATTTTCTTTAGAACTAGGTAAGGGAGGGGGTTCTTGAGAACTTAGGGCTCTTTTGAATGTTAAATATTCTTCAAATATTACATCCTTTTCTGACTAGGTATGAAAATCCTAGATGCTTTAGATGTTTCACTATACTTGACAAAAATACATTTTCTCCCTGAGGGTTCTAACTTAGTTCTCTTTTCTTTTGGAACATGTATATAAATTGGGCACCCAAATATCCTAAGATGTCTTATATTGGGTTTAACCTTAGTAAAGACTTCTTTAAATTTTTTATTTCTAAGGTAGGAGTGAGGACTTCTATTTTGTATATATAGAACAATACAAGAGGCTTTTTCCCAAAGATAATATTGTCAATTTTGATCAAATATCATAGCTCTTGTTGCTTCTATAATTGTTCTATTCTTCCTTTTTTCTACCCTATTTTGTTGCAGGTGATGAGGAAAAATATATTCCCTCTTAATTCCTACTTCTTTAGAAAACTCTTTAAAAAAATATGAAATATATGCTAATAGTTTTAGTTTTATGTCTAGATAAGTTTTCAGTTAAGGTTTTGAATTCCTTAAATCTGTTAAAGATTTCTTCTAATTCCATACACTTTAAGAAGTAAATCCAAGTTTTCATAGAGAAGTCATCTATAAAAACTATATAGTACCAAAATCCTCCAAAAGAAGGAACAAACATAGGTCTGCATATGTCTAAGTGGATTAATTCCAAAACATTGTTAGTTTTTCTAGTGTTGTCATGAAATGGACTTTTGGTGTTCTTACCCAGAGTGCATCCATTGCATATATTTGAGTGATCTTTAATCAACTTAGGTAAACTAGTTACCATCTTCTCCATAATTGATAAGGTTTTTTAATTTAGATGTCCTAATCTTCTGTGTGATATTGCATTTATATCAATAGCTTCATGAATTAAGGCATGAATAGGTTGACAAGGTTCTATATTTAATTCATACTAGTATCACTTTCTTTGATCAAACAACTTTGATTTTTTAATGAAGAGTTTTTAGGCTAGGTCATTACTTTACAATCCATGAATGCAAAATTATTTCCGTCATCTTCAAGTCTTGTAATTAAGATTAGATTCCTTTTATTCCTAGTAAATAGAGTACTCCTTTGAGATGTAGAGAACTCCTAGACTTCAGTTTCAAGGTCCAACTCCCAATTCCTTTGATTGAATGAGTGGAATTATCACCGATGGTAACTTTGCCATCAAATTCTTTAGATATAAAGTCTAGTGCTTCTTTGTATACAGTAATGTGTTGAGATGATCCACTATCAATTACCCATGCTTTGCTTGATACTTCATTTGATAGTGTAGAATACAATACATGATTCTCAGGATCATAGTTATCCTTTTTTCTAGTAATGTTTGTATATTTTACTTACTACTTTGTATTCTCGAGAAAATTAGATCTATAGTGTCCAAACTTTTCACATTTGAAGCATTTTATTTTGAATAGATCTTTCTTATGTTTGTCATTTCTTTGATTACCCTTTTTCTTCTTAAAGATATTCTTCTTACCTTTATAGGAATTTTTATTGAGAACATGAAGTTATTCATCTTCAATTTTCAATTTTCCTCCTTTCTAAAGTTCCCTAGATTCTTCTTGCAGGAAATCCCCTTTAAGTCTATTAAAGTCTAGAATATTGTCTCTACCACTTACTCAGTGTGAGAAAGTTTCCCATGAATCAAGTAACCCATCTATAGCCATAAGTGTTAGTTCTTTGTCTTTAATTATAGTTCCTATACTTGTAGGTTTGTCTAATAGACTATCCACCCTTAGAAATTAAGAGTTGATAGATTATCCCTTCTTTATTTGTATATGATTTAGTTGTCTTTTTAGTGCAAGGGTTCTAGTCGCATTGTTAACCTCATATGCATTTAATAATGCCTTTCATTTACATAGGTACTATTTCATTATTTACTTCATCTAACATGATCTGCATGGATTTCTTGTTTCCTTTACTCGAGATAGTTTTATTAGGTTCAACAAAAGGTTGCTTGGATATTGAATCAACAAACTATTTCACATTATTGTCTTCAAGAATTATCATAATTTTGAATGTCCAAGAAACAAAGTGTTCTTTCTCATCAAACTTGTCCTTGGGTCTGATTGTGCTTGCCATTGAGGATAGAAGGATGTTGCTAGATATGAAAGTCTGATTGTCAATTTACAAAGCCTAGGTTTGACAACTAGGCTCAAATACCATGTAAATTTTTTGCAAATTATACTAGGAATTAGATTTAGATAATACCTTCTTTCAATTCTTGTTGTTGATGATCTTCTATAACAAGACTTGAATGAAGTGATACCAATAATATAAATATTATTCTAGAATTGTTTATATCTTCAAGTATTCTTCTAGGGAAGTATTATTAAAGGAGAAAACTAGGTTATCTCATGTGTCCTTTATCTACAACCACACCCTATATAAATATGCAACCAAGGGGCATGTCCCTCCCTATCTAGGTCAGCCCTAAATAGTTTCCTTGGAATCAACGTCCACAGGAGAAGACCTTTAGTTAGTGTTTAACCTAACTAATTTGACTAAGTTTAGACTTATCAAACTTATCCAAGGGAGATGCCAATTTCAACTAAGATAACAAAAATATTTATCTAGCCTATCATTAGTAGGGAAATGAGTTCATACTTAGATTTTTATGATCTGTACCATCAGACCAACATGATTATGAAGCCTAAGAGAGCATTCTCTCACGTGGCACAAAGAAAAATCTTATGTCACCCTATACAAAGGCTCACACAAGTCTCATCATTAACATATTCAAAATATTTATATCTTCCATTCAATTCTTATTGTTTATTTCTGACCTCTATTTTCTAAACCATTTTTATGATCTCTAGAAAAACATAATAGTAGATTTTAGGACACATGTCAAAGACACCTTGAAACAAATATACAAACTTGCTAATTGTTTGATTGTAGGATTCTTGTCAAAGACATTTCAAGCCCACAAAAATAATTTTCTTCTTTACATGCTTTATTAACATAGTTTAAATAGGCCCTATGAACTTCTCTGGGGCTCTAGACAAAGGGATAGGGGATTATGTTCTTTACTACTTGGAAGTGATGCCCAAGAGTAAATAAAAAAACTAGACCCCTTTGGATGATGGTACCCTCTGAAGGAAAGGAAGTTAGTGGTTCTCCCAAGTGAATATTTTCATTAGGGGATTATGCTCTTTTCCCTTTTGAAAAATTAGAAACCTAGAAGCTTTTAGAAAAGTTGGGATTGATAAGCTATCTCAGTGATGAGTCTATTTGGTGTGTTTGGGTTAGGTGAAGAGGTAGACAAGTATGCTCTTTTCCTTTTTGGGAAAATCAGAAACTTGGACCCTTGAATCCAAACTAAGTCTTAGTCAACCTTTAGTAGGCCTACTAGAGTGATCCAGCCTTGGGGAATGACATAAGTAAGCACACACCTTTCACTGGTGATTCCATCTCACTATAATAAAGAATTTTTGTAGAGTTAAACACTCCAAATCCATATTAATTCCTTCCTCTTGACTCTGGATATCATATATCTTAATGAGGCTTTCTCTATTGTACTAAGTGATGCTTCTCCTGTCCTTACTTTCCATGTGTGTACACTTTTAGATGTTAGTGTGGTTGAGAGGTCTTAAGCTCACATGTGAGGTCATTGGGGGATAATGTGAATAGAATCCTATTAAACACTTTTTCATTAGTTGCTACCTAGTTCATATTTGAAAGAGGGTATAATCTTTGTGCAAGAAGGGGGAAGAATATCTGTCGTAGATCCTCACCATACCTATTTACCCACATATTGGAAGGTTGTATATGATACTGGCCTCTACCTCAAGGGTAACCTTTTAACATATTTTTTTTGAGTCCTTGGAATACACCACAAACATGGGCACCCTCTAGTAGGGTGAGACAACTTTGTAAGGTGAGCACATGCACATAAGATGTGAGACAAATGTTTTACTTACTCTACCATTTTCTTTTATATGGATTAAGTATGTTTTTTTAGAGTAAAAAGTTGTCCAAACTATTCAAAATAAAGGTCAAGACTCCCTCATCCTTTCAAGTTGCTTTATCCTTAGATTATTTATGACTAATAACTGTGTTCCTATTGTTCATCTTACAAAAAATCTAGAAACAAATGGTTATAGTTGAAAATTGGTCCAAAAGGTCAAAATACCAACTCTGTCAATCTAAAACCTTGTCGAAGCCTATTTGAAAACTAAAAACACTTTCTATAACCTATCAAAACCGGTCTAAATCTCTTCAAAATTGGTCAAAACTAAGAAACATGTTAGTTACTCACCTAGTTTTTTGTGAAAGTTTGCACAAGCTAGAATCTTTAGATCCTACTATTACACTTACTCATGTCATTCTATGTACTTTCTCACCTAGGAATCCTTGTATTCTCATGCAAGCTTATGTAGGATTACTATCAAAATTGGTCAAAATTCTAAAAAATAGGTCTCAACTAGTCAATCATGTCACTTACTTGCATTTTCTATTGTATAATCTCACACAAGTTAGGATTTTGGGACTTCTTGTTCAATTTACTCATGCCAGCTTATGTACTTTCTTTCTCAAGACTACCTACATTCTCATATGAGCCTTCACCCTAGTACTATCAAAATCTTGTCAAAAATTCTTGTCATGTCCATTTTCTTACTTCAAGAGACATTATCTCACTTGTTCTAGCATTTACTCACACATCCTCTATCATAAACTCATGTCAAGAAGCATTTTTTTGCACAAGCCTCTCAGAAATGTTTCAAAATAGTGAGCTATTCTCTATTTTCCTATCAAAAATCTATCCAATTTGGTCTATGTTTAGGAACACATATATAATTTTTTGTCTTCAATAGTCTAAAACTTGAACAAACTTACTTGATTAAACACTTGCGACTCATGCATGAACTAGTATCATCACTTTGTTGTCCCACTTGTTCTACTATATTGTCAAGCCCTATTCTTACAATAGTCAAATCCCTTAGTTGTTCTAGCCACTTCTTTGATTACTCATACCTTGGTATGCCTCACTCTTTATTTCACTTCAATTTATCTTGAGATGAAGTTCTAAGTGTGATCCTTGTCTAAACCTTGTCACTCATCATTTTCTATGATTGTTGCAACTAGTAGTGGAAATGTGTTTCATTCCCATCGACCTAGAAGAGGTACAGGTAGAAGTAGGAATCATGGTAGAGGTTGTTTCTAGTTCTATACATAGTCTAAGTGTAGTGGAGGATCCTCATAGTCTCCTTCACCTGCTACATCTAAGGAAGGATCATATCAATCTTTGTCCCTTGTTGGTCAACCTTATGTTAGACGAGTCTTTTCCATAAACTTGAATCAAGTTAGGAATCCATTGTTTCAAGAACATCCAAACATTAAAATATCATATCCTAAACCTAACTTTGACAACAAAAATAGGAACCTACATATATAAATAAAAACATTGAACCTATGTACAAGAAACTTATACATTCAAGACCTCTATGAACTAAAAAATTACATACTGATGGAATGGTAGACCAAGACCGAGAAACTAGTTAAAATTGTAGAGGAGAAAATTGAGACAAATACCAAAGAACTAGAAGGTTCAAAGGTCACTAGACCTCCACAAATGCATGGTCCAATGTAGTCTAGGTGGTCAAGCTATGTAGTGGTTCTCATGGTTACCCACTAGGATTATTATTTTTAATGATATTTCCAACATGTTCATACAACAATACTCACCCAACATCCAACATCCAGTTAACATAAGAGATCTTTTTAACTTCAAATAGAGAGTTGGAGAACCTTTCTTAACATTTCTCTAGAGCTGGAGACAACTATACACCAAGTATTCATGCAAGATACCTAAAAATGAGAAACTTGACATATTCATGGATAACCTCTTACCTAATTTTGGGCACAAAATGCATTTTGAAGGGTCACATACCTTTGATAATATGATCACACAAGGCATCTACATAGAGGAATTCATGATTAAGAAGGGTGATTTAACCCTCCAAAAAGACAAAAAAAACATGGGTCTAACTCTAGCAAAGAAAAGTCCAAATACATTAACAAAAATTGATATGTGATACATGATGTAGTAGTGGATAATAACACTCCCAAGCCTCTTGAGGTATCTTTCAATATCACAAAAAGAATACATGTAGCCAAAGCCACTGAGAAGGATACTATAGACACTAGAACATCTAGAAATAATGCAAAAAACATAACTTGGGCTTCTAGACCCAAATGTGAATACACACCTTTGAGTGAACCTCTTGAAGTGGCCTACAATACTCTTCTTAAAAATTAGATTCTCACTCCTTCGAACAATTCTCATCCATCTGATCCACAACCAAGACCTAAATAGTGGAACAAGAATGCATACTATAAATACCACCAAAAAAAGGTCATAAAACCAACAACTACATTTAATTTGATACATATGATCCATGACCTCATTGATGATGGTGATGTAGTTGTGTGAGGACATAAAAAACACTCAAATCATAAAGCTTTCAAAAAATCATTTACTCCATATGAAAAGGGAGAAACTTCTAAATTGAAAAACAAAAAGGTCAACTATACATATACCACCAATGACAATGTAATCCATATGGTTGAACCTCTAGACTTTGAACATTGTGATGTCATCACAATGAAAGGGAAAACTAACAATCCAAAACCAAAAATTCTATTTTCCCTTAGAGGGGCTACATCTCTCAAATTTGATTAAGAACAATCATAGTTTTGTGCTAACATCGTCACATGATCCCATGCTAAGATATTACTCAAAGGCACTGCACCTTCTACTCCTGAAACTAAACAACTCAAAGACAAGACTGTTGCTAGTTCAACCAGTAAGAACACAAAACTTGCAACATATTCTACTACTGAAAATTATAGAACACTTGAAATGTTACAATGTGCTAATGCTCAAATAACCATTTTGAACTACTTAAAATTTTATCGACTCATAAGAAGATTCTTGAAAAATCTCTCATTGAGGCTAGCATACCTAAAGATCTTGATCTTGATAAGTTTCAATCCATGGTAGGTCACTTGACTTTACCTCACTACTTGTCCTTCTCTAAAGAGGACAATATTTCTTTGAGTCATCCTCACAACCAACCACTACACATCGAAGTCATGGTCCATTAGAAACATGCCTATCATATTCTTATAGACAATGGTGCTAGTCTTAACATTTGTTCTGCTAGTTTTTTACTCATCTGGGCTATGATGAGGAGTCTATTTATCCTCATGGAAAAATTACCATCAAGGCATATGATGAATAAGAACAAAAATCCAAAGGTCTTAATGTGCTACTTATAAGAGTAGGACCTATATAATGAGATGTCATCTATTAGGTTCTTGATATATAAAACATACTATTAGGAAGGCCTTGGATTCATGAGATGTAAGAAGTACCTTTAATGTATCATTAATGCATATAGTTCTCATCCCAAGGGACAGGGGTAACCATACCTACCAACACTAGCTACACTTGTAACATGCTCAAACCTGCTAATAGTTTTGATCTGACTAATAGAGAGTCTATTGATAATCATGTTAACAAGATGAAACAAATGGAAAAGGTTTTCAAACTAAAAGAATTTAGTATGGGAGAATATCAAATTAAACCAATACTATCTTTGATTTCTCAACCTATATCTCCCTGTCACTATGGGAGACCATTTGAAATGAAGAGACCCTCTATTATATCACCTAAGATCGTCTTTGATGAAACTTTTGTATGGCCTACCATACCTTTCGAAGATGAAGATGAGAAAAAAGGTATTATTTCTTGGCTGTATAGGGAAGAGATCCTAGCTGATCTCACACTCCAGTCTCATAAAATAACTCCTAAAAGTTATGGACAAGGTTTCAAACTGATGAAATGAATTGGTTACAAAGGTAATGGTACTATAGTAAATGAATTGGCTACAAAGGTAATGGTACTATAGGACACAACAATAAAGGACTAATACACTTTTTATAGAGCCTGATGACTTTGTCCCATGTGTTAGTACTATCAAAACTAATAGTAATTCTATTGAGAATACTATTGATACTCCCCTGACTCAATTAGAACATGGTGAGACTAGTCAAGCTCTTACTATTGAAAGAATTGAACAAAACCAAGATGACACTAAAAGTGGGGAATTAGTATACATGACTATTGGGGAATACTTTAGTTTACCTCCATGTAGTACTAATTTTAAAAAGTATGAATTCAGTTATGTCTCAGATGCAACTTCTAATAAAGAAGAGAATGTAGACACATATGAAAACCAACTCAAAGTAGGAGAGTAGTCTAAGGTTTGGTCTGATGAGTCTAACTATACCAATGTTGATGTGTCTTCAATTTATATTGTTAGGACTTAGATGAATTAAAACATGCCTCTGGAAGAAATTATGCTAGGCCTCAATTTACTCGTTCACACATTTGATGACTATAATATGAACACACTTGAACCTGACACTTTTCTTTCACTCACCCATTCTGAGCTAATATAATGTAACTCAAGCACTACATATAGAATAGTCCCTATGTTCTAGAATGAATACACTCTTACTTGTTACCTACACATTGTTAAATTTAGCATCTTCCACCAGTGAACAAAGTGTCAATATTATTGAAGTTGGCATTAGATATCTCAATCATATAATCAAAAGGAAAAAGAATAGGTGCTCTAATGGTAAAAACCACGTTGTGATAGTATCAAAACCTAAAATAGTAAAAATAAAAGATGTATCTTAAGGTAAAAAACTCTCTAAGGTGCCTAAGGATGGGATATTTGATACACTTCTAAGTCACTTTTAGGAACAATCATTAGTGCTAATAGAACCAATGCATCCAGTAAATCTAGCAACTAAAGAACATCCACACATCATAAATCTTGTATAATCATTATGAACTTTATGTGGACATACTCAATTATGCCAAGATTTGATCCTAACCTCATTATGCATCACTTTTCCATTATACTAGGGATAATGTGTTTTAAATATAAACTCCAAAAGATGCACACTCATGTGGCACTTCTCGTCAAAGAAAAATTAGAAAAATTATTGAAAGATGGGTTCATTTGAGTCATAAATTATGCTAAATGGATATCAAATATAGATCTAGTCTCAAAACATGATAAATATAGCAAAGTCTATATTGATTTCTAGGATCTCAACAAGGCATGCCAAAAGAATCCACTACCTAACATTGATATGATAGTGAACACGACGACTGAGTATGAAATATATTCACTAATGGATGGTTTCTCTAGCTATAAACAAATCAAGATTGCACTAGAAGACCAAGAAAAGACTTCCTTCACCTATGTATGGGGGACATTATGCTTGAACATAATGTCATTTAGTTAAAATAATGTTGGCACAATGTACCAATGAGCTATCAAAATAATATTCCAAGATATGATGCACAAAACAATGGAAGATTATTTTGATGATACTCTAGCTAAGAGCATGCATAGAAGAACTCATTTACAAGTCTTGGGTCTAATATTAGGTTGCATGGAAAAATTTAGCCTTAGACTGAATCCCAAGAATTGTGCTTTCAACATCGCATGATGAAAATTATTGGGGTACATTGTTTTTGCAAAAGGCATAGAGGTAGATCCTGGAAAGGTTCAAGATATAATGGAAATTACTCCACCTTAGAACATCAGTTAGATGAGAGGACTATAGGGAAGACTTTAATCTATTCTCCAGCTCATAGTACAATTAGTAGATAAATAAAAACCCATTACTAAGGCTTTACATAAGGGTTTAAAATACAACTAGAACACAAAATATGATCAAAGCTTAATAAAGATCAAGGAATATCTTTCCAACCCACCTATATTTATGCCTCCCATTAACAGGATACCACTTATTTTTTGCAACACTGCAATTGACTCATATGTGGGTGTCTTGCTAGCTCAATAAGATCACAACAATAAGGAATGAGCTATTTATTACATCAATCATACATTAGTCATGTATGAGATGAATTACAATATCATTGTGAAGAAATGCTTGGAAATTGTTTTTTCTTTCCAAAAACTAAGACACTACATGATTTCTCACACTACAAGACTAATTAAAAAAATTGATCCATTAAAGTATCTACTAATAAAACCTAATCTAAATAGACAACTAGAAAAATGGGTCATGATATTGAGTGAGTTTGACATTGAGTATGTGGAAAGGAAAGCCATCAAGGGACAAGTGATCACCAATCAACTGGCAGAAGCACCATTACAAAGTCACCAAGCACTAAACATTGAATTTTTTAATGATTCATTTCTACTCCTAACTCACCAAACATGAACTATGTTCTTTGACAAATAATTCACATAACAAGGATCTGATGCTAGAATACTATTCATCACCCCACAAAAACACTCTTTACCCAAGGCATGCAAGATTCTTTTCCCTTGTACAAACCATATTGCTAAAATATGAAGCCTTAATCAATAGAATGAAGATCTCCATTGAATGGAGGGTAGACAAACTAAAAAAATTCAAGGATTCACAATTGGTGATCAACTAAGTCAATGACATTTATCAAACAAATGATGAAAAATTGATGCCCTAAAAAAGAATGGTTGACAATTTGAAGAAGTGCTTTGCACATGTTACTTTCTAGCAAATTCCTTAAATGGATAATAAGAAAACTAATTGAAATGGTCACTCTAGCTTCCATATTACAAATGCCAAAAAATGACTCCAGACATGAATTCCTAGTGGAAACATTATCCTACCCTTCTTTTGTCTCTCTTGAATCTTAAATGATCTATTCTATCATAGGACATGATTCATCTTGCTACAACCACATATACTCCTTACATGACTAGATTTTTCTAGATACTTTGACTTGGAATGAGAAATGTCACATTATCCAAAATGTGTCATGATATGTCATCGTAGCTAATGAACTATTTAGAAGAGGTCTGGATGGTACACTCCTTGGGTGTTTAGAACCTAAATAGTCAAAATGCATGTTAACTGAGGTACATGAAGGCATTTGTGGATCCCACTCAAATGGCCTGACAATTTCTTGCAAACTTATTAAAGGTGGTTACTATTGGCCAAAAATGGAGAAAGAGGCAATTAAGTATGCTAAGTCTTGCAAGTACTACTAACTCCATGAAAATCTAATTCATACTCTAGCCAAGGAGTTGATTCCATTCATTACACTTTGGTCATTCCAATAATGGGCCTTTTATTTAGTGGGTTAGATTCATCCTTCCTCCTCAGATTGACACAGGTTCATCATCACAACTACAAAATATTTCATAAAGTGGGTAGAAGCATTACCTCTTGCTAAGGCCAATGGAAAAACTATAGCTATGTTCATTCTCAATTACATCATCTATAGGTATGGTGTACCCTCCTCAATTATAACTGACAATAGGGGGATATTGAGAACAAGGATCAAAAAGAGGTTTTTTCAAAGTTCAAAATCATGCAACATTGGTCTTCCATCTACTACCACCAAGATAAAGGGCAAGTGAAAGCATCCAATAAGGCTATTTTTAAAATCCTACATCGCATTGTTAACAAGTGTTGAAGGGACTACTACCTTCAATTTAACCTAACTCTATGGGTTTATAGAATAAGTATCAAAACACTTACAAGGAAAACACCCTTTGATTTAGTATATGGAGCAAATGCTATGCTTCCAATTGAGGCCACATTCATACTATATGAGTCTCTTCAGGGATAACTTTAAGAAACCCCTCCCTAGAAAAATATGTAAAATGCAGGCAAATTCAACATTCAATACAAAGGAAACTTTTTATATCGAGGCCAATTTTTCTGTTCAAGGCAAGGAAAAAAATTATTTTCTATTAGCAAAAATTTCCTTTCCATATCAAAATTTAATAATAATTGTGGCAAATTAAATTATTATTTTTTGCATGCAAATAAATGTAGGTGAATTTTTTTTGGTCATAAACATTTTTGTAATGTAAGAGGTGAATTAATTGGTTTATATAACGCAAATTATTAGTATAGTTGGCTAATTTGTTAGTTGCTACAAAGAGATGATCTAATTTTATAGTAAACTTATAGAGTCACAGGTGGGCCATGACCCATATGCCAAGTGTACAATGCCCAATGTACTTGTAGTCTATCATTCCATTAAGATTAAATTAATAATGTGTCATTTCTTATTGCCAACTTGGTCAATGTCACTTTGCATCTTATCATTGTTATTATAAAAGGAATTGATGTAGGCCATTGATGTAAGATAGATCAATGGCCTAAACTCTATTTCAAGCCTAATTCTAAATGCTATAACATAAACTCTAAATCTTCCTAAAATCAAGACATGTGTCCCAAAGTCCAAAATATAAAATAGTTGGCTAAACTAGGGTAGTTGGAGACATGCATTGATAAAATGGTAGGCGATGCTCAGCTCTAGGGAATATATTATTTTATTGTAAGGGAAAAGTGACATTATCCAATAAGAAGAAATTAGGTAAAGGATGGCAAATTAAAATAAATATGTTCTAAATGTATATTACATTGGTGATTGAACCAATATTTGGGACCAATTATGAGTAAACTAATTGACAATTAGCCTGGGATTTGGAGATGAATAATTTAATATCTTGGTGACCTATTTGACCCCCTATGTAGGTTTTATTTGCCAAATTGTGATTTCCCAAAGAGATCAAATAGCCATTTGGCAAAGATTTTCCACTAAAAAAATCATTGAGTCTCTTTGAAGGGCCTCATTACTAATGATCAATATATAACATCTTGGCTACAATATCTAGAACTATTGGATGAATGTTGACAAGTGGCATTTAATCATCTACAAGCTTACCAAAAGATGAATTCCAAGAGCTGCAACAAGAAAGTTAAACCGTAGGACTTCCAAGTGGGTGACCTAATTTTGAGGAGAACCCTAAGAATCAACAATCAGAAGGGATAGTTTAAGAAAAACTAGATTGGTCCATACATCATCACTAAAATTTTTGGATTAGGTGCTTATTAAATCTCAACTATGGAAGGAGAATCATTCAAGGAGTCAAACACCTTCTAGCTCTATCTAATAGAGTACCTTCTAGCTCCTAAACAATCACTTCCCTACATTGAATTATTTTCTTTTTGCTTTAGTTTGATGCTCTCATCACTCTCAGTTATCTTTGAGACTCTTCTTGTACCTACATGGGTTGAAATTGGTCATATTCTAGGGTGAAACACCCTATATTCTTAGAAAATGTCTCTTGCATCAATCACTAGTTGTCTTAACTATGTCTATCTACTATCACTTAGTCTACTGATGAGATTCATCTTGAAGAAAATCTCTCTTGTGCCAATTACTAGGTGTCCTAACTACATCTATCTATTGTTTCTTAGTCTACTAATGAGATTCCTCTTGAAGATAATCTCTCTTGCATTAGTCACCAATTTTCCTATGTGTGTTTGTCTACTAAAGAGATTTCTCATAATATGTTCTGAACTTCAATAGTTGACATCAATCCTTTGACATTGAAACTGAACTTGAAGATTGAAACTAAACTTGAGAAAAGAAAATGTTTGAGCTATGCTGAGATTTTCTTTGAGTTTTTTTCTTTGACTTTGTCATTCCCCTTAAAAAAACCACTAGGATGACTAATTCTACTAAGAGGAGCAAGGACTAGGGTATGATCTTTTCTTTTTTTTATGTTTGCTAGTTTAGTTCCAATGATCTAAAGGGTCCATATAAAAGGGGTGTCCATTATAAGAGCCTCTATCTTGTGTTTTCTGAAGTGAATTATCTATGCTATAGTAAAATATTGATACCCGTCCTATGAAGTGAGCGTATGAGTCACTAAAAATATGCTTAGCACAATTTTGTCTTAGGTTATGAATGTTATGGTCATTACGAATGAAATTATTATTGATTAATTAACATGAGGAGGATCTCTCTCATTTTTGCTATGCTTGTACACAAGAAACATTATGGTCATCCTAGCATTTATAATTTGATGCTTGTGTTTGCTTGCTAAATTAACAAGAAATTTTTTTTGATCATTTTGGATTCTCCTACCTTAATGGTTACATATCATTTTGACAAATCTAGGACTCATGTCATATTCATATTCTCATGATTGCAATTTTAGTGAGGTTTATTTGACATCCGGTGGCCTTAACAAAATGCTCTATGATGAAAACCATATATTATGGGTTCAATAACGTAGTCCTAGGGTTTGCATCTAGCATAGGACTACACTTTATTTTAGACTTGCATTTTGTCATTATCTCAGTAGCTCATTTGATTGCATTCCTTGACTTGATAGGTAGATGACTTCTTATACGTATCATATTTTCATCTTGACTACACAAGCATTATTCAATCCCATAGAAAATCTTCAAGAATATGATGGAGCACATGTCATGAACAACACAAGTGAAACCTGCATGAGATGTTAGTACATATTAATTTTGCATTATCATAACATCCATTTACACCTATGCATCATAAAATCATCTCATCTCACAAACATACATCATATGTCTATTTCTAATTCATCGCATTTTCATACATATGCATATGCATCGCATATCACCTATGCTTTACATAAATACAATATAACATCTAGATAATCAAAATCCATCTAGGATACATCTCATGATATAAAATATGATGCTAATACATATGATATACATGATATACATCAAAATAGACAAGAGAGAGTGAGCTAGCTACATCCTTCCCCCTCGTCTCCTTGTGGAGGAAGAGGAGGAGGATATACTCTCATAGGGGATGCACACCCTTTGATGCTCTCACATACTTTGAGAAATGGGGCACCTACTTTGTAGCATCTAGAAAAACCCTGACATATGTAGCATAATAATACATGGCTTGAGTAGTCTGATGATAGGTCTCCTCTTGCTATCTCTCTAACTACTCCCTTAGCTCTCTAATCTTATGATCATACTCTATTAGCCTAGCATCATGAACCACCACCTAGATTTTCATCTCTCCTAGTTGTCACTACATTGTATACACTCTATTCCTTGATCAACACAAGGCCTCCTACATCTATTCTATAAAACCTTCCAAAGGCCCTTGGGGGGTTGATGTTGCATATCCTCATCTCCACTCGTCTATTATTGCATGCCCTAACTAATCTATTGGGGAGGTTGATCCTCCAATCTCTGCCTCTGAGAGTCATCACCAGTAGAACCTAGCGTATTCATCCTCCCTAGGGGTCATCTCTATCCTAACCCACTACTACCAATACCAGGGTCAATCATCATCTAACAAGGTATAATAGGAACCTTTTCAACCCTCTAATGGTCCCTCTTATTGTGGCTCCTACTATGCCTCTACCACCAGCTAAACTAGTGCTCCCATACCTACTAGATCTATCAATCAAGGGAATAGATGACTCACAAAATACTTCTTTTAATTAGGAGTAAATCCTCCATTAGTGACCCCTACTAGTAATCCCACCAAGAAATGGTGAGCCCTCAAACATCTATCATCGATCAGCCTAGATTCATCCTTGTTGATCAACCCTTATTCACCTCATCAGTGAAGTAAGAATATGAATAGTACTCCTATGATATGTCTTGTGGATGTCCATACTAACACCACACCTGAGGCAAAGCGAATCTCTTGATGATTTGGATCAATCAATCGATTAGTGGCCATGATACAAATATGTAGCCCATCTATGGTCAAGAATCATCTTATGCCTCAATCTCTCTCCACAGCCTCCATGTCATTGTCGTTATATCATCAATTTTTTCCCTCCATTGCTTTGTCTTACCCAACATGGTCTAGGTCATTTGGCCTCTATGCATACATATGTAGGGCTCTTTTAGTTGTTGGAGGTCCTTGCAAATTGGTCTCATGATGGGAAAGTGCTCCCATGACCATATCTAAAGTAAAAACACTCCTACTACCATTCTCTTTGTCTCTCTATAGGCAATCTCATGCATCTCCTAAAACATGTGTGCCAGCATGCATTGACCCCGTCCAAACTGTGCAAGATGGTCCATCATCTACTTTAGTATCCTACCCCATTAACTTTCTAACGCATGCTATCCCTTATCTTGAATCAAGTAGAATCTAATGAACTCAACTAGTACTATGACTGGTCTATGCCTCTAACCATATTGTCATATCAACTCCTCCCGTAGGATAACCCTTCCCATGATGATGTCATCTTGAAGATATCCCTCGATGCTAAAGTCTCAGGTCTTGATTATGTATTGTACTTAATACAAGGACCATGGAAGGGGAACCTCACTATCATCTCACTAAGAGGTAGGTGGAATGTGTTTGTCTCTAAATGGAAATACTCTACCAATGCACCCAATTAACCATGATTCACCTGAATATTGGGTACCTCATGGAGATGTGATAATCTTAAATAATACATATTACCTACCTCAACACTGTCTAACTATATCAATAACCCTCAAATGGATGTGTAGTGTGGTTGGATCAAAACATCTAAAAAGTCAACCTACAACCAACCGAACAACATAATGCAATCAGTGCTCAATCAATCAAAATGATATTCCAAAAAAAAAATTAATGCCACTATAACTTTCTATAAACATGTTACAAAGAATCATAGTGATGCTAGGATGACAAAAAACATGAAAATAAAACTCTATGTTGATGAAAAACTTCTCTTAAACTTGTGTGAGATAACATCTCATGATAGACTTGGACACTCTTGCACAAGAAATGGGTGTTAGTAACACAAAAAAATAATGTAATGTGAGTATTCCCCACTTTTGACATGATCATAGACCCTATAATTGAGTTTTCAATGTGACATATGGGTGCCTATGAAGTGAGATTCCTTTAATAGCTACACAAGATACTATTTTGATAGCATACTCTCGACCAACATTTTATACACACTCACGTAATATACAAGCTATCATGCGAGGATTCAACAAACAACCATTGAAATGACTAAAATGGGCAAATTTTTACCCTAGTGGTCCATATTCTATCGATGAACTATGACATCAGGATCACTTGAATCTATGAGATTGCATAGGGACCACCATGATGCTTAGAGCTCTTCTCCATAAAAGAAAAAAGTGCAAATGGTTTGAAAAAAGATTTTGGGGTTTTATATAGGGTTTGACGTAATTTTAAAAAAGTTTTATGATTGGCATGAAAATCACCCCTTGGCTAATTTGACTAGTCTAAATTCATTTTTGGGATCAAACTCAAAATCTGATACTACTAAACAACTCAAAATAACATTTCAAATTTTTGGGACTCGATCGTTCTATTATGCAGTCCATCTTTCAAATGCAATATTCATACTAGAATTTCATCACATCAACATTTTCTCAAAATTTTAACTTTCTCATCAAAAGTCAACTTTGGTCAAACTTGGTCAAACAAACCTCAAAATCACTCTGAATCAACTCAAAATATTCTACATGCTCTTTTGATCTATTATGCATCCTTTTGAATCTTTGATCACATCAATATCTTCAATCTACTAATTTACATCATTGTTCTAACATGTCATCTTTCGATTTCACTCCTGAGGGGGTAGGATGATTACATCATTCCATCAACAAATCTTGCTTCTATCTGATCTGAACTTAATATCCTATCCACTAGGAGCATCTCATCACTAGGGGCATCTTTGGTCCCTTTATCTACTATCATATATTATCCATCTTATCTATCAATCAACTAATCAAACTTATAGCAATCCTCATCATGGTTCAATGGAAAGGTATCTAGGCATTCTAGCTAGACTCCTAAGGGTTAAGTCTTGTTCTAGGGATATTCCTATGACTTATGATAGGTTTGGTTATCTCTTTTATTGACTAGTATTTAAGTGTTCTTTTTTGACTTCGGAGGATTAAGTTTCATCCTAGAGATAATCTTAATCTTTCTTTTAGTCACCTTACAATGGACATATATCTAGATGTTCTATCTGGACTCTTGAGGATTAAACCTTGTTTTGTGGAAAATCTTATGAATCATGATTGATCTTGTCATATTTTAATGGATAGTTATTAGGGCATCCTAAGTTAGACTCTTGAGGATTGAGCTTCATTCTAGGGACAAGCCTATAAATCATGATAATCATTGTTCTTTTAGACTAGAATCTAGGTGTTCTATTTGGACTCTGAAGGGTTAAGCTTTGCTCTGAAGACAACCTTGAAAATCTCATAGATAATCTTAGTTCTACTTCTATGCTTTAGACTTTTGACTATCCTTTGAATCAATGTAGTGCTCGCACATTAATTCAAAGAGGGGAATTTGTAATATCCCAAAATTGGTACCTTGTCATTCTGAACCAATTTTGGTGCATTAATCTCACAACATCAATTTCTTGATCGACAAAGTCCCATTTTACTAGACATTTCTAATCAATTGTCTCTACTCAATCCTAGTATCAAATTGAAAAGAAATCCTAAAATTTATATTATCACATATCTTATTTAATTTTGAAACATTAACTTAAATTGGCTAAATAAACCTTCTAATTGAATTAATTTAATTATAAGTCCTAGCACTTTACCTAAATAAATCCACCCCCTTTAGCTAATACACATGACAAAAGGAATTTAAATATCCTCATCTCAATTATTAAATTTAATTATTCAATTAATTATAATATTCAATTGTGAGGTCATATTTAATTCTTTAAATCAAATATCTCCCTAGATCTTCTCTTTAGTTCTGAATTGGAAACTTTGAGTTAACTTTAACAAGAAAAGGTAATAAAATTTGTTAACTCCTTATCTACTCCAAAAGAAAATAATTAACTCATTTTTATAAAGAAACTTTCCAATTGAACTAAATATTCTTCAAATCTCCATCGTTCATTTGGTTTGATCTTAACGGTTGATTAATTATGGGATTCTATTAAAAGATACATTTTGTCTCTCATTTAGGAGGATGCAATTGATTAGTATCAAAATTTTGTCAATTTGAGAACTCAACTTTCTTACATTCAATGAGCTTTCTATTGCACTTTGTTCTTATATTATGCTCATTTAGATTATATTGCATACATCTAGATTAATTGTTGTTTACTTTCATAGCTTAAATCTACATTCATATAGCTTAATCATATTTACTTTCTTAGCTTAATTTTCATTACATGCATCAAATCCTTCATTATTATATTGGTCTATGGTTAGTAAACTCTCGATTCTGAGAGCACATCCAAACCATGTCTAGATAGAAATAAGTTAGCTCATTTAGACATTTAAGATAAAAAAATCTCATGTTCATTCTTGGATGAATCTGAAAAATAATGACTATGTTGAAGTGTGTTATTAAATTAGAGACCCATATTTAGCACTCATAGTGATGATCCATTTATTTTCATCAAAAGATAGGGGTGTGATTACCCCAACAAGGTCAAACCCCCAGCATGCAAAGGGCCATGGTGGTGCAATGGGTTTTAGATCTTAAGATGGTACATGTATTACATTAGTGTGTTGCTGAAATGATAGACATTTCTTAACAAACTCACAAGCATCATCTTCTAATTTGGTCCAATAATACCCAACCCTTAATTTTTTCTTAGCTAGGACCATTCCACCTGTGTAGGCACCACAAATTCCATTGTGTACTTCCTTTAAGGCCATAATGGCCTAATTTGAGTCTAGACATCAAGAAAGAGTATCATAATAACCTTAGTGATATAAGGTGTTTTCCATAATAGTGTAGCAGGAAAATATGTGAATGAGGTTGAGGCATTGGTGTTTTATAAGATTGGGGGAGATGATATCATTTTTGAGGTAAGTATGAATTTAATTGTACCAAGGGGATTGAGGATCAACCAGAATGCAAACCATCATTGATTCATCATTTTCATATGTGAGATCGTGAAATTTTTCAACTAAGAATTGGTACTATGAATCTTCTCATGGAATGTCTAGGAGTGAACCAATAGTATCGATACCATTGACAGCCTTCTTTTGAAGCTATTGGATTTGTGTGAATTGGATCTTGGTAAAGTGTTCTTTCATCTTGTCAACTGTCTCTTTATAGGGCAACAATTTTTCATCTTTTGTTTGATACTCATCCAAGACTTATTTGATGATGAGTTGGGAATCACCAAACACTTATAATTCTATAATCTTCTATTCAATGGTTATTCTAAGTCTTGTGATGAGAGCCTCATATTCTATTATGTTGTTTGTGAATAGAAACCTTAGTTTCAAGGATTTAGGAATGTAGTCACCTTGAGGGGGTGAACAACAAAATTCTTGCCCTTGATCCAGTAGATGTATGAGATCTATCAAAGTAAAGTGCTTGTGGAGGTTGTTCTTATATTAGATAGAGATATTCATGAGGAAATTCTATAATCAAAGGATGGTCATCTTCTACCAACTGATCTGCAATAACTTATATTTTCACTACTTTTTAATCTACACACTAGATGTCAAACTCACTAAGAAGCACGACCCATTTTACAAGACATTTTGTGAGATCATGTACTTCAATGGGTCAATTGTGGAGATGAGCTTTACTGTGTGGTTTAGCATGTAGTTTCTAAGTTTCTAAGTGGCAAAGGCCGCTACCAAATAAGCTTTATTCATAGGTGAAAAGTTAAGCTCATAGCCAATAGGAGTACAACTTATGTAGTACATAGATCTCTCTTTTCCATTTTCATCTAGTTAGGGCAAGAGTACCCTCACAACTATTGGTGTAGCTATTATATTTAGGATAGATAGTTTGCCTATGATTGTTGGCACTAAGATTGGTGAATTTTTAAGATATTGCTTGAGTGTTTCAAAGTTACATTGAAAAATTGGATCTCACTTGAAACTCTGGTCCTTTTTTAACAAATGTTTGAATTTATGATGCTTATTAGTAAGTTGTGGGATGAATCTATGTATTGATTACAACTTTCCTTGTAGGCTTTTGAGTTACCTAAGTGCCCTAGGAGGAGGCATGTCCATGATATCTTTTACCTTCTTGGGTTTGATCTCTATAGCTCTTTGTGAAACTATGAATCCTAAAATTTTCCCTAGCGTGACACCAAAGACACACTTCTTTGGATTCAACATGAGAAGGTACTTTTCTAGACAATTGAAGGCCTCTTCTAAGTGATACAAATGATCTAATCTATAAAGTGATTTTACCAAGATATCATCTACATAATCCTCAAGATTTTTGTGGATTAATTCATGGAAGATAACTATCATGGCTCTCTAATATGTGGCTCCAACATTCTTTAACCCAAATGGCATCATGTTTTAACATAAGATACCCTAGGGGGTTATGAATGCTATCATATGCTTATCTTCTTGTATAATGCAGATTTGGTTATATCCTAAAAACCCATCCATGAGTGACATCTCATGTCCAGTTGTAAGGTTCATAATCATGTCTATATTTGGTAAAGGAAAGTCATCTTTAGGACAAACCTTGTTGAGATCTCTAAAGTCAATGCAGATTCCAATGTCACCATATGGTTTTGTAACATCTACCATGTTGGATATCCATTCTAAATAATCAATAGCTTTGATAACTTTTACTATAGTGTCTCTCATGTGTTTGCATTATGTATGTTGTTATATTTTGATTTGAGAGATATTTTGATACTCATGTTTGATGACATTCAAGATGACCTAATGGCCAGATACTATATTTTGGTTGTCAGTATTATAGATGATAGATATTGTGTTGTTTAGTTTGATCATATCTAAATGATGATGATTATGGATATGACATGATGCTTTATGATGATATCTAGTTATTTTTTATTCTGAGATAAATTCTATTTATGATTATATGGTGGACTTATTAGATTCTAGATACTATGATTCGATACTATGTATATTTATTTCATTTTTGCTTTGAGATATTATATGATGTAGTGAGTGATGTAAATAGATTATTTTAATGTAATTAAATAAATAGTTAATTACATTATTTAATGCATTTATCACTTTGGCTATATTAATATATGCAATTGCACTTGATCAAGTTGTTTAGTGTGCATGATTTATATCCTCGATAGTCGCACATGGAGTTAGTGATTTGGTTGTTTGTACCTACAAAATGCCATCCCTATATAGGTGACCATCTTATTAAATTGTTAATTAAACCCTTCAGTGATTTAATAAATCCATATTCATTTTTATTTGTGACAAGACTAGTATTATGTCTATGCATTTAGATATCCCCATTTGTCACAGAAAGTATTAAGGAATATTGTGATTTAATGTTTTAAGGGTATTTTGCTATTTGATCTTGTTATTTTACCTACAACTTTTCCATAGTTGCATTCCATTTAATTGGAATCACCCAATTTTGTTTGGGTTAAAGAGGTATTTATTTTACTGAGCTAGTTACTTTCCTATTTTAATATTTCACTTTTAAAGTAAATTATTCCTCACTTTTATCTTTCAAATTGGAAATTGAAGACTAAAAATCCCAAATTCTCTTAAGGAGGTGTTGTTGTTTTACTTGCTGTGAGAGCTAAAAGTGTGGGATCATCGTGAGATTGATCTCGTTGGATTTGACTTGGGGATACCTCGCTTTGTCGGGACTTTTGGTGGTGATTATTTTATCTCAAGCATTCCTATTTTTTATCTTTTGGCTACGAGGTAGGGCTCTTCTATTTTTGTGTTTTAGCTTCATTTATGAGTTTTTTTTGGTATTGATATGTTAGAAGGCAAAGAGCTAGCGTTCCCCTTCATTCTTGTGTGTTTACTCTACCTAGCTTGGTAAGTATGAGCATTTGTTGCTTTTTGGTGTGGGCTTTGGGGGCTTTGGACCAGTATGCTGGTCATTTTTGCATATAGACTCTGAACCCAAATTTTTATTTGATATCTGAGGTTTTTATACCTAATTGGAACTAGGGTTTCAATTTTTTTCATTTTTGTCAACATAGGTTTCTGCATATTTTTGACTTTGCCTCGATTTACATGTTTCTTAGTTTTCCTTGATGTTTCTTGACACTAACATTGGTTGTGGATTTGGATTATCCATGTGGAATCCAATATAACCATAGATGTATTCTTATTGCATTGGGATTTGTACCAAATCTATACTCCTGACTATGTGTTGGGTGGAATGATTTTATACTTGGTTATTTTATTGTTTCTCATCCAAACCTTATTATTTATGATCTTCGTGCTGTTGGTGTACCCAAACACAAGCATGTAAACATGCACTTGTTAGGTTCTTGCAAGACCTAAACTCCCAATTTCTTTTGATTGAGTTGTATTCATTAGGGTTGGGTTGGAAAACTACATTTCCTATGGGCACTCATCATATGATGAGCATGGATATGTAGGGTATACCAATGGAGGGCCTTCTCTAATAACCCCAGGTCATGTTCTTGACAAGGTTGACATGAAGAAGTTTATAATAAGTGATAACTAAATGAATTAATGGGTAATAAAATTAAGATAATAAAATGTAAAATACCTATATGGCTCATCCAAGGGTATGTGCTTGTACAATTCATCTAAGGGAAAGTGTCTATACAGTTCATCTAAGGACATAATCTAATGGCCTCTTAAGCAAGAGTTTCTACACAATGTTTAGCTTGGGCTCCACAATGCCAAGTGATCTAATCTCCACTAGAGTCCCTATGTAGTAGAATCATAGAGCATTTGACCAAGACCTATTGTATTGCATTGTCTCATGATCTTGGTTTCAATCCTCTGTAGTATTTGGCATGAGTGTTAGCCATGGATGATTGTATTTTGTGTGTTTGTGATTGGATCACTATCTCCATCAGTATGGTGGGAGTGGACCTATGGGTTCCATGTGGTTGGGAGGCATAGATACCTATACCACTATTGGATATCAATGTATAGAGTTGGCCTTCCTCTATCTTCAGTTCTGGAGCTGGATGTTCACATGGTTCTACGTACCATTCCAAAGTATGTTCACTTGTAATTTTATTATTTCCATTTATTAAGATAGTTAATTTATACATATGTATGTTCACTGCAATGTTGATTTCCACATGAGTACATCAAATGTTATGATTTAGATGTTAGATTTATTGATATTCCTTATGCTTTTGAGTGTTTACCCCTCGACTATTGTGGTTTCAATACTCCCCAATTGGAGGTTCTAACTCTATTTTCTTTCTAAATTGAGTGTTGAGTTTTTTCTTGTAAATATGGGCAACATTTGTCTAGTATCAAGCAATACTAGAAAAGTATTTCATGACTATAGGGAGAAATATTGTGCTATACTAGAAAGTATTGCACAACAATAGCAAGAACTATCATTGAATAATGGTAAAGTATCACATGGTAATAGTAAATTATATCATGTGATACTAGAAAGTATCACATGGTTATTGTAAAAAGTATTGTGCGGTACTTGTAAAGTATTGCCTAGAAGTAGTGAATGGTATAATACAATATTGGAAAGTATCGCATGGGTTTTGTGTGAAAACCTACTTGGAAAAACAAAAGGAATTTTTGGACTTATTGGTATTGTTTAAGAGGGATTTTTGGATACCCTATTGGGTTGTGCACCTTCCTAGGTTTGACAGTTTAGGGATTAAGTATTTCTTGTTGTTTGACTTTCTTAGTTAGTTATTAAATGCATTGGTAAGTAGAGACACTTGGAGATCATTGGATGCTTGGATTGTTTGGTTAAGTCTCCATTGTGGTCTTTTGATCAGTTACATGTTGATGTTGTCTAAATCCATGATTGTTACCTTTTTAAAAATGTATTGGCTTTTATTCATCTTGTTCCAAGGATCTCTAGGTGAGGTATTACATCTAGTATCAAAGCCCATGTTGCAACATTAGGATCTCTATGTTATGCTTCCATTATGAAATCACTTTGGTTAAGTATAATAATACCTTATTCTGGCTTATGTTATGGTACTTTTTTTTGTTGTGTATGAATTTGATTCTTATCTTGTTGCTCCCTTAGAGATGTCTCTTGCACAAAGACCTAGTGGTCAAAGAACTAACTGGTAGAATAATGATGAAGAAGAATACCATGAGTTAGAGAAGTATCAAGAAGGAAGATCACACTATTGAGACTCCTAGATTCATGGCATAGAGGAAAAGAAGAGTTCTAGCATGAATGTGAGCATTCTCGCACACCACTTGCTAGTGGAGATTACTATAGGAGAGGTTGTGGTTGGGATGATGGAGATTCCATCCAAATGGATATGATGGGAGACCTTTAGAGGTCTAAACCACCACTGTTTGATGGCTTAGGAGGTGGTCTTAAGGTTGACACATGGTTACTACATATGTGATATTTTTTTTCCTTACATCCTTATAAAAGAAACTTGAAGGCCCTTGTGCTATTACACAACTAAGAGACCATGGATTTTTATGGTGGGATATGGAGAGAAAGAAGCTCCAAATCATTATAATAGATCCAATTGGTAGATGTTTGAGGAGAGGTTTAGGGGAAAAAAATTCCCTACAGTACCGAGAGTCCTGAGCTGATGAGTTCCACGAACTCAAATAGGGGAACATGTCAGTGGATCAATATGAGACACAATTCTTCTAGCTGAAATAGTATTTGAGCTATCGTTATGATAAGGTACTTCTGACAAAAAAATTTATCAAGGGTCTTAAAGACTCTATGATTTGGGATGTCTATCTTCACTAGCCTAGGACACTTGCATTTTCCATAGAGAAGGAAACAATTGCTAAGAGTAATGTGGCTAGGGGGTTCAATGTTAGATTAGGCTCTCAAAACCATAGTACATGTTCTATAGAGTAGAGTGTTCTACCCCCTCAGGCATAGTTCACAAGGTAGGGCCATGCCTAGTCAACACCCTCACAAGGTGGTCATAGTCACCAGTGTCAACAACATCATCCATATCAGCCTAAGGGAGGACAAATTTCAAGTACCATAGGAGGAAAGTGTCATGACCAAAGTTGAGGTTAGTAGTCCTAGAAAAGGCATCCATCTCAGGGTAATCAACAGTACTCTAATAGAGGGAGTGCATCATATGCTAGTGCTTCCCAGGGTGGACATGGATCTAGTTCCAATTTTAGAGGAGTATGTTTTTCATGTGGTTAGCTCGACTATAAATTAATGGAGTGTCCTATAAAGAAATATTCATGACCTAACAAAAGTGCATCCATTTTTGAACCTATCATGGAAGATGTAGATAGATCCTACAAGGTTTTTGTGATAGTTAAAAATGTCAAGCTAAGCACTAAGGTACCATAGTTGAGGCTTAATGTACATTGCATGGTATTTCTACTATAGTATTATTTGATTTAGGTGCTTTAGATTCTTTTATGTCACTAACCCTTGTTTACTGATGTGGGCTAGTGGCAGCATGACAAGTTGATAGGTGGTAGGTTGAGTTAGCCATAGGTTTGAAGGTTCTCATGGATTCCATAGTCAGTGATTGTGTGTTGGACTTGGGCACCTTCACCACAATAGTTGATCTTTGAATCCTACCCTTAGAATCTTATGATATCATGTTGGGTATGGATTGGTTAGCTGCCTATTAGGTGAATATAGATTTCTAACATAAATTGGGATAGTGTGTAATTGACACAAGTGGTTAGGTAGATATTGTAGGGATCTAGAGACTATTCTCACTATGGATGATCTTAGTTAAGTAGCTAAAGTAGAGTATGCAACATGAATCTTAGATGTTTGTGGTCTCTTTCAATGACCTCAAGGAGGTTGAGAGGCATGGGGTGATGTTGGATGATCACATACTCCTTCATGAGTATGCAAACATATTCCCTAATGAGATACTAGGTATGCTACTAGAACATGACATTGATTTTCATATTGATCCCATTCCAAGAGTGGAGCCTATTTCATGAACTCCCTATTGTATGACTACTTAGGAGTTACGTGAGCTCAAATTGCAGTTGGAGGAATTATTGGCTAAGGGCTATATTCATCCTAGTGTATCCCCATGGGGTGCACCAATCATATTTATGAATAAGAAAGATGGGTTATTGCATTTATGCATTGACTACTGTCCATTGAATAAGGTGATGGTGAAGAACCAATACCCCTTGCTGAGGATTGGTGACTTGTTTGATTAGATGAAGGGAGCAAGAGTGTTATTGAAGATTGATCTTAACTTGGGATACCATCAACTTTGGATTCATGAGGATGTCATTCATTGGATAGCTTTTCATATATGCTATGGGCATTATGAGTTTATGGTTGTACCCTTTGGGTTAATCAATGCACCATCGATGTTTATGAGTTTGATGAATCAAGTATATTGCATGTACCTCAATCAGTGTGTCCTTGTTTTCTTGGATGACATATTGATCTATTCCAAGATTTTTTAAGACCATGAGGTCCATTTATGATAGGTTTTGTAGTCCTTATGAGACCATAAATTATATGGAAACCTAGGTAAATGTGGATTCTTCTAGTCTAAGGTGAAGTATTTGGGGAATATCATCATAAGTGATGGTATTGCAGTAGATCCAAAGAAAATTTGAGCTATCATGGATTGGCTAGCACCCACTAGTGTTTTAGAGGTTTGTAGTTTCATGGGATTAACATGTTACTACCACCAATTCATGAAGGAATTCTCACGAGTGGCTCATCCAATCACTTCTCTTCAATAGAATGGAAAAAAGCATGTTTGGTCATATTAGTGTGAGTCAAAATTTGAGGCTCTAAAGGACTGATTGAACATTGCACCATTTCTTGTTGTGCCTAATCCTATAGGTGATTTTATGGTTTGCACAAATGCATTGTTTGAGGGTGTGGGTGCAGTATTAATGTGGGACAGTTGTGTGTTTGTATATGATTTTATAAAACTCAAGGACCATGAGCTTAACTACCCCACTCACTATTTGAAACTTGTGGTAGTTGTGCATGTGCTTTTGTGCTGGAGACATTTCATTTTGGAGCACATGTTTGAGCTAGATAGCAATCATCATAGCTTGCAGTATATCTTTACTCAACCAAACTTGAATGCATGAAAATGTCATTAGATGAATTTTTTGTGTAAATATTATTTTGATGTTCACTATATTAAGGGGAAAGAGAATTTCCTCACAAATTCCTTGAGTAGAAGAAACAACATGAGATATTAGTTTTGTCATTGGGAGTGGATTTATGAGGCTTTATCATAGAGGTCTTACCTAGCGACACATGGTATCAAGAGGTGAGGTCAGAGATTTAGTCTAGATGTACCCTTAAGGAAAGGTTTTCAGGTTATTCCCTAGAGTCTGATGGATTGTTGTGATACTTGGGGAGCATTTATGTGTCAATGTCTAGTGATATTTGTACCTTGATTTTGTTGGAAGAAAATCATGCACCATATTCTATACATCCTGATGTCAAGAAGATGCATGCCAACCTTAGACAATTGTACTTTTGGGAAGGGATGAGGAGCAATGTTGCTAATTTTTCTGCTTAATGTCTTGAGTGTTAGAGAGTGAAGGTAGAGCATCAGCAATCTGAAGGGCCTTTTGCAGTTTCCTTCCATTCCATAGGGAAAGTAGGATACTATATCCAAAAAAATTATCACAGGCTTTCCTATGTCATCACAACAACATGATTGTATCATGGTAATAGTGGACAAGTTGTCCAAGGTAGCACATTTTCCACCCATGAGAGCATCCTACATAACTTCTTCTATAGCACATGTTTTCTTGGAGAACATTGTTCTATTGCATGGAATTCCTCATCAGATTATATTAGATAGAGATCTAGTGTTTACTTCATCACTATAGACATCGCTCATGGATGGTTTGGGCACATGGCTCAATTTTAGTTTGGCATACGACCTAAAGACCGATGGTTAGACAAAGAGAGTCAACCAAGTTCTAGAAGATATGTTTCACATGTATATGATGGAGAGGTAGGTGAAGTGGGAGGACTATTTGAACCTTATTGATTTTTCCTATAATAATGGGTACTATAGTTCTCTTGGCATGTCACCTTTTTAGGCCTTGTACAGTAGACCATGTTGTACCTTTTTGAGTTGGAATCATCTAGAGGACTGAGTAATTTTAGGTTTGGAGATGTTTCAATCTATGAAGCATCATTTTTTTTAATATTAGAGAACATTTGGTTACTGCTCATGATAGGTAGAAGAATTATATAGATGCCCATAGGTTGGATCATCACTTTTTAGTTGGTGACCAGGTGTTTTTAAGAGTGCATCTATGGAAGAACCCCATCCATTATGGGAAAGGCTTTAAGTTGACACTTCAGTTTGTTAGACTATTTGAGATCCTTGAGAGGATTGGTCTTGTTTCTTATCAACTAGCATTTCCACCTAGCCTATTGCACATCCATGATGTTTTCCACATTTATATTTTGATGTATTATATTCCTGATGTGACCCATGTACTTAACTAGGATGCTTTATAGGTGGAGGATGGGAAACTTACTTTGGACCCTATTGGTATCCTTCAACATTAGAGGCTGATCCTCAAAGGTCAGGATCTAGAGTAGGTAAGGGTCCAATGGGACCCAAACGATGAGACTTCTCCTACTTGGGAGGATGCTACATGGTTGAAAGATTTGCACCCTTATATTTTTGTAGGTTTCTAGGAGTAAGCCTATTGCTAGTGGGAGAGGATATAGTGCCTCTCATGTTTGCATTTTGTACCTTGTTATATTTTAATTAAAGAGATATTTTGATACTCATGTTGGAGGACATTCAAGATGACCTCATGGTTAGATACTATGTTTTGGTTGCCAGTATCATAGATGATAGATACTATGTTGTTCAATTTGATCATATCTACATGATGATGATTATGGATGTGACATGATGCTTTATGATGATATATAGTTATTTTGTATTCAGACATATATTCTATTTATGATTATATGGTGGACTTATTGAATTCTAGATACTATGATTCGATGCTATGTATATTCAGCATATTCTTGCTTTGAGATGTTATATGATGTAGTGAGTAATGTAAATAAATTATTTTAATGTAATTAAATAAATGGTAATTAATTAAATGATTTAATGTATTTATCACTTTGACTACATTATTATATGTAATTGCACTTAATCATGTTGTTTAGTGTGCAGGAATTATGTCCTTGGCAGTGGCACATGGAGTAAGTGATTTGACTATTTATAACTAGCAAATGTCATCCATATATGGGTGACCTGTCCTATTTAATTATTAATTAAACCCTCCAATGATTTAATAAATCTGGATTCATTTGCATTTGTGATGAGACTAGTATTATATCTATGCATTTAAATATCCACATTTGTTGTGGAAATTATTAAGGAATATTGTGATTTAATGTACTAAGGGTATTTTGTCATTTGATCTTGTTATTTTAATTACTAATAACTTTGTCATAGTTCAATTCCATTTAATTGAAATTATCTAATTTTTTCTGGATTAAAGAGGGATTTATTTTGGTGAGCCAATTAATTTCCTATTTTAATATTCACTTTTAAAGTGAATATATATCCCAAAAAGTGAATTATTCCTCACCTCTCTCTTTCAAATTTTAAATTGGAGAGAAAAAATATGAAATCCTCTTGAGGTATTGTTGTTTTACTCATTGTGGGAGATACGGGTGTAGGATCATCACGACATTGATCTCATTAGATCCAGCTTAGCGATATCTCAATTTGCCAAGACTTTTGGTAGTTTTCATGAAGTAATTATTTTATCACAAGAATTCCTATTTTTTCCCTTTTGGCTGTGAGGTAGGGCTCTTCTATTTTTGTGTTTTAGCTTCATTCTAAGTCTATTTATGGAAATCATATGTTAAGATGTAGAGAACTAGTGTTCCCCTTGGTTCCTGTGTATTGGCTCTACCTGATTTGGTGGGTATTAATGAGACCAAAATTTTCCTTTATTTTATGATGTTTAAGATAATTTGTTGATACTCTATTTTATCTTTGTCAAAACATTTGTGAACCTATGTTTACCGAACCTATTATAAACCTACGGGGTAGAAACTATGCTATCTTTTGCTAATATTATATATACTATGCAGTATTTCATATAGTTATCAGAATGTGCATTCTTATATTTGAATTTAATTTGATTTATGTTTATTTGGAAATGTGTCTTTGTAATGAAACTAACCTATTAATGAAGACTGAAAGATGATTGGAGGAATTCAAAAGTTAAGTGTCAACAGCATTCAAGAAGAAGAGAATGCTAAGGAGCAGCCACAGTGGATGAAAGTTGCAACGGTTCTGGAAGACACAGCAGCGAGAAAGAAGAAGCAATGAAGACTTATTACCTTCTCTACATTTATTCTTTGGTGATTAGATGTTCAGACTTTATTATTCCTACCTTTAATTGTTATTCTCTCTTCCCACCTTCAGTTGTTATCCTCCTATTTTCTCTCTTGCAGATGTAAAGCTAGGTCATTTACTTTTCTATTATGGAATAAATGTTGATTTCCTATATATACAAGAATCGACTTAAGTGTGTTAAGTTTATGAACCAGTTAGAAGAAATAGTTTCTAAGAACAAACTATTAACTTTTACAATTGTGTTTTTACAGTTTTGTGTTATGTAATGAATTTCTAAATTGAATGAAATAGTTTTCATCTTTTATCTTGTGTTAGTAGTTTAGAGAGCCCAACCAAGGGGGGCCACTTGGAAGGTAGATTATATTAGGATAGAATAGATTTATTTTCAAGCATTTGTAGCATCTTAAGTAGAAGTTGTGAATTCCTTCTTGTAGCATCGCACTTTGTGAATGTTCCTGCAGCATATGTGAGAATAGTTTTAGTGGATGAGCCAAGTTGAAATATTTGTTATATTTTCATTGTATTTCTAGTATTCATAGAGTGAAGTGTGTTAGTTTCCTATAGTGATAGTGTAAGTTCTTTTCCTTGCATTTTTACTTTCCATTTGTATAAGATTAGTGACTCATTAAGAGACCTAGTGTACATACTATGCTGACCATTTCAAGTATATGTCCCTAGGTTGATAAGATTAAATGCACCTCATAGTGGGAGAAATAGTCCTTAGTTTGAATATATTATTCCTAAGCAAGGCCTAGTGCATGACTATGATACACCTATTTTGAGGTGGGTCATTTTTGGTGTTGTTATCAGGGATGGTGTCAAGCTAGCAGCATTTTTGAGTCATAGTTCCTACATAAAGTTTTTTAGAAATCTCTAGTTTGAAGTTTCTTCCACCAGTGTGAAAATTTTAATTGCATGCATTGAAGAGGAAGATGATGAGATGAATATGGAAGATTTCTTCCATGAGGATCTGTTAATTTGAATGAAGAAGTTGAAGAAGAAGTTGAGTTACCTTTTGAAGATGCAAGTCCTATTTTTCCCATAGCATCATCATCAAGAGCTGAACCAATAGAGATAAGAAGTCTTCAACCCTTCACCGAAGTCTTGGCTAGTTTTCTTGATAACTCTACTCTAAATCCACTAGTTGTTAATTATCTAGTGCCCAACATCCTTTTTCACTAGCAACCTCAAAATCTAATACCTCCAGTCATGGCACAACCTACTTTTCCATTTCTGCTTCCAAGTCTTGTAACCAATACCAATCTAAAGAACATACCTCCCACTACTCTTCCAAAGTTCTATGGCCTTGCAACTAAAGACCCTGATACTTTCTTGTTTGAATTTGATATCCTTTGTTGTAGTTTTGACTACAATACTAATGCCCATAAGCTTAATTTTTTTCTAGCAACATTGAAAGAATTAGCTTTATGCTAGTTCATGGGCTTAGGAGCCAATGTAGCAAGAAGTTGGGATGAGATGCAAGCTTTGTTTCTAGTTAAATATAAAGAATATTGTAAAACATTTGGTTCAAGAGGGGATGATATCTTTAGGATATCATAAAAGGAAGAGGAAACACTGGAAGATTATGTTTCATATTTCTTATACACACTACAAAAGTACCCTCAGCATACATTGTCTGAAGATTCACAAAAGCTAGTCTTTCTGAGAGGTGTGAATGATGACTATTTAGAAGCATTGGACTTGATGACTAGTGGTGATGTATATCAAGCTTGCTGGGATGATCTCAAGAAGATCTGTTAGAACTATACAAGGTCAACCATGAAGAAAGCCAAACGACCTCGTTCCACAATCACTAAAGAAATTACTCAACGCATTTTGAAGCTTGAGATATCTAACCTATTGTTAGATTTCAAACAAGATATCATCAACGATGTTACTACATAGATGGACATGTTGACTACAAAGAAGAAGCAAGCTAAAACTGAGTTACAACTAGCTGAATACTACCCTCATTACCAGAAGTAAAAGAAGGATTGCCAATGTAAACTGGTCACAAGCATGGAGAACCAGCATCTTCCAACTGAGTACATCAAGATAGATGGAGATGATTAGCAAGTATTCTTTGTTGATCAATGCTGACCATGGCTGCAACATCAAGGTATGCCTCAGGACCCATTGCAAAGTTCAAATTCATATGGTAATCAATGGTAAAAATTTAATTTCTAAGGTCCTCCACAAAATCAATCCAATTGGAACAATGCTGGGAAAAATAACCCACAACAATCCCAATGGTCTCAGAATTCCCAACCACCCTAGCCTAATCAATAGAGTAACCAATGGCCACAAAACCAACATAACTACTAGAAAAACTAGGAGAACCAATAGCAACCACCCCAAGGGAATTGGCAATCTACGAACCAATAGAAGGGGTCTCAACAACGGCCTAACCAAAATACTGGTGCTTCACAATTATCCTTAGAGTTTTATGTTCAAATTTAATTGGAACCAAATTAGTATTGCTCCTAAAGATCAAGATAAAACCACATTTACATGTCCATGGGGTACTTTTTCATATTTTGTTTTAGCATTTGGTCTATGCAATGCTCCTACAACATTTCAACAAGCGGTTATTAGTATCTTTGCTGATGTATCACATGATTGTATGGAAATCTACATGGATGACTTCACAACATTTGGAGTCACTTTTGAAGAAGCAATGGTGAATCTTGAAAAGGTTTTGGTAAGATGTCAAGAACATAATTTGGCACTTAATAGTGAAAAGTGTTGAATGCTCATGTAGGAGGGCATGTTACTTGGTCATTTCATATCCATTGTAGGAATACAAGTGGACCCAGCTAAGATAGAGGTAATTCAAACATTGCCCATACCTATAAAATAAAAAGATGTAAGATCCTTTCTAGGTCATGCTGGATATTACAGACATTTCATAAAAGATTTCAGCAAAACAGCTAGTCTTTTGCATAAGTTACTCACAAAAGAAGCTGAATTTAGTTGGACATCCGAATGTGATGAAGCCTTCCTAGAACTTAAGAAACTTCTGACCATAGCCCCAGTTTTACAAGGCCCTGATTGGAATTTTCCTTTTCACATATATACAGATGCCTTTGATTATGCCATAGGTGCAGTCCTAGCATAGAAATCCCAAAATCTTGAAAATGCCATCTATTACATTAGTAAGAGCCTTTATGGACCAAAGCTAAACTACACTGTGACTAAAAAAGAATTGCTAGCATTAGTTTATGCCTTGAACAAATTTTGGCATTACATAACTGGCTATTCCATATTTGTTCATGTTGATCATGCAGCAATTAAATATCTAATGAACAAACCTACTATAACAAGTAGGTTAGCAAGATGGTTACTATTGTTGCAAGAATTTGACATAACCATAGTTGATAAGCCTAGAAAATCCAATGTTGTAGCTAATTATTTATCACAAATCCATCATGATGATACTAACACTACTTTGGTAGATGATGCATTTCTAGATGAGCATTTTTTTCATATTGTTGTTCAAACTCCATGGTATGTAGAAATTGCTAACTACATTGCAGCCAATAAAATACCAGCACAATTTTCTTACAAGGAAAAGAAGTTACTTATAGAGAAAAGTTTCTAGTTCTCTTGGATAGATAATCTCTTGTTCTACATTGGACCTGATCAAGTTATGAGAAGATGTGTGAGAGAAGATGAGACATATGACATTCTACATGCATGTCATAATGAACCATGTGGAGGACACTTTGTAGGAAAAAAGAATAACTTTCAAAATCTTAACAACTAGTTATTATTGGCCTACACTTCACAAGGATGCAGTCAACTATACAGGGAGATGTGACAAGCGTCGAAGGATGGGCTAGCCAACTAGAATAGATGAAATGCCTCTTAATCCTTAGATGGCATTAACACAATTTGACAAATGGGGAATGGACTTCATTGGTCCAATTGATCCTCCATCTAATGGGAAGTCCTATATTCTGGTGTGCACTGACTACCTTACAAAATGGGTTGAAGTTAGGGCTAAGAAGCATGCCCATGATCAAAAAGTTGTTGAATTCCTATATGAAGAGATTTTTACTCGCTATTATGTACCCAAAGAGCTAGTCACTGGTCAAGGTGCACAATTTACCTCTAATTTGATCTCAAAATTGATGAAATAGTATAACATCAGGCACTAGAAAACCAGTCCTTATCATCCACAAGATAATGGATAAGCAGAGGTTATAAATTGGGAGCTAGAAAATATTCTAACAAAAATAGTCCATTTGCACCATCAAGATTGGACCAGTAGATTACAAGAAGTTGTTTGGGCTTACAGAACAACCTAGAAGACTACTACAGGATTCACACCATTTGAGCTCCTATATGGAAAGGTGGCAATGCTTCCAATTGAATTTGAACATAAAACTCTAAGGATAGCCTTGGCATTGGATATTGAGCTTCCTATAGCACAAAGAGAACATCTTCTGCATCTTAACTCTTTGGATGACATGCACAAAGTTTCTTTGGAACATACTAAACTAGTACAAAAACAAAGGAAACAATGGCATGATTCTCATATTATCAGTAAACAATTTCAAGTTGGTGATTGGGCATTATTATATGATTCCCAATTCAAGGATATGCCAGGGAAGCTACAAACAAGATGGCTAGGACCATATGCAATTAGTCATGTCTTTGAGAATGGAGCTATTCAGTTAACTACAATTGATCAGGTACCTTTCAAATTGTTAGTCAATGGTCACTGATTCAAGTTATACAAACGGCCACAAAAAAAAGTGGATTTCTTGTAGTAGTTCCAATGGCTGGATTCAAATAGGACTCAAGTAACTCTTCCTACAACCGAAGGTGTCACCCTTTTGACTGCTACTCTTCAACATTAGTTTTTTGTTTGTGTGCATGCTCATAATAATGAATTTATGTTCACATAAAGTGCATTTTTTTCTATTTACTTTTTCTTTCCACCTCATCTCATTTATTTATCTTCCATCCACCTACTTTCCACATCATCAAATTTTCCATGTTTTCAATAAAATTCTGTGAAATGCTAATGGATGTTGCCACTAATATTATTTCCGCCACCTTGTGGTATGTGTGACAATCAAATTGACAAGTATAACATTTTCAAATTATATTTCATTTATAGTCCATATACTTTGTTAATTATATTTAATACTGCAGAATCTATATAATGGCAGCGTTATGCCAGTCCCTTACTTGTATTAGGTCTGACAAGTGAGGAAACTTGTCTAAATTTAGTAGGGGGTAGGGAAGGTCATAATATCCAAAGGCATGTTTATTTATCTATGATGATTTTATAAATCTTTGCATTACCCTTCATTAATGAAAATTTATTGCCATAAGCATGCAAAGTGAGGTGTTGTACTCCCTATTTTTGAAAGATTTTCTGTGTCAAGCTGTGATTTGACCTACATTTAATTTTTTTTGTCATTTGAACCCTATTTCTAGAAAATTTTCACCCAAATTTATGATTTACCTTCATTCAGAACTTAATTATTGTGCATAACAATTTGTTATGACAATTAATTGCTTCCTAAAACAAAGAAGTGTGATGAGTCTGAAGAATAACACAACAGTTTGAAGTGTGAATCCAAAAAGGGACAAAAAAAAGTAAACAGAGGAAGTATTAAGGAAATGGGTGGGCAGTTGCAAAGGAGAGAGTCGGTAGAGCATACTATGTTGCTCTTGGATGTAGAAGCTATAAGAAGGTTTAATGCATGTGGATGGCTAGGGTATTTTTTGAGTTTAACCACATATGATGAAGAGGCAGCTATAGAATTTACAAGGACATTTGACAAGGGTGAAGCTTCTATTTGGGGCTTAATAGTAGTTGCAACAAAGGAGCACATCACTGAGGTAACTGGGTTACCTGCAGTTGGAGAACACTACCCTAGCACGCATGACACTAGGTCAGTGAGAGCCCAATTTACCAAGTCACCTAATCCTCAATTGGATGTCACAAAACAAGGTTGTAAGAGAATGTCACTTTCGCCACCATACAATAAATTAGCCATGCACATAATTAGGTATTTTACATGCGAAGGAAGATTTTCATACCTGCGTGCACATCATTTCAAGCTACTTAGTTGTGTAAGGCATAATCTTGCTATGAATATTCCAAATTTCTTATATCGTATGCTTTGCATTAGTGTAGAGGAGATTCAAAAAGGAAAAAAGAATTTTGTTACTCATCATGTTTTAATTAAGTTGTTAATAGAAAGGTTGCTTAGGGATGTATCCCCCTTAATGTGGGATGAATTTGTGCAACTTAAAACCTTGCAACCCCAAGCTGGCCCTAGTGAACAACATAGTGAGGGAAATGTAGCTCCCACTAGTGAGCCTACCAAATAAACATTCAAGAGGTTGAAACTAAAAAGACTCAAGGAAATGAACAAGAAACTACCCCTATTCAAGAAAATGTGCCTCCACTTGTACAAGAAATTCCTAAACCTACTACTAGCAAAGCTAAGAGGAAATGAAAACTGTCAAAAGAAATTTTTGTTCAACAAGAACCAAGCCCTACAATTGTAAAACAAAAGAGAACAAAGAAGGGTCCTGCAGTAACTGCTCCTACAGCAGAAACACCCAAGGGGAAAAGTAGGCAAAAGGTTGTAACACAGGAAGAAACCCCTATAAGGAGAAGCCCTAGAATAAGAGGGAAAGTTTATAAGGATCATATTTTGTCTAAAACATCCACCAGGGAATCCCCTATGCAAATTATTTCAGATCATTCTCCTCCTCATCCCAAGATTACAAGCACTCTTGATAATCTTACTAAAGAGTGCAGGGAATAAATTAAAGAAAATATAGATGATACCCCAGTAGACTTACCAGGCACTTCCAGCTATAAGGATGAGACAGTTCCTAAATATGTTGATCCAAACACTACCTTAGTTACACATAGATCAACATGGATCATTGGTTTAGTAGAACATCTATGGTAGGAATAAAGAAAGAGGAAAAGGGATCATGAAGAAGACAACATCACTATCACACTACAGAAACTCCTCTTTCAATTGTATGGATAGTATTTATTTGCTGAGGCTTTGTGGAAAGAAGAAAAGAAAAAGATGAATAAGATTATAGTATCTCAAAATGAGGAAATTGCAGAATTAAAGTAATAGCTAGAAAGCCAAAAACAGCTCTTAAGCTAGCTGACCAAGCCCTTGCTTGTAGGCCACCACCTAGAGTTTATGCTCTTTTCTTGAAAGAGAAATTTATTTTGTTTCAATTAATGTTAACCCTCAAGAATGTGAATGTAGAATTTAAATCAGCATAGGAATTTTATTGACTATATCAGACTCTGCCACCATGGCAATAGAAGTTATTGTGTGAATTATATGTTCATAATTTTGTCATTCCTTTAGAGACTGAATGGAATCCCTTGCTTTACATAGGATATGTATGCCTAAAAGCCCTCATGTCATGGATGTCCAATAAAGTGAATTATGATAGGCAGTTGAATAAATATAGGGATGAGGAACGAATAGAACCTTTACCTTTACCTTTACTTTTAAGAGTAGAAAGTAGCAAGCTGGATGAAATGCTCAGGGATTGGTTCACATTGACCTATGGAAAGAAGAATCCAAAAGTAAGGGAGAATATCTTTGCTACCAGAACTAAGGTTTATGCTAAATATGAAAATTTTTCCTACTTTGCATTTTAGAGAGCCATGATCGGTGCTAGGAGTAGGTGGGCTAGACTACTTGAATCTCTTAAGAAGTTAGAACCACACATCCCTATTAACTTGGAAGTAACACTTCATAGAGTTCCAAAATATTTAAAATTAGGGAAGCAGCCTAGATCAGAGTTGTGGTGCCCCTTAACAATGCAGCCTCCAATGTTCTTGTGGCCCTTGTATGACATTAATGTTGATAGATTTGACAAGTTGCAGGAAGATCATAGGAGAGAAGTGTGGGAGAGAACCAAAGGATTTTACTACACTTTTAAGAGCAATAGAAAGGGAAGAATAGAAATTGGAGACTTTAGGTCACTAAAAAGGAAGTGCAATGCTTGAGGAAAAGCATTAGTTTGGCAGGGGGAAGATGATGAGACCAAAATTTTCCTTTATTTTATGATATTTAAGATACTTTGTTGATACTCTATTTTATCTTTGTTAAAACATTTGTGGACCTATGTTTACCAAACCTATGATAAACCTATGGGGTAGAAACTATGATATCTTTTGCTAATATTATATATAGTATGCAGTATTTCATATAGTTATCAAGATGTGCATTCTTATATTTGAATTTAATTTGATAAATGTTTATTTTCAAATGTGTCTTTGTATTGAAACTAACCTATTAATGAAGACTAAAAGATGATTGGAGGAATTCAAAAGTTAAGTGCCAACAACATTCAAGGAGAAGAGAATGCTAAGGAGCAACCATGGTGGATGAAAGTTGTAACGGTTCCAGAAGACACGACAGTGAGAAAGGAGAAGCTATGAAGACTTATTACCTTCTTTGCATTTATTCTTCGGTGAGCGGATGTTCAGACTTTATTATTCCTACCTTTAGTCATTATTCCCTCTTCCCGCCTTCGGTTGTTATCCTCCTATTTTCTCTCTTGTGGATTTAAAACTAGGTCATTTACTTTTCTATTATGGAATAAATGTTGATTTCCTATATATATAGGAATTAACCCAAGTGTGTTAAGTTTTTGAACCAGTTAGAAGAAATAGTTTCTGAGAATAGACTGTTAATTTTTACAGTTGTGTTTTTACAGTTATGTGTTATGTAATGAATTTCTAAATTGAATGAAATAGTTTTCAGCTTTTATCTTGTGTTAGTAGTTTAGAGAAGCTAACCAAGGGGGCCCACTTGGTAGGTGGATTAGATTATGATAGAATAGATTTATTTTCAAGCATTCATAGTATCTTAAGTAGAAGTTGTGAGTTCCTTCCTGTAGCATCACACTTTGTGAATGTTCCTGCAGCATATGTGAGAACAATTTTAGTGGATGAGCCAAGTTGGAATTTTTTTTATCTTTTCATTGTATTTATAGTATTCATAGAGTTAAGTGTGTTAGTTTCCTACAGCGATAGTGTAAGTTCTTTTCCTTGCATTTTTACTTTCCTACAACATAAGCTTAGTGACTCATTAGGAGACCTAGTGCACATACTGTGCTAACCATTTCAAGCATATGTCCCTAGGTTGATAAGATTAAATGCACCTCATAGTGGGAGAAATAGTGCTTAGTTTGAATATATTATTCCTAAGCAAGCCCTAGTGCATGACTATGATACACCTATTGTGAGGCGGGTCAAGTATGAGCATTTATTACTTTTTGGTGTGGGGTTTGGGGGGTTTTGGATTGTTATGCTGGTCATTTTTGCAAATGATCTCTGAACCCAAATTTTATTTGATATCTGGGGTTTTTCTACCCAATTGGAACTAGGGTTTCAATTTCATTGATTTTTGTCAACGTTGGTTTTTGGGCATTTTTGGCTTTGCCTCGATTTGCATTTCATCTAGTTTTCTTGGGTGATTCTTGGCACAAATGTTGGTCATGGATGCAGATTATCTATCTGGAATCCAATCTAACCATAGATGTATTATTCTTGCATCAAGATTCATGTCAAATCCATACTCCTGGCTATGTGCTGAGTGGAGTGATTTTATACTTGGTTATTTTATTATTTCTCAACCAAACATTATTTTCTATGATCTTTGTGTAGTTGGTGTGCCCACACATAAGCATGTGAGCATGCACTTGTTGGGTTCTTGTGAGACCCAAACTCCTAGTTGCTTTTAGTTGAGTTATGTTCATCAGGGATGGGTTGGGAAACTACATTGTCTATAAGAACTCATCGTGTGCTAATCATGGGTATGTAGGGTAGACTAGTTGAGGGGATTCTCTCATAAGCCCCAATCATGTTCTTGACAAGTTTGATGTGATGAAGTTTCTTGTAAGTGATAACTAAATGAATTAATGTGAAATAAAACTAAGATAATAAAATGTGAAATACCTGTATGGTTCATTTGAGGGTATGTGCCTATATAGTTCATATGAGATCAAGTGTTTATACAATTCATCCGAGGGAAAGTGTCTATATGGTTCATCTAAGGACACATTGTGATGGCATCCTAAGGGAGAGCTTCTACATGATGTTTAGCTTGGGCTCCACAATGCCAAGTGATCTACTCTCCACTAGAGTCCCTACATAGTAGACCCATAGAGTGTCTAACTAGGACTAGTTGTATTGCATTGTATCATGATCTTGGTTTCAATCCTATGTACTATTTGGCTTGAGTGTTAGCCATGTATGACTTTATTTTGTATGTTTTTGGTCAGATCACTATCTCCATCAACACATTAAGAGTGGGCCTATGGGTTCCACATGGTTGGGAGGTGTAGCTACTGAGAGCACTACTGGGGACTGGCGTGAAGAGTTGGCCTTCCTCAATGTTCAATTATTGAGCTAGATGTTCACATGGTTCTACATACCATTCTGGAGTATGTTCACTTTTGATTTTTTTTTTCCATTTATTGAGATAGTTGATTTATGCACATGTATGTTCACTGTGATGTTTCTTTTTGCATGAGTACATCAGATGTTATGATTTAGATGTTAGAGTTATTGATCTTCCTTATGCTTTCAAGTATTTTCACCTTGACTATTTTGGTTATGGTAGTCCTTGATGTAGAGTTTCTAACTCTATTTTTCTTCTAAATTGATTGTTGAGCTTTTTCTTCCAAACTTGGGTGATATTGGTGTTAGATTGTGGTGACTGATCAGGAAAGTACTGTACATACTGCATAAATAGTGGGGTCCCCGAAAAAAAAAAATTTTGGAAGTAGCCGACATCGACATGGTAGCCGACATATTATGGCCGACATATGGCCAACATGTTATAACCCTAAAGCGGTTTAATACTTGTATAAAAAGGGCTTAGGGTTGGGTATTTTTGATATGTGGTGATACGAAATTGGTTCTTGCGGCGGTATTGAGCTGTAAGGGATTACGGATTGTAATCAGGTTGTAATCACTAGATTGTAATAAGATCAGACTTGCTGTTTGGTGGACGTAGCCCAGGGATTGGGTGAACCACGTTAAATCTTGGTGCCTTGTGTTCATTTCTGTGTGTTCTATTATTTTTCTGTTATTGGTTATATTTGCATGTAGTTTTTATTTCTGTCCGTGGTTTATCCTAACAAGTGGTATCAGAGCCTAGTTGTTTCTTAGTTATCCTCTGCAGGAAAGTCTCACGGTTAAGTGGGAGTCTCACGGTTGAGTGGGAGCAATGGCAGATGATGGTAAGCTGAGGGTTGATAGGTTTAATGGGCAGAACTTCCAGTTATGGAAGATGCAAATGGAAGACTATTTATATCAGAAGGATTTGTGGAAGTCGTTGGAAGGAAAAGCCAAGAATCAGGGAACTATGTCAGAGGCTGAATGGGATCTTTTGGACAGAAAGGCACTTGGAAGCATTCGGTTATGCTTGGCACCATCGGTGGCATTTAATATTACAAAAGCAAAGACGACAGAAGATTTGATGAAAACCCTAGCGACACTGTATGAAAAGCCCTCTGCTTCAAATAAGGTATTTCTCATGAAGCGTTTATTTAATATGAAAATGGCAGAAGGTGGATCTGTTGTAGATCATTTAAATGAGTTTAATACTATTACTAGTCAATTATCTTCTGTGGGTATCAATTTTGATGAAGAAATTAGGGCTCTCTTGATTTTGTGTTCTTTGCCTGAAAGCTGGAATGGCTTGGTAATGGCGGTGAGTAATTCTGTTCCTGGATCTAGTACCCTAAAATATGATGATGTGATCAGTGTTATTTTAAGTGAGGAAACTCGTAGAAAATCCTCAGGTGGATCTACATCAAGAAGTGCTTTAAATGCACAAAGCAGGGGCAGAACGACTGAAAGAGGAAGTAACTCTGGAAATCGTGGGAAATCAAGAGGAAAGTCAAAGGGGAGGAGGTCTCAATCGAGAGGACCAAATGATTGCTGGTACTGTGGGAAACCAGGGCACAAAAAGAAAGATTGCTGGACTCGAAAGAAAAATGAAGGAGATAAATCAGATGGAGACAAAGAGGCAAATGTGGTAAGTAACAAATCCGAAGAGGATGCTTTGCTTTTGTCTTTAGAGAGTGTTGATGATTCATGGGTTTTAGATTCTGGTGCTTCTTTTCATGCTACACCTCATAGAGGTTATTTCATTGATTATGTCCAAGGGGATTTTGGGCTTGTTTATTTGGGGGATAATGAACCCTGTCAGATTGTTGGAAAGGGAAAAATTAAGATTAAGTTGCAGAATGGGAGTCATTGGCTACTACATGAGGTAAGACATGTTCCAAAACTAAGTAGAAATTTAATTTCAGTAGGGCAACTCGGTGATGAGGGTTGTGTAGTTACTTTTAATGATAAAAATTGGAAGGTTTCAAAAGGTTCCCTTGTAGTAGCAAAAGGTGTGAAAGTAGGCACCTTATATCTTTGTACAAGTCATATTGTTCCTTCTACTTTGATTGTTTCAGAGAAAAATGAATATTCAGGAACAATTACTGCAGATGAGCAGGGAGAACAAATAGCTACTGTGGATTCTGATACAGCGTTGTGGCACAATAGACTTGGGCACATGAGTGAGAAAGGTATGAAAGTACTTCATTCAAGGAAAGTTTTACCAGGTCTAAAATGTGTGAATATGGATTTCTGTGAAAGCTGTGTGTATGGAAAACAAAAGAGAGTGAGTTTTGTAAAGACAGGGAAGGAAAACAAAAAGGAGAAATTAGAACTTGTACATACAGATGTATGGGGACCGGCTCAGGTATCTTCCCTTGGTGGCTCTCATTATTATGTTACATTTATTGATGATGCAACTAGAAAAGTATGGGTTTATTTCCTTAAACAAAAATCTGATGTATTTCAAACTTTTAAGAAATGGAAATGCTTGGTTGAAAATGAGACTGGTAAGAAATTAAAATGTCTCAGATCTGATAATGGTGGTGAGTATTGCAGTCATGAATTTGAAGATTATTGCTCCACTAATGGTATTCGTAGACAAAAAACTGTTCCAAGGACTCCACAGGAAAATGGAGTGGCTGAACGCATGAACAGGACTATAATGGAGCGTGCAAGGAGCATGAGGTTGCATGCTGGGTTGCCCTTAAACATGTGGGCGGAGGCTGTCAATACTGCAGTATATTTGATTAATAGAGGTCCCTCTACTCCTTTGGGCTGTGGTATTCTAGAGGAAGCATGGACTGGTAAGAAGGTGAGTTATTCTTTTCTCAAGACCTTCGGTTGTGAAGCTTTTGCTCATATAGACTCTGAAAATAGGACCAAGCTAGAAGCTAAATCAAAGAAATGTGTCTTTGTTGGATATGGCATTAATGAATTTGGTTATAGGCTTTGGGATTTTGAAAATCATAAAATTATAAGAAGCCGGGATGTCATATTCAATGAAAAAGTGTTGTACAAAGATCTGTTGCAGCAACATGAGAAGAAAGAAGATGATTATGTAGTGCTGGATGATACTCCAAAAGCTGATGTTCCAGCCATTCCTCATGATGTGCAACAACCACAACAACAAATACCACATACACCAGTGAATGTTAGACGGTCAACAAGGCCAATTAGACCTCCACAAAGGTTTTCTCCCTCTTTGTATTCTATTTTACTTACTGATGCTGGTGAACCTGAAAGTTATGATGAAGCTGTGCAGGTGGATACTAAGATTCAGTGGGAGTCTACAATGAAAGATGAAATGGACTCTTTGCTGAAAAATAAGACATGGGATTTGTGCAAGTTGCCTGCAGGTAAAAAGGTTTTACAGAATAAATGGGTTTACAGGTTGAAAGAAGAGGAAGGAGGTAAGAAAAGATTTAAGGCCAGGTTAGTTGTAAAAGGATTTGCACAGAAAAAAGGAATTGATTTTGATGAAATATTTTCTCCTATTGTTAAAATGACTTCTATTCGTACTGTTTTAAGTCTTGTGGCTACTGAAGATTTGCATTTAGAGCAGATGGATGTTAAAACAGCCTTTCTTCATGGTGATTTGGATGAAGAAATATATATGGCTCAGCCACAGGGTTTTGAGGTCAAAGGTAAGGAGAACTTAGTGTGCAAATTGAAGAAAAGTTTATATGGCCTGAAGCAAGCACCTCGGCAATGGTATCTGAAATTTGACAGTTTTATGCATGAGCATGGATATAATAGGTGTCATTCAGATTACTGTGTTTATTTTAAGAGGTTGGATGATGATAGCTACATTATTTTATGTTTATATGTTGATGATATGCTTATAGCTGGGTCTAACATGGATCATATTAAGGGGCTGAAATGCCAATTAGCACATGCATTTGCTATGAAGGATTTGGGGGCAGCAAAACAAATCCTTGGTATGAAGATTTGTAGAGATAGGAAGAACAGAACATTGACGCTATCTCAAGCTGATTATGTTGAGAAGGTGTTGCAACGTTTCTCTATGGAGAATGCTAAAGCTGTCAGCACACCTTTACCTGGTCATTTGAAATTGACTAAGGAGATGTGTCCCAAGACACAGGAAGAGGAGGATAAGATGTCCAAGGTACCCTATGCTTCAGCTGTAGGAAGTTTGATGTATGCTATGGTATGCACTAGGCCAGATATTGCACATGCAGTGGGAGTCGTTAGCAGGTATATGAGTCATCCAGGTTTTGAGCATTGGAATGCTGTCAAGTGGATTCTCAGATATTTGAGAGGAACATCCAATAAGTGTTTACACTTTGGGGGCTCTACTACTGATTTACAGGGCTATGTTGACTCAGATTTGGCTGGGGATATTGATACCATGCGGAGTACTACAGGTTATGTCTTTACTGTTGGTGGGGCAGCCGTGAGCTGGGTTTCTAGGCTACAGAAGATTAATGCTCTCTCCACTACAGAGGCATAGTATGTTGCTGCTACAGAGGCCGCCAAAGAGATGATATGGCTTCAGTTCTTCTTGGAAGAATTGGGACATCCTCAGAAGGATAATTTTTTGTTCACAGATAGTCAGAGTGCCATTCATCTTGCTAAGAATTCAGCTCTGCATTCTAAGACCAAACACATACAGTTGCAGTACCATTTCATTCGGTCAGTTTTGGAGGATGGACAGTTAAAGCTGGAGAAGATACATACCAATGAAAATCTAGCAGATATGTTGACAAAGGTTGTCACAAGGGAGAAGCTGAACTCCTCTTCAGCTTCAGTTGGTCTTTTAGACTAAATGTGAATAAAAGAACAGCAGAGTCCAGGGTGGTTTGATCCAGTGGGAGCCCCATGCGGTAGTTGTATTGCTCCAGGATTAGTCTCCAAGTGGGAGATTGTTGTTTAGTGTGGAGCCTAATCAGTCCCCAAGTGGGAGATTGTTAGATTGTGGTGACTGATCAGGAAAGTACTGTACATACTGCATAAATAGTGGGGTCCCCGAAAAAAAAAAAAATTTGGAAGTAGCCGACATCGACATGGTAGCCGACATATTATGGCCGACATATGGCCGACATGTTATAACCCTAAAGCGGTTTAATACTTGTATAAAAAGGGCTTAGGGTTGGGTATTTTTGATATGTGGTGATACGAAATTGGTTCTTGCGGCGGTATTGAGCTGTAAGGGATTACGGATTGTAATCAGGTTGTAATCACTGGATTGTAATAAGATTGGACTTGCTGTTTGGTGGACGTAGCCCAGGGATTGGGTGAACCACGTTAAATCTTGGTGCCTTGTGTTCATTTCTGTGTGTTCTATTATTTTTGTGTTATTGGTTATATTTGCAAACAATTGGTTCAGCATTGGGCCATACTTGAAAAGTATCACATGACTATAGGGAGAAATACTGTATGATACTGGAAAGTTTCACACAAAAGTAGAAAGAACTATCATGTGATACTAGAAATTATTGCACAATAGTTGTACGAAGTATTGCCTTGTATTAGTGAACAATATCATACAATACTACAAAGTATCACACGGGTTCTATGCGAAAGCATGCTTGAGCAAACAATAGGTATTTTTAGACTTGTTGGTTAAGTTTGGGAGGGAGTTTTAGATACCCTATTGGGTTGGGAACCTTCCTAGGTCTTGATAGTTTGAGAATTATGTGTTTTTTTCTGTTTGACTTTCTTAGTTGGTTATTGAACATGTGTGTAAGTAGTGATGCTTGGAGATTGTTGGTTGCTTGGATTGATTGGTTAAGTTTTCCGTTATGGTCTTTTGATCGATTACATGTTGATGTTGTTTGAATCCATGCTTGTTACCTTAAAAAATTGTATTGGCTTGTATTCATCTTGTCCCAAGGATCTTCGGGCAGGGCATTACATTTGCAGTGAGCATTTTTCCAATTTTTCTTTTACTAAAAAGACCACCCTAGGGTGCATCTTTCTCATTTGTTTCTTGATTGGCTTTACCTTTGGATCTATGGCTAATTAATTTAAAACTAGTTGTAGATCAAATCCCAATATGTCTTGATAGGACCATGGAAAGAGACCAATGTTTTCCTTTATTACTTTATCAAGTGCTTCATCTTGGGGTACTGGTAATAATGTGGAGATGTGAACAAGCCTTGGGATCTCTATTGTACTGATGTTGATCAAATTTGTTTCCTCAGTGATGATAGATGATACTTCTAGTCTATTGTCCTGTAAGGGAAGGATGAATATCCATCTTTAGGTGCCTCTAAGAATTTTTCATCACCAGATATGTCCTTTATTATTATTTCATTTTTTATTGAGTCTGGTGGTGCCCTAAGGAAGTTTTCACCAAGAGACCCTTTGATTTTCTAATTTTTCTTTTTTTTTTTCCTTTTTTTAAAAACTTTTGTGAGTAGAGATTTCCTCCTCTTCAAAGTAGCCCTTTGGATCTAGTTTGTAGACATATGCCACTAATACTTTAACTTTTTGGTGTGATGTTTCAGCTCCCATGAACCTTAAGAGTGCAATCTCGCTTCAAAATTCATCAATATGGAGTACACTAGGTTGGGCCCAATCAATGAGTTTGGGAAGTATAAGTGGGAGGTCAATGAGATGAATTTATAGTTTGTGGAGGATAAATTATCCTAGGTAGATGTCATCAGGGGTATTTTTGGGTAAAACTGAGGTTTAATTGGATGGTTTATTTACGGATATGATTGAATCAAAAATACCCTAAGAATGTCAATCTGGGATTTGTAAACTTGTGAGAGATATAAAAGTTGTTTTCTCAAGGGATGAAGATAATAAATTAAGAGGTTTATGAATATAGATTATTTCTTGCTAATAAATTGCATTAAGAAATTTGTAATCATCCAAATTACCACATTATCTAAGATTACAACTACGGTGAGTTTTTATGATTTATCTTTATATTTAATCTAAATTTTAGGTTCTCATTAATTCACTAATGATCATAAACACACTTCTAAATAATTAATCATTGACCACTATATTTTATAAATGCTATTGTAAAGTTGTGTCTGATTAAGTATTAAAATCAACTTTGATTGCTATAGGGGGTTTAGTTTTGGTAGGAAGTTGTTCACAACAAATTGGATCTAAACATAGTGCGACAAGAAGTATTATGAATGGAGAGAAGGGGTTTATGAATAAGTAGTTGGGTGCAATAGGAAGATTGTAGTGGGAAGTATTTTGCAATGGGTGATGGCTTGGGGATGATAGCTAGATATTTGTGCAGAAATAGAATAATGATGTATAGCAAGTTGAACAAGTAGAAATGCCACAAACCACTTACCTCATCAGAAAATTAAATCTGTAATTAATAGCAAGCATTACATAGATCTTATTCAATTAAAAAAAACATATACCAACATTCAATTCAATCTATAATTAAATTCTTAAGAAACACATACAATTAATCAATGCTTAAATACTCACAACACAAATTGAAATAATCTCATCAAGCTTCTTGAGAGGGGGGCCTTCCTCTAGTTCATGTGGTGAGAGATATTCTAATCCCGGTTGCTATAGAGACTCCACATTCTTAATACCAAGAATTTCAGAGATAGTTTTAAATAGAGTTTTTCATATATTATATGCATATTTTCTTATGATTAACATTTTCATATATAGGTTCAAAATGTTCAACTAATCTAATAATTAAGCTATAATGGCCAATGGCCTTCACCCTAAAAATAGAGGAGTTTAGATTATAATTTTGGCCAATGGCCACAAATACTTAATTACAAACAAACTTGGCTAATATAACGTAAGGCCCTTAATCGATCTATTTCAAACATTCAAAACAAATTGCCCAAAATACACAACAAAACTACAGCTATTGAATTACTTCTTCAACTAGCTGGCTAGTTCCATGTCCATTCATGCATTCTTAGTTCCTATAGTACCATCAATCAAAATATATCATTTTCATATAATTGAAAACTTTTAGGCTTTTAGGGATCATTCTTCAATCTTTAGAGAAGTACTATATATTCTACTTTCCTATCAATAATTTGGCAAAAAGGAAGTTTCATGACAAAGAAGTAGGAGATGTAAAAGGTAAAAGGCTAATGGAAACAAAGCACCATTAGCACTCATCATGTATCACCATATGATCTCTTTTCTACTTCTTTTGGGATGTTTTTGATTTCCATGAGCTTGTTTTATATGTTAAGGAAAGCAAGGCCATTCTTAATTGTACCCCTAGTGGTGGGTAATCCAAAACCAAGGCTTTTCTTATGTGTATTGTCATATGCTTTTATATGCTTCTATAGGTTATGTGATGCATGACTCTTTTTGGCCTAGTCTACCTCCTTGATAGTCATATTATTCTATCACAAGCTTATGGGATTGGGGATATTTTCCTTTCAGATAGTTTAGGATATCTTTTCCCTTAGGAGGTGGTTCCTTGCATAGGTAGGTGCTTAATTTTGGTGCCATTTCTTTACCATTCAGTTTTCCATTGGAAAAAAAGTGCATTTTCCCATATGCTTGAGCTGAGGGGTGGTGTTCTTTGTTTTCTTGGTGTGATGGGCACCCTTGTGTACATGGGTCAAGGGGCAAGGCACAAATTGCAAATAATTCTATGAGGCTATATTCACCACATCCCTCATGGTTGTTCTTAGACATGGATAAAGTAGAGGTGAGGATGGTATGTAGATCATGGTAAGTATTGGAAGAGTTGGAAATGACACACTACAACATTTGGGGTCAAATTATGACACCAATTTGTGATGACAGTATCATTTGTGTGTGAGTTTTATGTCTTTTTTTTGGAAGTGTCCCCGATGCCATCGTAATACAAATGGTTCATAATATGCCGTCATTATTTTGAAACCCATGATATTATAAAAGAAGAAAAAGAAAATGAAGGGCACATTTCTCCTTTTCCCCAAATCAAGCTACACACATGAAGAGGTGGAGCCATTCTCAAGGCAATGTCAAGATTCCCATCTAGCTAGGTATGGTAGTTATAGTTGTTTTAATCTTTGTGCTAGTTATTGATTTATATCTTTATAGCAATATCTAAATGAATGAAACTAAAATGGCTTTTCCTTTTGTTATCTTAGCAAATAAAGAGTCTATTATTGCTATTATTTATGGAACACTCTTCTTGGTTTCTTAGTTCTTTCCTCTTAAATGGATGTTTCTCTAGCTTCCTAATTAGGGATCTGCTATGGAAGAATTATGGGAAGTTATCAATTTAATATTTTCTTCTCTCTATAGGAATTTGTAAAAGTTCTATCTGGACTCCTTTCCATAACAAATTTAGATATTTATCCATTTGGATTATACAAACCCATTCTTGCAACATTATGAATAACAAATATGAATGGGGTTGTAGTAATAATCTAACCTAAGAATGTAATAGGAAGTTTCATCCACCTAGATTACTCTAAATTCATTACTAATGCTAGTCATAGTAGTTTCAAACAAAGTTTCTTGCAATATTTAAACTTCATATTTTGCAAACTTGTATGGCTGTCAAGACACACCCAAAATTTTATCTTGCGTTTTTATTCTTCAAGTCTAAAGTAAATCACTAAGAAGATCTATACATGACAATTAATACCCGCATCTATCATAAATAATCTCTCTTCATCTCTACAAAATCTTTACTATTAAATCATAATATCTCAAGTTAGCAGTGCAGAATCAGTTAAACCCAAGTCACCATGTTATAGGTCAGATTAAACCTTAAAGTTTAATGAGAATGTTGTGACAAAATTCCTTTCATCATGAAACTACCAAAGTTACAACAATAAACTTAGAAGATAAATGGTCATTCTTAAGGGTAAATGACCAAAAGGAAGAAGTCCTTTACACTTCTAACTCAAACCAAAGAAACTAGTTATGAGCCAAGATCCAAGTGAGATAAGAGAGAAGTATGTGAATGGAAAAGATCATTTGATAAGGGAGAAGTACATGAATGGATAAAAAGGACTTAGAAGGGTAATCATACCTTATATATGGATCAAAGATCATATGCACCAAAGTGTGTAGGGTGTTTCATATGAAAAAGACAAATCATACAAATTAGTAGAGAATCATCTTGTAATTGTGAAAAATGTATATGCTGAGAAAATAATCTAAAAGAACATATGGATAGATATATAGAAGCTTGAAGGAGGTCAGAACTTCTTATAAGGGTTAAATTCCATAAATCAATTGTTGTAGAGGCTTCCCATAAGGGATAAATTCAATAAATCAATAGTAGTAGAGGTAGGTATAATATCATTCCTCAGTTGCCTTACATTAGGTTAATATATGAGAAAAAGCTCATAAAAAGTATCACATGATATGTATAGAATGACTTGTCACACATGGTACTAATGAAATGCAAGTTGAGATTAAATTATTCCAATTCCCTTGATAGTGATGGAGCCTATATATCCTAATAATAGAGTTTGGAGTATTAAAAGGGTTAGGAATGTGCTTAGCACAATTCAAGAATATGATAGATGATGATCAAATGATCAAACATTCTTTGATCATAATGTATTCACCTTGGTTTGATGCACCTTATCAATTTATAGTAGCAATTATGTATAATTGGATAAAAGTGATAGAGTTTCATGGATATGCACCTCTATGCATTTACCAAGAGTAAAGAATGTAAAGGTTGGACCAAGTAATATGAATATAAGTAATTAATAAGGATGTGTCAAACCAACCATGAGGACATTATTGGCAACAAGAGAGAAAAAAATGCCAACCATAATCTTTTGAATTTTAAAATACTTCATATTTTTCATAATAAACTCTTGCCTCTTGTTTCATTATTATGTGTCTAGGTAGATTAAGTGCTTATATGTTTTCTTATATTTCCATTTTGTCTATCAAATTATTGATATAACAAAAAATAATGTTTTATAATAAATACATTCTTTTCAAATTTAAATGAATATTTAGATTACCATTTCTTTGTAATTTTACATCTATCTTATTACCTCATTTTTTAATTTAATTTTAGTTTTGAAAATCTATTTTGAAAGGTGGAATAGTTTCATTAATAATGAAACCATGTGGGACTCTTCATTGCTCCAACCTTCAATTTCATTTATAGCTTTTCTTTGCTTTGTTGATTTATTTTGTATCTCCTAGTTTTACTATTGATGAATTGATTTATTTTAATTGGAAGATCCTATTCTAGTAGTTTTATTTGTATTTGTTACCTTTCTAGGCATGTAGTATAGTATTCTAAATTTCAAGATAAAAGCATATGCCTATATATCCTTTACGACTTGCTAGTCAAAATGTCTATTCAACAAGTATTTTGTATTCTAATTTTCATTATGTAAATCAAACCCTAATTTACATCCTTATGAAAAATAATCAAATGCATATTCAAAATTTATCTTATTTATTTTGTAAGGATCACACCAAAGGAAGAACAAGGTTAACTCGACCAAATTGGTGTGATCTTGAGTTCATTTATTTTATTTATTTGCATTTTAGTAGTGCTTTTGATTTGAGAATTAAATTATAAGTAGTTAAAGTGATTTTAATTGAGTTTCAAGCATACATCTAGTTATACATAGTTTTTTATATTGTAACTTTCAATATAATAATTTTTATTACATATTATGTTCAACAATCTATAAAATAGTCCCAGTTTTTATAAGTTTTGATAAAAAATAGATGTTAAATGATTTAGTAGTGTTTTTAATGATGATTAAAGTTAAGTATGTATAGAAACTTTACTGGAGTGTGTTAATGAAATTCAGATTCATTTTCATATGTGGGCTTTAAAATAGTCTTTTGATTTTTTTACAAGCATAAAAATATTTTATCGACAATAACTTAGATTAGATTGGAATCCTATCCAGTAGATTAAATTTGAATTTTATTGAGTAGAATCAATTTCAAAAATGTTAATATATTAATCTTTAAACTTCAAGTTGTTAATAATTCCATGAACCAATAAAAAAAAAAACTCTACTCGATCCAAGCTAGAGTTAATGCATTCCTAGTTTAAGATTTAATAGGTACTGAGTTAGTGATTAGAGAAAAGTTTAGATAAGTTTAGTAGGAATTAGAAAATTAGAAATAGTTGTAAGAGAACTATACAAAGATCCTAATAGATCATGACCTACACCAATGTCATTGTTTATAATGCCAAACACCCAAAATTACAACACTCCTTATTAGAAACATCTCTAAGACGAACCTACTTCAATTGTTGAATTGAACAAATGATGCAAGTTGTGACATTGAAATGACCTTGCACATTATTGGTACCCATATACCTTTGAGGACCACTCTATTTTGTTCTTTAGTGCAATTTGAAAGCCAAAAACATAAAGAGTTGTTATATGAAATACAACTCTTAAATTTTTCTAACTAAAGAGTTCATACCACAAGCAAATAGGGTGACCATTTTCTACCAAAACCATATGTGCAGATATAAACATTAACTACAACATATCTAATTATTTTATAGATATACACATTAAGTACACCATTTTTTTTTTTTCAAAATCACATGTGTAGATATAAATATTAAGTACACCATGTCCAATTTGTTTTCAAGGTTTTCTCTCTAATGTTAATGTATATTGTGAAATGGTTATCAATGATAGATCTAGCAAGTACATCCAATTGAATAACGTATAAGCATAAGTTATTCCTATGAAGAAGGATCATGTCAAATAATACAAGGGAATTTGATCAAAATAGGGAGAAAATGGTTAGATTATTTTCTAACTTTCAAAGAGAAGGAGATGACAAATGTTATCCTTGTAAGAGTTGTAATGACTTAAAGACAAGAAGAATCAAAATCAAAAAAACTAAGAGACATTGTAGGGTCAATGCTCACATTGAGAGGGGTTTGATTATCATCTATTGGTAATTTTTTTGTCATATTGTTTTCACAATTAATATAGATATGAACCATGGAAGGGGGGCTCTGATTATCACATTGAAGGGGGGTTTGATTATCATCATTTTTATATAGGTCAATCTCCCTAGGTTAATATGTGATATAAACCACCACATCTTGGAGGAATATAAGGAATATGGAGGTGTGAGTATTGAAGTTGAAGATCATGATCCCATGGAAGATGATGATCATGCATCTGAAAATACATTTGAAGATGATGGTATGAATGCATTGGTCCATAACACATTTGGTACTGGTGTTTCTACTACTACTAATGATGATGATGATTATGATGAGGATGACATTGAGGTCGTCCATGACATACCTCTACTTGAGAAGGAAAACACAACACTTTATGAAGGCTCCCAATTAACTCTTCTCTTTTCTATATTGTTGTTGGTGAATTTGAAGGTTATGAATGGTTTATCCAACATAAAAATGTCACTTATGCTAAGGTTTTTCATATACATCATTATAGTCTAGAAAAGGTAAAACATGTACCATTAAAATTGTTTATACTAATGACTTATATTTTTGTTGTAGATTGATATGTGTGTTTCTATTACTACATCAAATGTTCTCCCTTTCTCATACTGAGAATTATGTGCCACTATGAAACATATTGGAATGGAGTATCAAGAAATAGATGCTTGTTCCAAAGATCATATTATTTATTATAAAGAACATGAATATGAAAAAGAATGCCCTGAATGTAATACAAGAAGATATCAATATGATAAAATGACAAAAAAGGTGCCTTTTAAGGTTCTTTGTTACATCCCATTATTACTCATCTTAAATGATTATTCAGGTGCAGTAGCTTGGCACAATTTATGGATTACCATGCACACAATAGAAGTTGAGATGACATTATTTGAATGTCTATAGATAGTTCAACATTTATGGACATAGAGGAAAAGTGCCCATGCATTAAAGAAGAACCTTAAAATCTCAAGATTTCTCTAGAAACATACAGTGTCAATCCATTTGTAGAGATGAGATCTATTTACTTAATGTGGCTTATTTTTATTATCAACAATAACCTTCCTCCATGGATGCCAATAAAGATGGAACACATTATGTTGGCAATTATTATTCCTAATATTTTACTGTTATTTAGTTATCTACATGTAATTATAAGTCTTGGAGTGAAATAGACACAATAATTATTTGATATTGTTGTTCATTCAACTAGGTAAGTACCAAGTTAAAGATATGAATGTATATATTGTGCCTCTTATTGATGAGTTGCTAGTGTTATGGAATTCTTTCACTGTGTATGACATCTCTAGATTAATTAGACAAAGGAAATTTCAATTCCATGCAATTCTTGTGTGGAAAATTCATGATACCCCAAGGTTGACACATTTTTTTGGTATGTTATGGTGAACTCTAGTTTTACATGATAATTCTAAAAATTAACATATTTAATCCAATTGTATTATTATCTTGTAGTTCTTCAAAAAAAAGGAAAATTTGCACGTCCAATGTGTGGTCCAAAGATGAAATCTTGTCATTCCAAAATCTTAGGAAAGTAGGTGTTTGATGAGGATAGGCACTTCTTCCACAGAAATCATAATTATCGAAGTATAGAAAAATATTTTTTCAATGGGAAAGAAGAGACTGCATCAAAGCCATGAAGAATGACACCTCAGTTGTGATAGTTGGAATATAATATAATTTGAGGTAATACCATTTCACCTAATGGTTTAAGTTTTGAAATTATGTATTTAGATTATGTTTTATTGGCTAATTATGTTATTAATGATCATGAAGGTCATCAAGGTATCACTAACCACCTTCCAAAGGGACTAAAATGTAATCCTAGAGAATTTATTAGGCTTCCCTACGATGAGTATCTACAAATTATGCATTTGTTTGATACTATGCATATTGGAAAGAATGTAACATAGACACTATGAAAAATATTGGATGGAATACATGACAAACAAAAACTTAGGTGAAATTTGTAGTAACATTCATGATTTCAATCAGGAAATAAAAAATATCATCGATTCAAAGAGAAATGGAGACTAGATTAATGCAAGTGCTCTTCCTTGGTTATTAATGAAGCAGCAAAGTAATTCCATAAACGAAGTCATACAAAAAACTCAATTTCCTATAGGATTTTCTTCGAATATAAGCAATCTCATATCAAACAAAAGTGAATTTGAGCCAGGTTTGAAAATGCATGATTGGCATACTTTCACCAAGGTAACTCATAGTCTTTTGTATTTATAATATATTTGGTGAAACTACATTTAATTTTCATTGTATTATCTTAGAAAAGAGTGAAATGATCAGTTTACAATTGTTGCAGCATGTGCTACCCCTATCGCTCCCAAAGAACTTTGACAATAATATTAAATAAGTGATATATGATCTTGGAAAATACATGAGGTAAGTAGTGATCTGTATATTCAATATATCAAACAATAATATTAAACAAGTAATATATTGTAAAGTTTCATCTTTATATGATTTTGTGTCTTGAATCCCTTGCAGGTGGTTGTCATTTAAAGAATCCATAAAGAATATATAAACTATCAGAAGAAAAGAATTCCTCAACCAATGTGTTAAATGAAAAAAAAATTATCTTCAACTTTTTCAATGCACAAGAACACTACCTCATACACCAAGTTGAGGAGATTTAATTGTGTGGACCTATACATACTAGGTCAATGTGGATGGTTGATAGGCACTTGAAATTTTTGAAGGGTTTGGTTTGGTAAAGAGAACATCCCTAGGGTTCTATAGTTGAGGGATATATGATATACTATATTATGGTATACTTTACTCAATATAATCCTAATTTTATAGCAAAGACCCATATAGATCACATTTGGAATCTCGACTCCATTAATTTTTTTTAAGGGGAATACTTAGTGTTGAGCGGTAAATTGAGGAAAGTGAAAGGTAATAAATTATGAGATGTTATTGTAGTTAATTAATTATTAATCTCAAAAATAAATCTATTGTAAGTCATCTATTTACTTTTGTATAATTTCTATAAAGTGGGATGCAATACATTTATTTATTGCAAGTAATCAAAGATTGGATGGTGATATGGATTGAACGATGTCAACATTTTGGTCATAGATTTAAATGGGAATTCATGTCTTCATTGGTTAAAAAAACTTATCATAATGGAGATCCCAAAGTTACACAAAATGAAATACATTTAGCATATGGTTTAAGAGATCTCAAGGTACTTATAATTTTGTTAATCAATTGTATGTTTTTCAACTCATGATGCAATAATTTATAAATGTTTGACATTATTGTAGGTGAAACACCACAAGGCTATTTTATGCAATGGTTATAAATTTTGCATCAAAAATTTGGATGACACGAAGAGAACTTGTAATTTTGGGATAAGTGTTGTCTTCTAGGTGACTAATATTCATCTAGAAATGACTTACATCAATTAGAGTCTCAAAATCAATACTATGGCATTTTGGTTGATATACTAGACTATGACTTTAATTCCCTCAAATTAGTTCTCTTCATCGTCAAATGGTATATACTATGACTCAATCAAAATGATCCTATTAGAACTATTATTAAACATAACAATGGCTTTCCAATGATTAATACAAGGTTGTTTGAGCTAGTTAGGGATGAGCCTTATGTTCTTCCAAGACAATGTAAGCAAGTACTTTACTCAGAGGTTTCACATAAATTGGGTTGGTTATTTTTTGTTATACATATCCAAGGGGAAGATTGATAAAGTATAATTTGATGGAAGAAGAAAATACCGAGGAAGAGGAAGAAGTGGAAGATGATATAGATAATGATCACGATCAAGAGTTAGGCAATGGTGTTCTTGATGCAAATTTTCTTGAAGAAGAAGAAGACAAAGATGCTACTACTGATGATGATGATGATGATGATGATGATGATGCTAACAATGATGACAATAGTGGTGATGATGATGTTGATAATGATGATGATGTTGATGGTGAGATGGATGAAGAATAATATCAATTACATGAATAAAATTTATAGTTATGTGATTAATGCATATGTTATTCAATATTGAGTTCTTGATAGATCAATGATTAATCTAATAAACTTGTGATGTACCTTTTAATATTTATAATTCATATGTGATAAGTACATTTTTATTTTTTTTATTAGTAAGAGGTTGAAGCCAAGATTCATTATTATTATGTGATGTGATTAATTATTATTATTTATTAAGCTTGTGTAGAGTCGAACCCAAGACCTCTCAGATAAGAGGCTCACAATTTACCATTGTGTTGTAGGCTCTTTCCTTATAAGTATATATTTATTATTGATGTTGATTTCATGTTTATTTTATTATCTAATGCTTCTACTTTTGATGGAAATAGGTATTTGACTACAACATCATCGACCCAACTTCTTAGTTGATAACATAAAGGTAAGGAATACAAAAAATATAATGATTATGATGACTACATATTTTTTATATTATCTACTATGTGATTTTGAGTATATGTATCATGACTTTTTTAGCTAACATAAGACAATTTATTTACATATGCAAAGCCCCAAACCCCTTCCATGAGTATCTCATACAGTCTCATGGATTGTCAAATACAAGTCAATACACCCCATAGAGATTCATATCTTTACATTTTTAAAATATCTCTCTCATTTCCACCTATCTCTCTCATTTCATGGAGTGTAGGTACCAACAAATAGGTATTTGTCAAATTTGTCTTCCTCCAATGAGAAAAATGTAGGAATGGAAGAATAAAATGAGACATTTAGTATGTTTAAATCAAGAAGATCAACTCAAGGTCAAAATATTAGAAAGAAATTCAATAAATGCATGAAATTTGTCCTTTCTCAAGGGAGGTCATGTTCTTATGATGATGAGAGAAAATACAACTCCAAGGTGCCCTTTAGGTATAAACATCTATAGAAATAATGGGTTCCCTATCAAATTCCTCCAATAAAATTTAATTTTTGTGTTAGAGAGAGGATATATCACATAACACCATCCTCATTATATGGTTTGGGCCTATTTTCCATGGATGGAATAAAGGTCTCTTACACCAAAGTTTTTGAATTGATGGAGCATGGCAGGCCTTGTTATGATTACAATAATTGGATGCATATTGTTAGATTAAAAAAAAAAAAGTATGTGTAGGTATGCACTCATGGAAAATTGTATACAAAAAAAGGCCAGTGAACAAAGTAAAATAGTAGCTATATACATTGACAAAAGGCCAAAAGCATCAAGAAGTATTGCAAATTTTATAAATAGTAATGACTTGTGTCAACTGAGAAGAAACCCAATAACATATTTTAGGTGCACGAGAGAAATTACATATTTATATGTGCGATAAAATCAATATGTGGAGATGAAGAACTTCTTATTGATTACAATTTGAATTTCACAGATACAAACAAAGCCACTATCATGGATGAGGTGGTATGTACTATGCACCATTTAAATCAACTCCAATTAATGACTCCAATACACCATTAAATTATCAAAAAAATTGCTAAATTTTCTACTATTATGTATTAAATAGAAAAATGAATATGTACATGATTTAAAATTGTTTAAAAATAAAAAAATATCTCTTCTTTTAATTTAATCATTCTAATAATTGTCTATTATTCAATGTAACTTAGAATAAGAATACATGTGTTTTACCATGTCTCAATATTTTTTTGAAATACAAGGCTATGGTATGGATCAACAACCACATGATATGTACGACGATGATGGTTCTCATGGGACTTCTTCCTCCTAATAGATAAAACTCAATGTTTTTGTACAAATTAGATACAAGAAAAATCTTAATGCATATTTTTTATTATGTTTTATTCTTAACTAGTATTTTGGATTGATTTTAAATATAGTGCTAATAATATTGTTCTCACAAATGAGTGTTGATCATAAAATGGGAAAGGAACAAGCAGTCTATGAGGAGCCATGAGATGAGCAGGGTCCATTCATTGTTGATTTTGCATCAGTTGTTGATCTAGTGGTTGCACTGCAAAACTTCATTCATACACTACCAAGAGAATTAGATCAATTGACATCAAATCAACATCAAACTCTTGAAATACTGATAAGAGAGGATGAGTTGATGCGCCTAGTTTATAATTATATAGTAATTATTAATGTAATTATTAATCAAAATAAAAGTTCAATAATGGTTTTTATAGTATACTCTTTTATTTATGTCAGTAACTAAAATGCCTATGTGATATTTTTACAAAGGATGTATAATACTTTAAAGGGTCATGCCCCAGATGTGGATACTTCAAGTGGTTCAAGTACATCACATGCTCTATCCTCTACTTGTGTTTTTCTTGAACAATTTTCTTTTAATAGCTCTAACAACCATGTCCATGGTTGTCCATATTCTTTTATTCTCTAACAATATTATTTTTTAGCACCTAGCATTAATCCTATGTTGAGTACAATGCCTTCTATGAGAAGCAGAATTGTAGAGGAAATTCTAATTACAATGTCAACAACACATAGCATGGCTACAGATGTGATGACAATGGCTACCAGTACATAGATTCCTCATTTTCTCTCTCATTTTCATGTGTTTATTTCACTTGAACTATTCTTTCTTAGGGACCATTATTAATATTGGATTCATTTTATGCAAGAGGTGATGAAGATATTCTTGGATGTATCTATGTTAGATGTACATGAACAATATAGAATTATGACCAATTGCTTGTGAGCATTGAAGATGGACTTCTTGTGAGAGTAGCCCAACTTCTAGGTACTTTAAAGATTGATCCTTTCTTTTGCTATACAATCTTATACTCATAATCTAATTCACTAACCCCCTATGTAGTCCCTTGCAATAACTAATAATCTAATTATTATTTTTCAGGGAATAATCTATTTTATTCAAAACTTAATGATGAATGTTTGCGCATATTCAGGTTGACCTTATACACATGGTATGATATTTTGATTTTATTGCTAGATCAGATTTACTTCAATCCATTTCTTCAAGTATATTAAAAGTTATCTTCACTTAATTTTTGAATATAATTTTATTTTTTCTTAAAAGGTGGCAATTATAATATAAATAGTTAAAGGCTAAACTCATTAACTCTTTGACAAAACTTTTTGGACCCAACATCTTTCAAAGACTTGGGCTCATTGAAAAAGTGGTCCAAGAATTAAAGTATATTAGGGACAACTACATGTCCCAAATAGAATGCAACCCTTATTACAAGTGACCCCCTATGTTCCTTTTAATGAGTGGGATAATCTTAAAAGGGATGTCATTAAGAGAAGCACAAGACATAGTGGGAAACACTACCACCCGATGAAAGAATGTATGTCATAATCTTAAAAATTAAATTATGTACTAATTACTATTTTTACTTATGTGATATAACATATTTCAAACTTCACATAGGTTTCCTGACACATCAAAGACAATAGAAGCAAGAAAAAAAGAACGGGCAACACAAGCTCCACTCAGGTGGATATTCAAAACTTGTTGCACGAGTTGTAAGTATTAGTAAATGAAAAACCATATGCAAATATTTATAAATTGCAATCAATACAAAAAAAATTCATGATACCGAGAAAAAATTTAAGGCTTCGAGTAAAAAAAATATTTCTGAAGAGGACAAGAAAATAGCCTACAAACAAGGTTATACAATTTCAAATTTAATACTTTACCAATTACTATATTTGATGTTTAGTTCCAACATAAAGTAAATATATTTATTTTAAGTAAGGAAACAATGATTATATATTTTTTTAAAACTTTAAAGTGAAAATATTTATATTTATTAAAGTGAATGATTAACAAGTCTTAGTATTTGTCGTGTATTTATATGTATATATTATTGATAAATGCACTAATTATTTATATTGGAATACAACCTACCCATCTTGATACACCATCCAAGCATCATGGAGGTGTCAATTTGAATGTGCATTGTAGTACTCAAGGTATACATTTTCTATTTGAATTTTGATTGCTAAATTATTAATACAAATTAACATTTTATATTGAATTTGGTATAGTAATACAAATTTAATTATAATATGTGTTGAGATTAGTAAAACATTTTGTATCATAGCTGAAGGGGATGTAGAGGTTATTCTTGATGAGTGTGTTGAGGTTCAAGCCATCGGGCAAAATGATGTGGTTGGACAAGGTAAAGAGCACCACACTTATGTTCTTTAAAGTACTAAAGTAATTGTAATAATTATGATAATATTTTTTTTATTTAACCCCAATTATGATAATATGTTTTTAATTTAACCCTTTTATTTTTTATTGCAAAGGACCTACTTTTGCAAAGGACAGTGATATCATGTGCATGAGCAAGAAGAAATAATGATGATGGCATGGATATGCCTCTACAACAATTCAGGGAAATAGAAAAAAGAAAAAGACAAAAACAAATGGTTCTCATTTATGTAATTTATTTGATAATGACTAATGTATAAATCTTGATGTTTTAATTATGTGTTATTGAATTTTCATGAACTATATAATTTGTTAATAAATATTGATGAATGTTGCATGTTAATGAATTCTAATGAATCTTATGTGTTAATGAATGTTATCTTGTGATCATTCATAAATGTTACATTTTATAAATAGATGAATGAGTGAATGGATTTTAGATGTTAGTAGGGAATTTAGAGTGATGTTAAGGGAAGGTGGGGGAGGTTAGGGCCAAATGAGCTTCCACCTTCATGTGGATAGATTTGATTAGTAGAGAATATTAAACTATTCTCAAAACCAAGTGAAGCTCAACATTAACCTATGATTGCATGACAATTTTGTAACTCCACCTAGGAATCTAACTATTTTAGGCAATACATCTAGGAGTGTCCTATATTTTCATGCATGTTCATCTCCAATGTATATATTTTTTCAAGCATGTGGATATACTTGTGCATGTATTTTTTTTGCATATCCCACACTCATGGCTTGCCACGAGACCATATTTCTTTGAGGCATTCTATAAAATGATTCACTATAGGAATTTAGTAGTAAATAAATTGACAACATTAAATTTTTAATGGTAAATATTTGGAGTAGGGTCAATTGAAGGTTTTTTTTTTACTTGTATTTCTATAGGAATATAGTAGTAAATAAATTGACAACATTAAATATTTAATGGTAAATATCTAGATGAGGGTAAATTGAATCTATTTTTTTTACTTGTATTTTAATAGGAACGCAGTAGTAAATATGGTGCTAATTTTAGATGTTAACTATGCCAACATCTTGGTTTTAGGCAATGCAAAAAGAAGCCCTAGTTTAATATGAAATCTCAATTTATGTGCATAGGAAATCAAGTGGAGTTGAAAATGCAACAAGTTTGCATTTTTGTTAGAGGTCTTTAATTAGGCCTTTTAAGTTATAGAGCATCACGAACATTAGAACTTTGACTCTTATAGGGGAGGGTAATGTCCTCAACATGCAAGAAAATTGAGACTTTTTATTTGTTGGCTTGTTGAGGATATTATCTTGGCCATAGAAACCAAAGTTCTAACATTCATGATGGTCTATAAATTAAAAAACTTATAGATGTACCTATTAAAAAATGTAAGCATGGTGCATTTTTTCAGCTCAACCTATTGTCCATGCATATGGAATGCATCTACACATACATTCTCAATTTAGAGTGGCATACTCTTATTTTGGGTGTGAGGGAGTGAAGCTAGATATAAAGGACATGCACCAAAAGATGGGAAAATAATGTCACTTTGCAAGTTTTGAACCTTTTTTTATTATATTTTGTCACACATATCCACATGAGTATGAATATTTTGTAGAGAAATAGTAGTAAGAGTCTTCCTTGAAAATTTTAAAATCATAATAGTTTTGATGTTATTATTGTATAGAATACAAAATGAATTACAATACAAGATTAAAAATGAGTTGACAAACATGAGTGGTACATACTATAGAGACAATAAGGATTTTGGATGTTTGTTTCAAGGAGAGAAGGATAATAGAAATAGAGCAGCACAATAACATGTGTTACATCAACATGGGAACCAATAAGAGAAGACGAAACAATAGACATTCTCCAAGAACAAGAACAACATGGACTCCACCTATCACATATATTCGAGTTATTGAATCTCCCTCTTTCTCCATCGGCATATTTTTCCTGCCAACTTCAACTGTTATTCCACTACATGACCATGCTAACATGACACTATTCAAAAAGATTTTATATGTCTCTATTCATATCAAAGCTTATGATTGGCTCGATCCTCATTCCACACTTTCCCTCAAACATCATTTCCCAATAGACTATAAGTTAGCTTTTTCACTACTCATAATTCTCTTCTTTTTGCAATATATTTTTAACTTTAAAGCATTACAATCATCAGATAAATTGTGTTCTCCTAAACCCAACTTGGTTATGTTACACCTTTGCAATGAAGTTGGCAACTTTAAAAAGTGGATGATGATTTCAACACTCCCCCAAGACTATTCACATGACCATGACAAGATGGGTATTTTTGTTTATCAATATATGTATGAGATGAGATAAGTTTAAATCATAGCTTTTAAGTTTTGATTTGTTTAGATACATTATTTGAATTTATAATAGATTTTTTAATAAGACCCATTTTAGATTAGTTGTTTAGAATTTTTTGTTTAGGTCAAAATGTAATGAAAGAACATGAGAATTTTTATAATGTGAATGCTTTAGAGAATTTATGATGTAAGGTGATGATTGCATGCATGCAACCAGAGACCTAAAATTGGCAAAAGCAAGGTAATAATGAGAGAAGTTTCCAAGACTCATCAAGCCATTCAATAAGTTTCTTGTTCATTACTAGAAATTGAAATAAATAATTCTTTTCATTTGGAAAATTTTACCAAGAATGATATTATGACTAAATAATATGCTTTTAGCTTTATTTGTTTTGTCATCTGAAATTATTTCAAATAAACTCAAAAACAAATTTCTTTTTGAAACATTAACTTATAAAACCCATCTTATAATGCTAGATTGAACTATGGTGTTATCATCTAAGATATATAAATATATGAGAAGTTTAAATTAGCTGAATTTATTGGGATGAGTAGTATTGTAATGGATAGTTTTAAGATTCTTTTTAAAAAATCTAAAGTATACAAATGGATATGAGTGATAAAGGTCATTAGACAAAACAATATCTTCACTAGAAATGGAATTAGGAGCAAAAAAAGTTGTGAGTAGAATGAAGATGAATGGAGTGGAGAAAACAAATAAATCTTCTACCAAAAAATAATTTATTTTGGTGGGAATCAACACTTCTTTTAGCAGTAGAAAATGATGTGATTCTGTCCAACAGACTTCGATGCCACAAGGTCAAAAATTATACTCAATTAAAACATTTGTAAAAATCATAGCTTTTTTTAAAATATTACTATGTCTTCTTTGAAGCTCATGAATAAAATGGAAATGAGAAATGGAAATGGTAGGAGCAGAGATGAAGAAGTTGGAGGAGTAGGAGGGGACAGTGATAAGGTTTGTGATTGACCGCAATGCTACACTAGGTGGCATTTTGGATTGTGCAGTTGAAGAAGAAGATGTAAAGCATAATGACTTCCTTAGACTTGAACATGTTGAAGGCTACCATCAGCTCTGAAGAATACCAAGATCAATTTCTCTACAACACTCACTAAATGGGATGTTGATTTCTATGTTAAAGTTGATGATGACGTGCATGTCAATCTAGGTATATTATTATCATTCATAGATTCATTTAAATAGTATATTTTATGTTATAATTGCTCAAAAAATTAGGTAATTGTATGTTTTCTTTGATTTTATAGAAGATTTCAAGCCTTACTGAGAATGTCAGTGATTTTCAAGCTCACTTAGGCATTGAAGATAGTGTTTAATGTATGTTGAGCATTCTAGTTATAACCAAGTTCAGAGTTAGTTATTACCGAGCTCACTTAGGCATCGAAGGCAGATCTTGTGTTAACCAAGTTCACTTAGTTACAAAAGAAAATTCAATTTAGAATCATTATTGACTAAGTTGGGTTGGTTAACAAAGAGTTTCTCTGAGTTGAGCGAGTACTCAACTCTATATTAGCTGACTGATAGCATACTGAGTCTAATAAATTTATTGGTTAATTCAAGACAACTTAAGTGATGAATTTTTTTTATTAAGAGTATATTCAAGCTAACATGACAAGATTATTCATATAAGTATAAGGTCAAGTTGAGGATTGAAGAGTCTAAAGCACAGGACTAAAGAAGATGAACTAAGGAATCGAATTGGAAGGATATTAGAGTATCCAAGTTGACTGAGATGCAAATAATATTTTGATCAAAGAGGGTCAAGTATTCAATCTAGAATAGAGATCTAAAATCAGCAAAGATAATTACATCATCAATTAGGTCAAGTCATTGTTACTCTCTAATAATTGTAGTGGTGAATCAAATCTCCTAACAGAGTTATCTTAATAGCTATTTGGTAAAGCCTCTAACAAGGTGGAATTTTTTGATTGAAGTGTTTGAAGACCTCTAATAATGCCACTTCTAATAGGGTGAATTAAATCCTCTAATAGGGTCATACCTAATAGCGTGTTTTGTAACCTTTAACCAGGTTAGCTCCTAACAAAACTCACTTCAGAAGAGTGAAAAACATTAACTAGTTGCAATTGGCGATTTTCCCAAATTGGGTTTCCATGTTAAATCTTGGTGTCTCATGTGTTCATGTTATTTTCTTTATGTTTCTATAACTAACTTAATAAATTTTGATCATATTTCATATCTTAAGATCTCCATGTTTAGTGCTAACCAAGTGATGATAATATATTTAGTATTAACCAAGTTACAATAGAATATTTAGTGTTAACTGAGTTATAACAAGTTATTGGCTTTATATTGTGTTGACATATTAAAAGGAATTTTGGACTTATTTTTGTGGTAATTGATTCACCCCTCCCCTCTCAATTACTCCTTTCCATTTCCAACAATTGGTATCAAAGCATTAGTGCTTGCAGATAAAGTTTCAAGGACCTAAGCTAAAGATCAAGATGTCTTACAGAAAGGAGATTCTTAAGATGAATAGAGATAGCTTCCAAGCATGGAAGGAAATCATGAAGATATATTTGGAAACCATTGGAGACATGGACCTAAAATATCTAGATAACAAATATGTGGCACCTATTGGACCTTTGTCTATGGATCAAATTATGGAAAAGAAAAATCATAACATAATGATGATTGACATTGTCTCTACTCTCAATTATGTTGAATTTGATGAAATCAAAAATTGTCCTACTACTCATGAAATTTGGAACAAGCTGAAATATATCTATGGAGGAGATGAAAATGTGACGAGAGCTAAGGCAGAAAGTCTATGAAGTCAGTTTGATCATATGAAAATAAGAGAAGATGAAAACATTGCACAATATAGTGAAAGAATCAAAGCAAGTGTAAGTACAATTAGAGCCTCAAGAGGGAAAATAGGTGATGCGATAGTAGTCAACAAAGTACTCAAAATTCTTCTTCATGTTTTTGCAATTAGAGTGCTAGCTATTCAAGAGATGAGATGTGATCCTAAAAATGATATAACTTTGGATGCACTAGTGGAAGGTTGGTAGCCTTTCATTTAGATAGCTTTGATAATTATATTCCTAACTCCGGTAGCATTGAGTTTGTATTTCAAGATAAATTATCACTCAAGAAGAAAGGTGGAAAATCTAAAAGCAAAAAGTCTAATAGTGAAGATGAAGACAATTTTGATGATGATCTTGAAGTCATTAAAGCCATGTTTGCAAGAAGATTCCCTAAAGGAAAAGGAAAGTACAAAGTTAAAATACCTCTAATCTATTTTTCTTGTGAAGAAGTTGGCCACATTACTGTAAGGTGTCCAAAAAATGAAGGAAAAGAAGAAAAGAAGCATGACAAGTACAAAGGCAAAAAAATTTCAAAAGCTACAAAAACTAAAAGGTTAAAGGTGAGAAATCTTGTTACATGGCTAAAGACTCTAATAGTAGTGATGAAGATGAAATGGTTTACATTGTTGTAAAATATGAATCAAATGATGAAAATGATAAAATGGCCCTCATTTCTCATATTAACAAGAATGAAACATTGATTATAGATAGTGGTTTTTCTCACCATATGACTGGTGATAAATCTAAATTAGAGCACTTGGAACATTCTGATGGTGGAAGTGTCAAATTTGGAAATTATGAACCTTGTTATGTAAAAGGAAAATGTTTCCTTACATTGACTAATGAACTCAGATGTGATAATTCTTATTGGGTTGAAGGAATGAAACACAATCTACTTAGTGTGGCATAGTTGAACAATATTGGATAAGGTAGAATTCATGAATGGAAAGGCCAAGTTGATGGATAAGAAAAGAAATCTAGTCAGAACTGGCAATCAAACAAAAGGTAAGTTTTTTTACCCAGACTTCAATGAGACTACATGTTTGCTAGCTCAAACAGTGGAAACCAAGTCTTAGATAGAGGAGACCTACTTGCAGCTAGTGTAACCAAGTTAGAAATAGTTCTAACCAAGTCTCAATCAGAAGAATTCAAGTTACAGATAAAGGAGATATTGAATAAATTTGGAATGGAAGATTCCAAACCAGTTGGAACACCTATGTCTACTAGACATAAGATTTCCAAAAATGATGATTCCAAAGAGGTAGATCAAACTACATACAAATCAATGATTGGAAAACTTCAATATGTGGTATACACAAGACCTGATATTGCATTAGCAGTTGGTATGGTGGCAACATTCCCTACTAATCCAAAGGAAAATGATATGATGACGATAAAAAAAATTAAGAGGTATCTAAAAGGTACTAAAGATTATGGTCTATGGTATAAGAAAGGAGGAAACATTGAATTGAAAGCCTTCACTGATGTTGACTGGACAAGAAGTATTGATGATAGGAAAAACACTAGTGGTGGAGAATTCAATCTTGGAAAGATTCTAGTGTCTTGGAAAAGTAAGAAACATAATTGTATCGCTTAGTTCACATCGGAAGCATAATATGTTGCAGCAACAGTTAATTGTTCCAACAATATTTGGTTCAAGCAATTATTGTTAGGTATGAAGGAAGAAATCAAGGATCTAATAGTTATCTTGTGTGATAACACTAGTTTAATTAATATATTCAAGAATCTTGTGATGCATACCAAGACAAAGCACATTGCAATAAAGTATCATTTTCTGAGAGAAATAGAGCAAGAAAAGGAGGTGAGATTGGAATATGTGAATACAAAGCACCAAATTGCAAACATATTCACCAAGTCATTACCTAAGGATGCATTTTTGTATCGAAGAGGTAATCTAGGGGTCGTTCTTCTATCTGAAGCTCACTAATCAGATTTAAGTGATGCATCAACCAAGTATTTTGAATATCAGACAAGTTGATGCAGTATTGTCAAAGAAGATTTCATATGAATTAGTACATCAAGTATATGGCATATCCATTAATTATTATCTTTTTCATGAGATGTCAAAGAGGAAGAGTTTGTTGTCATATTAGAGAAATTTTGTATTTGTATTGAGGGGGAGTTTGCTATCAGAGGGAGTAATTGCAGTTAGAGAAATCAAAGAATCATTCTAGAGGAAGAGTTTGACATTAGAGGGAGTTCTCACTGATAGAGGGAGTTCTCATAGATGAGAATCATAATGAAACTAAGGATATTATCCATACTTCTATTTTTTTCTCTAAGTTTTCATTGTACATGACATATTGTATTGCCATCAATGCCAAAGAGGGAGATTGTTGAAAATAATTATGCAATTGTATATTATCTTTGATGTTACATGAAATGTCAAGCTTTAACAAGAAATTTAGTGATTCCTGAGCTTACTTGGACATTGAAGACAATTTCTTGTAAATGTCAAGCATTCTAGTTATAATCAAGTTCTAAGTTAGTTCTTATCGAGCTCACTCAGGCATTGAAGGAAAAAAGTGTATTAACCAAGTTCACTCAATTACCAAAGGAAAGTCATTTCAGAATTAGTATTGATCAAGTTGGATCAGTTAACGAAGAGTTTCTTTGAGTTGACCAAGAACTCAATTCTATGTTAGCCAACTAACAACATATTAATTCTGATAGATTTGTTGGTTAATTCAAGATGACTTAAAGGATGAAAGTTATTTGATTAAAAGTATGTTTAAGCTGACTTTACAAGATTAGTCATATAAGTATAAGGCCAAGTTGAGCACTGAAGAGTGTGAAGCATGAGACTGAAGAAGATGAATTAAGGAAGTGAATTGGAAGGATATCGGAGTATCCAAGTTGACTGAGCTACAAAGAACATTTTGATCAAAGAGGATAAAGTATTCAAGCTATAATAGATATCTAAAATCAGCAAAAAAAATTGCATCAACAATTAGGTCAAGTCATTGTTACTCTCTAATAATTGTAGCAGTGAATCAAATCTCCTAACAGAGTTAGCCTAACAGTTATTTGGTAAATCCTTTAACAAGATGGAATTTCTAAATTGAAGTGTCTAAAGACCTCTAACAAGGTCACTCCTAATAGGGTTAATTGAATCCTCTAACAAGGTCATACCTAACAGTGTGTTTTGTAACCTTTAACTGGGTTGGCTCCTAATAGGGCTCACTTCAAAAGAGTGAAAAATAGTAACTAGTTGCAATTGGTGGTTTCCCAAATTGGATTTCCACATTAAATCTTGGTGTCTCATATGTTCATGTTATTTTCTTTATTTTTTTGCAACTAAGCTAATAAAGTTTAATCAAATTTAACATTTTAAGATCTACGTGTTCAGTGCTAACCAAGTGACAATAATATATTCAATGTTAACCGAGTTACAACTGAATATTTAGTGGTAACTAAGTTATAGAAAGTTATTGGTTTTATATTGTATTGATATCTTAAAGGGACTTTTGGATTTTTTTTGTGGTAATTAATTCACCCCTCCCCTCTCAATTACTCCTTTCCATTTCCAACAATAATTTGTTAGATAGTTCATGTGATTATTTTTTGGGTAGAACTTATTTGTTATTTTTATTTGAGATGGGTAATTATATATAAAAATATAGTGTCATGTTATCATGTGAGAAAATTTATAATTTAGGTTATTCAAGATGAAAAGGAGGAGGAAGGGGAAGAAAACACTCAAACCACTATTGATAATACCAAGATGGATCGTAAGGAATTACTCAAGTTATCTAAGAAGTTGAAGTTGAAGGTAGAAAGGGATAGAAGAATAAGGATAGTCTAGTAAAAGAAGCTAGATATGTTATCGAAAACTTAGTTCCACATGCGGAGTGTGACATTGATGAAACCATGAATGATCAAATGGATACATTGATAAAGACCATTCCTAGTCAAATTCTTAACTTGGAGATTTATGCAATGAATATGTTTGAGATAAATTATTAGAAGAAAAGGACTATTGAAAGTTGATGGTGACAATTTCCAAAGACAAGAAGATACTTTCTAAAATTGTGGATTAGGTAAGGCCACACTAAAGGAGATGAGTAAATTATTGAAAAAAGTATCAAATATTATGAGTTTACTAAGGATTTGGAGACAAGTGGAGATGACACACAAATGGAACTTGATGCTTTAGTTGAAATATTTCATCCCATCACAAGCTTTGCAAAATAATATAGTGTAAAAGTGAAAATGATCACATATAATAGAAAGTACTTATAGGAATATAACAATAAAAGAGGGTTATTAATCTACTATAATTATAGTCATATGTATCCCCTACAATAGAGATGATGCAACATAATTCAAATAATCCAAAAGTTATACTTGGTTTACCAAATATGAGGACTTTAGATTCTATGGAGGAGTTTGTAATATATCTTGATGGGAAGATCATTCCTATGAAACATTCAATATAGTCATGGGAGTTGTTAAAGAAATAATTCAAAGAGGTATTTGACATAATGTGAACATGAAATAAAGTATACTTGTAAATATTTGAGTTTTTATACCTTTCTCATTGTTGAAAAAAGGAAATGAATGAGTTCATTTATATAAAAATTTGACTCATTCATGTATTGTATAATGTTTGGGGGGCAGGATTTATATATCATTTTCTCTAATTAGTGATGAGATAATTTTGAGGAGGTTTTCTAATAATTTTTTATTTTAAAACTATAGCAGTTCATCACAATTACAATGCCACCCTAGGAAGGATTGATGACTAACTGTTGGAACTCTCTAACAACCCTTCTATTAGTTGTACAACATTACTATCACAGTTACATCACAATTACAATGCCACCCTAATAATGACTAATGACTAACTATTGGAACTTCTCTAACAACTCTTATGTCAATTGTATAGCATTACTATCATAATTAAGATGCCACCTAAGAAACACCAATGGCATATTGTCAGAGCACTTTGGAAACCATCAGTTAGTTATATAGTATTATTATTACAATGACATCACAATTGCAATAGTAAATATAATTTACAACAAGCTCCTAGGGCCATTTTCCCTCAAGGTTCTGACAATGTTTACCATTTCAAAAATGATGAATACCATCACCATCAGAATGACCAATGACAAAAGTGTGATATGAGATTGTGTTGCTTGGTTGAAAGGTAGACATCAAAATTATGACGGTCATCCATCATAGAAAGGGCTCAAATGTACTGGTGGCAATGCCAATATCAATCCTGAGATAATAATTGTTGTAAGATTCTTCTAATATATTATAATAGTTCAAGGGTTCTAGATCAACATGGATGGTTACCTTAGTGCCTTGATGAAAAATTTTCATATATGATGATATGTAGATGGAACAACATTCATTAGATGAATCCAAGGTTGACCAAGGAGGATGTTAAATGGTAGGTTTAGACCAACTTTGATAGGTAATTTGATGGTTCTTTCTGATGTTCTTTCAAGGTTATCATATGTATTAATTTTGATTAATTCATCCAGGATGTCAGTCTTAGTATACCATGTCTCCTTAATGAGTTTTAGAGTGCACAAGTTGAGGGTCAAACGATTATCTATCTAACTCTTTTGATAAAAAAAAAAATTGGAGACCATAACTACTTTGCAAAGTGGAAGAATATGATATGGCTCTATTGTAGGAATGTCAAATGGCTTGAAAGATAGAGCAGATGGTATAGATAGGTGTCCTACAATATTTTTTAATTTAGTGGTATTTATGTTAGTGAGAACATGAGATCCATGGAGGGTATTATTTAAGATCTCTTAATGAAGTGGGCTTGTGTGAAGAAGATCCAAGATGAAGATTTGGGCTAGTGTATTCCCAAGGTGTTCCATGATGTTGTATTGGGCTCTTGAGGTGGAAATTATAGGTTAACCTTGGGTTCTTGAGGTTTGTGTGTTTCATCCTACTATGATGTCATGCCTGACCACTACTTCAGTTTTTCTACATATCAGGACTTTGTTGTTATAAGTTCCTTTCATATGTTATGTTTTTATTTTTGTAGAATTTGGTTATATTATTGTCCTTTGGAACACAAGACTTATGCTGAACGTATTTTCTGTTCAGAACTATTTTATTAGCATTGAAGGTTACTTAGGATTTTATGATTTGAAAACTAGCATATATATTTGCATGTTGATTGGGTATCGATTATGTTTATTATGTTTCTAACTCATTGTAAACTGCATTTTGTGTTTGTATGTATAGGAAAGAAAGTTATATATTGTATGTTTAACTTGACATTGCAAATACATTTGTATGTTAATATGTTGTATGTATTTGGAACTTGTCATTATTTTCTTATGTGTGAATGAGAAGGGATTGAATTAATGCATTGGATTTGTTTTCAGTATAGCTTATAGGCATTTGATGTTAAGGGTTTAGATTCTTCTAAATACATATAACCCTAAGATGGTTTTGATTACATGAATTATATTAACTTGTTATTATAAATGGCAGTTGGCCTTGTATTTATACTTGTTATTGAAAGGGTCTAAACACCCTAAGTTGAGATTAGCATAAACATTTCTATTTTTTTAAATCTTTTTTTAAGTTTTAATTACCTCTTATGTAATATGTAACCCTAAATGGGTTTCAAATGCTATGTAAAAGGTAATATATTCATTCTTTTTGAAAGCCAAACATAGCGGTGGCATTGAGACTGCCATATGCACGGCATTGTGAAGTGTCGCAGTTGAATTAATGCAAGTTAATGAGGGTATTATTGCATTTTGGTTTTGGTTGGCCATTTCTTTTCGTAAGTTGGTTTCTTGCTGAGATTAGGCCAAAAACTTGGCCGCATTGCTCTGTTTTCTTAAACACCTGTGATGCTTGTTGCTAAGGAATTGGCATCATGGAGGAATTTGTTGAAAGAACATTCATTCTTATGAGGTCGAGCATTGTTGAGTTTCTCACTACCAATCATTCTCTTGCATTGCATTTGGTTTCTTTTGTTGAATACTTTATCCTCTATTTCAAGCAAGTTTATTTGTTTTGGCATTTTGGAAGTGTGGATTTGAGTTGGGTTTTTGGCTCTGATGGCGGGTTGCTGAAGTGTTTTGTGCTGAGCATTTACCCTCTACTAATTTCAAGTAGGGGCAATTTCTTACCCTATTCTATCTCTCTCTCTCTATTTATATTTGCATTTTATTTCGATATGCACATATTAGTTTTAAATGATGAATATTTGACACTCAAGCATGGATATATGCAAAGTTAGGCACTGTGTATAGCGCAGGCCTGCACATATCCATACTTGAATGTGAAGTATGGTGAAATATTTTGGGATTTGTTGTATGCATATATTTTGGGCTTTGCCCCAAACATGTGGTTCCCACCGAGTTGAACATGGTCAGAAACACATGCTTGTGACAATAAGCATGCATGTGATTGTATACAACATATGGGTATTCAGCTTCCTCAGAGCCAAGCTCTAAGAGAACCCATATCTTAGTGTCCATGGGTTTGCATGGGTCGGCCACAAGACACGAGCTCACATTGGATTGCAGACTCATGACTGATCAAGGGCACAGTCACTCTATTAAAAATTTCACATGACCAAGGGTTAAGTAATTATATTGAATAGTGCATTTGAAAACTAAGGCTCGATCATTATATTAAAAACACTTTATTGAAACCCAGGGATTTAGCTAAGGTACTGAACCATTGTTAAATGAAGACATAGATAACATAGTGAATAGTATATGACAACTGATGGTAATGACATTATGTCAAACAATTAAGAGGGAGCTTGAAACAAGTAGAAATATCATTGCGACAGCATAAATTACTTAATATGTTATGGAAATTGTAGAAAGGTATCAAGTTATATTAGTCGATATTTTATTGAATTGTGCATGTGATCTAGTTTCATTCACAATTGTATAAGTATTATGTGATTGTTGAAAAATTAGATAGTTGATGATTACTTAAATATCAATATGGACATTATGTTGAACAATTTGTTTGCAACCTTAAACATAGTTGAATTTCCTTTTTGTCAACATAGTTTAAACTAGCTCTTGGAATCAGATCTATCTGATGACTGATTTGCCTTACTGGTGGAAATCCATCTGGAACATTATCAGAGATGATATCTCCAAACTCCCCTAGTAAATCTGAAACTTCAAGTGTTATTTTACTAGTACCTTCTTTATCTTTCCTAGGAATCAAAGCATAGCACATATGTTGATGTTTCATGCCATCTAAAAACTTCCTTTCATCAACAAGACAAATCCTAGCACTGCTACATACCTTTTCACCTTCCTTTTTCATGGGCTTCAATTTGTGGCAAAATCCATCCTTTGTCAGAGAGTATGTGTTTGCATGTCCATCATGTACTGCATGTCTATCAAACTTCCATGGTCTACCCAACAATAGATGGCAAACATCCATCGAAATAACATCACAGAGAACTTCATCATGGTAACTCCCAATTTTGAATTTCACTAAACATTGTTCACTTACTAGGACCTTATGATCATCTTTTACCCAAGCAATCTGATAGGGCTGGGGATGTTTCTCCCTCTTGAGCTTCAGCTTAGAGACCATCTCTTCTGATACCAAGTTATCAGTGCTACCACCATCAATGATCATGTCACAACATTTATCCTCACACTTACATCTGGTACGGAACAAACTCCTCCGTTGTCCTGGTTCAATCTCACCACTTAGTAGGACTCTTTCATTTACCAAGGTCTCTCCTCTTTTTGCATCCTCTGAATGTGATGATTGTGCATCTTCATCCACATGAGCAACCCTAGCTTGGCCCTCAACTCTCCTATTTGTCCTTCCTTGTCGTTGAGGGCATTCAAAGGCATGATGACCTTCTTCATTGCAATGGAAACAGGTACCACAGAAGCCTCCTCTTCCTTGTCCACGTCCTCTACCTCTTCCTCTCTGATTTCCAAAGTCTTGATCATGGGAGCGATTGAAACCCTCATTCCTCTGGTTCCTGCTAGTACCCACATCTTCATTTTTCTTTTGGGTTTCATTGTGGCCTCTAGATGATCTACCGCTTCCCCTTGCTCCTTCACCGCACCCTCTTTGTCTTCCTTCAAACCTTTTATTCAGCTTCTCTTCAACTCGTAGGGAAAACTGGTATGCCTCTTCAACACTGGTCATTCTTACCAAACTTAATTCCTCCTAGATGCTAGGTCGCAACCCACTGATATAACAAGCAACCTTCTACTTATTTTCTTCTGCATGCCCTACTCTAATCAAGAGTCAGTAAAATTCCTTTGTATATTCTTGGACCGATCTTCCTACTTGCTTTAACACATGCATCTTCTTAAACAAATCAAGCTCGTAGTCCACAGGAATGAACTGCTTCTTCAATTTGTCCACCATGCGATCCCACCTTGTGATCTTCTCCTTTCCTCTTCTATTTCTTTCCAATTGGACCTCTTCCCACTAGATTTTGGCATGGCCTTTCAGTTTGGCCTTTGCAAACTTAACCCTATCTAGGTCCCTGATATCCTCATACTCAAAGTATTCTTCCAGTTCATTGATCCAATCGATCAACTCATCTGGTTTCAGATTTCCTAAAAATACACCCACTTCAATTGTAGGTCTTTTCCCAAACTTAGTAATGGCCCTAAAAAGCCTTTCCTCTGCATGATTTAGAAATTCCCCGTCAAATTTCCCTTCTGGTCCAATTTCGTCTTCTTCATTCTCTTTTTAACTTTCATCACATGCGGCCACAATTGTTCCTCTACGGAGCTCCTCCTGCAATGCTTGTACCTGCCTTTGGAGGGCTCTAACCTCCTCAAGATTAATAGCTCTGGCCCTTCTGCCATGCTCTCTTCGTGGAGGCATCTTCTTAACTCAAACCCACAACCACACAGTTCTGGTGCAAACTACCTCACAATCGACGCTCTGCCTACACACTCAAGAAAACCAGCTCTAATACCACTTGATGGGGACACAACCCAAGAACAGAATGGACACAACAGAAAAGGGAAATTATATTAACTGAAAAATAAGCTAATACATTTAGTACAAAGAAAATAAACTTCAAAACATGCCCTAAGGGCTTACAATAGCATAAATGTGGAGATAATTTCTCCTTTCAGTACCTCCTCTCAATCTCCACTCCGAACTACCTTTTACAATGCCAAAAATCTCCTTAAATAGATCTCGAAGGTTAAGGACTAGGAATACATTCTATAAAGTGCTAGTAGGCATCCATCGACCAAATAGAAGGTTCCAGAAGCTGCGTTAGAAGTCGGCACAAATCTAGAAGAATCCAAAAATGGTAACCGAACTTTCGGGAGGCATAACTTTTGAACCGTAGCTTCGATTGACGAACCGTTTACATTTTTGGAAAGCTCTCAAAGCGCTCTATAGCCCTATGGACCAGCTTCACTTATCCCCCTTTTTTTGGCCCTTTTCAAGGTCATTTAATGCCCCTTACCTGACTTTGAAGCATTCTTAGGAGGTCTCCAAAACTTGAAAAACTACAATAACTTTCAAACCATGGGGACTTTGACCTGATTCTTTTTCTGGAATGCTCTAAATTACAATTACATTCATCTGGCCAATTAACACCTTCTAGTTCACCAAAATGATGGCCCAATTACATGCTCCTATTTTTTCAAGATTTTCTAGCACACTAATAGTGGAACTGTGAGAGTTGGAACCTTTATTTGACCCAAATGGGTGTCCAAAAATGAAAACACATGAAATAGAAACTAAGTCTAAATACTTTTTTTTTAGGTGACACAAGATTTCCCTTATACCTCTGGATGCTCCTTCATCACAATGCATGTAGAGCTCTCTGACATGTGTTACAGGATCTCCCTTCCCCCTAAACTTGTCAAACTTTGGTATCTCAAAATGGTTGGGAAAGGGTATAGTTGTGATAGATCTATTAAATGAATAGGGGAATATAGCATCAAACTTGAAAGTCTTAGGTTCATTGCCTACCTTGATCTCTTTAAAGGATTTTCTCATTTCTTCCCACTCTTCGTTTACTGGTGATGTGGGGAGTGCCACCATTTCAAGTGCATATGGATTTTTTGGAGGAGGAAAATATGATGAGTTTTGCAATATGAATGTTGGTGGTTGAGATGAGTATTTTCATACTACTTGAAAAAGATTTGGTGTGGATGAGGATGTGTTGGTACATATTATTATGATAGATTGTGTAGACATTGTGATACTAAGGAAATGGGTGGTCTTTATGTAGATGGATGAGTTTGTGTTGGTGCATATGGAATGTACTATTACTATAGGTTTTTTTGTGGTGGATGAAGTTGCATATTGGTTTGGGTAGCTATATTTTTTCCATTATATGGTGGTGGTGTATTGGTATGAGGAGGTACATGGGTAAGGGGTAGTATAATATAGTTGATAAGGGGGTTACCCTTTTCTACTACTGGAATGGTGGATGAGTGGTGCAACTAATTCCAAGTGGTGGCATTGTGAAGTAGTTGGGGATAGGTTTAAAGACACTTGCTGATGGTGGAGTTGGCATAGTGGAGTGAAGGTAGGGATACCTCCAGCTTGTATTTGTGCTTGGTTCAAGCTCCATGAGGAGAACATAAATGATGTGGACATACTTAAATTTGTTGTAGATGGAATAAAAGTAGTAATAGGTGGTGGGGTGGTTTGACTAAAGGGCCCCATGGATGACATCCCCATAGTGTATCAGGGTGTAGATTATGAACCTTGTTGGGTCTTGTTGGCAGAATTGTTAGTGGAAGAATTGTCATGCCCAATAATTGAACAAGACACACACACACATACATACTATTCAATTTAAATTTTTGAAATGCTTTAAGAAATCATACCAAATAATTAAGAGATTATTGCTATAAAATTTCAATTTCTTTTAACCATATTCAAGGAATTATTTAAAGTGAAATGTATTCACAACATTGAAAATTTCTTTCAAATATTACAATCATAATTGTATCCTTACAAAAATACAAAAATTACATAAATGAATATCTACTTCCAATATTTTACAATAAATAACTTTTATGATTAGTCATAATAAATTATCATCAAATCTTCAACAAAAAAATGAAAATCTTCCAAGCTTTTCTTCAATACATATTCATTTAGAAGCCTATATAAAATAGCTCTAATACCATGGAGAGCTCACCTCCTAGCCTATATCTCTATGAGACCACCCATTGATCTTGGAGAACCAAGACTGACTAGGTAACAATCAAGCACAAACACATAAATCAACAACTATAGGATACAACATTTAACACCTGTTTTGAGCTTACACAGTAGGTTACCAGAGAAACCAATAAAATGGGTGAAGGTGTGCCTAAAAACCCTAAGGAGAAGCCAAATACAAAAAACCAAATTTTTCTTCACAAGGCATAGAAAATAATCACCAACACTCACAAAATTTATCCCCTCATCACCCCCAAAGTGAAAAAGAATGTACTGGCACATGCAGCCCATACTACATGCTTATCCCTCTTCCTTCCATAAAAGAGACTCTACGATCATGGGATAGACCCAACTAACACCTTCATTTGAATGCCACTTCTTCTCTCCCAAGGGTGAGTGATATCCTTCCACACCCATAACATCATACTCTCAAAATCAAAGTAAAAATATAGAAATTCATCCACACCTAGCAATATAATAGGGACAACGAGCAACACACATGCATTTGTAGCAAAATTTACACATCTTTTATGTAGAAAAATAATGCAGCACATAATTTCTAAAACATGACAAAATCTCCAACATTTCTCCAAGCTATGGCAAAAGAACCTATTTGAGAAGAGCCTTTTATCCTTCCTTGATCCAATCTCCAAAATAGAAAATCTCTAAAACTAGAGAGTGGTTGAATGATAACTCTATTTTCCAATTCCCTTCTAAAATAAAATTAAACTCCTAATTTTTCTCCATCATGAAAGAGAACAAGCGCTTTAACTCAACCTAAGTTTCCCTATTTGGTTGAAATTTTCAACTCACTAAAGATAAGGTCGAAAGTTGGGTAAGAATTCTTTCATTTTTGCAATACTTGAAAAATAGGATTTTAGAAGTGTTAGAAAAGTGATTTTAACTCAACTAAAGTCAAAATTAAAGCCCTAACTTATAGTTCTAATATACAGGTAATTTAATTTCACTAAAAGAACACTTTAGGACTCAAATAAGCCCTCCAAAGTCACCCTAAACTAGAATTCCGAAATTTGATCTAAATAAAGCCTTAATATGATATTTTTATGTAAGGTAATATAACTTAAACATTTCTAATTGGTTAGGAATAAGGTTGAGTGTCTTTTGCCAATATCTTGATCTGACTTGCCACTTAAACACATAACAACACAAGTGTCAAGTGATACTATAAAATATACACTTTAACATTACGAGTGACAAATCAATTTCCACAAAAAGAATCTAATCCAACACACTCATTCACATTATGTTCACAAACTAAAATACTTAACAATGAGGTTAAGATCTCTTCATTAGATCTAACCTTGGTATTCTTAGTTAATACAAACATATAGTCTTAGTTCTCTATTTTACCATGGTTATTTCTTGCACACTCAAACCACATATGAGTAGTGCAAGAAAATGAATCGTGTGCATATATAAATCTAATATTAATTCTATCCATAACTTAATGAAACATAAAATATTTACCAATTGAATTTCAAATAACATGTTACCAATTCTAAACCATTATGCATATATAATACTAGAATAATCATGCTAAACATGATATGACCAATTTACATCATTTCATGATTTTCAAATATATAATCCATATAATATTTGCATTAAAACATAATTTCCTACTCATTAATAAAATAACCAACGAAGTACATGAAAATAAATAATCATCAATAAGTTCTAACTTCATAAATAATTACCATAAAATAAATTATCCCATGGTATCAAATAGTCTGATTAATAGTCCAAAATAGTCCAACATATAACAAGGTCTCAAAATATAAAGTATCTAAAATGCAAATAAAGTAATATGATATGATATGATGGTCCAAGGTGAGGCCTCACATTCTCCCCCCTAGGCATGAACATCCTCTTGGAATTCATCAAAGAGGTATGGGTAATGTGCTCTCATCTATGTTGTGTCCTCCCATGAAGTTGTGACCTCATCATAACAATCCCACTAGACTCTAACCTAGTCCAACTCTCTGCTTCGAAGTGCTAGGGTATGTCAGTCAAAAATGTGAGTGGGCTCCAGTGCTATCTCCCTATCCAACTCCACTAGCAGCCTCAAAGACCTTGGCCTAGTCTTCTACATGGTGGTTATCAATTGTTGCAAAAACCCTATGAGATCTATGCATGTCACCTATTATGGGCTCTGAAGTAGCCCCTCTCTAAAAACTTGATACTAGATCTTGTAGGCAATCTCTAGCAATGTGACCCATACCATCACCAATGTAGCATAGTCCTCTAGCCTAAATCAGAACATCATTTGACCTAGTTTGTTGAGTACCTCCAGTCTTACTGGATCCATTGAAACCACCCCTATTGGATTGTTTATTCCTTTCTACCTGTGAATAATGGGTCTATGTCTTCTGATCCCATCTAGGACCTTGAACATAGAAATCCTTGTCCCATTTAGATATGCCAAAATGGGTGTACACACTAGCCTTGTTTGAGCTCCTTGAAAGCCTCTCCTTGTGCAATCTCTCATGCATATGGCTTGTTGTTTCAAGTCAACTTATCCAACCAATAGGATTTTTATGTAAAGTTCTTAATCAATTTTTGAAAGTACCCAATGTATCAAAGAAAGAGTTAAGTCCAATGACATCCGTAAGGGGCTCCATATCAAGGGTAAATCTCACTTTTTCTAGAATCATCTTTAATCCAATAATTAGAGTCAACAACAGTCATCATGTCATCTTTCCTTATTTCCTCAAACTTAAGGTGCATGCATTCAATCCATTTCCAATATTCATTTGTGTTGGGGGATAAGTATTTGTAGATAATCAAGCTTAATAATGATAAATGGCTGCCCAACAGTTAACCTTTAATTCTAACTACTAACTGCATTACTAGATTATATCGCTTAAGAAGCATAAGCATAAATTTATTCCACTAATTTTTATTTTTTTTAATTATTTCTTAATTAAATGAATCTAACTACAAGAGAATTACATTGCCTCAAGTAGTCATTACTTGAGGAGATTTAACCTCAGACTCACGAGTAACCTTAACACATAATCAAGTAATTCACTTTATTCCTTTGAAATATTACATAGTAGATGGTTGTAGTAACAACTTAGCAAATCAAAAATCAAGGCAAAATTTAAGTATATCACATGTGCATTAGTTGATCCACCAAGTGTTGGAAAAATTGGACTTAATACACAATCTAAGAGACATCTTGTGTCATACAAAAACATTTTTGCCATCTAATTTCCTCTTGTTGTTCTCTTTCCTTGGCCATATCCACCAACTTCCCTATTGACCAATATGGAACTAGACACAAGAGTGAAGATGAAACATGAGTGGAAGCCAACTAACCTAATTTTCCAATGAAGCCTTAACATAAATGGTTACTCAAGACTCTAATGCAATGCAGTTGTAGATTTAGTGAGACTTCTCCCTTTTGAGTTATTGGGTAAGTTTATGCCATCAGTTCTGACAATGTTCCTTTATTTCCTTAATTTTTATAGCCACCAATTCCCTGACCCTATGATATTCCTCTTCTCTATATTGGACAAACCCTTTAGCCTCTTTCCTTCTATAAATCAAATCAACCGATTCATTTGCAAACTTCTCCCTTTCTTGGTATGTGTGAAATGGATTTCCCCTTTCTTGCTCATTCCTCAAGTAAGATGTAAGAGCCTTGAGTTGTACATCTCCTATGTGAATTAAGGAATTCCAATTCAAATATTAAGGGATTTCCAAATCATGAAGATAAAACTCACACATTTGGTCCTATAGTTCTTGTGTGGCCCTAGAGTAAGCAATTAAGAATGAATGAGTAGTAATTATAGAAAAAGGTACATGCACTTGTACTCAACACAGTCCTAAACAAAAGTGATGGCTTAGCATCTCAATTTATTTGTACCGCCTAGTCCTAGATTTAAGCTATTGTGTATGCTGGCTCCAAGGGTAATCTTAAAATCATTGAGATGAGCAACCTTTTTAATATCTCACCCTCTACTTTGTTGTTCTTTAATTTAAGAAATCATTATGATTTTATAATGGATTCAAGGTCATCTAACATCATAAGTTATTAACCTTCATATGAATCTACACATAATTAATGAAATTTTTGATCATTTGAGTTGATAGGAGGGCTAACACTTCATATCTATAAGCATGCTTAGATTGAATGTTCACTATAGATTATTAACTAAAATGACCACAAATAATTAATGAAAATTGTGATCGTCTAGGTTGTTGGGACCCATTTCAAATCTAAAAGCATACCAAGTAGTTAAATTCTTTTAGCATTCAATCTTGGCATAAAATCATGATTCTTCCATCATTTTCAGTGTTTTCTCAACTTCAAGTGTTTTTTTCCTATGCACCTATGTTTGACTAAAACATGGCTTATTTTTCCCAAGTGATTAGTGACAATATAGGATCTCAAAGTAGTCTTCAATATTTAAAACACCATAGCCCAAAAATTTGTGTATAGCATCCTTGGATATTCAAGGATAGGCACTCATTATATGAGCAACAAACTATACTCTTTTCGACCTGCACCTCAACAAGACCACCTAATAAAATTAGGCCATTATAGGCCTTTGCCATGTATTCACTCATAATATTCAGCCAAGAGAAGTGGCAAATATGGGATCTGAATATCCCAACTCCTTACTCAAAGCACAACTAAAAAGGGATAATGATCAATAACATATGATTGCACTGAACTACCATTAAATTTGCACACTACTCGTCACCTGGGTGTCATATTTGTATTTTAATGCATGCTTGAGGGATGCATGAACCCTAATTATAAGAAAAAGAAATCCTAAGACGCCAAAGTCTTCACAGAGATATTATAAAATTATCTTTCTTTTATAGAGAAAGGTTGCTTAATGGTTTGTTCTTTTTCAGGGGTAATTTTTCAATGTATTGTTTTTTATCTCAATTTAAAAATGGATGCAAGAGAGCTAAACATTGTTTCACACTTTCATGTAGGGCACAACCCACAGATAATGTGTTTGTTCCTCTCTCTTTTTGGTTAAGAAATAGTAAAGAAATATAACATTCCACTTGAGAATGAAAAAATAATGAATAATACAGTCAAGAGAGAGTGCATTTTGGTGTAACTTTATATCACAAGAAATGACCTATTCAACTATCTTTTACTGCAAAATAAATAAAAGCTAAATAAAAAGATATATTAAATGTCTTTATCATTTATAGCCAAAACCATAACATAAAGGCAATAGTAACCAAATGCCACTGAAACTTCACCATCACTCCATTTTTTTCATATAATAGTCTCACAAGGATATAAGAGTAGCTCGGGCCAAATGTGATGAAGAAAAGTCCTAAAATATGAAGCCCTATATGAACTGTAAGTTTAAAAACATTCAAAATATCTCAACATGGTGATAACACTTCCATTGTTTCTGTAAGAATATAATTATTCCTTTGATTTAAATAATAGATTCTACCATTTCAGTTTGACTACATGCTCTAACATAAAATATTGAAAACTGATATAAAGAGTAACTTCATCAATCATGAAAATGAGATACAAAGTGTAGTATTTTAGATGAATAGTCTTCATTAGGTATCCACCAAAAAATTAGAAATATAAAGTTCAAAATAGAAAATTAAAAAAATATATATACCAAAAGATGCATCATCTATTGAAATTTTTTGGAAACTTGACTAACAATAGATATGATGCCATAAAACTATACATACCAATCATGATGACAAGCTTTAAGCCCAAGTGTAGAACATGTTCTAAATCCAAATCCGCTTGTGATAATTTGCCTATGATCAAAAAGGAGTATTTTATCATTGTCATATTGTATAAACTCAATCAACTCATTTAACTTGTCTTGCAGAGAGGAAGTTAATTTGTTTGTATTAAATAAAAAAAGATATAAAACATGAATGTGGAATTATCTAAAGATATACAATAATGAAAGTGACAACTTCTTGGACAAAACATACTAGACACCAGTGAACAGGGGTTAACAATGGAAAGTGCAAAGGGAAATGTCACAGTGTTTGAACAAAATAATTCCTTCCATAAATCTCATAGAAGTCTAGGATATTAGATAAAATATTATAATGTTATTTCGTATCAATCTCCTAGAAGGAAACAAGATGACAAATCCCCTAAGTAAAAAGTATACATTGATCCATATCAACTTGAAATAGTAGAACATTTGACAACCCAAAGAAGATGCTCACAAGATATGGGATCATCCATAGTGTGCATGAAATGTGCATCATATAAAATTAACATGGGCACTAGAATGTGCAGGCAATACATGTCCTCTTATAAGCTTAAATTATCACATGTTTGAAAGTAAGGAAAAAGAAGGCATCAAAGAAGCATGTGAATGGTGTAAGAAAATCAATGTGGAAGAAAATCAATGTGAAGCATGTGAATGGTGGAAGAAAATCATTCAAAAAGCAAAAAATTATAGATACCTTGCAGCCCATCTTGATGATGTGAAAACTATAATAATAGATGCCTTCACTTTGATTGTTGCACATACCCAAAAATCATATATTCCAGAATTCATATCCTTGGATTAGTGATTAAGGTCTTGAAGATAATAAGAAACAAAATATTGAGAATAAATAGCATGCCATGCCATAATTTGCATTAAAGAAAATTTCGTTGTACTCTAACGGACAACTTGATGATGGAAAATTCAATAATAATGGAATAAAATAATATTATTGATGATGCTATAGATTCCAAATGAGTCATTAGTTCACCAATATATTTGACTATTTTTTAAAAATAAATAGCTTGGTTGTAAACTTTCTCTGCCTGTATTCATTTGAAAAGTCAACAAAGTCAACAATTCATTAGAAGACATTTAATGGACTTTATTTGTAACAGAAAATAATATAGGTTTTTGAGTCATTCTCAAAAAAATCAATATAGTCTAAGAGATCCAAGTAAGAGAACTACAAAGAGTGAAGAAAAAGGTTATTGAGGCTCCTGAGGCTCTTGTTTTTGCCATGGTTGATATTATCTAGAGTACTATGAAGGTAGGCAAGGAGGTAGAAAAGATCATTAAAGAGTTGTTGTAGGTGTTGGTTGGGGTCGCTAGTGTGTTGGTTGTTGGTTCATGTTGTGTTGTTGGTTCTATTATTTATTTCTAGCTATTTTTTTAAACATTAGGTTCCAGATCCTTGTAAAACCTGGGTTTGTTTCTATTTGGATTACTCTTGAGGTTTTAGGTCCTTATAAAACCTAGTTTTTTTATTTTTTTGGTAAAATTTAGGTTTTAGGTCCTTGTAAAACTTGATGGTGCTTAATATTGATCTTTAGCTTTTTTTAAAGGGTTTAGAGTTCTTTCAAAACCTATTTTTGCCTTAATCTAAAACAAAATCAATAAAGTTATTTCCATCCAACAAAATCTATAATAGCTAATAATTGGTAAGTATGACAACTTACTTTAGCACAAATTCTACTCATTGTTGTCACATCATAACATCCATCCATTGATCATATATGAATACAAATCCTTATCATTAACCATACAAAGATGAGATAATAAAGTTAGTAAGCAACATTATAAGACAAGCAACATGATCATCCAACAATTATTATCACTAAGGAGATAACCAAACAGAGCATCAATTACAAAACCAATATGCAATAAATGGTAATGTTAACCATGAAATATTAGTTAGCAAGCATGTCAAGATTATCACCTTATGTATTGCTCAAATGATCATCATAATCACCCATCAATTATAACCATCACAAGAGGTATTGATTAGGAAGATTGAACATCAAAGGAAAAAAGTTGTCACGCCATTCAAGTGTTCCCATGTTCACATCAAACAACATAAATGCAAATATAGTTATGTGTGTGTGTACATATGCATGTAGTTTCCTATCAACAAATAAATAGTCACATTATCAACAATCAGCATGATATTGTCTTTATCACCACCTATGGAAGATTAATCAAATAATGACAAGTGAAGTGAACAAACTAATCAATAGTGATTATTCATAACTATACAAAGACAGTGATTAACCATTAAATGTCCATTTCTAAAAAAGAAAGGTGTTATCCCAACATATGGGTGCAAGTATCCAATAACAATGAGATCTATTATAAGAATCAATCCCATTCTCAAAGACATCATTAAGTATTTCTTATCAACTATTTATCCTTATTAGATTTCTCAAGGGAGTACTTGCCTTTCAAGAATCAGATTGAAAATACTGAAGGAAAGTAATCATAAAGAGCTCACTATCTTGTATATTTCCAAAGACAAGGTAGACATAGCAATATCATTGTAAGCAATATTGATGACAATGCATACATATAAGTTGCAGATTAGAATTAGCAATATCATCACTATAAGTGATGTTAGAGACAAGTTCAAATAAGAAATAACTATATCAATGTTATAAGTGATAGTGAGATATGTGTGTACTTATAAGATAGATCAAAAACAACAAGATACATCATTGCTATAAGTGATAAAAGTAGACTTTAGCATATTAGTGCCATATCAAAGTTAGCTATTAGCACATTGAGAAGACTTGTAGTATATCTTATATTGATATATTATAAACAAATAGCAGAAATTGGAAGGAGACTTCACACAATTCATATTGTTATATTAGAAGTACATATCTGAAATATAGTAGAGATCATCTTGGCATAAATCTCATCAATATATTTGAGATAGCTATGATACCCTATCTTATTGATAAGTAGTATATCTTATAGAATCATATTGTAAGTAATATCAATTATAAATCATAATCTTTCATTCTTATATTAATTTGTGTCAATTACTGTCATTACAAGTTATCTAATCTTTGTAACTCAAATATCAAGTAGTTGTTGTAATAAAATGAATAATATTTAAGACCATTTGGTGCAAGAAAATGTAGCCCTAACACTCACCTCCAAAGGGGAACTTGTGCTAAGGACCTCAAATAACACACCCATGTGGTTTACAAACATATCCACCCAAGTTTTTCAAAGGATGGAGATACAAGAATCTGGGAATCTTATTCTCTATAACACCTTTGGTGGGATCATCTAGCAATCTTTTGATTATCACACTAATACCGTACTGTGAGGTTAGAGGTTAAAGGTGGGACAAAAGCTAATTGAAAAAATTTCCACAAATAATACAAGAAAAGAATAATTAGCAACAAAAAATCTTGGAAGAATATTTCTTGTGCTACACCACTATTGTCCATCCATGTGATGTACAGATCCAATACAATCTCTGCAACACCTTCCTAGTGAATGTGTACTTCAAATGGATACTATTAATTTGTATATTCAATATTTAGAAATATATATCAAAACTTATTATATGCTCACTAGTAATTAAAGATCAACATCTTTTGAACTCCTAGAAGAATCTGCAGATGCATAGCCTCTAATCCCTAGCTACTACTTCCCCTAAAATAAATGGAAAATCCCAAATATGATTTAAAGAATGATTAAATCAACGTAAAAGAGAGAATTTAAAATGCAATATTGATATTCATAAATTTGTATTGATATTCAATAGATGATTCTACAACTTATGTTGGTGTATTGTGTTCGTAGATGCCTAGAGCCAAGTACACCTATCATCAAAATTGGTGAGCATTAAAGAAAGTTGGTATACATATGAATTGAAGTATAGAAATGTAGTTAACCAAAAATTACCTGATCAAGGTTGATTGGTGTTGTAGTTCTTGATAGGGGAGAAGTAACATGACCTAGATAAGCAACAGGACTAAGCATTGCAACTTTCTTTACACGGCTTACAAGATCATTGTTTGTGAATCCAACAAATCCTATCATGGTTCCCTGCATTATTTAAATACAAAATTTAGCTAGTTATATGAATTTCTTTTCTATATATGTATATGTATAGATTGAATTCTATAAATTTTCATAATCTAAAATATATATATATAAAGAATTAGTTTACATATATATATATATATATATATATATATATATATATACATAAACATATACATATACATATACATACATATACATATACATACATATACATATACATACATACATATATATATACATGTATGTATATATATGTATATGTATTATGTATATACATATATATATATATATATACATAATACATATACATATATCTATATACATATATATATGTATATGTATGTATGTATATACATATATATATACATACATATACATATACATATATATATACATACATATATATATATATACACATATATATATGTATGTATGTATATACATATATATACATATGTATATGTATGTATATATATTCATATATACATACATACATACATGTGTGTGTGTGTGTAAAGATGTATAAATTTTCATTATCTGAGAAAAATCAATGTAGAGAATTGGGTTTGTTGTCATAGAATTGACAAAGTACAACATTTAACACTATTTTCTGGAAGTCAGCCACTCATTAGTGTATAATGCTTAAATCAACTGAGTATTAGATATAGCAAAAACATCATGAATTGCAAGAAAGCTTTCTGCTGGCAATCTTAGAAAACTAACGAAGAACTTATACAAAAAATTAAAATTCAAATCTATAGAAAATCATTTGGATTTAGTTATAATCATGTCTAATTATAGTACCATTATATAATTATCTCTCTCGCCATAACTAAAGGGAAAAATATTTAAAATGATCATATGCATACCTGGATTGTCCACAACAAATCTAATGGCAGCCCAATCATTAACAGGAACAACAACAATATTCTGTTGGGGAGGGTCAACCAAATTGAACTTTAGAGGATCCCTAAATGGATCATAATTTATCCTAATATTCCTCTAGAGATTCATACCTATACCATAGAGTATCATCCCATCATTCTAGACCTACAATGAATGAAATTGATTAATTAATGAAGGTATGTTAGTTTAAGCTTCACTTAGTTTCGAGAATATTTTATTATTCTCTACTTAACAAGGCCAACCATGTGAAGGTGAAAGCTCATTTGGCCTCACCCCTCTCCCCCTAACATCAATCTAAATCCCCCATTTTTATCTAATTACATACTTCATTCATTCATTCATCCATTTATGAACTATAACATTCAATCAATACAATCACATAACATTCGTTGATATGATATAAAATTAATCAATACACAAGATTAATCAAGACTTCATTAACACATAACAATATTCATTAACATGACATAAAAATTAATATTATTATGCACCATTCATAGATAATTACTTAAAACAATGTTCTTTCATTATACAACAACCTAGAAAGAGTACCTAAGAAGAGATGGATCTCACTTTCATTTATTAATAAAATATAGCATTCATTCATTATCACATGAATTAAAAATCAATAATGAGCATCCATAAAATAATCTCATAATGTCCAAAGCTAACATCTAACATTAGTTCATCCTTTAACATTCATTATTAGTAGCACATAAACACATAAAATTCAATAACATGTTAAATAAGGCATTTAAACATGCCTCAACCAATTATGATTTAATTTTGGATCACCTACTTAATTAGTTTAGAATTTTTTTCTCACCAAAAATATAAAATGTAAGAATGAGTGTGCCAAAAAGAGTGTAAAAAGATTATTATCATGCACCAATCATGTTTTTTAGCTCTTTTGGCACAATCGTTCTAACAATTTTTTGGCTTAATCTCCAACTGGTCAGTATGTGTTTTAAAATATTATTCTTGGATTGTGAGTAATGAAAAAGAGAAATATCAAACTTGAAAGAGATGTACATAAATGTAATTCATTTTTAAACTTCAATTTTATAAACTTACAAAGAGAATCAAAGAATTATAAGAAACTTTTGTGGTTTATACTATTTGAAAATATAGTTACAAGTGATAAATTTATATACCTTTGATTCAGAGAGTACAAATAATGGAAATGAAGTATGCAAAAGGTGAAAGCTTAACCCCCCCTCCCCTCCCCCCCATGTGGATGGCGATGTTAAGTAGAGAATAGTTACATCCATCCATCCATACATACATACATACATACATGGTTAAGTGCTACCTATCTATGTTCAAGGTGTCTACACACTAGAGGCATACTCTGCCTACCAGGCTACCTACATACCTGTATCCACGTGATCAAGACCCTTGAACTACTCACTCTAAAGAATATGTAGTTCTAGTTTCTAATTATTTTTTATGTATTTGTATTCCTATAATCACTAGTGAGCTTTACGCACCTAATACAACTTTTTTCCATTATACACGTACTCGAGCAAATCAGGCAGTTTTCTATAATTACAATATTGTAATACCTTAGTGCAATATTTGTGTTGTAATTTATAGTTAATCATGTTGGAATATTCAAATATGAAAAGAGTACTTATGAGAGGGGGGGGGGGGGGGGGGGTGCGGGGGGGTGGGTGGGGGGGTGTGAATCATAAGTATCCCACTTTAGCCAATAAAACTTTTAACTGAAAGTAAATTGCATGCATGTAAATACATCAAGTAAACATGAAACTAAACACATGCATCAACAACTCATAACACTAGAATTTGGTAACCCAGAAACCCTCCAAGAATAAGAAGGTAAAACTGGGGTGGGGATGATACCCACAAAAATTACTGCAGCAATATTGTTCAACCACTTCTGATTGTCTTCCCTATTAAAGGCTTTACACTGTGTCAATAGTGACCTGGTTAAAGGATTTCAAATACTTAACATGAAGTGCCACCCTGTTAAAGGATTTAATCACCTAATTAAAGGATCTACAAAATAGCTATTAAGCTAACCTATCACCATAGGATTTTCATTCTAATACAATTGCTAGAAAGTATTAGGTATAATGAACCTGATAGATTACAATCCTTGATTGCTGAATGCAGGCACCTGTTCCGCTTTCTCTGATCTTGATCCTTTTGTGATCTGATAATCCTTGCTTCTGAAAATAGATTTCCTTGTGCACCCTTGTATGTCCACTCATATCTCTTTACAATGAAATTTAATCTTCCTTATGAAGACATTTGAGGATTTAGGGTTAGATATGGATCTACGATCCACATTGAATCTCAATTTCCCGCTCAATACTTGTCTTTTGCTGATTGGTTGCATGCCTTTCCAAGTTTTCCAATTGGTTGCATGCAAATTACATAGGAAATGTACAAGATTCGTTCTTATCTCTATATCTTTCGAGATTTATCTTATGTCGGCTACAAAAACTATTTGCATCATAGTTTGTGCAATTACAAACTCTTATGCTGATATTCTAAGTTACTCGGCTCCTGATGCATTTCTGATGCTCGGCACATGCTATTTCCTAGATAGCTCGGCACCTAAACAAAACTATATCACTCAACACCTACTGTTACTCGACACTTGTTAACACTCGGCACCTACTGTTACTCAGCACTTGTTAACACTCGGCACCTACTATTACTGCTTGGCACTTGATATAGCTCAGCACTTCATATTACTCAGCACCTACTCTTTGTTCGGAATTGTTTAGTGGAAAAATGGTTAAGTCTATTGACACTCAGTTGTCAAAATTATTCTTTAAACTAACAATCTCCCCCTTTGACATGAGTGGCAAAAACACTTAACTAAGATCCTTATGAATCCTTATTAGTTGATCCTATATGTACACTCAGTGATTTCTATCCTATTTTTGCATTCTGACTAATCAAAATTTGCTATCTCAAAATTTGCTCCCAAAATTTTCTATCTCCCCCTTTTATCATACTTATCATTTCATTCCTGTACTTAACTTCCCCATACTTTAATCTCTTCTTATCACTCCCCCATACTTATTCTCTCCCTTTTTGACACTTATGTCAAGGGTCTTACAAGGAAATGCCATACTTGGCCAAAAATGTACTATTTACTTCAAGGAGTACCTTCAGAGTTGCATCCCAATTTGCTAGTGCGACATCCAATGACTTATGCTAGATGGGAATCTCTGCTACTAGGTGTACAAGTCCATCAGATGAAGAAAGATTGGGGTCTTTCTTGAGGACTGTCTCTGCATTTATCTGATCCTTGTGAAGTAGTTCCAAATGAGGAGTTATTGAGGATTGAATTTGCATCAATTTAGCTTTTGTGGTTGCCTCCTCTGCTGCTAAGACAGCTAACTCCCTTTGTGTGTCAAGCGATTGGGCAAAATACTTCTCACTTTGAGCTGAATTTGTGGGGAACTACATGCTAGAAATCTTCAAATTGTTCTCCAAGCTCAGTATTTTTTGGCTAGTGTCATGTGTGAATGTGGAAAAATCACACAACTTGTTGTACAGGGAAAAGATGTTTCCTAGTACTGTTTTAACTATTTTAATTTTCTTTGCCAATTATTCTTGTGACAGTGCTATATCACTGGATATTTTATTATTTACCTTGCCTTGGAACTTCCTTTTTGACCATTCAAGCAATCTAGCATTTGTTTTCTGGTCTTCACTAGTCACCTGGTCAACTATATCAGATAGTTGCTCTATAATTGGTCTTGACTCATCTGGAGACTGTAAGCAAAAAGCTTCTATGAATATGTCTTTGATTTCATTCAAGGTAAGCTTATGCTTGTGTTCTTTTCTTAATGCTTCTTGTCTCCTTCTTCTATCCAATGCACTCTGAATTTCATTGATCTTCTCTTCAGTGAGAGTGCTAGATTCATAATATGGGATCTTTATTTCTTCATCAAGCTCAGGAACTCCATAGTGAAGTTTCCTGACTGCCTTTGATGAGCTCAAGCCTGGTGTCCTGATTTATAGTTGTAACCCATCTGTGCTCGGCTGCTGAAGAGTTTGTGTTGGAGTACCGGATTTTGGCAATGCAACCAATGTTTGTATTGCAGACTCCTCCTTCTTCTTTGTCTCATATTTTTCTTCAGCTTGAGTATCCCTTTTATGATCGCTAGGTGGGGTTGAACTTGTTGGTTGTTCATATGTTTCTTTTATTTCCCCTGCTGTTTTACTTGGCATTTGAAGTGTATAAGTGACTACACTTGGTGGAGGTGGTGGTGGAAGAAATAGAATACCAGTAGTTTGTATGGTCGAGGGTGGCACTTTTGCTTTTACCTTGACTATCTTTGTTTTAACTTCTGGATTCTATAATTCATCAACACTAACCGATATAGGATTTGAACTTAATTTTGCTACTAGTGATGATTGGTCAAGGATTTCTAAATCCTCTACAGTTAATTGATTGATGTTTGGATTTGAAGTGTCCGTAACATCTTTTATTTTTATAATATCTGTAGGTGTGATGGTGGCATGAGGAGGACTAGGAGGAGATTCCTGTGTGTCTTGCAGACTTTGATCTTGTGGCTCAGTTGTATCTTTCTCTTCCTCTTTCTCCTCTATATGTGCCTTTTCTTCCTTTTCTTCTTCACTTTTCTTCTCCACTTGTTCCTTCTCTTTTTCCTTGGTTCCTGACATCTTCTTTTCTCCTATCTTGGCACTTGCCTCTACCTTAAATTCTTCATTATACACATCTTCTATTTTCTTGTAAACTATTTTCCACAATCTTGTGGATTTTGTAACTACCTCTTCAATTTTATTCTGTAATATGCTGAATGCTCTATGCTTGGGAGTGAATCTATTATTATGCCTTTTTACTGCATTTGTTACTTGATCTCTAGTCAAATCAGGCAACAATCTAGCTAATGTTGACTCCCTTATCTCCTTTTCCATTTGTAAACAAAAATGCCATTTATCCTATACAATTTTATACAATTCTTTCGGCATCGATTCATCTAATTCTAGAGGTGTGTGCTTATATTCAGCCATCATAGCATACACAGATTCCTCTAATTTATTTTGCTCTTCTTTGGTGAGCTTAGAAAAATTCAAGTTCTTTAAACCTTTCAAATAATTATTCCTAATTTTTGAACATAATTTATCAACAACAGTCTGAGGTTTGTGTCTTACCACTTGAAATTGACTGTTGTCTTCTGACTCTGTCTTCTCCTCATCTATTTCAGGCTGGGCAATAAATTTTCTTTTCTTAGACTCGGTAGCAGTCTTCTTTGAGTCTTTCTTCTTTCCTTTTACCTCCTCTTGGTCTTTTTGTGCTGCAGCCCTTGTGGTAGGTCTCTTTGGTGCAGGAGAAGCTACTTTCTTTCCCTTGGATTGAGTAGCAGGAGGAGTTGTGGCTTTTCTTTTAACTAGTGCTTCCTTGGCTTCTTCTTTCTCAGCACTTTCCTCTTTATCTTCTCCTAACCCTTGAGTCAGACCTTGAGGTTTATTTCCCTCTTCTTCAATGTCTTCTCCTTCCTCTTCTGTTGTTCCTTCTTCTTCAACACCAAATTTTCTCTTGATTTGTCTCACCATTTTTTCTTTCTTCTTTACTGTAGAAGCAGTCTTCAAATCTGTTATCACCCTTGATTTAACAACATCATAGGTTCCAAAAGTTTTTACATTTTTATCAGCTTCTTCTGCAAGGAGGGTTGTTATCACTGCAGAAGCTTGATCAATATCAAGTTCATAACCTAGTGGCCTAAGCCATCTTACTCTAGGTATAACTGCTTGTATATAGGTATAGTCTATATCTACAAGAAAACAAATGTCCTTTTCATATTTCTCAGTCAATGAGACTGGAATCCTCATTCTTTGTTTCATGGAATTTTTGAAGTCCTCAAAGTAACTAGTCATTTGGGCATCAAAATTTTCACCCATCTGTTCAATGTATCCATTGATTTGTTCAACAATTGTTTTGTCTAGACTCCATCTTACCTTACCCACAGAAGGGAATTCTTTCATCAGATAGAAAAATATGCACACCAAAACTGATCCAAATTTTCACTAAGCTCCCTTGCTCTTCCTTATAGCTCCCAGATTTTCATTAATCTGTTGAAACATGAGCTCTGCTAAATCATAAGTGTGATCCTTTTTAATTATTTTGTATGCAACATCAACTGCTATACAAGGTACACTGTTTAACCTGCTTGATTGATAAAATTTGTGTGAAATGATTCTCACAGAAAAATCTAGTAGGGGATCTATGACTGTGTCAATAGTCATTCCTCTATTATTCCATTTAGCACCTGTGTTTTTCTCTATTACTTCCCTTTTGTCACTTCGCAGGGTCTTTGGTCGATCTAGGGTTGGAATACCAGTAACCCTATGAACAGTTTTCTTGGTGAATTTTACTGGCCCTGACTCTAACCAAAAAGCTCCATCATGTATTCTTCTCAAAACTATTCATACCCATTCAGTTTTGAAAATAATCAAAAATTCTAAGGTTTTGGTTAATCCTTTTCTTTCTATTATTGAGAACTCATCTTTTAGTCTTTTGTTCTCACATAGCTTGTCATATGCATTGTAGATCTCTAAATCTCCTATGGCTCCAATTTTGCAGTTATAACATTTGCGAACATCTTGGACCATAACAACTTAATCCAGAATAACTGATAATGCACCTGCGGGATCATTCTTGTATGCTACTTCTGGAATGGGCTTAAATTTAGCTTGTTTAACTTCATTGCTGACTAGCTGTATCTCATGACTCTCTCTACCCTTAGTGGTTCTTGACCTAGATGCCATTGTTTTCCAAACTAGGGTTTATAATTTAAACAAGTTTATAAATTCCACGTAACTCGGCACTTAAGTAAAATACCTCAAATCGATGAAACTTGTCCTGAATCGCTGTTGAAATCTTCACAAATGGCTTCTGAGCTAACCTTGATCTTCTTCGCTCTTCTCGACTTTGCTTCTCATTTGAATGGTGGGAAAATGATCAAAAATTGAATTTATGTACCCTTCAAAATAGAGTAATTAATGCTTAGTGTGCTGACAACTGTCTACTCAGCACCCGAAGGGTTTCAACATGACTCGGTACCCATTGTGTTTCACTTTGCTTGGCTCCTATTGATATTTCATAGCTCGGCATCATCTATCAACTTGGTCACTGTTAGCAACTCAGCACCTGAAGACAACTTTGACAGATATTGCAAAATTCTCAATTTTGACTTAGCATCTTTGCTTATGTTGATTTCTTCTTTGCAGTTCTTCTTTGTCTTGGGACTGATGTATGATGTAATCTTGGTTTATCAATCCCACACACTTATTCTTGCTTAATTTGATGAAGTGTGATCACTTGACCTATTAGGTGAAGTGATTTCTGCACTTGATGTGCTATACTCATCTTTCTTCTTCCATGTCTTATTCATTTCACTTCTGATATGTCCAACATCTATCTTTGCCTTTCCATTGTTGAACTCAGAACTTGATGCCTTTGACCTTGTTGGGAAATTCCTACTGACATGACCAATTTTTAAGCAACTGAAACATGTAGTTTGATTCAACCATCTTTTATAGTTTCCCTTGAAATGCATTCTTATGCAATTTTGGGGTATATGTCCATATTCTTGACAATAGTGACAACTGTACCTGGTGTTGTAATCTCAAAATTCATGGTTTGATGTCTTTGCTGGTCAATTTAATGTCCACATAGGCTTTGATCTACACTCAAAAGCTCTATGTCCATACTTTTTGCAATTATAACAATGTCCATCAAATCTTGATGTCTTAGTAGTCTTGGTTCTGTATTCATATGCTTGATGACCTTGCTTCTTGCATCTATGAAAATGGTTTATACTTTTAGGTTTATCATGTTGATGGGCATTCTTTCTTCTACATACATTAGATGTATGTCCTTTCTTTCCACAGAAATGACATGTAGGTTTAACATCTTTACCTTTATCGCTTCTTTGTTCTGCACTCTTTGATGATTCTCCAACTTCAATGCTATTGTATCCAAGTCCTGATGTATCATGGGTTGATCTTGGGGATTTCAGCAATTGTTCAAAATACTTGATGGCTTCACTTGACTTGTTGAGATTCTCTACTACCTCTTTTTCTCTATTCAATTCATTCTACATTTGTTCATTCTACATCTTTAAAGTAGAGATCTCAATATCTTTCACATTGAATTCATGATGAAGGTTCATCATTTGGGCAAGTGTATCCATCTACATGTTTGAGATCCTTGTCAATTCAGTATATTTCTCTTCAAGTCTGTTTGCAAGGTTTCTTTTGTCATTTTCCATCATAACTTTATCTTCAACTGCTATTTTCATGTGTTCAGTGATTTCACATATCATTATGGCCTATGATTCATGTTCCATCTTGAGAGATCTTATCTCCTCTATTTGAGCTTTGTTTTTCTCCATCAGTTCTGTTATTGCTACATCAAACTCTTTAGTGTCTCCGTTGGAAAATATATTGGTGGTATCAATCTCTTTGTAGTTTATCTCATTTTCGGCTATGGCTAGATCCTTCTTCTTTTTTAATGAATTTCTCAACTTGTTTCTAAATTCCTCCAAGCTATGCAGAGCAATTTGCACATCTATCACCTGATTTTCAATGATCTTTTCAAGTTTGAAAGCTTCCATCTTTAGATCTTTTCCTCCAAGCTGTTAGGCTTTTCCTTGTGAGAACCTGGATTTTCTCTGATACCAATTTTTGGAATATTCAAATATGGAAAGAGTACTTATGAGAGGGGGGGGGGGGGGGGTGGGGGGTTGAATCATAAGTATTACACTTTAGCCAATAAAACTTTTAACTAAAAGTAAATTGCATGCATGTAAATACATCAAGTAAACATGAAACTAAACACATGCATCAACAACTCATAACACTAGAATTTGGTAACCCAGAAACCCTCCAGGAATAAGAAGGTAAAACTGGGGTGGGGATGATACCCACAAAAATTACTATAGCAATATTGTTCAACCACTTCTGATGGTCTACCCTATTAAAGGCTCTACACTATGTCAATAGTGACCTGGTTAAAGGATTTCAAACACTTAACATGAAGTGTCACCCTGTTAAAGGGTTTAATCACCTAATTAAAGGATCTACGAAATAGCTGTTAAGCTAACCTATCACCATAGGATTTTCATTCTAATACAATTGCTAGAAAGTATTAGGTATAATGAACTTGATAGGTTACAATCCTTGATTGTTGAATGCAGGCACCTGTTTTGCTTTCTCTGATCTTGATCCTTTTGTGATCTGATAATCCTTGCTTCTGAAAATAGATTTCTTTGTGCACCCTTGTATGTCCACTCATATCTCTTTACAATGAAATTTAGTCTTCCTTATAAAGACATTTGAGGATTTAGGGTTAGATATGGATCTATGATCCACACTGAATCTCAATTTTCCACTCAATACTTATCTTTTGCTGATTGGTTGCATGCCTTTCCAAGTTTTCCAATTGGCTACATGCAAATTACATAGGAAATGTACACGATTCATTCTTATCTCTATATCTTTCAAGATTTATCTTATGTCGGCTACAAAAACTATTTGCATCATAGTTTGTCCAATTACAAACTCTTATGCTGATATTCTGAGTTACTCGGCTCCTGAAGCATTGCTGATGCTCGGTACATGTTGTTTCCTGGATAGCTTGGCACCTAAACAAAACTGTATCACTCGGCACCTACTGTTACTCGACACTTGTTAACACTCGATACCTACTATTACTCGGCACTTGTTAACACTCGGCACCTATTGTTATTGCTCGGCACTTGATATAGCTCGGTACTTCATATTACTCGGCACCTACTCTTTGTTCAGAATTATTTAGTGGAAAAATGGTTAAGTGTATTGACACTCAGTTGTCAAAATTATTCTTTAAACTAACAAATCAATGGGTCTAAATAGACAAGTCAAGTTAATGCTGAAACACAGAGTTTAGCCTTCTATTTTTGAAAGCTAGGTACACTAGGTACATATAATGTCTTATAATATAATCCTTTTGAATTAACACATAGAGGCATACCTAACATATAAAATAGTTAAGTTCTACCTAACTATGTCCAAGGCATCTACACACTAGAGGCATACCCAGCCTACCAAGATGCCTACATACCCATATCCATGGGATCAAGACCCTTGAACTACTCACTCTAACGAATATGTAGTTATGGTTTCTAATTTTTTTGATGTAGTTGTATACCTATAACCACTAGTGAGCTTTACTCACCTAATACAACTCTTCACCATCATACACCCACTCGGGCGAATCAGGCAGTTTTCTATAATTACAATACTGTAATACCCTAGTATAACCTTTGTGTTGTAGTTTACAATTTAAGTAAGGTTAACCTATATATTTCCTAACTCACTCCTTATATAGTTATGTTTAAAAGCTTGTGACAATACCCAGAGTCAGTTTTTTTTATTTATGTTGTGTCAAGATCTTTTTGTTTATATACATAAATACATACATACATACATATACACACACATATATATACACATATACATATGTGTATATATGCATGTGTGTGTGTGTGTGTGTGTGTGTGTGTGTGTGTATACATACATACATATACAAAGATCACAAGGGCACAACAACGAAATTCAAGATCTCCACTAATCTCCACAATCCACAAGATGTAGTGCCCCTCCCATTTGATTTATGTAAGTCATCCTAATGGATGCAACTTTGTTGATCTTTTGTTGTGATGGATCGTGATTGTGACAATGAGTGGTCTACAATGTAGAGGTGATTTGATGTACGTTTTTGTATTAGTTGCTTTGATTATGCTCATGGTTGATTTATGAGATCATGATGTGATTTATGGTTCACTGAGGTTTGTGCTAGTGGTTACCAAGATCAATATGGTATCATGAGGTTGTTTCGTGATTACCCTGAGATGTGTGCAGAGATTGCACTGTGTATTATTACCATGCTACACTGGACTAGGTTCCTATAGTAGTGGTTAGTCATGTTTATGACTATGTTCACCTATGTGTTTTAAGTGTCTTTTCGTGTTTTTTAAACAACCATTATTAAATGCTTAAATAGTTAGAAATGGATTGTCTATGTTGGATTCATTGGTTATGTGCTGCAGATATTTACCTTGTTATGTTTTGGATCTAAGAGATATTAGTTACTTATGTTATGTTTTACTTTTGAGATGACTTGAGGGTCAGATGTTATACTTTGAGTTCAATATCATAGATGTTAGACTACTATGTTGCTTAGTTGATCATATTGCATGATGATGCCATTTTGAGATGACAGTGTGTTTTATGATGATATCTGGTTATGCAGTATTTGGGCATATCATTGATTATGTTATGTGATGGATTTAATGCTATGGTTATTTACTTCATTCCTGTGTTGTTATGGTTTATGTGAACATGAGTGATGTAAATAGATTATTTTAATATAATTAAATAAATGGTTAAATTATGTGATTTAATGCATTTATTGCTTCAGCTATGTTATTATATGCAATTGCACTTGATCATGTTGTTTAGTGTGCAAGATTTATATCCCTAATAGGGCACATGGAGTTAGTGATTCAACTATTCATATTTTACCAATGTTGTCCCTACATGGTCGACGTATCCTTATTTTAATTGACAAATTAATCCTTTCGGTGATTATTAAATCCAAACTCATTTGCATTATGTGATTTGACTAGTAATCGTGTCTGTGCATTTAGAGATTCACATTGTCGCAAAAGTTGTTAAGGGAATTTCTATGTTTTTGGATTTTCGAGCTTTTAATTGATTTATTTTAATTTTTGGTAGCTTTTCCATACATGAATTCCTATTTATAGGAATAGCCTCTCTTTTTTTTGGGTCAATTTGGGGTTTAACTAGGTTGGCTAGTTATTTGCCCTAATCGATTATTCACTTGAAAAAGTGAATAAGTATCCAAAAAGGAATTTAATTCCTCACTTCTCACTTTCAAATTAGAAAGTTGGAGGGTAAAACCCAAAATCCTCTTCATGAGGATTTACTATTTTGTTCATTGTGGGAGTTACGGGTATGGAATTGTCGCAAGGTTGAGCTCATTGGATCCAACTCGAGGAAACCTTGGATTTCCACAATTTTTAGCTACTTTTGCGAGCTATTTATTTTATGGTTCAGATTCCTATTTTTCCCTTTTGGCTGTGAGGTAAGGCTTTCTCATTTTACTGTTTCGGCTCCATTTTTGCTTCTATTTTTGGTAGCCATTTGTTTGGAGGCTGAGAACTAGTGTTCCCCTTCATTTTTATATGCTAGCTCTACCTGGTTGGGCAGCTATGAGCATTTCCCTATTTTTCAGGTTGAGGATTTTGGGTTTTGCATTGTTATGCTGGCCATTTTTGCATATGGTGTTCAAACTTGATTATTTTTAGATTTTTGGAGTTTTTGTACCCAAAGTTCAAATGGGTTTTAATTTTGAAGTTTTCCAAAATTTTGGGGTTTTTATGTTGTTTTGTGTGCAACCCTATTTTCTTAGGTTTTCTTGGCACAATGTAGATTGTGGACTGAGATGATCTATTTGGATATTAATCAGACTACTATTGCACTCTTATATTGCATTGGGATGCATGTCATACCCCTACTCCCTTCCTTGTGTTTGGTTGAGTTATTTTATACCTGGTGTTATGGTTTTTTTTGGACCCTTGTTATTGTTTCATGGACACTAGGATTCGTGTAGAATCCATGCTCCCGAATTGAGGCTAGTTGAGTGAGTTCATGATGTTTGGTTTTGTTGCATCATTGGGATTTGTGTAGAATTCATACTCCTAGATTGAGGTTGGTTGGGTGATTTCATGATGTATGGTTTTATTGGTTCTTGGGATTTGTGTAGAATCCATCCTCCTAAGTTTTTTTCAGTTGAGTGTTATTTTCCATTGTGTTCTCATCCAATCTTTGTGTTATGATCTTCGTGATGGTGGTGCACCACACACAAGTATGTGCACATACATTTTTTAGGTGACTTGTGAGGCCTAATCTTCCTTGGTACTTCTGGAAGTTATGATCATTGGGGTTAGGATGGGAGTATGCATGCCCATGGGCACTTGTTGTAGGATGAGCTTGGGTAGGGTAGGGTAGCATCTGGAGGGGCTTCTATCTCATAGCTCAGTGATCATGGCACTAGAGGTTGGCAAAGGATAGGAAGTTTTAAGTAAGTGATAACTAAATTAAAATGTGTGAGTGTTAATAAAACTTAAGATAATGAAAAGTTCCACATTCGTGTGATGGTTCCAAGGGAGTCCCTTGAGAGTGTTGCCACACGTGATCCGAGCTTGGGATTTTGGATGCCAAGCGACTCTCCAAGATGCCAGCCCTTACTTAGTAGCCTATTGACTGTCTAACCAAGACCTATACTCCTTGCATTGTCTTAGGTTCTTGGTTACAACCATCATACTGTCTAGCGTGAGTGTTTGCCATGGATGTTATTTTTGTGTGTTTGTGGTTGGATCATTATCTCCATCAGCATGGTAAGTGTGGACCTACAAGTGCCATATGGTTGGGAGGCATAGCTACCTTCACCACTGCTAGGGACTAGTGTACAGAGATGATCTTTATCCTAGTGTGACCATTGCTAGATGATTTCACTTGTTGCTTTGGGTTCTGGAGTATGCTTTCTTATGATTTATGCTTTCATTGGAATGCTTGGATATTATGTTTAGATGATGTAGTTTATTTGATGCATTCCCATAATATGATATTTAGCATATGACTAGATGATGTGAATTGTTGTATTGGATTATATTTTGCTTATGGCTATAGCATGTTAGATTTTCTTGCTTTGATGATTAGCATGTGATAGGTGATGTTATCTACTTTGTAGGATTATCTTATGCTTTCCACTAGCATGTTAGATTTCCTTATGCTTCTGTTTGTAGCATGTTTAGTACTAATGTCCCTATTACAATAGTACTGACAATCTGATCGGTGGCTTGGGATGTTATGCGTGGGGGATGGCTAGGATCCATGATGGTCTTATGAGGTTATTAATGGTTGGGAGGAACCACGTACTTAGTTATTTTGTTCATTGCGATATATTTTTGTACATTGCAATGTCACTTCTATTCACTACAATATTGCTTTTAGTACGTTCTTTACTGCTTTGGTTTAGATGGATAGATATTCCTCTTTCCTCCTTATTTATGCACTCAAGTGTTCATTCCTTGATTTACGTGGATCTAGTACTCCCTAGCGTGGAGGTTTTCATGTTTTCATGCTTTTTATTTTTGCTCTTTTGTCACAGTGATATGTTTTCTCACATGGAAAGGCAATTCTTTGTGTGAGAATGTACTTCATGTGAGAATGTACTTCCTCACACGAGAATGTATTTCCTCAAGCAGGGATGCAAATCCTTGCACGGTGTGTAGTGAATCCTCGAGCAGAGCCATGCACTTTCTTGTGCGTAGTGATGCAGTCTCGCGTAAAACTCAAGACCAGTGCTCTTTCTCATGCGAGAAACAGGAAGCAATTAGGCTTGGTCGAGGAAGTTTTGAAAGTTGGTTTTTGGACACCTTATTAGATTTCACACCTTTCTAGTTTAAAACAGTCTTTCTAAGGGGTTTAAAATATATCGTTTAAGTATAAGTGGACATATTTAATTTCTTATATTTAAGATATATGTTAATATATGCGACGAATCTTTTGAGATAGGTTTTAGACCTCTTCGAGATAAGATAAAGATTCTAGGAAATTTCAGGGCTTTAGAAATTTAGACTTAGCCAAATTTTAGGATTCTTCATTTTACCCCATCTTGGTGTTTTGTTGATGAGTCATCATTTCTTCGAGCCCTCATCATGTGTGTGGTTATTGTTGACCTTTGTTTGCTTGTGTCTATTTGGTTGTGGCATTCAAAGATTTGTTGGTTGCCGGGATTGTGGCAAAGTCTTCCATTGCAATCTTTGTGATCCCTATATGATGTTGTCATGTGCATTCATACTTGTAAAACAAAAATATCTTGGCTTGAATTGAATCCTTGTTCCAAGGATCTCTGAGCTGGGTATTACACAAGATCTCTATATATATGCATACATATATACATATATACATACATACAAAAGTACATACATATGTATATATATACATGTATGTACATACATACATACATACATACATCTACATATGCAACTTTATCACCTTGAAAAATTGTATTTGATCCTGCTAGCTAGGAACAATTGATTGCTCATTTTATTGTACCTCATCTGATGATAGTTCTATAAGAATTTGTAATCAACCTAGCTAATCAACAACTAGACCATTTTAACTAGGTTATGGCTTGTTTCTTTTTTTAAATATCTAATATGATATGTTTTTCTAAAATTTCTTATCCATTTTTCCTGGTCTGCATTATTTTTGTTGGCTGAGAGGTTATAAGACACTTAATGTTGCATGAAGAATAAAATGTATTAGCATTCAAGAAATGTCACAGATGCTTTTGTATAAGTTGCATGGTTTTTGGATGGATACAGTCGTTCACAGGATGTTGAAGAATCCAACAAAAAGGTTGTGCAACCAAGATAATGGAGGTTTGAAGTAGTTTCTTAAAATAGCAATGAAACCCTCATTAAGTCTAGGGTTTGAAGGTCTAGTCATCTCTACAATAGCTAGGTGCCCAAAAGTCAAAAGTTTGGACACTCTTGATAAGGTAAATGTGTAGGCAAGTTCATTTGTCCAAGATCTTTGAAGGTTTTGTGAGTTTGTGGGTTGAGTGTGTCTTTAGGCCTATTAGCCTAGAGTAAGGCCTATGATTTGAATACCTTAATGAATAGTTGAAAAACTAAGATTTTAAAGTTTAGTAGAGCTCAGTATTGGGTATCTAAATCCTCCTTTAGCTTTGGTAGTTGTTTTGAAGAATTTTGATTTCTTGCTTAAACACCCCAAGATAAGGCTACAACGAAGAGCCCTCATTAGGTCAGTTTGTTAGGATTGGTGCTAGAGCCCACTAAGGTGCATGTAATCTTAGGAATGTTTGAAAGATACATAGATGTTGAGAAGTTAGAGATGATGATGCTAATGTTGAAAATCATCTACCTATCACTTGCAAGTTGTTGTTGATGTATGAGAAGATATTATTGTACCTTAAAGGATACAATCAAGTATGCAAGCTTTAATTGTGCATGAATTTGTGTGCAGATGGACCTCTCTAATCATTTCCCATTTGATATATTTTTTAAAGTGGGAAAGATAAATTGGCATAATAAGTTGATTATGAAAGGAAATATTTCAAATGCATATTGTGGTTTCTTGAAAAGCATTTGACATGAGGAAGCAAAATCATCAGGGCCACTCAGTGAATTTCAATGTTATAGAATTTGGAGCAGTTGGTGATGGTTCACATGAACTTAAGATCTCTCAGATAAAAGGCTCACAATTTATGGTTGTGTTGTAGGTTGCCTCCTAAATATCACTATTTTATTGCTTAAATACAGTAGTATCATTTTTTATAGAAATTGTTGACAAATTAGATGTTTTTCACCATGTTTTAGGCAATGTCTATCGTAAAATGCACAACTGTTGTGGTGGAAAATTTGGAATTTTGGAACAGAAAAAAAATGCACCTTGCTTTAATCTACTCCTCAAAAATCCAAGTCATGGGATTAAAGATTAGAGCTCCTAAGAAGAACATTAATACAAATGGAATTCATCTTCAAGGAGCCAAGAATGTCCAAATAAGAAACAATGACATTAGAACAAGTTGCCAAGTCTAAATTACATATTACTTTGTCATCTTTAGAATGAAAATATTTTGTATAACTCAAACTGTCATAGTTATGATATTAAATTCATAGCATAAGGAATACTTGGTTTCTTTTTGGGTCTCTCTTGACAAGGCCTGCCATTTAGTTTTAGACCTACCTTGACAAGGCCTTAGATATATGGTTGTTAACTTAAAAGATGTCCAAACTATGTTAATTATAAAAAGATTATGTGACAATATTCTTAATAAATTATGAAAGGTCTATACTTCATTCTAATTTGCTAATATAATTTACTAATTCTAATTATTGTTGATTATGAAGTAGGGGATGATTATATCTCCATTGTATATGAATCCTCCAATGTTGATATTCAAAAGATCACATGTGGACTAGGCCATGGCATCAGGCATTTAAGGACTTAATCATGAGATATTACATGTCTAAGGGCTGATTTTAATGTTTTCTTTTGTTATTTTCAGAATTGGGAGCGTAGGAAAATATGGGGAAGAAGCAACAATGTTAAAATGTTCATTATAAGCCTTTAGACCTATTTAAGGTACCAAGTAGGCATGTGGTAGCATAAAATGAACAAATACTTTAAAAACTGCAAAATGTTGCTATGTTGTCAAAATCTTGTTGACAACATTTTGCAACATGACAATTTTTAGAAGATGGAAGTTCAACCATCTTGGGATGTGAAAGGTCATTCTATTACTTAAGCAATGCAATCTCATGTAGAAATTAGAGAATGGAATGTAGATAGGAGAGAGAAGAGTATGGTGAGGGATTAAATAATAAAAATCATTTTTTGTGAAATCTATTGGCTAACTATACTTCTAGGCTCCCGTATGAAATAAGCTTGTGAAATATAGAACCTAGTATAATTAGCTCACTACATTAAAGCTCCAAAAGAGGGGAGCTATTCAAAATTAATCCCTAAATCACTGCCTAATACCCAACTTATATAATTTAATATAAATTTTAATTACATTATGATTTACAAAAGATCCCAATGACCATATGAAGACAAGTGTTTTAATCCAGTCATTATCTAATGACAAAATGAACACTAGAGAGCCAAGCCAAAAATGGGCATAAAAGCCGCACTCATTGATTTTGACCCAAAATTCAAATTGTAACCATGACACTAACAAAAGTCATCCGATGTAAACACAAACTAGATCCCTAAGTTGAATACAATATCTCCAAAAATAAAGTGAGATCCATCAAATTAAGACATGTGAGATCACAAAGAAGCCATGATTTACTATAAAGCCCTTTGAAGCTAGCAATTACCAAGGTAGGTACATTTAGGAAACAAATGCAAACCCAATCAGACTTCTTATTTACTGTATGAAAGCAGCCCATAAAAATTGAGTGTATGCAACATATTTTAAACAAAATTATACACAAATAGTCTTCAAAATAGAAGTACCCTAAAAATTAGGCTACATTGCAACATGAATGTATAACATTTGAACTTAAATATAAGTATCACAATTCGATAAATATCACATGACCAGCCATATCAAAACTTCCATTGAAAAGAATGACCAAGTTCATTCTATTTCTATTTGTTCAAAAGAATCTAAAAAGTCTTTCACTTCCATATCAACATCATCAATTCTATTTCTATTGTGCCCTAGATGGCCTATAGTGAAATTCTTAGCAAAATTTGGAGGTAGACATTGAAAAATATGATCTCTAAGAAACATGAGAATTTTTTTTCCTCACATCTCTTTTGGGGTTATTCTCTACCATAAATATAATATTTTCTTTCTAAGCTAAAGCTTTGAAAATATTGATGTCCATTTCTAATATTCTATGGGACTCTAATATGGGTAACATCAAACTTGTAGCCTCCATTAGAATGTTTGTGTACTTCTATTTTTGGAAAGACCTTAAGCAGAGATTGAATCCTAAAATCATTTCAATTCAAAATTACAAGGTTCATAATAATGCAATTTGTAAAGCTAGTTGTATAATTAACAAGTCAAAAGATTATTTGGTTAATGATTCAAACTGATTGGCACCTTTTATGTTCAATGAACTATAAATGTGCCACTATATTTATTCATGATGGTACTAATTTTCATAAGTTTATAGAATATAGTAATCTTGTACCAAATTATCTTATTATGATATTGAAAATTGGTTTATTTGGTTGGCAAAAATGCAGAGTTTGTAAGTCAAGTATTTATTTAGATTGGAGATAGAATTTTATGTTTCTTTCTTAAATATTGTAATGTCCAATAGTTAATACAAGCTTTGAAAGAGCAATTTTCCTATTGTATAGTATCATATTGAAATTTGTGCCAACCTTATTGTATTAAAGATAAGATAAATATGTTTACATCTTTCCAAATCCTCACAATTGTATATTTTATACTTTTAGGTACTCTGGAGGAACTAGTAATTAATATCTATATATACATTATGATGCACTACAAATTAATGGATAGCATAAAGTTTCACCTAATGTTAGCTATGACAATATACCCAAAACAAATAAAAATGTCATTCTAGTGGTCTAATAGATAACGACATGCTTGAATATTGGATGATTTTGTTTATGAAAATTCAAAAGTGTATAGAAATGCCTTCTTGAGACTTTTATGCACACCTAATAGATCCTTTTGTTTTTGTCTTTGGGGTCATTATTTTTGTTGAGTTACTGCATGTTACATGTGGTTTGACACAAGGTCTATTTTCTTTGGGTATTATAGAAATTTTTGCTCCTTGTAGCATTTCAAAGCATCCTATTTTGAGTAATGCTCTTGGGTTTTGTAGAATGGAAGAAAAATATTGTTTTGGGCTTTAATATACCATCAAGGCTAAGAAATTACAAATAAGTTGGACGATTAAGATCTCATTTAGAAAAGTAAGTTTCCTTATATATATTATATCAATTTTTTGGTCTATGTGTCTTCATTGTAGATAATCTTGAAGTAGTTCCATCTACTTAGCTTCTAAGAGTGGCGAAGGCCTTTTAGAGAAAAAGAGACTTTGTGCCAGAAGCCCTAAGAAGATGCAATGTGTCGAAGATGAAAAAGACAAAATATGTGCTAGTTTCTTTCTCCCAGTATTCATACATTCCAACTACCACACCAAAATCATTAAGGTAAAATGTGTACAAATAATAGATAGAGAATTATAGAAACCCTAACCTTCAAATTTTTTTGGAGAAAGTTTGAGCCATGCCTCTCTGACAACTTTCAAAGTAGGTTTGAAACTTCCTAAACCACACTCACTTACTTTTGTCCAAAATATTTGAGAGGTTAATGGGCAAGGAAGACCGTTGATTTTCAATGCCATTGCCCTTGATTCATTCTTGTCCTATCAGTCTCTCTAGGAACCCAAGATATCTAATTTTTCATTGTCTTAGGGAGAAATGCAATTTATAACTTGAAATGGAAGGCAAGGTCCAGGGTACTAACCTAAAATGGCTCCCGTGCAAACTAAACAATAAACTCCCACCACCAAACAAACTTGCCAAATAACAAATGATGTTATGAATTTTTTTTTTTTCCATTATGAACTCGATTTAGTCAAAATTTTGACCAACTTAGGCATAAAAACCCTAGTTTGATCAAAATTTAGACCAAATTAGGGATAACAACAAAAAGAAAGAAATCATAGACCAATATGGCCTTTGGTCAAAAATATTGGTCAAAAAACAAGGGGAAATGTACTAGTGATTGTACATAGAACTGAAGAACTAAAGATAATGGAGAAATAGAGACAATAACTTTTTGTATTAATTTCTTAATTGGAACTATTAATGTTTTGTAGTTGAATGCATTCCTTTGCCTAGTGTGTCATTAGAATTTTAACATCAACATATTCAAATGATAGAAAACTAATTGTAAACATAAAAATTAATTTTATAGAAGATCTTTATTGCAAAATATTAATGCATTTACAACAAAAGATACAACAAACTCTAAATTGGTTAAGTGGAGTAGATAATAAATAATATTTTATCATTATCCATATGAAGGAAAACACTCAATATAAGGAAATAATACCATGTAAGGAGTAGTGGACTCTAGCAATTCCAAAATAAGCAATTCCTCTTTTGTTTTCCCCATGAATAATGTGCTCAATTATTGACAGGTGGAGGCATAAATAGGATAACAAGATACTAAGGAGGGTGGTGGTGGGGGGAGCGGGGGGTTTGAATCAAATCTTAAGCACTTTTACTTTTCACCAATTCATTCACATATTCACTAGTTAACCAATGTCTGTAAAACTTGTAATGATGAAGTTGTTGTATCATATAAATTTAATCTATCACATGCATGAAAATAAACACATAACACAATATTTGGTACCAAAAAATCCCCCAAGGTGAAGGTAAAACTAGGGTGGGGATAACACCCACAAATCTTCACTACTGTAGCAATAAAGTTAACCTATTATGGTTACAATGTTTGATCATAAAATATGATCTACCTTGTGAGGGTTCTACCCTGTTAAAGGCTTAAGAGACTACTAGGTCTCACCTTGTTAAAGGATTTAACACTTACAAAAAAGAAAGAACCCAGTTAGGAGATTTACAAAGATTTGTTAAGACTACTTTGTTAAGAGATTTACCTTGATTCAAGTCGATTAGAATTGATTTAGTACCTAACTCTTGGTATGCTCTATAAGTTGATTTCAAGTCTTCTCCTTGCTAACTGATCCTCTCCTCTTATATGATAATCCTTGTCTTCCCCTTCACTGTTATGATTAGGTCACTTGCTCTGTTGAGTGATAACAAAACAACTTCACTAACTTTTGATCTGATCTTGATTCTTCACTTCATTAATAGCATATTACTCCTTATTCACATGCATACACTTCTCTTCTCCACTCTCTCTTAATTTAATCTAGGTTATAGGTTAAGATCTTTATTTAAAGAGTTTTCTAAATCCTTCCATAATAGTCTCTCCATCTGAATAGTTGATCACAACACAAAGGGACATGTAATCCACATCATTCGTGCATAAAAATCTCTATAAAAACCTCTACAAATATTAAATATTCCTTCCATGTCGGCTCAAAAATAGTTTACCTCAAAATTTGTTCCATTCCTAACTTTTATATAAACTTTGCATTGGTCAACCTTTACTATTTTCTAACACCTAACATTATTTTTGCTTGATCTGTATTGTGTTTAGCACAAACTATGTCACTCGGCACTTGGATGCTCAAAATTGCTTGGTTGATGTTGAACTCAGCTCGTATACAAAATGCTTAGTGATTGTAATGCCTCGCTTAAGCACCCAAAAGAAATAAACCTAATATGTTACAAAGTTTACTAAACTATTTTTAAAAAAAATTTAAACAACATCAAAGTAACATTAATGTGGAAGCAATATATACATACATATCAAGAATACGTAATCAATTAAAAATATAGTTTCAATTCCTCAAGGGTTCCTTCACATTGAATCACATTTAAGAAAGTTTTATTAATAAGTTTAAGTCTCAATTACAATGTCCATAATCATAAAATGAATAAACACATGCATAGTCATATAAGCAAATGCATAAGTACAACTAATAATATGAAAGTGCATCTAATGAATAACATCTATTGCACATGTCATAGGGTATATGAAAATAGATACAAGTACATCAATATACAATACAATATCCTATAGGATCTCAAAACACATGATACATAGATACATCAAATGAATAGAAGTCTTTAGAAGTCTTCAAGATAATATGAAGAATGATAATGGTACCACTGTATCAAGGAGCATCCAACATCTAGCAATATAAGGGGGACCCAAATGGTAAGAATATGCTACCTCCCGACCATGTGGTCACCTAATCAAGCTCCTGGTCCCACTGTGCAAGATAGATAATGTATGATCCACACATAGATAATCAAATTATAAAATAATCCTAGGAAAGAAATCTTGATAGCCAAAACTACCTCAAGGGTAACACAAACTACTCAAGAAGAAGAGATAATCAAAATTGAAAGGACACTCATTCCAATATTAATATCTCATACCAAGTCAACATACAAATACCAAGACCAAAAATATACAACCACCTCGAAATCAATGTCAAGTTTCACAAGTACAATGACCAATAGATAATAATCGTCATCAATAAAAGTAAACTACCAATCACTAACTCCAACAATAAAAACACTACCAATGAATAACTAATCATTCATTAATAAAAGTCAATTGTTAACAATAAATGAGATCTAATCAATAACAACTCACAATAAATACACTATCAAAATTAATATCCAACAAGTACACCACTAGAGACAAATATATAAAAAAAAATCATGAAGAAGACTCAGGCTACATACTATGGAGTGTCATCACATGAGCCAACTCTAAGGTTAACCTTGCAGTCTCTCAAGACCCTGACCCGCTAGTGACTCTATGTAGAACTAGAATACCCTCTCATGATAATGAGGAAACTAGTCATACCTCTTAAGGTATCATCTTCATCTCATCCCTAGTCTATACAAGCACTCAAGGCATAGACTAAAAAAATCTCTAACTTATCTTTTTAATGTATCTCAAGGAAAAGAGCTAGGCAAGATATTTAATTAATATATTATCACTTGTTACACAACTTACAATGAGTTACCCCGGCCGCCACGTCGGGCCCCGACCCACATTGTAAGCCACTTCCATAGACATGCAAGTAGACTACCTTCCCAAAAATCAACATAAAATATAAATCTCAATTCAAATCATGAAGTTCATCATGACATCCAGTCAAATAATCATAAAAGAAATCTCAAAAATGCCTCTAGTGCACATCCTAACTTGGCCAACTAAACAATCCACAAAGAAAAACTATCAAGAAAATAAACATCACAAGACTATAAATAGAATATTAAAAAACACAGTTTTCAGCCAAATGATTTAATTCCACCAATTTATCTTGTTTAGTTTGGGTCATAAGGATTTGTTTAGAAATAAAGTAAGAATATATATGTTAATATAAATTGTTATGCTAATAGAATTATTTAAAAATAATAAGTATTCAAATATCTAATCTTTTTGTGCATATAAAATATCATGCAATATTATCATGTTATTAATTTAAATAATCTTAAATCATAAATGATTTAATTAATTTCATAAATGTATATTATTAGATTAAATATTAATATCAATTTCATTTCTAAAATATTAATTTGACTTCTATTTAAGTCCAATATTAACATTTACTTTTCTTTTAATTCATAATGCAACAAGAGATAAAATTATAAATTTAATTTAATTATTTATAATTTCTCTTATAAAGTCAAATAGTTATTAACTAAATGATTACAAAGTGAACTCTACCACAATTTCTCTTAAAATATAATAAAATTCTAAATATTTATTTATTAACCCCCCTTTTGCATTAATAAATATAAAATCATTTATATGCAACTATGAGTTTAATTAAACTTAAATTAAACTTAAATAAATAAATATGAAAATTAAATTATTTTTTTATAAAATAAAAATAATTATACAATTAGTATTTTCACATGTCTTTGATCTTTCAAATCATGCAAGCATACTATACTCAGTTTTCTATTTTTAGCATATTTGTTTTCACATGCATGTAACCATACTATGCTTTCTACTTTTAGTATATTTGTATTCACATGCATGTAACCATACTATACTTAGTTTTCTATTTTTAGCATATTTGTTTTCACATGCATGTAACCATACTATACTCAATTTCTATTTTTAGTATATTTGTTTTCACATGCATGTAACCATACTATACTTAGTTTCTATTTTTAGCATTTTTGTTTTCACATGCATGTAACCATACTAAGTTTCTATTTTTAGTATATTTATTTTCACATGCATGTATATGTTTAGTTACAACGTGCTTTCCTCTCAACTAATCTTTTGCTTTCCAAATAAATATTGCAATTAAATTATTTTAGATGTAAGAAGAATATTCATCTATATTTAGAAAATTGATGATAATCACATAGTTCTAATGACAAATTTAAAGTTGAAACCCTAACTATTTTTTTTTTATTTTCTTCCAATTTTCAATAATCAAATTTTTCGTTATATTAGAAAGGGGTTTATAAGATTACAATCACAATAATTTTCTATAGTTTTCCTATAATTTTTCTCAATCAAGTTTTCTTGATTATAAGTTTTTCTTTTTCAAAATCTACAACATAATTCTTTATTCAACAACAATACAGTAAATTAAAACCCTACTTCAAAACCACAACTAAAATCTGAGACAATTTGTGAATGCATACAAATCCAAACCCTCTGAAACTTTCGAAAATTCTTTTGATCCAATTCCAAATTTTGCTTTCCAAAACCTATACAACTACAAAATGAGCTCTAGATCTCTGATAAAAAGTTCTCCCCTAAATTGGGGTTTTGATTGTGTAATCATAAGAGGGAACTCACTAATCAATTATTGTTTATTACTTTATTACCTTTTACCTTTTCATGCACAACTCTTTTAGACATTTAATTACAAAATATCTTAATTTAAATAATCAACTTTCTCTTTTTAATTAATTTTTGAAGTATTTTTAATAATACATTTATTAATTTAATTAATAACATTATTTAAAGTTTATCATTAAATTAAATAAATATAACTACGCAACAATTAGAACTATAACTTCATCTTTAAAGTTCATTCTTTTATATTTTATTTTCTTCTAGTTTATTAATTAGTGTTATTAATTAGTGCAAGCACTAATTAGAGCATAGTTTAGTATTCAAATTAATAATAATAATCGAAGCTCATTATTTAAATGCAATTCTAATTTAATTATTATTAAATAAATAATTATAATAAAACAGTATTAAATCTTTAATAATTTTTGATAATAAGTATAATAAAATGATTCCTATTAAGACTCGGATTCAAGGAGGTTAATTAATGTTCAAATCTCCTCTTAATAGGGTTATATGCAATATGACTCAGTTAGTATTACTATCTGGTGCTTAAAGTATGGAATAAGGATTTAAGATGTTGAATCCAAAGTTTCTATTTGTTATTTAGCACAAATACTTAGCATTTCTAGCTATTTATTGATGTTCCTTTTGAAGACTATATAGGTGTTGGCTATTTGATTTTTAGGTTAGAATAGTGATTCTTTGATGTTAGAATTTGATAGGATCTTTAATAAACTTCAAACAAGTTTTTGCTAACTAAAAAAGGATTGATATCATTTATTTTGATACATGCATTTTAAAGAACTAGTACATATAAATTAATGTAAGGTGATAACTATTTTCTAAGGTATCCATTATATTTAATATGATTATGTAGTTTTATCACTAACAATTTTGATGGAGTTAAGAAGGCAGGGTTGAGTTCTTTGCGCAATTACGAAGGGATGCAAAAGTATAAAGGCTAAAATGATCATTCTACAAAGGTCACAAGTGCATTCAAGAATTAATGACAAATGTATTTATTTGCACTGTATACTCTTTTGAAATAATAACTTTTTGAACTGGAGTATGCCCCTTTTATGCTTTAATGATAAATGATGTTAGTCCCGAGCTAGACTAAAGATTTTCTTCTCTGTTCTTTCCTGCCAGTGCCCATTTGAATGGAGAATTGCTGATGTAAATTATTAATTTGTATTCATAAATATAATCAAGGCCTTGGCCATTTACCAATAATAATAATAATTTAATATTTTAATTATCTCTTTGTCCAACTTCTCAAATTAGACTTTTAAATTAAATATTTTAAACTGAAGTACATATTTAATTAATTTATAATTAATTTAATATCATCATATTCTAATTTCTCTTTAACCAATTTTCTAAATTTAGACTTTTAAATTAAAGCACACATTTAGTTAGTTTTTTTAATTAATTAGATATTCTCATGCTTTAATATTTTCTTTTTAATCAAATAAAATTTAATAATTCTCAATATTACATGATTAACCCAAATATTATAATTAAACCCTTTACCAAATAAATCACATAGCAAAATCCATATAAAAGAAACATTACCAAAATAGACCAAAGCTCAAAATCAAACAACACAGACAAAGATAAACTCATAGGTTTTAAAAAGGGTGAAAAGTCAGTTATGAGTCCTCCTTGCAAGACAAGTATTTAGGCTATGGCTGGAATTGGACTTGAACAATATCTCCCCATTCTTACCATTGAGTTATTGTGATAGGGCATGCTCATCCTAGCAATTCAGGGAAGTTGATGCTCGATACCTACATTATGTATAAAAGATGAGAATGTACTGTTGGAATTTACAAGTAGGAAGATTTACTTCTGAGAGGGGGGGTGAATCAGAAGTAACTAACTTTAACCTATTCAAAACCTTTTAACTGAAAACATTCACATGCATCTAATTCATCTAATAAACATGAAAGTAAAGACATGCATGAAAACATATAACACAAGATTTTGGTAACCCAAAAACCCTCCAAAATGAGAAGGTAAAATTGGGGTGGGGATGACACCCACAAAGTATCACTGTAGCAATATGCAATTGTTTAAGGTTACAAATTTTGACCACTTTCAATGGTCTGCCCTATGAAAGACATGTCTTATTAAAGACTTTACACCTTGTTAAAAGCGACCTAGTTAAAGGATTTACAAACACTCCTTTAGAATGTTACCTTGTTAAAAGATTTAGTACCTTGTTGAAAGACTTACAACGTGGCTATTAAACCAACCTATCATCATAGGATTTTTATTCCTAATACAATGTCTAGAGAGTATTAGAAAGTCTTGATCTAATGACTTGCAATCTTCAATTACTGATTCCAGATCTTTGTTCTGCTCTATCTGTTTTGATCCTTGCTTGATCTAATATATCTCTCCTCAAAATTTTGACTTTGTTCTTGATCAACTAAATTTTGCAATGTTGTTCTACTCTTTCTAAGTCTTTACACCCCTCTGCACTTCACTAGCATTCTTCCATAAACTCTTACTCATTCATGTGAATAATGGGGTTTCATCCTCCTTTTAAGGGCTTCGAAGACTTAGGGTTAGATATGAATCTACAATCAATATTCATTCTTCTTTTTTCACTTAATTCTTTCATTTTTCCTATTGGTTGCATGTTTTCTCCATTTTTCTAATTGGTTGCATGTTGATTACATAGGGAATGCAAAAGATTCGATCTTATCTTCAAGATCCTTTGAGATTCATCTTGAGTCGGCTCAAAAATGGTTTACATATGAGTTTGTGAAGACACAAACTCATATGTTGATTCTGTGTTACTTGGCACTTACTAATTGCTGATGCTCGACACATATAGGGATTCTATCTCACTCGACTCCTGTAGTAATTATATTTCACTCAATATCTATACTTTGTTCAACATCTATAGTGACTCAGCATCACTTGTCACTCGATACTTGCTACTTGCTTGGCACCTAAAGTTCACTCGACATCTATATTATGCTTGGCATCAACTTGAGAATTGTCTAAGTGTGTTGACACTCAATTGTCAAAACCAATCTGAGACCAACAATCTCCCCCTTTGACATGAGTGGAAAAAACACTTAACTAAACCTTATGAATCTGGTCTCTATGAGTATACTGCGCATTCTATTTGGCATATATACAGATCTTCAAAAACTTATTCAAAATTCTATAGAAGACTATATACCTCAAAAGCTTGTAACTCCCCTTGAGCTGATATGCCATTTCTGTAACCAAAATTCCCTTAAGCTGAATTTGTCTCATGCTGATGTGTCTGATACTCTTTGCCTTGTCTGTACTCTATATCTGCTTTTGTTTGTATTCCCCCTTTGTTTTTTCTTTGTGTCTGCTCCCCCTTTCACACATCTTCTTTCAGTTTTTGCATCCTTTTTGATGTATCTCCTTATTACTTCCTCAATATTCTGATTATCTCTCCCTTTTGGTATTTCTCCCTTATTTACACATCCATTCTTATTATATCCTATCTTTATTATGTCTCCCTCTTTACATGAATATCTCCCCCATTCTTATTATATGCATAGTGTTTATATCTCCCCCTTTTTGACACTTATCTCAAAGGGTCCTAAGAATGAATAGAATATTTAGCCAAAAATGTTTTGTTTACCTCCATTATCATCTTCAGAGAAGCATCCCAATTGTCCAATGCTATTTCCAATGCTTTGAGCTGGATGGTTGTCTCTATTGCAAGATGTACAAGGCCTTCAAAGGTAGAAAGATTAGGGTCTTTCTTTAAAACATTTTCTGCATAGGCCATTTCTTTATGTAGTATTTTCAGATGTGGGGTAATAGCAGACTGTATTTGTATTAATTTGGCCTTAACATTGGCCTATTCTGCTGTCAATAGAGCTAACTCCTTCAGAGTGTGAAGCGTTGTGGCAAAATGCTTCTCACTTTGAGCTGGACCTTTAGGTAGTTGTGTGCTAGATATCTTAAGATTCCTTTCCAAGCTCAATATTCGTTGGCTAGTTTCTTGTGTGAAATATGATAAATCACACAATTTGGAGTACAATGAGAATATGTTCTCAAGTACTATTTTAACTTTCTCAACCTTTTTAGCCAGTTCAACCTGTGATAGTGCTATCTCACTGGATATCTTCTCATTAACCTTCATTTGAAATTTCTTTTCAGACCATTCTAATAATTTGACATTAGTATCAAGGTCTTTGTTCTGTACTCGGTCCATAATGTTGGATAATTGCTCCATGAAAGGCTTTGTTTCATTAGGTACAGGCAAGTTGAATGCATCAAGAAATATGTCTTTGATTTCTACTAATGCTTGATTTTGTCTATACTCATTTCTAAGTATCTCCTACTTCTTCTTTCTCTCAAGTGCCTCTTGCACTTCATTTATTTGTGCCAGGTTCATTGTTTTGTAGTCATAACTTGGTATGACTATTTCCTCATCAAGTTTAGGTTCTCCATAGTGAAGTACCCTTGCTACCTTGGTGGAGCTCAATCCTGGTGCTGAGATTTGTAGTGGTACTACGTCAGTGCTTGGCTGCTTGGTAGGAGTCGCCGTAGTAGGCAGATTAACCAATGTCTATATTGCCTCTTGCTCTCTTTCCTTAGGGGTTTTCTCCTCTTCCTTATCTTCTCCACTTTTTCCTTAATCAATGACAATGATTTGAGGAGGTGCACCTTGGCTTTATGCTATAGGAACATCTTGTCCTGTCTGCTCCTTTGTTGGCTCCTCAGTAGTTGTTGTTGCTATTACTATGGGATCAACCTTAATAGTTGTGTCTTGTGTTGCTTGCTCTTTTGGTTGATCATTTGTAGTTGTGGGAGGTTGTGAAGGTGGTTCTTGTATGTTCACCTTCTCCTTGGTAATTTCCACTACAACTTTTTGCAACTCTTCTACGCTCACCAAAACAAGATTTGTGCACAACTATGATTGCAATATTGTTTGGTGAAGGATATTTTTGAGATCCTCTACAGTTAGTGGATTGATGTTCTAACCTAAGGTGTCAGGAACATCCTTTACAATTATAGTTTCTACAGGTGTTGTATGTGGAGGACTTGGTTGTGTCAATTGGGTGTCTTGGACACTTTGTTCTAGTTGTTGCTCCTCAGTTGTTGCCTCATCACCTTCTTGTGTGTTCTCCACTATTACCTCTTCTTTCTCTTTCTCTCCTTCTTCATCCTTTTCATTCTCCTCTTCTTCCTCATCATTTCTTCCCTTAAAGGGATCTTCCTGCCCTTCCTTGACAATAGTCAATCCATAAATTAATTTCCACATTTGTGTGGATTTCTTTACAACATCCTCTATTTTATTCTTTAAAATACTAAAAGCTTTGTATTCAGGTGCAAATTTGCTCCCATGTTTCTTACTAGCCTTTCTTATTTGACCTTTAGTTAGGTCAAACATCACATGAGCCAATGTTGACTCTCTTATTTCCTTTTCCATATTTAGGCAGTAATGCCATTTATTTTCTACACTGGAGCTTAGCTCCTTAGGCATAGAATTGTCCAATTCAAGTGGGGTAGTCTTGAACTTGGCCATCATAGTGTAGATAGACTCTTCCACTATGTTATGTTCTTCTCTTGACAATTTATTAAAATCAATTCCTTTTAATCCAGTCAAATCTGCATTGTCCCTAATGTTATCACAAATATTTTACAAATTAGATTTGGTGGAATGTCTTACCAATCTGAATTGATCATTATCAAATTCTATCTTTTCTTCATTTGACTTTGGGGGTGCAACATATTTTCTTCTTTTCTTTTGTTTTGCAGGCCCTCCTTGCTCTATGGATTTTTGCTTCCCCTGTTCCTTTGCCACTTGTGTTGTTGCCCTAGTGTCTACCCTTGTAGTTGGCTTGGCTGGGCTCAGATTTGTTGTTTTCTTCTTCCCCTTGGGTTGTGCAGCTGGTTGTTTCTATGCCTTTCTCTTCTTAGGCTCTAGCTTTGGTGCTTCTTGCTTGGCACCTTCTTCTCCCTCTGCATCCTCACCCATGCCTTGGGTCAAAGAAATTGTCTCATGTCCTTGTTCTTCTTCATCATCTTCAGCTTCTTCTTCATCATCATCTTCTTCTACAGTGCCCTCACCAAATTTGGCTTTAAGTTTCTTTACAAGCTTATCCTTTTTCTTCAATGTGGAGGCAGTCTTCAACTCCATATCCACCTTTGACCTTACCACATCATAAGTACCAAAATGTGGTATACTTTTGTCTACTTCCTCAGCTAATAATGCAGTTATGGCTATAGATGCCTAATTTATGTTTATTTCATAGCTAAGAGGTCTTAACCATCTAACTCTTGGTATGGCTTCTTGTATGCAAGTATAATCAATATCTACAAGAAAACATACATCATTTACATGCTTTTCTACCAATGAAACTGGTATTCTTAGCCTCTACTTCATGGTCTTCTTGAAGTCTTCAAAATAGCTAGTCATAAGGGTCTCAAAATTAGCTCCCATTTGTTCTATATATTCATTTACTTGAGCTATTATAGACCTATTTTCTTTCTAGACAACTTTACCAAAAGATGGAAATTCATTCTATACATAAGAAAATATGCAAATCAAAATTGCACCAAGCTTGCACTATGCTCCTTTGGTTCTCCTTGTTGCTATTAAGTTCTCATTGATTTGTTGCAATTGCAGTTCTGCAAGATCATAAGTATGATCCTTTTTCACTAGTTTGTAACCCACATCCACTGCAATGCAAGGTACACTGTTAAGTCTGCTAGATTGATAAAATTTGTGTGAAATGACCCTAACAACAAAGTCAACAAGAGGGTCTTGGATAGTCTCTATTGTCATTCCTCTCTTATTCCATTTGGCACCAGTGTTCTTTTCAATTGCTTCCTTGGAATCACTTCTAAGGGTCTTTGGCCGATCTAGGGTTGGATACCCTGTCACTTTGTGTACAATCCTTTTTGTTATTTTTATTGGACCATCCTCCAACCATAAACTTCCATTATGAATCCTGCTAAGCACTATCCTGATCCATTTAGTTTTGAAAACTGTGGGGAATTCTAGGGCACGCGTCAAACCCTTATTCTCAATGATTTGGTATTCATCTCTCAATACTCCATTTTCACACAATTTGTCATAGGCTTCCCTCATCTCCGTGTCTCCTATGGCTCCAATTTTGTAGTTGTAACATCTTCTAACATCTTGGACCATAACTACCTTAGGGGGTATTATGGATAGGGCTCCAAATGGGTAATTTTTGTATGCTACTTTTGGGATTGGCCAAAAATATGGCTATTTCACTTTATTTGACACTAGTTGAACCTCAAATGGCTCTTTCTCCTATGGTTTCCTAGAACTGGAGGCCATTTGTGCTAGCTAGGGTTTTAACATGAAGAAATTTAAAACTGCGTAGCTCGACACAAATGTAAATACCTTGAATTTGATGAAACTGTGTTGAATCACTGTTGAAATTGGCTCAAATGTTGGATTCTCTGCTTTGAAGTCATTCTGCACTCTTCTTCATCTATGCTCTTTGTTTGCAATGAAGAAAATGATTCAAAATGCGATAATATACCCTATTTTCATAATATTTAATGCTTAATACATTTACAGCTGTCCACTCGACTTCTTAAGAATTTATGCATTACTCAGCTTCCATTGTCTTTCCACTACTTAGCATCCACAAAAGTATCCCTCATTTGGTTTCAACTGAAATTTCTCTTTACTCGGCTTCCACTACCAACTTGGCTACAACTAATCATTCGACTTCTACTAATTTTGGCAATCAACTCAGCTTGTACTAGAATTTTACTCGGCATCTAAGGGCAACTTGACAACACTTATGAAATATTAAAATTTTAACTTTGCATCTTTATTCATGCTGGTCTTTTCCATCTTAGTACTTACTTGTTTAGGAACTGATGTATGATAAGTCTTTGTATATCAGTCCCACATGCCTTTTCTTTGCTTAGTTTGATGAAGTGTGACCACTTGACCTTTTAGGTGAAGTGATCCCTTCATTTTATGCACTACTTTCATCTTTCTTTTTCCATGTTTTATTCATTTCTCCTCTGATGTTTTCAACATCCACCTTCTCTTTTCCTTTGTTGATCTCTGAGTTGGGTGCCTTTAACCTTGTTGGGCAATTCCTGTTGATATGACCAATCTTCAAAAAAGTAAAACATGTAGTTTGACTTAACCATCTACTATAGTTTCCATTGAAATGTTTTCTTATACAATTTTTAGTAATGGCAGCTATACCTGGTGTTGTAGCCCCAATTGTAGTGATGTCTATGGTTATTTCCCCTTACTGGCTGATTAAGTGTCCACATAGGCTTTAATCTACACTCAAAAGCTCTATGTCCATACTTCTTGCAATTGTAGTAGTGGTCTTCAAATCTTGGTGTTCTGATAGTCCTAGTCTTGCAGTCATGTGCTTGATGTCCTTGTTTGTTGCACTTGTGACAGTGACCCACATTCTTAGGTTTGTCATGTTGATGGGCATTCTTGCTCCTGCATACATTAGAGGTATGTCCTTTTTTACCACAAAAATGATAAGTAGGTTTAGTGTTCTTACCTTTGTTACTCATTTCTTCTATAGTTTTGGATGACTCTCCTTGTTCAGTGTTGGTGTATCCTAGTCCTGAAGTATCATTGCTAGCCCTTAGTAATTTTAGTAGCTGCTCAAAGTACTTGATGGCCTCATTTGGTTTGTTGAAGCTCTTTGCAATTTTCTTCTCTCTTTTCAAGTCATTTTGCAATTGTTCATTTTGCATTTTCAGTGTGGAGATCTCAATATCTTTGACATTCAGTTCGTGGTGTGCATTCATCATATGACTTAGGGTGTCTAGCTGCATGTTTGAAATTCTTGCAAGTTCAATTGGCTTTTCTTCCAATCTGTTGGCAAGGTTTCTTTTGTCTTCTTCTAGCATAGCCTTATCTTAAATGGCTTCTTTCTTTTGTTCAATCACTTCACAAAGCATCATGGCTTGTGATTCTTGTTCAATATTGAGTGTTCTGATTTCTTCTACTTGGGCTCTATTCTTCTCCATTAGGTCTGCTATTGTTGCATCAAACTCTTTGGAATCTCCATTTGCAAACAATTTTGAGGTGTTAATCTCTTTGTATTGTGTATCATTCTCAGCTATTGCAATCTCTCTTCTTCTCTTTAAGGATTTTCTCAGTTCTTCTCTTGCTTCTTCCAAGGTGTGTAGAGCAAGTTTTACATCAATTGCCTAATTCTTTATGATCTTCCCAAGTTTTTAGACTTCCATTTCCAGATCTTTTCTCCAAGCTGTAAGGCTCCTCCTTGTGAGATCTTGGCTTTAATACCAAATTTTGGAATTTACAAGTGGGAAGATTTACTTCTGAGAGGGGGAGTGAATCAAAAGTAACTAACTTTAACCTATTCAAAACCTTTTAACTAAAAACATTCACATGCATCTAATTCATCTAATAAACATGAAAGTAAAGACATGCATGAAAATAGATAACACAAGATTTTGGTAACCTAGAAACCCTCTAAAATTAGAAGGTAAAAACTAGGGTGGGGATGACACCCACAAAGTATCACTACAATAGTATGTAATTGTTTAAGGTTACAAAGTTTGACCACTTCTAATGGTCCGCCCTGTGAAGGGCCTGCCCTATTAAAGACTTTAGACCCTGTTAAAAGTGACCTAGTAAAAGGATTTACAAACACTCGCTTGGAATGTCACCATAGTAAAGGATTTAGCACCTTGTTGAAAGGCTTACAACATGGCTATTAAACCAACCTATCATCATAGGATTTTTATTCCTAATACAATGGCTAGAGAGTATTAGAAAGTCTTGACCTAATGACTTGAAATCTTCAATTGCTGATTCCAAATCCTTGTTCTGCTCTATCTACTCTGATCCTTACTTGATCTGATATATCTCTCCTCAAAATTTTGATACTCTGTTCTTGATAAACTAAATTCTGCAATGTTGTTCTACTCTTTCTAAGTCTTTACATCCCTCTACACTTCGCTAGCATTCTCCCATAAACTCTTATTCATGCAAATAATGGGGTTTCATCCTCCTTTTAAGGGCTTTGAATACTTAGGGTTAGGTATGAATCTACGATCAATATTCATTCTTCTTTTCCTGCTTAATTGTTTCATTTTTCCTATTGGTTGCATGCTTTCTCCAGTTTTTTGATTGGTTGCATGTTGATTACATAGGGAATGCAAAAGATTCGATCTTATCTTCAAGATCCTTCGAGATTCATCCTAAGTTAGCTCAAAAATAGTTTACATTTGAGTTTGTGAAGGCACAAACTCATATGATGATTCTATGTTACTTGACACTTACTAATTGCTGATGCTTGACATATATAGGAATTCTGTCTCACTCAGCTCCTATAGTAATTCTGTTTCTCTTGGCATCTATACTTTGCTTGACACCTATAGTGACTCAGCATCACTTGTCACTCAACACGTGTTACTTACTCAACACCTAAAGTTCACTCAACACCTATTATAGCTCGATATCTGTATTATACTCGACATCAACTTGAGAATCGATTAAGTGTGTTGACACTCAATTGTCAAAACCAATCTGAGACCAACATGTACATGTATATAAATATATCTAAACTAAACAAGCAATAATAGGGAGTGGTACATCATGTAGATCTCGACTAGCAGGTGACTACAACCCCCTCCCTTAACCACATCAAACATGACAAACAAAAAGATAAAACAGACACACACACCATACACATGCAACTATGGGGTAAGTACCATAATAATTATAAGTCAAACATCAAATTCTCAGATACAATAATGCATCGTTACAAATATAAAGTAATCATCATTAAAGCATCATTTAACATTGCTATGAAACAAATCACATTTATTAACTACGAATCATTAAAGAATCATTAATTCACTAGTAACCATAATAATTAAACAACACATGAAATATAGTCAACTAAGTAATCATCATTGATATATCTCTAGTCCAAGTCATGAAATAATATCCTTGAAACTCACACATCCATGAAATAGGCATAAAAAAGTTTGGTAAATATAATGGAAACACAAACTATAGGTGGGCACTGTAGTGACCATTCACTTGCTTGGCTCCTATAGAGCTTGTTACATATTTGCTTATGCACATGACTCAACCTATGTAGAGTAGCTTAGTTGCAATGATAACTATCTAACTTTGCCTTGTAAATGACTAAGTGTTTAACACTATTAGACAACAATAGTTACAGATACCAACACTCAACATCATATATGAGGTTTGGTTTTCATATTGTAATGAATTTGGTGCTAGGAGTGCTTTTGTAGAATAAATAAACAACAACAAAATGTTATTTTATTATAAAAGAAGAGGGGTCATACTCCCAATCCAATTTGAAATTCATCACAGTCAATTGTGGTTTTGTAAAAGAAGTTAATATACTCTATACATATATGAAGAGAAGGAATTCAGAGCATTATAAATGTGTAATGACATGATTTAATAAAAGAAAATAGATAATTCTAAACTCTAACTTCAGTAGTTTTAAATTGGAAAGCATCTTCATAAGCCCTCAAGAAAATTTATTCAATTTTACTAAAAAAATCAAGCATACGTTAGAAGGTAACACATTTTTTGTAGCATTAGTCTTTCCATGAGAAGTCTTTAGATAGTAAATAAAAATTCTACTATATTAGTTGCAATACAATCACAATGTTAATAAAGTTTACATAAATATCTTGTAATGTGTTGTGAACATTTCTTAAAAGTGATACAAATGGATCATTGAGATCTCGTGCAGGGTTAAACAATACCAACCAAAGCTCTAACAAAAGCATAACCATGTTATAATTACATTCTAAATCTACAAAATATATTCACAACTTAAATTACCCATTCTTTTGTGTCTTGGAGTTTCTATTACAATAAATTTTATTTTATTTTTAGCATGTTTGCGATATAAGAAATTATGAGCCAATTGTTTATCCTAAAATAAAGAATTATATGATTTAAAAACTTGAGAAATTGAAAAACTTCCGAACAATATAAAAATATTTGATCATTCTTAATTTATGAAAAAATTGACAATATTTAACATAAAACAATTCTTTATTTTTTCAAAATTAACAATTAATTATCATCTTTATACACTATTTTTATTTATAAAAAATATTTCATAAATATTAATCATTATCATCCACAACTTGACAGGGAAAAATGATAAAAGACATTTTAAATATTAAATACATACAATAAAATTGTACATATAATAACTACCATTTTTTAATTCTTTGTCCTCATTATTTACTTTTTATTATTACTTTTCATTCTTCTAAAAACTAATGTTTTAAGGAGGAAAATAAATCTTTGATTTTTTAATTTATGAATAGTCCTTTTATAAGTTACAATTAGTATTATATTATTATTAATTTGACTAATGATAAAGTATGACATCATATACTTTCAATAATATTAATTGCACAATTAATGCAAAAAGAGTTATAAATTTTCCTTGGTTTTTGATTTCAAAAATTCATTTTCTCCTTTACTATTTTTAGTGAGAGCTAATAAGATTTCAATTAAATAGTATTCTTCTATTTCAAAAAATAACACAAAATGTTCAAACTTTATAAAGAATTTAAAATTTAAAAAATTTCTTGAAATGATAAAGTGTGGTGTGACATCTTCTTTTGTGATATTTTCAATGGAAAAAATAATAATTTAATTTTTCTTTGGTTTTTTTATTTCAAAAATTCATTTTCTCCCTTAAAACAAATAAAAGTTTAAAGTTTATAAAGAATTTAAAACTTCAAAAAATTCTTGAGTAAACATATTTTATAATTTTTTATTAGTTATGCCAAAGGCAAGAAACTATAATATTAATTGTAATCTCATTTTTAATTAAGTTGTCCAATTATGACCATTTATTTTTCAAAAACTTTCCATTCTATATAGTTTTCATGTATTTTCAAAATTTATTAATTTTATTATAAAATATTTACATCTCATCTTATTGGTTGCAACCTACTATAGTCATGAGAGGAGCTTTTATATTTTTGTTTCCAAACTTGCTTTTATATTTTTGTTTGCAAACCTTATAGGTGATAAGACAATTCATGCAATAAAATAGATAAATGGGACAATATATTTGACAAGTGGGACAATATATTTCACAAGATGTGAATATCTTTTGTATATTCTCACACATTTTATCTTGAGAAATTAAATGTTTATTTACATGTTACAGGAAATGAAATGTTTTATTTGGTGGGTGTTTGTTATTATTATTTATTTTGCAATAAAGGAAGTGCAATATTTTTATCATATTAAAATAAAATATTTTAACTAATTAAAATATTTTTATCATAGATTAAAGTTTTATTTATAAGAGAATTGCAAATGTAATAATCAATGTTAATCACGTCTCCACAATCAACAATGACAAAAGGTAAACCACATAATTTAATAGAGCAACCAATTGAAAGAAAAATTAATTCAGTAGTATTTAATATATCACACACAGATATCTAATTCAATTCTTCCCTACTATTGCAACAAAAGAATAATAATTATGCTCCACCTTTCTTCACTCCAACTGAATAATGATATGTACATTGTAATAATAGAATGCAAAATAATTAGAATACTTATGCTTTTTACTATACTAGTCCAAATATGTAAAATGCTTCAACTCCAAGAATGTAAATTAAAGATAAAATCAAATATTAGTATGCTATAATTAGTTATGGTTATTTTGTGAAAGAAAAACAATGTCAATGTTATCAGACCACAACATTAGCTACTTTAGCATTTCTGATCTCATCTTCATAATTTTTCCAAATGTATGATAGTTATACATAACAATACATTTAAAAATATGCAATGTATCTAATCAATGTATTACATAAAATGCATTGTAAAATAAAACCACAAATTTCATCATAAAACCATTTCAATATGTACTTTTACTAAAATAATATTTACCACCATGTTTTTACTAAAATTAGATCTTCCACCTTACCTCATGTCCCATCGACAACTAGATGCTTTGCATCCTTGTTACACCTTAAGCATTCCCGACGAACTAATAAGTTCTTTACTCCCCCTATGCTACCATGCCTCTAAAAAAATGAGGAAGGAGCCTCAATTCACAACTCACATCCCACCAAAGCCCGAATTGGCACTTAGAAAGAACGGTATGATAGGTTCACTGTGTCAAGATTTAGAGCATTCACCTTGTATGACGTAAAGTAGCAGACGTTGCGAAATAATGGCCAGGAGAAACGATATAGAATGTGTGACAAGCATTCCTCAATATTGTGTTGAATATATACACCAAAATTCTGTAGCAGAGTGGGCTGGGAAGCTCCATGGCGCTCACATTTTGCACTCATCCTAATTTCATATTGAAACAACGTATAAACCACATAAGAAACATGCGACCAGTTGGCAAAAACCATGTCGCGAAAGTTAGTGGTGGAAATGAGTTGAGCACAATGGAGAAAGAGACGGTGACGGTGAAATTGGGAGCATCGGAATTAGAGGTCACCAAGCTTGGCATTGGTGCCTGGTCATGGGGCGACACCACTTTTTGGAACGATTTTAGCTGGGATGGTATGGTATATGGAATCCTCTGCAACTAAATATCTCTTTCACAATTACCCACTCAATCTTTTAGGGGATTCCTAATGGTTAATATAGTACCTGTTGAATTGGGTAATCCTGTTTATCATGAAATGTCCACTTGCTAAGTGATTGAATTTACTTTTCGTTTGCAAAATCTTTAGCCGAAGTTTTATTTATGATGTACTCAGTTGTGGAGATACACAGCTCTTGCTACTTTGAATATGTTTTTAGTTTTGGTGGAGTTTGAATTCAAGATATCCAGACTTGTATCTGGTGTAGACAGATTACTGAAATGACACTTTTGCGTGTGAATCAATGAATGCAGACCGTAAGATGAAAGCAGCAAAGGCGGCATTCAATGCCAGCGTGGATGCTGGCATTACATTTTTTGATACTGCAGAGGTGTACGGTTCCAAGGTTGGGGATATCTACAAGCACCTTTTTTATTTTATTTCCATGAAGGTGATGTTTTGGAAGAGATGGATTGATGTATTTGTCAATGCTGCAGCTGGCATTTGGGGCGGAGAATTCAGAAACTCTGTTAGGAGGGTAACTACTTCAATCCCGTTCACCCATTTAGTTCTTGTAAGATCGATTTCTTCACAAAGAATAAAATTTTCACAAAAAATAAAAATTTACCTCGTATCTCGTACAGCACTAACCTCTGGTACTAGTACACTATGTCCCCATGTTGCTGCTTAAATCAATTTTGTGCTTAAATTTAATTAGTATAGTGTTCCTATGCAAAATAAAAATTGTAGGAAAAGGAAAATTTAAAATCTTTTCCTAGTTTTGTAGAGCGGCTATTTTTTAGCAAATAAAAATAAGTTGTGGGAAAAGAAAGGGGGGCTAGACATAAGCAGTGGCTGCTTATTGAAAAAAGTGATGCGTCTTCACTACATTTTTTTCATACCCTTTTTATTTGCCTATATTTTTGTTTTCAGAATTATTTGCAAGAGAAATGGGAAAAAATTGATTTAAAAATAATATTTAGAACACTGCTTAAAATTAAGCAGCAAATATTATGATCCATGGGGCCACTAGCTCCACAAATTGTGCCACAAAACAATGAGCAACTGCTGCTAGCAAAAATAAGCCAAGCTGCCGCATAGGGACTTGCTCGTAGAGTCAATTAGGGTGATGTATCGTTGAAGTTAATTTGTATCTGTTTTTCACACAAAAGGATGAAATAATGTAACTTTTAGCTTGATTTATTCCAACCAGTATAACTTTCTAAGGACTTTTGAATTTTCTCTTTTTAGAATTTGAAACATTGTCAAACAATTTTGATTGAAGTGGCAATAAAGGTTTTCAAAGAAGACACAACGTATACAGCTGGCCTAGAACAGAATGGACATGGCTATCCTCTCTACAAATTGTTCAGTTGACTGATTTTCAAAAAATTGAAAACATCATGGATTTTTCTGAAAATTTCAGCATTTGATCTTCATGATCTGCATAGTTTGTAGTCAAAAGCAACAAAAAATTTGGAATAAAATCACTCTATTTTCATGAATCTAGAAAAAAAAAGTTTGACTTTGTTTTGTCTTTAGTGCATTTTGTTTGGAGAATAGCCTATCTCAAACAGAACAACCTCAAAACAGCAAACCGCAGAGCATAAAATGAAAGAAAGACCAAGAAAATATTACAAACATTTTCTTGAGGGTATCAACAGCTTCCAGCTCAGCCTGGAAGAAGCTTTGTTGAAGTTCTTGATGCTCCTTAGATTTTTTTTCTCACTCTTATTGTTTTACTTTACTTTTTGGCAGACATCACAGGACCACAATTAAGATGCCAAAAGCCTTAAAATATGAACCAAAATTTAGTTTTACACCATGAGAGTACCAACACGCATAGTTATATATTGCCTCTTATGTCTAGAGGCAAATTCAGGAACCGTAAAAGATAAGCCTCAAAGTACTTCCCACTTGCCGAATATTGAAGTAGTGAACTTATGTTGAGGCATCTTGAAAACTTATGTCGAGGCATCTTGAAGAGGTCTTTTGGCTCTTCTTGAGGGTTAGGATTTGCCCATAAGTCCTGATTGCATGTGTACCAAGCCTTTAGGATATACAGGGAGTTGATCTTTTGCGCAAATTCTCTTGAGCTGGCCTTCAGTGTGCAATTTGAATGCTTTGTTTGCTAGCATTTTTGTGGCATGATCACGGAAGTTGTTTGCCTTTTTGGATAATGAGTTTGATACCAATTGCCAAGTTTGCTTCTATTTATAGCATGCGCGTCTCATTCTATCTAGCTAACTAAGCTCCAACCAAGAGCTAAATGGTTTATCCATATTTTCTGAAGCTACTTCATAGTGTTTGAATATTTTTAGATGAAATTACCTTTGCAATTTTGGAGTATTCCGTCTATCCTTGCTCTCCTTAAGTTCCACTCAGAAGCACCATCAATATAGAGCTTATATTAATCTGGGTGAGGGAGGCTTTGGAATATAAATCAGTCTTAGATATATCAGGAGCCACTTTAGAGTAGAAGGCATTGCTCCAATTATATGTCAAACTGTTGCTCAACATGCTTGTGGAGTCAACATTATCTGTAGATTTTTTTTGGTATATCAACAATCATTTTAATAGGGCTTTGATTTGCTGGATTACTAACTCCCCTATGTGAATATGTGTTCTTAAATGTCCTTGCATTGTGTTCAGTCCACAAACACCAGGAGAAAAAACCTAGGGCCATTATATGCACCCTGAGGTTTTTTCATTTTTCTTTGTATTGCTTTTTCAGCGTGGATATATGGGTTTTTGAAAACTCGGGGTTTGGAGTCGTGTCCAAGTAGCATGCCAATATGGCTATATTGAAGATACATAAGTATAATAGGAAAAAAAAATGACATATGAATTTAATATTCTGCATACAGTTTGTGCATTATCGAAGCAGATTCATTCTTGTTTCTAAAGACTATTGATTGCGAGAAGCATAAAATGCATAAGCAACTAGAAAAAGATGCTTGGTGATGCAGGCCGACATCAATTTCCATTTCTGTTTCTTAGTTTGCTTCCTTCAGCTTAACAGTACCGAAGGGTGTAAGCTGAAGCCATTATGCATTCTCTGAATTAGTATACAGTCATATCATCTTCTCATCTTTGTATGATAGTAAAATTTGTTAGTTTCTAAGAATCTCAATTAAGGAAGAGATCTGCGAAAGATACTATTGCCTCATGCTCTGAATTGTATGTATCTATCTTAGTGGGAGCTTAAGTTATTTAGTCTTATAGTAATCAATAACATGGGAAAAATCTTGTAATTGTTGGGCATTTTGAAGTTCAATTTATTTAGAGTTACATTGTGCGGGGGATACCCATGCTGATGATTCTTCTAAAATCTTACTCTTACTGCTTGCTCTAATTGGTAATTATCTGCCATATTGGGAGCTTACATTAATCAAGTCTTTCAGCACTCTAAAAAATGGGCAAATTCTTGTGATTGATGGGAACTTTGAAGCTCTTTAGCTAAAATTTAGATAGTGGAAAATGCTTATCCAAACAATCCCTCGAAAATCTTATTCTTAAGCCAATTACCAGCTTTCCAAGTGAGTTGTTTCTGGAGAAATTTTGTTCTCATTTCAAATGTGTTGTAATTCTTGACATTGGTTGTTGTCATAAAACCTATGTTCCCCCGAGTTTCCGATACGGAGTCGATGGGGGATGGCGGGACGGGTTTTTGCGATGGCAAATTTTTTTGACAATTTTGAGGACTGAGGGGGGACAACAAACGGGGACGGATATATATATATATATATATATATATATATATATATATATATATATATATATGGAAATTTTAAAATATACATTGAAATTTGCAAATATACATGTCATTCATATGAAACTAAGCATAAAGCTTGTCATTTAAACATTATAGAACCATAACATACAACATTTGAATGCTATATAGGAAATAATATCTGATTTTAGTACCCAATTGTCAAAATGCATATCAATATCAGTGAACACTGAACAATGAACATTAACAATTGTCAATATCATAATGTCATAATGATAGGCATGATAAATCTAAAAATCAAAATCAAAATATGCCCAAAGCTATAGGCCCAAACTGTAGAGGGCTGCCATAAAATAATAAGTATCAATGTATCATAATCATGTTCATGTTCAACATAAAAAACAAAACATAGAAAAATGAAGTAGATTGCTGCTCCTATTCTGCCTCTACTGCCATGGCATCAAAATCAGAGTTCCCCTCACCATCATCCTCCACAGGAAGTGTAGTCTCATCTAATGGAACCCCAACCAATCCTAGTGCTGTGTCATCCTCATCTATTTGGGCCACATCCTCAGGCTCAACATCCCATCACAAAGTTGGTGTCTGCCTATGCTCTGGAGTCTGACGATGGGCAAGTCGAAGAGCATGATGCACTGTCACTAGCTTCTCCGCTCTTTTAGAGGTAAGTCTGTTCCTCTTGATAGAGTGGATATATGGATATGTGGACCAATTCCTCTCTGTAGCTGAGGAACTAGCTACTTGTGCAAAGAGGCGACTGGCAAGTATTTTTAACTCAGGTGTATCTCTCCCATGCCAGTTCCACCATCCAATAAGATCTCTTTGTGCCAAAACAACTTTATCCAACCTTGCTTGTGGCTTACCCAAGTTTGGGCCACGAAGGTTGGTGAAGTCAAGGAACTGTGCACGAAGAGTAGAGGCATATTGAGCTGAATACATCTTATCAATTGCTCTTGTGAAACCATCCAAAACCTTAGGATTATCACATGAGAGGCCCCTTCCACCCAACTATGCATACCATTTGGGATTTAGAGCAAAGGCTGCCATATGAAGCAGGGTATTTATTATGTTCCACCCCTGCGTCATAATAGGCTTAATATGCTCTTCATAAAACTCCAATGTAGGATCCTTTGCTGCAACAATTCTCTTCATCTTCCTCAACATGCTAACAATAGTCTCATAGATCTCTCCCAAACTAGAAGCATCAGTATCAACATATCTAATGACATCTATAATGGGTGCTATGACAGAGCAAATATATTTACAAGATACAAACAAAAATAAAATCAGAATTAGAATTTTAAGAATTTTAAAACTATTAGTAGGAAAATCTGCAAGCAAAAGACTAATAGCAAATTTAAAAATCAGCAACTTACTTCATTGTGGACTACCAACTCTCATCAAGGATCCTTTGCCTCACCGCTTTTCCTTCAGAGGACTTAGAATTAGACCATCGTCCCCACTCTGGATTCACCAGCATTGATTGAAAGGCCTCATACACCTCAATCATCCTCTCCATCAAGATGAAATATGTGCAATACCTATAGCAACAATTATAAATTAAAATATTAATAAATAAAAAATTTAAACTTAAACATTAATGATTAAAATTTAAAACTAAAAGCATCACATGTAAGTAAACTTATAAATAATTTTTTTAAATAACTTAAAGTTAAAACAAATTAAAAGTAAACTATAATTAAAATTGACATAGCTTGTCTCGGTTGGTTTGAGGAATTCCTTAGAGAAGAACCTGAATAGACCAAGTGAAGTGTGGTGGTTGCAAATAAACATTTACACTTCTCTAGCTTCTAGCACTGCCTGTTTCACCCATTCAATCTTCCCTATGTCTTTCAATGCATTGTTCAAGGAATGAACACCCAAGGGGTCCAAAAGATATTCCTAGAAGCACCCTCTATCATCAAACCGGCTAATTTGCACACAAGTGCAGAATTTGTGATAACCTATACAACACTAGATGACCCAATCTCCTTTATGGAATCTCTCAAAATGGTGAACTGGAATTTTGCATCCTTCTTCTTTCCTGAGCTTTCAAAAAATAAGAGCCAGCAGGGGATGTGACAATGATATTGATGAGTGACCAATGTCTAACATCAGTCCACCCATCCATCACAATAGAGCAGCCCGTCCTAACCCAAGTGTGTTTCATATCTTCAAATAACAAAGCAACCTTTGAGTACTCTTCATCTCGGATGGTGGTTCGTAGCTTATGCTCACCAGGGGGTAGAATTCATGCTTAAAATATCTTTCACCATTTGTTTATAGTAAGTGGAACGGGTTGCATTATATGGGATACCATTAGCAACAAAGAATCTACTAGAGGATGCCTCACACTTTTCCTTTGCTTGTGTATTAAACATACTTTCCACGGAGCCCTTCTCACCATTACTCATCTTTCTTTTCCCTCTAGACTCAGCAGGGCTGCCACTAGTACCAATGGCGGATGACATATGCCTAGATGATTGTGAGGGAATAGATGGTGATGTCACTGTCAAATTTTGCCCCTCCATTTGAGCCTTTAAGTGTAGCCTTTGGCATTCTAATTTTTGTTCATCAGTCAAGTTAGGACAAGCTTTGACTCCTTGGCATGAAAGACCTAAAAAGTGTGATATCACTCTTGTATAGCTGCCTCTAAAATCATCAAGACAAACATGGCAATCCCACACCCTAGTCCCTCCTGAATTCTTTTTATCTTTTGGCCGAGGTGTGACATATTGGAGAAGAGGTTTTTTCTTATTGAATGGACTCTTTGCGAAATTCTTCATAATGGTGGAAGGGCATGTAATGTCCCCGTTTTGGTGGTAATTTGATTTAATTAATTTAATTAATTAAGTTGTCCAAAATAATGAATATTTTATGAGGATAATTAATTAATTATTTTAATTAAATAAATAAGTGGTATTAAGTTAATTATTTATAAAGTTATCAAATAAATAAATATTAAAAAGGTAACTTTATATTTAATTAATTTAATAAAGTGACTTGAAAAAATATCTTATAAAGTCACTTAATACATAAAATAAAAAGTGTTCTAGAAGTTCTTAGTAACTTCTTAGAAAATGATGCTTTTAGAAGTCCTTAGTAACTTCTTAGAAAAGTAAATAAATAGAGGGCTTGGCCTCTCATTTGGAGAGATGGGATTTGGTAACTCAACTACATCTTCTATGAGCATTTGTGGAGCCTGATAGTCTGCAAATATTCAGCATAATCCTTGAGAACGATACCTCTCAAGAGATTGCATAACTGAGGAAGTGAAAGACCTTCTGAAGGGTTGCACTTTGGAAGTCGTATTCAGCCATTTTAAGTTGAGCTTAATTTGTATACTCAGACTACCTGAGGGTTTGAGTTTTTAAAAGCAGTTCGAAAAAGCGGATCCGAAAAAGTAGTCCGAAAAAGCAGATCAGAAAAAGCAAAGCAAAAAGGCAGCATTGGAGAAAATTATTACAGCCATCTACGATTAGGTTCTTTTGGATATTACATGCATTGTTCTTATCATTTAGATGCATATTAGGAGGTAAGGCTATGTTGATGCGAATTTTGTATCACTTACATAACATATTAGGATTTGAATATTCAATATGGGATATCAAACATGCAACTCCTCTCTTGAAAAGTTATTACTCATGAAGCCATAAGCAATAGCTCCAATGTTCCTTACATTGTTGGATACTTGCTCAGTTTTATCGAAGTGATTTGCTGGTAATCATGTAGGCGGCCTTACGCTATTCATTCGAGGATGACTTGAACTTTGGTGGGATGAAGGTGGTGGTGGCTTGGTTTGTGAAATGTGCAGAGGCAGATGATGTTGATAGTGGTGGTGATGAAGGATGTGTCTGCTAGGGATGATGTTGATGGGAAAGCGATGGGTATGGGAGGTGAATGGATGTGCTCTAATACTTAACTTAGTCCTCTAACTTGCTTCTCTAAGCTTCGACTACCCAGCTACTTACTATTCTACTCCTACTCCTATGAATGGAAGATTAGCAAATGGACGGGGATCGAACCTAATGAGAGCTGACCAGCGGCCTCACTTCCACAAGTGCAATGATTCAAACGAATAATAAACTAGCTTACCACACAAAGCTTCCCAACCAGCCGCTAGGATGCTAGTGGTCTAGTATTGATCCCTATCAAACATTTACCAATGCTACCATACAACTATCCATCTACTTCACTCCTACTTAGCAACTTGAAATGAAACCAACTTTAACAACTTGAAAGGAAATCTAACTAAGTGGGAGTAGAAAACATGCAATAATACCCAATGTTCTTAATCAACATGCAAATCGCAACAATGAAAAAGAGAGCAATTTTGGTATTATCTTCGCAACAATTTCTCCAACCCCTTTACAAATGAGAGCAAATGGCCTTTTATAGGGGCCATAAATACAACGGACGGTGGAGATCAAAACAAGATCAACAATCCAAATTGGATCCTCAAAACCCTAATTAGGGTTGCCACCCAATCGGCCAATGAGAAGCTGCCACCTCATCAATGGACCAATGAAAAAAGCGCAAAAAGTGGCAACCAATGAGAAGGCACCAAAATGGTGGCCAATCAGAAATAGACACTTGTCCTATTTTAGAAGAAAGGGAAATTGCCACTTGGGCTTACATCAAATGACTTTCTAATATAAATCTTCCCTTTTCTTTCATCTTCTTAGCTAAGGCAATGAACTTAGCTAGCCTTTCGTTAACTTCTTCCATAGGAGGACAAGGTGTGTGCTGCGCCCTGAGTTCCGTTGACTTTGCCATGCCACTTGCAGCTTGTAGTATCCTTTCGTGATTCTCATATTCTTTCTCAAGTCCAATAAAAGCATTGAGAGAGAAAAGGGTGCCCAAATGCTTCTTCTTGATAGCAACCTTCCCCAACTCATCCAATCTCGATCCAAAATCTGTTTCATTGACATCCTCTTCTCTGATATCCTCAAAATCAAGTGCCACCTCAACGTTGCTCATCATGATTGAAATGGAAGTGTTGACGCTTGAGTTGTGATGTGCAACTGCCTTTTGTATATCCTTTTATGATACCGCCATTGGTATTGGTTATTCGCCTCATTTTTGAGAAGGGAGTTTTGGGCATCATATCCTCTGTCTTTTTTAGTGTTTTCCCGCTTCAGATTCTTATTTGCACTACCATCCTCCGTGCTCGTTGCCCTATTACGGGATGGTAGAGTGGTGGACCAGAAGGCAAGAAGAACCAAGAGGAGCAATCCTTAGACTAGAATGAAAGATGGATGTCAGCTTAAGGACCCCTTGCAACTCTAGATGATGAAAATTACCTCTACCTATAGCCAAGGGGGATTGTCCTTCTTTTAGTCTGTCTTTCATTCGTATCATGTCCACTGTAGCGATATTGGTGTCAGTTATTCTCTTCATTTTCGAGAAGAAGGAAGTTTTGGGCATCATATCCTCTTTGTCTTTCTTAGTGTTCGCCCGCTTGGGATTCTTACTTGCACTACCATCCTCCATGCTCGTCGCCTTATTACAGGATGGTAGAGTGGTGGACCAGAAGGCAAGAAGAACCAAGCGGAGCAATCCTTAAACTAGAACGAAAGATGGATGTTAGCTTAAGCACCCCTTGCAACTCTAGATGATGAAAATTCACCTTAACCAATAATCTTACAGTGACTTTTCGAAACCTAGGATATGACTTCAAGAATTTCAAATCCCTTGCAAATCAGAAATTTATCATGCAATTCACCTCCAAATAAAATTACCCAACCTAGGGCGAAAATCGCAGCCTCTTAAAAAAATCAGAATTTTATCTCCCACAAATTTTTGCCTTACAAATTTTGCCCTCCACAAATTTCACCTTCCACAAATTTCGCCAAGCAAGAAAAGTGGAGATATGCTCTTGCAAAATCACCAACACCTTGAGAAGGAGAAGTGAAAAGTGAGAAAGAAATGGGAGAGAGGCCTCCTCTTATACCCAACTTTCTTCTTGGACCCTGGGAGAAAGAAAAACAAATAATTAATGCAAAATTTTGGCCCACAATTAAATACTTAAACAAAATTAATTTTGCCATGATGAAAATTAATTTTTAAAATTGCCAATTAGTTCTAAATTGCAAAAAGAAATTAAATAATGCTTTGAGGGTGTTAAATATTTCCATTTAATAGGGGTTTAGTAATTAATACGTTATTAAATTTGGATTTTGGCTAACCAAAAACTATTTTTTCAATATTAAATTACCAATTTCATTAAAGGCAAAAAGTTTTCAAGGCAATTTTTATCTATTAAAGCCATTTTTTTGCAATTTTTATCCAAATCGATTTTGCAATGCCAATAATTTTTTTTTTTGACAAAAATAAAATAAAATTTCTTCTAGAGCCAAAAATCGATTTTGCAATTTTATTTCACCATCACAAAAATAAATTTTCTTCACCAAATTTTTTTTTTTTTTTTCCAAAAGACCAAATTTAACAAAAATTTCATTTTTTGAAAATTATCCAAATTTATACAATTATATCCAAATTTTCAAAAGAAAATGTCTAAGTGCAAAATTTATAATTTTATCATGGCAAGTTGGAATTAACTTTGAAATTTGTTCGGCCTAAGGATAGAATTGGTGGCTCTAGAAATCAAGTTGAAACTGGGTGAAAATAAATCTAACTTTTCTCCCATTGACCCGAAAGTGTCCAAGGCTCAAAATTCTCAAAATTGTTGTACAATCCAAAAATTTGCCGAGGCGATAAAAAAAGAAGGGGGGTCCCCAAAATTTTGGGGCGATGGTGTGAAAACCTCACAACAGGCTGTAGGTGAAATGTTGTAACAGATTTAAGCATTATTCATGCGGATGTAAGCCAAGAGTCTTGGCTATTTCATACTAGCATTGTAATTGACATTTTATGTGCAATAAAGGGGACATAAGTTGCTAGTCTGATATAGTGTAATTGAATATGTATTTATCATTCATGATCAACTTATTCGTTTGCTTGCCAATTGTTTGACAAAATGCCAAGTGGCTGTAGGTTCTCTTTTTTGGCATAAATAATGTTATAATTTTGTATCTTAAGTGTTTGTCAAAATTACTAGTTGCTGTAGCTGCATATTGCAAGTAGTTTTAGTTACATATATGCATTGAATATTGTCAAAATAAGTTGCACATTCATGTTAGGTCATTGTTTAGTCAATTCAGAGTCTTCTTGCAAGCATTCTTATTGATGCTAAGTGAAGGAAAGAGCCATAAAAACAAATTGAAATTTTATATCAGTCATATGACCCTTGTATGCAAAGTGTTTTCTTGAACCTTTAGCAGCATTTTGGGATTAGATTTGAGTAGGGTCATTATAGTGGTATCAGAGCTATAAGTCCTGCCATCCTGTGGAGGTCTTACTGAGAATTTGGAATAGCTAGATAGAGAGAAAAAATGTTTGACAAAATGTATATCAGTCCAGATCAAGAAAATATAATGTTTAGGTTACTGGATACATTAGAGGAGCAAAATAGGCGAATGGATATGATGCAACATGAGCAGAATAGGCGAATGGATATGATGTTGCAGCTTATGGCTAGACAGATGGGCATCAATATTGATGATTTGTATGTTGCTCCAATGCAGGAGGTAGTTGATTCCTCAGGTGGGATCAAGACACGTATAGAGCCACTTAGCTATGATGTTGGTGTTTCAGCAGAGTCAGTCAATGTGGGTTTACACTCTAGTCTAATTGATTCACAATCTGGCATTGAGTCATATGTGCAGAGTCAGGAGTCCACATATGAAGCATTGTCAGCAGATGACGATGCAGCAATAGTGGGACTAGGAGAATGCGAAGATACTGTCATATCAGCAGCCACTTCTATGTTAGTTGAACCATCCAATGAGGAGTTTAGTAGTATGCATGCAGTGGTTGATGTGTGTTCTAATGATGGCACACATGTTGATGTTGATTATGAGATTTCATCAACTCCAGATTCGGTTAAGTTTTCTATTGCAGTTGTTAGTGTTGTTCCTATGTCCATATATTTTGATACAGCTCCACCTATTGTTGATACAATTAGCATGAGTGCATATGGTTTGCCTGTAGCTACATCCTTTTCAATGTATGATGGTGATGACCAGGATTTTAGTCCAATATATTATGTGGGTAGATACAGGGAAGAAGAGATTTCTTAGATCTTCTACAAAGTTGCCTTTTGGTGTCATCTTGACTTCTACATCACCCGCACAAGTTTTGGGTGCTATGTTATAGGACGTGGTTGGTCTTGATGAAGTTGATTTGTAGTTGGTTTAATGTCCACAAGGATGTCACATGCTACTTCATTTGGGGTCCAGGTGGAGGTTGGAGTTCATTGTGTTGTTGGATTGCTTGAGGTCAAGCAATTTCAGAAGGGGCGGACTGTAATGTCCCCATTTTGGCGGTAATTCGATTTAATTAATTAAATTAATTAAGTTGTCCAAAATAATGAATATTTTATGAGGATGACTAATTAATTATTTTAATTAAATAAATACATGGTATTAAGTTAATTATTTATAAAGTTATCAAATAAATAAATATTAAAAAGGTAACTTTATATTTAATTAATTTAATAAAGTGACTTGAAAAATATCTTATAAAGTCACTTAATACATAAAATAAAAATAATGTTCTAGAAGCTCTTAGTAAATTCTTAGAAAATGATGCTTCTAGAAGTCCTCAGTAACTTCTTAGAAAAGTAAATAAATAGAGGGCTTGGCCTCTCATTTGGAGAGACGAAATTTGGTAACTCAACTACATCTTCTATGAGCATTTGTGGAGCTTGATAGTCTGCAAATATTCAGCATAATCCTTGAGAACGATACCTCTCAAGAGATTGCATAACTGAAGAAGTGAAAAACCTTCTGAAGGGTTGCACTTTGGAAGTGGTATTCAGCCATTTCAAGTTGAGCTTAATTTGTATACTCAGACTACCTGAGGGTTTGAGTTTTTGAAAGCAGTCCGAAAAAGCGAATCCGAAAAAGCAGGTCCGAAAAAGCAGTCTGAAAAAGCAAGTCCGAAAAAAAGTCCGAAAAAGCAGATCCGAAAAGGCTGTTCGAAAAAGCAAAGCGAAAAAGTAGATCCGAAAAAAGCAAGTGAAAAAGCAGAGATCAGAAAAAGAAAAGCAGAAAGGCAGCGTTGGAGAAAATTATTACAGCCATCTACAATTAGATTCCTTTGGATATTACATGCATTGTTCTTATCATTTAGATGCATATTAGGAGGTAAAGCTGTAGGTGAAATGTTGTAACAGATTTAAGCATTATTCATGTGGATGTAAGCCAAGAGTCTTGGCCATTTCATACTAGTATTGTAGTTGACATTTTATGTGCAATAAAGGAGACATAAGTTGCTGGTCTGATATAGTGTAATTGAATATGTATTTATAATTCATGATCAGCTTATTAGTTTGCTTGCCAATTGTTTGACAAAATGTCAATTGGTTGTAGGTTCTCTTTTTTGGCATAAATAATTTTATAATTTTGCATCCCAAGTGTTTGTCAAAATTACTAGTTGCTGTAGCTACATATTGCAAGTAGTTCCAGTTATATATATGCATTGAATATTGCCAAAATAAGTTGCACATTCATGTTAGGTCATTGTTTAGTCAATTCAGAGTCTTCTTGCAAGCATTCTTATTGATGCTAAGTGAAGGAAAGAGCCATAAAAACAAATTGAAATTTTATATCAGTCATATGACCCTTGTATGCAAAATGTTTTCTTGAACTTTTAGCAGCATTTTGGGATCAGATTTGAGTAGGGTCATTACAGGGCATTTAAACAAATCAGCTTTAAGATCGAGTTTTTTTTCTAGTCTCACTACTAGCAACATCAACCCCAACTACATTTTCTTCTTCACTACTACTCGTACTCCCACTGCTGCTCATTGTGCTTTGTTTTGACTCTTGAGAGGTTTAAATATGCAATAGATATATGAGCTGAAACAATGAAAAAATAATTAAAAAGTCAGATTTTGCAAGTTGCAAATCTATTTAAAAAATGATAGATGGAAGCATAAATTTCATACTTGGTGCACAAAATAGAGGATCAAACCCTTGGTCAAGCTCTTGGAAGCAAAAATATCACCTCCTCTTCTTGCAAAATGAAAACTCCAGCCAGCTGCAACACAAAATGAAAACCAAACAAATGAGGAAACAACTAAAATGTGTTGAGTTTAAACCTTTTAGGGCATTTGGAGGGGTGGGGCCAACCTGGCTGACCAACTTGGAGGCTATAAAATATTTTTATGTTAACTTTGATCATTTTTATGCAAACAAAAGAGGGGGATGACCGACTATACCCGGTAGGGTTGGGGGATGGCTAGACGTCCCCTTTTCGTACCGGGTACGGCCGGCTGTCCCCCTTTTTCCCCTCTGGCATCCCCAAGTTTCGAAAACGTTTCCTGCATATTTTGAGTTTTTGGGGAGAGCTGGGGGACGTCCCATACCTATCCCCCTGTCCTTGGGATGTCCTTGTTCCCAAAACGTCAAGTTTTAGGCCGGGTACATGTCCTCGGGGAACATAGCATAAAACATTGTGGGTTGCAATGTTTGCATCTAGTGGCTCATTTTTGTCAAAGGTTTTCATTCTTACAGGTATAATGTTTTCTTCTATTGAGCTTTTTATGACTTTTAGATTTCCAAATACTGTGCCAAGCCACAAGAAAATACCTGAAATTATTTTTTCCTTGCCATAGAAAATTCAGTTCAGTAAGTATGACACTTGTAGCCATGTGCTTTTTCAGAGGCAAGAGATGTAGGAACTAAATGGGGACTACTTGAAAAGCTGACCTGAAGAGTCTTGTTACTCCCAAGAGAAAGAGCTATTCATTTTTTCGGTGTGATGATTTTACTTTTGTTTGTGGAATTGTGATATCGCACAAGTTTATAACTCAATACTATTTTTAGAATGGAGAGGAAAACCCAAATATTTTAATGGATAACTTCTAGCATGGAAACCAGGATTTTCAGATTGGCCCTCTCATAGGGGGAGGGGCTGGTATATTTGGGAATATAACGCGAGATTTATTTCTATTCATTTTCTTGCTTTATTCTTCTGCTAAATGTTTAGGAGATGATGTCAACAACTGAATTTTATTAGTAGATTCGAAACTGTAGTGTATCTCCAAAATAAAAATTGGAGAAACGAGTTTCTTCTATTAGAGGGAGTACCACCTACTATTAAACTTGGCCTCTTCTAGAGAATTTCTTTTCTTTTTACTCATTATGATGAATGTGTTTGGGCTCAATGGGTCCCCTTGTCTTAAATCCCTGGTGGGCATGAAGGTAGTTATTATATTGCGCTTAATAGAGATAGTAAAGTTGGGTGTTGTTATACAACTAGTAGTCCAACTAATTAATTGCTGATTGAATCTTAAAGCTTGAAGGGTGTTGGAATATCATTAACCAATTGCACTTATCGAATTTTTGTATATCCCATCTGATCATGATCCTAGGCCTTCATTTGATTTCTAGATAGAGTAGAATTTCTTGAATCATCATATTGTTCTCAATTATTTGTTTTACGGGGACCTCGATTGATTTTGTCTTAGTTGCCGATTCGAGTTTGGGGTCGGATTCGGGTTCAAGAATCCAATTTGTGGATTTGTGAGCACATATATATAAATATATATTTATATATGTGCATTATATATAAAAATATATAATATAAATATATATGGATTCTTGTATATTGATTCCAAGTTTGGCTTGTGGGTCCTTGGGGATTTGTGATGGATTCGTGCAACTATTTGGATTCGACCTTGTGGATTTGTTTCTCTATATATTGTAATTCTCACATATATCTATTACCTGCCCTTTTTATTAATACTTACGAGATTCGCGGAGCGCGAATCGGGACGAATGCACAGGGTCAAATCTAGACCCTGCGTGAATCCAACACGAATCGGTTTGCGAATCTGGACCTGGATCCAGTTCGGGGTCCGAATTTGCGAATCCAGTAACTAGGGATTTTGTTAGAGACTAACTTACTTATAGATGTTTTATATCTGATCATCCAAATTCTGAGATGGTTTTATCATAGGTAGTATTCCTGTATTGATCCATCTATTCTTTGTGTGCTACTTGAGGAATTAGAGCCAACTTCGTGGTATTCAACTACTTTAAAATTTCTTTGTTTTTGTAGAATTCTTCCACAACTGCCACTATATTGTTGTGTTGGCTCCCAATAGTGTTGATGAAAGAGGTTTAGAGATTTATCCAACACCCTTTTCACACCTATAATATTTTTATCTAAGTTGTCAGTTTAGGTTTGGGGATGGGTTTTGATTTGGGTATGGGTTCGTGGGTTTGAGGGATATGTTTTTCCATTTGAGTTCATGGGAGGGTATATATATATATATATATATATATATGCATTAAATAGACAAAAAATAAGAGAAACATACACAATTGCAAAACTAAATCATTTCATAGTATGAATATATGTTGCTTGATCATTGATAAATGCCAACTGTCAAAGATAAACATTAAATACTCACTCATTAATCTATGTTCACAATTCTAACAAAAATCATACATTGAATTGCTGAATCACAAAATGAAAATTTAAAACGTACACTAGTTCATCAAATAATAATGTTTGAAACATAATAATAATAGTGATAAGTGTTTAATAGTTTATCATTGTATCAAGACTCTTCAAGGGTCAAATGGGTCATCAAAAAAAGAGGGATCAATGGGTTCATCCCCGACTACAACTAAATCAAGATCCTCATTATTGGAACCCAAACCAGTTCCACTAGCCCTAGACGGTGTTATGTTATCAACATCATCATCCACATCTAGCAAGGTAGCTCTAGCTAGATCCTTAGTGGTCATATCTGTTACATCCCAGTTTTTGCCAGATATTAAATTGCTTATGTAGAAGTTGAGCTTTCATGTGAAGATGACATGTTAGTTATTTGTTATGATGTTCTTATATTTTTATTTAGAAATATTGGTAAGATGGTTACCCATTCATGAGAATCATGAGAAGTGAAATGGTAGTTAGCCGTTATGATGTTTTATGATCATTAATTTGTTACAGTAATTATGACTATTTAAGGAAAATGATATTATCGTGGAGAATTTCATCTTGTAGGAGCATGTCAAAGAGGGGAAGTATTATCAAGAAAGGAATTGGGCAAGGGACACATCACCTATGAGTTGACAGGTATGAATTCTACCCCCAAGGCTAAGGGGTAAATGGCTAGGCAAGCAAGAGTATACTAGGGACTACCATGAGCTGCTTGGTCAATAAATATGCACTATTAAAAAGATCTCTAAACATTTAATTAAAATATGTTACCTTGTGCGTGTGATGATCTCAGAACTTCATGTGATATTGCTATGCCTTAGCACAATCATATCATATTATCTATATATGCTTGTATATATATATATACACACACACATATATGTATGTATGCATGAATTAGACGTATGTATACATCCACTTAATATAAGATGTATATGTTAAATATGATGTTAAAATACCACACACACACATATACGTGTGTACATACATACCCAAGTATAATTAGGTGTTGTATGATGTTATTTTACTAAGGTAAATAGCATGGGTTGATATTATTCCTTGGCAATAATCTATATTTCATCTTGAGTGGCTATATTTTTATAATGTTTTCCATCGGCCTTATATTATTTTGTATGGGTGGCCACATTAATAATTATTTTATTTTCCACATTGAACTGATGGCCGTATTCCTTGTAACTCCTTGCCATCTTTGCAAATCTTATTCCGAACTGAACATGCAGCGGAGAAGACTAAGTATAATATGAAGTTCATTTTGTTATAACATTCTTGCCTCTATGGAAACCTGATACGAAGCTCATTTTGTTATAACATTCTTGCCCCTATGGAAACCTCACACCATACAAATTTTTTCCTATATTCTGCTCTTGCTTAACCATCATTCCTACAAGTAACTGACATCTTTTTCAGGCAATTAAGTTTAGTCAAATAAATATTGCAGTGCCCAATCCAAGGGCAATAGGCGATCATGCTTCTATAGCTTCGGTATTTGGACAACCGAGCTCAATTAGACTATTCTGGCCGTGCAAGTATCGACCACTATTCAGGTCATGTAATCATCATTATTGTTAACTTTTTCTCAAATTTCAAAGTTATATTGAGGCATATTTGAAGTCGATCATGAAATGTTAATTAGGCTCAATCATGATATGAACCGATTTTCTCTCTTATTGAACACTTAGTAAGAGCGATTTAGAACTATGACATTCTCTCATTTATAAAATTCTTGCTCTCCAAGATCATGAATACTGGAGCATAACTTATATAGGGATATTTGAATGTATATCTCCTGAGATAACAATAGCAGCTTGCGAATCAAAACTATACTGTTTTTAATTTCAATTACCTTTACATGTTGCCAGCATCCAAATAACTAATGCATTGATTGTATGTAATGCTTTAACATTCATTCATTTGTTTACTATGCTAGTGCCAGAATGACAGATGTATTGCTTGTGCAAATAAATGCTTAGCATTCAGTTATCTTTTATTTATGCCAAATACCAGAATGACAAATTTTTGTCTATGCTTATTAATGATTAAACATCCTAACTTCTTTGTGAAAGCCAAGGCCAGTTCGGTAGAAATATTGGTTGTGATTACCAATGTTTATACATCCATCCAGTGAATCATCCAGGAAGATCAGCATGGTCGAGATGAGGGGTGTAAATTGACAATCCTTGAACTATGGATTTATTCTTGCGTGATAAAAAGAAAGAATCATTAGTAACTCAAGCAAGTAATTATGATTTGTTAAAACCCGTGTTAGCTCATGATAGTCCTTAGTGTAGTCTTGTTGTCATTGAGTGGTGGGTGATTGGGTACATAGTGCCCTCACAAATCCTTAGCCAAGGTAGGTTAGCGGCATGCTTGTTGCTATGATCACTAGAGGTCAGGGTGCTAGCAATTGGTAGATAGGTGTATGAAAGGTATCCTAAGCCTAGCTAGCTATTTAGTCGATGCTCTAACACCAGGATGCTAAGTGGCTGGACAATGGTTCCCCAAGCCTAATTCCCAAGGTAGGGAGGGACTTTCTCGATAGAGATTGTGTGGGATACTTAAGGATCCACTGTTGAGAGGTTAAGCCCAATGGAAATGCTTCTCCTCTCCTCTGGTAGCTAAGGCTTGTACAACCCAAGGTCAAAGTCTTTATGAAATCGACTGAAATTTAGGTACTTCACTTTATATTTATGTTTCATATTTTCAGTTAATTATGATAGATGGAATGATTAGCTTCTCTTTATGTAGATTAAGGTGGTTACTTCTGTTATTCATTTACTTGTTTATTTATAAATGGAAAGGAAAATGACATCCATGCATAGTTATTATAACTGTCTTTAATGTTACATTGAAAAGAAATCTTATTGTTAGATATTTCCAATTCATTGAAATAGTATGAATTTTTAGTATGTTACAATATCCAAGTTAGCAGACTCGGGTGCTACATCTCACAACTTGTCTGCCCCTTTCTATATTTTGGGTCCTTGCGTGATAGGAGGTACAAGTTGCTATGAATGAATACCAACTCCTCTTCTTTCTTGGCACTCAACCGGTCACTCTTCATTGACTGGATAAAGGAGCATGTGCTCCAATTCCACTCAGCAGTAGAAGAGGTTGCAACCTAGAGAGACAAACAACAAAATTAATAAAAATTAGAAATACAACATAATTTTACGAGTGTTAATTCTACAAGGTAAGTGGCCATAAAAAAGGAAAAATATAATCTTGAAAACTTAATTGTGAGAGGACCTTAATGGAAAGAGGTTGGAGTACATATAGTCTTGGCCTTATAGGTTCCACCATCTAATAGCATCCATTTTGTTTTGTTCATTAATTATATTAGGGTATGCATCTTTTCCTGAGATAGAATCTCCAAACTCTCTCCTAACATTTGATGCCTTCGTAGGAATGCTAAAGAGCCTACTGAATGCCTTTTTATACCCACTAGAAACCTCAGGATCTCTATATGGTGGCACTCTACCAGGAATAGCAAGTATCTCAATGCTATAATATGTAGGAGATAATGCATATATGAGGAGGTGTAGTCATCTTGTTCCAACGATGAAGAACAATTGACTCCACCTTTTTGTACAAGGTGTCCTCAGGATCATGCTCTCTCCTCTAAATGATTGGGATGTCAGATGATGTTCATGTGAGCTATCTTGATGTAATGTTAATAATTTAAAATCTCTCAGTAAACAAGGATAGAGGATTGTATTAAACTTACCACTTATATTTTCTCTAGCATGGTGTCCATGACATCATAGATATCCCCCAAACAAGGCTTATCAATGTCAACAAACCAAAACATAGACATGATAGGCTCAGTGAATTCTAATACATAATCTACACGGGCCTACCAATCATTAGCCAAGATCATTGCTTTCACTTTTTGAGCCCTTGTTGTATTTGATTGCTTCCAAACACCCTATTGGTTGTTCATAACCATCTGGGACAATGCATCTTTCACCCTCACAAGTCGTCTAAGGATGATTGTGTGTGAAGCAAATCGAGTTGCAAAAAACTAATAACATGTTAATTGTAAGTTAATAACACATTTTAAATATGTAAACAATATTTTTTTTATTCCATTGTTTAAACATGACACAAAATGGTAAATGAAATTGAATAAATAATTTTTTAAAATTTACCTTTAATAAGTCTAGATTGGAGAAAGTTTTGAAACATTTGGATCTCCTCACTCTCCTCATTTACTTTTTTCACCCATTCAATTTGGGTGCCAGTTTCTTTCATCACCAATTTAAGGAGTGGATGGCATATGGTGTCCAAAAGATGTGATCATATTGTGTCTCTACCAAAGCATCCACAACCCTACAAACTTTTACATTCTCCATTTCTACTTGGACAATATTATCAACACCCACAAACTCTATGGATTCAATGAGAATATGGGAAATAAATTCAGCATCTTTTACCTCCCCTTCATAGTTCACCACCTTAAAAAACATAAACCCCTTGGAGGAGACAACAATCACATTTATTAATGGACAATTTTCGCAATCTTTCCATCAATTAGATATAATAATCACTTCCATTTGAATCCAAAAGTCTCTTATTAATTTTAGAAGGTTCTCTATATTTTTTCTCTCACTATGTAATAAGGTGGTTCTCATCTTTTCATTAGTAGGACCTTGGTAACCAGCAGGGGCTTGATTTGCTGCTTATAACATCTCTCTTCAATAAAGTGATCTTGTTGATGTTCTTGAAGGATGCAAATGTACTAATACTGTTTGTAATTTTTGTGTTTTCCAAATTACATTCTCAATGCATATATATATGACATTTAAGAGACATGTCTCTTCAACTCTCATTAGTTATCAATAACATTTGTTTACTATGATTAAGAATGTGATAATAACACACACACACACAAACAAATATATCTCTCCAATAAGTTTTATCCGACAGAAGCTACAAAACATCAACACTCACTCTTAGCTAGGGAGGATAAACACAAGTTAGATATTACACCATTGGTAATATTAGAAATGACAAATTTTAAGGATATTTGAAAGAAAATTGATTAACTATGAAATATAATATATTAATCTAAGAGAGTTTGAAATAAAGAGTTACCATAAACTCAAAGCTAAGAGATCTTCCCAAAGATCAAGACAAATGAAGACAAAGATTTTGAAAGGGGAAAGCAAAGAAAATCCCTTGTGTAATATTATGAATGAGGGCGAAGCCTATGGAAAGAGAGAGAGTTGGAGCAAATTAGCTCATTTACAATAATATCAAAGCAATGTGTAGAAGAATGAGAGAGGCATCTCTTTTATAGAGATGAGAAAGGAGTTGCATGTGGTTGCATGTGTAACTATCATTTCTATGAATGCTACCACTCATAATGTGTGCAAAGTGCTAAGATCCTCTTAAGGAGGATAAACTAATTTTCTTATAAAAGGAATTACAAAAATAAATTGTCCTCACACATGGATAAGAGGACAAGTAAATGACATGTCCTCACATATGGACTAGATGACAAAATACATGAGGGATACCTTGGTTTATCCCAAATTAAATAAATACAATTTAATGAAAGAATACTAATTCTAACACCCCCTATTAATCTTTACTTGGGCAGATTACATCTAAGGGTATCAACCCCAAATTCTTACAATGAAATTCAAATTTCCCTCTAGAAAGAGGCTTTGTCAAAATATCAGCAACTTGATCTTCACCCTTGCAATAGATGAGAGACGCTTTCTTTTCTTTAATTTGCTCTCTAATGAAGTGATGGTAGAAATATGGTTTGACTTTGCATGGTGGATAGGATTCTTTGCCAAGGCTTTTGCACTTTGATTGTCACAATACAAAGGTATAGGTTCTTATTGAGGTAGACCCAAATCTTCAAGTATTCTTCTAAGCCATAGAGCTTCTTTAGATGTATTAGTACAACTTTTATAATCAACTTCGGTAGAGCATAGAGAAATGGAGGTGTCTTTCTTACTTTTCCAACCAACAAAGAAACAATAATCACAAGTAGATTTCCCATCATTGGGATCTCCACCTAAATTGGAATCAATAAATCCTTGTAAAGTAAAATTAGAATTTGCATCATAAAATAAACCAAGACTAAGAGTTTCTTTGATCTTAAAATTCTTTTAGCAACTTTCAAATGTGTTTGTTGAGGTTTGGACATAAATCTTGAATCTAAACCAATACTATATGCAATATCGGGTCTAGTAAGAGTGAGATAATTCAAAATTCCTACAAGTTGTCTATAAGAAGTAGCATCAATAAAAGTAGTGTTTGTATCAACCATTAACTTAGTTTCTAAATCACATGGAATAGAAACATGGTTAGAATCATTCATTTGGAACTTATCTAAAAGATCTTGAGCATACTTGCTTTGAGAAAGAACAATACCCTTAGGTGTTTGCCATATTTGCATTCCTAAAAAGTAATGTAAAATTCCTAAATCGGTCATTTGACCTTTTTGATTAAGTTGAAACTTAATATTAGAAATTAAAGTGCTAGAACTTGAAGTAAGAATCAAATCATCAACATATAGAAGAATAGTGACAATATCATCTTGAAAATGTTTAATATATAAAGTAGGATCATTTATACTTCTATCAAAAACCCTTGAGAAACAAAGAAAGCATTAATTTTGAAATACCACTCTCTAGAAGTTTGCTTTAAACCATAAATAGATTTCTTTAGTTTACATACTAAAATTTCGCTACCTTCTTTAACAAAACTAGGTGGTTGAGCCATATAAATTTCTTCATGTATATCACCATTTAAAAAGACACTTTTAACTTCCATTTGATGATTAGGCCAATTCATTTTTGAAGCTAAAGCAAGCACAACTTTTATAGTAGGCATTTTAGCAATAGGTGCAAAAGTTTCATTGGAATCTAAACCTTCAATTTGAGAAAATCCTCTAGCAACTAGTCTAGCTGTAAACTTACTAATTTCATTATTGGCATTGAGTTTAGTTTTATATAATTGTTTGCATGAAACTAAATTCTTACCATGAGCCAAAGGAACTAAATCCCAAGTTTGATTAGAAGTTAAAGTGTCATATTCCTCTTGCATAGCCTTTTGCCAATGAGGTTGAATCTTTTCCTGTTCAAAAGTTTGAGGATCATTAGAATTCATAAAAGAAGACATCAAACCATAATTGCAATAATTAGTTCTCCTAGTTTTAAGTCCACCCATTCTAGTAAGATAATCATCACTTTTATTAAGTAAACTTTGAAACCGTTTAGGTTTTCTCTTAGTAGTAATAGAGTCATCACTAGAAGAAGAGTCATGATCTATAAATGCATCATTAGTATCAACATTATCATTATTACTATCATCAGAAGAAATAGGAGGAATAAAAGAAGATACTTGAAGAGTAGGGTTTAGAGGAGGTTATTCCTCCACTACCACAATTTTACTTCCACTAAATTCATCATCTAGAACTTTGGAACAATCATGTACTTCATTTTCTGCAATACAAACATCTGTTGCAATTTACACTTTGTTAGTAAGAGGATTATAAACTCTATAATCTTTAGTTCTTTCATCATACCCCACAAAAATAAATGGAGAAGACTTAGCATCTAATTTATGCCCTTTTTGTTTGGGTGTGTGAACATAAGCAATAGATCCAGATATCCTTAAGTGTTGCAATTTGAGCTTCTTATCTGACCAAGCTTCTTCGGGAGTTATATCTCTCAAAACCTAAGTAGGAGTTTTATTAAGAATATAAGTGGCACAAGCCTTAGCTTCAACCCAAAACTTGTAATCCATATTTTTAGCATGTAATTACATTTAGCCATTTCCACATTAGTTCTATGCTTCCTTTCCGCCACACCATTTTGTTGTGGTGTATAAGGAACAATAAGCTGATGCTTAATACCAAAAGATCTTAAGTAAGAATGGAAAGAATTGTTAACATATTCGGTACCATTATCAATTTGAAGAATCTTAATCTTAGAATGATGTAGCGAGTATCCGAGGGTACCCCTACTGGAGGTAATCCGAATCCCTACAAATAATCACACAACGAAAACACAACACAAATGCAAGATCTGGTACAAAATCACAATACTTGATTCATAAAACAACTGTTTACATGCAATATACCCGGATGTAAGTCCTTCTGGGTTAGGGCCAAATACAATAGCAATTACAACAAAACAGTTCTGCAAGATCCTTTAAGATCCAACTCAATCCTAATCCCAGCTAGTCCAGATCCATACCGTGGTAGAAAATCCCCAGGAAATCTCAACTTGTGCTCACAAGCCCACCAAGAAATCTCTTGGTTTACCAAGCCTCAGCTACTAGCCCCTCAAAGTTCGCTCCTACACTTCATCCTCTTCTCCAAGCTAGATTATCTACAATCAGCCTTAAGCCTCCACCAAACACCCTTATACCCAGCTAAGCCAAAAGTCGGCCTAAATAAACCCTTACATTAAATTTTTGTATAAACCACAAGTCGGCTGCAACACAAATTAAATACCTATACATAAATTAAATGTCAAAAGTCGGCTCATTGACAACTCAGCACCACAGGAACCAAGACCAAACCAAGTGTTAGAGAAAACCATGCCGAGTGCCAGCATTCCACCAGACATAACCAAGTTCCTTCACTAACCGAGCACAAGCGTGTGTCGAGCCCTTCAGAAGCAACCAAGCCTGATCACAAGTTGACTTGTGCAACACTACTACCGAGCTCCCAGTATCTACCGAGTAGTCCAAGCATCGCGGAACAACTTCAGTAGGCTGCCGACAGACACCGAGGGGGTGAAGGAGCACAGATGGAGGGAGTGCATTCACTCAGCAGACCAAGGAGTGCCGTGGAATTGCTAGAAAAGACTTGATATTGATTAAATTTGGTGGAAGAGACAAGGGAGGAGTTAACTTGTATATGCCAAGGGTAGAGAATCTGGATGAAAGGGAAGTAACTCGCACGACGCTCTTCGTTCCCAATATACCCGACGAATGGATACAGGTAGAGAATCAAACAACTTCGCTTTAGGAAGATCTTTTCTCACCGGGTAACGCGGTTGTTGGAAGTAAGGCAGTTGTCCGAAACAGTGCTGTTGTGCAGAACAACGCAGGTGCTTAGAACAACACAGGTACACAAGTACCACAGAATCAAAAGAAAGTAGCAATGGTAGGACCAAAGGAGAAATTGCTAAAATTTAATGGTGATGAGAAGGTAGATCTGATCAGACACTGCAAGACATGTAAAACAATATGGACAACAAATGGTGTAACAGACGAGGATGATTGGGTCCGACAGTTTCCAGCAACCCTGCGAGGTGTGGCAATTGATTGGTTTGCGGATGCCAACCCTCAAAAATTGACTACAAGGGCAGAAGTCAAAAGGGGTTCATAGCAGAGTTCCAATTGCTATAGGATGATAATGAAATTGTAGTAGAAAAATACAGCACAAAGCAGGGATAAAATGAAATAATCCATGTTTATGCAAGAAAGCTAAAAGAGTTGGTGGAGAAGATGGAGAGCCCACCAGCTGATGGATTAAAGAAACGATGGTTTGTTGAGGGGCTATGGCCGGCCCTGAAGAAGAAAATGAAGATTGTACCTCCAGCATTGTATGCAGAAGCGTATAATTGAGCGATGGATATGAAGAGTGAACAAAAAAAGTAAGAAGAAGAAGCACAAATCATCAGATTTAGATGATTCATTGTCTGAAAGTAGCAACAGCGATGAAGAATCAAGCAAGAAAGTTTGAGCATTACAGAACGATATGTTACGAATGATGAAAGAATTTAAAAATTTGGAAAAGATTCCTGACTCAATGAAGGGGGAATTGTGGTGTATGGACTGTAAAGAGGAAGGCCACACAAAGGGCTCATGCTTGAAAGAACAATTCTGTGATATCTGTTAGGTTGCAGGACATTCCTTAAAGGAGTGCCCATTTCATATGAAGTCAAAATGACACCAACAAGTAATATCAATGCAGGAAGTGTCCGCCGGAACAAACACAAACAACGATTCAACCTTAGGAGGTTATCGCAACAATAACTGGCAGGAAAGGGGTGGTAATAATAATAACAATAATAGCAATGAAGGCCAAAGTCGGATACAATACGATGCAAGTGGACGGCCAATGATACAGTGTCATGCATGCAACCTCTGGGGGCACTTCACTAGAGATTGTACCACGAAGGAGATGTCGCAATTGTTATGCAGATGGTGTGGTTCGGGAGACCACAAAGATTCATGCCCAAAGTAGGGGGTAAATTTGTTAAGCATTGAAGCATGTGATGAGAAGATATTAGCCATTACATGTGACCAAGCTAAGAAGGCAAAGTACCTTGATGTAGAGGAAGAAAAAGAGAGGTTGCAGCAAACACGAACAGAGTTGAAAAAATAGATGGAAACGGGAAAGTTATAAGCAAAAGACACGATCGATACCTCGAAGAGGAACCTAGCTGAACAAAACATGATAAGGTAGGTAATGCAAATAGAAGTCCCTATAAAATTAAATGACCTTACAATGCCTTAGTTACGAATGATGATTCTAAACATGACACCACTTTTGAAAGCAATGAAGGAAACAGGAAAGGACGGTAGTGGAATGATTGCAGCAGACCCAATTCTACTGACACTCACAACGGGAAGGCATTCAATAGTAGTTGAGATGGGTATTCTGGAAAATGTACTTACAGACACAATTGTGGACGGAGGGTCAGGCGTGAACGTGTTACCAGAAGATATATGGAAAAAGTTGGGACAACCTATGTTGTGGCCACCTACATTCCAGTTACTCATGGCGGATCAACAAGGAATCAGGTCGTTGAGAACCCTAATGGCACAACCGGTGACTATTGGAACACAACCATTTTTATTAGATTTTGTGGTCATTCTACTGAAAAGAAGAGGGTATGATGCTATCTTTGGATGGGGTTGGTTGGTACAAGAAAAAGTGAAATATGATTGGAAACGAAATACCCTATCCATGGAATACGAAGGCAATAGATTCGTAATCGACCTGCACACGTAGATGGTAGGTGAGGTGGCAGCGTCGTCTGAAGGTGAAGGTGAAGGTGATGATGAAGGAAAGAAGAGAATGGAACCTAATGAAGAGGGAGTATTGAGACTGGAAGGAGGGTCTAATGATGATGACTTGGACTTGGTGAATGACCTATTCCATTGGCAGATGGAGGATTACGAGCTCTTTCCGAGCTATAATATGTTAAGGGTCGACACAGGTGAGAAAGGAGAGAAAAATGAATATTCGAAGGAATACAGAGAAGCAGAAGAAGGAAAGGCGGTTACAACTGAAGCTAAAGGGAAGAACATATAGTACAAACCCAAAAAAAGGAAAGATTCCACTATATGGTATACGATGAATGGACTGTGTGGAAAGAAAAGGTTACAATGCACCACCGATTTACTAGAAAGGTGCTGGCAGCAAAGAAAACACATCGTACAGTCTGCATAGGAAACAATGAGGAAGGGCTTAATAAAAGCTTAAGCAGTATGGAGTGAAGGTTCTAAAATCAAGAATATAGTTATTGACGGCAAGGAGTGGCAGCCAACATAATTCATGGTACCGACTTTCAAGAACAAATTGGATGATATGAAAAACCTGAGGGAGAGATTGTATAACTTAAATAAACTTGATGAGCGATGATTGCTGGTACTTGGGCCACTAAGATTGGTCCGCCTCACAATAGGTGTATCATAGTCATGCTCTAGGCCATGCTTAGGAATAATGTATTCAATCTAAGGACTATTTTTCCCACTATGAGGTGCATTTAATCTTGTCAACTTAGGGACATATACTTGAAATGGTCGGCACAGTATGTGCACTAAGCTTATACTGCAGGAAAGTAAAATGCAAGGAAAATAACTTACACTATTGCTGCAGGAAACTAACACACTTAACTCTATGAATATTGGAAATACAATGAAAGGCTAACAAATATTCCAACTCAATTCATCTACTATAATTGTTCTCACATATGCTGTAGGAACATTCACGAAGTGTGATGCTACAGGAAGGAACTTACAACTTCTACTTATAATACTAAAAATGCTTGGAAATAAATCTATACTATCCTAATCTAATCCACCTTCCAAGTGGCCCCCCTTGATCGGCTTCAACTGAACTACTAACATAGGATAGAAGCCAAAAACTATTTCATTACATTTCATAAATTCATTACATGGGAACAACACATAGAACTGTAAAAACACAACTCACTATAAAAGTTAATAGTCTGTTCTCATAAACTCTTTTCTTCTAATTCCCCTAACACACTTGGTCCGATTCCTATATATAGGAGATTGACGCTTATTCCGAAACAAAAAAGTAAACAACCTAGCTATGAATCCACAGGAGAGAAAGAAGGAAAATAACAACTCAAGGTGGGAAGAAGAGATAATGGCTTAAGGCGGGAATAATAAAGTCTAAACATCCGCTTGTCATAGGAATAAATGCAGAGAATGCAATAAGTCTTCATAGCTCCTCCATACTTGCTGTCGTGTCCTTTGGAACCGTTATGACTTCCCTCCACCATGGCTACACCTCAACGTTCTTTTCTCTTTGAATGCTATTAACGCTCATCTTTGAATTCTTCTAGTCATCTTCAGCTTCATTGCTAACAGGTTAGTTATAATGCAAAGATAATTGCAAATAAGCATTTTCAAATTAAATTGAAATATAAGAACACACATTTTGATAATTATATGAAATACTCCATCATATATATGATATTGGCAAAACATGACATACTATCTACCCATAGGTTAATCATTGGTTTAGGTAACATAGATTCACAAATGTCTTGATGAAAATGAAACAAAGTATTAACAAAGTGTTTAAAAACTATCATGAAATAGAGGCAATAATTAGCCTCATCAAAGGTTACACAGAACAGGCATAAGGCATGGCACGACAAGCACTTGAAGTTGAACAAATTGCAATCAGGACAATTAGTTTTGAAGTGTAAGAGGCGCAATGAGATCAGACCAGGTAGATTTAAAATAAAGTGGGTTGGGCCATATAAAATCCACAAAGTGGGTGATAACAGAGCAATAAAATTATGGACGCTTGAAGGGAAGGAAGCAGTCAATGCAGTGAATGGGTCGAAGCTAAAAGTCCATCATGAAAGAAATAACGCACCTCTGTGGACGAACAACTGAGAATAAATAATGAATATTAATGTATATATGTAAAATAAAGTGTAAAATAAAATATTAATTTTTTTTAGAAGTAAGCTGAAGAAAAGAGATAAATACTAATATGCGCAATAAGGAAATATGGATTTAAGCATATGGTCTTAACAGGAGAACATTAGCCGAAAGAAGCATTACCATACTGCACAACAGAGAAGGCCATCAAAAAAGAAAGAGATTATAAAACGTGTCGTTGAACAGAGAAGGATAACATGCAAAGGAATAATCATCGCATAGGAGAACACCATTCAAACACACTATACGGTGGTGGAGCTCATTAGGAAGGGTAGCCTGGAGCAAAGGAGGGAGGGGAAGTTTAGAGATTGAAGGGACCTTCCATGTGCCAGAAGCATGCTCAAACAGGGAACATTAGTCGAAAGAAGCATTACCGTACGATACAATAGGGAAGGCCATCAGAAAAGAAAGAGATTATAAAATGTGTCGTTGAATAGAGAAGGATAACATGCAAAGGAATAATCACCGCATAGGAGAACACCATTCAAACACACTGTATGGTATTTGGAGCATAACGAACGACTGGAAAAGACATCGTACGGTGATGATAGAGAACAACGGGATACTTAAACACCGTACTGAAAATTAGTGACATAGTATGACATTAACCAGCATAGGGGAACATGTAATGTATGGTTTGTACGGAATATACAAGAAGGGAACCTTGCAAAGACACCATACAACAAGGAAGCCGAGTGTAGGACTGTACGAACATAAAATACACTGTTGTGAAGGGGGAAAACACCGTAGGGCCCTATACAAAGCAAAAAGTAGTGACCGTACGGTTCAAGGAAGATAATTAAACTAGGAACAAACAGGCCATATGGTCGTATGGACAAACAGAACATAGGCGTATGGACTGTATAGAAATACGAGTTTAAGGAGCACAAAAGGGGTATGTATTGAATTGTACAACCAGGCAAAGGAGTACAAATTGAATAGATAGTGCATTGACATACCGTATGGCACAAGGACAATGACATATTTTTCTATATAGAATACACTACAAAAGCATTGCATCATGTAGCCATATGCTGTACGGAGTTAAGTTGTGATATAGTAAAAGGGATCAGAGAAGCCGCACTGACAGAGGTACAGTAATAAAGTTACCCTTCGGATGCTGTACCAGAGCATTTAAGAGGAAGGAGGAGCCATACTCTTTAGGAAGCAGGAGTCATAAAAAAAAAAAAAAATGACAACAAATCAAAATAGTTCATAATGAATAATGTATGATACCGAAGGGAAGGGAAAGATATAAATAGATAGTAAAACATAAGCAGTTAGCAGAAAGAGTATGGGATTGGAAGAAAATCACAAAAATTGTGTGTTCCATGGACTTTTATGTGGGTTTGAGAGTGCTAATTTGGTCTTGTGGCTCTGCCCCAAGACTCCACCTCGACCTTGCTGGGGGCGTTGCCCCTTAGACCCTCAGTCAATTTAGTTATCAGTCATGGGAAGTGTGATCAGTTGATGAGACTTGGAGCTACTGCAGGCATAGAGTGTCTATCTACTAGAGGTGGAGAGAGCACTGGAGCAAGCCTTTTGAGAGGGGTGCTACGCTTTGAGGCACTCGGAGTAAGTGTTAGACGTGAAGCTGTCTTGGTGGATACATAGAGACTATAGATGCAACGTGTTTTGGAGACCAGTTTGGTGTAGATACGGAGGAATGTGAATGTGATGTGACGGAAAAAGATCTATCTTCTTATAGATGCATATTACACCCTTCGAAGGAGCCAGGCAGACTAGGTAGCAGCGGAGAGGGCTCTGGAGGAGTCAGCTACTAGGCTAGCTGTGGGGAGGGTAGCCTAGGAATCCAAGAGGGCAGCCTTGTTAGCTAGACAGAGTCAGATACACAAATTGGCAGCGGAGAGGGCTCTGGAGGAGTCAGCTACTAGGCTAGCTGTGGGGAGGGTAGCCTAGGAATCCAAGAGGGCAGCCTTGTTAGCTAGACAGAGTCAGATACACAAATTGGCAGCGGAGAAGGAATAGTTAGCAACAGAAAAGGAGTGAGTAGCAGATGAGAAAGAGAGAGAGCTAGGAGAAATTGTTGGGATGATGCAGTCAGCTTTGGAGGTACAGATGGAGGCTGAGGCCGAATTGAAAGTTCGAAAGGAGAAAGTGTAAAAGCTACGGGTGGAGCTGAATGAACTGAGGGTGCAGACGGCCACTACGCCAAGAAGGCATCCCTCTGCTTAGTATCTATACATTGATGTAATTAGTTGTTTATTTTTGAGTTTTGTTGTATTGTCATCCAGAGACGACTTTACTTTTTGGGGGGGATGATGTTGTCGGTAAATTCTATATTGTAGCCGACAGGTAAAATAGTATCCGAAAGGGCGCGTGACAGTTGAGTCACTCCTTCGAGAAAGTATATGTACACCGTCCGGAAGGGATTTTGGATCATCATCATAATCAAATTGTAAGCATTGAAGTGCCTATTGCATATATGAATAAAGTATTTGTTCTGTGTTATATCTTACTGTACTACATGCGATAAGTATCCGTTTAACCTGTACAAGGAAAAACCCTTGTGTAATATTATGAATGAGGGCAAAGCTTATGGAAAGAGAGAAAGAGTTGGAGCAAATTAGCTCATTTACAATAACATTAATGTGATGTGTAGAAGAATGAGAGAGAGGCATCTCTTTTATAGAGATGAGAAAGGAGTTGCATGTGTAATTCCCATTTCTACAAATGCCACCATTTATAATAGGTGTGTGCAAAGTGTCAAGATCCTCTTTAGGATGATAAACTAATTTCTTTATCAAAGGAATTACAAAAATGAGTTATCCTTGCACATGGACGAGAGGATAAGTAAATGACATGTCATCACATGTGGACTAGAGGAAAAAATACATTAGGGATACCTTGATAGATCCCAAATTAAATAAATACAATCAAGAAAATATTACTAATTCTAACAATATCTTTGATCAGAAGATATCCACCATTTTGATATCACATTTGATATCATGAGTATTGGTCTCCTAGAATATCGACATTCGATATTCACCAAGTACTCAAAGTTTTGATATCACATTTGATATCATGAGTATTGGTCTCCCAAAATACATGATATTCACCAATTACTCAAAAATGTTTGATAGCACATCTGATATCATGAGTATTGGCCTTCTAGAATACATGATGTTCACCAAATACTCTTTGAGTAATGGCCTTCTAGAATGTTGAAATGAAAGATATTCACCAAGTACTGTGAGTAATGACCTTCCAGAATATCAAGTTGCATGATATTCATCAAGCACTCCATTAATGGCCTTCCAGAACATCAATTTGCATAAAATTCACCATGTACTCAAAAAAATGTTTATAAGGTATGTGCACATGCTTTCTCATAATGTTTACCATTTTAACATCCAACATACAAAGTATAATCTATCATGATCTGCATAGATATCAAAAGATATACATCATAAAAGAAAATTTAAGTTATTGTAATATCGTCACCTTTCAATAACTTCTGCAAATACAAGTGATAATCATTTGGAAGTTGTCACTTCCTAATGATCTACATAGGGGTTAGGCCCATTAAGGTCATATAGTCACAAACAAAGACTTTCGAACTCCCTCTAAATATCAATATTAAGAGATTCTCATCCAATGTTGCCTCTGACGCAATGTCAAACTCTCTCTGAATCTGATATGATCAAAGATCTTCAAGGATCAACTAAAACATATCCTCTATCTGCTCTTTTAGATGGATGTGTCAGTCTCCCTCTGAATCAGATATCAATCTCCCTTTTCTTGCTAGAACATTCTTGGAGGAAAAGATCAAGGCAAATAATACTTATAATACAAAAAGAATGTTAGTAGTTAAACTCATGCCTAATACTGACAACATAAATATATTTCTCATTAATGTTGTCAGAATTCACATTATAATTCTCAATTGGATAAATTCATATATTTATACTTTATATAGATTTATATTCAATAATCTACAATCAGGAGAAAGTGATTTCACATTTAAAATGAGAATTCATAATGGTTTAATTTTATATATATATAATTTCCTCATATCACATATGCAAGATAATATTTTAATCACATAACTCTTCATTTTAAATTTTCAATAATAAGAAATAAGATAAAATAAAACTCAATCTTTACTTTTCATACTCTCATAATAAATCGCTTTATATTTAACAAACATTATATCAAATTATAATGTCATAATTTCCTTACACTATCAAGTATCTACCATAATATATTAACAATGCAAGGAATTTAAAAATTATATATTTCATAAGAATATCAAAAGAAACATAATTAATATACCTCCGTACTTACTTGGTCGGCGGTGGGTCCCTAGTCCTGACTTGTACTTCCTTCAAATATTAATGACTTGAATATTAAACTTTAATTAAGAGGGAGTAAGCCTCAGGAGAAATATTATTATTTTCCCATTTCTCCTTGCACCTTTTAGGGCTATGACTGAATCCCATGGCAGACATTTCGGTTGAGATTAAGTCGCAAGGCTTTGCTTTCGGCTAAGTCTTGTGACAGGGCTAAATCTCTGGCAGCAGACAGGGCTTGATCCTGTGGCCTCATCTCAGCTTCTACGTTAAGCCTCACAAGCTTGTCTCTTCCCAGATTAATTCTCCCATGTTCAAGCTTTAATTTAATTGTCTGAAATTGTACAATGAAATGCCTCAAGTGAAATGTTGCTTGATGGAAAGATTTCCATGTTTCAATGGGAGTGAATACAGCGACACATTTGGAAGACAAAGGACTTATTTCTACCATGGAACACCATTTCTCTTCAGAAAAAGTTGCTTGGAAATTGCACAGACATACTATCCTTGCTTGCTAAGTGCTGGATGGTGCAATACAAGTTTGTCAATTTGCCCATGCATGTCTTCTATCCATAGTTGTCCCTCCCAATATCAATCTTCCTTGTCTCTAATTACCCCTGGCCTTTCTTTTATAACTCTTCTTTAGAAGGTGTGTTTACTACCTGTGCCAAACGTCTCCCACACTTCTTCCAATTTTTTGTGGGTTCACTATATGCTCCATGTTTATTCCAGTCTTATTATTATCAAACATGTTAGCCTACTTGTCTGTTAAATGACAAATTTACTTTACATGTAGAGACTAGACATTGTATATGTAGTTTTTGCCACCTATTGCTGAGACCTTCAATATGCTGTTAGAATTATTTTCATCACAATGACTGCAATGACTGTGTAAAACATATTTCCCTACCATTGTTCAACACCTTAAGAATGATATCTTGACTACATTTAGACATCAATGACATCTAACAACATGCATATCCAGCATACACATGCCCATGCAATCAATCAAGCCAATATAACTAGTTTATAAAACTGAAAGTAATAAGAACAGGTACAGGAAACGAACTTGCTCTGATATCATGTTGATTTTCCCAAGGGATGTAAATGTACTAACACTATTTGTAATTTCTGTGTTTTCCAAATTACATTCTCAATGCATATGTATATGAACATTAAGAGGCATGTCTCCATAGAGACATGTCTCTTCAACTCTCATTATCTATCAATCACATTTGTTTATTATGAGTAAGAATGTGATAGTAACCATAGTTCCAAGAATCACGGCGATTCATGCGATTCACGCGATTCGGCGATTCGATTCAAGCCAAACGATTTTTTGTGAATCGGTGAATCAAATCAGCGATAAAGGGTTTATGAAATAAGTTACTCACTAAATTTCAAGGGTTTTTTAAATTTTCCGATTCATGGCCGATTCGATTCCGATTCATGGCCGATTCACGATTTGATTCGGCCTTGCCGATTCCGATCCGATTCCGATTCTTGTTACTTTGATAGTAACATATATATATATATATATATATATATATCTTCAGTAAGTTTTATCCGATAGAAGCTACAAAACATTAACTAATCTAACTAGATTGTATGGAAGACCATTTGCAAAAAAACAACATTGAACATTTATATCAGCAATGTCTCTTAATGCAGTTTGAAAGCCCTATCTAATGAGCCTCTCTTGTGGCTGGTGGTTTTGGGTGCTTCTACATCTTCATCCCTAGAAGCCATAGGTAAAAAGGGATGACATGTAGTAGTTAGTTGAGGGGGGTGGTGGCGGTGCTTTGTTTTTTGATTGTTCTTGTTTCTCCCCTGAAACTAACCTATTAGATTCTTCTTGTTCTTTTAACATTGCTGTTATTTGAGAAGATGGCAACCCCTTCTTTTTTGTCCCTAAGCCCTCACCCGTATTGATCCCTTTACCCCTAGGGCCCAGCAAATGATGTTTTACTCGGTAATAAGAGCTTCTATATTGAGTATTGCAAAAATTTCATTTCTGTATAGAACTCTCTCTCCAGTTTATTGTTGAATTTTTGTTGTATACTTCCACAAGGAGACCTTGTCTCAATTTTATATTTTTGAGACCCCTCCCCACTCATTGAGCTCTGAGTACTCATTGTTGTAATCTATAATAAAAAAGAAAAAAAAAAAAATTTCAAAACTTATACAAAAACTTGAAAAAGCTTAGAAATTTTCAAAAATTTAAAACAACCTATCAAAGAACTAAAAGAAATGATCAAATGTACACCTGGAACACTCGAATATGATTCTTGGAAGGATTTATGATTCCACAATCAATCTCTAGCACCTTCTCTTCAAGCGTGCAGAATGGACACACCAAAATGAGAGAGCCAAATAAGAGAGAAAATGATAATTAAAATCTGTTTGATGTATTCTAATAGGCTCTTTTTAGGGTAAGAAGAAAACTAATAATAAAAGAATATAGTTTTTGTGTTTTTAACTTACTTTTTGGCCTTATGCATAGTAGGTCCTCACATGGTCCTTAATGGTCCTTTCCGAATCCATTCGGGTCTGCGGGTCAGCGGACCTGAGAAAACCCATAGCCCATGGTGCGGACCCCACCCGGACCCGCCACAGACCCAGAGCGAATCCAAACCCGAACCCGGACCTAGCTGATAGGGTTTAAACCCAATATCTCAGATTTTTATCCTTTGACCTAGAAACCAATACCCAAGTTTTATTTTTCTCAATTTGATTTATTTATTCTTCCATAGCTTTATTCCAACACTCATCTTGACTGACTTTAGTATAATTCTTAGGTTCTAATCCTGAAATCAAACACAAATTTACCTATATGGAAGATTTAGATAGTTTTTATAGTCTTGCTTCACTTGCTATTCATGTGATTTGTCTCCAAGATTGCTCCTCTTTAAGATGAAGTGTAGACAATGTTTACTCCAATAGGACCGAGTTATTTAATGCAGAGTAAATGAGATAGAACATACATACCATAGAACATCAACACAAATTTGTAGGCTTCAAAAAGATAGCGCATGTATTTATGTTCCAATAATATGCAAATCAGTACAATCAACTAAGCAAGAGCAATGTTCTAACTACAACCAACAAGAATAAATAATGTACTGAATTGGTTAAGACTAACAATTGCTAGTAATTGTCGACTACTATGTTGTCAAGAAGTAACCTCTCTTATTACAAAATATAACAAATCGTATTTAGCCAACTATAACAACACTTTTTCCAAATACATCAACCCATTGCCCCCTTGCCCTGCCAAAAGAAAGGACTCATCTTTGAGACATCTGAAAAAAAATGGAAGTTTGGACACAATAAAATTGCAAACATATCTATTGAGAAAGATGAGAAGATGTCCCTAGCTGCACAAAGGACATTGGGCTAAAGGTGTTGGGTGGCTACCATATCTCGCTTCCAAGTCACCTTCACCATGTAGGCAACTTCTATCAATTGCTTCTTAGTCTTTTCTAATTCCTCATCCTTCTTGTTGGTTGTTGGTCTTGTTCATCAATCAAGATCTCCTTCTCTATCAACATAGTGGTCACCTTTGTAAATTGTCAGTCCTTTCCTATCATGTCTCCTCAACTCCCACCTTTTACAGTTGTAGCATTGCTAATTGTATACCTATACGATTTCACACTTACCTAGGCCTCATAACATTTTTTACCTCCTATGCCTAATCATGTTTAATTTTGCTCGCACTAGTTCAAAAACATCATTTTCATCTAATTTTGGATCTTTGGTCCCTGACCTTGCTTGATGTGGCAGCCCAAGATTGTTAGGGATGTCCTTGTCTGAAGACAAGGTTTTTTGGGAAAACATTTGTTGAGGACAAGGTCGCCTAAGATGAAATTGACACCACAAAAAGGGGGCCCAAATTCAAATCATTTAATGGCTACTGTATAGGAGTTTGGGAAATTGTCTTCTATGTTAGCTTGCTTCAAAAATACAAACACACTTCATAAGGAGAGGTGCAAATGAAAGCTTACACCGCCCTCATTACCTAATCAAGCTCAAACACTCATGACGACATTTCATATCGCCATATTATTTAGATCTAAGCATTGTGGCAAGTTGTGAAAACCTCCATGAAAACATGCATTTATGATTAATTTGCTTTTTAGGTCTTCTCAAGTCATGTTATTGCATCAACTCTTGTGATCGCATTCAAAGAGCATTACATCAACAAGGTATAAGGTTCAAAAATGTCATTCTTAGATCTAGCCTCTACTACATTACAACACACTTTCAATCCAAGCATAAATCAATTCACTTTCATGGTTAATTCCAAAAACAGGGTTTGACCTAGGAAAACCCTCATCAACTCCAAAAAATTCTCTCTTTATGTGTATAGGAGATAGGATTTGAAGACACAATTTTGGGGACAAATTGAGCAGATATATGCCTATAGATCAGATTTTCATAGATTCGAAAAAGAAAGGTCTAGATCAATCCAAGCACTTTTGACAAAACTTTTGGGGAAACATTTGAGCAATTATCTAAATCCCAAATTTATCACTTCTACTCTCATCTAATGCTTCTAGGTGTAGGTTGCCCTGAGTGAAATAGTTTGCTTGATTCTAGCTCAAATTTTATAGGCAAGTTCCTTTTTGGTTCTTAGTTTCAGATCTATCAATTTTTTCTGCATATCCGATTTATTTGATATTGCACATGTTGAAAACCCTCCTTTTATCATATCTTTCCCTAGGCTCAACATCCACCTTATATATCTTTAGTATCATTTCCAACACAAACAAGAACTGTTGAATTTACTTTGCGCCTAATCTCTTGAGCCAAGTGGATCACGCTCCTTCAATATATTTAAAATGGAAATAGGCCTAGTTTCCTAGTTTGTATGCACGAGCTATTGAACCCTATTTCCCTATATTACACCAGTGCTAGGTCTGATTTTGTTCTTGACCCAAATGCTCTTGTGACTTTTGGATCAGCACGACCAACTCCTTCCTTGCCACCATGGCCTAGTAAAGGGCCTTTTCGCATGATATAATGGCTTCCTCCATTGGAGCCTCATGCCTCCGGTATCAGAGAAACAAATCGTAGAGGCATAGCTCCATTCCATGGAGCACTCAATACCTTACCATGTTGGCCCCCAATTGTCGATTGAAGAAAATGCCAAGCATCCTATATCACCCAAGTCCTCAACATGAAGCAACCCTCTAGAAATGAAACATAGAAAGAACTCCCCTTGACATCCCACCTGCATAAAGACTAGAATGCGCTTTGCCATCTATATTGTGAGGGGAACATGGTGTTGATGTGAGTTTATTCCACTACAACATGCAAAAATCAAATATTCAATGTTTGAAAGTGAAACATTGAACACTTAATCCTCTCTTGATATAATGCCATCTTTAATGCTAAACTTGCAATGTAAGATCATCAAATGACTTCATGGTTTCTTTGACTATAGATACTTAGAGAAATAATGCAATTTGTCAGTAATCATTTAGGGGACCTTAAGCTATCCGTTCAATGGACATCATTGCTGTTCTAAATATTTAACTTCACAATATGCAATGAAAATACAATTTTTGACTTCTAACTTCCAGTTCCACTTAACTTATGCTACTTCTACTCCTAACTATGAATGCAAGGAATCAAATAATGGACTCTACCAAATGTACCTTAATCAGCGACTCCACCCACCTAGTGCAAGCTTCTAATGAACACTCCAATGGTTTTCACATCATTTTCTCCTCAATCCCATTAAATGAATGCAAACTAAATATTGAATATTAATTGAAGTTAGGTGCTTTCATTCATCGACTTACCACACAAGGCAGATTTACAATCAACAAAAGGCTAGTGGGTGGGATTTGTGGAGTCAATTAAATAAAAATCCACAACAACTTTCATTCAACTAAATTATTTCAACATGAATGGAATCTAATCCATGTAAAAGATTAAGAAACCATGCAATACTTCAAAGCAACATTAAATAATTGACCATGAAGAACCAACAATGAACTATCCATTATTTGATCAAGTCTCTTCCTTAGCTAGCTTAATCTAACCTCCTAGCTCTCTACTGCCTCCAATCTCCTAAGCTAATAAATTACAATCGAGAAGGTCTTGGCCTTACATAAAGGGCCTGTATAAGATCAAGGGCTAAGATTTCTCCCTACAAACCCTAATTAGTGTTACCAAATTTACAACCAATTACATGAGGACACCAATTTGTAGGCCAATGAGAAAATCACATTTGATTTTGATGGCTAATGAGAAAATAGGACACCTGACATGATGTGATGGAATTTGATTGGACTTGAAATTTTCTGATTGGATGAGACAACAAATTTCCACCTCATTGTCCTTATCCTATAGATCTATTTAAGAACATATAATTTGATTCTAGGCTTCTAGAAGGTGCTTGTTAAAACTGCAAATATTTCTTGCTTGAATGTTAGAAAACAAATCTTGACTTTCAATCGTTCCAACTTTGATTAATTCTTTTGAAACCATTAACCTTCTAAGGATGATTGAGATAGTTCATGTCTCTTTCTGATTTTTTTCCATCTTTTTGGGGACTTGAGTTGAATTTGCACCCTAAAATTTTAGACTTGGTGTGAACTTGATTGCATTGGTGTTCTTGAACTTGATTGCACTTGATCTTCAATCTAAAATCTCTCTTGATGTTGAAATTTCCTTCTTATTTTGAATCCTTTGAGCTCAAATCTTCTTTCTGAGTCTTGGGCATCTCCTTGCTTCCTCCTCCAAAGAGGATCATCGTGCAAAACAAAAAAAGAGAAGTATTAAGCTCACTCGATGATAAAACATGAAAGAAACTAATTTTTTTATTAAAATGAAATTGCATTGATAGCAAGGTGAAATTTGTTAATTTCAAATCAATCTCCCTCTTGCGAATCTCTTGACATGATCACTTGGGTGGGGATTCAAGCTACACTTCTTGTCTTCAAAACCTTATTAACCGAGTTCTCACTACAAACAAAAAATTATGTGAATCTGACCAAATTTGATCTCAGACAAGCATTACAATCTTAAAACTGTTCAGATATTGCCTTCTCCGTCTCGAAACTCTTTTGAGTTGTTCGTAATGTTAAAGGTTGCAGCCTTGCATGGAAGCAATGCACTGCCAGCCACGAACAAAATCCCAGTCTATATGCAGAAAGGAATTTGTCAGTGCCTTAAAATGAACTCATTCACGTGCTCTTATATAGGCCACTGTGTGGGGAAAGGTGCAATCTCTTTGCATGGACTGGCTTGGCAACTTAATAGCCAATGAAGAATTTTTTTGAATTAAATCATTCTCAGCCACATTGGCCAACTTGGCAATTGTCATGTCCCCACTCTAGCTCAGTCTAACAGAGACATGTGAGTCAGCTTATTATGGGGCCTTGTAGGCTGACAGGGTTGGATAGAGACCCAATATGGTTATTCAGTGTTGGGGACTTGGTTTTCTGGTGGGTATTGATCAGTTGGGTGACGTTCCTTGTTTTTAGGAGGTAGTTCCTACATTTATGGGGTTCATTCCTACTTTTTAGGAGGTATGATCATGCCCAGGGCTGGGTTTCCATGAGATGACCCTTTGGGTTCAGTTTCAGAGGGATAGGGCTTGTTTCCTAAATTTTAGGAGCATCCCTAGATTTTAGGGATGAGACTGCTAGTGGATCCTTGATTTCCGACTTCATTCACAGACAGGTGACAGGATGATTTTATGGTTTGTGATGTCAGTTGGGCAGTTTATGGCTATTTGGGTTATATTTTTAATATTTCCTAAGTTAGCGTTTAATATTTAAATAAGGCTAAGTTAATAGCCATTTTGGAGTAATAAGGGAATTTTGGCCTCATCTGGATGCGTATCCCATGTTATGATAGCTCGTTGGAAAGGTCTTGAAATTCTCTAAATCTTCCTCTTTGGTCTCAGGGCAATTCGGTGAGCGGATTTATTACTATGGTGGAAAAGTTCATTTTCTAGTGAGATGGTCACTTTAAAATAAGATTTAATTCATTTTTATAGCCAACGCCAATTGGGGGTCACTTTAGGGTTCGAATTGCTTTGCAAGGGGTTATAAGGAGATGGGCGCCATTTCTCATGATTATGCATATTTTTCAAACACTTCTTTTCAGATTTGCTCTGCTTGAGCGATTTGCATTTTGGGATGCAAACCCCAGGGTAACTGCTGGTTGGGACGTAACCCTCAGCAGCATTGGGTATTGGTTTGTCAGTAGTTTCAACAGTATTTAGGAGGAAGGTAGACGGCACTTCAGCTTGGATCTACAGTTTGTTTTGTTGGGCATGTTCTTTGGCGTATGGGAGGTGAATTCTAGCAGCTGTACACTACCATTTCGTGCAGCCGTACTTGTAACCGTACTCTGCCATTTGCAGCACTTGGATACATAGAAAAATCGGTTACTCAGCAGCAAAATCTTGCATCTTATCAGCCCGTTTTCATCAGCCAGTTGTGGCGTCATTGTTAGAGGAAATGTACTGGATCTTTTATTTGGCTCTTTAATTCAGAGATCTGCCTGGTACGATTTGTATCAACTCTGACTTTACTGCATATTGTTATTTATTTTCAGACTCTTTTCTTGCCATTTGTTACTTCTCATTTCTATGTGGAATAATCATCAAAAACACAAAAACAAACAAACTCTTCTGCATTTCCGTCTAGTTCTACAAGAAAACATTAATAAACAGGAAAAAAAACAAAAATAAAACAAATCTACAGTAGATTTGCAGTAGAGATCCATCAGGGATCTTTCAGTGGTATCAGAGCTTACATCCTGCCAGCCTGTAGGGTTTGTGAGAAATTGTCACAACAGATTTTGGCATCTGGGTAGTGGATAAAAGTTGTTGATAAATCATTTCAGCATTTGGGTAGTCACTAGTTGGTGGATTGAATACAAATCTATGCATCCTGGTGGAGAAATACACAGATTCTATGAGCGCAGGAGAAACCAGTGGCAAGCAGAGGCTGCCAGAGACGCACAGATACCAGCTATGGGTGAGGCACAGGGTGTTGCTGGCGACAGCATGCCTACAGAGGCAAAAGAAAGAGAGATGGTGCGGACCCTATTCACTACTCAGCCTAGGATCGCTCAGGCTCTATACAGGTTACAGGATACCTTGGAGCGTTTGGAGATGGGTGGACATAGAGGCAGGCAAAGTAGATCAGTTTCAGTGGCTGGTAGTCAGCGCAGCCATCAGTCCCATTCTTCAGTTGGGAGCTCCCTTCATTCCAGTAGGAGGCATCGCCATCGTACACCTACTACGAATAGGCCATTGCTTCCCCAATTTATACCAGGTGAACGTCAGCGCAGGTGGAACCACCAGAAGTGGCGTTTCAGGAGTCAGTTTTGACGGCCACAGCTGAGTGGAGAGCTCTACCTCCTGAGGTTAGAGACGTCTTCCCTCTTCCCCAGTATTGTGCACAGCATAGAGATACAACTAGGTTTAGGGGAGATCGTGGTAATAGACTACCACAATAGCAGCAGAATTATGGCCTCAATAGAGCTACTGGGAAGATTACATTGGCCCCATATAATGGCTCAGGAGACACTAGTGCACGAGCTTGGGTCCACAAGATGGACATATACCTTTCATTGAGGCCCATGCCTGAGCGTGAGGCTATTCAGTTTGCTGTGTTGCATTTAGAGGGGATTGCCTATGATTGGTGGCACCATGGATTGGTCACTCAGGATCATGCCTTAGTTCACTCCTATGCTGAGTTCACCGAGCGACTCATTGCACGATTTGACCGTAAGGATACAAAACTTTATTACAGGGAGTTGGCTCACCTTAAACAAACTGGTCATGCAGAAGCCTATATTAATGAGTTCCAGCATATTGCAGTTATGGTACCGGATATGCCCCAGAAACGTAGTGTGATGTTGTTCATTGAGGGTTTGCAGGATAGACTAAAAGGATTGGTACGTGCTTTCCAATCAGCTACTCTTAAGGAGGCTATTGATGTGACATTGAGATTGGATACTGTTCCCACTTCTTATCAGGTAGATAAGAAACCATTTAGAGATTCACGGCCTGCACAGAAGGCCAATACGACACAGAACAAAGGAGGGACCTCATCTAAAACTCCTTGGATGAATCAGGAGACGAGGAATGAATTGAGGAGGAAAAAGTTGTGTTTTTCCTGCAAAGAACCATGGGAACCAGGACACCGTTGCATGGGTAAAGGAAAGGTTCATTTGATTGAGGTGACTTCTGAGTTAGGAGATAAGGAGGTTCCTGATATTGATATTGAGGATAATACAGAGGATGTTGAGCATTTTCCGACGCAGTTGGAGTTAGACACCACTGAGCCTGTGGCATCAGCTAAAGTAGCTATGGCTACCCTCTCCAGTTATCCTAAGTTTCATGCCTTTCGGTTGAAAGGTACACTTAAGGGTAAGCGGATCACCAGTTTGGTAGACACAAGTGCTACGCATAACTTTATTGATCAAAAATTAGTTGAGAGGCGCGGCTTACAGTATGAGGAGTTTGGTGGTTTTGGAGTGAAGGTGGTTGATGGTGCCATTTTGGGTTGTACCAAGCGGATTCCACAGCTTAGTATTCAGATGGGAGATTATACTTTAATTGATGACTTCTGTTTGCTTCCCATAGAAGATTATGAAGTGGTTTTGGGCATGCAGTGGTTACAGGGTATTGGGCGTTACATTATTGATCACCACCGTATGCAGTTAGAGTTTCTTTCTGGCGGGCAGAAGGTGATTTTGAGGGCAGCGTCAGATGGTGGACCCAGGGAGGTGACTTCTTGCAGGATGGAGACCATCCTTAGGCATAATGATGTGCTTTGGGCTACACACTATTTGGTTAAATCCAAAACACCCATATATCAGGATGGCCGTGTATTTCATGTGGACATTCGGTCAGTGATGGATCGTCACAGTAGAGTGTTTGGTGATATACCTCCTGGAGTGCCACCAGATAGAGGGTTTGAGCATGGTATAGAGTTGGAGGATGGAGCGAAGCCAGTGATTACTACCCCATACCGTCATCCTAGAGCCTATAAGGATGAAATTAAGAAGACTATTCATGAGCTATTGGACATGGGTTTCATTCCACCTAGTTCCAGCCCCTTTGCTTCTTCTATAGTGCTTGTTAAGAAGAAGGATGGGACTCTATGGATGTGTGAGATTATGGAGGGATTGATAGTGGATGACAGATACAGTGTGGTAGATGATATTATCTACTATAAAGACAAGGTTTACCTTGTTCCGGGTTCTCAGTTGAAGGAACAAATTTTGCATGCTCTCCATGATATTCCTATAGCGAGACACCCAGGATATGGTAAGACTTACAGGACGGTACGTGAGAGATTCTCTTGGAAGGGTCTCAAAGATGATGTTTTACACCATGTCCGTGAGTGTATGACTTGTCAGTAGAACAAGTCGGAGCATACCTACCCAGCGGGATTATTGCAGCCCTTGCCTATACTGAAACAGAAGTGGACAGGGATCTCCATGGATTTCATTACAAGTCTTCTTCGGGTTCAGGGGAAAGATTGCATCTATGTTGTTGTGGATAGGCTAACGAAGTATGCCCACTTCTTTCCCATTGCATTTGATTTTACAGCATCGGAGGTGGCTGAGTTGTTCTTCAGGGAGGTGTTTAGACTTCATGGTCTTCCCAAGACCATTGTGAGTGATAGGGACAGCAGATTCATGAGTTCCTTCTGGCAGGAACTTTTTACACTAGCTGGTACTTTGTTAACATCTAGTACTAGTTACCACCCTCAAACGGATGGGCAGACAAAAATAGTTAACAAATGGGTTGAGGGATATTTGCGTAACTATGTGTTAGGGCAGCAAAAAGCATGGGTGCGTTGGCTACATTTGGGCGAGTATTGTTATAATACTACGCATCATATGTCCATTGGCATGATGCCTTTCAAAGCTCTCTATGGATATGAGGCATTATCTTTCACTAATTTGGCATTTGGTGACAGTAGAGTTCCCTTGGCTCAGGATTGGTTACAAGAGAACCAGGATGTCATGAGATCTCTTAAGGAGAATTTGCAGCAGGCCCAAAATCAGCAAAAGATGTATGCTGACAGGCACAAGATTGAGAGGGCATTTGAGGTGGATGATATGGTCTTTCTGCGTTTACAACCATATCGGCAGAGCACACTAAAAAGGGGGGGAGCTGAGAAGCTCAAACCACGTTTTTATGGTCCATACAGGATACTCAGGCGAGTGGGAGAGGTTGCATATGAGGTTGACTTACCACATGGCAGCAAAGTTCATAATGTATTTCATGTATCTTGCCTGAAAAAGGCCCTTGGATAGCATATTATAGTTTCACGCGAATTACCTCCTATGGATGAGGAAGGTAAATTGATTTTGGTCCCTGATGAGATTCTTGAGGTGAGGGAATGGCGGCTGAGAAGCCGGGTGATTCGAGAGCATTTGGTTCGATGGAGAGATCTTCCCATGGAGGATGCCACCTGGGAGGGTGAGAGCATTTTACAGCATCCTGCATTACAGTTGCTTGTGGGAAAGCATCTCCGAGAGGGGAGGACTGTCATGTCCCCACTCTAGCTCAGTCTAACAGAGACATGTGAGTCAGCTTATTATGGGGTCTTGTAGGCTGACAGGGTTGGATAGAGACCCAGTATGGTTATTCAGTGTTGGGGACTTGGTTTTTTGGTGGGTATTGATCAGTTGGGTGACGTTCCTTGTTTTTAGGAGGCAGTTCCTACATTTATGGGGTTCATTCCTACTTTTTATGAGGTATGATCATGCCCAGGGCTGGGTTTCCATGAGATGACCCTTTGGGTTCAGTTTCAGAGAGATAGGGCTTGTTTCCTAAATTTTAGGAGCATCCCTAGATTTTAGGGATGAGACTGCCAGTGGATCCTTGATTTCCGACTTCAGTCACAGACAGGTGACAAGATGATTTTATGGTTTGTGATGTCAGTTGGGCAGTTTATGGCTATTTGGGTTATATTTTTGATATTTCCTAAGTTGGCGTTTAATATTTAAATAAGGCTAAGTTAATAGCCATTTTGGAGTAATAAGGGAATTTTGGCCTCATCTGGATACGTATCCCATGTTATGATAGCTCATTGGAAAGATCTTGAAATTCTCTAAATCTTCTTCTTTGGTCTCAGGGCAATTCGGTGAGCGGATTTATTACTATGGTGGAAAAGGTCATTTTCTAGTGACATGGTCACTTTAAAATAAGATTTAATTCATTTTTATAGCCAACGCCAATTGGGGGTCACTTTAGAGTTCGCATTGCTTTGCAAGGGGTTATAAGGAGATGGGCGCCATTTCTCATGATTATGCATATTTTTCAAACACTTCTTTTCAGATTTGCTCTGCTTGAGCGATTTGCATTCTGGGATGCAAACCCCAGGGTAATTGCTGGCTGGGACGTAACCCTCAGCAGCATTGGGTATTGGTTTGTCAGTAGTTTCAACAGTATTCAAGAGGAAGGTAGATGCCACTTCAGCTTGGGCCTACAGTTTGTTTTGTTGGGCATGTTCTTTGGCGTATGGGAGGTGAATTCTAGCAGCCGTACACTGCCATTTCTTGCAGCCGTACTTGCAGCCGTACTCTGTCATTTGCAGCACTTGGATACATAGAAAAATCGGTTACTCAGCAGCAGAATCTTGCATCTTATCAGCCCGTTGTCATCAGCCAGTTGTGGCGTCATTGTTAGAGGAAATGTACTGGATCTTTTATTTGGCTCTTTAATTCAGAGATCTGCCTGGTACGATTTGTATCAACTCTGACTTTACTGCATATTGTTATTTATTTTCAGACTCTTTTCTTGCCATTTGTTACTTCTCATTTCTATGTGGAATAATCATCAAAAACACAAAAACAAACAAACTCTTCTGCATTTCCGTCTAGTTCTACAAGAAAACATTAATAAACAGGAAAAAAAACAAAAATAAAATAAATCTACAACAGATTTGCAGCAGAGATCCATCAGGGATCTTTCAGCTACACATGATCACTTGACATGATCACTTGGGTGGGGATTCAAGCTACACTTCTTTTCTTCAAAACCTTATTAACCGAGTTCTCACTACAAACAAAAAATTATGTGAATCTGACCAAATTTGATCTCAGACAAGCATTACAATCTTAAAACTGTTCAGATATTGCCTTCTCCGTCTCGAAACTCTTTTGAGTTGTCCGTAATGTTAAAGGTTGCAGCCTTGCATGGAAGCAATGCACTGCCAGCCACGAACAAAATCCCAGTCTATATGCAGAAAGGAATTTGCCAGTGCCTTAAAATGAACTCATTCACGTGCTCTTATATAGGCCACTGTGTGGGGAAAGGTGCAATCTCTTTGCATGGACCGGCTTGGCAACTTAATAGCAAATGAAGAATTTTTTTGAATTAAATCATTCTCAGCCACATTGGCCAACTTGGCAATGCAATGGCAGTTGGTTTTATTTGATGGCTGGGGCGGAAAACATAAAGACTTGTGGAAAAATGCCTAGGAGAGTGGATTCTTCCCTCTCTTGGGCAATTTTATAAACACAAATTCAAACTTGCACCTCTAGACTTGGAGACACTAATCAGATCCGAACTTTGTCTCACTGATTTCTCAGAATTTTGCAATGAAAATATGCTTGCTGATGAGAATCTGCTTTTTTTAAAGGGGTCAGAATTCCTCTCGATTTGGGCACTAATGCCAGGGTCAGAAACTAACCCTTTTTGGGCAATTCTTGAAACTTAATCAATTCTTATTAATAGTTTGTCTGTTAACCACTTGATCCTCAGATTTCGCCCATTTTGGCCTGATATTGATTGCAAAAACAAAGATCTCAACTCTTGATGGGGGTGGAATTTGGGCAATGTTTGGCATTAATGCCCAAAGAGGTCAGATTCCAACCCATATTTGTCATTTCAGCCAAAAGACTCAATCGCTTCTATAAACAATTCCAGCCCCTCTCATCTATTTCCTCTCCAAATTTGCCAAGTAATCAAAGATTTTTTATTTGTGCCAAAGGATTACTGGCTGGGTAGGGGTGGAAATCATCACAGTCTAGGCAAAAATGCCCTTGTGACACATCTTGGGTAATCTCAATCAAACTCAATCATTCCCACCAATTTTTCCAGCTTCAATCATTCTCCACTACTCTTTGAGTCCTCTTGATGCTCTTTCTTCTTCGACATTGACTAAGTGGGCTTCAAGGCGCCTAACTGTACACTTAAGTGGTTCTAGTAGAATACGGTTGTCCCTAAACCATTTAGTTGTGTTAGCTAAAATTTTTGTAAGTCACTAATTTTACTCCTTACAAAATTGTACTTTTAGACAACGTATAGTTAGATAAATCTCCCACTGAGCAATAGGGAAGGCTCCCTTCTTACTGCACATGGCTTCTATAGAGACTTAATTGAAATTACAAAATGGGGGATTCTCTTAACTAATTCCTCTTTTTTCAGGAATGATGCATGAACAACTATGACTTCAAACTGAACAAAAAGTATCTTCTCATCCTTGTATCTTTCAGTCCCTTGGACCCTTTAGTTGGCCTCTTCTTGGACATTAATATCATTATCTTATCTTATCTACTACGATAATACTAGTGGCTCGGTGGTTGACTTAAGAACAACTCCTAAGACAATAGTTACAATTATATTTGGTAGATCAATAACAAGAGCTCAAAATCTCTTGTGATTAATCTGATTCAAGTAAAGAACATAATAAGTAGTAAGGCACAAAGTCTCCTACCAGTTACCCTTAAAACTCAAAGTCTTCAACTCTGAATGATTGCAGCCATTATTAAACTATAACAATCTCTTTCCTTGAAGCACAAAGTCTTCAAGAAACAAAATGGAATGCTCAAATGGTTCGCACAAGAGGACCTAGCAAATGAATTAAAGAATGACTAATTAATGCAATGTAAGAAAACATAGATTAATCTCAAGATTTGCAACACAAAGTTTGAAAAATCTTGCTTCTTTTATTCAATTCTGAAAATTGTACTATGAAACACAAAGTCTTCAAAATACAAGATATCCAAGCATTTTCCTCTTGCCTAAAACAAAAGATTATCATTTACAATGGGCTCTTTCCTTTATATAGGATAAGAGGAGAGAAAAGGTATAGAGAAAAGGGGAAACCTTGAACCATCTTGACTTATTACATAACAAACTAGCTAACTTTGACTTGTTTAATATTGCCAGGCCTAAAGCACTATCAACCTGATTGCATGAAGCTACCATACAAGTACATGTTTTCCTATATTTACAACATATTCATGCTTTGCATGTATTTTGTCACAATATTATCGTACTCTATGAAAGCATGTAAAAATAACTCTGTGTCCATGACATTTGGAAGCCATCTTCAAAAGGGAGTTGACAATGGCTTTGAACTTTCTAAAAGTCTCTTGCATGACAGATGGATTTGGTGCTCCTCTTTTTTTAGCAATAACATTTATTTTATGGACCTTATGTGTGCTCTAACTTGTTGCATTCCCCAATACTCTTAAAGTGACTATTTAGTAAGACTTTGAAATTTGTCTTTTCAATGAAATTACAACCAAAGTCATACACCTCAAGCTATAGGTGAATTACTTCTATGAACCCGGTCATTATTGTTTCTTCATCTCAAAGGTCACCTACTTCATTGACCAATTTGCATGTTAGCTCCTGAGAACCTTTGCTAATTATACCTTCTTGTGCATTACACGAGTCCATTGTTTTGAGCTTTGTTATCAATCCCTAGATAAGATGTTTTATGTTAACCATTAGATTCAAGTAATCGTAACAGATTTGTAATGAATAGATGACATCATATTTGTATAGTGTTTGTAGATAAACATTCAACATGACCTTCCAAACATTTATATCCTCTAGCACATTTAGTTGTTGATTGAGCGATGCAAGATGATCATTCAAGCTAGAAATACCTTCCCTAGCATTATGCAACACACAAAATCCATCTTAGATCACCTTTACTGTCATGTCCCCTCTTTAGCTTTGTCTAGCAATGACATGAGAGTTATCCTATTATGGAGTTTTGTAGGTCAACAGTGGTGATCAGGGACTCAGTTAGGGTTTTCAGCATTCAGATTTGGTATTACAGGCAGTAGTAGATCAATTGAGAGCAGTTTCTTGATTTTAGGAGGTAGTTTCTTTATTGTAGGAGGAGATTCCTACCTTTTAGGAGGTGGTGACATTTCCAGAGTTGAGGTTCTATGAGATCACCCCTTGGTCTCAATTTTAGGAGATTTGGGTGTGTTTCCTATTCTTTAGGAGTATCCCTAGATTTGAGAGTGAGATTGCCAGTTGGCCCAAGTTGTCTGACATCAGTCACAAGCAGGTGACAAACTCAGTTTCATGTTTTGGAGGTGTTTGGGTTGTTCCTTGGTTACTTGGGAAATATTTTAATATATTTAAATATTCTCCTAAGTTAGCATTTTAATAATTTAAATAAGGCTAAGTGTTTAGCCATTTTGGAGTAATAAGGAATTTTTTGGCTCCATTTGGATCGGTTTTCCTATGTGTGATAGCTCGTTGGAAAGAGCTTAGTCTCTACTATTTGATTATCACTTGCTGGGACTTATTTGATGCTTGGAGCTATTTGTCATTAATAAACTAATGATTTTTTTCTATTTGGACACATTTATTGAAAAATAATGTTATATTATAAAGTTCAAATGAAATCCGCTTTAGGTTTCGATTTTCCTTGGAGAGGGGATATAAGGAGATAGTAACCTAAAGGTGAGTATCTTTCATCTTTTTGTCAACCTATTTGGATGCTATTGCTCTGGAAGAGCATTCCTTACCTAGGACGCAAACCCTAGTGTTGAGAGCAGATTTGTTGGGATGTAGCCCTCAACAAGATTAGATTCGAAGGTTCTTATGCATACAATTTGATCAACGCAGAGGTTCGATTTCTAGTATTGCAGTCACACTTTGTAGGCAGTGGATTTTTAGGGAAAGCGACCACTTTGGTTTAGCATGGCATTTCCTTATAGCAGCTCAAGTGAGAAATTCTGGGGTGTTTATTTGCAGCAGACTGGAGTTGTTTTATTGCAGCAGCCTAGGCTTTATCATTTGAACTTGTTTGGCTGTAGTTGGTTCCCATATTCAGCCGACATCAACTTTGTTTGAAGTACATTTGTATTGGTACCATTCTGAAATAAATCAGACTCTATTGGTATGGCTTTAGAATCATTTCCAAATTAGTATGTATTGCTACATATGATTTCTATCACTTCTATTTTATTAGTTACTGTTATTTATTCATTGTAATACCTATATTCTGAAAAATACAAAAAGAAACAACACTCTTTAGCAACTTCTGTCTAGCGCAGTAAGATCAAAGAAAAATCTACAGGAAAATATAATTTATATAATTAAACATTATAGCAGTAGCAAAGCAAATATCCATTTGGGATATTTCAGTGGTATCAGAGCATCGAACTTGTTAGCCTGTTGGGTTAGTTGTAGGTCAATACCATGACTAGAATTAAAAATGGGCGCTCTAAGGTTTCATCTCCATCAACTAGTACAAGTAAGATGCCTCTTGCTAAGGCTTTCAGTGATGCAATAATGAGCAGTTACCATCAGTATTGTTCTCTTCCTAAGGATATACAAGACATGCTTGCATTCACATAATTTATGGGTATACCAGATGTCGAGGATGATTTGGTATCCAAAAGTTCATATTAGCAGCAAGGAAGGAAAGAAGAATCAAAGGATAGAAAAGAAAGTATTGGGAGAGAAGATAAGTCAACAAGGGAAACAAGGACCAGCAATAACCAGCAAGAGGAATTACCAGATGAAGATCTTGAGGGGGTATCAAAAGAGGATATTGAAGAGCACCCTTCTCTTCAATGGCAGTCCACATCCTTTGCTTAGAGAGCCAACTGAAGGTTGGCGAAGAAAAGGTCATTGCAACCTTGTCACATTTTGACAATTCCCACAAGTAGTAGAGAGCTACATTTGGAAGTTCCAACTTGAGGGAAGACATAAATGTAAAGAAGAGGCTTCATCAATCTCTGATTTGCATGTGTTTAAGACAACCATGGAGGCAATGAAGAATAATTACTTAAACCTCCTTTCAGATAGAGATCATCTTCTTGACCTTGGTGTTATTTACTCTATTGCTTTGAGGGTTTAAGAAGAGGAGATTGATCAACTTATTTCAAAAATTTTAAAGGTTAGAGAAACTTTGGGAAATTCTCAAGTAGCTCTCCTCATGGCAGAAAATCAGATTGAAGAACTAAGCAAGGAGTTGAGTTTAATCCATGCTTTACCTACAAAATCAGAAAATCAGTGGGAGGAACATTGTGTGGAACTGAGTCTACTACATTCTACTTCAGCTCAATCAGAAAACCCACCTCTTGCGATAACTTGTTCAGATAGACAACATATTCATGAGGTGAATGAGGAAGAGGAATCACTTGATACATTATCTAGTGATACCAATAGTTCCATTAATACTGAGGATATACAAGATGATTCCAAAGAAGGTATAGAGGAGGATTCCAAAATTCTGAGTTTGGATAGCAACAATTTGACTTCCCATTCTCATGAGTTTGCTACCCATAGTCTTGAAGAAGTTGATGACATACATTTAGTCATTGTTGATAACCCCTTTTCCGAGATGAGTGCTGATTTGATTTTAGATAACCCACTCTTTGAATTGGATGATGAGGAGGCTCTTCATCTTGATGACACAAATGATACGAGGAGCTCAATCTTGGAGTATGATTGTGAAGTTGAGCATACACTTGGTGGGCCAACCACTTAAGAGTTCTCTCTTATGGGTATGGATGGCACATAAACTTCTATTAAGAGGTGGCCTCATGGTTTCCTTAACGGGGCAGAAATAACCTTGCTGATTGGTGACTTTATACTCTTCAATCCATTGAGGATTAGTGACTATCCTAGTGGGGATCTTATGACTCATTCGAACTTTTCACTATCTACATTAGATTTTCAATAGTATGGGAGTGCTAAGAGGTTCCCCTATAGGTTAGCAATGGAGTGGGAGTGTTTTTTGTTGGTTGGAATTGGTTTGATAGTATGTTTGATATCACTTGTGTTGCTGGTCAGAGTTATGATAGTGAGATAGGGTGGCCATTGTTGATAGTTTTTGAGCATGTGAGATATTACTCACCAATAGTTATGGTGTCTTGTATACACAAAGGGTTACTTGATAGTGATGGTGATAATATGAAGTTCTTCTACAAAACACATAGTACGACATATGTTTTGTTATAGGATCCAGGTATTAATTCGCGAGATACATCACTTTACATAGACTTCCATATATTGCTTCATGGTTTGGAGTGTTTGGGCATTTTTGTCAGAACAGAACAACTGGTTGTATGTTTGAAAGATATGGAGGGTCGCATGTTGTGGTTGAGCATGTTATTTTGTCAGTTTCCCTAGATTGCATCAGGTTCAAGGATTGTTAGTAGGGACCTCATGGAGAGGCATTGGCAATATGGGTTTGCACATCTATTCAGACAGGTGCAATATGAATATGTTGCATTTTTAAAAAAATTGGTTTGGAATTTAGGAATCAACATGTATAATACATTTCTCCAATGGATTGATGGTGAGATGCTACACTTTGAAGATCTTGATGTTTAAATCAAAGTAGCACAACAGAGGACATGGGTGCATTGGTTGCACTTGGGCGAGTATTGTTATAATACTACATATCATATGTCGATTGCTATGACTCCATTTAGAGCCCTCTACGGTTAGGATGCTCTATCTTTTGTTGATCTAATGATTAGTGACAACAAGGTTCCTTTGGCATAGGATTGGGTACAGAAGAACCAGGACATCATGAGATTTGTAAGAGAGAATCTTCAACAGGCACAAAATCAGTAGTTCTACGCTGATTGACATAGGATTGAGAAGATATTTAAGGTGGGGAATATGGTGTAGCTACGACTGCAACCTTATTGACAGAGCACCCTTAAAAGGGGTGGAGCTGAGAAGCTCAAACCTCATTTTTATGGACCATACAGGATTATTAGGCGTGTTGGAGAGGTTGCATATGAGATTGAGTTACAATTGGCTGTAGGATTTATAATGTGTTCCATGTGTCGTGTATGAAAAAGGCACTGGGACAACATATTATACCATCTGCAGATCTACCTCCCTTAAATGAGGAAAGTAAGCTGACATTGGTTCCTGAGGAGATCTTGGAAGAGAGGGAATGCTAGCTGAGAAGCAGGGTGATTCGAGAGTATCTAATTTGCTGGAGAGGTCTTCCTATAGAGGACGACACTTGGGAGGGCAAGACTATTTTATAGCATCTAGCTTTGTAGTTGCTTGTGGGCAAGCATCTCCAAGAGGGGAGGATTTTCATGTCCCCTCTTTAGCTCTATCTAGCAGTGACATGAGAATTAGCCTATTATGGAGTCTCGTAGGCTAGTAGTGGTGATCAAGGACTCAGTGTTTTCAGCATTTGGATTTGGTATTACAGGCAGTAGTAGATCAGTTGAGAGCAGTTCCTTGATTGTAGGAGGAGATTCCTACCTTTTAGGAGGTGGTGACATTTTCCAGAGTTGAGGTTCTATAGGATCACCCCCTGGTCTTAGTTTCAGGAGATTTGGGTGTGTTCCCTATTTTTTGGCAGTATCTCTGGATTTGAGGGCGAGACTCCCAGTTGGCCCAAGTTGTCTGGCATCAGTCACATGCAGGTGACACTCAATTTCATGTTTTGGAGGTGTTTGGGTTGTTCCTTGGCTACTTGGGAAATATTTTAATATATTGAAATATTCTCCTAAGTTAGCATTTTAATAATTTAAACAAGGCTAAGTGTTTAGCCATTTTGGATTAATAACGACTTTCTTGCTCCATTTGGATCGGTTTGCCTATGTGAGCTATGTGTGATAGCTCATTGGAAAGAGCTTAGTCTCAACTTTATAATCCCTTTCTCCTTCATTCTTTCAGCCTAAAGCTTGCAGTCCTCATGTGTAACACCCTCTGAAAACCTGTTTTTGGTTTTTTCTCCCCATACAAAGAGCTGGTCAAACCCAAATCCATTGACATTTTCGCTGTCCTAATGTTTCCCAGCCATATTCCTTGTTCATATCCTTGCAAAATCCACACTTGTGCATCAAAAGCTCGCAATGGATCCATCTCATAAAAATGTACCCATTTTCTAGAATTTTCATGCAATAGTTATTCACGAGCATCGGATTGCCATGTCAGGAGAAGCTATCCCAATCGAGGGAAAAGAGGAAAGGAAGAATTTTCAATATGATCAATACCATAACTCAATCCCCCCTTCACTTACCTCATATTGTGATGAGATTGGAGATATTAATATTGCTCATATGGATATGGATGATTTTCTCAGAAGAGTTGATGCTGCAACAACAGAGAACATGGTATACATCAAGCAATGTCACATACACTTGGACTCTACTTTTCCACTTGCAACGCATGAGCTAGAGTTGGTGTTAGCATGTGCCAAAAACTTTGATCAAATATCCAAAACTATTAGGGATGAAGATGGAAACACCATTATAAGCCTTGATCTTGAGACCATAAATCGAATTTTCAGAATTCCACGAACTCTAGTTACTGATATCAATAAGCAGAAGGCTTTGGAACGATGGGATGAAGGCATCACATGCTGCATACTGCATTAAATGCATCAATAATCATTGGCTAATAAACAAACAACCAAACCTCACTAGATGGCCAAAAGGTATGCACCGATCTAAATTTAAGGAGGAAATTAATGATCTTATTACATTGCTTACTCACCTTGTAGGACTCAAGGAATCAAACACTTTTGAGTTGTGGATGTATGAGTACATCTCACATCATTCAGTTAAAGCAAAAGGTGTTATGGGGTGAGATGATCAATGACATCTTGTGTGAATAGTTGGCACAAGTTTCCTCCACATGTACATTTTACATGAACTCATATATGGTCTATATTGTTGTTGCCCTTGGATCATTTTACGACCTCTCAACCAAGGGAGATAGATCACTTATACTTGTCTGAGAATACTATGATCAGTTGCCTCTAAGATAGAGCCAAGTGCATTACATAAGGGGACATGATGCTTTTTTCAGGCATTACATGTGCTTATTTGATAAGGAGCTTCCTAAGAAGTGTGTTTTAGATGAGGCATGGGACAAAGTAAATGGGTATGCTAGTCTATTCCTAATTTCCTACAATTCGTCAACTTCACATATATGTGAGTTGGGTACTTTAGAGGTGAGCAGTATACATTACCACGGTATCCCACCTACAAAATCATATTAATGGAGTTGGTGAGACAGCCCATGGCAATGCATGCATACCATTCTGCATTACACAGGCGAAGAGGGGATTTCCTCACAAAATCCATTGAGGATTGATGGGTACTCTTTAGATACGTTGTCCAAGGAAAAGAACATAAAGTTTGAACTCCAATAGATCACCTTGAAGAAGTTCATGAATAGGAGTTGTTTTGACTAGAGGGGTTTGAATGACAAGATGAGTAGACAATTTGTGCCTGTACATCACCTAAAGGACCTTTGGATCAATTTGTGTACAAAGGTGGACATACAAGTGTTAGACTGTTGCAGACTAACCATCAAGAAAATAACTGACTTCAACCTTGCAGAGATCCTTGGTGGGGTTGATGATGATGATGATGTACTTGATCCGAATTATGCAGAACGTCATGTGGAAAGCTTGCCTATTCTGCCACATTTGTGATCATGCTAGGAAAGCACATCTATTTGGGATCAGTTTCAATCTATCCTTGCCAATACCAATATCTAGTTGAAAAGGAGAGGCCTTAAGTGCATCAAGATCAAGCCAGTTAAAGACTTTGATCCTGTTGGTCTAGTTGTCTTGAGGTATAAGATTAAAGGCAAGGGTAAAGATGACATCAACTTCAGCATCAAAGCCTCCAATTCCATCCATTTCAAGACTTACCGTCAAGGGAGATCAGGCTACAGGAAGGTCCTTGAGGTTAAGACTATGGAACCCCATAGGATTCAGATTAATTCCGATGATGATGAGATGCCTAAGGAGCCTAAGGATCCATCCCTACAATATCTCATCCTGTAGACACATTTGTTGCGACAACACTTCTAAACTCTACACTTGTGTAAGATGAGTCTCCTAATTCACCGTTGGACACAGTTATGGACGCATTCATTACGGAACATGTACCTCTTGTGGATTCAGTTATGATAACACTAGCCTTGCCCATCTCCTTAGTTGCTCTTGCACTTAATCAGAGGATCAATACAACTTCAAGAATTTGTTCGACAAATTTTCAATGTCAATTTCATCTATGGCATTGTTGGATACCACATCAGCGCAATTTGAGAAGTTCATGGTTGAGGTCACGCAATATGGTAGTTATAGTAGTCCTACATCAATGGCCATTCAAATGGAGACTCCCCCCATTATGACCACAGTTGTACAAGTGGGACTCACTTACCACATTGGTCATTACATTCGCAATGAGTTCATCTTCCTTCTCTTTACCTCCATGGTTAAGTGCAATATTACAAAAGAGAAAGAAGGAAGCAATTCAACTTGAAGACTATGTTTTCAGACAAGTTACTAAACCCAAGGTCCCTAAGAGCAAAAGCATAAAAAAAGTTCCAAAGCTCGTAGTTGATGCACATGAGGTCAAGTATGTTGGGGTAGTTGAACCTTTGGTTGATAAGCCTATTAAGAAGATGCAAACCATTGATTATAGGTTGACACGAGTTGAACTTGGTAAGCAAACATGCCTTAGTTGTCAACATGATGATCAAGATGCAGTCACCTTGCTCACGCAAAGGAATAATAAGTTGTGCGAGAAGAAGAATAGGTTGAAGGAAGAAAATGCAAAACTTCTTAAGACCATTGAAACGATGAAGAACTCTTCTTAGAGAGCTTATCCCAATTCTACATCTCTTCGTGAGCATGTTGTACAAATGGAATGAAAGGCCAAGGCTCTAGATGATTGGTGCGACAACTTGAAATCATAGGGTGTACATGAATATCCCAAATGGATATTTGCTCTGCTGCTGCTATAATGTTTAATTATATAAATTATATTTTCGTGAAGATTTTTCTTTGATCTTATAGAGCTAGACAGAAGTTGTAGAAGAATGTTGTTTCTTTTTGTATTTTTCAGAATATAGGTATTACAATGAATAAATAATAGTAATTGATAAAATAGAAGTGATAGAAATCATATGCAGCCATAGATAGTAATTTGGAAATGATTCTAAAACCGTACCAGCAGAGTGATTTATTTTAGAATAGTACCAATACAGATGTGCTTCAAACAAGGTTGATGCCGGTTGAAGATGGGAATTAGCTATAGCCAAACATGTTCAAATGATAAAGCCCAAGCTGCTGCTATAAAATAGCTCCAGTCTGCTGCAAATAAACACCCTAGAATTCCTCATGTGAGCTGCTATAAGGAAATGTAAGGCTGAACCAAAGTGGCCGCCTTCCCCAAAGATCCACTGCCTGTAAAGTGTGACTGCAATACTAGGAATCTATCCTTTGCCTTGATCAAATTGTATGCATAAGAACCTTCAAATCTGATCTTGTTGAGGGCTACGCCCCAACAAATCTACTCTCAGCACTGGGGTTTGTGTCCTAGGTGAGGAATGCTCTTCTAGAGAAATAGCATCCAAATAGGTTGACAAAAAGATGAAAGATACTCACCTTTAGGTTACCACCTCCTTATATCCCCTCTCCAAGGCAAATCAAACCCTAAAAGAGCCCTAAAGAGGATATCATTTGAAATTTATAATATAACATTATTTTCCTAATAAAGGCATCCCAATAGAAAGAAATAATTACTTTACTAATGACAAATAGCTCCAAGCATCAAATAAGTCCCGACAAGTGATAATCAAATAGTAGAATTTTGCATTCATAAACAACAAAAATATATATATGAAAGCCCTAAAATAAGCACAAGAAAACTTACCTCCTTCTGCAGAAAACTTACCTCCTTCTGCAGTAAACTTAAGAAGTCTTTTAAAAATCTTGAGCAACATCTGAATCAAATCCAAGAGATTTTCAGATTTAGAAAAAGATTGGTAGAATGGAGATATATAGGCCATGATTTTGACTCAATCTCCTTGGGAAATTAATACATTTTCAATTAAAAATTAACACTTTGACTAGTGTGTGAGATTGAGCAACAAAATGCATGATAATAGCAACAAGAAACACCTGCAAATCTAAACTTTCTCAACTTGATATGCTAATGAGAACAAAATTGACGCTAAGGAGTAACATTTTTGTTGAAGCCAAACATAAGTTGTAAATGAACTGTTTTTTCCCTAGATGGGCTTCCTGATTCAAAACACATGTATTGAACACTTGCTTTTGCCTTTATAAATCTTGTTTTTTATTGAAACATGACCTAGACGAGCTGCTTAAGAGAAAATGTAGGTGTTTTATTGCATTTAAAGTGATGCAAATGCAATGAAAATTGCCACCCAGCACTTAAACGAAAAAACACAGCACTTAGAGGAGTATATAAACATTCTTTAAATACTAATACATGGCTTTGTGATGTGCAAAAGCCCTAAAAATCGCCACTATGAGTATTTGATTAAACATGCAGGCATAAAGCATGTAAATACAGGCTGTTGAAGTGCTCTTACATATGCTTTTGGTCTGAAAATCGCCACCATGGGGTTCTTAATTAAAAAACAAATCTTAAATTCATAATGACGTGTTTTTGGAAGCCATTAGACATGCAGTTTGACTCAAAATAGCCACCTATAGTATAGATGGATTTTTAGAAGCCATTTACACATGTTTAAAGCTTATAACATGTGCAAATATATTCAAAATTGTCCCCAATAACTCAAGACGTGCTTTTTGGAGTTATTTTAAGGCTTTACCTATGCAAATGAATTAAAAATCACCCCATTAAATAAGGGAAAGCAAAATACAAATGCAAGAATATCAAGTGTTTGTTAATATATGCAAGTTTTCATAAAAAGGCCACCAAAAATAATGAAGGGTTTTTTAAAGTTTAAATCATTGATAGAAAACTCTCACTTGGCAGAAACTCGCCAAGCCCAAAAAGAACTTGGGAAAAATTCCTCTAGTTTTAAAAAAAATTCGGGAACCTAAAAAATAGCTTAAATCTTATTAAAAATACTTTTGTTTTGCAAAATTCAATGAGATGATGCATCAAATGAGTTAATTAATGAGAACACAAAAGAAACAAGCAAAGTATAGATATATATAAATGCAAAGAGGGTACAAAATCACATTCTTATGCAGAATGCTGATGGTGGGAAGCAAAACAGTAAATATGGCCCAGGGGATGAGAAACATCCATACTTGCGTCCTAAGTCACAGGGTTCGCCGAATTTTTGGCATCAAATTCGAAATTTGGCGAACCCATAAAATATGAATAAAATTCGCTCAAATTCGTGAAAAATTCGTATGGCAGCAAGTTTGTTGCCGTTTTGTAGAAAAGATATGTTATTGCCGCGCTTTGCAGGATATTGCCCTTCGTTTGTTGAAAAACGCATGAAACTAAAAGATGGTTAGGGCAATAAAACTATTACGACATTGAAGATGCATGCATCAGATCATATTTGCGATTCTGAAGCATTTGATTAGCGTTCACGTCATCCAAAGGGTGAACACTAAAACCATTTCGTTCAACCTTATCGTTCCTGCGCTCAATCTTGCCCAGCTCTCGACGGCCATCCACGCTTTGTTTTAATTATTTTCATTTTATGTTTAGGTTTCAAGCTCCCGGCGGCCATCTCCATGGTAAGTTTATAACGATTTTCATTTTATGTTTTAGGTCTAAGTTTATAAAAAAATTTATGTCTTTTGTAATAGTAAAAATATTATTGTATTTTTTAACATTTTATAACTTTATTAAATATATGTTAATTTTATATATTTATTAGGAAGACATTTATATTTATCATATACATTTTATTTATTTTTATTAGAAAAATATTAATGTTTTGTATATAAATTTATGATTACTAATATATATATATATATATATATATATTTTTAATGATTATTAATATTTTTATTATTTTATTAGTAAAGATGGTTAAGTTCTTCGAATGAAACTCATAAACATTCAATAATAAATGATGTATACATTTGTTTTGGAAAATTATATAAGGCGAACTTAACGTCGAATTTTTTTCGGTTTTTTTGCCTTATCGAATTTCATTCGAACTCCATTGTCGTCGAATTCGAACTCAAACTCGAACCTTGTGACTTAGCTTGCGTCTCTATTTCGTACCCGGCATGGGTAAAAGGCAAGAATGCTAGGGGATGTGTCCCCGTGGAATACAGGAAATTCTCTATTGATTGTCTTAGTATTTGTTGATCATCAATTTCATGAGGCTTGTTTGATTTTGGATTTAGGTCCCCTATTTTCACTTTGATGTATTGGTGAGTTGAGTTCATGTAAGCATAGTGAATGCATTGTTGATGTATGTCTGCATGTGATTGTCATGAGTGATTCAACTTGAAAACTCATTACTAACAGTAGTTTGAGTTAGGGATACTTGAGCACTATCCTTGTTAGCGGGATGCAAAGAAGAGGCAGAATCAGTGATACTTTCAAGCAAAGGTGCAGGCTAAGAGAGTTGTGATATGGCTCATCCCCAAATTGAGTATGTTAATGTTATTTTAGAAACATATAAATAGCCAAAGACTCAAAAGAAAACATTTTTCGGACAGGAGGATTTAAATTAGCTATTGATTAATTCAAATTGCATTACAGCTAGATAGAACTACGTTGAAGATATTAAGGGTTTGGATTTCGCAATCACATCCAACCAGAAACTACTGAGATTTGGAAGCAAGCTAGGACTAGAGCTTGAGTCTTTATTAGAAATGTAGCATGTTCAAACTTTTGGGAGATCCCTTAGGCTAGAGGAGAAATTATTTGATTAGGTGTCTTATTCATATATTAGGTATTCACTGCACTCTAATCTTGGGGATCAAATAATTAATGAATTAAAGGGCTGAAATTATGCAGATACCGGATAATTTGGATTTACCATGTAAATTGGACAAATAAAAGATTTAGCCAAGTAGTTTATTAGTTAATAGTTAATACTATCATTAGGTTGACTTCATTGGTATCTGAGGTACTTTAAAGATATTTATATGAGATGTCTCTGTAATCTTACATGACTACATCATGGTGATGGAGTCTTGTGGGGTAATCTGAATTATTAGGATTTAATAAATGTGTCGTAGGTTATTTTCTGAAAAAAAATCCTTAATTTTTAAATTGTTTTATTTAGTTTCATCAAAGAAAGACAAGGACAGTCAACAGGTGTGCTTTCAACTATCAAAGAAAATTGACTGAAAATAAACATATGTTCTGTTCAAGTTTCAAATTGGTTCTTATATTTGCAAATTTTTTATTGTCATCATCAAAATCAAAATTAATAGATTAAAATCTCAAAAACTGTCTCTCTCTAGATTCATCAAAGAAAGGAAGAAAAGAGATTCAACAGATATAGTAGTTGCAACAAAATTTGCAGCTTTACCTTGGAGATTTGGTAGAGGCAGTGTCATCTCAGCCCTTAAAGACTCATTGAAACGTCTAGGCCTTTCTTCAGTAGATCTCTACCAGCTGCATTGGTAATGTGTGATGTTTCTTTGCTAAATGTATATTGATCTTTGTGGAAGAGTCTTCTATGAATATAATTATTATTGCTTATGGTTATTTGCAGGCCAGGAGTTTGGGGAAATGAAGGTTCGTAATGTAAAACTAATTAAAGTTGAGATTTGTACCTAGTGATATCTTATGTATGCTTGCTTACATTAACACTATAAGCCATGCCAAACATATATTGCTAGTTGCTAGTGATATCTAAAAACATTTTATTCTTTTATTTTCATGCTTATCTACATAGTTTCAGAAACATAAGGAATTCTCTTCATAAGATTTTGCTTTCAGGATACATCAATGGTCTGGGGGATGCTGTTGAAATGGGCCTTGTCAAGGCTGTTGGAGTATCAAATTATAGTGGTATTATATCACAGTGGGATTTTAGATATGATTGAAATGCTATTTACTTTGAATACTCAATACTTGTTATCAATTAAAAATTTGCGACTTCCAGTAGTATAACTTTGCTGAGATCTATGTTCTTAGCATTTTTTTGCATACACCAGAAAAAAGGCTTCGGCAAGCACATGCCCAGTTACAGAAAAGAGGGATTCCACTAGCCTCAAATCAAGTAAACTACAGCCTGATATACAGAGCACCGGAAGAGAATGGCGTTAAGGCAGCATGCAGTGACTTGGGCATTACGCTGATTGCATATTCTCCAATTGGTCAAGGTATGCAACTGATTCATCCTTTACAAGTTTCTTTCTTTACGCACACATGCATTAGTATTGACTATTTAATAATACGAAGATTTTTAAATTTGTTTTAAAGCATACATCTTATGGTATATTGCGAAATCCTAAAACATCTAGTTATATAACAAATGATAGCCATAATTGTTATATGAAGTTGAGAACTATTAGGAATGGTCAACATGAAAATAGCACATGGAAAAGTATAATTTCCCATACTCCTACTTCGAGAAAATCCATAAAATTTTAAAAATATTGAAAAATGCATGTTTTGTAAATGAAATTCATATTCTTGTTTAACAATGATGAATAAAACATGAATTAGTGAAATTGATGTCAGTTTATTTGCTAAAACTCGTTTTGAATTTTTCAAGATGTCACTGTCAACAACTTATTGTTGGGGGCAAAAAAAAGATATTGGCAAATATTAGAGATAAGTCGGGAACTTAAAAAATTGCTTAAATTTAATTGGAAATGCATTTTTTTGCAAAATTCAATAGAGAGATGCATCTAATGAGTCAATAAATGAGTAAACAAACCAAACAAGCTGATATATATATATATATATATATATATATATATATATATATATATATATATATATATATATGCTACAAAATTGCATTGTCACATGGAATGTTGTAATTTTCCCACTTTTAATAAAATACTTTAAATAATTAACGGTCCCAAAATTTAAATAATATTATTTGGACCTTTAAATTATTTAATAAAGGGGCCCAATTTTTATTAATTATTCGTAGGTGTTTTCCGTATCGGCATTCTTTTGTAAACCCTCAAGAGTTTTCTCTGAAGGGGTATTTATATGTGGCATGTAGGAAGTTGTTAGGATGTGATTTGGATTATTTCTTTGTAGTTCAAATTCCTGTTGGAATTTTGTATTGCTCGCCATTTCGGAAGTGGAAGATCTTCCCTACTTGGCTATTTTGGTTTTGATGGGATTCAACCCTCACCCTATTCCATCTTGTATTACTTTGCTTCGGATCTGGCACATTTGGAGCTCCATTTTTGTTTTGCAAATACAATATTTTGAGTTTTGGCAAGAAATTGTTATATCTCTATGTTGACATATGCTTTTGTCTCTGACTATTATGTGGTGTATTGAATGGATTATATCTTTCGCTTGGCATCTCCAACTCACTCCCTTCGACACATTCCTCAAACAGGGCCATGGCATTAGAACTTTCCCTCGGTCACTTTCCCTTGGGTACTCTCCCTTAGGTGCTCCCCCTTGGGTACTTTCCCTTAAGTGTTTCCCTTGGTTACTTTCCCTTGGGACTTTCCCTCCTGTACTTTCCCTCGGGCACTTTCCCTTAGGCACTTCCCTCCCTTGGGTCCTTTCCCTTGGGTGCTTCCCTCGAGTTCTTTCCCTCGAGTACTTCCTACGAGTGTCTTCCCTCGAGAGAACTCAGGTGTGTCATTGGGGAACATTACAAATGTTGATGGCTTGCAGCCATAGTCTGATAGTTTGAACTCTAAAACAAACTAAAAATAGGATATTGTCTTTGTGAAACTATCAGCCAAGTACAACATCAAAATAGGCTACATCTTCATCTTCCCCTTCCCAGCAGTCCGAGTAAAAACTATTGGAGAGGGAGAGAGTCTAGCTCTAGAGGTTTTCTATGACTGTAGTTGTGGTTGTGGCTATGACTGGACCTCTATCCTAGATGTAGATGGTGCTGACATTGGCAATGACTCATCATCTGAATCCTCCTCACTCTCAGTGCTCTCATCCTCGTCATCAATGCCATCCAATCCCAATGAGAATCCACCCACCTCCATAGCCTGCCTCTCCAAATCATAGATGTCATCGTCTGTGAACATGGAGTTTCCTCCTGTAATGTCTAGTCACAATAGGGATCTATACCATCCAAATTAAGTGGTCCCACTAGAGCCAACTCTACCTTTCTTATGTGCAACTTAAGGTTATAATGTACACAAACAAGGTCATTGAGGCATTTATGTGCTAATATATTCTACTTCTTTGTGAATGGCCTTGAATAAGCTCCAATTACACTCACAACTGGATGAGCTACATGGCTGATATAAGATGTGAGGTGCAAGTTTTCATAGATTTGGAACGTTTCCACCCCAATTTTGTCACCAAACATCTCCAAGATAAATATTAAAGAGTTAGAGTGCAAGGTGAAAACATTTTTTAGTAATTTAGTTTTTTATCTACTTATCATGCATGCGAAAGACACCCAAAGTCCAAATATTGCACCTGGGGTTTGAGTGTTTCGTCCTCTTGTCAAGTCTAGGGAGAATAGTTTTCCCATTGCATTTTGATACACTTCCATTTTGGCCACAATGAGATCCCTCACCTTAACTTCAGGAACCATCCTCTGCATATCAACAAAGCCCTCCATGTCCTCTCTATTGGGATCCTCATAGGATGGAGAGAAGCAAAATCAAGGGTTGAGGAAGAACCCTTACACATGAATGGGTTAGTGGAGCTTATTGTTCCACCTATCAATAATTGCCCATATGGGGTCAAATTTCAGGTTGTCCCCCTTGTAGTAATCTTTTATAGCCTCTTTGGCCCTATCCATGGGCTCATAAAGATACTCCATTGGGGTTTGATCCCCATCTACCAAGTGAAGAACTTTAACCAAGGGCTTTGTCACCTACAATTGAAAAGTAGAAAAATATTATCATTAATCAAAGACTAGAGTTACAAATTAATAATGAAAGACTTGATTATTGAATACAAGAAAAATTAAATATTCAACTTTTAAAGTTCCAACCTTCACAAGTTATGTGGCACCATCAAAAAAGTGGTTGTCAAAAACAATGGATGCAATACTCTGTCCATCAAGCTTCTTTGTATAACTTGAGTCTAACTATTGTTGACTTACAAACATTTGCTTCATAGAAGTGGTACCATCAAAAAAGTGGTTGTCAAAAACAATGTATGCAACACTCTGTCCATCAAGCTTCTTTGAATATCTTGAGTCTAGCTATTGTTGACTTACAAACATTTGCTTCATAGAAGTCAAAGAACTAATAACACTTTGCAATGTTAAGAAAATCGTTGCAAACCTTGTGACCGCAGATCTTACTAACTCCTTCCCATGGGTGTATTCTCTCATCAAGTGGAGAACCCAAGGGTGATTGTACATATATTTTTGTTACTTTCTTGCATCCTCTACAACTGGTCTCATCTAATCCAAATTTTCTATGCCCTCATAAAGAAGGTCAAGAACATTTTTTGTAAAAGGAGACCAAAAAATGTGCTATACTTATTTTAGTGGATCCTACTTGCTGCCACATATGTTGCTGCATTGTCAGTTATTATTTGCACCTCATTAGCAACCCTCACCTCCATCACAACTTGCTCTAACATTAGAGCCCAAGTTTCAACTGTATTTTGTCCAAGGCATCCAAGGATTTCAAAAAGACCAAGAAACCAAAAAATTGGTGGTCTAGTTTCTTCCATCTGTCCATCCATCTGAAATTATAGTTCAACGAAATTGTTTCCATTGTAATTTTTGGTCTTCTACCACATCTTTGGCCCTAGAAACATCTTTGAGCAACCTACAAGCATGCAATAAAATTAACACAGAGTACGCAATTTTGATTAAAAATGCTTACAATAAACAAAAATAAGTAAATTGTTAAACTACAAAACATTTAAAAACTAAAATAGGTGAACTAACCTCCCACACAAGACTATAGGAGTAGGCATCTTCTAGCGCTTTCTCACCACAGTAATTCCTATTACAAAATTCAGCCAATAAGGACTAGCTACAACATTGGATGGGATGTTGTTAAAAAACCAAAAATTGACACATTGAATGTCAACTTGCCAATGCACATTGTTGTTCCACCTAGTACCCTTCTGTGATGGTTGTGCTCTGAGAGTGTTTATGTGCACAAAAAAGATAGATCTATAGAAGATGTGTGTGGTGGTGTTCTACTAGAACCAATAGAAGTGTATGCCGAGGGGATGGTAGATTTGCAGATCCATGGGCTGCGATAAGAGTCCACTATGCCCTCAAGTGCTTCTTCATCAAGGTTTGCTGAGATACCTAGTCACAACCCACATTATTTCATTACGAAAGGATATATTTTTTGCAAAATCTAGATTCTAAACTAATGATGGTAATTGTAAAATAATAAATGATTCTTAAAAAGGAGATATTTTGAGATACCATGCGACTTAGAAATGGTTGCCCTTATGGCCAATTTCACCCTCTCCCTTTGAAACTTTTTCTCTTCTTGGGCAGTGAGCAAGGTATTTATCTCTCTTTATTTCATCTGTGGTGAACTGACAGACCTTTGTGTCACACCTTATGATCCCTCCAAGATGGTATTTCAAATGAGATATGCCTCCACTAATTACTTTTTTCACATTCTATGCATTTTATGGTATTATATTTGGGTCCTTAAAAGCATATGCCCATGCATTGTCTCTAGCTCCTTTAGGGTGCATTCATACATATCTTGATGGACATGCATCTATTGGGGCATTGGCAGACCATACAACTACCCAGTTGTAGAAGTTTCCCTGTTTGCCATTCATTGAAAAATCAACCTACACATGTCACATACAAAATGAGGGTACAAATTTATGAATTTATAAAGAAACTCAAAAACAAATTAAGTTAGTTTAAAACTTTAAATAAGTTCAACATAGCTGAAACTTGAAAGAAAAAGGTAAAAAAAATGTTAGGGTATGAAGTTTTTAAGACAATATGAAATTTTTGATAAAACTACGATTTTTTTTCAAAAATTGCTAAAGTAATGGTGTTAGATCTTATTCATTAACTTCTAAAAGCAGTTAGAGTGGATTAGAAATGGTATGAGAAAATAAGAGAAATTTATGTCCAACAAGAGACCACCAAAAGGGTCTAAGGGATTGAAAGTGTACAACTAAGAAGACAGACAACAACAGGAGCACAAATGGGTGTGTGGGTAAGAGCAAACAACAAAGAAAAGCAAGAAGCTCGTCATGGCAAGGACGAAGAGTCCTTCCTTAACGGGAAGAAGTCCAGCACCAAAGAATTTGTATAAACTTGGATGCATTTAATACAAGATAAAATGATTTTAAAAACAAAAGGGGAAGAATTTTTTTAAAAACTTACTTGGGAATCCGAATCTGCTTGATAAACCTCTTTGAATCAGCTTTAAATCCACAACAAATCTATCTAAAATGTTTCAAATGATGATCTCTCCTCCAAAACCTTTCTAAGATCTCCAAATTTGCTCTGCCAAAAAAGAAAATCAATTATGGCCTTTTGCTTGGCTGTCTCACAACATAAACTGGCACGGGCAAGAACTTGAGCGGATTCTGCAAGAAGTCTACAAGTTATTGGAGATGTTTTTAAGTTTTCTCAGCAAGATTTTGACAATATTTTACCAATTTATCTAGGCGAGATTTTGGCGATATCCTGACGCTGTTTGCTGCCAACATGAATTTATTGCAATAAGAAAACTTAACGACGATAAGTCAGGGACAATTTGATCTATGGTTCGAAGTGATCTTGGTAGAAGCCAAGTCATATAATCCTCAAAGGAATTATCCATATATAAGAGATTTCTTTTTTCAAAATTAGTTTTATAATCATTTTGATTTTGTTCTAAATTATTTCTACCTTTGTAAATTTTTGTAGTTCTATTTTTCATGAGGTTGTTTCTTTGCTTGATTAGGAAATTGAGGTTGTTTACATAGGCTATGCTGGTCAAATATAATAATTTCTTAAGTTTTTGTAGAGATTCTAAACCCTGGAGCTTTTAAGACATAGGTTCAGATGTTATCCTCTATAAGATGAGACTTTCTAAGGAATCCTATTAGAAAATTATTGTAGTTATCATGCTCTTTCTGTAATATAAGCTACCTTTCATCACATAAACTATTTACATCTTTGTAACCCACATACTTTTCCTCAAACTATCTCAGTTTAGTTTGTTACATGGTTTGGTCACTTTACATTAAGCAAAAACTGTCTCTCAAGCATTTATATTTGAAGTCAAAACTAGATATTAGGAATGCACGTAAAAACATTTGCTTGTTCTCATTCTCCTAGTTGATAGTATTGTTGATTTGTTCAGCTCCTAAGCTTAGCATTGATTTTTTTTGTTTGACAACAAAATTAAATTAGCAGAAAAAGTTCTTGTTATTTCCTTGGATCATTCAATTCTGATATAGGGGATTTATCTTTAATAAAATACAATCAGCTTCTGACAGAGGAATATAAAGGATTTGAAGTTGAGGCTAGAAGAATGTTTTGTTCAAAATTCCAAGTCACTGTATGTATTTGAAAGTATGCACCTTATGATACTGTTTACTATCCTTTGCACAAGGCTCACAGAGCAAATTCCTTTTATACAATTTTCATAAAGTACTAGTTGTAGACTGCAATGGCTAAGGCAGTTCACCTTTCTTATAATTGCTAATGTTACATCATCTTCAGATACAACTGCTCTTCACAAAATAGCCAAACTTCTGGCTGGAACATCAGTATAAAATCATATTTGGTTATGGTGCTCAAATACCAGGAATTAACAAGAAATCACTGAACTCATTATACATTTGTTGGAGCAAGTCTGAAACATACTCATTCTTTTTGAGATTTGGAAATCCATTAAAATTTCAGTTGCTTTGTTGTAATGTCCCCATTTTATCAGTATTAGAGTTTCAGGGATTAGCCTATTATTGTGTTCCTCGTAGGCTAATTATTGTGGATAGTCTTCGGAGGCAATGACTTGGCTTGGGAGGATCCTAACTTCTCTACAATTCAATAAGCTACAGGTTGGTCTTCATTTGGATCAGGTTGGACTTTTGTTTGGGCTTAGTTTGGTGTACTTACTATTTGTGGTAAGTTGGGTGTTGATTGAGATGGACCCTTTCTTTTTTTTGAAAAGTGCATTTGGTCACATGGAGAAATAATGGGTGTGACTCCTATTTCAGACGACATATTTAAATGATGAGTATTTTGGGAGTTATTATATTTTTAGTGGCCAAATTATTATTAATCATTAAATGACTTATTATAAAGTTATAATTTAACTTTATAATTTCACTTAAGTTGAGGGTTGAGTCATATCATTGGAAGGGGACATTTATTATACGCCTAAGCCAAGTATTAAATATTTAAAGTGATGTTGTGTTGGAAAGTTTCAAGAGTTGAGTTCTTTTGGGAAACTTTCACAATTTGTTGAAGTTGAGTTCTTTTGAAAACTTTTGTCAAGAAGGCATTATAAATATGAGCTCATTTCATTGGGAAAATCAGGCTTGAATATTTATTTTCTTTTGTTGCCTTTGTGGCTTCTTTTGAGGTCCTGAATTTTAATGCCCTTATTGAAGTAAAGGGTCTGAATTCTGAGTTGTTCCATTGGATCTACAGCTGAAGTATTGTAGATTCAGATATGAGATTTTGTTCTGAGTTGCTGGGTAATTCACAGTTGAGGTATTGTGGATTAGTTAAGAATAATTTTGAATCATTGTTGAAGTATAGTGATTGTTAAATGTTGCATTGGTTGAAGCTTCTTTGCTATCTTACATTGTATATGAGAAATCATTTTATGCCAAGGGATTTGTTTGATTTGGAAGAGAATTCATTGACTGTTGGAAACATTGGAAGACATGTGATTAATTTTGGTTAGTCATTGTGCACGCTAAAGGGCTGTTGACAAGGCAGCAGTTTGACATTTTGAGGGCTGTGTTTATCCTTGGAAGGCTTGCAATCAGCTTTGGAGGGCCTATGTTTTTTGCTGGAGGCCACATGCCTAATCTGGAGTCCACACAACCTTGGTTGGGAGCAGTGAATGGTTTGGGCGGCTATTGTTGCTTATCTACAACATAATGTAGGTGCTGAAAGGTGTTGTTGTGTGTGATGTAGTGATTGGAAGTGCAACTTGGCACTCATGCACTTTTTAATGCCATTTTCTCTACAAACCATCTAGGTTCTTTATGTTAGCATTATTTATTTTATGTAAATTCAGTTGAAGTATTGCTTGTTCTTGTATTAAAGATTGTTTTCTGCAAATGTAATAATGTTGCCATTTTTATTGGTGTGTTCCATGTAATGTTCACAAGTGCAGAGGGCTGGAGACAACCGGCTTGATGGTCATACAAATTATCTAGGGTAAGGACCGCATGGTGTAGAAGACACAGGAATGATTGTATAGGAGTTATGTTTTGGCCATACGGTAGAAGAAGGCGGCAATGTGTACAGTTCAGAAGGCCATATGGTGGTCAAGGATGGCCGTACAGTGGTCTATGTTGGGCGTATGGTGGAGATGGAGGCAATGGTGTATGGTGTGAGAGCTAAGATGGTCATATTGTAATTCATATAGAGGATAGATGGAGGATGGAAGGGAAGTATGAAGGTGTAGGTGTAGGGTAAGAATGAAGGTCGTACGGGCAATGAGGAAGCATTACAGGGACTTTCAAAAGCTGCACGGTTAGGCATCTAAGCCACAACTGTGAATGCAGTCTTGTTCATACATAAACACAATAGATTTAGATGAAATCCAGACAAAATAATAGAAACTTGAATACGAATAATCCTTCAATTAATATATGTCGAAAGATGATGCTCCAATTTGCCAAATCTGAGTGAAGTGTTACAGGCGACGGAATAGGGTGAAGGTTAAATCCCACCAAAAACGTATAAACTAAGTAAGGAAGGTCTTTCACTTTTGAAATGGCGAACAACAGAGAACTCCAATAGGAATTTGCAATACAGAGAAAATAATACAAATTGCATACCTAATGACTTCCTACAAGCCATGCTTAAATACGCATCGGGGAAAACTTTTCGAGGGTGTACAAAGATAGTTGACGACAACACAAACTACGAAAACAAAACAAAATGGTTCCGAGATATATTAAATCAATCAACCCATTAACAATAATTTGATTAACACTCTATTTTATGACGGGGATATTATAGTCCTCCCATCCCAAAATTAGCTTGTCCTCAAGAAAACGCAATGCTGGATGTTGTAGAATATACTTGCCTTCCTAGGTTGCATCGTCCATCGACAGGTGTTTCCAACATACCAAATATTCCTTCACCGTTCGGTTCCAGGGTCTTCTTACGTACTTCAATAATCTTTGTTGATTCCAATATGAGCTTTCCTTCTTCATTAAGTGGCGGAAGGTTTGTAGCTACCGTGATGTTCTGTCCCACAGCTTTCTTCAAGTAGGAAATGTGGAAAACATTATGAATACAGCTTCCCTCCAGAAGTTTCAGCTCGTAGGCAACTGCACTGATGCGACGCACTACACGATAAGGGCCATAAAATCGTGGCTTCAAATTTTCCTATCCCTTTTCTTTCAATGAGGATTGTTGGTATGCCTGGAGCCTGAGGTAGACCAAGTCTCCTATTTCAAAACTCCTTTCTATTCAGTGTTTGTCAGTATACATCTTTTGTTGATTTTGTGCTCGTTGTAAGTTTTCCTTCAAGTATCTTAGGATGTCCAGTCCCTCGCCCTTGGTGCATAGCTATCTCCCAGAACAATGTCGATGAAGGAGAGGGGTTAGTACCTGTATAGTGCTTTGAATGGTGCCATTTGTAATGGGCGCCCTAGAAATGCCCAAAAACTGAATCAACTGCTGATAGGAATTTAGTCAAATAATTTGCATCCAACTCTTAATTTCTCTGTAAACCCTCTTTATGACTCCAGAAATAAAATGTTTGTTTGTTTTAATGTCTTTGCATAGATTTGAAACCACATACATGAACAAAAAGAAATTTATAATAATATGCAAACTGAAGATTGAACTACTGCTGAAATAATATTGATTTTCAAACTAATAAAATTAGATACATAGTAGACTTTTCAACTCAGTAGTTACTCTAGCATTATAACACAATGTTCTAGTAATGGCTTCCTATCTTGCTACTACAATAACATGAATAGTGTCGTGCAATAGTGACGTGAATAGTGTCACACTATAGTAATGTGAATAGTGCTGCTACAGTAAAATTTTCCTTCAATTAGTCCAAGACCCTCATACAATCATCCCTTCAGACTGGCATAAGCATCAGACAAGAAGCGGGAATGACATGAGCAAACACCCAATCGGCCTGTAGCTAGAAATGCACCCAATCTGCCTGTTAATGAAGCTAATAGCAATGAATTCCAAAGTCCAAACCCCAAGGGAATGACGTCTAGAATGTCACACAAGAGGATAAATGTCCTCTAATGCCAAGAACATATTTGCAACTCACACATCAATTGTCTTCTCATATTCAACCCGTTGAATGAAGCCACTAATGCTCCATTTTTATTCTTTCTCCAAGAGTCAATTCAACTCACATGAGCAATGTGGGATAATAGATGTGTAATATGAAACATATTAAAATAATCACTTATGTCTCCCTTAGCCTTTTTGATTTGCACACATTCCCATAAAATTTAATATTAAAGTAACACTTTAATATTTTACAACTAAATTAAATGTTACTTTAATAATACTTCAGGCATAAAAATATATTAGCTATTGGACTCCGAATATCACAAGTGATAGCTCATCAGAAAGCTCTCGCTGAGTAGTGTCATATTCAATCACCAAATCTAGCCTCCCCTATGTCCTGCTGATTTACTAAAAATAGTAAGTGTGCTTGAGACTAAGTAAATCAACTCCGTTTTGACTCAAACTAGAGATGACTTGGCCAAAACACTCTAAGATCCCTTTGAACCCTTTGTTAGCCCTCGGGACCATGTAGAACTAGGCTAACACACACACACTTGGTCGATTGCTAAAATGGGGACATTACAGTTTGCCCCTCTTGAAATTGTTTGTCCTCAAGCAATCTCAATCCAGCCTACTGAATAACCTGCTCACTCTCCTATTTAGCATCCTCCTTCGACAAGTCTTTCCATCTGACCAAAGACTCCTTCACTATCTTGGTTCTGAGTTTCCTCTCTCGGATGTCCAGAATCGCCTCAAGTACTAACACAAGCTTTCCCTCCTCATCTAAAGGGGGTAAATCTGTAGAAGGAACTACACCTTGACCAATGGCTTTCGTAAGCGTCGACACATGAAATACATTGTGCACTCGACTGCCCTTTAGAAGCTCAAGCTCATAGGTGACTTCGCCCACTTTGCGAATCACCCTATAGGAACCATAAAATCTAGGCTTCTCTTCTCCTCTTGAGTGATGACTGCCTATATGGTTGTAGCCTCAAATATACCATATCCCCTACCTCGAAACTGCGCTCTACCCTATGCTGATTAGCATACAACTTCTGCTGATTTTGAGCCTATTGTATGTTCTCCTTAAGCGCTCTCAAGATATCCTATCCTGCAATAGGTCTATGGCTTTGGGCACTCGGCTATTATTGAAAACTAAATCTATGAAGCTGGGTGCTTCATATCCATACAATGGCATAAATGGAGTCATCCTAATGGTCATGTGATATGTGGTATTGTAACAATACTCCCCCATGTATAACCACTTGACCCACACTCTTTGTTGCGCAGTCACATAGTTCCGCAAATAACTTTCCACCCATTTATTTACTATCTTTGTCTGCCCATCTATTTGAGGGTGGTAACTCGTACTAGGTGTAAGATTTGTACCGCACAACTTGAACAACTCCTACCAAAAGGCACTCATGAACTTGCTATCCCTATCACTAATAATAAATCTCGGTATTCCATGCAACTTGAAAACCTCTCTGAAGAATAAATCTACCACTTGAGCTATTGTATAAGTAGAAGGAATAACAAAGAAGTGAGCAAACTTTGTCAATCTGTCTACCACCACATAAATACAATCTCTTCCCTGCACTTGTGGTAAACCAATGATGAAGTCTATAGAAATACTTTCCCATTTCCTGTCTGGAATGGGCAAGAGTTGTAGTAAACCTGTAGGAAATGTGTGCTCTCCCTTATTTTGTTGACAAATTGCATACTTCCTGAGATACCTTTGAACATCATCCTTGAGCCCTCTCCATGAGAACTGCTCTCGGAATTTTCCTATAGGTCTTGAAGGCCCCTGGATACCTAGCTATAGGTGCATCATGAAATGCCCTCAAAATCTCCTCTCTAAACTGTGATGTAGGGATTAAATAAACCCTGTCTTGAAATCTATCTATCCAACAATGCATACTTGTTATCCTGAATGGTGCTTGCCACTATTCGAGAAGCCCAATCATCTCCTACATACTCCGCTGCAATTCGATCTCTCCAATCTCCTGAAACCTCTACCAGAGCACATAGTGAGGTCTCCAAAATGAAGCATCAGCCAACACATTTTTCTTACCTTTGACAAACTCTATATCAAAGTCATAAGCCTGCAATTTAGTAACCCATTTCTGCTATCAGTCATTAAGATCATGCTGGCTCATGAAGTATTTTATACTAAATGCCCACCTACCAAATATGATCGAAATTTGGCCAATGCATGCATTATGGCCAACATGTCTTTGTTGTAGATATAATAACTCCTCTCAACTCCTCGGAGCTTCCTACGCTCGAATGCAATGGAGTGACTCTTCTGTATCAATACTACTCCTATCTCGTCTGCTGAAGCATCACATTGAAGCTCAAATGGCTTCGTGAAATCAAGTAGAGCTACAACTAGGCAAGATGACATCACCTGTTTGAAGTGGTCAAAACATCTCTGTGTTACATCTGTCCATGTGAAGGCTCCTTTCTTGGTAAGATTTGTCAAAGGTGTGGCAATCTGTGAGAATCCCCTAACGAACCTCCTATAAAAACCACATAAACCAAAGAACCCCTTAAGCTGTGCGAGGTTTGTGGGGTAGGCCAATCCACAATAGCTCTAATGTTTTTAGGATCAACCCAAACACCATTGACACTAATGATATGCCCAAGGTAAAGGAGCTCGGTCATGCCAAACTCGCATTTTTATTCCTTGGCATACAATGGCTCTCTATCTAGAATAGATAACACCTCCTCCAAATGCTAAAAGTGCTCCTCCTAGGTCTTACTGAAGACCAAGATGTCATCAAGGAAGACCAAAACAAATCTCCTCAATTGCTCCCTGAACACCTAGTTCATACAACTCTAAAATGTAGTAGGGTCATTGGCTCAAATGGCATAACCATAAACTCGAAGTGGCCATAGTGACATCGGAAAGCTATCTTCTCGATGTCCTCTACTCTCATTTTGATTTGGTGGTATTCGGATCGTAAATTGATTTTGGTGAAGAAGCGTGCACCATGCAACTCATCAATCAACTCATCAATCTTAGGAATGGGATACCTGCTTTTTATTGTTTTCTTATTCAGTGCCATGTAATCAATGCACATGCGCATCGTCCCATCCTTCTTCTTCACTAGAACTACTGCTGACGTAAAAGGGCTTTTGGTAACCTAATGTGCCCCATCTCCAATAGCTCCTTAATTGTCTTCTCTATCTCATCCTTGTGTTTCTTAGGATGATGATAGGGGGTAATCATGATTGGTTTGGCTTCCTCCTTGAGCTCAATAACATGCTCTATTCTCCTGTCAAGAGGAACCCCGTATGGGATATCACCAAAGACTTTGGCATGCTTCTCAAGTATCTCCTGGATATCTAGTGGATGACTTTTTACCTATGGCTCCTGTGGAGCTGGCATAATGAAACATTCTGCTGCCCACTATATGTTGTTATGCCGAAAAAGTCTCTCGGCATTCTCCTTAGGGAGACTACTTTGCAACTCCCATCCAAAAGTCCTCTAAGTACAACAGTTCTTCCCTTATGTTGGAATCTCATCTACAATTTTGCTAGGTTGAGTGTGAACTCAATTAGCGAGGCCACCCATGTCATGTCGAGGATGACATCATAGTCTCCCATGTCTACTACATAGAACTCATCCTCCAACTCATAGCCATCTCCAAACCTGATGTGAAGATTAGATATCTTTCAAGTGCATAATAATTTGTCACCATTAGCTACCATGACTCTAAACCCAACATGCTCCTCAGTCTGTAAACCTCTCGTGGCTACTAGAAGTGCATCTATGAAGTTATGTGTAGCCCCAATGTCAATGAGAGAGATCACTTTTTGCCCCTAGCTAGTACCCCTGACCCTTAATGTGATCGCCTTTTGAGCCCTTGTCAATCGTGCCAACAACCTATCATCCTTAGGAATGATATTCTCCTCTAGAGTGCTACTCTCATCTGAATCAAAGTGTTGATCCTCCCCCTCTAACTATGACTCCTCCGCTGAAAAATACTCCATTTGATTTGCCTTAGCTTTGAGAGGGCACTTATGAGATAAGTCCCAAGGCTCTTTACAATGAAAACACAACTTCTTCCTCAACTCATTCATGGTGTCATTATCCAACTTCCTATTATCCCCTTTTGGCTATGCATCTTGGTAAAAAGGTTTTTTGTCCTTATCCTTATCGTTCTCTGTATGTGAATCCCTAGGTTGAAATCTGCTCTTAAAAGAAGGTGCTAAATCACGAGCCTTCTTAGTGGCCTCCTGTAATGTAGCCAGGCCATGCCCGTTGACCCAACCCCTTAAGGGATCTGAGAGTCCATCCATAAATAACACTACTAATCTCCTCTTTGAAATCTATGTAACCAACACAACTAACCTCTAAAATTCACTGATGTATGTCTCAATTGATCCCCACTACTTGAGCTGTGCCAAATCTTTAAACTATAACTCGGGATCTTTGGTATCAAATCTCTCTATGAATCTCTTAGTGAACTCATAAGATGTGATCTAATTATGCCCCAAGGTTACCATGCCATGGTGCCACCACTCATGCGCTAGACCATCCAAATGAATAGCTACATACTTGATAGCCTCCTCCTCAGGCATAGGATTCAATTGGAAGTATGTATCTACTTTCTACACCCAAGCTCGTGCAGTCATCTTCCTTGAAGCATCATAATAAGGTAAAGAAATCCAACTTTCTTTCTCAACTCAAAGTTTTGATTCCTCCCTCCTGCTCTAGGCATGTGTCTCATCCTCATGTCCATATAATCTTTGATTGAAATATCCACCTGAAACTTTGGTCCACTAGCCTCCCAATCCCTCCTGAACTGATCCTGTAATTCAGTAATTTGCGATTTGTTTATTGGTTGAACCAGATCTCTGGGTGGAAAGATGGGTAGAAGAGGTCTCAAGCTCACTGTCGGAGATAAGCATGTAACCTGTCTAAAGTCATCGGCCTCATTCCCTTTGTTGCCATGTCCATTATTACTACCATTAATGTTATTCTCAGGACCATTGTTGTTGCCTCAGCCTCCATTATTATCATTACCCCCACTTCCATTGTTTGCATCACCTGGATTAATGTTGACGCCCATCTGTCTAGCCATAAGCTGCAACATCATATCCATTCTCCTATTTTGCTCCTATTGCATACGCTGCCCCTCCTCTAACATACCCAGTAACCATTTGAACATTACCTCCTCTTGATTTGGACCGGCATTCCTGCCTCTACCTAGTCCTGTATTCCTGTCGTCTCGGTCACCCATACCATTGTCTTGTTCAAAGAATATCTCTGTGTCTGTATGACTGGATTCTATGTCCACCTACACGGATGAACTAGACTACTCGCTTTGTGAGTCCAAATCTTTGTTGTCTTGCTCTAGTATGGCAGAAGTAAATGGCCTTGGTCGGATGCTCAAATGTACATTCTTAACCTATTTTATTTCTGGTTTTAGTGTTTTGACATTTTGTTAAACACTTTTCCCTCTATCCAACTGTTCCAAATTCCCTGTAAGGCCTCCACAAGATAGCATAACTAGGCTCTGATACCACTGTAATGGGCACCCTAGAAATGCCCAAAAGTTAAACCAACTACTGATATGAATTCAATCAAATAATTTGCATCCAACTTTAAATTTTTTTGTTAAATGTTAAACCCTCTTTATGGCTCTGGAAATAAAATGTTTGTTTGTTTTAATGTCTTTGCGTAGATTTGAAACCACATAACATGAACAAGAAGGAATTTATAATAATATGTAAACTGAAGATTGAACTACTACTGAAATAATATTGATTTTCAAACTAATAAAATCAGTTACATTGCAGACATTTCAACTCACTAATTACTCCAGCATTATAACATAGTGTTCCAGTAATGACTTCCCATCTTGCTACTACAATAAAATGAATAGTGTCGTGTTATAGTGACGTGAATAGTGTCGCGCTATAGTAACGTGAATAGTGCTGCGCTACAGTGTTGAATCTGCCTTCAATCAGTCCAAGACCCTCATAAAATCATCCCTTTAGAATGGCATAAGCATCGGACAAGAAGAGAGAATGATATGAGCAAACACCCAATCCGCCTGTAGCTGGAATTGCACCCAATCTGCCTGTTAATGAAGCTGATAGCAATGAATTCCAAAGGCCAAACCCCAAGGGAATGATGTCTGGAATGTCACAAGAGAGGATAGATGTCCTCTAATGCCAAGAACGGATCTGCAACTCACACATCAATTTTCTTCTCATATTCAACCTGTCGAATGAAGCCACTAACGCTCCCTTTTATTCTTTCTCCAAGAGTCAATTCAACTCACATGAGCAATGTGGGATAAAAGATGTGCAATATAAAACATATTAAAAAAAATAATCACTTATGTCTCCCTTAGGCGCTGCTTTTTGATTTGCACACATTTTCATAAAATTTAATATTAAAGTAACACTTTAATATTTTACAACAACTAAATTAAATTTTACTTTAATAATACTTTAGGCATAAAAATATATTGGTTATTAGACTCGGAATAACACGAGTGATCCCTCGTTAGAAAGCTCTCGCCAAGTAGTATCAAATTCAATCACCAAATCTAGCCTCCCCTGTGTCCTGTTGACTTACTAAAAATAGTAAGTATGCTTGAGACTAAGTAAATCAACTCCATTTTGGCCCAAATTGGAGATGACTTGGCCAAAACACTCTAAGATCTCTTTACGCCCTTCGTTAGCCCTCAAGACCATGTAGAACTAGGCTAAGGCACACACACTTGGTCGACTACTAAAGTGTGGATGTTACACCATCCCAATGGACATATGGTACGTGGTATTGTAATAATATTCCCTTAGGTGTATCCATTTGATCCACGCCCGTTGTTGTGCTGAAATGTAGTTCTGAAGGTAACTTTCGAGCCATTGTTCACAATCTCTGTTTGTCCGTCTATCTGAGGGTGGTAACTAGTACTTGGTGACAATTCCATCCCTGCCAACCAAAACAATTCTGTCCAAAAGATACTGATGAATTGCCTATCCCGATCACTAACAATGTTTCGGGGTAATCCGTGTAGATGAAAGATTTCTCTAAAAAACAACTCGGTAACTTGTGTGGCCTGAAACTTTGAGGGGATGGTGAAGAAATGTGCGTACTTTGTCAATTTGTCAACCACCACGAAGATACAATCCTTTCTGTTCACCTTGGGAAGTCTAGTAATGAAATCCATCGAGATACTTTCCCACTTATGTTCTGGAATTGGTAGAGGTTGCAGTAACCTGACAGGTAGTGTATGTTCAAATTTGTTTTGTTGGTAGACCGCACACTCTCTTACATATTGCAATATGTGTCCTTTAAGTCCTTTCCATGGAAACCTCTCCCTGAGATGCCTATACGTTTTGAGAAAGCCCGGGTGTCATGCCAAGGGTGAGTCGTGTACCTCCTTCAAGATTTTTTGCTTCAATTTGGATTCTGACACTAAAAATATTCGATTCTTTTAGTAGATTATGTCATCCACCACTTTGTACCAATCATCTTGGGTGTTGCCATCCATTAGCTCACAAGCAATTGTGTTTTTGGAATATTCTACCAACAAATGTGCTTTCCAGTCAGCTGAAATCTAGGTTAGTAAGTAGATGGCGGGTTTTTTGGACAAAGCATCTGCAACCACATTGTTCTTCCCTTTCACATATTCAATGTCAAAATCAAAAGCTTGAACCTTGCTTACTCATTTTTGTTTTCTCTCGTTCAGGTCCCATTGCTCTAGAAAATATCTCAAACTATTGTGATCCATACGAACGACAAACTTGGCACCCACCAAATATTGCAGGAACTTGGTTAGTGCATGTATGATAGCCAACATCTCTTTGTCGTAGATGGAAAATAAGTGTTCTGTTTTTGTAAGCTTCCTACTCTCATAGGCTATGGGGTGTCTGTCTTGCATTAGTACTGGTCAATGCCTTATTCGGATGTGTTGCACTCCATTATGAATGGTCGAGTGAAATCAGGTAAAGCAAGCATGGGACAAGTGCTCATTGCTTCCTTCAACTTATCAAAAGTGAGTTGTGCCTTTGAATTCCACTGAAAGGACCTCTTTCTTGTCAGATCTATTAGTGGTGCATTGAGTTGAGAGAACCCCTTTACAAACCTCTAGTAATAACTGCACAGTCCAAAAAATCCTCGCAACTCTGTGAGTGATTTTGTGGGAGGCAAAATCAAGGATAGCCTGAATCTTCTCCTGATGAACTTGAACGCCATATTTACTGACAACATGTCCTAGGTACAATATTTATGTCATACCGAATTCACACTTGGATGGCTTGGCGAACAAGGATCGATCCTTCATGATCCTTAGGACTTCATCCAGATGCTTCAAGTGCTCTTCCCATGTCCTACTATAAATAAGAATGTCATCAAAAAATATTAGTAAGTACTTATGCAATTGTTTGTTGAAAATGTGATGCAGAGGGAAGGGTGGTGGCAACAATAGCACAAGAAGATTTATAAACTTGAGAGGTTTAGGCACTGTAGACAATCAACCTACCCCAATTCTATATGGAGTTAACTTGCCTAGGGCTTCTATTATAATCTTCTATGATAATTTTTGAGATTATAGGTTATAGATGACTTTGCTTACATGAATACAAAGGTTATACATCAATCCCATACTCCACATTCATTGACTTGTTACAAGACTCTCAAATCAAAAAGCTTACAAATTGTGACTTGAACAATCATAGTAGTTTTGACTTATACCCTATTTCCTTTAGTACATGAAACACTACAACCATCCCAGAGAAAATGCAACTAGTAATCCCCTTGTTTACACCCAACCACAAAACAGAGTTTCTTATGCTTCGGTTTGAGCAACTACAAGTTTAATTAGCCTCTTCAACTCTGTAATACTAAAATCTTCAAGTTTGTCTTTTCAACCTTGTTTTGTTCGGGTTCCCACAAACACCCGATTTCACACCCTCCTATACCAATCTGATGGCGGATTCACCCTTCTATTGGCATAATACACCACTTCCAAACATAATATAAATGCACTAAGTGGACAGGTCGACCACTGTAATCACTTATCCGCTGCCCTCACTGGTTCCTCATTGTTCAGACTATAACCACATTAACCCGCGCGGTCCTGCATATTCATTGGTTAACATATCGTACATGTTAGGAATACTCTTTCCATGAGGATCAGGCCTTCATCCTCATGGAAAGATCTCTATTTCTCCTAAACCCTACTACAACAACTAAACAAATTAAAGGAAGTTTATTGAACTACACAACCAGTGCAACCTCAATTTCAATTTAATTTAAAATTCATCCAAATGATCAAAATTGGATAAAAGAAACTCTAACAATGCATAAGTGTTCAAATATGCCAACTCTAACACTGATCAACTCGAGAGTTGAAAGAACAGGAAATTGCCAACTCTTAACTTTTTATTATTTGTTGTTTCAAAAGCCGTGTACACTAGTCCCCATACTGTCCCGTAACAGAGACCCTCCATAATGTATAAGACTCTAAAAATAACTTCCTAAACTAATTCAACCAACTCTTCATTGAGTTGAGGACAAAACGAAACTCTAACTTCCTTCCATACTCTCGACCAGTCGTTGGATTATGAAAATTCAAAATTCCAACATACCATATATTAAATTCCTTAAAACAAAAAGACCATTAACCTACCAATCTTGATCTTTTATGATCACTATCCTATCCTAAACTCATTCTATACTTCTCGAGACTGTATTGAAGCTTGAAACATAAGTCTCTTACAATTAAGCCCTTAATCCTTTTAAGGATATTATAAACATAACAGTTTTGGTCCTTTGAGGACAGTAGAATTTGATTGAAGGATTGCATTATTCCAATAGCATTATAGGTGCTAAGACCCATCAATTGACTTGATGATGCATCCCATTCTCCTGATCTTCCTTAAGGTTTGTGAAGGTCTCCGTGTTCTTTATCGTTTGTTTGAATGTTTGAGGTGCTCTTCCACCAAGATGCGATTCATGCATGATTGGAATGTAGCAGGTGCATTCGTTAATCTAAACAGCATGACCAGGAACTCATAATGCCTGTAGTGACAATGAAAAGTCGTCTTTTCCACATCTTCCTCCCTCATGTGGATCTGATGGTATCCGAAACGGAGATCTATTTTTGAAAAATAGACTATGCCATGTAATTCATCCAACAACTCATCTATCCTTGGAATGGGATATCTATTCTTTATTTTTTTTTGTTCAACACATGGTAGTCCACACACATGCGCATTGTTCCATCCTTTTTGACCAATACCATTGATGACGCGAAAGGGTTGGAACTAAGACGGATCCATCCTTTCTCTAGCAGTTCTTGAATTGTCTTTTTGATCTCATCTTTGAATTTCTTGGGATGGCGGTAAGGTGTGGTTATGTCTGGCTTGGCTCCAACTTCCAACTCGATAGTATGTTCAAACCCTCGATGAGGCCATACGCCAGGAGGAATGTCTATAAAAAACTTTATCATGTTCACTCAAAATATTGTGGAGATCATCATCCTGGGGAAGTATCTGTTGCCTTTTTATAGGTTCTGCCGAGACAAAACAATGTGCAACCCAAGCAATGTCATCACGCTGAAAAATTACCTCCAACCAATGTGTGGAAACCTCCTTTGGACCCTCATCTTCCATTCCACGGAGAACATCCTTCTTTCCATTGACAAAAAAAGTGAAGTCCATCCATTTGAAGCTCTAAGTGTATTCATCGAGTGTCTTTATCCACTGTATGCCTAGAATAACCTCCATATCATCAAGGTCCACTATGAAGAAATCCTCGGTCATCCTGTGATTCGCCATTGTAATACTTAGTTGAGGAAAGGTGTGTGCAAGGCATAAGATTCCCTCCGGTAACATTGATCTGCAATCCTGCGTGCGTCTCCGTAGGTAGACCTCTTCATTTCACCAGAGATGAGTTTATAAAATTTAGAGTGGCTTTGCTATCAAGCATCACCATAATCCTTTGTCCTTGAAGGGTTCCTTGTACACGAAAAACCATGCACCTCGGGCTACCGACTAGGGCGATAGTTCCTCCGCACCGCACCAATGCTGCAATTCTTTTGGTATAGTTCAAACTAACCATTTTGGTGTCTTCATGGGTTGGTTGTCTTAAAAGGGTATATCTTCCTGTTCATCCTCATCATCGGAGACGACCTCAATGTAGTGGATTTTTCCTTTCCTGAGGCATGTGTGCCTAGGTTCCCATGGTCCTTTGCAGTTGAAACATAGTTTCTTCCTTCGGAGCTCCTGTCTGGTAGCTTCGTCCAATGACGACTTTCTCGGTGGAGGTTTGTTATCTTTATCCCTTGGAAACACCAACGGTTTGAAATGTGAGTAACTTCGAGAGGATGACGTCATTGATGATGCCATACTCCTTGCCTTCTTATTGGCCTCCAAAAGGGTGGTAGGATTGAACCCTTTTATCCAACCCTTTAGTGGTTCTGTCAGTCCGTCCATGAAGAGCACTGTCCGTCTTCTTTTAGAAATGTTTGTGACCAAAACAAAGAGTTTCTGAAATTCTACAATGTACTAGTCAACCAATCTAATTTGCCTCAGTTGTGCCAAATCTTTCAAACTGAGTTCCGGATCTTTCCCTTCAAATCAATCTATCAATCTCTCAGTGAATTCCGCATAGGTATTTATTTGATCATGCTCTAGTGTGATGGTGTTGTGATGCAAATTTAATTGCTTCTTCTGGCATGGGATTAAGTTGGAAGTATCTGCTTTCATTACCCACGCTTGCATAGATATGGATCCAGATCCGTCAAGTGGTGACAAATTTACTTTACTCAACTTCCTTCTGAGATCATCATTAAAATATCCTCTATTTCCGCCTCCCGAATATCTCATTCTCAGATCTGCATAATCTTTGTAAGATATATCTTCCTCAAAATTGGCATTCTTCTAGTCTTCTCTCAATTGTTCTTGCATTTCTTCTAAGGTTGGCTGCTTCCCTCCGGGTGGTGTCTCCGTCTGTGGGGGAAAAGACGGCATGGAAGATTGAGAGCGTGTTGGATGAGGGTTTGCTTTACTTGACACCAAGTCCGCACTGTGACCATTTTGTTCTTCGGATATATTATTAATTGCCAACTTCTTGAGTTGCTAAGTATCATTGATCTGTGCCTAATTCCTCGCAAGTTCTCTCAGTAGTGCCACGAGTTCGACAGCTATGGGTTCTGGTTTGGCAGCCATTATATCAACGGAATGGGTTCTTCTTCTCTTGTGGCTATACAATTTCATTCATTGTCCACAGGTTGGCAAGATCAAAGCTCTGATACCACTATAATGTTCCCAAGTGTAGAGTGCTGGAGATGATCGACTTGATGGCCATATAGATTGTATAGGGTAAGAACCACACGGTGTGGAAGACATAGGAATGGTCATACGGGAGTTATGTTTTGGCCGTATAGTAGGAGGCAGCAATGTGTACGGTTCAGAAGGTCGTACGGTGGTCAAGGATGGCTGTATGGTGGTTTATGTTGGGCGTACGGTGGAGATGGAAGGAATGGTGTACAGTGTGAGAGCCAAGATGGTTGTACGGTGGATAGATGGAGGATGGAAGGGAAGTACAGAGGTGTGGGTGGAGGGTAAGAATGAAGGCCGTATATGTAATGAGGAAGCAGTACAGGGATGTCTGGAAGCCACATAGTTAGGTATCTGAGCCACAACTGTGAATGCGATCTTGTTCATACGTAAATACAATAATTTAGATGAAATGCAAACACAATAATAGAGTCTTGAATACGAATAATCCTTCAATTAATATATGCTGAAAGATGATGCTCCGATTTGCCAAATCTGAGCGAAGTGTTACAGGAGACAAAATAGGATGAGGGTTAAATCCCAATAGGGAAGGTTTCTCACTTCCGAAATGGCGAACAATAGAGAACTCCAATAGGAATTTGCAGTACAGAGAAAATAATCCAAATTGCATACCTAATGACTTCCTACAAGCGGTGCTTAAATACCCGTCGGTGAGAACTTTCTGAGGGTGTACAAATATAGCCGACGGCAACACAAACTACGAAAACAAAACAAAATGGGTCCGAGATATATTAAATCAATTGGCCCATTAACAATAGTTTGATTAACAATCTATTTTATGATGAGGCTATTACATTCCAAATGCAGATTTGATGACGTTAAAATATGAGAGGAGGAGAAGAGACATGTCTCTACGGTTAATCATCATTAGATAACAATAATATAAATAACCATATATGCATATTATACTTATATATATATATATATATATATATATGATGATTTACCATCAACAGTGAATCTCATAATCGAATCAATCTGACTGAAGCTATAAACTTAACATTGTCTAATTGTGTTAAAAATCAGAATTGGGGGAAAATAAAGAAGTTGTTGATCTCTTGCAAATAATTCTATTAGAATTGCATTTTTCTACTATCATTATTTCAAAGTGTTAAACACAAGAGAAAAGGAAGATATATATACATTGCGATCTATCAGCATAGGCAATTGAGCTGGTTCATTTCAGTGGTATAAAGATTGCTTGCCAAGTGTTTGGAAAAATGTCAAGTAATTAAATAGTAAAGAGATTGGATTCGAACAAGGCTATAACTGGTTGGGGTTATTACAATTGCTTAGTTATATGAATTGTTGTTCTATTTTCCTCAGCAATAGAGGCCTCATAAATACTCTATTAAAAAATATCTCCAAAATATCTTTAATCCATAAGAAAGGAAAGCATCATCGGCAAGGAAAGCTTTATATATCAGTAATATTTATTTCTCAGATTATCGGAGTTTCTACATTATATATAAAGTCACATCAATCTTTTATTGTGAGTAAAACAATTGTAAGGGATGAGAGTTCATGCAAGATAGACGAAGGGAAGAAATCACCATGATACAGTTATTAGTTGTAACACATTCCCATGGGGAAAACATAGGCTACCTAGTTCTTCTGTTTAGGCTTGTATATCAAATAGATATAGGTCTGGTTGGGGTCTAGGACAGGCCTAGGTTTGCCTAGGGCCTGGCCTAGATGCAAGGTCCCTTGCGATCACGACTCAGAATGGACACACTATGAACTGAGGGTGAACCCAAGGCTTTCTTGATGGAAAAATGAAAAAATTACTAAAAGAGGGCAACTGTGCTCTGCATTAGACACATATAGACATTGTTTCTGTCAAGATAGAGATGATGTTTTGCATACTTAATCACAAATCAAATTTTCTTGTGGGATGACTAGAGTTCTTAGAGTTTATAAAGGCCTTGGTTATTGTTAGAAGTTGCCATTCACTCTGAACTCTGAAGTAAACATCTATAGTTAATCTGAGACCATGAAGACCACATATTCTAAACCAGAGGCACATTGAGGTGATTTAGTAAGGTGTGAATCATCTTTTATTCCCTAGATTAATTAGATTGTCACAAGAATTAGAGCAGTGATTGGAAAAGCTTATGTTAATTAATTAATTTATTTCTACATAATCTATCAGTATGAGGAAAAATAATACAAGGTTATAATTTATTAATATGCATTGATTTATACATACATTATATGTTGTAAATTAAGTTACACATATTATATTTAATGTATCACTTGTATGATTTAATAGTACTTTATATAAATATTAAAATATGCAGTATGACTGTACTGGGGGGAAAATTCCAGTGAATTTCAAATTTTCAACAAACCCAAACTTTGAACCTGTATCTAAACCTGAACCAAATCTGGCAACTTAGGTGAAGATAGATGGTGTTCTCTTAACTGAAAAATACTATATTTACCAATGGATGAACAATAGCATTTTTTTACATTTAGTAAAATAGAAAACTATGTTTGGTAATGAGTGAATAGAAACTGCTTTCACCAATTGGGTGAACGAAAACTGCTTTTGACAATTTGGCTGACTAGAACTTTATTTTAACTGATTAGAGAATAGGAATTTATTTCTAGGAAGGGCCAATAGAAATTGCTTTCAGGAAAAAATTCCTCATGAGAAAAGAGATTGCTTTTAGTAGATGGGCAAGCAGAAATTTGTTTGATGATGTCCAAACAGAATTTTCTTTCACTGCAGATTGTTCATGATGACCAGCTCATCTGATATAGGAGAGGGTTGTCCCCTTATAAATTGTGAATTTCAGCTTGAATTCCAGGTAGGGGCTCCTACTATTCTTTAGTGCTGTCGGTCCCTATTCTATGGAGGAGCACTATGGGTGGGTATTCGAGTTGCCCCTGGCAAGGGATGGGTGGGAGTAAAGGGCCGCCTAACATTTTGCTCCAAGCTACCAAAGATAATCTGTCTTGTCCTGGGATAGGTCAACAAATTCCCTCTTTTTCCGTGTATTATAATAGCTAGAATTGGGTTCATAGGCTCTACATTTGTTTCTTTATTAAGGTACTGGACTTACACGTACACATGAGCCTGGAGACTCAATTTGATGACGAAGATGTTGTGCCACAAGTACTGATGAATAAGCTCTACCTACTGCGAAGGCCAATGCCCATAGAATTTTAGGGATCTGGTGAAATGTACTTATAAGTTAGAGGGGTTTACCCATACCTCAATGCTCAAGTGATTAAGACTCACCCCCTTATCCTTTAGGATGTCTGGCTTCCTCCGTTTACTCAAGATCAAATGAGGATGAGGGAGCTATAAAAAAAACAATGTTACAAAGAATATAAAATGCTACAACTTTTTTAAAATAAGGCGAAGTTCAACTTAAAATCAGATCAAACGAATAACAAGTTCAGAAGATAAAAAATAAAGGAAAGGAGATCAACAAATGAAAATAGCAGTTTATAATTGGTAAATCAACCACTAGTTGTAATATTTCAAATTTCAATTACCCCAGCTAGGCATGGTGAAAAAGTGCAAAAATGTGCATCTTACAATGAGCTAACGAACACCATGTTTTCTGATAGGCGAAACCACTTTTACGTTATTCATAACTGGAAAAATGGAATACTGGATTGCTTTCGTTATATGTTAATGATTAATTTGTTTGGTAGGTCCCATTCATTTCATACTTAAAACATATTATTCAAGTCTTTATTGTAACCAGCTATAAGTTATAACGAATTTTACTAATTCTAACATACTTGTTTATATTGGGTTGAGGTTGAAGAATTTTTTTTTTCTTTTTCGAAACAACAATTGGAAACACTTAATTTATTCTTAACAAGAACGAGTATTTAAAACAACTAATAATTTCAATTAACTTCTTTAAAAGGAAAGGAGTTACATAATCTACTCTATACTCAAATAAATACTTTTTCTTTTAATATCCTCAAAACAACTTGTAGCAAAACTAAATAGAATACTCATATTATATGGAAGAGGTTGAGTTGAAAGAGAGGATTCTGCATGAAACAATGTATCCAAATCTCTAGCTTGTATCTCAATCAGGGGAAAAAGGTATCACTGAGATGTTTAACCACCCAACCATGGATCCTTTTCGATCCCCCTAGACTGCTTTGAGATCCAAAGCACACCCGACCTTGCACGAGGGATGGTGGATGGTCAAGTCAGGTCTCCTGGGGATCTGGTGTAGAGTCACTTACATCACGATCGGTCGCACCCGGTAGCCTACTGCTACTCCTGTCATGGATGCATCTAGCAACTCCATTCTAACATCCATCAATCTTATCTTGGCCAAGGGTTTCTTTGTAAATTTGGAGTCATCGTCTCACCTTCCCGTGTGGCCTAAGGTTAAGGTTTTCTCTGAAGGTTTTCTTAACAGAACCTCATTGCATTCTAGTCTTTCCAGATTGGATTATTAAGAAATAAGTTTTGTTAAATTAAATCAGCTTATTTCTGAGTCCTACTGCTCTATAATTCTTGGATCTAAATCAGCATGAGAGACCTAGCCAAGGCTACCAAAACATGATTATATTGAACTTATACAAGGTATGCACGAGGCTGTTCCTATTTTCTGACTCTCCTAGTCTAGGAACGTCAATTCAACCATTGTAGAAGCTTCTACTATTCAAAATCCCATAAGTTTCGTCAACTACAGGTTCTGTTTTGAATGTTCGAGGTTATTAGCTTATCAAGTATATTATGATGAGGAGTGTGCTGGAAAAGATCTCCTTATTCTTTTTAATTGAAAGTCACAATTACTGCCCCTACCCGGTTTCTGCCCATCTTGGAGTTGTAATATTCTTTCTATTTTTGTTTAGCATATTTATCATTTGACTATCCTGATTCTAGGTTCTTCTACATATTGGTCGTGTGGGACACACATTTTCAGGGAAACATTGCGGTCGGTTCTTGTTTCAACTAGTGTTTGGATATTTGTCAAAAGTTTCATGTTTGTAAAATCCGGCTTATCTTCCAATTAAACGTTGTCACCCCCATGATATTGTTCTACACTCACATATGTGCATAGATTCTCACAGATTGTCTTGGAACTGTATGAGCTTGACTGGGCGTTTAGAGAATTATTCTTTAAGGAATCAATAAACAGAAATTCCTTTATCACTTGCAACTTGGAAATGCTTATTCATCCCAGATTCAATGTATATTACAGAATTATGGAAGGGAAAAGAAGTGTTCCAACTATAGTCTCTTTTGAAAAAAAGATTGGATTGATATACCAAAAACAACAATGGCAGAGATAGTGTATTCATTCAAACTTCTTCTAGAATGGTGGATAGATAGTGTATTCATTCAAACTTCTTCTAGAATGGTGGATAGATTTACTCAGCAAAAAATAATAATAATAGAGACAAAATTTGTGTGAGCTTTCCACTGAAAGATGATTAGATTCCTTTAGCACAAATAGTTATAGCAAAAACCGAATGTGTATTAAATTTCCTCCAAAAGGTTGCATAGATTTATTTAGCAAGATCGAATAAAGATAGAGACATAAGTCGTATTCCTATTTAGTAAGAAAGAAGACTCATTTGCTGATCCAATTGGCATTAACTACTCTAGTTCAAAGTTTTACTTGCCTGGTGTGGTGTACGGATCTTTTGTGTAAGTAAAACTTTGGTTATTGTCTTCCTATTCCTAGTAGTTTGCTTTGGAGCTTCTACCGCTAGTTCAATGGTCTACGTCTGGTTCAAGAGCTTCCAGAATCGGTTTCTTCTGCTGCTCCCTTCTTGTGTCCCCATTCAATACAAAACAAAATGTAATCCTTCCTATTAACAATGTCGCCACCTTCATTCTTTCCCCCATTCCACAGCTTGGCGGAACGTTTTCATATCTCTGTCGTAGGATTGATGAGATGATGCTATAGATGTGCCAACCTCTCGAGCATCTTCTCTACATTCAAGATTAGGCATTTAATATGAATATATCCTAATTTTGAAGGTTACCCAAAGTGTTCGCATGATGAAGCCCAATGATGATAAGCTTAAAAGAATTCGGCAACTAAATTATCTCTAAATTCATATTCCAAAGGTGGGTACAAATTAATAATAATGTGGAGCAGATTTTAGAAAAAGGAAATCTGATTGATCAATTATAGTTTTAACTTCCAAAGGACAAGCAAGGACCTCATTGATAATGATAGAATAAAATGTGGTAAAGCATAAAGGTGCACCCCTAGAGTTTAATCCACTTGGCCATCTAGGTACTATCTTGTCAGATCTTACCACCCTAAGTTGTTTTGAGCTTGATCATCCAACATCCCCTTTCCCAGTGATACCTTTTTCCCCTTCAAGTTCGATTCGCGTTCTTCTTGGATCCAATTAGAGCAAGTGGTTAAACATTGATAAATCACTTAAATAAACATGATCTTCATCATGAAATTATATTAGTATGTCTATAAACACATTGCTATTTAAAAATTAAGTTCGATCCATACATCTAATTAATAATCTTGATTACAATTAAGACATTATCAATTAAAACTAAATTGAGAATTTTAAGTTTGCTATACCCTAAATTCCAAAACCATAATCCACCTTGGGCACAATCTACAAAACCATGGTTAGTCCACATATACTGCTTAGGGCACAAAAGTTATACCATTGTATCGTAATAATCAATACCTTTTAGGGCAACAAAACCATTGTTTAGATTAGACCTTTTCCCACTTAGGGCACATTTACAAAACAATTATTGAAATAACAAATTTCATCTAGGGCATCAACTAGTTTGATATCCTTTCTGAATGACTTTAATGTATTTCTTTTTTAATTGGATTTTTTGAGAAGCATAAACCTATATGATTAATTGAATGCTCATTTTTTATGTGGTTCTTTATTATAAATTTTTCAATCAAAGGTTTATATTGAGATAAAGAGAGGATCAATAAATCTCTTTTATAAATAATCAGTGGTTGCCCCTTCATTCCAAGATTTATTTGTTCACTTGTAAAAAAATTGTATAGCTTGCCAACCTTATTTGTGACTCTTCTTTGTCCTCTTCTCTTTCTAATTGAAGTACATCATTTTTGAGCTCTAGGAAGAATGTTCTACCTCTTTCATCTCATTGCTTTAAAATGATTTCAAAAATTCTTTTTTGAAAACATCGCCTATTCTAACTTCTAGTTCTCACTTTCATCTTTGTTTTCTTCTTTAATGAACTTTCCTCAATCATGTTTGAATGACACTTTCCATAATTCCTTATGTTACAGCCTCTGGTGCATTTTTTTGTTCTCTTCATTCAATTATTTTACTCTAGTGAGTATTAAACTTATTTATCTTTTTCAAGCCTTGAGCCTTGGGCTTGTCCTCTTAAGATTTTCCCTTCCTCTTGGCTTTTCTGATGGCTGGGTGTGTAATGAGCCCCCCTAGCTCACTCTAGACTATGTTGTAGAAGTAATACTGTTTTCCTTGCATTCCAGAGTTTGAGAAGAAATAAGAAGACTGCATAGAAATAAATGGTAATCCGCACTCTTATTTGTAATTTTGCAAATATATACAATGAATGTTGTATGGGATGCACATTTATTAAATATCTGAAATGCAAGGAACCCAGTATGCATGCTGGGTCTTTGCAAGAGAAGGTATCAATCGAGAATAAATGCGTGGGCCTCTAGGAATGTAACTGCAGACCTGCAAAGGTGTAATGCTGGCCAAACTTGCACTAGCAATGTCTCAGAACCAGATCGCAGCCATGGAAATCTGAAAGCTTCTCCTCTATGTATAAATGCAGGCCCTGATGATTGATGCCAATCACTTGTACTGCCCCAAAAAACTCTATTTACCAAAAATACTAGCCGTTTCAACCTCCTTTGAGTAGAACTGATCTTCAACACACTTTATTGACTCCCAACAAAAAAATTTGAATATTTTCTATGCTCAAAACTTCAACACTAATGCCAAATCGATTCAGTAATGGAATAACCAAACCTGACACAATTCACCATTATCAAGAATGGCTCAAAGTGTAAGCAAAGACATGGTGTCCAGCCATGAAATCTTTTCAAAACCCTCAAGACCAACTTCTCCAAAAAATGTAAACAAAAGATATCCAAGAATTATTTCATTTGCAACAAGCCATTTCTTTTATTTTAATAAAACGAATCTTCCTTATCACTTCAACAATTAGCTTCATGAAGACCCTTTTCACTTAAATGCCCTTTTCTTTATACTTAGGCACATAATTGAATGATGTAATCTATTAACTTCCTTTGGCTCCAAAAATAACCTTTTCATCAATATCATGATATTTTGGCACACAAGGCCATTGTTTCCGGTACCCAAGATTTAAATCTTTTTAACCAGTTCCAATGAGCTATGACACTACAGTGACCAATATGCAATACCAACAAAAATAGCAACTTCAGCATATTTAATTAAATAATAATCATAAATCATCCATCTTGCAAAAACAATTGAAGAAGCATTAGAATCGAAATCTGATAGCACATGAGTGATCCTGATGAAGAATGATGATGAATGAACTTGACGCGATGTCTTACTAAAAATAGATGCTCAATCTAAGATTCTTAAAGCCCAAACTAGAAGCCAAAAAAAAACTAAGAATACCATTCAAGTCCTCTAACTCATTTGAGCTCATCAAAACCATCCATTAACTTACTATAAATTGTAAGTCCCACCAAATAGAGCAATAACACCTAATAAGGTCTTCTAATCACTAGTATTAACCTACAAGGACCTAGAAATGGGCTAAATCCATCCACTATCATGGTTATGCTAAAAAGGGGACATTACTTTCCTCCCTCCCCAATATTGCTTGCCCTCAAACAATCACATGAATCAAAGAAACACAATGATCCACCCAGATCCCAAGGATACATATGCATAATGTCCTTGGCGTCACCTGCAAACTCCTACGATGATAAAACTATCCACTGATCTATCTTGAACATACTATCACCATACCAACAATGGTGATTCACCCAATCTATAGTGCCGATCCTCCTCCACTTGGATTTTGTTGTCGGTAAAATTGTAAATCAGCCAATGGGGGCCTTCGGGAAGGTTCTTGTTATGAAGTCGATAGGCCCTTCGGTAATTGTTATGTAGCCGACAGACCCCTTCGGGAAAGTTCTTCGAAAAGTATGTATACACCCTTTTGGGTCATTGTTGTGATCATCATAAGCATTATGTAATATCTTTGGCATATGCGAATAATAAAAGAAGTACTGTTGTTCTTGTCTATTGTCTGTGTGCATTAATCTATTTACCCATGCAGTAAACATTTGGTGTTGTTGCCCGATGGACCTGAAACGAAGGCAGAGGAATGAAGACTAGTGCCGAATCAGCTAAATAAAAATAAGAATAAGCTGAAGGAAAAAGATGAAATATGCACAGCACAAGGGAATTTAATTTTGGCACAATAGGCCGAATGCAAATGAAGGTTTCAGAAGATTGCCAACGGACACCGAAACACTGAGGAATTGCTGGAAGAGACTCAATAGCGGTTGGAATTGGTAGAAGAAGCAAGGGAGGAATTTCTTAACCTGCATATGCCGAAGGAAGAGAATCCAGACGGAAGGGAATTAACTCGCACGGCTTGGAGTGCCAAGTGAGCACAAGCGTGGAGTGAACTCTTCGTCCGAGATACACTTCCGAAATGGATAGCTTCGCTTGACGAAAACTCTTCTTCACCAAATAGCACGACTGTCGAAAATAAAACGACTGTTCAAAACAACGCAGGCTTGCAGAACAACGCAAGTGTGCAAAACAGTGTGAGTGTTCAGAACATGGGTTTTCAGAACAATGCAGGTGTGCAGAATAGCACGGGTACGCAACAAATCCCTCAACCTCGAACAATGATGGCTGAACCAAAGGAGAAGTTGCCAAAGTTTGATAGTGATGGAACAACCGATCCAATCAGACACTATAAGACATGCGAAACAATTTGGAGGGTGAATCACATAACAGATACAAATGAATGGGTTTGGCAATTTCTGACAAACCTAAGGGGGGTAGCAATTGATTGGTTCGCCCATACAAATCCCCAAAAATTAACCAATTGGGACAACATTAAAAAGGAGTTTATCACTGAATTTCAACTACTGCACGACGACAATGAGATCGAGTATATGCCAAAAAATTTAAAACCTTAATAAACAAGATGGAAAGTAAGTCGGCACATGGGCTACAAAAGAGATGGTTCATTGAAGGACTACGCCCAAAGTTATGGAAGAAGATGAAGATTGTGCCGCCATCATCATACACTGAAGCATACAATCGAGCGATGAACTTAGAAAGTGAGCAGAAAACAAAAAAGAAGAGTAGCTCATTCGAGTCAGAGGATGAAGCGTCTTCGGAAGAAGAGAGTAGCGATGACAAAAAGGGCAGCAAGAAGGTCTGAGCTCTCCAGAAAGATATGATTCGAATGATGAAAGAATTTAAGAACATTCAGAAAGAGACGAAGGGAAATGACCTTTGGTGCACGGAATGTAAGACAAAAGGTCACACGAAGGGATCCTATCCAAAGAACCAGTTCTGCGAGATCTACTAGATCATGGGACATTCCACAAAAGAATGCCCCTTCAATATGAAAACAAGAGGACCTCAATAAGTGCTCCTAACCTAGGAGGCTTCCGTGTCAAGGAGCGGAAACACCAGTAATGAGGGTGCCACGTCGGGAGGGTACAGAAATAATAAGAGAGGGAAGCCTGGGAATCTGAGAGGGCAGCCCTGTTGGACAGACAAAGTCAGCTACAAAAGTTGGCAGTAGAAAAGGAACAGTTGGCAGCTCAAAAGGAGCAGGTAGCAGTAGGAAAGGAGAAAGAGTTGGGGGAAATTGCAAACATGATGTAGTAAGCTCTAGAGCTTCAGATGGAGGCAGAAGCAAAACTCAAGGTTAGGAAAGAACAAGTCTACAAGCTACGGGCGGAGCTGAATGAGTTGAGAGCACGGACGACCACTACGCCAGGGACGCATCCCTCTGTTTAGTATTTATGTATTGATGTACTTGGGTTATTTTGAGTTTTGTTGTATTGTCGTCTGGAGATGCCTTTTCTTTTTGGGGGGGATGATGTTGTCGATAAAATTGTAAATCAGCCGACGGAGGCCTTCGAGAAGGTTCTTGTTATGAAGCCGACAAGCTCTTCGGTAATTGTCATGTAGTCGACGAACCCCTTCGGGAAGGTTCTTTGGAAAGTATATATACACCCGTTTGGGTCATTGTTGTGATCATCATAAGCATTATGTAATATCTTTGGCATATGCGAATAATAAAAGGAGTACTGTTGTTCTTGTCAATTTTCTGTATGCATTAATCTATTTACCAATGCGGTAAACAAATTCTAATAGAGACAAAAATTGCATCCATCTATAACAAGAAAATGTGGATATCTGATATCATCTGGTAGATCAAAACTCCCTGCTCACCCTACCAATCTTCCATGAGTATGAAGTCTATTTGTGCAATAGGAACTAGTACTCCCCAAAGCATATGTACCATAACCTAGATATCTATTCTCTACAAAACCATCACGGACATGTTGACTCTACAAGTAGCCTCTTGCTAACTTGCAACAACTAATCCCATCAACTGTAGATGCTACAAACCCATCCCATAAAAGATGGTATGAACTTGGAGCTAACTCATGTTGTCGGTAAAATGTATAGTGTAGCTGACGAGTAGAATAGTATCCAAACAGACGCATGACACTTGAGTCACCCCTTCGGAAAGGTATATGTACACGTCCGAAATGGAATTGGAATCATTGTGATCATTGTGGTCATTGTATTTAGATTGTAAAAATTAAGTGCATATATGAATAAAGTATCTGTTCTGCATTGAATCGTGCTATACTACATGTGTTAAGTTTCTTACCCTGTACGGTAAACATTTGGCGCTGTCACCAGACGTATCTAGAATGAAGGAATGATATGAAGATTAATGCTGAATTTGCTTAACAAGGATAGGAACAAGGTGAAAGATAAGGATGAACTACGTACAACACAAAAAATTTTAATTTTAGCATATTAGGCAGAGTGTAGGTAGAGACTTCAGCAGATTGCCGAGGGGCACCGAAGGGGTGAAAAGACACAAATGGAGGGAGTGCACTCACCTAGTAGATTGAGGAATGCCGAGGAATTGTTGGAGGAGACTCGACAACAATTAAATTTGGTGGAAGAAACAAAGGAGTTTCTTAACCTATATATGCCGAGGGGAGAGTGTCTAAACGAAAGGGAAGCAACTCACACGGCTCAGAGTGTCGAGGGAGCACGAGCATGGAGTGATCTCTTCGTTCTTGATACATTGGACGAACGGATACAAGTGGAGAATAGAACAACATCACTTGAAGAAGACCTTTCACTAGACAACGCGGTTGTTGGAAACAAGACTGTTATACAGAGCAGCATGGATATACAAAACAATGCGGGTGTGCAAAACAGCGCAGGAGTTTAGAATAGCGTGGGAGCTCAGAACAACGCAGGTACACAAGTACCTCAGAATTAAAGGAAAGTAACGATGGCAGGTCTGAAAGAAAAATTACCCGTCTCACGGTGATGGTACAACAGATCCTATCAAACATTGTAAAACGTGTGAAACCATATGGATGGCAAATGGCGTGACGGATGAAGATGATTGGGCTAGACAATTCCCAGTGACCCTGTGGGGTGTGGCAATAGATTGGTTTTGCGACACCAATCCTCAAAAACTCACTACATGAGAGAATGTTAAAAAAGTATTTATAGCAGAGTTTAGATTGTTGCGAGACGATAATGAAATAGTAGTAGAGATATATAGTACTAAACAAGGAAAGAATGAAACAGTTCGAGCCTATGCCAGACGACTAAAAGAACTAGTCGAAAAGATGGAAAGTCAACCGGCGGATGGTTTGAAAAAATGGTGGTTTGTGGAGGGGGTACAACCGGTTCTAAAAAAGATGAAGATTGTACTATTGGCATCGTACATCGACGCGTGTACTCGTGCAATGGATTTAGAAAGTGAACAAAAGACAAGTAAGAAGAAAAAGCATAAATCCTCTAATTTAGATGATTCATCCTCTAAAAGTAAAAGCAGTGATGAGGAGTCGAACAAGAAGGTGTGAGCATTACAGAAAGATATGCTTTAGATGATGAAAGAATTCAAGAATTTGAAAAAGAATTTGGACACAGTGAAGGGAGAACTGTGGTGCACAGATTGCAAAGAGGATGGCCATACGAAGGGTTTATGCCCAAAGAAACAATTTTGTGACATCTGCCAGGTGGCGGGACATTCCCTGAAAGAGTGCCCGTTTAACATGAAAGCAAAAGGACACTAGCAGGTTTTACTAACACAGGAAGCGTCCAATAACAACAATAACACAAACAATGATGCAATTCGGGTGGATATCGCAATAATAATAGACACGAAAGGGGTGAAAACAATAACAATAACAATGGAGGCCAGAGTCGAATACAGTATGATGCAAGTGGATGGCCGATGATACAGTGTCGAGCATGCAATCTTTGGGGTCACTTCACTAGGGACTGTCCTACGAAGGAGACACCACAACTACTATGCAGATGGTATGGTCCAAGGGACCACGAAGATGCAAAATGTCCAAAGCAAGGCGTAAATCTATTAAGCATTGAAACATGTGATGAGGAGGTATTGGCGATCACACGAGAACAGGTGAAGAAAGCGAAATATCTGAATGCGGAAGAAGAGAAGGAGAGGTTACAAAAAGCACAAACAGAGATAGAAAAGCAGATGACACAAGTAAAGGACACTGCTGAAACTTCGAAAAGAAACTTGGCAGAACAAAACATGGTGAAACAGATAATGCAAATGGAAGTGTCGATTAAACTAAATGACCTTACGATGCCATAGTTGTGTACGACTATTATAAATATGACGCCGTCCCTGAGAGTGATAGAGGAAGCAAAGGATAGTAAGGAAACAACGATGGCAGCAACAGACCTGATGCTGCTGGTGCATACGACAGGAAGACACTTTGCAGTAGTGGAGATGGGCATTTTGGGTACTGTGTTGACTGATACAATTGTAGATGGAGGATCGAGGGTGAATATGTCGCCGAAAGATATTTGCAAAAAGCTTGGACAACCTACACTATGGCCACCTACTTTCCAGTTACTCACAGCAGATCAGCATGGGATAAATCCGTTGGGAACTTTGATGGCACAACCGGTAACAATTGGGACACAACCATTTTTATTGGATTTTGTGGTCATCCCATTGAAGAGAAGAGGGTACGACACCATTCTGGGACGAGGGTGGCTTGTGCAGGCAAAGGTAAAGCACGATTGGAAACAGAACACCCTGTCCATGCAGAAAGGAGGCAGGAGATTTATAATTGATTTGCATACACAAATGGTAGGGGAAGAAGCAGCACCGTTAGACTCAGAAGGTGAAGGCGAGGGTGACAACAAAGGGAAAAAGAGGATGGAACCAGATGAAGAAGGGGTGTTGAGATTAGGAGGGTCAACTAATGACGACCTAGATTTGGTGAATGGACTGCTCCACTGGCAAATGGAAGATTACAAGGTCTTTCCGAGCTGCAACATGTTGAGTGTCGAGGAAGAAAAAGCAGGCAATGAGTTCCCGAAGGAGTATAGTGAACTGAAGGAGGGAGAAGCGCAGATGGATGAAACACCAGGCCATATGTTCAGTAAAGATAAACCGATGAAGTATGAAAAGCCTATGATGAAAAAAATGAATTTGGGTGATGGGGAAAATCCGAAGAACATTCTAGTAGGAGATGATTGGGACCCAGTGTTGAAGGCGGCAACATTCAAAATATTCATGGAGTACAAGGATGTTTTTGTTTGGACATATAAAGACTTAAAAGGAGTGCCATCAGAGCTATGTGTTCACTGGATACCATTGATTGAAGGTGCAGTACCTGTATAGAAGCAGCCATACCAAATGAATAAGAACTATGCAACATAGGCCATAGAAGTTGCACAAAACCGGCAAAAGGCATGGCACGATAAGCACTTAAAATTAAACAACTTTCAACCGAGCCAGCTAGTATTGAAGTATAACGGACGGAATGAAATTAGACCTGGGAAGTTCAAAGTTAAATGGGTCGAACCATACAAGATACGGGAAGTTGGCTATAATGGAGCAATTAAGTTGTGGACATTGGACGGAAAAGAATACCAAATGCAGTGAATGGATCGAAGTTAAAAATATACCATGAAAGAAATGGTCTCCCGTTGACAAACAACTGAGAAAAGAAAAAATGACTATAAATAATGTATATATGTATAGTAAGTAAATAAAATATGGAGTAAAAGTGCGAAGTAGTAAAAGGGAAAAAAAAAAATGAAGTATTAAAAGAGCAGGAAGTGAAATCAAAATATAATGGTGAAATCAAACTTTAAAAGCAATGGGAGTATGGCCTACCATATGGCTTGAGTCCGTATGGACTTAAGAGGCACACCACAGAGGTATTAATACTCTGTACGGCTAGAGGAAAGTCAGAAGAAAATAAAAACTTGCATAAGACCATACGACGAATGGTAAACGAGAGCACAGAAAGAGGAATTGGAAGCCGTACGGCCAGAGGAAGAACACGACTAAAAGAAGACAATTGTACGATTGGTAAAGAGTGGGAACAACTGCATTTGGCATGTAGTCATAAACTATGAACAACTCCATTTGGCGTGTAGCTTAGAAAATATATATACTTGAAGCTATATAGGTTGTACGGCTGAAGCTATATGAAAAGGCAGTCCGTACAGTAAAGAACTGAAATTGGAGTTAAGAAGAGGACCGCACGGCCACCCAAGAAGGAAAAGAGATCAGTCATAAGGCGAGAAAATGATCGTACAACCCCAAGAAAGTTGTGCAGGCATGTGAAATCTACCATACAGAAGACAAGAAAGGTTAATACTGGAAATCTAGACACTATATGTAGGTAGCTGGGAATTGTACGGGATTCAGGAATAGGAGGAGACCGTATGAAGATAGAAAGGGAGAAGGAGGGCCGTACGGCGTACGACAGGAAAGTGACTGAAATTGACTGTACAGTATGTGGCGGTACGGTGTGTGAAAGCTATATAAACTTGGGAGCCGTACGGATCATTGGAAATGACAGGAAGGAAAGGATACAAAGCCGTACAGTCGGAGGAGTTAAAGTTGTTTCAAAATAACAAGGAAATCATATAGAGCATTCTAAAAAGAACAAAAGGAAGGAAAAACAAGCGTAAAGTCAGGACAGGAAAGCACAAAACAGAAAATTTGTACAGTGATCAGCAATGGAGAGGAAAAACAAGCCGTATGGCAAATCAGATAGGAAGCTAAGCCGTGCCATCACAAGAGGAGCCGATTTAGTAAGGAAGGAGAAGAATTTTTGTGTGTCGAGGGATAATTGGCCCAACCTGGCAGAGGAAAGAGGAAGTGGAAGAGCAAAAATAAATAAAAAATGACGACAAATCAAAACAGTTAAGAATGAGTAACATATGATGCCAAAGGGAAGGGAAAGACATAAACAGGTAGAAAACGCAAGTAGTTGGCTGAAACAGTGTGGAATCAAAAGAAAATCACAAAAATGGTGTGTTTCATGGAGTTTTGTGTGGCTTTGGGAGTGCTAATTTGGTCTTGGCGGCAGGGGTGCTACCCCTCAACCCTGGGGTTATCAGTTGGGGGAAGTGTGACCAATTGATGAGACTTGGAGCTGCTATAGGCATGAGTGTTTGTATGTCAGAGGTGGCACTCGGAGTAGGTGTTTGGATGTGAGGCTATCTTGGTGGATGCATATAGAGCTTGGGAGGAGCTGATCATCCAGTTGAAGGCAATACAACGACATTGGCTCAGGGCACCCAGGAGTTGGAAGTAGAGAAAGCAGCACGGGTGGCTATCAAGGTCAGCTTGATTAAGGAAACAGTATTGTGTTAGCAGAGGCTACATATGCAACATGGTTTCAAGACCAGTTTGGTGCAGGCACGGAACAAATGTGAGGTGACAGAAACAGATCTATAGTTAGTCAGTTACTGTATTTTGTTTTGTTAATTGTCATTCGGAGACGACTTTTCTTTTGGGGGGATGATGTTGTCGATAAAATGTAGTGTAGCCGACGGGTAGAATAGTATCCAAACGGGTGCGTGACGCTTGAGTCACCCCTTCGGAAAGGTATATGTACATGTTTGAAATGAAATTGGAATCATTGTGATCATTGTAGTCATTGTATTGAGATTGTAATCATTAAGTGCATATATGAATAAAGTATCTGTTCTGCGTTGAATTGTGCTATACTACGTGTTAAGTTTCTTACCCTATACGGTAAACAACTCACACTTGCACAAAATTGATTCCTCTACTTGAGGGTCAAAAGAAAAATGAGGAGCACTCCTCACTGTGTCGTGATAAAATGCACCGATCTCCATTAGAGTCTCATCATCATCAAACCAAGAACCAATAGATAGCTCCAATCTTTGTCTTTGGACAACTGGTTGGACAGGATCCCAAGTAAATCTCTTAGCAAACCCAACCACAAAATTCCTACAGGAAAGCATTGTAGCCAAAGTCTCTACAATCTTTCCCACTAAACACCGAATACCGTGAGAAGCCCGAATGGGAGTACCCTTAGAAACTCTGATTGGCACCTCTTGCAATTCCAGACTCTTAAGCAAATTCTCTATTAATGACTTTGTGCAGTAGAAATTATATGAAGAAGCATGAACCTACTCCCCTATAACCCACAACTGATTTATCTGAAATGCGGCACTACCAACTGTTTATCACTATCAGCTATATGAGATGAAGTGATAGATATGCTTCCAGTAAAAGGAAACAAATCCCTTTGAGAGTTTGTCTCTGAATCAGATGATAACTTGCCCAAGTCCAGTGAAGAAGAGGGAGTAGTGTCAGGAATTGGCACACAACTCCCCAAAGAGTCCACTACTATCACATCAAGACTCTCAATAACTTGTTCCACATTATTTGTCGATGTGCTAACTACTGGGGAACCTAGTACAACAAGAAGCTCTTTGCAGTCCTCCAATGACACACTTATCTTATTTGTAGCATTGCACTCATAGCAAGGATGGATGTAATTGCATCGTCATCACATCCATCATCCCTATTTGTGAAAGTCAACTCACCACCAACCACCACCATATGTAGCTGAATTGAATCTAGGGAAAGTGTAGACTGTGTACGCTTGAACTCCATGACCGCCTCTCTCAACTACAACTGCAAATCCTAGAGAGCCAATTGGATGCTCTCCAACACCGCAGAAGTTGCCTTAAGATCATGGGTGAGATCAACCACCCCCGCTTTTCCTAACAATGTCTTATAACAAGTGTTGCCCCACTCAAGAAGGTAATCCTTCTCAGCTGCCAACCGTAAATAATGATGCTTCAAGATCCTGACAACTTCTCGAAGTGAATGAATCTCTGCTAGGGAAAGGAAACTACAACCATACTCATCTAACATACCTTGACCAAATGCAACTAATATCTTCTGGATAGCATCATAATGCTCAAGAGTTGAACAAATATCACTACCCCTCACCTTCTGCTGTTTGGTCACATGATGTCTTTGCATACCATGGTTCATACATAAGCTCTCTAACTCACTATTTGCACTGTGATAGGAATTTGTATCCTCTCTACTCACTGCATGATCACTAATATCATGTGCACTAACAACATTGCACATGTTCATCAACGAGGTACTTCTACAAGGTACCTCTATAAACAACTCATCTAAAGTGGAAGTCGTTGCTATATCCTCACGAATCTCTTCTTCCTCCTTAACCATAAGTCTGTGTAGAATAGGATCCTAAGACCTATCATCATCCCATGACAACTCCAAGTCATCACTTGATGTTTGACATGATAATTCAGACTCATTGCAGCATGAAACATCCTCATAGAAATCAATAGAGATGCCCATAATGCTAGTTTCGGCATCATCTAATTGAGACTCCTTTTCTATCTCATGTTGTTGCATACACGACTCAATGTCAACATGTGGATCAACATCACTATGACATGAATCTACATTGTGTAACTCCTCAACACTCAATTTGTTAGTGTTATCACCAAGTGATTCCATGCCCTTGTCTTTAACACATGAGAAGACTGTTGTCCCCTGCACTAAGCCAACACTATGATTGCTGCTATAAAAATCAGAACTGTCAGTGCTCATATCCTCCTCGCATTCTTCAATAAAAACACTCTCATTAGAAAAGACTAGACTAGCAGTTCTATCAACTGCATCTTCTGCACTCATACTGTCCACAACATTATCAATATACTCACATAAGGGACAGCTGTCTTGAAAATCACACCCTGTATTACCCATATCCCTGCTACTACCAATTGATGTAATCCCATCAAAGGTAGTTGGGATGTCCTCAGCATTTTCCAAATCACTAACTCTGGAACCCTCAAATTGCTAGAACTCAATATTGCTGTCCTCCAATGAAACAGATACATCCACATGTCCCTATGTAGAATCTGCAACATCATAACTGCACATAGAACTAGCAGTTGTCCCACTAAGCACAGTATCATCTTCACCATAATCACTAGTTGCTGAAAACTTATTGTAAAGACTCTTGAATGCCCTCTATGAAAAACTCTAGTTTCTCTTCTTGCATTCTTCATGAAGCGGACTTATTGAAAAGGAAACCATAAACCTAGCTTCCTTGTCAACTGTCAGCGGATCTAAAAGTCTTGTATTTAGCCTTTCTTGTATTTGCCTCAATTTCTTCATTTCATTTACCAGGACGCGTGTTTGTTTTCTGAAATGTGTCACACTACTCAATTGGTTTCCATATTTACTGAATTTCGTGAATTTGTCCATGATTAAAATAATCCGCGAGAGTGTTGATCACTCGCAAATTAAGTGTGGAAACTCAGAATTTCCAACCCCGCAAGATGGCAGGAAACCACTCCAATACAATTTTAATGAGCCTTATTGGCTCATTCCTTATGCTGTAGAAGTAAAATTACTTTCCTTGCTTTTTTGATAGTTTGTGATTTTTGTATTTTTTTGGATTACATACTTTTCAAATTTTGAGAAGAAAAAAGAACAATGCATATAAATAAGTTCCAATCCACACTCTTACTTATAATTTTGCCAAGATACACAATGAATTGGAGCTGTATGAAATGCACATTTATTAAATACCTGAAATGCAAGGAACTTGGTATGCACGTTGGGTCTTAGTAAGAGAAGGTATCAATCAAGAATAAACCCCAATATTTGCGTGGGCCTCTAGGAATGCAATCGTTGACCTGCAAAGGTGTAATGCTGGCCAAACTTGCACTAGCAATGTCTCAAAAACAGATTGCAGCCATGGAAATCTGAATGCTGCTCCTCTATGTATAAATGCGGCCCTTGATGCTTGACGCCAATCACTTGTACTACCCCAACAAACGCTATTTCTTCCTTTGTATTGATTCAATAATGGAACGACTAGACCTGCCACAATTCACCATTATCAAGAATGGCTCAAAGTGCAAGCAAAGACATGGTGTCCAACCATGAAATTTCTTCAAAACCCTCGACCAACTTCTCCACAAAATGCAAACAAAAAATATCCAAGAATGATTTCATTTGCAACAAGTCATTGCTTTTATAATAATAAAACAAATCTTCCTTATCACTCCAATAGTTAGCTTCATGAAGGACCTTTTCACTTAAATGCCCTTTGCTTTGTACATAGGCACACATTTGAATAATATAATTTTAGAACTACCTTTGGTTCCAAAGACAACCTTTTTATCAATATCATGATATTCTGACACACGAAGTCATTGTTTCCTATGCCCAAGATTTTAAACTTTTCAACCCGGATCCAATGAGCAATGATACTAAGGCGACCAATATGCACTACCAACAAAAATAACAACTTTAGTGCATTTAATTAAATAATAATCATAATTCACCCTTTTTGCAAAAACGACTGAAGAAGCATTAGAATCAAAATTTGACAGCACATGAGTGATCTTAATAAAGAAAGACAATGAATGAACCTAACAAGGCGACTTGCTAAAAATACACGCTCCCTCCAAGATTCTTAGAGCCGGAAGTAGAAGCCAAAAATAAAAATTGAGATCATCATTCAACTCCTCTAACTCATCTAGGCTCATCGAAACCATCCATTGACTTACAATAAATAGTAAGTCCCACCAAACAGAGCCATAACCCCAAATAGGGTCCTGTAATCACTAGTATTAACCTACAAGGACCTAGTAATAGGCTAAATCCATCCACTATCATGGTCTTACTAAAAAGGGGACATTACAGGGTGATGAAACCCTCTGCATGTCTGCACTATTTTAATCAAACATTTGGCTTGGAGTTGCTAATACAAACTATACCCAAATGTGTTTGTGAAGATCCATACAAACCGCATGGAACTTTCTTCTTAGATGACACATGATTTGGGCTCCTCAAGCATTTACTCTAGAGTCAAAATTGAGTTGACTATCGACTCAACTCGTTATACACCCTTCTATTTAACATAAATATATGCACTTGCATAAATGTACCCATAAACAAAGTTGCAGTGACATAATTGTCATTCTAGAATGGGAAAAATAACTCATAAAACAAACTAGCATATGAAAAGTAACATCATACATTACACATCTAAATTACATTGTGCAAAATCCTTTTCACAGCACATCACCATTGATGAATGTATGAGCAATTTCAATGCTCAAATAACTACGTACATCACTAATTATGGTTGTAAGCATAGTTCCAAAAATCGCCATGAAATCGCCGAAATCGCCGAAATCGCGATAAGATTCATGGCTCCCGATTTTTTTGAAATCGGAAATCGCTGGTGGCGATTTTTTCTTGTGAATCGCCTGAATCGCCAAAATCGGCGATTCATGGCAAAAATCGCCAAAATCGCCATCGTGAATCTCCAAAAATCGGCCGCGGCAGCAAGGATAGAAAGTTCAATTTTTTTTTAAAAACACATGTTTTATTTGCTTTCTAAGTTGACTTTCCTCTTTGTTATAACCCTAAAGAGCCTTCTATTTGCTTAGTATGAGTAGAAGAGAGGAAGAGTGAGAGAGAAGAAGAGAAAAGAGAATCCATAGGTTTCCAACCGGCAAGAAGGAAGAGCACCAAAGAGATTAGAAGTCCATTTGGGGAGGCCATAAATTGCATTGGGAGCATTAAGGAGTCAATATCAACACTCCTCAACTCATTTGCAAGAGGTAAGTGTTGGTTTTTTTTTTGCATGTTAGTGTAGTATGCATTTTTTGTTAAATTTTTTTAGTGTTCATTTGCAAATCTTGAATGTTTTTTATTTTTAGTTTTACTAAATTGCAAACTAGGGTTTGTTGTTTTGTAGTTTTTGTTTATTAGTTGCAAACTTTGATTTTTTACATGAATTTTTTTATTGCAGCAGCCCTTTGCTTTCATTTTCCAATTTCCACAATGGGTAAAAAAGATGAATGCTGGAAATATAATGAAGAGTTTCCTGGGAGAACCAAATATCAAACAAAATGTATATTTTGCAAAGAAAAAATAAATTCGGGAGGTATCTATAGATTGAAATACCACATTGCTGGCATACCTGGCCATGATGTCACAGTTTGCACTCAACAAACCGCTGAGGCAAAACGCTCTTGTTTAGTGGCATTAGAAAAAATTGAACAAGACAAGTTGACTAAGAAAATGCAACTTGAAGGGTTAAGAGGTATTGGCTCCCGTGCTCCCACATCCGCAACCGCATCTACATCTGCAAGTGCATCTGCATCAGCTTCCGCATCCGTAGGTTGTGTTGGAGAGGGTTCTTCTAGGCCTCCTTTTCATCCTAGTGCTAGTGCTCATGTGAGTGTTAGTGGTAGTCGGTCTCATACTGAGACAGAGTCCAACACCAACCTATTGTGGCCTAGAGTGCGGAAAAGCAGAATGGATAGTTACTTTGTGCCCCGCACTACTCCTGGCTCCCAACCCACGCTTGAGGGCATGGGTTTGAACAAGGAGATTCATGATGCTGCCAGAAAAGAGATTTGCAAATTCTGGTACTTTTGCAACATTCCATTTATTGCAGCCAGGTAATTGATTCTTTTTTCTTTGTTATCTTCAAAGTTAAAGTTAAAAGTAAAAGTAAAACTTTAATTATATCTACTTGTTTTATGATTTTAGTTTTGGACATCTAAATTTCTAATCAATATCATTATCTATTTGTGACAGGACTCCTTATTGGCAGAACATGATAGATGCAGTTACCATTTGTGGTCCGGGGTTTAAAGCCCCAACTGAGGCTGAGTTGAGTGGATACCTCTTGGAGGAAATGGTTGAGGATATGAGGCGTGAGCTTGAGGACAACCGAAAGGAGTGGATTGAAAAGGGTTGCACCATCATGACTGATGGTTGGACAGATAAGAGGGGAAGAACACTCCTCAATTTTCTTGTATCCTGTGAAGGTGATTGATCATTCTACTTTCCTACATACATAATTTTGAATCGTGATTGACTATTTCAAATTTTGATTTGTTGATTGCTAATAGTAATTATAATTCGTTGTTTTGTTACTTGTAAGATATACCATGTTCCTCAAATCCATTGATGCTTCTGCTCATGTAAAAAACGCCACATACTTATGTGAGGTTATTGAGGAAGTTATAGCAGAGGTGGGGGAACAACATGTGGTACAAGTGGTGACGGATAATGCAGCAAGTTATGTTGCTGCAGGTAAACTTTTAACTTTTTAAGTTTTGAAAATAAATTTATTTGAATTTTGAACTTTTTCTAATTCTAACTTAGAATTTCTAAGTTTCCTAAGTTCTAACATGTTTGAAATTTGAATTTCTAATTATCTTAAAATTGTTGTAGGCAAAATTTTGATGGAGAGGCACCCCACCATATTTTGGTCCCCTTGTGCAGCACACTGCCTTGACCTCATGTTGGAGGAAATTGGCAAACTTGAGTGGGTCAAGTCATGTGTGGAAAGGGCAAAAAACATATGTAAGTTTATTTATAATCATTCATTTGTCCTTAGCACAATGAGGAAGTACACAGGAGACAAAGAGTTAGCTCGTCCAGGGATCACGAGGTTTGCCTCGAATTTCATCACCTTGCAGTCCTTGTTGACATCAAGGGATGATTTGAGGAGCATGTTTGTTGGGCGGGAGTGGATTTCATCTTCCTATGCTACGACCACTGCAGGGATAGATGTGGTGGATTGCATAGTTGATGATGATGGTTTTTGGAAACCTGCTAGAGAAATACTTAAGGTAATTTTATTGCAATTTAACATTTAATATTTTACAGTTTACTATGCTAATTGTTTAATGATTTAGTTTTACCTTATATTATTGAATTATTCTATGTTTAAGTTTTGACTCAAATTTTTGTTTTACTTTATATGTAGGCCACTGAGCCTCTTGTATCTCTCCTACGAACTGCTGATGGGGAGAAGCCCTCTATGGGCTACATATTTGAGGGCATGGATAGGGCCAAGGAGGCCATTAGAGCTCAGTATGCAGGAGTGCAGGAGAAGTATGCCCCTATTTGGGACATCATTGATAGGAGATGGCAAAATCAGCTCCACAGACCCATCCATGCAGCAGCTTACTTTTTGAATTCGGCATTTCGTTTCCGTCCTGATTTCAAGGCGGATGAGGAGGTTCTCACCGGATTATATACAGTGATCCAGAGGTTGAGTACTGATGAGGATAGCAGTGCTGCAATTATTGAGCTTGATAAGTTCAATAATAAAGAAGGGCCACTTTTCTCTAGCAGGGTAGCCATAGATGCTCGGGAAACAATACAGCCAGGTAAAAATTAAATAATATATTCAATGTTCATGAATCTAGATTCTAAACTTAAAGTTGATTATGTAATTTTAGAGTTAACTTGTAATTTGTAATTTGTAAATGAGACTAATTATTTTTATTTTCCCTTATTTCAGATAGATGGTGGCAAATGTTTGGGGCCACAACCCCAAAACTTCAAAAAATTGCCATTCGTATTCTGAGTCAGCCAAGCAGTGCTTCTGGATGTGAGCGCAGTTGGTCCATGCTCGAGCACATCCACTCGAAGAGGAGAAACAGGTTGACAGTGCAGAGGTTGAATGATCTTGTCTTCGTTCATTACAACCTCCGTCTTAGGATCAGACAGATTTTGGGCACTGACTCCTCTCCGATCATTTTGGAGGAGATTGATCCAGAATCAGAGTGGCTCACAGAGGTTGTAGATCCAGTCTTCACTGAGGAAGACCGTGCATGGATTGACCAGGTGGATATAGAGGCTGAGGCAGCTAGAGCACGTTCTTCAGGCATTGGTAGACGCACACGTGCACGCACAGACACAGGCCCTAGCGACATTCGTGAGCCCATCTTATATGCGGGAGATATGGCTCGACAGTCCTCTAGGACCTACATTAGACGCCTTGCTACTAGGCAGACTGGATACTCAGAGGCTGAGGCTGAGGCTGTAGCCGAGCTTGAGGATGATGTTGAGGATGATGATGACTATGAGCCTGAGGCTTGAGCTGGAGCCTTGTTTTTATATTTTGTTTACAGATATTGATACTGAATCATTGATAGACATATGTTTCAAAGTTTCAAAGTTTCATGGATCTTCATCTTAGATTCTTACATAAATTTATGATTTGATGTCTTATGGATCATCTTACATACATTCTATGATTTAAATCATTATGATCATTTGATTTCTATTTACTTCAGCTAGCCTACAATTTACATTTTAGATAACATAGTTACGTATGTGATGGATTTTATGTTTCATGTTTATGTATGTTAAGTTTTAACTTCTATTTGATGATGTTATAGTGTGCTTAAGTTATATTCAATAAAGGGTGCATGAAATAAGTTTTAAATTGTTAAAATCTTTAAATTTAAAGGGTTTTTTCAAATTTGCCGATTCATCGCCGATTCATTGCCGATTCACGATTCGATTTGGCCTTGCCGATTCCGATCCGATTCCGATTCACGTTTCTTTGGTTGTAAGACATGATGAAACTTGAGAACTGTTCTATGCTTTCTATACATACTCCCTTGCTGATTTTAGTTGCTGGAATGCTTCAAATCTGATTTCTAATTCTACAAATCTGGTGGGTTTTTCAAAGGGCTCAAATATTTTATGATGGGGCCATTTCAATCTTACCTTTATCCTTTCGTTGGCATTTGTGCATCTTGAAGACTCTCTTGGATCAAATATATATCTAGTCCCTTCGACTGGTGAGTAAATGCAACAAAGCTGAATAATTGGCTTAAGCAGTAGAGAATTTATTTCAGCATCTGTTATTACAGTGGGGAACAAAAAGCCTCTTTGGCGAAGTCAGTGATGTCTTATCATGCTATAATATGGTATGAGGGTTATGAATTGGCTTAAGACAAATAAGTCATCAGTTATGAAATGAAAAACTCTCAAGGATTTACTTGTGCAACAATCCTGCATCATATCCCAAAAGGAAAACAGCTTATGAAGTTGCATTTTCTCTTGCCAAAAGATGGCCTAAGTGTTAGCAATGCCACTGAACTTAGTTATTGCATGTGGATGTATCCCTGATCTTGGCATAGTGTCTTGGATGTCCAAAATGCCTGGAGACTCTGACAAAATGTCCCATTGCCATCACTTTGACTTACGAAAAAATGAAGATGTCTCAAGGATGTTTTTAATTTTCCTGTACCAGGGATGTGTTGCAATATCCGTTACCATTTGAAGAATGTTAATATGTCTCTCAACTTGGGTGAGAAGTCTTTCTTCTAAACTCAAAAACTAATTTGAAAAAGGCATTTTTGTTTCTGTTACTCTATAACTATATGGTCACCTACCATCTCCAGAATCCAGCAATTATCTTATTTTGTTCTCCGTCACCATGATTTTATCTGAAAAACTCTAAGAAACACCGGATTTGAGGCCTTTCCCAAAAGGCCTACATATTGCTATCAATAATTTGGCAGATTTTCTCTATGAGTTTTTTTTTTAAAATTACTTTTTAAATCAAAGAACCTTGAGATGGAAATATAAACAAGGTGCAGGAAGGGAGCTAACCCAGCTCCAATCAGTGTGATGCTTTGAAGGCAAGATTAATTTCTTTCAAATGACTTCTATTTACTCCATGTTGACATGCTTAATAAATTACCTTTCATTACTGTGGGTTCAAGGTTTTCTGCAAGAAAATCAAATTTTATGTTCCTTTCTTGATGTTCCAACTTCTGCATTGCAGCCCCTACCCATTCTGAATAAAAATGGGAGAGAATATCCATGAATTTGTCACAAGGTGACCAAAAGTCCAAGATAAAGATTGTGAGCATGTGGTTGTTGATAGACTCACTAAATGCACACTTTCATGCCTTATCTTCAAGATTCAAAGTCTCAAAAGTGGCAAATCCATTTTCCAGAGAAAATTCTAGACTTCATTGATTAACAAGGAACACTGTAAGTGATAGGGACAGCAGGTTCCTTGAATTTCTTTCAAACAAACCTACTTTTTAATAAGTAGGTTTCTTGTGCTTTGCACAGATTTTTTATCCTCAAGTGTTATCTATGACACAATACTAACTCTAATGAAATGAACATTTTATTTGTATAATTCAGTTTGAGATAGCTTTATATTTTTCAGAATGTTTTAATATGTATACAACTGTAGTCTCATGCTCTTGTTTTTTTCGGTTGGTTATGCCTTGAGTTCCTTGGTTGCTTCCTCCCTTCCCATATATAAATCTTTGCTACAATCACTTATGATGACTTTAAAAATAGAGATGACAAAGCTATTCCTGCGTAAGGATGTGATCAAATATTTCTAATACAAACTGAGAAATGAAGGTATAGATTGGTATAGAGAAGATTAACGCAGCCACACTAGCTTTTGGTGTGAACATAAAGTATTTTTTAAATGCAGAAGTTCTTTCTATCTGTTATATAATGAATGAAGCGTTGCTTTCAAAATGTCATTGTAATGCTTTTGGTTGCCGATGCAATTTAAGTTTTTTCAACAATTGTATTTTTCACATAGCATTTGGTTTTAACTTTCTTGTGTATAGCTTATACCATTTATTTGCCTGCATGGTATAAATATCACAATTACACTTTAAAATTCTAGTACGATATTACCATTTGTCTTCTTTATGAAATGATGTATTTGTATATTGTCAGGTGTTTTGAGTGGAAAGTATACACCTGAGAATCCTCCAAGTGGTCCACGGGGTCAAATCTACAACAAGGATTTCCTTACAAGAGTAACTTTCCTAGATACTACTTCCATTTCTATTATGGAATTCTTTAAAAAAAATTATCATGTTCATCCTTAATTTGTCACTGATTCATTAGTTCTCATACTCATGCACAGGTCAGACCTCTTCTAGATCAACTCAAGACAACTGGAGAAAAGTATGGCAAGACTTCTATACAGGTTCTGTATTTAGAGTCTAGACACTTCTGTTCACCATTGTCCTTTCCCTTAAAAAATAAAATATACAAGATATATCACTAATATAATTCTAACACAGAAACTCAAATTATACAATAATTTGGGTATATTGCATGTAGATAAATAAAATGCATAATAATAACATATAAATCAAAAAATCAATAATAAAAATTCTGCATGCCTGGTAAATTTGGTAGCAAATCCTGTACAGCTAAATATATTTACCCATCAGCACTGCCCTTCACATAGCTGGACAGATTGTGATAAAAGGAAAATTTTAAAAATTAACAATTTTTTCCTAAATTTATTGATAAATGAGTCAGCAAATCCTTTCAAGTTATTTGGAAAAATCTCAGTGTATCAATCTTCATAAATATTTGATGTATTAAGCTGTAGAAAATAGCAGAAATGAAACCGTTAAATATAACTCTTACTTCACACCCTAGCTATTATATATATATTATTATTGCAGACAGAATGGCCTGCAAACAATAAGCCTGTTTATGCTGTTTTGTTTGGGGTTCAATTCTGAGTCTTGATCTAATAAAAATGATCAATGACTTAAAAGGTAGATTGGACTGTTAATTTATTAAAGCTGGATGTCATGCAGGTTGCACTCAATTGGCTAATTGCCCAGGGAAATGTTGTGCCTATTCCAGGAGCCAAAACACCAGAGCAGGTTTTTCACATGCAATTTCTATTCTGAAACTTACATGTTATAAATTGTTTCTTTGTTATACAAGAATCAAATGATAATGGAATTGAAAAAATGGGTGCCTTTTCAGGCACAAGAGTTTGGCGGAGCCCTTGGGTGGAGCTTAACAGAAGAAGAAGTGAAGGAGCTTCGAGATATTGCTTCAAAACTGAGACCAGTACAAGGTTTCCCCGCAGAGAGATTATAAGAATCTCTACTTTACAGATAAAAGCGTAGCAGTATTTTTGCTCTTATACTTAATAAATGGAGTGTGATTTTTCTGGAGTTGATTTAAATCCTCTTTACAAACACAGTGATCATCCTCTACTTGTACGCAAAGGTCCCAAGCAAATTATCTTTTTGACTGTCCCGTGACAGTGGGGTTTATTATGATCGCCCGCCACCTCTCTTTATTTGAGGATTCTACTGTAATTCATGTTTCATGACCACAAGCCACAGATAACCATAATGCATTTACTTCAGAGACCAATGTTCATTGTAAGAATCTAAATGGTCCTCCAATATCACTTTCAGTGCTTTTGAGACTCTATATGTTGTTTTGTATCTGATCCATCATTACGAGAGGAAAGAACAGATGGATCAGTGATATGATTCAAAGGTTGATTAAATAATCTTAATACAGTGAAATCCAATGGCGAAAAGTAATTTATATGGGCTGTGGAAATCTCATGCCTACTGTTATACTCCAATATAAAACATAATAAGAAGGCATGGGCTAAATTGGAAATAATGATGGGGTGTGCAAGCATTCTATTTAGCAAAAGCATAATAGCATCTTGCAAGTGCTATATTTTATCAATTTCCTTTTGACAAGACATTTGGAAGGTTATACAATTTCCTCTTGTATTTGAGTGAAAGGGGAAGGCTCAAACGAATACAGGGAAAAACTAGCAACAGTAACTGCACAAATTATGGAAACAAATAAACATAGCAATAATAATTGCAAGAAAATATTGTTAATGGATAAATGCTCAAAGTTAGATTCACCAAATTATATATATATATGAGTTTTCTGCAATACTGACTTTTGTTGAAATAGGCATGAAAATCCTAAACTGATCTGGTGAAATCCGTTGTTGCGTTGGAAGAAATTGATCTTCAACGGGAGCAGGCAAAGCAAACTCAAGACTTATAGGAGTTGAAATAGTAATCAATGTTCAAAGGACAACCCTCTTTAGTTACACCTGAGGTATGGAAGTTGCTATGGAGACAGCAGAAATTTGTTCGGAATAGAAGTGGTGAAGAACAAAACACAGATTATAGTTGTCCCCAGCTTGATTGTTGATGATATATGAAAAAATCCTACATATGTTGGAAGATAAACAACATAGTATAGGAAATTGTGTTGGAAGCCCAAGATGTGGATATAGATTCTCCATCTGCATATAGTAGGAAGTAACACAGTGAACCTGGATGGCACTTGGGGAGAGTTGCAGCTCTTGGAGAGTCAAAAACCTTATAAACGCCTTCAAAGATGAATCTCAATTTATTTTGGGGCTTAAGATACACAAGGTCAGGGATTGTTGATGCCACAATAAAATTGGTGAAGTGCCAATATTTAGAGTGATATTTACAACAACTTGGATTAAAAAAGAATAGAAACAAAACAATAAGAAGCTATAAATGGGGGAAAAATATGAATCACGATTAAATGAGGGAAAGGCAATCACTAGAATAAAGAGGAAAAACAAAATCCCCCCCAAAAAGGGAAAAAACAAGAAGTGATTTAGTTTATCCTGCATGGGCAAAATGGGCGAATGAGCTCTTGTAAGTGCGTTATACAAGAGATTCAAGGGCTCTCTTTCAATAGGTTTGGTTCATTATTTTCTCTTTGGTTTTCAGCAGGTTTGAGGAGAGAAGCCCTTGAGCTTAGAGAGAGTGACAGAAATCCATTGTTAGTTGGAGATATTATTCAGGTATCTCATTTGTGTTTTAAATTTATGGAAAATATGTGTTGTTGTAAGGTACCATTTTATTTTTCTACCAAGCATTGTGTTAGGGTTTGGAGATTCATTTGGACTGTGCAATTAGGAAACCAGCATATGTTAAGGTTCTTATTTCTGGGTTTGGAATTCATATCAGAAATCGTTAGTAGTGTTGTGAAGGAGATTGGAAGCATATTTCTCTGTCATGGTTGCTCCCAGACATACAACTATTGCTGGCCTAAATATTCCTAGTTGGTTGTGTATGGATTGATGTTATTCTTTATAGAGACTGTCAGTTGGTAGAGTCAGACTAAAGTTCATTTGTGGCAGCCCAGACATTAATGATACATCAAGAACATTGCAAAAACTCATGTAGGAAGTGAATAACACTCGTTGCTAGGGAACATATTGTTTGAACCTTACATAACTCAGATGGATTGGGCACCACAGTAGCAGGAGGGCGCCAAGGACTGAAGAGCCATTTTTATCAGTTGTATTCCCTCACAGACCTAACATGAGACTACTGGAAACATTTGTGTGGAGCTTAAAGATCCCTACTGCATTTCTAGGATGTCCATTGTCGTATAAGTCTGCTACAACTAGCCATATTGTTTGAAGACATTATTCTGGACGTTCTTTGTGTACTGGTGTATATTTATACTCATTCAAACAAATGGTTATGCTTACTTAATGTTGCAATTGACTAGTTATATTTGGCACTTCAGATCAAATATGTTTAGATCCACATAATCCATTTGAGCTGAGTTAAAAGTAATGAGTTATACCATTGATATTTGATGCTATAAATCTGAGATATCAAACTGCAGTAGTAGTTTCAATGTTATCAATAAAGAAATAGAGAGTTATGCATAGCTTTCAATCTTTGTTATATTGCAAATGCTTGTTATGTATGGTTTTCTATCATGAATGAAATATGAAGTCACTTAGCAAACAACAAACATACTTATACCACTGCAAACTGAGAATAAATCAAAAAACTCAATAATCAGCTTGCAAGGAAATACGTTTGATGAAATTACACTAAGTGGAAAGACACAAAAAAGTGGTTAGCAAGGGGACATCGTACATTGTTTCAATGAGGGAGTGTGATAGGGTGCGCAAAGTAACCCTCACACTAAGCCCAAGAGTGGGATTAATACCCCCTTATCTTGCATGTGGCAGACACATTAGCCATCCATCGCGGGGTGGCCTGCCCAGTGGGTATGCTTGTCACTACCCTTCCTACTTATGCCACCTTATTTACCTTCCTATTAATGTTAGGACTCCAACAATCAACCATTGTAGAGGATTGTTGGTAATAAGATTTGTCACTTTGAAAACTATGTAATTTGGCCTAGTGGATTGAATGTTGCAAACTAGTTTTCCCAACAGTTGGATAGGCCCTTGATATGTGGCCTTCCTCCGTGTTTAGAGGGGCAGCTCCATCATAAGATATAATTTTGATTTTTCAACTAAAAGAATACAAACTTGAAAGATTGAAAGAAAGCTCTTCACGACGAATATACAAACGACTTCAAAGCTTTCACATATTAACTCAAAGACCTATTAGAATAATCAAGATCAATGCTTGAAAGCTATTACTAGCATCAATCTGATTCAATATTCATGAGCCTTTGCATAACACTTATGAAACCACACATTACAATAAGAATCAATACTTTGACAATTAAGATTTGTGAAAAAGAACTCAAAATTTGTTTCCTTTAATATCCTCATACCAATAATATAAGAAAAATTTCTGATTACAAGGACAAGATTCGTAGTTATTTTCCAAAAATTGTCTTGCAACAAAATCCCAACATAAGTGTTCTTTGATTCAACCAAATCCAAAATTCCTTTTTACATGTGTTGTTCATGAAATTATAAGCTATCCCAACATAAACAACTTTTCGGGTTCATAACTACTAAAAAAGTTAGAGCTCAAAAATTTTGGAGAGCAATTTATAACTAATTCTAACTTTTCATGAACTCCAACTTTTGAAACCTAACCATTACTAAGGAAAAGTTAGGACTTTGACCAAACAAAAATCAGTCGTAAAATAAGTCCTAAAATTGACCATTTATAAAATGTACAAATAAAACTCGAATCTACAACTTTAGCTATATTTCGATTCTAACTTCAAGTACTAGCATTAGTATCTCTTGCATTTATTCTTTGATCTAGAGGTGTTGTGAGTATCTAAGTTAAACTTTCTTTGTATGCTTTGAATGATTTGATTGCCTGTGTTAGGGTCTTGCTTTAAAAAAAAAAAAAAAATTGCATTTTTAGCTTGCACATATCATGGCTTTTCCTGACTTCATCTAATTGTTTGAGTGTAACTTGGTAAGCATTGAATGCAAGAGTCTAATGCCACTTAAAGGGTACTCAACCTTAATGTAATATCTTCATTTGAACATTGCCTATCGTCCAGTTTAGAGCTGATTTTGAGTTCTATGCTTTCAAAAATGGTGGATATATCTAGATTTTGATTATGTTCATTGATAGGAATGCCCTCCATAATTGTTAATATTTTCCTCAAGGCCTTTATCTTCAACTATTTGCAAGCATCTAGGAGTTGCTCCTCTTTGCCTATTTGTTTATCCATACTATTACATTTCCATTTGATATTTTCCATCCATATATTGACTTGTTCTTCCTCTCCACTCGTGATCAATTTAAGTGACTTTACTACATTGTTGTCCATTCCTTTTATCTCTATTAAGTTGCTATCAATTTCTCTCTAGAATAATTGTTTCTCTTGAAGAGTCACTAGTTCTTTTTGAATGCCATACTCTATGTGATTTTCTTAGGTATACATGACTTTCATTCCTTGAAACAAGCTCTAGGCTCATTCTTTCATTTGATTGACCCACACATCCACCATCTTTCCATATGTTTGGTGCTTCCATATATTTTCAGTAATTCCTTCATCAAACATCTTTTTGGGATAACTAATTATCTATGTGGAAGAACCAAGCTCTAGAAATGAATCACCTACCATTGACCAAATGCATAAAGAAGGGGCTCAAACTTGATGCTTGAGTTGAGCCTTAGTTTGTTTATCTTTGTTTGACTATTTAATTAGGACAACAATTAACACCTAGAAATTATGCACATTACCTTCACAAATGGTCTGACCTAAGTCCACCCGAGTTATGCTAAAATCAAATTCATATGCCATATTCTTCTCAATGCTAGGTTGTGCAATCTCAACAAATAAGTTACCTATAGTAGGGTTTGTTGTCAATCTAGAGTCTACTTTAGTCTTTTTTTTTGTGTCTTTTTGTACCAAATCAACCACTGCATCTATATTTGGTGTTTCCAATTGAATCACCCTCTTTTTCTTTCTTTCTAGACTCTGTTGCAACCAAGCTGTCGAAAATGTGGTTGATGGTTTTGCTATTACAAGAATATTCAAAATCATAGGTGAGAGCTCCTACTTATCTGTGTTTTCTATGACTAGAATCTCTTGAGTCACTTCAACATTTTTAGGAGATGATGAGCATGTAGGAGAAGTTATAGACTGGATCATCTCGTCTGAAAATGATGATGTCAAGGCATTCATCTTAGGAGCTTCATTTATCATTTACTAAATTGGATTTAAAGCGTTTTCCTTGGGTTTGGCCGTTTTCTTCCTAGTGATGGAATATAGCTCATAGGTTAAAACTAAATCTATTCCTTTTTTAGGATCTTAATCATCATCTCCCTCTTCCATGCCCTATGGTGAACTAGAAGTGGTAGGTAGAGTAAATCAAATAGCTGATCTAGATGTACCTTCCTATGAATTACTCTTCTCTTGGCACTACCTTTTCTTGTAGGTTTGGTGGTTGTGGCCTCCTTGAATTTTTTTTCCAACCAATTATCTTTCAATGAATAACAAAGAAGGTTCACTCTTTGAGATTTTTTTATATCCAATAGAGATGAATTAATCTAAGGTAATGCCAACAACTGTATCTATTCAAAGTAGAAAGGATCGATTAGATTCAATCTAGCTTCTTGACATATGTTACATCCCACCCCGTCTTGTAATCAATGATTTATTGAACTATGAATCTCATCTAGTCTTTTTTTCTCACCTCGAGATCCTCATCACAATTCACCTAATAGTGTTCCATTATAGGGAAATGAAGATATCTAGGTCCAATGCCAAATTGTGCTTAATGCACTTGCTGCCATCAAATGGGAAATGACTCTCATAATAGTAGAGAGTTATTTTGACAATAGATCTTTTGATGTTTTGAGCATTTGAAGAGAAACTACAACTCTAATACCCTATACCAACTGGGAAAGGAATAACACTATCTCCTTTATTCTTGCACTTTTTGTTCACCTGGCTAATCTATGCACAAGCTTCTATAGGTACCAATTTGTCATCCACAAAGCAAGGCAACATAAAGGGGCATTCTTGAAAACCCCCAATCCGAATGTAGGTGAAATGAGGATACTAATGAAATAACTCATGTAAATGTTGATGAGACTAGCTACTTTAGGAGATATCCAGAGTCCTATGTTCCCTTGTAGATCTCTGACTATGAGCATGGAAAATGCATTATTTACTCCATGAAAATGTGCACTTGTTTGTTTTAACTACAACTGGGGTAAATGTAGATTTGAGTAGCTACATTATATTCCCCATAAGGATTGAAACTTGCCTCTTCTTTCATACTAGCAATTACATGCATAAGATAAGAGAACATGTGGAATCTCTGATTTCGACTGACATGAGTCCACTAGTTGTGAAGACAATCACAGATCATCTCTCGCCAATCAATACATTGCTTTTTAGTGGTTATGGTATTGATGTATAAAAACATCCAATTCTAGAAATTTTCACCAATCTTGTTCCTGAGTACCCTATTAAGAAGAACAATCATATCTAAAATATCCTCAATAAAAAGTTTCATGCATAGTATCCTTAGTAATTGGGATTGTCCTCTCCTTGGCTAATCTAACCAACTTTTGGCAATAGTGTTTAAACTCTTCTTTTTGTTCTCATCAGGGATAACTTTAGTGGCGAATATTCACCAAATGACGAATTTCACTCATCGGGGATCTTGAAAAAAAAATTGCACCTTTAGGGTGGTCATGTTGCCCGCACTTTATGAAAATTGGGTCCCATGCTTAGATCAATTACCAATAATGATATATAATTATTTTTATTTTGGTGATGACTTTAGTAATGTAATTTAATCTTTCCATGCGGTAAATCAAATATTTTCGCCTACAATTTCTAAGGCTTGTCTTATTAGATGGACACATTCAACAATATGTGATAAATCTTTAAGATAGTTTATAAGTTAAGTACATATACTTGACATTTTTCACTATTCCATAGGCATATCAAGTAAGTTTTTATCCTTTTAATCTTTGGACCAAAATAGGTTTGGTTGTGGATAGGTGTCATTATTCTGGAGACTTTCTTTAAAACTTGTTCTCCTTTAACATTTTGGCCCGAAATAGGATTTATACCATTGATTGATCATCATCTGATGATTATTAAATACGGTTATTGTGTTTAGATGATATAAAATTATGGTTTCTAGGTATTTGCACTTTTGGTCACAAGTTTCTTCAATAATTAAAAATTTTCCAAGGTTTTACAAAATTTTCATGCAACGGAAATAAAGTTGCCAATAAAATGATTTTTTTCCTAGTTTGAAAAACAATTTGCCAATAGAAATAATTTTTTTTCCCTAAATTAATGTTGGATTTGCCGTGATTTTATACTTTTTTCAAAGGGGGTTTTTTTAAAGTTATCCCTGGTTCTCATGAGAGTAACCTTGAGCACCTTCCATGGTGATCTCTGCAAATTCTTTTCTAATCAAAATGGAATAGAAATAGAAATGGGATCAAGACTTGCTATGGCATAACCTTTTGATGTTTTGATAGCTCTAGAATTTGGATCATAGGCTTTCATACGTTCCAAAACCAATCCAGTGCATTGAACTGCCAATAGATGTCCTGCTGCATGAGCTAGACTATTGTCCAATATACATTGTGCCAAAGGTGATCTACTCTCTTTTCTTATCGATTGGCATAAGTCAACAATTTTCAATATGCCCCATTTCCGTGTCTAATGTCTCTTGAGTATGCTTTCAATATTGTACTAGGAGGTTATTGACCTTGAAAATTATATTTCATTATTTCTCCTCTGAATTCCTTATTTTGGTGATTTGCCTATGATGGATATTTATTTCCTTTCTCAAGATTCGAACCATTGTATTTCATGGATACCTCAATCCACTCAATCTTAATTTGAAATATCAACACTTGTTTTCACTTTATTAGTATTTTTAAGCATCTTTTTTATTAACACACTAGCATTATGTTGGCTAAAATTTGTATAAGTCAGTAGAACTACAGCTTACAAAATGGGAACTATAGGTAATGGTGTAGTGAGATCAATCTCTCCTCTCAGCAATAGGGGAGGTTCCCTTCTTAATGTAGGTGGCTACAACATAAACCTAATTGGAACTGACAAATGTGTAATTCTGAATCACTTCCTCTATTTTTTTTAGGAATGAATTTTCTCTTAATAACAAATATTCGTGAATTAACAAAAGGTATCTACTATTATGATAATACTGGTGGCTTAGAAGTTGTCGTAAGAACAACTTCAATACAAAAATTTATAACTTAACTTATGCAATTGAGAATAAGAGCACACAGTTTCTTATGACCAATCCTCTTTGATATAAAGGAAAATAACTAATAAGGCACAAAGTCTCTCATCAACTATCCAATTGAAATGATATCCTAAGAATTAAAACATAAAGTATTTAACTTCTAGTGTTTGTAGCCACTATGAAACCAAATCTATCTTGTTTCCTAAAGCTTATAGTCTTCAAGAACAAAATCAAATGCTCGAATGCATCACAAAGAGAAAATGAACAAAGATGAATTGATCAATACAACCTAAGGAAACAAAGATTGATTCCAAGCCTCAACAACACAACATTTAGAAAAAAATGCTTCTCTATTCACTTCAAAACTTTGCAAAAAGAAATACAAAGTTTTCAAGTTACAATCTTAGCCTTTTTGATAGAGAAAAAGATAACTATTTATAGTGATATCTCTTCTTTATTTAGGAAAATATAAGAGAGAAAGGTGGAGGGAAAAGTAGAAATCTTCAACCACCTTCACTTATTCTCTAACAAACTCCTAACTAACTAATTTGACTTATTCAAAGTTGCATGCCTAATGTGATTGCAACTTGACTACATGAGCTGATTATACAAGGGAATGTTATCTTGTACTTACAACATAATCGCTCTTTACATGTAATCTTTTTCATTCTACTTTAAAACATATGAATTTTTTTAAATGTTCACATAGTCTCAACTAGTTTCCCAAACTTTTGTAGTGATTCATATGTATAACTATCAACATCTAGTTTGACAGTGTATTCTGCAACCATTATGATCTTTGATAGCTTTCAAAGCCACATGAAAGTGTTTGGCGCATGCAAGGATGAACTCAGGTTCATGAGCCACCAAGGGAAATGTAGATAACAAGTGTATATGACTTCTCTTGATCCAAGTCATATTCTTAGTGGTTCAACATTAACCCTTGTGAGAAAATCTTCAATGTTCATATATTATATATCAGTATCACGAACCTCATAAGAGTAAGAAGTTACTTGAGATGGTGGGATGGAGTTATGTTACTGATCGTACTAGTACTTCACCTTCTTCTTGTCTTTGCTTTTTGTTGGTGCAATATTCTTTGATATCATAGAATGTTGTGCCTATGTAATTATTACATGAAAGTTCCATACCATAAGAATGTCATCATATGAGGGGTCCATATCATCTTTGTTGTTTAAAAACATATATTTTGGGCAAGGTATGGATAAGGAGAATGAATGGAATGGTTGTGGACACCAAATGAACAAATGGGTTAAGCTTACAATGGCTCAAATATGAGTAGAGAAGCCAAAAATGAGTTTTTCTAGGTACATTACATATGTGAACAATGACATTTAAAATGTACAAATGAGGAGTAAAATATAGTGAAATGGAAGCATAACATGTTCTAATAGGTGGAAGTCATGCTATTTATTCAACAAGCATGCAAGTAATTCTTTTTAAATCATAGGGAAACCATATGGAGTTCATGGAATGCATATTGGTGGGAATTACACTTATTCTCATGAGGGGAAATGAAGAACTTGTCTTTCCTTAGAATGGGTGTTTACCCTGACTGCATATGTAAGTAAATAAAACCTTATACATGTAACTTAGAGGATTAGAAAGAAGAACAAGGAGCAACATATATAAAAAAATCATGCAAATCTAAAAATGAAAATTGAAATATTTGCAACAAGACTTTCAACAAGAACAAAATTCCTTAAGAAAAATAAATAAAAACATACCTCTCTTCATGAACCACAAAAGAAAAAATCTTTTTCAAATCTTTGATAGATCAGAAAATAAATCCAAGAGTTTTGGATTAAGATTTGTTTATCATCACAAGACTTATACAGATTTTGAAATTCAAACCTTAGAGATAGTCAACGTTCGAATTTGGACAAGTGTAGATAATGGAGAGATAAAATGCCCATAATTTGTCACAAACTTTGACTTAGCAATACCATGTGCAATGAATTGGAAAAACAATGTCTAGAACAAATTTATTAGCTTAAACTCCTCCTTGAAATGATTGGAAACCAAGAATTACCAAGAAATGCATTTTTTTAAAATAGAAAATGTACCCTAGATATGTTTTTTTTTGACCAAAAACATGTGTATATCAACATGCATTGACTCCCAAATTTGCCACTTTGAAAAAATACCCCCAAAAGCTTTGTATTTATGCTCAAAATGTGGCCTTTTGTAGTGAAAACACTTGCCAAATAGTTACTAATAATTCAACACACATTTGGAGAACGTTTGCACATGAAAATGATGCATACCAAATTCATGTTGAAAGTGAAAATCAAGATTTCTATGAGCAAATGCATGTATTAAAATGCATGAAATATGTTAGAAAATTGTCCCTTTGCCTTTTGTATGCAAATGCTGCCCTTAGTGCACTTTTAGGGAGCAAAAACAATTTAAAACTCATGCAATATGGCAAAAATTGCCACTTTGAGCTTTTAATAAGTAACGTAGTGCAAAATGCACTTTTTAGGGTCATTTACATGTTAAAAGATATGTAATTGAGTCAAAAATCATCACCATGTATTTAATGGTATTTAAAGTCACTTAAATGCACTTTTCAAGGCCATTTACATATTTTAAAAGACATGTAATTGGGCTAAAAATTGTCACTTTGCCTTTATGGACTTTTAAAACACAAAAACATGTAATTGAGCCAAAAATTGCCACTTTGTCTTAGGCTAGGTAGAAATGAGTTTTTTAATATCACATACACATGTAATTGGGTCCAAATCGCTACTTATTCTAAGCTAAGTGAAAACTCACTTTAGACATGCATTTACATGTTATAAAAACATGTACTTCGATTTTAAAAGTCCATTAAGTGGCAATTTTTAAAGATACATATGAAATGGGTTAGAAGAACCCCATTTAAATACATTAATATATTTAAAATTAACTTATACATGTAATAACATAAGTAAATGAGTCAAAATTTACCACTTATATTGATTTAATAAGTTTTAAATACAAAAATACATATTAAAACTCCACTTTAACATATTAAAATATGTTATTGCATTGAAAAAGTCATTTAAATTAATGTAGAGACTTATATTTTACTAAAAGTGAGTTTTCACATACTGATTTGCATGTTGATATATGCAATGACTTAAAAAAACCCCACTTTAAGTGCATTTAAGTGGGTCAAAGCACAAACCTGTGTCACCCTTTATGATATCCATAGGGTTTTTGGCCGAAACGCTTTCAGTTAGAAGGGTTACGACCGAAACGTCTTCGGCCATACAAACATGGCGCTTTTTTGCACCGACATGGCAGAGGGGGTTCTAGCTGAAACCCTTTTGGCCAAAAGAGTTTCGGCCAGAACCCCCCTGGGTTTATAAATACTGAAAAATTGTTGTTGGCGTGCATTTCACTATTGCGGTTATCAAGTGGTTAGGGTGTTTCGGCCGTAACAGGTAGGTGCATTTTTTTTTTTTTTTTTCTATTTTTTTGGTTTTTTCAAAAATGTTTTTTAGTTATTACATGATAGTATTAATTAAATAAATTACTTTTCAGTGTTTTAATAATTAAATTAATCATATTTTAAGTGTTTTTTTTAGTAGTTGATTATTTAGACTAGTAAATTTTATTTATATAGTTAGATGTTGATATGTTAAAGATAGAAAACTATATAGTATTTTTGAATTAAATATGTACATTTAATCATAAATGTAGATTTTACATGATCTCAAACATAGAAAATTGAAATTGAGACTTAGATAACTAAAGTAATTACATTTGATAAAACATTAACATAGTATAAACTTATATAATAACATTTTAGAAAACATTAACATAGTAAACCTATATGTACTAAATAACATAGCATTTTACAAACCTATTAGTTACATTAACATAGTAAACCTATATGCACTAAATAACATTACATTTTACAAACCTATCAGTTACATTTTACAAAAACATTAACATAGTAAACCTATATGTACTAAATAACATAGCATTTTACAAACCTATTAGTTACATTAACATAATAAGCCTATATGTACTAAATAACATTACATTTTACAAACCTATTAGTTACATTTTAGAAAACATTAACATAGTAAACTTAGATGTACTAAATAACATACATGCATATTTTTTATTCACATACATGAGCTAGATGTACTAAATAACATGTGCATATTTTTAGTTACATTCAACTTTGTAGATATTTATATACATACATGTTTTAAATTAAATTAAACTTTTAGTTTTATATGTACTTATGTATGTATATCTTAACTTTGCATTTATAGATAGAGATCTTTGCATATATCATTATGGCATCTGGTACTAGTAGAGCACTTATGTCCTCAGGGGAGGCTAGTGTTCAGGGAGGGGTCCTAGTGCTGAGTCAAGCACAACATGTAGACCATCATCTACTGAGAAGATACAATGTTTATTTTTAGATACTATTGCTAGATTATCTCACGCTATCAACTATCTTGATTCTACATTGTTAGCTTCTACCACTCTCCCTAATAGGGAGAAGATTATTTCTATTAGAGATGAGTTGTGCCAGATGATCGAGATGATCTTTGCATACAACCCATTTGATGATATTAGTATTGAGACATTTTACTCTCCCCTTTCTCACAGTGTCACTGGCACTGTGAAGTATTCACAGATTGATGGTGAGGTCACCACCGCTCTGGTGAAGACCATGTTTCCCTCTTATATAGATAGGCCTAGGGTTAGATGTTATTTAGTGATGAAGTATATAGATAAACTCATTGCTCCATTTATATATCCTTGGTGGTTAGCTGTGCATCACAGGTGGCCACAGAAGGATGAGTTTTCTCTTTATTTCTGCAAAAAATTGTTTGTAGAATTTCATTTACATCATGATGTCGATTATACAGATTTTCTAGGTGGTGCGCCCGTTAATAAATGGGCAATGGTGTGTCCAAACCTTTTGGTCATGTCGAGAGGTCCACAAATGAGTGATGTGAGTTTGATTGTTCTTGATGATACAGTCAAGAGTCAGATATTTTCTAGCATTGCCATAGTTTTCACACACTTATAGGAGATATCTTCAGATAGATGTGGTAGATATATGTTACAATCTCGTGATCCCATTTTGATAGGTGCATCCTGTAGCACAGGAGCTGATGATCTGTATGAGATAGCATATATACCATCGCCACTAGAGGTTTTAACTATATCAGATATGGATGCATTGCGTTGTATGGCATCTTATTTAGCATCTAATCTTCTTGGATCATATCAGGCATTGTTGACAGTCACATGGATTCCTCTTTGTGACATTGGTGGACACATTAGCCATATTATGTCACACACATCAAGATCACAGCCTTCACAGAGACAAGAGGATATCCCTGCACATTCTACAACACCTACTCCTATAGAGGGCCATACAACACCTGTCCCCACACCTACTCAGGATCTTGTAGCAAGTGCTCCTGCTCCTGCACAGCCTAGCCTTAGAGCACCTGCATTCCATGATTCAGAGATTATCAATACATGACTCAAATATCAGTCAGATTGGCAGAGCATTACATAATGCTACCATAAATGTTGTAAATTTATATATGTTTATATTAATTTGTTACTATAATTTACACGTGTACAATTTGTTTAGCGTACTCAAGATCTTTTATATGTATGTGCTTAGGTCTATACATACATATTCCTGAGTGATTCAATTTAACTTGTGTACATGTACATGTGTGTTCTATAGGGTCCTAGTGATAGTTTGTTGCGTTTTGGAGATCTTCAGACCTCGACAGATCCTACAGGACATGAGTCACAGGTATGTTATGTATTTTTAATTATATATTTGATAGATATATATTGTACACATATGATATAATACATGCATGTATACATATGTATAATTTTATAATTTTATAAATTCCTTTCATTTGACACAGGGTCCAAATCTAGATCGTAGAGCCTTTTGGGGTCAAGGATTAGGAGGGGGATGTGGTTGATCTTAGTTTACACATGTGTCTATTTCATTGATGTTGGGATATTTTATATGTATACATGTCATTTTAGAAACTTTGATATCCAGAGATGTATGTTATTTGAGATTATTTTATATGGATATATATGTTATTTCAAATACTTTTACATGGATGTATATGTTATTTTAGATACATTTGATACATGTGGTATTTTAGAGACATTTGATGTAGTATTTTGTAGACATTTTATATGGTATTTTGGATACATTTTACATGGGTATGTATACATTATTTCATGGATGTGTTATTTTACATAGATGTACATATTATGTTTGAATGTCTTATGTTCATGTTGAATGTGTGTATGTTTTCAATATTTAATCAATAAATTTAATACATATTTAACAACATAAAGAGTACTAGTTAATGTCTTATGTAAATGTTAAATTGATCTTTTAATGTCTTAAACTTTTATGTTTATATATGTGTTATTCATGTTTTTGTATATGTTATTCATCTTAATACCTTATTCATGTTTTCAATATTCATCTCTTAAGGAGAGATTTTAAATTAACTATATTTAATGACATGTCTTAAGGGGAGATCATAAATTATACATAAGAATGTAGATTAAAATGTATTTTTTATTTTATTAAATGTATTTAAGAACATAAAGATTACTAGTAAGGAATACATGACATGAACTATAGATAAGAATACATATAAGAACTCAAAGAATACAGACAAACATAAAGAAAGTAATACATATTTTCAATATTCATATTTTTATTAATGTTTATGTACATGTTATTGATCTTTTAATGTCTTAATCTTTTATGTTTATGTATGTGTTATTCATGTTTTTGTATATGTTATTCATCTTAATGCCTTATTCATGTTTTCAATATTCATGTTTATGTATATGTTATTATTTTTAATGCCTTAATCTAAGTATAATTAACTATATTTAATGACATGTCTTAAGGGGAGATCCTAAATTATACATATATAAGAATGTAGATTAATGCACAGGTAAGAATATAACATATACATGTACATAAGAACATATAAAGAGTATGACCTAAAGAATGCATGTTACAATAGTTAATTAATAAAAGTCAATACATATAAGAACATAAATATTATATGAACATAAATACATAACAACATTAACAATCATAACAAAACATAAAAAAAGCATATAAATACATACAAATACTAAAGGGGTTGTCTTAAGGAGAGGTCCTAAAAGGTGGTGCTAAGGGGATGTCCTAATAGGTGGTCTTAAGGGGAGGTTAGGTAATAGGTAGTCCTAAGGGGAGGTCCTAAGAGGTTGTCTTAAATGAGATATCCATGTCTAATTTAAATAAAAATAACAAAACATGTCTAATTTTTCATATCTAAGATAAATGATCCAATGTATACAAATTTATAAAACAAATATCCTATCAACATTAAATGTGAAAGTATAAGAGCTATATAGACATAACTGAACTAGAGCTCCACAATAAGTACATAGGTAAATTAGAGCTCCACAAACATTGTATTGTTAGGATCCTCTCTAATTTTTATTATCTCTAGAAGTTTTTCATGTACTTCAATAGATAGTTTCCACTTTGATTTCCACGATGTCCTCTTCTTTGTATTGTTTCAAATTGTAACTTGGTTGCTATAACATGGTTATTGTGTAAAACTTTTCCTACAAGCTTGTATTTAATAAATTGAATACCACTATCAGTTACCCTTGTTTGTTGATAATATGTTCCTTCAATAACAATTGACCCAATTGGATATGACTATTCATCAGCATCTATAGTTCCTTCTAGCAACTTCTATTTCTCTTTTGTGCATCTTAAAAGATAATAGTCCATGTTTTTCACATTATTTGGTAAGGCTTGAATTGCAAAAATATCTCTTGCATGTATATAAAAATAGATAAATATAAATTAATTTTAAAATGAATATGCATGTATATTAATTTATATATATGTATATGCACACAAACCTACCATAACTAAATTAAAAATGCCCTCATAATCAGCTGAATATACAATATCATGAATGTCAATGTCAATTTCAGCATCTTCAAAAGGAGGCTTTCTAACTATCTCTTTCAAATCCCAATGTGAAACATATCCATTCACAATATTTTCACATGTACTCATTGGATTGTCCTTAATGCAGTCATCACAAAAACATGTTTTCTCTCTTACTTTAATTACTAGAGGTTTATGGTTTTATGTAGTCATCACTTGATGTAAACTTCTAATACCAAGAATCGTTTGAAAATTGTAAGGATTAGATCAATCTATATCTGTTACAAATACAAAAAGTAATTGTCATATTTCAAAATAAATATTTAATAAAAAACTCAATAATTTGAAAAATACATTAAAAATAAATATAACTTAGTTCACCTTTCACTTTCTAAAAGTAATGCTTATTGTATTCAGTATCTCGAGTAGCTAAATGAACTTTGCACCATTCAACAATTTGATTTGCACTCTCTATCCTATTCCCTGTATGTACATACAACATGCATATATATAATTTAACATATATGCTACTAGTATTAAGCATGCACATTAAATGTATATTTACTTGCAAGTTCATGTTGTCAAAGTGCACACTTTATACATGCTCTTGCTCCATCATGCTCTCCTTTTCCATGTCCATTTTCAAAGAAATTCCATAAAAGCATGTTGCATTGCTAACCAATTAAATGCTTTTGCAGATTTGAATTGTCCTATGAAAATGAAACTTGATAAGTATCTACAATTATCTATGTACATGTATCAAATCAAAATAGGCATGTACAAATAAATATAAGTTAAAATAAAGTTAAATAAATGTGTAAGTTCGTGTATACTAACCTGCACATCTATCAAACCAAATCCAGTGCTCTGAAACATTTATTCCACGATTTCTAAGATCTTTAGATAGCATTGCAAAACAATGAGCCACATAACTCCTATCATGAACTCTATCATCACTAATATAGAAATGAACCTCTTTGATGATGATGTGTTCATTTTCATCCAACCTTTCTATCTCATCCACCTCAAATTGCGCATGTCTATAGGTCACTTGCACAAATATTGCAACTTGTTCAAAATGATAATATTGCCCTTGAAGCTCTGTTTGAGGTGCAAATGTATAATTCTCAAAAAAATCTACAACTGAAAGTATACAACTAGGCAGAAAATAATTTTTGGAATCATGAAACTATTTAGCTTGCCATCATGCACCATGAAAATGTTGGGTATGTGTATATATCAATGGACGAAACTTGGTCATAAACTCATCATAACACAATTCACTCTCCTTCAATACAAATTTTTCAGATTCATCTCCTTTCTTATTTTGGTATGTCTCATATTCATATCTCATCCATGAAACTAGTGTCAATTCATTAATATTCTTAATTTGCATTTCAGAAAATTTGTGTAAATCTCCACAATCTTCACATTGATTTTTGATGCATTGCACTTTGAACTCATCTAAATCTTCTAATTTATCACATAATATGGATTTCAAAAATTTTGTTGTACTGCTAGGGATGACCAAATTAGGATTAAGTATTTCCATAACTTTTTTATATGATTACAAGTGTAGACGAAATTCAACATGATTTCGACAACAACAAGTTTCATGCATCTTATTTATGCATACAAAGGAAGGAAGCAAACTTTTAAACATTCTCTGACATATTTTGACATTTGAAAATTCTTGCTTGAATGTTTGAAATAATTCACTTTGAGTTATATGTATGAAATGTTTTGGATGTTCAATTTTGGCCCCTATCTCTTGATCTTTAATTTGTATAGTACTATGTCTATTGGAAGAAACATGAGAATGTGTGGTCCAAAATTCAATAACTTGTCTTTTCACATCTTCAAAAATTCTATCTTTTTGAGGAACTCTACAAATAATCCTTTGATTTCTGGATTGTGATTGTGTGTGTCTTTTTAGAGCCAACGTTTCAGGTCACACTCTATGAACCATCATCAGGGCAGAAGAGCAGTAAGGAGTTGAGAAGTGTATAGGTTGTAGAGATGGAGACTTAAAAAGAGTAGAGGGAAGGGACGAGGGGAGGTAGAGGTACAGGGCAAAAATCGAGGAGAGGAAAAAAGGTTGAAAGAGTTGAAAGAAAGGCTAGGAGGGACAAGGAACACAGAAATAGAGAGGAAAAACATGAACATTAATAAAGAGATAGAAAAAATAGGAATGTTAATAATAATAATATATAAAATCCTAACACCAAACTACAAAACACAACCAAACTAATCATAAAATAATAATCACACAAACACACACACACACACACACACACACTATATATATATATATATATATATATATATATATATATATATATATACAACCAAACCCTAAGAATATAAATAAAATTGAATAAATAAATAAATAAATTGAAACTAGTGAATGTAGAAGGGAGAGAAGAAAACAAGCTAGCCAAAGAACGAGAAATAAGAGCGAGAAAAATAAAATAAAAGTAAATGAACAAAGAGAAAGAGAGAAAGGTTTTATGTGTGTGTGTGTGTGTGTGTGTGTGTGTGAGAGAGAGAGAGAGAGAGAGAGAGAGAGAGAGAGAGAGAGAGAGAGAGAGAGAGTGAAATGTAAGGAAGAAAAAATAAAATACCTATAAAAGCATAATGATATAAATATGTATAAAATGATAAGTTAAAATAAAAATAATATATATAAGCATAATCACATACAAAAGACATGACAAACTAATAAAATAACTAGTTATATATAAATATACAAAAATAAATTAATTGGAATTTTTTTTTTTTTAAAATGAAATGAGAATACTAGAAGATAATTTGTAAATAACAATATATACATACAAACAAAGGAAGAAAGACATAAATAAAATGAATTGCATAATTTGATATATATATATATATATATATATATATAAGAGTAGCAACAAAAGAGAACAAAAGAATAAAAATATATATAAATACACACATAATGATATATAAATCTAAGAGTAAGCAATAAGATATAAATAAATAAAATAATACATCTATATATGAACAAAATAATATAAAAAATACCAGAATAACAAAATAACATAATGATATATATAAATAAGATAAAAAATAAAATAAAATATCTATATGTAAACAAAATAATATAAAAAATAGCAGAATAACAAAATAACATAACGATATATATATATATATATATATATGCGTGTGTGCATAAAATATAACAGTTAATCATTAAAAAAATGTATACTAAGAAATGATTAGAAAAAGATAATAAATACAGACAAACAACCATAGAAATGAATAAAATTAACAAATTGAATAAATGAGAATAGTAAATAAAACATAGTAAAAAATAAATAACCTAAAAAAAAAAACCACGAAAATATAAAGACTTGACCTAAGCGAATACAAGAGAATAGATACCTAGATATGTATAGGAATGAAAATAAGAAAGGATAACATAAGAAGAAACAACAAAAGGCATAAGAGGCCTTGAGCCAAAAGATATAAGGGGTTGAGGGTGAAAGAAGAAAACAGATGGAAACAAAAGACACAAGGGAGAAAGAGAGAGGCACAAAGAGTGACATCAAGTGGGTAGGCGACCATGGGGATTAATGGAGGACAACAAGGGATGCCATGAGGAGCTTAAAGACCATCCTTTGTCCCAGTTAAGGTTGGAGGGATGGTTGAAGATCTCAATGGCCTCTTTAAGCTTCCTTTTAAAGAAATTGTCTTCCTTCGAAAGGACAAGGATTCTATCTAGGCAGATGTGGTGCTTAGTGGAGGATTAGTGTTCTGCTAAGGCTGATTTAAGCACATATTTGTGCTTAATATCAGCATCATGCTCTTTGATCCTGGTGCTAAAAGAGTGGCTAGTCTCCCCAATATAAGAAGAGTCACATGAACATGACACCTTATAGACCCCAAAACATAAAAGATTATCTCTAGAGTCTTTGAGGGGGGGGGGGGGGGGGGGGGGGAGATAGTTTCTAAGGGTAGACATGGGTTTGAAAGTGCATCTTAGACCTTTCAATCATTCAAATGCTTCATCTACTTGAGTTGTCCATTGAAACTTTGTCTTCTTGCCTCCTTTAATGGTATCCCAAGCCAAAACCTTTTTCTTGTCTACTTTGACCCCCAGCTCCTCCCAAGTGCCACCCCCTCCTCCCAAGCGCCACCCCCCTCTTTTGTAACCATTCCTTTCGTTGGAGGCCTTTCATATAAAATCTCCAAAATCCTCCTCAAGAAAGGTCTTAGATGCTCTTTCAAACCCATTTCTACCCTCAAAAACCATCTCCCCCCCCCTCAAAGACTCCATAGATAATCTTTTGTGTTCTGGGGTCTATAAGGTGTTATGTTCATGTGGTTCTCCTTAAATTGGGGAGACTGGCCACTCTTTTAGCACCAGGATCAAAGAGCATGATGCTGAGATTAAGCATGAATATGTGCTTAAATCAGCCTTAGTAGAACACTCATCCTCCACTAAGCACCACATCTGCCTAGATAGAACCCTTGTCCTTTTGAAGGAAGACAATTTCTTTAAAAGGAAGCTTAAAGAGGCCATTGAGATCTTCAACCATCCCTCCAACCTTAACTGGGATGAAGGATGGTCTTTAAGCTCCTTGTGGCATCCCTTGTTGTCCTCCATTAATCCCCATGGTCACCCGCCCACTTGATGCCACTCCCTATGCCTCTCTCTTTCTCCCTAGCGTCTTTTGTTTCTATGTGTTTTGTTCTTTCACCCTCAACCCCTTGTATCTTTTGGCTCAGGGCCTCTTGTGCCTTTCCTTGTTTCTTCTTATGTTATCCTTTCTTATTTTCGTTCCTATATATAGCTAGGTATCTATTCTCTTGTATTCACTTAGGTCAAGTCTTTATATTTTCGTGGTTTTTTTCTAGGTTTATTTATTTTTTACTATGTTTTATTTACTATTCTCATTTATTCAATTTATTAATTTTATTCATTTCTGTGTTTGTTTGTTTGTATTTATTATATTTTTCTAATCTTTTCTTAGTATACTTATTTTTAAATTATTAACTGATATATTTCATTGACACACGCATATATATATATATATATATATATATATATATATATGTTATTCTTGTATTTTTTATATTATTTTGTTTACATATAGATATATTATTTTATTTTTTATCTTATTGCTTTTTATCTTATTTATATATATCATTATGGTATTTTGTTATTCTGGTATTTTTTATATTATTTTGTTTATATATAGATATATTATTTTATTTATTTTTATCTTATTGCTTACTCTTATATTTATATATCATTATGCATGTATTTATATATATTTTTATTCTTTTTTTCTCTTTGTATGTATGTATATATTTCTCAAATTATGCAATTCATTTTATTTGTCTTTCTTCCTTTGTTTGTATGTATATATTATTATTTACAAATTATTTTCTATTATTCTTATTTTATTTTATTTTATTTTATTTCCCCAATTAATTTTTTTTTGTATATTTATATATAACTAGTTATTTTATTAGTTTGTCATATCTTTTGTATATGATTATGTTTATATATTATTTTTATTTCAACTTATCATTTTATACATATATTTATATCATTATTCTTTTATAGGTATTTTATTTTTTCTTCCTTATATTTCACTTATATATATATATATATATATATATATATATATATATATATATATATATATATATATATATATATATATATATATATATATATATATATATATATATATATATATATATATATATATATATTCTCTCTTTCTCTTTGTTCATTTACTTTTCTTTTTTTCTCGCTCTTATTTCTCATTCTTTGGCTAGCTTGTTTTCTTCTCTCCCTTCTACATTTGCTAGTTTCAATTAATTAATTAATTTATTCAATTTTATTTATATCCTCGGGGTTTGGTTGTATATATATATATAGTGTGTGTGTGTGTGTGTGTGATTATAATTTTTATGATTAGTTTGGCTGTGTTTTGTAGTTTGGTGTTAGGATTTTATATATTATTATTATTATCATTCCTATTTTTGCTATCTCTTTATTAATGTTCATGTTGTTCCTATCTCTTTCTGTGTTCCTTATCCCTCCTAGCCTTTCTTTCAACTCTTTCAACCTTTTTTCCTCTCCTCAATTTTTCCCCTGCACCTCTACCTCCCCTCCTCCCTTCTCTCTGTTCTTTTTATGTCTCCTCCATCTCTACAACCTGTACACTTCTCAACTCCTTACTGCTCTTTTTCCTTGATGATGGTTCATAGAGTGTGACCCAAAAAGTTGGCTCTAAAAAGACACACACAATCAAAATCCAAAAATCACAAGATTAGTACTATGGATGTGGAAATGCATTTACAATTAACTCTACAAATATTCACCTAGTTATTCTCAATGTTATCATCTAGCATATTTCTCCTCTTGATGTATCTCTGAACAATTCTTCTAGATATATGTAGTACATCAAAAATTGCACGTACCTATTTTCTATGTGTCAATTTTCTACTAGATATAGTAGTCATCAATGCTTTACATACATCACTCAAATCACCTCCTCGATTTGTGTTGTCAATTTTGTTATGAGAATTTTGCAAGTTTTCAACTATTGTTTTATTAATATTATGTGCATGATTTTTCCTGTTATCAACACCCAACAACTCCAAAATAGGTCTAATATCTTTTCTCCTAAATAACTTGACAAATAATTGTGCCTGTCCAAATATACTTTTATCTTTGGAATATGCATCCCACATGTTCTGACAATGCTTTCTAATAGCGTTATCATTTATCATATCTTTAGATGGAATTTGGTTAGAAAGTAGTTCCTCATCCAAATCCATCAAATTTGTTATGCCTTCTAATTTGTTTCTATCAGTAGAACTGTTAATTTATTCCTCTTCATTACTTTCATTCTCTTCATGAATCTCATCTTGTTCAGCAATTTCAGTAGGTTGGTTTTGGTTACATTTTGTACGACCTTTCATTTTGTCATATCTTTTCCTATCATATTTCCTTGATCTTTTCCTTTTACTTCCCATTGAATACTTTAAATTATAGAAACAAAAAATTAATTTAGATTTTGAACACTAAATACCAGCTAATGCTTCAATTTAGAATACATAAAAATAAAAAATAAGTAGACATGAAAAAATACCTTAAAAATATTTGATCCTTTGCGATTCTGATTAAATCCATGAAATAGTTGTTGAAAATGGCTTCAAAAATCATTGTCTTCTGAAAATATTCTTCTATTTTTCATTGTTTTCTATATTTATTAAAAAAAAGAAAAAACAAATCTTATCTTATACATAAAACAATCAAACTAACTTAGTTTATACATGAAACAACCAAACTAACCACTTGCGGTTTGTTGGGCCGACAAGGGTTTCGACCGGAACCCTTTCGACCGAAATGATTATGGCCAAAACAGTTTCAGTTGTAACTACCTATGTGGCATCCTAGGTGGCAACCACACAAGCAAAAATAAGAACTTCTGCAAACATCTCACTTTGAAGGCCAATTTGACCTACTAAATTGAAGTTTTTTTAAAACTAAAAATATACTTTTGTAGGTCTCAGTGTCAAAATTATGATCATATAATTTTTTTATTAATTTGATTATGGATTATATGTTATAATTTGAAAATATTACAAGTACGTATTTTAAGATTCAGGAAGATGTCTATTCAAAAATAGGAAAAAAATAGTAAATCATGTTCAAAAATTATTATTTTTTAATGTTGCACTAGAGGAGAGAGTCTGCTTCAAGAATATGTAATTTTAAAAAAAATGTAGATTTAATGGAAAAAGTTTGATGAGAGAAAAAAATGGTCAATTTCTAATGACTTTGACTTTTACTAGTTATAACTTGAAAAGTATTAGCCGAATTTCAATTTTTCTTTTTTGGTACACTAGGTATGCATGTCAACTATAACATATTTCATAATCAGACCAAAATATAAACATTTTCATATATTTGTTTGATGGGAAAAAAAACTCTATATTTTCAGCATTTAAAAAAATTAAAAAATAGACTTTAAAAATTCAAAAATAAATAAAATTTTCACTCAATATTTAAAAAAAAAATTACAAACATAAAATTCATCCAATTTTACACATTTCATTAGTTTATATCATCTTTAAATTCTAAACACAAATGCCACTGTTATATCATTAAAGTTGAAGAGTTTAAATTTTGATATCACTTTTCCTTTATAAAAGGTGACATAGATTTGTGCTTTTACCCAAGTGTCTCATGTAATTAAATTTAATATCTAACTATAGTTTTAAATAAAATAACATGAAAAATAATCTTGCAATAGGCTTTCATAAAATATAAAAAACTATTGTCAATTCAACCCAAAATGAGTTAAAATTTGGAAATGGACGACAATATTCCACTTTAAATATCAAATATAATTTTATATCACATTTTTACCAATAGAAGCCCCAATTTTATGAAGTTTTTAAACAAAGATATGTAGTTGTCCTGAAAAACCCCACATTTACATTTATAACTTGAGCTAGACACTTCTATTTCAACCTAGGTTAGTTTGAAACAAACAGAATTACAAGGGCTATTCACCTAAGGGGAAAAAAATACTAAATACTATTTAGAACATAAAGAAAAATAGAGAAAGGATGTGAAGGCTTTCCAAAAATTGAGTTTTTTCTATCGAAGAATAAAAACTCTTACCATCAAACAAATGGGATTCAACTTGATGAAAACCATAAAAAATAAATGCAAGATAGAGTAACACTGGGTACAATTTAGGGATAATGAATTTTCTTTATGATACTTTATCAATTTATGAAAACTAAGAGGATGTGCCTACAAATCCATAAGAAAATTATGTAGGTTTGCCCCAATTTTGACTTCATAACATTAAGGACAACATTTGGCTCTAACTAGGGAATGTTCCTCCTTTTTTCTTGAAAACAATGTGGGATGTAGAATTCGTACTGCTAGGACTCAAAATTGAAGCCTTGATTTTGAGTACCATACTAAAAATCAAGCCCTTTAGGCACTTTTTGATGCATGTGTACTGACTATACTTTTGAGGCCTAAGAGGTGTTTAATATTTCTAAAACCTTGAATTTAATATATCTTCTCATTCTATGAATATAAATTTCCATTCTGAGTCATTCGGTGAAGTTCCATTTTGAGTAATGTCCAAATATGCATATTTGCCGAAGTGTCAAATAATGACAGAAAGCCGTTTTTGCAATTGAATATCTTGCACCTAGTAATGTTTCATGACTCACTTCCTTGGGAGTGTTTAATATCCATACCAAAGAACCTATGTTTCATATTTTGAGTCATTTCGATATGTTTTGGCTAGGTTTTGAATCCCCCAAAGTTGGTTATTTATTATTGTCATGCTGATGCAAATTGTTCAGAATTCAGGGAGGCCCTATTTGACTTGTTATAACTTTGACCTAGTTGATTGAAATAAGAAAATTCATTTTGCATTACATTCTAGAGGTCAAAGACTTGCTATGTTTCAATTTTGAGCTTATGACATATCTGTTTGATCAGTTTTTTAATGCAATTCCAAAAGCAATTTGTGAAGTTTTACTGGTGTGCAGATTGGTCGGTGCCCCTGTTCAGGATGTCATAACTTTGAATCTGTGATATGTGAGATCAAATGGATTGTACAGTTGTGTTCTAATTTGAAAACTCTTTAAGTGTGCCAATTTGTAAGTTTTGATGAATCTGTCTACACACTCTCCCAAGTCAATTCCATTTGCAAAAAATATTTTTCTGCCAATGTTTCTAGTCTGCAAATCTAGGTAGCCTACTTTGATTGGTTGCCATTTTTTCCTTGTTATTCATCATGAGCCCTAATCACAGATTTATATTGTCCTTATGGTAGTGAACTAATTCCCTAGCTTTTGTGCACCCAAGTATCAGTTTGATGAGTTTTCAAAGCAAAAAAAAAAGTGATTTATTGTTTTCTGAAATGTTTGCTTGCAAGCAGTTCTAAGAGGGCAACTTTTACAGTCAATATCTTTTGACTGAGAATTTTTCATGAGACAAGATTTGGCAGGGTGCAAGAATGTGGAACAGAGAATCAATAGTTTTGATTTTAGAGCCTGGTCAAGTGTTTTTGTTAGTTTTAAAGCCAATCAAAGGACCTCTTGGCACAAAATTGATAGTTGGTAGTTAAATGGTAAAATAAGATTAATGGATATTTTAGTGATGCATAAGGGTTAAATTTGAGTGCTATCAATATTAGGTGTTCCATGGATCGATTGTTATGCCAATTGTTCAAAAATAATTTTTTTTTTTAGCTGGACCCACTTGGGGACTGACTAAATTTTTATAGATTGACTAAGCATTGCGGATTGAAGTTTTGATGAAGTGTTATAATTATTTCCTTTAATCATTGTAAGTATTAAGAATATCACATAACTCTATCTAAGACTGAACAGGTGTGTCAACTCTACACAAAGTAAAAAGAAAGGAAAGATTAAAGAAAGTGACGAGAAGAAAGTTAAGTAAGTCTCTCATGAATGGAGTCTTGTTAACAAGCAGAAACCAATCTGGATGAGAAAGTTGGAGGAGATCACCAAGAAGGAGTATGCTACATTTTATAAAAGTCTTACCAATTATTATGAAGAGCATTTGGCAATGAAACATTTCTCTATAGAGGGGCAACTTGAGTTCAAGGTTGTCCTCTTTGTCCCTAAGAGGGCACCTTTTGATCTTTTTGACACAAATTTTTTTAAAACAATATCAAGTTGTACGCTAGAAGAGTGTTTATCATGGACAACTGTGAATATTTGATCCCTGAATATCTTAGCTTCATAAAAGGGGTTTTTGATTCTGAAGATTTATCCTTGAATATTTCTCAAGAGACACTACAAAAAAAAAAGATATTGAAAGTCATTAGGAAGAATCTTGTGAAGAAGTGTGTAGAGATATTTTTTGAGATCTTAGAAAATGAGGAGGATTATAATAAGTTTTATGAGGCATTCTTGAAGAACATTAAGCTTGGCATCCATGAAGATAACTTGAATCGAAAAAAGCTTGCTGACCTTCTTAGATATCATTCCACCAAGAGTGGTGATAGAATGACTAGCATTAGAGGACGTTGACCATGCAAGGAAGAAAAACTACCAAGGGAAAGTCCACAACATCATTATGATTTGAGCTACATCAATTTGTATTGGCTAATAGCAAGAAATGGAAGGCATCTGGGGGATGAGTGGTCAACACTTAAGGAGGTTGTCCAAGCCAAAGAAGACACTCAGAGCTAAGTAACTAAAAAAAAACTCCCACACAATATCTTTCCAATTGAAGGATATGCAAAACAAATTGAAAAAAGCATTAAAGTAAGCTATGGAAGAAGTTGAAACTAGATGTACCATGAGGTTTGTAACATGTTGCTGTCATTTGGCATTTAGTGTTAATGAATCATGCAACAATAGTTGGAGGTTTTTCCAAGCTAGGTTTCTTGGAGGATTCATAGTGCCAAAGCAAGACATTTTTTGATATTAGACATCTCAGCTATAGGTGTACTCCTATTGTAATATTCAAAATATAGTTTTGCATTCAATGGGGGTTGTGCAGAGCTTGGAAATGATCATTTCCAGGAATATAACATTGCTCTGAAAAAGATTGTGGATCACTTCAATGAAAAACTACAAGAAGCAATTATCAACCTACTTAATTCTTTTGATTACTTGAGAACCATGACTGATAATGGCAAAGCTTTTGGTTTTTTAGAGACAAAATCAACATGTTGTGGAGTAGGGAAGTTTAGAGCCAATGTGAGCTATGGAGCAAGGAAGTTCAAAGCCAATGTGAGCCAAGGAAGCAAGAGACCTACTACATCTAGCCAAAAATGTAATGCTAATGACTTGTGAACAAAGCGTGGAGTGCCAGAAATGTTAATGTTGTATTGCACAATGCCTTGAGTAGTAGTCAATCTAATTTGAGCTCAAAATCATGAAGCCTTGGATGATGTGGGGTTGTGTAGAATTCATCTTCCTCCACAATGTATTCTCCTTTGCGGCAAGAGCCCTCCAAAGGGATGAGAAGTACGAAACGAGGGTGTTATTTAAAGACAAAGTAGAACTAGGTGTTGTAGAATGCATCATAATCTTAAAAGTGAGAATGCTCCAAGATAAATAGCATCCAAGAAGGGTATTTTTTGTTTGTGAAGAAAAGCACAAAGCCTTATCCCTTTTTCGGAAGAGAGAAACAAATCAGACCTCTTGTCCCACATTCATTAGGCATGGACATTTTTAGCTTCTTAAATACTCTTTCACACACATCACTTGTTGTCTAAAAGGCTCACACCTTTTGAGACATGAGCCAAGGCTTACACAGTGGACCCCAACCAACTAGGTGCTTAGAAGAAATTTTGAACAAGTGCACTGACTTCAGATGCTAACTAGATGTTAACTAGACCTATGGATGAATTGAACATTCACATGTGGCAACCTTGGAACCAATTGTAGAATGACAACTAGCAGAGGAACTTAGATGTGGCATGCAAATCAAAGCACTGACATGGCAAAAAATGACACATGTCATGGGTTCATTATGTTACGATGACATGGCACATTGTTGACTCATCATGTGACATAGCAACTGATGAATGGTAGGCTGAGGTGGTGGAGTGATAGGACATTGATGTAGTGGTACTAGTAAGGTGCTGACGTGTCCAAAAATTCCATGTGTCATGAAGTTTCCATGTTGCAATGACATGGCAAGATGCTGATTAGGATAGCGACATGGTGACTAGTGACATGGTAGTGATGTGGTGTGATGATGTGGCTATCACGTGGTGGAAAAACAGACAAATAAGGTGGTGAAACATGGCGCCCAGGTGGTGGGTGTCAGAAGATGAAGCAAAAGTTAGCCGATTAGAGCATGACACGTGCTAGGGTTAGTCAACTAGGTTTGACCTAGATGGAATTTTGGAGGGAAAATCAAATAGCATAATTTAAAAAATAATGTTTTCTCTCAAAAAATCATGTGCAGGACCTTTTTAAATAAATTTGAATTATATTATATAGTTCAAACTTTAGAAAAGGTTAAATATATGCAACCAAATGTAGTATGAAGCCTTAGCAAGAGCATGAATTTTGAACTAAGATCCTGGGAGTTTCTAGTAAGTCCATATAGGAGTATTATATATGGTTAGAATCAAGAGAAAATAAACTTACCATTTTTGGAGTTTGTTTTTACACAAGAGGTCATTGGTTCTAGTTATGTGAGAATTTGTCCCATGTACCCAATTTTCAATTTAATTCAGTTGAGGCTATTAAAATTGGATTTCTAATGAAAGGGTGAACTAAATGAACATAAAAGGTAGCATGAATGTAGTTATGGGTGAGTTTTGTCACCTCTAAGTCAGTTAAATCAAGGTATAATTAGCATTTTATGATGCATTTTAGATTTCTTAGTAATAGAAGGGTTTTCATCATTGAGGAAGAGATATTTTAGGTTTGTTACAAAACAATGATGAAAACCAAATCAGATCTCATGGGTAGAAAGATGAGAGAGGTTTTACAATAGCAAGGAATGGAGACTCAAGTGGACACAAGTTGCTTCTAGATCAGATATGGGATTCCATTCTTCTTCCACATCTTTCTCTTTCTCATCCATTGTAATGGTTCCAGTTTTGGAGAAGATTTCTCATTGTTGTGATACTTGGTTGGAAATTTTTAGTGTGCTACCACACTGTTGGTTCTAGTTTTGTCTATGAAATCACATTGTTGGATCTAGAACAATGATTCCATCACATTCTTCAACATATTTCTCTTGTATGAATAGTAGTAGTGAAGATAATATAGTTAGTTCTGATCTACTCAATGGTTTTATGAATTATATTACATGCATCTGAATGTATAGTTTCAAACAAATGAATACAAATGAGTAGGAATCTCTTAGTTTCATTCTGATTCTCATCTCCTATCTTTGTAATTTGCAATCTTATGTGGTTTAGGGACAAAGAACTAAGACCTATTTACATCCCCTTAAGGTTGTATGTCTGATATGTTTTGTTATTGGAACAAATGGCCAAGTAAATGCTTGATGTATTTGATAGGGTTACTGGTCATTTGAGAAGGATACTTCATGAGAATGAGGTCTTTACGAACACTAATGTCTGATTCACAAGGTGATAGGATAGATCTTATATCTTGATGTATGGAATATGTCATTGGTATCACAAATGTATGTGATTTATTTGTGGAATTTTCTAATAGATAAGGCATTGATAAGCTATAGGATCAATTTGTTCTTACTATTGCATATTCGGGGTTTTGCTAAAATCAACATTATTAATCAAATATCTTTCCCTTTAATGTTGAAGAACTGAAAAGGATGCCCTCACTTAGCCTATCAATTCCTTTGGTCATGTTACTAGCTATTTCATGTCTGAGATCCTTATATAAGTGTTAGAAGATTAAGGGTTTTTATTTTCTTTATTTAGATTTAGTCTATGCTTTGACAACTAGTACCATATGAAGAATCTAATAGGTACACTTTCCTAGGTTTTGTAGAGCCTGAAGTAGAAGAAGGGCCTAGCCTTATAGTTGTCCCGATATTTTAAAGGGTATGTTGAAAATGGGAAGTAGCTACCCTTAGATGTATCTTGTTCTCATCGAGGTAATTTGAAACCATGTTGTTTCAAAATAATAATAAAATGGAAACTTTTCTAGGGAAAGACACAAGAAAAGTAATACAATAGTGAGGAATTGTGGTGTTCTTTTCATATCCTTGTTGAATTTTTTATTTCCCAGTCATGCCTTATTCTGGACAGTAGTAACTTTGAAGATCAATAATCAATAATATTTCTAAAATAACTTGTGAGTTCTCATGTTTAAATCCAAGTGACCACAAAGTGTTGCTGAAAATATAAAGAGTCAAGAATATAAGTTTCTTTCACTTTGTCAAGGATGTGGAATTCAAAAGTTATACAAAGTTTTCAAATACCTGTTACGAATTTTGGACTAGCTTGTTATGTTTTCCAAATTTTGAAAATCTTTTCTCACCAAGTGAGTGGCAATTCAAATTATATCTCTGTACCAGTGCATTGTGAATGTGAAGGTATTTTGAAGGATGCAATAGTTGGACAATAGATTTGAAGAATTCATCTCAAGTTCTTAACAATGGGTGAAAGAATTATGTGAGATGCAATGAAAAAGTTACTAAATCCATATGAGATCTAAATATGTTGTTATTTGCAACATTGAAGTAGTTTGCAGGCATCAACACTCAAGGTATTTTTCCACTTTCATGAGATTTCCTTTCCATGAAAGAAAGTTCTACAAAAGACTCTCTGTCAAATGGTATTTTTAGCACTAAATAGGAGATTGGTTTGATATATCTCAACATACTTTGTGAAGGATATTCAACAAGTGTTTCTATATTTTGAAGTATGTTCAGAGTTTTGAATTGGTAGAAAAGTTTTCAAATCTATTGCAAGCAATAAATTCTGAAAGTAATTGTGTTGAATGAGTTCTAAGTTTGTAAGAAATGGTAATTTTCTTTTCACCTAGTATGCAATTCATAAATAAAGATTGTAGATCTATTTCTGCCAAAAGATACATGCCATTAATTTTTGATGACATTCATGGTTTCCAAAACCTTATGCCGTATGATCTTAGAAAGTATTTACCTAATTTTAGTGGGAACCATGAAAATTCAGCTAGTCATCATGTTTAGATGTTCAGTGATTTGATTGGTGATTTCGAGATTTCTCATGAAGATGAGCATATGAAGTTGCTTGTTCAAACTTTGGAAGATGATGCTAGAGATTGGTTTTCCTTTTTTCTAGCATGTTCCATTTCATCATGGGATGAATTAGTTTCAGCCTTCATGAAGAAAGAGTAAGCATCTTTGATTATTTTGAAAAGTTCTTGAAGATCTAAATCATGAATGATGAATTAATTCTTGAATTTAATATCATATTTATAAAAGTTTTGAATGAGATTCTTGAAAATGGTAAGCCAGATGATCAAATGTGTTCAATGGTTTATCTTGATGCATTTGATAAAAAGATGAGTTATCTATTAAGAGATAAAGAACCTAAGACTTTGCATAAGGCATTCATGACAACAATAGAGATTGAAAATAACATAAAATATAGATTAACTAGGAGTCATTTCTCTAGAAGTGTTTGCTGGCAATTTGAGGTTCAAAGGAGAAATCAATGTCATGTAGAGTGTTCAAATTCATATCAGCAAGTAGTTACCCCTATTGTGGTGGATAATTTTGTTGAAAATTCAGATTTAAAGACACATACAGATGAAGTTTCTTGGTTTCAAAGGAGAGATGATTTTGTTCTTGATGAACAGAGTCCACACGTTTGTAGTATTTCAATAGTGGATGATAAAGTGGACTCACTTGATTAGTTAGATATGCAAGAAATGATTTTAGTTATTCCTTCTCTTATTGATATATTGCATTATGTTGAGAATGTTATAAACTTTGAAGGTGAAAGATGTTCATCTTAGTATGAGGATGAAGAAGTTGAAAGTCATGCTTCAAGTGATGAAGGTAAAGTTGCTGATCAGATATATTATGAAGAAGTGTCATGTGAAGACAATGATGAGAGTGGTTACTCTAGTCAAGAGGAGGACAATGATAGCACATGTTCATCTTAATATGAATTTGATGCAAATTGGGAAGAAGAAAGCAATGATGGAAGTGAGTACTCTTATGCTAGTAAAGGTATGAGCTCTTTTTCTAAATCTAAAAGTGAAGTTTCATTTCATAATAATGTAAATCAGCTTGAGGTTGAAAGCTATGAAGAGGAGTTGTTCGCACAATATGAGGACAAGAAGATCATTATAAGGATAGACTACCTAATTGTGTAGATAAATTTTATAAGGTTGCATGCAATAGTAATCAGTAATTTGAAAATGATCCTAACATTAATGCATCAACACCTATTGGTAAGATGAAAGATGATTGGTTTGAAAGATATTTGAATCATCTTGATGAAGAAAATGAAATTAATGTTGACTTATATTCTACATGCTTCATTGATGGAGTGGATTGTGTGTCTTCATGTGATGATTCCAATTTTTATTCTTCATATGCTGAAAGTGTTCATGATAGCGATGTTAAAAATAATATCAAAGTCTTCATGAATCCATTGTATGATGAAGAATTTAATGTTGATCAGCACATCTCTTTTCATAACATTTACAATGGAGCTTTGCATGGAGTTATCAACCCCCTTTTTGAAGAGCATATGGAATGTTTAGATTTAGTTAAGGATGAGTTTGACTGTAATACATTGTCTTACTGCTATAAGAGATTAGATGGTCCTTTTTCTAGATGTGACATTGAAAGTAATGATGAGATTGCATCTCATGATGTTGATAACAAGGTGTTTGACAAAGTTGTTATTGAAGATCAACATGCACCTTACAATGAGTTCTATGGTAAATACTCTTATGTGATAACTAAACCATTTTTTGATTTCAAAGAAGCATTGGAGGACTCCATATTAGTTTTAGATTTTGACATTGATGACATTTGTGAGTATAAGTTTGATTGCTCATTCGAATACCATCTGGTTATGCATAAGGATATGCAATTTCATGTATGTGTGATCTTTTTCCCCATGTTGAATATGTATTCAAGACTGATAGCATGCATGATTCATTAAATGAAGAAAAGTTTTAGCTTGAGCCTGATATTTTTGAGCATGCTGATTAGTACTTTCATAATGAGCAAGTTGTAGAGAGTGATCATAGTTTCTATATGTAGTATGAAAGTGAAGGTGTAGATTCAGTATTGCCAAGTGAGTTGATTCATAATGATAATCTGATTGGTGAAATTGATGGAAATGATATTTCTAGCTACCTCATGAGAATTTAGATGAAAATTAGATATATGATAGAGATAAAGACTTTTGATAAGTTCAGTGGCCCAGGGCCAGTGTTTGTATAGTTTAGTAGTTATTTTTGCTTTCAATAAAGCTATTTGAGAGAAGTTTTTTGCTGTCAAATGTGTGGTCTGCTTCTCCCAAAGATTTGAATCCTTTCCATTCCAAAAAGGGAAATGCATCCCCAAATAGAGCCACTGTTGGGAATCAAAATTCAAGCCTTGATTTTGAGTACCATCCTAAAAATCAAGCCCTATAAGCACTTTTTGATGCATGTGTACCCGACTATCCTTTTGAGGCTTGAGAGGTGTTTAATATTTCTAACACCTTGCACTTAGTATATCCACTCATCTTGTGAAGATAAATTTCCATTATGAGTCATTCTGTGAAGTTCCATTTTGAGCAATGTCCAAATCTGCATATTTGCCTATGTCAAACAATGACATGAAGCTATTTTTGCAATTGAATATCTTGCACCAAATAATGTTTCATGAATCACCACTTTGGGAGTATTTAACATCCATAAAAGAGAATATATGTTTCATATTTTGAGTCATTTTGATATGTTTTGACCAGGTTTTGAATCCCCTAAAGTTGGTAATTTATTATTGTCATGCTGATGTAAATTGTTCAGAATTCTGGGAGGCCCTATTTGACTTGTTATAACATTCCAGGGGTTGGAGACTTGCTATGTTTAAATTTTGAGCTTATGATAAATCTTTTTGATTAGTTTTGAACGCGATTCTAAAAGTAAATTATGAAATTTTACTTGTGTCATAAAGTACAGATTGGTCGGTGCCCTTGTTTGGGATGTCATAACTTTGAATCCTTGATAGGTGAGATCGAATGGATTATACCATTGTGTTCTACTCTAAAAACTCTTTAAGTGTACCAATTTGTAAGTCCTAATGAATCCATCTACACACCATCCCAAGTCCATTCCATTTGCAAAAAATGGTTTTATACCAGTGTTTCTAGTCTATAAATCCGAGTAGCCCACTTCAACCACTCACCATTTTCACCTTGTTATCTATCATGAGCCCTAATTAAAAAATTATATTATCCTCATGGAAGTGAACTAATTTCCTAGTTTCTATGCTACCAAGTATTAGTTTGCCTAGTTTTCAAAGCCAAAATAGAACACAATTTATTGTTGTCTGACATGTTTTCTTGCAGGTAGTTCTGAGAGGGCAACTTTGATAGTCAATATCTTTTGACTGAGAATTTTTCATGAGACAAGATTTGGTAGGGTGCAAGAATGCAGAACAAAGAATCAATAGTTTTGATTTCAAAGCCTAGTTAGGTGTTTTTGTTAGTTTTTATAGCCAATCAAAGGACCTCTTGACATGAAATTGATATTTGGTAGTTAAGTGATAAAATGAGCTTAATGGATATTCCAATGATGCATAAGGGTTAAATTTGAGTGCAATTAGTATCAGGTGTTCCATGGATTGATTTTTTATGGTAGTTGTTTGAAAATAATTTTTTTTAGCTAGACCCTCTTGGGGCCTAACTAAATTTTTATAGATTGACTAAGCATTGCAGATTGAAGTTTTGAAGAAGTGTTATAATGATTTCATTTAATCATTGTAAGTATTCAGAATGTCACATAACTCTTTCTAAGACTAAACAGGTGTGTAGAGTCTACATGCAATGTCCCTTTTTTGATTTTATATGATATTTCAAGCCTCAAATTAGATCTTTAAAATCAAACAACCAATATTTCAAAGATCCACCAATTTCTCAATAAACCCCAAATTGGGTATGCCAGAAATAGTGCCAAAAGCTTCACAGCTTCACCTATTATTAATAAATCTGAAAGTGGAAATTTTTACAAAAATTTGAGCAGCATAACAGCCTATAAAATGACATTTTCAGATCTTTATAACATGCACACAATAGCTCCCAAACGGAGGACAAAAACAATGCTCATCGGGCTCCCGAAAATGGCACAAAATAGCCCAGAATCACCATAAAAACTTAATAATCTATCACAGAAGTATAATCATATACAAATACATATATTCAGCTCTATTTTAACATTTAAAAGTCTGATATACAGCAGCAACCCAAACTGATATGAAATACTCAACTAGAAACACCAAACTCTTACAAAAAATATACCTGAAAACCCACAAATCTGCACTGTTCAGCACAAAGGCAAACTCTGCATGAGCATGCACATGGAATGGCTTCAAAATACCATCCTCAGCCTTCCTAGAAACCTGAAAAATCTCATTCTTGAGTCTCCTTCTTCACAGGTTTGGCAGCCTCTGAAGAACAATAAAGCAATGCGCAAAAATCAAGTTCTGGAATGAGCCCAAAATGCCTCCAAACCCCTTAAAAGAGGGCATAACCCTAACTCACGTCCAAGAGGGGTTAATAAAATATGATTTAATAATAATTTTTATTTATTAGTCCATTGGTTTCCAAATATTAGCCCCTTTTTCCGAAACTTCACATTTTTGGAGCCTGCCTGCCTTAGCAAAGTTTATTATTTTTATTTATTTTAAAAGGGGACATGACACTACACAAAGTAAAAAGAAAGGAAATATTGAAGAAATTTACAAGAAGAAAGTTAAGGAAGTCTCTCATGAATGGAGTCTTGTTAACAAGCATAAACCTATCTAGATGAGAAACCCAGAGGAGATCACTAAGGAGGAGTATGTTGCATTTTATAAAAGTCTTACCAATGATTGGGAAGAGCATTTGGTAGTAAAAAATTTCTCTATAGAGGGGCAACTTGAGTTCAAGGCTGTCCTCTTTTTCCTTAAGAGGGCACCTTTTGATCTTTTTGACACAAAAAAGAAGCTTAAAAATATCAAGTTGTATGCCAAAAGAGTGTTTATCATGGAAAACTATGAAGATTTGATCCTTAAATATCTTAGCTTCATTAAAGGGGTTGTTGATTCTAAAAATTTACCCTTGAATATTTCTCAAGAGACACTGCAACAAAACAAGATATTGAAAGTCATTAGGAAGAATATTGCGAAGAAGTGTGTAGGGATGTTCTTTGAGATTGTAGAAAATGAGGAAGATTATAACAAGTTTTATGAGGCATTCATGAAGAAAATTAAGCTTGGAATCCATGAAGATAGCCATAACCGAACAAAGCTTGCTGACTTTCTTAGATATCATTCCACCAAGAGTGGTGATGAGATGACCAGCATTGGAGGACATTGACCATGCAAGGAAGAAAAGCCGCCAAAGGAGAGTCCATGGCATCACTATAGTTTGAGCTACATCAATTTGTATTGAGTAATAGTAGGAAATGGAAGGCATTTGAGGGATGAGCGGTCAGTGCTTAAGGAGGCTATCCAAGTCAAGGAAGACACTTAGATCTAAGTAACTAAAAAAAACAACTCCAGTGCAATATCTTTCCAATTGAAGGATATGCAAAACAAATTGAAAAAAGCATTAAAGTAAGTTGTGGTAGAAGTCAAAAGTAGATGTACCATGAGGTTTGTAACATGTTGCTGCCATCTGGCATTCAGTGTCAATCAATCATACCACAACAATTGGAGGTTTTTCCAAGCTAGGTTTCTTGGAGGCTTCATAGTGTTGGAGCAAGAAAGTTTCTAATATTAGACATTGTAGCTATAGGATGTACTCCTATTGTAAGATTCAAACATAGTTTTGCATTCAATGGAGGTTGTGCTAAGCTTGGAAATGATCATGGTTGGGAATATAATATTGCTTGAAAAAGCTTATGGATCACTTGAATGAAAAACCAAAAGAAGCAATTACCATCCTACTTAATTCTTTTGATTACTTAAGAACCATGATTGATAATGATGAAGCTTTTTGTTTTTTAAAGACAAAATCAGTGTGTTGTGGAGTAGGGAAGGTCAAAGCCAATGTGAGCCAAGGAAGCAAGAGACCTGCTACATCTAGCCAAAAACATAATGCTAATGACTTGTGAACAAAGTGTGGAGTGCTAGAAATGTTGATGTTATATTGCACAATGCCTTCAGTAGTAGTCAATCTAATTCAAGCTCAAAATCATGAAGCCTTGGATGACATGGGGTTGTGTAGACTTCATCTTCCTCCACATTGTATTCTCCTTTGCAGCAAGAGCCCTCCAGAGGGTTGAGAAGTATGAAAGGAGGGTGTTGTTTGAAGACAAAGCAAAGATGGGTGTTGTAGAGCGCATGATAATATTAGAAGTAGGAATGCTCCAAGATAAATGGCATACAAGAAGGGTATTTTTTATTTATGAAGCAAAACACAAAGCCTTATCCCTTTGTCAAAAGAGAGAAACAAATTAGACTTTGTGTCTGTAATTCATTAGGCATGGACAATTTTAGCTTCTTAAATACTCTTTCACACACATCACTTGTTGTCTAAAAGGCTCACACCTTTTGAGACATGAGCCAAGGCTTGCATGGTGGACCCAAGTTGGCTGGGTGCTTAGAAGAAATTTTGAACAAGTGCATTAATGTTAGATGCTGACTGGACCTATAGATGAATTGAACATTAACATGTGGCAACCCTAGAACCAATTGTAGAATGACAACTAGTAAAGGAACTCAGATGTGGCATGCAAATCAAGGTGCTGACATTGCAGAAAATGACACATGTCACATGGTCTTTATGTTGTGATGACATGCCATATTGCTGACTCATCATGTGACATAGTAACTAATGATGTGGTGGGATGAGGTGGCATAGTAAAAGGATAGGGACATGATAGTGCCAACAAGGTGCTTACATGTCCAAAAATGCCATGTGTCATGAGGTCACCATGTTGCGATGACATGGCAAGATGCTGACTAGGATAGTGACATGGTAACTAGTGACATGGTAGTGATATGGCTGCCATGTGGTGGAACAATAGAAAAATAAGGTGGTGACATGTGGCACCTAGGTGGTGAGTGTCAGATGAAAAAGCATAAGTTAGCTAATCAGAGCATGAAATGTGGCAGGGCCAATCAACCAGGTTTGACCCAAATGGAATTTTGGAGGGAAAATCAAAAAACGTATATTTTTTTAAAATGTTTTCTCTCAAAAAATCACGTGTAGGACCTTTTTAGATAAATTTTAATTATATTATATAGTTCAAACTTTAGAAAAGGTTAAATATTTGCAATTAAATGTAGTTTGAAGCCTTAATAGGAGCATGAATTTTGAACTAAGATCCTGGGTGTTTCTGGTAAGTCCATATAGGAGTATTATATATTGTTAAAATTGGGAGAAAATGAACTTTCTATTTTTGGAGTTTATTTTTACATAGGAGGTCACTGGTTCTAGTTATGTAAGGATTTTTCCTAGGTACCTAGTTTTTAGTTTAATTCAGTTAAGGCAGTTCAAATTGGATTTCTAGTGAAATGGTGAACTGCATGAACATTAAAGACAACATGAATGTAGTTGTGGGTGAGTTTTGTCACCTTTGAGTTAGTTAAATCAAGGTATAATCAAAATTTTATGATGCATTTCATATTTTTTAGTAACATAAGGTTTTCATCATTAAAGAAGAGATATTTCAGGTTTGTTACAAAACAATGATGAAAACCAAATTAGATCTCATGGGTAGAAAGATGAAAGAGGTTTTACAATAACGAGGAATGGAGATTCAAGTGGACACATGCCACTTCAAAATCAGATCAAGGATTCCATTCTTCTTCTATATCTTTCTCTTTCTCATCCATTTTAAGGGTTCCAATTTTGGAGAAGATTTCTCATTGTTGTGATACCTGATTGGAAATTTTTAGTGTGATACCACATTGTTGGTTCTAGTTTTGTCTATGAAACTACATTGTTTGATCCATAACTATGATTCCACCACATTCTTTAGCATATTTCTCTTGTATGAACAATAGTAGTGAAGATAATATAGTTAGTTATGATCTATTTAGTGGTTTTACGAATTATTTTACGTGCATTTGAATGCATAGTTTCAAACAAATGAATACAAATGAGCAAGAATCTCTTAGTTTCATTCTAATTCTCATCTCCTATCTCTATAATTTTTTATCTTATGTGGTTTAGGGAAAAATAAGTAAGACCTATTTACATCCCCTTGAGGTTGTATGTCTGGTATGTTTTGTTGTTGGAACAAAGGGCCAAGTAAATGCTTGATGTATTTGATAGGGTTGTTGGTTATTTTGAGAAGGATACTTCATGAGAATGAGGTCTTTCTGAACACTGATGTCTAATTAATAAGGTGATAGGATAAATCTAATATCTTGATATATGGAATATGTCATTGGTATCATAGATGTATGTGATTCATTTGTGGAATTGCCCAATAGATAAGGCACTAATTAGCTACATGATTAATTTGTTCTTATTGGTGCATATTTGGGGTTTTGCTGAAATCAACATCATTAATCAAATATCTTTCCATTTGATGTTGAAGAAATGAAAAGGATGCCTTCACTTAGCTTATCAATTTCTTTGGTTATGTTACTAGCTATTTTATGTCTAAGATCTTTGTATAAGTGTTAGAAGATTAAGAGTTTTTATCTACTTTATTTAGCCTGAAGTAGAAGAAGGGTCTAGCCCTATAGTTGGCCTGATGTCTGAAAGGGTATGTTGAAAATGGGAAGTAGCAGCCCCTAGATGTATCTTGTTCTCATTGGGATAATTTGAAACTATGTTGTTTCAAAACACTAACACATACCTTTAAGTTCCTTTATCTACTCCATTGGGCTATAGAGTTAGGTCACTAAAAATAAAAACTCAAAATTCATAAACTAAAAAGACTTGGACATTATGTACATAGGTACTTATCTAGAGCATATTCAAAATAATGCTTTAGATGTTGTGCACTCTATGGAAGTGCAAAAGAAGTTCCATCATGGTAGTCCAACAAGTAATTTATTTTCTCCTATCACTTGATGAATGATGAAAGGGCATCGCCAAGGATAATCAAATTTTCCATGCATTCCTTTTAGTTCACATCTTTTATCCCAGAATAGGACGCAATCACCAACTTGAAGCTCTCAATGCTTAGCTTTCTTGTCAAACACTGTTTTCACTTAATGTTGATGTGTGTCAAGCATGTCAACCTCTTATGTTCTTTATTCTTCAAGTTATTGAGGAAACATAATTCACTTAATGTCTATGTGTGTCAAGCATGTCAACCTCTTATGTTCTTTATTCTTCAAGTTATTGAAGAAACATAATTCTTCTATCCAAATAATTTTCAAAATTCCCATCTTCTACTATTTTTACCAACTTGAGAGCATGAAGCTCTAAAGTTATTAGAATTTTTGCATTTAAACCATAAATAAGCTGAAATGGTGACATGCCAATAACTCTTTTTGGTATAATTATATCTTCCCACAAAGCACCAAACAATGCCTTGTGTCATGTTTTCTTATTATCATTCACGAGTTTGTGAATGTTGATTGTAGCCAAGTTCTTATTACTGGACTCATCTTGTCCATTTCCTTATGGGTAATAATAAAATGCACGAGACACAATAATACCACACTGAAAACAAAACTGTATAATCTTTGATGATGAGAATACTGAAGCATTATCTAAGACAATTTTATTGGGTATTCCAAAATGAAAAATGATATTTTCTTTCAAAAATAAGCACACCACAAATGATGTTATGTTCTTCACAAGAATTTCATCCACTGATTAGTCAAGTAGTTAGTGGCAGTCAAAACATATGTGTGCCCTACACTAGTTGCTAGATTAATAGTACCAATGAAATCAAGACCCCATTATTGAAATGGTACTTCAATCACCACTAGTTTCAATGGTAGTGCTACCAACTACTATAGTTCTACAAAATGATGAAAATGGTCACAATTACTTACCCAATTGTATGCATCTTGAAAGAGAGAAGGACAATAATAATTTGATCACAAAATCTTATGAGCAACAACTAGTGCTGAAAAATGTCCACAAACCAAATCATAAAATGATTCCAACAATCTATTTTGTTGTGCTTTATCAACACAATGAAGAGAAGTTCCATCCACAACACACTTATACAAATCACTATCCTAGAGAGAAAAGTGTGTGGCTCTTAGATTTAGACTCCTTCTTTTCTTGTAAGTGATATGAGAAGGACATTCACCATAGATGAGAAAATATGCTATATCATAATACCATTAATTAGTTACATTGACAATTAAAACCTTAACAGGTTTTTAAAGTAGCACTTCTTATTTTGATTCATTTTCAGCCATGAGATGACATAAGCCTTTACCATGAACCAACTTTGTAAGCTTAATCTCACTATCACACTCCCAACTACCTCTTTTAGTTCTAAACTCTTGTTGCATCAAAATAGATTTAACAATTGTGTCTGGGACAAGAGCTACCACATGTGAATTCAATATATAAAATTTGAAAGAATTAACCACTTTGAAAACTACAAAGACATTAATCTCCATTATTGAATATTTCAGCTCATGTGATTTGAATGGAAAAATTGTAAAAGAAATAAGAGACTCTATATCTTCAACATTCTTTTGCATGAGAAGAGATGACATAATATACTAAGAAGCATAGCTATACATGATGTCCTAATGCTTCAAATACCTTAAATGTCATGAATCAGAAGCTCTAGAGTCAATAACATAGTTACTCAACTTGAAACCATTGATTAATAGAAAAATATTGAAAAGGTTCTATATTTCTAGAAATACTAGATGGAATAATAACTAGGTTATTGGACAAACCTTTAGGTTCTAGGATAATGATTTGTTCTTTTGTAGGTTGATACTCATTGACTAATTTATTAAGCCTTTTCCAGCTGATCTGTATAAGCTTGTAGGTATTCAACCTTAGGAATTTGAATTCTAGTTCTTTTAGCATGATCAATGATACTAAATTCTTGAAAAGAATTGGCTAAAGAAGAACTAAAAGTTTCAACTTGAGGCTTTGGATTATACATACTAGGTTTTAGTATACCAAAAGAAGTAGGGGTAGAAGATGAACTTGGTTATTTTCTATATCTTTAGGAAGAATGGGCAATGTAATTCCTCTTTTAGAAAGGGTACTGAGTGTTTTTGTTAGCATGAATGTTGATCATATTCCTTTGGGGGAGTATCCTAGGTATTTTTTACCTCTGGTTTTACCGCCAAAGACTCAAATTCAAATCCGTGGCTTGTTCAATGGTTAGCCTAAAAAATTGTTATTTTAATGCCCCGACCCGCCAAATTTTCTCTTCCGTCAGATTTTAGATGGATTGACGGTCGGCGCGATCTTGTCATCGAAAGTTGCACGGGAGATAGTATCAGCGACATCATGCCCGATTGACACGTGTTTGGTGGGCCCGACGGGTGGGCTATAATGGAGGGCAGGTCGGGAAAGTTTTTCGGCGCTGCAGGCACTATGGCGCTATCGCACGCCAACCGAAAAATCTCCATGGGAAAATAGCGCCTAGCAGAGATGCTCACGTCGGCGGGCGGGTCACGTTGCTGAAAAAATGTTGTGACGGTCGGGTAAAGTTTGGCGGGCCAGAGAAAATAAACAGCGAGAGCTTTAGACAAAATATTGGGCCCCATTATGTACCTCATCTGCCTAGTCGGCGGAGCTCGATGCCACGGCAGTGAATCAAAAGGAACCACACACAGATAGGGACATGTCATCAGTTGGGTGCTATGGTGCTATGGGAATTTAGCCTCGATTTTCCCATAGCAACATGGCACCTAGTCGACACGTGGTCACCCTGTGAGGCCAAGTCGCAAGATTGCCTGGTGGTGTTCCACTGGGCCAGTAAGGAACCACCACGTGTAACCAGGCTGGAGTCTCTATTAGTACAATTGGCACAGTCAAGATTTATGATCTCCACCATCAGATTTGATTGCATCAACAGATGGTGCCATCTCGCTATGGCGGAGATGCGCAGATGTTATCATGGCGACATAGCGCCCATCCGCCGCGTGGCCATTCTATGGATCAAGTCTCGGGTTCACCAATCAGATAATGCCATGTGTATATGTCAGGACATGGCGTACCACGGGCCTAGTAGTTTTTAGAAGGGATGGCGAGTGAAGTACGATGTCGCTTCGATCGTCAGATCTACAAAGATCTATGGTTGGTGCTATCTCGCCATCAGGAACTGCCCAAACTTTAGCATCAGCGACATAGCGCCTGTGCACCACGTATCCTGGCAGGGCTGCATTTCATGTCGTCAGAAGTAGTTAGGATGGGATGACCGAAAAACCAATAGGAGGATGCCACGTATTAGCGGGCCCGGTGAATCAATAGAAACAAAGGGTTACTAGAGGTCAAGTTCTGTGACCATCAGATTAGAAGAGATCAACGGTAGGTGCCATCTCGCCATGGTGAAGCTGCGAGATTTTTATCATGGTGACATAGCACCCATTTACCACGTGTCATTCAGGTGCGGTGTGGATGTTGAGTTGTCACCAAATACGATGGGCCCAGGGTAAAGACAGCACAGAGCAAGACGAGTCTTCGTGATCGTCGAATGAGAAAAGATCAACGGTAGGTGCCATGTCGCCTTAGTGAAGCTGCAAGATTTTTACCATGGCGACATCGCGCCCGATTGACACATGTCCTCGCGGGTCCAATTTTTGACGTGGCGATTAGCTAACGGCCAGGGGTTAGATGGTAGGGTGATGCGGTTAGTTCGATGAAGGCGGTCAATCGCGGAAGGACTCTCCAGGTGGCAAAACAAAGGATTACGATTGGCCCGCGTGGCCTAGTCAGCATATAAGAAATCGGGTCGACTGATAGGCTAGGATGATTCATGAACCAAGATGCAGAGACGATCGACGTATCTTGCGATCTGACCTTCGCGATCATTTCCGACCTACCAGGAATGAATGCAGGACATAAGGACACTCCATCCATCCGGTTGATCCATCTACCATGTCAGAGAATGTTGTGGCACCGTTTCTATCTTCTCTAGGCTCTTCTCAGAAAGAAATTTTTCTCGGTATGAAGGCTAGGATTTCAATCAGATCCCCGATTGGATTCTCAAGATGGGGAGTTAATGCTAGTAGGTAAGAAGTGAATGTAACGCAGAAATCTTCAGTTATGCCTGATCTATAAAGGCAATTTTGTGATCTGTTCTCAAGGTCGATTCTTTCTTATTTTCTTTGCTACTGCTTGCAGACTTGTAGTGTAAAATCCCTTTGTCTCTGAGCCATGTAATAGCCTGTATCATCTCTTTCAGCCATCAGTGTGAATGTGCATCACTTTGCCTCCCATTGGTGTATTGTTGAGATCAATGATCTGCATACTGTATCTATCTTTGGCCTATTGGATAATACATAAGTGAAATCTCCTTTTCCTAGTGTCATTCGGTTGGTTTTTTGTGATCTGTATGTGATTATTGATCGATATAAGTCTGGACGTGTATGAATTTTGTATGTTATTCTGGTTTTGTAGTATATATACAGGCAAGAATGAGTCTGAACACTCTGTTTTGGTGCATCACCGCCTTAGATAAGACTAGGTAGATTTTCTTTAACGCTCTCTTTCTCCCTTTCCCTTCTGAGAATAGATAGGTGCGCCCTGACAGTAAGAGGAAGCTGGCCTTCTCCGGAGACTCAACCTCATAGTTCAAGTCCCATAGCTTGGAGGTTGTTTCCATGTTTCACTAGGTTGTCCTCGCGCATAGGCCTTGGACAAGGGTGCAAACCTAAGTGACAATAGTTTTTGGCACGCCTGGTGGGACCTATATCAGAAGATTTCATGTCTACTGGTGTCAAAAGAAGAAAGAGTTTATGAGATTAATGCTGAAGAAGTAGTACTGGCTTCAGTATTCAAGCCTTCAAGAGGCTGATTCATCAAGTACTTGGTGACTCTGAGCATCAACAAATCTGGTTTCAGGCCAAAGTTGCAGAAATTCATGCCCAGAGCTGAAACAAGGGCGTCTTCTAGAGGTAATTTTCAATATCAAGAACTCTCACTTTCAAGTCCTAGAAGAAGGAGGGCTAGAGCTTCATTATCACCAATTAGAGGTGGAGTAATAGTCAATATACCTGTGAGATCTGTCTCTACTCCTCCTACTGTCCGAACTCAGCCTAGATTGCCATCAGCACTCATCAATAGAACACTTGTTTATATGGCACAGCCAAGAGTTCATCATTTTTCCACCTTTAATGGTGGAAGTCCTCTATTGTTAGCCCAAAGACATGATATACCAGTAGCTACACTAAAAAGAATACCTGATTTTACTGGTGAAACTTCTATTTCCCCCCTAGAGCATATCCAAGAGGTAGTGAATGTCTGCAATATTCATGGTATTACAGAAGATGATGTTTCCATCAGACTTCTAGCCTCATCTTTAAAAGGAAAAGCATTACAGTGGTATAGAGGCTTGGCTCATGGTTCCATAACTGATTGGGATGGACTAGGAGTAGGATTATGCAAACATTTTGAGGATAAGAGTGACCATTTGTCACTATTAGAGCAGCTAACTACAATAAAAAGAGCCCCCCATGAATGTATGACTGATTTTAATTACAGATTCCAAAAGACATGGGATAGAATACCTACTATAGTGAAACCTACCCCTGGTAATGCCTTCTTGCATTACCTTAGAGCTTTTAACAGTGATATTGCCACCACAATCCAAACTATGGGAGGAGATACATTACCTAATGCTTATGAGACAGCCATAAAAGCTGAGAACATTCTAATACAAGGAGGAAAGTTGGTTGCGAGGCCTCCTATGCCTTTCTTTCCTGATGTTCCCAACCACCAACCAGCAATAGCCCCTCTCCCTACAATTTCTACATCGCAATCCCTTACTCCAGTTCCCCAAGCTTCCACATCCTCAAACTGAATAGATGAACTCAAGGAAATGCTCCAAGGTCTAGTACTGAACGCAGATAAAAGAGAAAAGACCCTGGATAAAAAATTACAAGAGCAGGGGAGGGAGTTGAAGGACCAAGGGAAGAGACTAGAGGATAGTTTTTCTCTAATACAAAAGATGAGTAACAAGGTGGTGGCCTTAGAAAGACAGTAGGCCCAAGATGGCAAGCCTCCCCAATTGCAATATTAGACTCCAAGTGGTGGTAGGCCTCCTAATCAGTGGAATAGATCTTTTGATCAGAATAGGCAGAATAGTCATGCTTCTGCTTCAAGCTCAAATCAGAACAGAGCTATAGTCCCTCAAAATAACTTGGCCCAAGACCAAGATTTTTGTCCCTCATGTAACTATTCTTATACCTACTGCCTATGTCAAAAAGAAGAATCTTATTTGGCCCTAACTGTCCAGGAGTCCATAGTAAAGAAATCACACAAAGAAGATCATCCCAAGGAGGCCTCATATGTTCAGAGGCAAGGTGATTTCTCTTTTATGAATCACCAGATGGAGGAACATTGTCATGTAAACCAAGACTCCGTTGCTCATAACACAAGAAGCAAGAAGAGAGCTATGGAACATGCTGCTCCTCCTTCTCCTAAGCAGGCCTCAACTTCAAGTGTTATACCTAACACACAAACAACAAATGAGTAGACAAACACTTCACAACAGCAAAAGCAAGGTTTGAGAAATGAGGACGCAAGTGATCCTTTTGTTGCCCCATCTCAACCTCTTGTAAGTGCAGCCCCCAAAGTTTCTACCAAAATCCCTAGTGCCCCATTAAGTGTGGTAGAGCAAATGAAGAAGACCAATGTAAACATTTCCATGTGGGATGCTGTTGCTACCATACCAATGCAGAGGAAGATGCTGCAGCAAGAATTGGAAAGGATTGAGCCCAAGGATCAGTCATCTATCATGGAGAGTGCCACTAGTTCAGTACAACCAGCAGGAGATGTGGAGGCAAATAAAAAGGTTAGACCTCCTCCATTTTATGTTTCTCTGATTATAGGGGGCGAATTAGTCCATAATTGCATGATAGATTCAGGGGCTAGTAGCTTAGTAATGCCTAGGTGTGTTGCTGATGCTTTAGGGATGAAATATGAGCCCATTGTTAGGGATGTGTTACAACTAGATGGGAGTACTATCAAAACCGTAGGCATCCTTAGAAGTGTGGAAATGGCCCTACATGCATGCCCTGGTTGTACTGTGATTCAAGACATATCTGTTGCTAAGGTTAAGCCCTATTTTGCCATCTGTCTTTTGAGAGACTTCACTTCTCAAATTGGTGGATTCATATCTGCTAATTGGTCTTACATGTCATTTAAGACCAGATATGGGGCCAATGCTTCAATAAGAGCAGAACCTCAAGCCCTTCATCACACTGAACCCTACACTCCCAACTTCATCAATATGAATTGCCTTATCCTAGAGGTGAACGAAAATAACATAGTAAACGAGCCTGTCACTTCCATAGCAGAGATTCCTGATTTCTTCTTGGATGAGTGGGCAAATACATGTCAGTTTGAACCTATGTCGGAAACCCTTGAGACAGGCCTTAGTACATATTGCATAATAGAGAAAGAGGTTCAAGTTCCTGACCTTGTTAGGACTAATGACGACATAAATGGAGTATGGAGTATGTACTTTGATGGCTCAAGGAATAGAAATGGATTAGGGGCTGGTGTTATGTTGATCTCTCCTACATAAATAAGATACTACTTCTCTTTTAGGTTCCAATTCAGTTGTACCAATAATGTGGCCGAGTATGAATCCTTGATCCAAGGTCTCCTACTTGCCCAAAAGAGGGGAATTCAAGCCTTGAAAGTATATGGGGATAGCGAGTTGGTAGTGAACCAAGTGAGAAATCAAAATATCACCAAAAATGGCCTGCTCAAGTCTTATAAACATAGAGTCTGGGATTTTCTTGAGGGTTTCAATGCATTTAACATTCAGAGCATTCCTAGGAAAGAAAATAAACATGCTGACAGACTTGCAGCAGTGGGTGCATCTTATGATGTGCCAGGGAATCTTGAGGAAGAAAAGAAACAACAAATAAGGGTAGTGGTGAGGCCTGTTGTTCCTGATAATAATACTCATTGGCAAGTGTTCGAGTCTGATGAGAAAATTGTGAGCTTCTTGCAGAATGAAGTAGAATTTTCAGGAAGAAATCAGCTAAGACTACAAGATCAATATGGTGATCAGATCATTCATCTCAGTTCCAACAAGCTGCCCAAGGGTCTCATTACCTTGGAAGATGTCTTTAATCCTGATGATCAAACAAGAGGCAAAGGGATGAATCTAGCTACAGAAAAGGATGACCATGCCCCAGTTACTATTGCTGATGGAAAATCTCTTAACATGGGGAAGGTATGTTCTAAAGCTAAGCAAGAAGATTTCATTCATCTATGTCAAGAATTTAGTGATTTATTTGCTTGGACATATGATGATTTAAAAGGGTTTGACCCTAGTTTGTTTCAGCATACCATAGATTTAGTTGATAGGGTCAAACCAGTAAGGCAAAAACAGAGGCCAGTGAATCCCAAGATTGAACCTTTAATAAGGAAAGAACTATCCAAACTGATTGAAGCTAACATAATTTTTCCCATCAAACACTCATCATGGGTAACTAACCTTGTCCCTGTGAGGAAGAAGAATGGAGAAATCAGATTGTGTGTGGACTTTAGGGATCTCAATCAAGCTTCCCTTAAAGATCACCATCCTCTCCCTTCTATGGAGCAAATTCTGTCCAAGGTCAGTGGGTCAAGGAGATTCTCTTTTCTTGATGGGTTTTCTGGTAATAACCAAGTGCTAGTTAAAGAGTCTGATAGATACAAGACAGCATTTACTACTAAATGGGGCACCTATGCTTATTTCAAAATGCCATTTGGATTAACAAATGCAGGTGCCACATTCCAAAAGGCAATGGAGGTAGCTTTTAGAAGATTAATTGAGAAGTTTGTCTTGGTATACCTTGATGATATAACTGTGTATTCCAAGAATGTGGAGGATCATCTTGATCATTTGAGGTAGGTACTTCTAAGATGTAGAGTTTGGGGTATCTCTCAACCCAACCAAATGTGTCTTTTCTACAAACCAAGGAAAACTATTGGGACACATTGTATCTAAGGATGGATTGACCATTGATCCAGAAAGAACAAAAGCAATACTTTCCCTTCCTCTCCCTAAACACAAGAAAGGGCTACAAATTTTCCTTGGTAGGATAAATTTTGTAAGAAGGTTTATTCCTAATCTTGCCACCATGGTGAAACCCCTTACAACCATGCTCAAGAAAGATATGGTCTTCTCATGGACCAAGGAGGGGAAGGAGAGTTTTGAAAAGATCAAGGCAGCCATAGCATCGACCCCTACCCTCATGAACCCAAAATTTGAGAAATATTTCATCCTCTACACCTTAGGTGGTGAGTCAAGTATCTCTGTTGTCTTGACCCAAAAAAATGACAAGAATGAGGAGCAACCCATAGCCTTCTTTAGTGAAGGGCTTAAGGAATATGAAGATAAGTATAGCTTTGTTGAGAAGCAATCCCTTGCAGTCATTAGAGCCTTGAAGAAGTTCATACACCTCTTATCCCATAATAAGATCCATTTGTTGGTACCCCATGCAAGTGTAAAAGACTTCCTGTTAAACAAAGATGTCAGTGAGAAGAGAGCTGGATGGATCACTAGGGTAATGGAATATGATGTTGACATTCAGATTACCAAATTGGTAAGAGGAAGAGGATTATGTAAAGAAATGTTATCAGATCAGAACTCAGATGAAGAAGTTGCCATGGTGATAGTAGAGCAGCAGGAGGAAAGGTACGCTGACGGTCCAAGGAGCTAGATAAATGACATGAAGAATTTCTTATTAGGGAATGGATACCCTCAGGGATTGGATAGAACTAAAAGAAGACAATAAAGACTACAATCCATTCCCTATGTTGTGACTGACGATATCCTATTCAGGAGGGATTTTAATGGGACCCTGTTGAGGTGTGTTGAAGAGGATCAGGCTAAAAGGGTGATTAGAGAACTCCATGATGGCCCTGATGGCGACCACTTCTCTGCAAGAACAACCACTATGAAGATCATGAGGGCTGGATATTATTGGCCATCTCTATTCCATGATTGTTACAGGTATGTGAGGAAATGTGAGAAATGTGCTTTTTCCTCAGGAAAATAGAGACTTGCAGCTCTTCCTCTTCATCCTATTCAGGTGGATCAGCCCTTCACTCAGTGGGGGTTGGATTTTATAGGCCCCATTAATCCTCCATCTAGTGCAGGTCATAAATGGATCTTGGCTGCTACTGATTAGTTCACTAGGTGGACAGAGGCAGTTGCCTTGAAGGATGCCACAGAGCCATCAGTTGTTGAATTCCTTGATGGAATTGTATCTAGATTTGGTGCTCCTTCTACTATCATCTCAGATAATGCCAAGTCTTTTGTTGGAACCAAAATTTGTGCATGGGCCATGAATCACAATATCTACTTGAGCACATCATCGAACTACTATCCTCAGGGTAATGGTTTGGCTGAATCTTCCAACAAGAATCTGATCAAAATTATGAAGAGGACAATAGAAGACAATCAGAGGACCTGGCACAAGAAATTAAGGACTGCTCTGTGGGCTGATAGGATAACACCTAAGAGATCTATTGGGAATTCACCTTTTGTGCTAGTATATGGTAGGGAAGCTAGACTCCCAATCTCATTGGAGTTCCCATCCTTGGAGTTGGCTCATCAGCTGGAACTGGTTGAAGATGATGCCATGTCAGTAAGAATGGCAAAACTAATTAAGTTGGAAGAAAAGAGAAACAAAGCCATGAAAACTCTAGAGATTCACCAGCAACAGATGAAGAGGAATTTTGACAAGAAGGCAAGGGCCAGAATCTTCAGAGAGGGAGATTTAGTTCTCAAGTGGGACTCAGACAGAGCAAAACCAGGAAGGCACTCCAAATTTGACCCATTATGGAGTGGCCCTTATCTGATTTCCAGTTGCAAACAGGCCAACGCATTCCAACTAAGCAAGCCAAGTGGTGAAATTCTACCCATTCCAGTCAATGGAATCTATCTGAAGCCCTGTTTCTGAAGGGTTGTGAATCCATGTACATAGTTAATCCAGTTGCTTCCTGCTTGTTTCTATTTTACAATAAGTGCACGAGCACATGGCTCTCTTCGTGAGTCATTTTTGACATGTCTCACGCTGCTGAGGAGGTCTTATTTTTTTTGTTTCCAATCATAGAAGCAGAGCTAGAACCTTAAGGGATTTTAATGTTTTGATTTCCTCTTTAAGGGTTAGGGTTCTTGCAGCTCTCAGCTTTGTGCCTCCTGGTCCTCTTTCCGACTCCATAGCCCAATGGATCATTCTTAGGCACTGGTCATGCATTGAGCAGGCTCATGCCCCCTGCGAGTCGCCATAAGTGTTACCTCTGGTTTTACCGCCAAAGACTCAAATTCAAATCCGCGGCTTGTTCAACGGTTAGCCTAAAAAATTGTTATTTTAATGCCCCGACCCGCCAAAGTTTCTCTTCCGTCAGATTTTAGATGGATCGACGGTCGGCGCGATCTCGTCATCGAAAGTTGCACGAGAGATAGTATCAGCGACATCGCACCCGATTGACACGTGTTTGGTGGGCCTGGTGGGTGGGCTACAATGGAGGGTGGGTCGAGAAAGTTTTTCGGTGCCGCAGGCGCTATGGCGATATCGCACGCCAACCAGAAAATCTCCATGGTGACATAGCGCCCGGCGGAGATGCTCACGTCGGCGGGTGGGTCACGTTGCCGAAATTTTTTTTGCGATGGTCGGGTAAAGTTTGGTGGGCCAGAGAAAATAAATAGCGAGAGCTTCAAACAAAATATTGGGCCCCATTATGTACCTCATCTGCCCAGTTGGCGGAGCTCGGTGCCACGACAGCGAATCAAAAGGAACCATGCACAGATAGGGACATGTCATCGATTGGGCGCTATGGCACTATGGGAATTTAGCCTCAATTTTCCCATAGTGACATGGCACCTGGTCGACACGTGGTCACCCTGTGAGGCCAAGTCGCAAGATTTCCTGGTGGTGTTCCGCTGGGCCAATAAGGAACCGCCGTGCATAACCAGGCTGGAGTCTCTATCAGTACGGTTGGCACAATCAAGATTTATGATCTCCACCATCAGATTTGATTGCATCAATGGATGGTGCCATCTCACTATGGCGAAGATGCGTAGATGTTATCATGGCGACATAGCGCCCATCCGCCGCGTGGCCATTCTATGGATCAAGTCTCGGGTTCACCAATCAGATGATGCCATGTGTATATGTCAGGACATGGTGTACCACAGGCCCGTAGTTTTTAGAAGGGACGGCGAGTGAAGTACGATGTCACTCCGATCGTCAGATCTGCAAAGATCTACGGCTGGCGCTATCTCACCATCGAGAATTGCCTGGACTTTAGCATCAGCGACATAGTGCCCGTGCACCACGTGTCCTGGCGGGGCTGCATTTCATGCCATCAGAAGCAGTTAGGATGGGATGACCGACAAACCAATAGGAGGACGCCACGTATTAGCGGGCCTGGAAAATCAATAGAAATAGAGGGTTATGGGAGGTCAAGTTCTGTGACTGTCAGATTAGAAGAGATCAACGGTAGGTGCCATCTCGCCATGGTGAAGCTGTGAGATTTTTATCATGGCGACATAGTGCCCATTTACCATGTGTCATTCAGGTGCGGTGCAGATGCTGAGTTGTCACCAGATACGATGGGCCCGGGGTAAAGACAGCACAGAGCAACACGAGTCTTCGTGATCGTCGGATGAGAAAAGATCAACGGTAGGCGCCATGTTGCCTTAGTGAAGCTGCAAGATTTTACCATGGCGACATCGTGCTCGATTGACATGTGTCCTTGCGGGTCCGGTTTTTGATGTGGCGATTAGCTAACGGCCAGCGGTTAGATGGTAGGGTGATGTGGTTAGTTCGATGAAGGCGGTCAACCACGGAAGGACTCTCCAGGTGGCAAAACAAAGGATTACGATTGGCCCACATGGCCTAGTCAGCATATAAGAAATCGGGTTGACTGATAGGCTAGGATGATTCATGAACCAAGATGCAGAGATGATCGACGTATCTTGCGATCTGACCTTCGCGATCATTTTCGACCTACCAGGAATGAATGCAGGAGATAAGGACACTCCATCCATCCGGTCGATCCATTTACCATGTCAGGGAATGTTGTGGCACTATTTCTATCTTCTCCAGGCTCTTCTCAGAAAGAAATTTTTCTCAGTATGCAAGCCAGGATTTCAATCAGATCCCCGATTGGATTCTCAAGATGGGGAGTTAATGCCAGTAGGTAAGAAGTGAATGTAACGCGGAAATCTTCAGTTATGCCTGATCTATAAAGGCAATTTTGTGATCTATTCTCAAGGTTGATTCTTTCTGATTTTCTCTGCTACTGCTTGCAGACTTGTAGTGTAAAATCCCTTTGTCTCTAAGCCATGTAATAGCCTGTATCATCTCTTTCAGCCATCAGTGTGAATGTGCATCACTTTGCCTCCCATTGGTGTATTGTTGAGATCAATGATCTGCATACTGTATCTATCTTTGGCCTATTGGATAATACATAAGTGAAATCTCCTTTTCCTAGTGTCATTCGGTTGGTTTTTTGTGATCTGTATGTGATTATTGATCGATATAAGTCTGGACGTGTATGAATTTTGTATGTTATTATGGTTTTGTAGTATATATACGAGTAGGAATGAGTCTGAACACTCTATTTTGGTGCATCACCACCTTAGATAAGACTAGGTAGATTTTCTTTAACACTCTCTTTCTCCCTTTCCCTTCTGAGAATAGATAGGTGCACCCTGACAGTAAGAGGAAGCTGGCCTTCTTTGGAGACTCAACCTCGTAGTTCAAGTCCCACAGCTTGGAGGTTGTTTCCATGTTTCACTAGGTTGTCCTCGCGCATAGGCCTTGGACAAGGGTGCAAACCTAAGTGACAATAGTATTACCACAGCATGTGGGAGATTGTTAGCATGATTGAAATTTTTCCTTCATGACTATGTTTGTCATTGATTTCAACATAGCAATGTTTCTATGAAGACTAGAAGAGTAGTAGTCAAACAATGAGGTCGTATAGATGGAGTATTGAAGATCAAGTGAAACACAGTTAAGGACAAGTTATACATTGTGTCCTGATGAAGTGGTTAAGTGCACAAATAGAGAGTAAAAGATATGCAAAATATATGTTTGATTGTAGAGAAAAATATAGACAAAGTACCTAAGAATTAATTTCTGATGATTGATTTGTATCTCTTTACTAAGATAGAATTGTATATGTGAAGTTGGACAATGATAATAGATAGGCTGATGATGACATAAGAAAGTGCACAATGTTTGAGGTCACACATGTGAGAATTTATAAAGATTGTGAGCCAGCTGTGTTGTAAATTACTTAATTATCTTAATGTGGTCCTATTATAATTAATTGGGAAAGCCACAAGGCTGACTTGGGGAATTATTTTTGAGGACATGGTATAAAGGAAGGTTATTTTCCTTTTATTGAAGTGTGATTGAAAAGGAGATATGCAAAGTATTTGGTAAATGTGAGTAAGCAATCTAAGTGATTATTGGATGCAAAGTTGATGATTTGGTATCAAAATTAGAAGAAGTCTAGTTAACAGGATAGAGGAGGAGGAAGATAAGTATAGTTCATTTCTATTATTCCTCAATGAATAATAAAAAGATTAGTTGGATAGTGAGTTCAATGATCTTACCCCTAAAGCTACGATGTAGAAGCATCCTTGGTTGGCTAGCAATCCTACATGTTGTTGTGATTTGACCTTGGAGTTGGAGGACTCAGTCAAAGAATGAAGGGGACTTGGTCAATGTTGAGTTGGTTTGGTTGCTATGTTAACTAAGTGACTCAGTTAATAAAGATGTTTGACATCACATGGGGCACTCAATAGATATTGGGAACTCGGTTTGCACTAGAATCTCGATAGTAGTGTTGCTCAAGCATCTTGATTAGTGAAGGAACTTGGTTAGGTAAATTCTGACACTCAACATGGTTTTCTTTGACATTGGGTTTGGTCTTGGTTCCTGTGGTGCTTGAGTTGTTAGTGAGCTAACTTTTGGCATTTAATTTGTGTTGTAGCTAACTTGTGACTTATGCAAACTTTTAATGTAAGGGTTTATTTAATTTTCTAATGGGCTTGGTTAACCTATGGATTAGTTGGGTATAAGTAGGGGTGTTTTGTGGAGTCTTAAGGTAGAGGATAGATCATCTAGCTTCGAGAAGAGGATGAAGTGTAAACTAGGAGATTGCTTGGTGGGCTTGTGAGCACAACTTGAAATTTCTTTGAGGTTTTTTTGCCAAAGTGTGGATATGAACTAGTTGGGATCAGTATGAAGTTGGATCTTGTAGAACTATTTTGTAATTGGCCCTAACTCATAATGGCATACAACTAGACATCTTGCCTCTAAAAAATTATTTTATGAGTCAAGTATTGTGATTTGGTATTAAATCTTGCATTTTTTTTGTGTTTCTATTGTGTGGTCATTTGTAGGGATTTGCATTATCTCTAGTATGGGTACCCTCAAATTATTGCTGCATTAGGTGGTATCAAAGCTCAATTTTCTCGAGTTTGTAGACCAAGCATTGAAGTTGAGGTAGTTTGTGCTAGGACTTAGGTGAAGGTTAGAAGAGAAGGTTGATCTTGTGGAGTTGATTGATCTTCTAGATTTGTAGATTTGTTGTAGAGGGTTTTGAAAGCATCTTGGAAGATGCCTCCAAGAAGATTGGACCCTATGGAAATTGATGATCTTAGTGATGTTGTGGAAGAAGGATCTCACAAAAGATTAAAATAGAATTTAGATCTAAGATGACACTAATGAAGAGTGATATGTTAGCTGAGATTATAAGTGCTATAATTAGTGTACCTAGGCATGTAAGTACTAAAGATGGTTATGAGGAAGTTGTTGAAGGCTTTGAAGTTTTTAGATTGAGTGGTGAGGACATAACTGATCATGTGGAGAGACCTATGGGAACTAGGGTTGGTCAATTTGCTAAGCCTGGACCTAAGTTGAAGTTGAAGCATAAGATAGAGGTTTCTAATTTCTTAAGTACTTTGAATCTTGAAGACCTAATTGATTGGATTGGTGAATTAGAATACTACTTTGAGCTTGAGGATATTGAATACCCACTCAGAGTAAGGTTGACACAAACTAAGTTGAAAGGACATGCTACTCTTTGGTGGGAAGAACTGCAAAGAGACAGAGAGAAGGAAGGTGAAACAAATATCACTAGATGGAGGTTGATGATAACTGAGTTGAAGGCTAAGTTCATTCATATTTATTATGAACTTGAGTTGTTCAAAAGGTTGCATAATTTGAAACATATGATTGTAAAATATTATAATGAGGAGTTCTACAAGTTGATTAGTCAGTCTAGGCATAGAAAATTGTCAAAGGAGAAGGTAGCTCGATACATTAATGGTTTGATATTCAATATCCAAGATGAGGTTGGCATGTTGAAGATTGATTTAGTTGAGGATTCTTATTAGTATGCGCTGAAGGTAGAAGATAAGTTGAAGAGGAAAAGTCAATGTAATTCTAAAGGGAAGGAGAAGTAGGATAGCTTAGAAAAAGATAAACTGAGTGATGAAGATGAACCAAAACTTGTTGATCAGGAGAAAAGGATAGGTAGAGATGAGTTTAAGGGTACTTGCTGTAGATGTGGAGAAATAGGACATATATTTTATGAATATCCTAAGTTTGGTGATAGAAGAGCTTTTATTATGAATGAGGTTGAAGTTGTCATGCCTAGAGTACAAGGGCAAAAACACACAATTTTTTTTTTTTTTTAAAATAATAATTAAATTGCTCTAAGTTTTGAAATGATTGTGATTATAGTTTAAGTATAGGATCTCTACAATACGTCTTAAGTTTTAAAAAATTCTAGAGGATGGATACATAGTTACGATTTTGACACTTTTGTTAAAAGGTTGATATCAATGTTTATTTGATTCGTTATTACATTGCTTAACAATCATGTGAAAATTATTTTAATAACAATCTAAATGAAATTGGGTTTAGATTAATCGTAAAATCCAATCAAATAAACCCGAGTTTAAACCTTTTTCAAATAGCCAATTTACTTACCATAATTTATCTAATAAGAATGAACTAAAAAAATTATAAGAATTTTAAAAAAAAAACATTAATCCCAAACTTTAATTTAAAGGTTCATAATGTGAGATATAAACTAGACATAAATTTAATTTACTAACAACTAACTAATTTAACTTAAAACTAACTAACTAAATCTAAAATTGATCTAACCATGTACAAAATGAGTGACTAATCTTTAAATAGAACTTACCCCCCCACCCCCCCACCCTACACCAAGGTCAAATCGACCCATGCCAAAGGCATGAGCGCTTTCCAAGTGCTACACTTGGGACAGCGCTCTACCCGAGGTCATACTATGGCAGGCCTCCAACAAAAAATGTGTGACCTTTTTTTTGAAGGCAAAATCTAAACAAAGCAAAGTTTAATCCAAAGGTGAGCGCTTCAAACAAGGGGATGGGACATGGGAAAAAGGTAAGTTTTAAACATAAGCAAATCCCTTCATCCCAAAGCCCCACGTTTTCCAAGGAGTTGTGACAAGCACAAGGTCAAGGGGGGTAGTACAGGGATGATGTCATCATTATGATGACACAAAGACTTTGCAACATACAAACCTATTAAAAAAAACATTTCAAATCTGACGTCTACCAAGGGTGAGGAAAAAGCATTTATGTTATAAAGTTTTATAGATAGCAAAGATGGATATTTAGGGTATTTTATTAAGTTTTTAATCTCTTTCTTTATATTGATTTTATTATTGTGTTTCTTTATTCATTTCAAATACAATATTCAATAAGGAAGAAAAAGAATAATTAGAGAATCTTTTTTGATTCTCTGTTACTAGAGACATTTAAATGCTACTCCCATACAAAAGGCAGAGAGTTTTTACTCTCTTGGACCATTTTTTTTGAAAAAATTTCTAAGTATAGATTTCAAAGCCATACATGAATTTTTTTTTTTTTGTCTATATTTTTGAATAGAATTAAAACATGGATACAATAGTTTGAGGCATATTAACACCATGTTTAATATGATTTCCTATACATCTTGAATTGTAATATATCAACCATAGACGTTATTTTCTTTCCTTAACACAATTATCATTTTGAACATATAAGGAACTTGAAAATTTGCTCAATTACACCATCATCAAATCATCTTATTCCTGATGTGCATCCATCTAATTTGAAATTATGATTAAATCACAAGATAACCAAATATACTTAAACACCAATTTTATTGGCAAACCTGATTCAAAGGCTCAGCCGTGAAAGAACCAGGAAGAAAACCCCGCTTCGTTGCCATTTACAACAAGGTTTAAAATACAAATTACATAGGATATCAATCCCAAATTTCAACAATTTAATTGAATTTTTCTTCATGACCCTCATCAAGGGATCTATAATGTTTTCTACAACACATTTCTAGAACCATGGAGGAAACAAAATCTGATCAAGTGACCAAAAGAAACATGACCAAGAAACAATTCAAACATACCTATACATACAAGGCTATCACTATATGATTCACAATGAATCAACACTAGGGAAAGGTGGATTCTTCCAACAGGAGAAGTCAAGCACAACACCAAATTAGATGCCCATCGGGGCTATTAACCAAGAACTTTCGTTCTTCCATTTAAACATGCCATACTCATACGAGTTTTTGTGCTGACGGGAAGGGGCCCATAACACCCTACCCTTTCTCCCTCTTCTCATCCTAATAAGAGACTCTACACTGGTTGGAGTCCAACTAAATAGACCTTTCCCAAAATTGGTCACTTCTGCCCTCTCTAAGGGTGAGTAATACCAAAAAACCCATGCAAGAAAAATCTCAAAATTGCAACATAAACAATAAAAGAAATCATCCAAAATAACATAGTTTTCAAATCTTCCCAACATACCCACAAACATAAAAACATTAAAACAACAATAAGGTAGCATAAGCATGAAATAAGAAAGAAATTTGAACAAGGGAGATGAAAAATTCCTACCTTCACAAAGAGGTAATGGCAATGAACAAGTTTTAGTAGAGTTTCCCCTTCCTTCCTTCAATCTTCAAAACTCCTCTCTAAATGTAGAGATTGGGTAACAACCTCCACTAGACCAAGAAGGGCCTCTAAATAAGCTTCAAACTCAACCACCAAAGGGATCAATAACTTCTCTCACCCACTTGCAATTCTATAAACTCCTAACTCTACCCTCACTATGGTTAAACACTAAGTGGAGATGAGGTGAGGTAACTCAAGATAACCATGGTCAATTTTCGCACAAAGGCAAAAGGAGACTTTTTGAGTGACCTCAAAAGTCAATAAAATGGGCTTAGGGGTTGGAAAATACCCCTAACCCATACCCATACCCTTTGGGTATAATTATTTCATGTTTTAAGCCTTAGGAAAAAGGTTTAGAGCCAAACAAAATCTAGGAATAAAATAGGACCATCTAACTACTCTAACATTGCAGATTAAGCACTTATCCAGATTAGGGACGACTAAACTTGATTAAGAACCAAATAGTAAACTAACACTAACTTAAACCAACTTGGTCCAAAGGTTGAAAAACTAACCCTACTCAACACACTGAAGAACATAAACAATTTACGAGTGTCAAACGACACTAAAAGAACATAGTTACGAACACTAACATTCACTGAACACTGAAAGATACATACATACATCTCACAATACAATACGTGAATTATGAACAACAAGGTTTCCAAAATTAGCACATAGAGATCATTTATGTTTCTTCATAGGGTTTCTCGGCTAAAATATCTGCACACTCATTGCACACATCAGTAGTCCCACAAAAATCACATGTACATATATGTATACGTATCAGAAATTCACATAAATTGAAACATACATCAATAAGGGTTTCTTTATCCTGCTTGATTCTTAACCATTTAAAATCTCTTAAATCAAAGTCTCCATCCTACATTTACTGATTTCATCAACATACATATACATGAAACATTAAAAGACAATCATCAAATATATCTGAAAGTAACATCACACAACATGAAATAATAAAGTATGTTCTAAGCATCAGATAATGTCTCGACATCTCGAGTCGTGAATATCAAAATAATAGTAATGTATCACTATGCTATGATGGGTTGGGGTAAGGCCTCACATTCTCTCCCACTAGGCATGAACTTCCTCCTGGAGTTCATCAAAAAGGTACGGGTACTGAGATCGCATCTGCGCTGCATCCTCCCATGAAGCCGTGACCTCATCGTAACAATCCCACTGGACCCTAACCTGGTCCAGCTCTTGGCCTCGAAGTGCTAGGGTCTGTCAGGCAATAATGCGGATAGGCTCCAATGCTAGTTGTTCATCCGACTCCACCTGTAAAGCATCCCAATCTATAATATGAGACTCATCATAAATGTATCCTCTAAGTACGAAATATGAAACACATCATGGATGCATGATAGGCTAGGTGGCAAAGCTAAATGGTAAGCAATAAGTCCTATCCTCTCTAGGATCTTGAACGGCCCAACAAAACGAGGTGCCAACTTAGAGCCCTTTTTGAATTGAATCAGACTCTTGTGTGGTCGCACCCTCAAGAACACTCTATCACCAACCTGATACTCTCGATTCATCCTCTTCGCATCAGCATACTTCTTTTGTCATCCTGTGCCTCTCTTAGGCATTGTCTAATCAGGGTCACCTGCTGCTCCATCTCCTTTCCTAACTGGGGACCAATAGATACTCGATCCTTGATCCTATCCTAACTCAAGGGTGTCCTGCATGGTCTCCTGTACAAGGCCTCATAAGGCAGCATACTTATGGAAGAATGGTGCCCATTGTTATAGGCAAACTTGATTAGATGTAGGTATTCCTCCCATTTGACCTGATGGTCCATCATGTACATACATAGCATGTCCTCCAAAACTTGATTTACTCGCTCAGTCTGGCCATCGGTCTGAGGATGGTACACTGTACTAAAATTGAGCCTAGTGCCCAAGGCTGACTACAACTCTCTCCAAAATGAAGAAGTGAACAATGAATCTCTATCGGAGATGATCTTACGGGGAACACCATGAAGTCTAACAATGTCCCGCAAGAACACCTGAGCTATGTCTCGTGCTGTGAATGTATTATGCATGGGTGAGAAATGGGCAACCTTGGTCAATGTGTCAACTATCACCAAAATGGCATCATGGCGACGAGATGACATAGGAAGACCAACAATAAAATCCATAGATATAGTGTCCCATTTCCACACTACAATCTCATGCGGCTGGAGAAGCCCACCAGGATGACGGTGCTCTGCCTTCACCCTCTGGCACTCAAGGCATCTCACAACTATGCTAGCAATCTTCACTCTCATGCCTAGAAAATCATACAACTGCCTCAAATCTACATGTAACTTCTTAACACCAGGGTGTGCTACATAAGGTGCTCTGTGAGCCTCAAATACAATGAGTTCGTGCAAACCCCCAATGGAAGGTACATACATACGTCCCCTATGCCACAAAAGTCCATCAGACTCCAAGGAATACTCTAAAAACTTCCCTTCCAAGGGTCTCTAAGAATGTACTAACTAACTAACTTCTACATAAAGTTCATCAGCTAGTAAGTGTTGTAAGATCCCCTCTCTTAAGTTAGTGCAAGTAGTCACAGATGAAAGCTCATGGCACCTTCTACTTAAGGCATCTACAACCACATTCTCCTTTCCCTTGATGTAATGTACATCAAAATCATACTCACATAGAAACTCCATCCACCTTCTTTGCCTAGCATTAAAGTTTGGCTGAGAAAATATGTACTGCAAGCTCTGGTGATCGAAATGAAGCTCGAATCTATGACCCAGAAGGAAATGTCACCATCTCACCAAGGCATGAACCACTGCCGCTAGTTCTAGGTCGTGAGTAGGATAATTGAGTTCATGAGTCTTCAACTTCCTAGACTCAAAGGAAATAGGTTGCCCTTCTTGCATAAGAACTGCCCCTAAACCATCTAAAGATGCATTGGTCCACACCACAAAATTTGCAACAGGATCTAGTACTACAAGAATCGGTGCACTCGTGAGGGCTCTCTTGAGCTATTGAAAAGCTCTACCACACTTCTCTGTCCACTCGTACTTCTTCCCCTTTTTTTGAAGAGATGTGATGGGGTGTGCCAATCTAGAGAATTCTGAAATGAAGTGTTGGTAATATCTTGCTAGCCCCATAAAGCTCCTCACTTCAGTAACACTAGTGGGTGCTAGCCAATCCATGATAGCCCTAATCTTTGATGGGTCTACTGAGACACCATCACCTGATATGACATGACCCAAATAATGTATCTCAGGTCTAAAGAATGCACACTTCGACAAGCTGCCAAACAACTGATTCTCTCTCAGCTTCTGCAATACCTGTCTCAGGTGCTCTTCATGCTCTCTCTCATCATGAGAATAAATTAGAATGTCATCAAGAAACACAACCAAAAACTTATCCAAAAAGGTACAGAATACTCCATTCATGAGGCTCATGAATACAACTGGAGCATTTGTGAGGCCAAATGGTACCACGGTGAAGTCATAGTGACCATATCTAGTATGAAAAGCTCTTTTGGGGATATCACTATCCACAATCCTCAACTAATGATAACTCGACTTCAGATCAATCTTTGAAAATACTCAAGCACCCTGCAACTGATCAAAGAGATCATCAATTCTGGGAAGAGGATATCGGTTCTTGATGGTCACTTTGTTCAATTGACAATAGTCAATACACAACCTAAGTGATCTGTCCTTCTTCTTGAAGAAGATCATTGCTACAGCCCAAGGTGACACACTAGGTCGAATATGTCCCTTCTCTAAAAGTTCCTCCAACTGAGCTTTTAGCTCACTAAGCTCATGAGTAGTCATCCTATATGGCGCTCTCGAAATTGGCTCAGCTCCTGGCACTAGGTCTATGTGAAAATCCACTACTCTAGGTGGAGGCATACCAGGAAGCTCTGAAGGAAACACATCTACAAACTCTTGAAGGATTGAAAAATCATCGAGGGATGGCTCCCTCTCTAAATCTTCCTCTCTGTCACTAATAGTGATAGAAAACAACTGACAACCCTTTCGCATGCACCGTCTAAGCTACATAGCGGAAATCATATGAAGGGACACCGACCTCTTCACTCTGAAGATCTCCCTAGAGATACCATCATCATCCACACATTCCACCCTCTTCTGTCGATAATCCATCTTGGCACTATGGGCATAAAGCCAATCCATGCCAAGAAAAACATCATAAGAACCTAGAGGGGTAATGCGTAGATCTGTCCTAGTGGACATGTGTCCAATATGCATCTAACAACTTCGCACCATGGAACTAACTGACACTCTGGCTCCTGAGGCTAACTCTACTTCCCAAGTAACATCTTGTCTCACTGCCACTAGCTCGCAACGCTCCACCACATATGGAGATATAAAAGAGTCAGTAGCTTCGGAATCAAATAAAACTACAACCATACAGCCTTGTATAATACCTGTAGCCTCAATAACTGTGGCCTGATACTCAGCCTAGCAGTTGTCAACCACTACAAAAACTCTATGGGATCTACCCATGTCACCAACTATCGGCTCTGAAAAAGCCCTGCTCTGACCACTGGATGCCTGTCCCTGCAAACACTCCCTAGCTATATGACCCATGCCACCACAAGTGTAGCATGGTCTGTGAGTATAAGATCGCACACCCTATGACCCAAACTGCTGTGGGCCTCCTGACCTGCTAGATCCATTGTATCCACCCCTAGAAGACTGTTGAGTCTTCACTGAATGTGACTGTGGGTCTTGTACTTTCTAATCCTTCCTAGGACCATGTGACTACCACTACTTGGGCTTGGAGCCTTGATAACCTTGAGAAGGTTTCTTCTACTATTGCTATTGGGGTTTTGGCTGCTGAGACTGCTGGCCCTTAGAGGACCCTATTGTATAGTTCTGATTCCCTTTCCAAGGGGGTTTCTGCTGGGAAGAGTTTCAGTTCTGAGACTGATCCCGTGACTCCTACCTACTTCGAGTATCCTCAGCAACTAGTGCTATCTCCACTGCCTATCTAAAGGTGGTAGGGAAGGCCATCCGAACTGGGCCTTGAAGAGAGAAATTCAGACCCATGATAAAGCGATGCACCCATAGTTTATCGTCCTTCATGTATTCCACATAAGGAAGGAGCTCAAGAAATTTTCTCTCATACTGAGCCACTGTAAGGCCTCTCTGATAAAGAGAATGGAACTCCTCTATCTGTTTCTATAAAAAATGCTCTAACAAATACCTCTCTCAAAATCTTTCTAGGACAGATTCCCATGTGAGGGTGTCCATCCTCACTCAGCCTATGATCTCCTCCTGATGCCACCAGTTGGAGGCATCCCCTCTCAACTGATGAACTGCAAGACATGCTTTTAGATTACTCCCATAAGGGCATAACCCAAAGCACCATTGTAGGCTCTCTAACCATGCCTTTGCTACTGTTCTCTTAGTGGAACCGATAAATAATGGTGGCCAAAGTCGAATCAATTCCTTGATATCATCTCCTACATGTCTAGGAGGTCTGTCAAATGGGGGTCCTCTCTGGTGTATGGACTCTTCCTCATGTTCACCCTGACCCTCTAACTGCCTCAGTGGGGGAATCCTAGTCCTCTCTCTTGCTTTGGGTCTACCTCATCCGGGTCCCTCTGCTTCCACTACTGGAATCTGCTGAACTGGCTGAACTACAGGTAATACTCTCTGCTGAACTACACCGATCAAAGTTTGAAGTGCATCCATAATGTCCTGGTTTGAGTTTGGTGGTGGTGGAGGTGGAGGTGGTGGTGGTGGAATTGGTCCATCCTCCTATCCCACTCTATCACCCCTAGCCCTACGACCTCTTCCTCACCGGCTACGAGTAACAAGAGGCATCTACACAATTAAAAATTTGAGTTAAGTTTAGGAAGCACAATGGTTTAAGGTTCCCAGTGTTGAAACACAGGCTCTGATACCAAAATGTCATGCCCAGACTATGAGGGAAAAAACACACAATTTTTTTAAAAAAATAATAATTAAATTACTCTAAGTTTTGAAATGATTGTGATTACAGTTTAATTATAGGATCTCTACGATACGTCTTAAGTTTTAAAAAATTCTAGAGGATGGATACATAGTCAATATTTTAACATTTTCGTTAAAAGGTTGATATCAATGTTTATTTGATTCATTATTACATTGCTTAACAATCATGTGAAAATTATTTTAATAACAATCTAAATGAAATTGGGTTTAGATTAATTGTAAAATCAAATCAAATAAACCCGAGTTTAAACCTATTTCAAATAGCCAATTTACCTACCATACTTTATCTAATAAGAACGAACTAAAACAATTATAAGAATTAAAAAAACAAAACATTAATCCCAAACTTTAATTTAAAGGTTAATAATTTGAGATATAAACTAGACATAAATTTAATTTACTAACAACTAACTAATTTAACTTAAAACTAACTAACTAAATCTAAAATTGATCTAACCATGTACAAAATGAGTGACTAATCTTTAAATAGAACTTAGCTTAAAAATTTAAATAAAATTAAAACTGTCTAATTAAAACATGAAATTTAAACTAATACTACTAAAGAAATATACATAAAATTTAAAACAAAATAACTTTAACAATTTACAATTTAAACTAATTAAAACTAAATACTAAAACCACTTACTAATTAAAACTTATTAATAATAAAACTATCAAACAAACAAACTATCATCATAATCTAACCTAACTACCCCTACAACACCTACCCCCCCACACCCTACACCAAGGTCAAATCAACCCATGCCAAAGGCATGAGCGCTTCCCAAGCGCTGCACTTGGGATAGCGCTCTACCCGAGGTCACACTATGGCAGGCCTCCAACAAAAAACGTGCAACCCTTTTTTGAAGGTAGAATCTAAACAAAGCAAAGTTTAATCCAAAGGTGAGTGTTTCAAACAAGGGGATGGGACATGGGAAAAAGGTAAGTTTTAAACATAAGCAAATCCCTTCATCCCAAAGCCCCATGTTTTCCAAGGAGTTGTGACAAGCAAAAGGTCAAGGGGGGTAGTACAGGGATGACATCATCAGTATGATGACACAAAGAGTTTGCAACATACAAACCTATTAAAAAAAACATTTCAAATCTGACGTCTACCAAGGGTGAGGAAAAAGCATTTATGTTATAAAGTTTTATAGATAGCAAAGATGGATATTTAGGGTATTTTATTAAGTTTTTAATCTCTTTCTTAATATTGATTTTATTATTTTGTTTCTTTATTCATTTTAAATACAATATTCAATAAGGAAGAAAAAGAATAATTAGAGAATCTTTTTTGATTCTCTGTTACTAGAGACATTTAAATGCTACTCCCATACAAAAGGTAGAGAGTTTTTACTCTCTTGGACAATTTTTTTTTGAAAAAATTTCTAAGTATAGATTTCAAAGCCATACATGAATTTTTTTTTTTGTATATATTTTTGAATATAATTAAAACATGGATACAATAGTTTGAGCCATATTAACACCATGTTTAATATGATTTCCTATACATCTTGAATTGTAATATATCAACCATAGACGTTATTTTCTTTCCTTAACACAATTATCATTTTGAACATATAAGGAACTTGAAAATTTGCTCAATTACACCATCATCAAATCATCTTATTCCTAATGTGCATCCATCTAATTTGAAATTACAATTAAATCACAAGATAACCAAATATACTTAAACACCAATTTTATTGGCAAACCTGATTCAAAGGCTCAGTCGGGAAAGAACTAGGAAGAAAACTTGGCTTCGTTGCCATTTACAACAAGGTTTAAAATACAAATTACATAGGATATCAATGCCAAATTTCAACAATTTAATTAAATTTTTCTTCATGACTGTCATCAAGGGATCTATAATGTTTTCTGCAACACATTTCTAGAACCATTGAGGAAACAGAATCTGATCAGGTGACCAAAATAAACATGACCAAGAAACAATTCAAACATACATATACATACAAGGCTATCACTATATGATTCATAATGAATCAACACTAGGGAAAGGTGGATTCTTCCAACAGGAGAAGTCAAGCACAACACCAAATCAGATGCCCAATCGGGGCTATTAACCAAGAACTTTCATTCTTCCATTTAAACATGTCATACTCATATGAGGTTTTGTGCTGACTGGTAGGGGCCCATAACACCCTACCCTTTCTCCCTCTTCTCATCCTGAGAAGAGACTCTACACTGGTTGGAGTCCAACTAAACAGACCTTTCCCAAAATTGGTCACTTCTGCCCTCTCCAAGGGTGAGTAATACCAAAACACCCATGCAAGAAAAATCTCAAAATTGCAACATAAACAAGAAAAGAAATCATCCAAAATAACATGGTTTTCAAATCTTCCCAACATACCCACAAACATACAATCATTGAAACAACAATAAGGTAGCATAAGCATGAAACAAGAAAGAAATCTAAACAAGGGAGATGAAAAATTCCTACCTTCACAAAGAGGTAATGGCAATGAACAAGTTTGAGTAGAGTTTCCCCTTCCTTCTTTCAATCTTCAAAACTCCTCTCTAAATGTAGAGATTGGGTAACAACCTCCACTAGACCAAAAAAGGCCTCTAAATAAGCTTCAAACTCAACCACCAAAGGGATCAATAACTTCTCTCACCCACTTGCAATTCTATAAACTCCTAACTCTACCCTCACTATGGTTAAACACTAAGTGGAGATGAGGTGAGGTAACTCAAGATAACCATGGTCAATTTTCGCACAAAGGCAAAAAGAGACTTTTTGAGTGACCTCAAAAGTCAATAAAAGGGGCTTAAGGGTTGGAAAAGACCCCTAACCCATACCCATACCCTTTGGGTATAATTATTTCATGTTTTAAGCCTTAGGACAAAGGTTTAGAGCTAAACAAAATATAGGAATAAAATAGGACCATCTAACTACTCTAACATTGCAAATTAAGCACTAATCCAAATTAGGGATGACTAAACTTGATTAAGAACCAAATAGTAAACTAACACTAACTTAAACCAACTTGGTCCAAAGGTTGAACAACTAACCCTACTCAGCACACTGAAGAACATAAACAATTTACGAGTGTCAAATGACACTAAAAGAACATAGTTATGAACACTAACATTCATTGAACATCGAAAGATACATACATACATCTCACAATACAATACGTGAATTACGAAGAACAATGTTTCAAAAATTAGCACATAGAGATCAGTTATGTTCCTCCGTAGGGTTTCTCGGCTAAAATATCTGCACACTCATTGCACACATCAGTAGTTCCACAAAAATCACATGTACATATATGTATACGTATCAGAAATTCACATAAATTGAAACATACATCAATAAGGGTTTTTTTATCTTGCTTAATTCTTAACCATTTAAAATCTCTTAAATCAAAGTCTCCATCCTACATTTACTGATTTCATCAACATACATATACATGAAACATTAAAAGACAATCATCAAATATATCTAAAAGTAACATCACACAACATGAAATAATAAAGTATGTTCTAAGCATCAGATAATGTCTCGACATCTCGAGTCGTGAATATCAAAATAATAGTAATGTATCACTATGCTATGATGGGTTGGGGTGAGGCCTCATAGAAGTCCAAGACAATCAACCTAAGCAAGGAGAGACTTTAATGGCTCAATAATTGCTGATTGGTGAGAGGACAATGGAATTTTGTCAGAGGACTAGTTTGTTTAGGACTCATTGTAAGTATGGTGGTAAAGTCTACAATGTGACTATGGATGTTGGTAGTAATAACAACCTTGTTATTGAGTAGATTGTTTAGAAACTTGGTTTGAAGAGAATGAGACATCCTTATCCTTATAGAATTGGCTAGTTGCAAGGTTAAAAGTGAGGGAGAAGTGCCTTGTTTATTTCTAGATTGGGCAGTATAAGGATCAAGTGTTGTGTGATCTTTTGGGTATGAACAATTGTCATGTGTTGCTTGGTAGACCTTGGAAGTATGATTGTAGGGCTATGCATGATTATGTCAAGAATTTGTTTAAAATTGTGAAAGGTGGAAGGAAGAATTCTCTAATTCCTTTGTAGAATGAAGAGCTCAATGGGAGGAACTTGAGTATATGCAACCAAGTTGAGTTGATAGATTGTGAGAGGGTTAGAGATCAACATGGAAAGAAGACCTGTAGCACACTAAGGATGGCTATGAAAAGAAAAAGAAGGTCAAGGGAAAGGGTGTACAAGTTCAGAACTTGGAGGATATGTATGTGAAGAACTAATTTGAGATTTATGCGTTGAATCCCAAAAGATATTCTTCAAGCTACTAAGAATATATTTTCACACTTGGGGTGTTTTATGTAGGAGCATCCTTGGTTGGCTATAAATCTTGCATTTTGGTGTGGTTTGACCTTGTAGTTGGAGGAATTAGTCAAAGAATGAAAGGGACTTGGTCGATATTGAGTTGGTTTGGTTGCTATGTTAAGTGAATGAATTGATTAATGAAGATGTTCAACATTTTTAGGGCACTCAATAGATACTAGGAGCTAGGTTTGCATTGGGATTTTGGTAGTAGTGCCTGAGAAACTTAGTTACTGAAGGAACTTAGTTAGGTTTGGTGGAATGCTAACACTCGACATGGATTTCTTTGACACTTGGTTTGATCTTGGTTCCTTTGGTGCCCAAGTTGTCAGTGAGCCAACTTTTGGCATTTAATTTGTGTATGGGTATTTAATTTGTGTTACAATTGACTTGTGGCTTATGCAAATATTTAATGTAAGGGTTTATTTTAATTATAATGGGATAGGATGACCTATGGCTTAGTTGGGTGTAAGTAGGGGTGTTTTGTGGAGTATTAAGGTAGAGGTAGATCATCTAGTTTGGAGAAGAGGATGAAGTGCAAAAGCAAGTTTTGAGAAGTTCTAGTAGTCGAGGCTTGGTAAACTAGGATAATTTTTGGTGGACTTGTGAGCACAAGTTGAGATTTCCTTGAGATTTTTCTACTAGAGTGTGGATCTGGACTAGTTGGGATTAGTGTGGAGTTGTATCTTAAGGGATATTGCAAAATTATTTTGTATTTTTTTTTGTATTTTTACCTAACCCAGAAGGCCTTATAGCTGGGCATATTGCATGTAAACAATTGTTTTATGAGTCAAGTATTGTGATTTGGTATCAGATCTTTCATTTGTGTTATGTTTTCTATTTGTGGTTATTTTTAGGGATCTAAATTACCTCCAGTACTGGTACCCTTGGATTCTTTCTACATCAAGTTGTTTGGATAGTGGGTCCATCTGCCTTCTACACTTCCTAACAGGGTTGACACAACTACTAGTAGGGTTGGAATCTCCTAGTAGGGATTCAAAGTCTCCTAATAGGGATTGATATGTATTGAATATATTTATTGACTAATAATAGGGCCCATCCTCCAACAAGGAACACGTATATTAGTACATAATTTTTTGGGTATCATCCCCACTGGGGTCTTCCCTCTAATCAAGGGTTTCCCTAGTTAACATATCTGGTGTTTGTGTATAAGTATCTTGTTATTGTTGTTGATTATATTTCTCACATAATTAAGGATTAATAAGGTTGATAATTACTATAATATTTTTATAAATGAAGCACTCCCCCTCTTAGTTATATTGGTGGACTTTATTTTCTAACAATTGGTATCAAAGAATCAAGTCCTTTTAGAGAAATCTTAACAACTTTGGGAGATCAATGACAAGTCATTTTAGAAAAGAAAGTCCTAAATTTGATGGAGATAATGACAGCTAGAAGGAAAATATGAAGACTCATTTTCCATGTATGGGTCCAATATATTGGCTTTTGACAAAGAATACCAAAGCTATTATGGAAGAAAGCTAGCTTAAAGAATACAGTGAGGTAGAAAGAGACCTACTTATGTGCAATATGTGAGCTAGAGAAGAATTACTATCAACTCTTCCTAAAAATGAATACAGTCAAGTAAAATCACTAGAGACATCTCATAAAAATGAGAAAGCTTTAGAATCTACTTTTGAAGGAGATAAACATGCAAAAAGAGTAAGATTGCAGATTTGGATATCTTTGTATCAAGATGTTAAGTTGATGGAAGATGAATCTATGAGAAGCTATATTGGTAGAATATCTAAGATTATTTTAGGAATTAAGCCTTGTGAAGGATCTAAAGAGGAAGATGAGATTATATGTAAGATTTTGAGAACCTTAACACCACCATTCAAGAAAGTAGCACAAATGATTGAACTTTTGATACCCTTCACTGAGAATTTCACTAGGGAAACTTTTCTTGGAAGATTGGAAGAAACATAATCAAGTTTGAGGAAATCTCAATAATTAACAAGAGTGGACACAACCTTTAGTGCATTAAGTGTCTATTAATGGTTTACAAGAAGTGCAAGCACAAATGGAGACTATGCTAGCAGTAACAGATCTAGGTTTGAAGAAGATAGGAAGATTGAAGAAGGAATAACTTTGCTTGTAAGAAGAGAACCATATGGTAAGAAATTTTTTAAATGTTGGACTTGTAATAAATTTGGTAATTTTGTTTCTAAGTGTCCTAAAAGAGAGAAAAAGTATAAGAGGAATTTTAAGCCTAGAAGACCTAGAGATTATTTCTATGCAAATGAAGATGATGAATTTAAGGAAAGATTTTAGAGTGAAAGTGATAAGGAATTAAGATTTGTGGCTATAAAAGAGGAAAATCATAAAAAAAGAAATTAGAGAAAAGAAGGCCCTAGTTTCACAAATTGAAAAGAAATTTGATTGGATTATAGATAGTGGATGTTCACATCACCTTACTGGTGATATGAACAAGCTTGTTAAGTTTAGAAATCATGATGGAGGAGTTTTTAGAGTTGGTAACAATGTAGCTTGTCACATCATAGGGATAGGATCCATTACTCTTGATGGAAAGATTAACATTGATGATGTTTATTTTGTTCATGGATTAAAGTACAATTTTTTGAGTGTTAGATAGTTGGTTGATAAAGGTTATCAACTGCAATTCACAAAGAAGACTTTCATTATCAAGGATAAGGATGGTAAGTTGATTAGAACAAGTACAAGATCCAAAGGTAATATGTTTCAATTACATCCTAATGAGATTACTTGTTTGGTTGCAGAAGTGGATAGTAGTTGGTTGTATCATAGAAGGTTTTCTAATATAAACTTTGATAATATTGTGAAGACTAGTAGTACATTTGTAGCCAGAGATTTACCCAAGATCATGAAACCTACTAATATTGTTGACAAATAATATATCATGGCTAAGAAAAAGAGGGTTTCATTTTTGAGCAAGAAGTTCACTACTTCAGAGAAGTTGGAGATTGTTCGTACAAACTTGAGTGGCCCTATCAGAACAAGAGGTTTCTATGGAGAAAGATATTTTATGATTTTTGTTGATGATTTCACTAGAATGATGTGGGTAGCATTCCTTAAAGAAAAATCCAAGGCATTTGAAAAGTTAAAGATATTTAAGAATATAGTTTATAATGAATCTGGGGTAAAGATTAAATGTTTGAGATCAGATAGAGGTGGAGAGTTTACTTATAACGAGTTAAACATGTTTTGTAAAGAAAATGGAATTAAGAGACAAGTTGTTAGCACCCAAGACCCCTGAGTAAAATGGGATAGCAAAAAGATGAAATAGATTTGTATCAAAGGTAGCAAGAGCAATGCTATTTGATAATGATGTATCTAAGACACTTTGGAGAGAAGTAGCCAATAGAGAAATATACACCATGAACAAAGTATATATTAGAAAAGGCACAAAAGACTCCCTATGAACTATGGTTTGGACATGCACCATCAGTAAAGCATTTTTTAGAATATTTGGAAGTAACTGTTACATAAAGAGAGATGATGATATTGGTAACTTTTATCCAAGAACTGATGAAGGTATGTTCCTTGGTTATTTATTGAAAATCAAAGCTTATAGATGTTTTAATTAGAGAAAAAGTGAAAATTTAAAGATAGATAAAAAGTTTGGAGTTAAAGAGAGAATGATGGATTATAATTTTGGTGATGAGGAAGATAATCCTATGCTTGTTAGAAAAAAGTTTTGAAGTTTTCTTTGATACTAACAATGATTTGTAGAATGATGTACAAATTATTGAGAAAAGAGGGGAACACATATATGAACAAAGAGAAGAGATAAGAGTTGAGATAGCAATTCCTACACCAAACATGAATTTGGGAAAGAATCACCTTGCTGAAAAAATTATTGGTGCAAAGATAAAGGAGTGATGAAAAAAAATAGATTACATGAAGAATATGTTTGATTTCTCAAGTTGAACCTAAGAGCATAGATGAGGCATGCAAAGATGATCATTGGATTCAAGTAATCAAGGAAGAACTAGATCAAATTATGAAGAATGAGACATGGGAATTAATTCCTAGACCAAGAGACAAGAATGTTATAGGAACTAATTGGTTATTCAGGAACAAGATGAATGAACAAGGTGAAGTTGTGAGGAACAAAGCTAGATTGGTATGCAAAGGATATTCATAGCAAGAGGGTATAGATTATGAAGAAACATATGCCACTATAGCTAGAATGGAAGTAGCAAGAATGTTCTTGTCTCATGCAAAAAGCAAGAAGTTAAAGTGTATCGGATAGATGTAAAGTCATCATTTCTAAATGGAGAACTTGAAGAAGAGGTTTACATTGAGTATATTGAAGGATTTTCTTTGAAAGATGAAAAAGATATGGTATGCAGATTGAAGAAAGCATTGTATGCTCTAAAGAAAGCACCTAAAACTTAGTATGCAAGGTTGGATAAGTATTTGGAAAAACTTAGATTTGTTAAACGTACAACAAATACTAATCTATATTTGAAAGAAATTGAGAATGACTTGTTGATCATTGTGATATTTGTTGATGGCATAATATTTGGAGGTAATGATGAAGCAAGTGATAAGTTTACTGAAGAGATGAAGAATGAGTTTGAAATGAGTATGATTGGTGAGATGATTTTTTTCCTAGGTTTACAAATTGTGCAAATCAAAGATGGTATCTTCATATCAAAAGCTAAGTATTTGAAAGACTTGTTGAAAAGATTTGGCTTTGAAATTTGTAAGCACATTGATACACCAATGGTAACTAGTAAAAGATAAGACACCTATAATTGAGTAGAAGAAGTTTAGATCTATGATTGGAGGTTTGTAATATCTGATTCACACTAGACCAAATATAAAAAATGTAGTTGGGATAATAGTGAGATTTCAAGATGATCATAAATAATCTCATTATGTAGTAGTAAAATGATATTTATATATCTAAAGGGTATGCCTAATTATGGATTATGGTATGATAGATCAAGTGATTTCACTTTAAGTGTGTTAGTTGATAGTTTATTCTCCTATTAGATTTTATAATCTTTACTCTTTATTACCTAATGTTTTGGAGATACAAAAGGATGTTACCAAAAAATGGGTCAGTGTTTGTGTTCTATCACCACCCTCTAAATTAAAAGGTACAAATCCCTTAAGACTTTCAATGATGTGCAATGAATATGTCTTTATTAGATCATAAATTTTGATAGAATTAAGCTCTTAACCTAAGAGCAGTAAAGGATAACCAAATTGCTTGTAGACACAAACAATTCAAGCAAGATGGATTTTAATAACCTATCATTGTCAATGGAATGATTGCAATAGATTATCTTGAGATTTCTAACTCTTACTCCTATTCTAAATGCAAATTAACCATATAAATGCAAAGAGGAATGGAAGAGGAAATACACATGAGGGAAAATAGAATTGCTTTGAATACTAGACTTGAATGAAAAGGAATTCAACAAGTTACTAATAGATTCATGTACATCTATCCTTCAATTCCCAATGAAGTTATCTACCATGTTATAAAACCAACAAGAGACAAAGTCGAATCATAGATGAAGAAAGTAAATATAATTAACTATACTACAAACATAAAAGTGAAATGGAATCCACTTGATTATTATAGGATCATATATCATTTTCCTTCAACTCTCAATGCAAAACTAATCTAAAAATGGGAAACAAAACATGACAAGAAAATAGGGTAAACAGAATTATTGACCAATTCACCAACAAGTTTTCTAACCTTTGTATTATCAAAAGAAGTTACATTTATAGTTTTCTATGATCCCTCAGTTCAATAGAGAAATAGTCACAAAATAAAAAAGAGAATAAAATAATAAATTATCCAATGATATGAACATGTGGCATCTTTTCTATCAATGATTTTGGATGCATGGTACTTTTTAAAATGTATGATTAGTGTTTATATTCCTGAAACTTTAGAAAATCCTATAGATATCTTCAATTCTTTGTATTCTATTATTTGGCACCAAGTCTATATAATTCATATTATAATGGTCACAATAGGTTTGAATTATGACCATCGATCTTAAACCAATGATCATGATTAAAACACTATAAACCTTCCTTTATAACTTCCTTTTTAGGTCACTTTGTGTACATAGTTTGTTCTATGGTTATGTCACTATGATTAACATTGGATAAATTTTCCATAGCACCATAATGATGAGCATTGATCTTTTTTTTATCTGACAATGGAAATAAAAGGTCTTAACCCTTTTTTAAATTTATGATGCAGACCCACTTTCTAGTTATGCACACCATGGTGAACAAGTGACATAATTTCATTACTTGGAGAATTTGGCATTGACCTTTTTTTCTTTATGGCACTTTGCGACTAGGTTCTAACTATGTTTTGTGGAATGTGATTGGCCTATTAGGACACATGTTGCTTTGTCACTATTTCACCATGATTATTTCTCGTGCAACTTTAGAAAGCGACATAGTGATGATCATAGATCTTTTAAGATTTGATGATCATGGAAAAGGTCTTATTTCTAAGGTTACTTAACTATTCAACTCGATGACATGGATGTTTAGATGTGTTTTGGACCATCAATTTGATTTCAACTTAGTTCTTGCCACCTTTTACTACATTTTTCTCCATTTCTGCATCATTCAATGTTCATTCTGCATCAAATTCAATTGATATTATTTTTGGTTGGTTCTCATGATATGCATATCATTTTTAGCTTTGGTCTTTGATGTTCTCCACTTCCATTTTCTTTGAATATGCTTGTAAACTCTTTTAAATGTATCCTTCATTTAGATAGAGACCTTTGACTAGGTTCCTTCACCATTTTTGAACATTTATTTGTTTCTCCTACATTCTATTTTGATCATCTTCAATTTCTTTCATGAAAACTACAACATGACATGTATCCTTGTCTTTAACATGGTTAGGAATAAAGAAAGATGAATCAGTAGAACATCTAGATCACCTTCTCATTAGAGGAACGCATAACAAACCCTCTAAAAACATAATCACCAAGCCATTAGACTGGTGCATTGCTCATATGATTTCTCACATCAAGTTAGCTTAAAGGAATGATGAGAAGAAAGGCAATCCTATGGGCAATCTAGACTTAGATTAAAGGTGACTTGACTCAAAACCCTAAAGCAAAAAGATATGAACTAAAACTTGGGCAACAATTGGCTCTATCTAGGGATGTAAGTATGATAATGCTTGAAAGAACTCTAGAAATCTCTGGTCTTGCATAAAAGGTGACAACTTGGAAAAAAAAAAGAATTAAATTAGGAAAAAAACAACAAACTACCTAGGAAACAAAGCAACTAGGCGAAAACAAACTGCATGAAAGGAAACCCTACCTATCTAAATACTATGCAAGGTTTACTTGCTTTCAATTTCACATTTGATACAACTTCAAATACTGCACATTATAAGAACATGGCAGGGTTTCTCCTATGGCATATGCCAATTTGAAAGAATTATTTTGATTCACTTGAATGATATGAAAAGGACCTTTCCACAATGATTGAAATTTGGAATGCATGCCTCTTGGCTCATGTCTCTTATCCCATAGCAACACCAAATCACCCTCCATAAATTTTATAGGCCTTGCTTTTCTATCAAAAAACTTCTTTATCCTTCCTTGATGTTAAGTAATTTTATCAACCATCTCTTCTCTTTATTTTTGCAATTTGGTAAGCTACAAGATCCTTTTCTCTAATCCATCTTTGAAAACATCCTCTTAAATCACATTATATAATTTAAATGCAACCAATTCTAGAGGCAATGGTAGATTAGCTTCCACTCCATATACTAATTCAAATGGTGATATACCAATAGCTCTTTTAGGTGTGGTTTTGTCAACCCATAAAGTATCATGTATCTTCTTATGCCAACTCTTTTGATTATTTGAGACCAATTTCTTTAAAATATTAATTAGATTCTTATTACTAGACTCAGCTTGCCCATTTCCTTGAGTAAAATCATCAAGGGAATGCCCAATTTGTATACCATTATCATAGGAAAATTCAACAATTTCTAAAGAAGAAAAGTAAGATGCATTATCCATTATCAACTTCACAAGAACCTCAAACTTGACCAGTATATGTTCTTTGAGAAATTCACATACTACCTTTGATGAAGTCTTCTTTATTGGCTTGGTTTTAACCCATTTGCTGAAATAATTTATGGCAATTAGTATATAAGACTAACCTTTGCTAGAAGGGGGATTAATTGGGCCTATAAAATCTAAACCCCTTTGATGCAAAGGAGCTTCAATTACCACTGGTTGGAGAGGTAGGGAAAAAAGCTATAGTTTACTAGTAAACATCTTGAATTTCTTATAGTTAGCAACCCATTTATATGCATCTTTAAACATTCCAAGCCAATAATATAATTGCCTCAAAATTTTAAAAGTAGTGATAGTAGAAGATAAGTGTCCTCCACATGCCTCATTATGAAAAGATATTAACAACTTTACCTACTGCTCTTTATCCACACATCTTAAAAATGTACCATTAATTTCTCTCTTATACACGACATCATCATGAATCACATATTTCAAGGCCTTTATTTTTAGATCCCTCCTTTTCTTAGTAGTCAATCCTTTAGGGCATTCACCATATGTCAAAAAATAGTAAATCTTTGAGAACCAATGATCTTGAAGACTTACTATAAGAACTTTTGGAGTATCTTCTTCTTTGTATTTTTGATCCTCTACCAAGTCTGTATAGAGTGCATTACCTCTTACAAGTTTAGTTGGCTTTATTTATATATCATATTCTTGGAATTTTGCTATCAAAAATCCTCTATTATTACAACCAACCTCTTGTTGTGTCGAAATACTTTTTATTGAATAAAAATGTAACACATGAAACCTAAAATTCTTAAGGTCTCTCATCACTGCATACACATGCTTTTCCATCTATGAGTATTTCAATTCTTGATTCTTCAAAGGTATGCTCATGAAAGCAATTGGAGCTTGTATCTCTTCTTTATTTTCTTGCATCAATATAGCTGACATAGTGTGTTATGAGGCATATTAATATATGATGAATTCTTTAGTGTAATTAAGATGGACCAAAATAGGGGCTTTAGCAATGGTACTTTTAATATCTTCAAAATCCTTCTTTCCAATATCACTCCATTTGAAAATCTTATTACCTTTCATTATATCAACTACACATTTAACTATCTCTAAGAAATCAGGCATAAATATCCTTAGGAAGTTTACTTGGACAAAGAATGATTTCACTCCAATTTTTCTCAAGGGTGACCTTAATTGCTAAATACCTTTAGCTATGTTTGGATCAATCTTCACTCCTTCTTGGGATACAATATGATCAAGTAGCTTACCTTCTATCACACAAAATATAAATTTCTTTGGATTCAATTAGATACCATGATCTTTACATCTTTGCAACACCTTTCTAGATCTCTAAGATGATCTTTTCTCTTCTTGGAAAAGACTGTCAAATCATCAAGGTATATGACAATAATTCTATCTTTCAAATCTTCAAAGGCCAAATTAATGCCACACTGAAAAGTTGCACTTGCATTAATTAGGCCAAAAGGCATTCTATTATAGGCAAAAGTACCCCATGGTGTAGTAATTGTAGTTTTGAACTGATCTGCTTCATTTACCTAAATTTGATTATATCTTGAAAATCCATCTAGCATGGACATCATTTCTGATCCTACAATAGTTTGTAAAAGATGATCCATATTATGAAGAGAAAAAATATCTTTGAGTGAGGCTTGATTTAGATTTTTGAAATCTACACAAATCCATATCTCTCCATTATTCTTCCTCATTAGCACAAGATTACCTACCCGAGTAGAATGATAAATAGGATATATAATCCTAGCTTGCAACATTTTGTCAATCTATATGAAGATTTCTCCTTCAACTATAGGGTTATAGTTTCTTTATTTCTATTTGAATGGTGTTTCTTATGGTTTAAGAGGGATTTCATGCTTGAACTTCCCACCTATGAAATTCTTAAGGTCTTCATAACTCCAAGAAAATACATTTTGAAATTCAATAAGTAATTTCTTGATGTCTACCCTCTCCTCTGGTGTGCAACACTTTCCTATGTTTATCATCTTTGGATTGACTTTTGTTCCTATATTGATTCCATCATATTCACCATATGCTTTTCCTTTTTTATTTATTTATTTCTTTATATATATATATATATATATATATATATATATATATATATATATATATATATATATATATATCATGTCTATCAAAAATATTTTCTAAAGAAATTAGACAAGGTGGAATCTTATTACTTTTCAATTGAATCATATTAGGCTCTATATTCTTTTTATCATCTATCACTGGGTCACCACTTGAATTAGTGCTTCCTTCAAAATACAAGCCTTCAAAAGGTTCTTCCCCTTCAATAAACTATTGTATGTATTTTGCATTCTCAAACACCTGCCAAGCCTCTTCATTGTCAGGAATATTTGGTTTGAAAAGAACTTCTACTTTGTAGACTTGATCCTTAAAATTAGAGTGTGGTAAGAGAAATGATGCAGAGACTACCAAAGAATCAGCTCTTGAAATGAATTCCCTTAGCACTGATACAATTGAGAAAGCATCCAAACTCTCAATTTCATTCCACACTCTATTACAGTAATTCCTCAATCTTGAGTTCTTTATTGCATATTGATTTCTAACTTATCTTATCACCAAATATGCATCTCCTCGAGCTCTGAGTAACTTTACCCATTTTTGTTTTGCTGTCATTATACCAAGGAGAAGGGCTTCATACTTTGCAGTATTTGTAGACACTTAAAATTATCCTAAACACTATATTAATTGATTTAATATCTCCCTTGATGCTCTAATTATTAATTAATTAATTATATTTTGTCATTTTCCTCTACTTAATTAATTAAATTTATTTAATTAAATAGGTTCACTTCCCTAATATATTTAAATTTAATTTAAATGCATCCCCTCTAATGTGTTAAATTTATTTAATGCACAATGCTCCATAAATCCCCTTTTAAATAAATTTCAATTTATTTAATTCCCTTCACTTTATTAAATTCTATAATTCTATGATTAAGTTAAGTCATATTTAATTTAATCCTAATCCCACCTAAAACCTAGTCTACCACCCATCACTCTCATCCTTCTAAGCCTACCCACTATTTAATCCCACTTAATTATCCTAAACACCTTCCTAAGCACATTTTATCCCCAAAATGTTTCCTCACACATCTGAGATACTCAAGATCCAATAAAGTTTCCATTTTATTAATTTATTCAAAAGTGTCTTACACTCTTACACACTTGTCTCCCATTCCTTTCTCCAAGGTTTCTCACACATGTTTGAGAAAACCTTGAGTCATCGCTTTCACTAAAAAGGCTTATGTTGACCTTTGCATGGTTTGTCTCCTTAGCGCATGTGTCTCCCTTGTGGCACCTAGGTGGATACCACATAGATTCCACCTCCCCAAGGCCTCTCTCAAACATATAAATAGAGCCCTTGTCTCAAGCATTTCACATCTCCCTCATTTGCATTGTTATCATGCTAATATAGAGTTAGAGCTTTCATAGTGATTTTTATGCATTATTACTACCCCTTTGGTAGATGTTAGATTTCTTGCATTTATGCTTGCATCTTTCATGATAGATTATTGTTACTATTTTGGTTATTTTCATTTCCATTTTACATCCTAGAATCCTTTGAGATTGGCTCACTCATAGCCATTTCTTGAAGGTATTCTGCACTCATTTAGTCTAGATTCACATACTCTATATTGCATTTTCATTACACTGGGATTGAATAGTTGTATTTGGGAGAGAACATCCACATCCCTCATACTTGAGCACACCAACAAGGCCTCTTATGGGCACCCTTGTTGAATTTCTTTGAGGTTACATGAGGATTTTAATTTTTGGTTGCATAAGTTGTTAAACTCAAGCTTCTTTTAGTTGTATCTCAATTTTTTTCCAATCTTTCACATGCACATGTATAACTAATGTTTTCTTGTTTACACATGCTCCTGAGAGATTATAATTTTCTTGCATACATTTTGGCATGCCCAGTGCGATCCACATCCCTTTTTCATTATCAAAATTGGAAAAAAAAAATGACATTTTTGGTAAAAGATTGCACACTATCATCTCCATTACGATGAAGTCTCATCTACGAAGACACTTCATCATCTTTGCAAATCTTCATCTTCATAGATTGTTGTCTCCTCATTTTGGCATCTTCGCCAGTGACAAATTTCAAGCCACTTAAAATTGAAAAAATTTTGTTCTGTTGTCTCCATTATTTTGTTGTCTCCACAGACTTTACTATTGTCTTCGCAAACTTTTTGTTCTATCGTCTATGTTGTGGGTGGTTGAAAATTTGTATTTCTAGTGGACTTTCATGTCTAACTTTAAACATGCATCTCCACCTCTAGGATTGTCATCTATGATTTCCTAGCCACCCACTATTTTGTCGTCTACATTTTTTTCGGTAGCTATGAGTTTTGTCATTTGTGTCATTTTGGTGTCTGTAATTTCCTAGCCACCCACTATTTTTCATCTGCAATTTTTTCAGTAGCTACAAGTTCTATCATCCACAAGCTTTGGCATCTCTACTATGCTACTATCATCTCTGATCAACCAAAGTAAGTATTAGGTATTCACTATTTCCTCTTTTGTTGTCTTTGAAATGTTTTCATTTGTGTCTATGTTATGTTGTCTATCTTTTTATTTATTATTTATAAAGAAAAGAGAGTATAAAATAAAAATTGACTTTGAGTGGTTTCATAGGATATGGGCTATTCTAAGTTAATTTAAATGTATAAAAAATTACAAAAAAGTTTAAAATAAAAATTTTCATAGTAAAGCCTTCATTTTGGAGATTTTTTTGGAGACTAATCACATTGTTTATTGCAACATTTTCATATTGGAGCATTCTAGAAACAACTAGCCATGTTTCTTGCAGGTTTTCCTTAATTTTGTTTTTGGTAAATAAACTTGAAGTCTCAACCACTTGTCTTTCAATGCATGTTGCACTTAATTGGATAAATAAAACACACTCTTGAATGGCTAAACTTAAAGCAAGCAAATCCAATCTTGAATACATAATCAATTGAACGAAACCTTTCATTTGGATGAATGTTAAAACAAAATCTTGAATGCCATGAGGAAATTGAAATTTTTGATGGAATGAATGTTTAAATACAGTTTTGAATGAATAAAAGTAAAAAAAAATGCTATGATACACATTTTAAATTGGGTTTAAAATGAATCTCATCAAATCTTGAATACTTAAGGTTCAAAGAACATTGCAATGAACATTTAGATTTGGTGCTTAAAATGAACACTTACCCAATCTTGAATGCAATAAAGGAATTGACTCTTTCCTTATCAAATTTCTTATGTTTATGATGCTTGATTTACTTATGTTGGTAAACTCTCAATTTTTATTATGTTGACAATGTTGTCAAGTTGGAACGATCATTGTATGCTATAAACACGAGTGCCTTCAACAATAGATTTTAAAATCTAAAGCATCAATTAGAAAATAAAAAGTGTCTTCTAAATCCAAGACCACTTACATATTCACTCTTCTTGCACCTTTGGGTGATCTTGAATGCACAAGAAATAAGTGGTCTTATTTTACACATTTTTTTAGCTGGCCTACTTCGGGATTTCATCACCCCTTGGGATGACCTCAAATTTAGCGTTCTAGTAGAGTATAAATATCAGGAGGTGAATCAACAGACAACTCTCTTGGAAGTAAAATCTTATCACTCTTGGCTAAGCCCTAAATAACTTTATACCTTTGGGAAGTGAAGGTGGAGATTTGGATTACCATCTCCTCCCAACTATGTGGCATTATTTTCTTTGATCTACAGATTTGGGTCTCATGTACCTTGCATATATCGAGGACATCCCTAGCTCCTCGTAAAAACCTTATAGGATTTTTGGTGTGTTCAATGTACCAAGTGTTTGAAACCCTCCCTAGTTGAAGGGGACATACCATCTAAACTTTTCTTGTATATATTTCATTGTATATTTCTTTTCATGTTATATTTCAAAAAAATCCAAAAACATCATAAAAGTTCAAAATCCAAAAATATTTCAAAAAAAATAATAAACAAAAGAAGCTCTTGTTTTCCACATCACTTCTTCTATTTGTCCATTTCATCACACTCTTCAAAATCTCAACCATCCTAATCATTACCTCATTTTCTTAATCATTCAATCAAATCCTTAATCTTCATCCTAGTCATGGTTCATAGTCCACATCAAGATCAATTTCCTTATTAAATCTCATAATTCATCATTAATCCAATCTTTCAAATTATCATAATTCTAATCCAATCCCTTGTCAAATTCATTCTTTTCTAATTAGTTCCTAAGTCAATCCATTTACATCTTCAATCCAAAATCACTCAATCTTTCTAATTTCATCTATTCAAATCTTCTTATAATTCATTTTTTCATCAAATCTTTCACTTTGGACATAGGAGCACCATCATAAACCTTGGACTTTAATCCTAGCTATGTTGATTGACTCAAATCAGTATCATCAATTGTCTTTCTCCTTCATTAAGATTCAATCCAATCTTTAGGTAGAAAGATCTTTCCAAAGTGTGATATTAGAGCTTCATCCTTAAGAAAAATTCTCATAGTTGCACTCTCTCACTTGGGATCATTTGTCCATCTCCAAGTGGAAGATGGTATCATCATTCAAGTCTAACATCCAATTGTTCACAATATCATAAGGTCTTTATCTACATCAAGGTTATCCCAAACCTTTATCCCATATCAAGTCAAAACCAAATAAAATCAAAACAAAGTCCAAAATTTTTCCTAGTCCCAAGTTCATATTTCATCCATCATCAAATATTTCATCACCCCTCATCTAAGTTCCATGGATAAAAATTGTCTTAACCAAATGGCTGGGGATATTCAAAGGCAATATGGAGTCACACCTCCAAAACAAACCCCATATCAATTCAATTCTCAAATCTTCATATCTAATTCTAATCCTTCTCATGTTCATTATTCTTCTACCTTTGACAATGGAAATCCACCTCATTATCCTTCAACCACATATGATTTGATTCATAGCCCACACAATTCCTCAAACAAAAATGTCTTTACTAAATAAATTGAGGAACTCAAGAGTTCTATCTTGAGCCTAGCAAATCAAAAGAAAAAATCTACCTTCCATGACAAATGTCCTCTTCCCCCATATTTTGAAGACCATAATAATCATGTCCCATCCAACCCATATCCTCCATGTAATTTCCCATGCTTTGAGGTTAATGTACAAAAACATCATCCCAAACCCCTACCCATGTCTTAACCTCCACACAATCCTAATCCTCCAAAATCAAAATCATTCCCACCTTGTAATAGGTTTATCTCACTAGAAACCTTGTCTAAGTACAAAACTAAAGTGATCCAATCACCCAAAGTCATACATCCAATGCCATCTCAAGAACTTGTTCCAAAGCATGTAATTATAGATTCCTCTTCTCCTCTAGATCTGAGAATTTATCCATCCCATTATTCCCTTATCCCTCAAGATCCATTTATTCCTTTTATTCCATCTCATGATCCCCTTCCTAATCAAGATCAAGAAATTCCATGTACTACACATATTACTAATTCCATTTTGTCTCAAGAGTTAGCAGCCATAGATTTTGCACCTCATGAAGATGTTATTTCTACAAAATCCACTAGCTCTCCCCTTTGTCAAGATCAAAATGTGTTGGAGTTGATGAAATCCAACTCCAAAGACACCCAAGATCACCTGCATGGAAAAACCTATCAAAGGGAAGCCAAGGAGAGAAGAGCGTGGAGCTAGGGAAAAACCCTAAACGGACATGAGAGACAACAAGTATGCAAAAATAATGAAATTTTATTTACAATGAGAATGTGTTGTTGTGTGAAAATACAAAGAGAGAGAGGCTGCTTATAAAGGCCTCAAGGAATCTCCTAGAACAAGCTAGAAGATGCTAGGAGATAAGTGTGACAACTAAGCATACATCCACATTAGGTGGAAAGTCCTTGAACAATGTGAGAGGATAAGTATGACTTAGGAGAGAACAAACTCCCATATTGTCAACAACTTATAAAAAACTCCTAGACTAAAATTAATATATAAAATTCATTTAACTAAGTAAGCTTAAGTAAATAGAATAAATAATTAATAATTAATTATTTACTTTAACAAAATGTTCCATCTCACAATTTCATTCCATCCACTCCATTATATGATCCTATCCCACTAGATGATCTAATAATTCCTTCCATCCCACTACATGATCCTTTTTTAAGTCAAGATCAAAGTACCCCTTCATTTTCATTTCATGATCCCAATCCATCTCAAGATCTTATTATCCCTCATGATCCTAACCCTCCACATGATCCTATCACACCTCTCCAATCCACTCATGAACCTTCTACGCATGGACTCACATCTTGTATTGAAAATAATAAGTATCCCATTAAAGAAATAATGTCTCAAGATGTTGGCACACCTTTAAGTCTTTCCAAATCCAAGATTCTCCTTCATCCAAACCTAAATGTTCCCATCATCCATATTCCAAGTCAATTTTGGTACCTTATATCCATAATCCACTTCCTTCCTCATTTCCATTCATTTTGGGTCCGTATGTTCCAAAACCAAACCATTCATCCCTTCCATCCATTTTGGTTCCTTACATGCATCCCTACACCATATCCAATTATTCCACTTCATTCCATCATGTTCCTTCTAAAGATCAACAAAGGCACACATCCTTGAATTACTTCCAATGTTCACCATCCATAAGCTCTACATACCATTTATCCTCATGCACCCATACCATGGCTAATGGAAGCAAATTTGATGCCAAAGATAAAGTGAATCAAGCCAAAAATATGAAAAAATTCAAGGATCAATATGTCCCCTCTAAAAGACATGTTTAAGAAAAGAAAAATATGATAAAAAATAAAATCCAAAAGCCAATACGACTAAAAATAAAAAATTCAAAAATTATGTGGATTCCAAAGCTACTTAATGAAGCAATGAATCTCAAAGAAAACTTCAAAATGGCATCCAATATTACTAACTCAAAGGCTTCCTTCATTCATAAATCCTTAAAGCATCCATTTTTAAAATCCATTTTGGGTCCTTATATACTCAAATCCACTATCCTAAATCCATCATCTCCTTTATCTGTTTTGGGTCCCTGTAACCTATAATTCAAACTTTCTCCTACATATCCTCTAAAATTTTCTCCTTTCCATCACCCTTCAAGGTGTGTGTCAATGATGATCTTTCCACCTCCTTCATCCACTCATTCACAAGTCTTCCAACCTAGCATCCATCAACCATGTCTTCCTCCCAACCACTCCACCCCCTTAACCCAAAATTTTTCATAAGTCACTATCATCCATTTCCCAACCTATTTCATGCTTTGTTTCCCTATCCTACCAATATCTATGAGAAAACAATAAAAATTCCTTGAAAAAAAAGAGAAGACAAAAAGACATAAAAAGAAATATCAAGGGATACCATCCATGTAAATAGATTCTTGAGTCCTCCCTTCATTTCCCTATCATGTATCCACCATATTTTGAATTTATATATCCACCCATTCATTTTTCCTCTTTTACTTGCACTCTACATTGGGAGCAAGCTTCATCCATACTGCATTGCCTTACATATCTTCCATATTTCCATATACCATCAATCATCCCTTTCCATCTTTTATCTTGACTATCCTATTCCTTCCATCCATTCATGCTCACTTCCCCTATCCCTCACTCATTATCCATACATTATCCTACATACTTCCATTCCCCTTTCATATTTCTTTGGCCTTGATTATCCCAAGCCTTTCCTCCATTTCATGTCCCGTATTTCATCCATAATCTTCATATATTATCCCTATTTCATACCCTTCATCTTATTACACATGCCTTCCCTTCCTCCATACAATAGCCATTCATACCATCTTTCCATGTTCATGCATCATTTCCCACCATATTTCCTTCCATTTTCCTACCCTTGGTATGGGGCATTTGGACTCCTTTTAAACATGGTCCTTGGCTCCCCATTATCCTCTATCAAATCCTTTGGCCCCCATATTCTGTCACTATTCAGATATTTCAACCCTTCCCATCCATGTACCATTCCTTGGCTCTCCCTTGTCATTAGTTCTATTCTATTCCACCTTCCATAAATTTTATTTCTCCCAATTCACTTCAATTCATTCACTTATCCTCTAACCTTATCACATTCCCTTCTCCCAATCATTTCATACAAATCATTTTCCATTTTATCTAAGTCTCCTTTTTCTTCTAATCAACATCATTCAACTCATTCAATCAAATTCATCCATCATCTTATCATATCTTATCCAAATTATTCTATTCAACATATGATCTCATGACATTGAGTTTCACCCCATCAAACTAAGTTTATCAAAATAGTGATTGCAAAAAAAACTTACACAAATTCACACTAAGACTAAATGATTTGAGAACCTTGTTCCTTTCACATAATTGCCAATGAACAATCACAAACATTTCAATATAATTTAATTAAAAAATCAATTTTCACCTTATAGGATGAATCCTTCCTACTCATGCTTTACAGATTCACCATCCGAATAAAATTCATAGAAAGAACTATGGATTGAAAGACTACTTGTTCATATGGTCTTTTGTTGATTTTATCTTTGTGTGTCAGTGATAGCCTCCCCAAGTGTGCCTCAATCTTCAATATCTTGGTATCATTTGAATGACTTAACCTGATTACATGGGTCATTTTGTGATATAATTTATTTTCATGATTCTTTAGCACATCTATGTTAGTTTTGAGTTATGGTTATGCATTGCTCACTGGGGGCAATGGGTTAGCACACTTTCCACCAAGATCCCTAACAAGAATTTGGGTGTGCCCAGACCTCTCTGGTACATATATGTCATTTGTTCCATCATGACTATGAAAACTACATCTATGTCTCTATTTTTTTGAGAGTAGTCCACATAAAGGTATCTTGCCATCTATGCTTCTATAACATTTGGTCCATAGCTCCTCTTGCAATATCAAACTAGGGTGCTCTCTCCTATATGAACACAACTAAATCCCATGAATTAATGTAGTTAGGAAGCATTTAGATTAATCATTATCTAATTCTCCCTACTTCATTTTGATCTTACCAACAAGTCATGAAAGGTAATCTTTCAAGCCTTTTTATTTCCCTTTCCTTCCCATGTCTATTTTTAAGAAAATGGGGCAAATTATATCCCTTTTTCACCCCATTTCCTTGAGGGAGCACCCTCCTCCCTTATCATCTCTATGACACTACTCTTTCCACTCCTCTCCTCGCTAGTGCAACCTATATTTTCTTTTCTTTGATGCAATGTTGTCCCCACACTACATCAAAGAGGGGCAAAATGTAGAAACTCAAAATTGTCCTAAACACTATATTAATTGATTTAATATCTCCCTTGATGCTATAATTATTTATTTATTAATTAATTATATTTTTTCATGTTTCTCTACTTATTTAATTAATTTTTTTTAATTAAATAGGTTCACTTCTCCAATGTATTTGAATTTAATTTAAATGCATCCCCTCTAATGTGTTAAATTTATTTAATGCATAGTTCTCCATAAATCTCCTTTTAAATAAATTTCAATATATTTAATTCCCTCCACTTTATTAAATTCTATAATTCTATGATTAAGTTAAATCCTATTTAATTTAATTTTAATCCCACCTAAAACCTAGTGTACTACCCATCACTCTCATCCTTCTAAGCCTACCCACTAGTTAATCCCACTTAATTATCTTAAACACCTTCCTAAGCACATTTTCCCCTCTAATTGTTTTCTCACACGTGTGAGAAAATCAAGATCCAATAAAGCTTCCATTTTATTAATTTATTCAAAAGTGTCTTACACTTTTACACACTTGTCCCCCTTTCCTTTCTCCAAGGTTGCTTCACATAGGTGTGAGCAACCATTGAGCCATCACTTTCACTAAAAAAGCTTATGTTGACCTTTGCATGGCTTATCTCCTTAGCACGTGTGTCTCCCTTGTGGCACCTATGTGGATGCCACATAGATACCACCTCCCCAAGGCCTCAACCTATAAATAGAGTCCTTGTCTCAAGCATTCCACATCTCCCTCATTTGCATTGTTATAATACTAGTATAGAGTTAGAGCTTCCATAGTGATTTTTATGCATTGTTACTAACCCTTTGGTAGATGTTAGATTTCTTGCATTTATGCTTGCATCTTTCATGATAGATTATTGTTACTAGTTTAGTTATTTGAATTTCTATTTCACATCCTAGAATCCTTTGAGATTGGCTCACTCATAGCCATTTCATGAAGGTATTCTACACTCGTTTAGTCTAGATTCACATACTCCATATTGCATTTTCATTGCATTGGGATTCAATAGTTGTATTTGGGAGAGCACATCCACATCCCTCACACTTGAGCATACCAACAAGGCCTCTTATAAGTGCCCTTGTTGAGTTGCTTCAAGGTTTCATGAGGATTTTAATTTTTGGTTGCATAAGTTGTTAAACTCAAGCCTATTTAAATAGTATTATTTCAATTTTTTCCAATCTTTCACATGCACATGTACAACTAATGTTTTCTTTTTTATGCGTGCTTCTCATAGGTTAGAATTTTCTTGCATACAATATTGTTAGTATTTTTGAAATATAACTTATAAGCCAAGCAATTCATTTCCCCACTAGGTGATGTCAACACTACCTCTGCACTCGAACCAATATTAACATAATTGCCATCAAATTCTAAAGTCCACAATTGATCACCTTTAGTTTGTTATGATTCTTTTGAAATATTAGGGATATCAAAGAACAACATATAACTACCAACGTACATCTCATGATACAAGATTTGAGACCTAGGATCATCTAATTTCAAGAAAGTTAATTTCCCCTTTTCTTCTAGTTCTAGCTTCACATTTTTATCTCCAACTTGAATAGTGGCACTAGACCAGTGTAATTTTATCTCTCCCACCATATCTTTGCAAAAAATAGTACTTAGGAGCATGCCATAGCTTGTATGGATGTTTGTCACTAGAATAGTGAGTTTAAGTCTTTTGGAAAGATAAGAAGCAAGGACAATTTGAGCATCTTTTGTCTTTCCAAGAAAAGGCACTTGTTTTGCATCCATTGAATAACATCTACCAAAAGTTTTAGTTAGTGGAAGTCCTAAAGCTTTTTCTAGAGAAGCAGGCATTACATTATCAAAGGCTTATGAATCTATGATGCAATTACTCAATCTATTTCATTTGTTAAACAAGGAAATGTAGAAGGGATTTAGTTTCTCATTTGGGCATGTGGCTAAGACAAGAAGTTCTTATTTAAAAAACTTAGGGAGTACAAAATCTTCATCAATTATAGAAGTTCCACTAGTGCTAGCTTTATTGTGATGATCAACATTAGCATTACTATTAATATGACCCCCATCCTTATTATTGCACTGCTCAACTGATCTTTGCAATTGATTAGGGTTAGACTTCAAGTAATCCAATGGAGATATTTGGATTCTTACCTCTTTACAGTATTATATGATGTCAAAGGAATTAGCTAACTTACCTTTGTGCTCCTTTTGTGCAATTGAAGTTACTATGAAACTATCTTCATCAATTTTGTTTGATGGTGCATTATTCTTGATAGAAATTGAATTGTTAGTTTGATTTCTATTCTTCTAACCTCTAGTCATTACTATTAATTGGGGTCCTTCTAGATTATCAAAAAAATCACCTCTTGCTTCTAAATTTGATTCATACTCCAAGAAATAATTTTCAGAGTCACCACAAGGATAATGATCATCGTCACTTTCAGGATATTCAATTGTCTACTCTTTGTTATCCACCATCTACCTGTATCTGATCATATCAACACAAGTATCTCCATCATAATCTACCTTTAGATGAAAAACACACATATTTTGTCTTTTTGGGGCACCTTTAATTGCTAATATCTATTGAATAGGTGGGATTTATAATGCTTTACCTCCATTTGGATTTTTTTGTCACAAAATTTTGCACCCTTGTCCAAAGTTTTTACCTAAGGGAAACCTTGTGAAAAATGGAAACAACCTCCAAGCTGTGGGACTTTAACTGTGAGGTTGACTCTCTGAAGAAGACCAACTTCCTTACCATCTGGGTGCACCTAACTACTCTTGGAAAGGAAAAGAGAGAAGGAATGCAAGAAAGAAAGTCTACCTATTCTAACTTAAGGGGGTGATGCACCAAAATAGAGTGTTCAAACCAATCTCTACCCATACATGCACTATTGAACCATCATGACACCAAAAGATATACAAATCTAGACTTGTTTTAATCTAACAATCACATGTAGATCAGAAAACCCAAATAAATGACACAAGGAAGGAGAGAATTCACTTATATATCATTCATAGGCCAAAGGAGATATAATCATTCAAGATTTTAGATATCCACAATACACCAATGAGAGGCAAATAGTTCTTGCACAATACATCAATGGCTGAAGGAGATAAGGTAGAATGTCATATAGTTTAGAGGCAAAGGGGATTTATAGTAGCAAGCCAAAGCAATGCCAGAAAAATAGAGAGGGTCTGACCTTTATAAAATTTATAAAATTTTCCTTTATAGCTCATGCATAACTCAAATCTTTACTTGAAGTTCAAACCCCACAAGATAGAGTCAAGTTGTAGAGAGAAGCAATAAATGAATATTAGAACTAAAGCTGATCATGAGGTATAATCTACTATAGAAGTGACAGGAAGGGCCAAAGAAATAATTTGGTGGCTAAAAGATCATCATTATTGAAAAAATATTAAATAGGTATGGAGGGGAATCATCATTGGCATTAAAAAGACCAAAGGGCTTCTTTTTCATAATGAATAGTCTTGGTAACATACCATGGATACAAAAAATCAATTCATGCTGCTATCAAAAAACATAGGATGTGATAACATGCAATGTCAACCCACCATGAAAATTATAGAATTAACACATGCAAGATAAATTAGATTTTCTCAAAAAATGATGACTGTAGATGTAGATCTTCATTTAAGAAAAACTAGCCTAGATGCTATGAAATATCCTAGACGCTTGATTAAAACATAGCCCTTGATCAAGATTTTCTTCACATCAAATGGATGGCTAGGATGAAGCAAGAAATCTCTAAAGATGCATCTAAATCTAATGGCCATTGCATCTTCATAAAAGGCCCAAGGAATGGTGCAAAAATATGAGAGCCATTAGATCAAAAGCATCCTAACAAGACAAGGATCTATCGCTTGGTGCTAATTCATTTGTCAATACATTTCCCAATACACAGTCAAAGAGGCCGCATACAATTTCATGATTTTTTCGAAGCAAGAAAAGTCACTTCTTGAAATAGCAAAAATGGTTAATGCAAAATGTTAACCCTGATAGAAAATGTGCATTAACCTGCAACTTGACCCATGAAGGAAAAATGAGTCAGCTTGTTCAATGAACAAACTAAAATAGATCAGCACATGAAGGAACTGAGCCAACTTATCTTATGAAGAGACCAAGTTAACACAAATATCAACACTAACCAAATGACATGTCAAACGTTATCAATTATGGGCTAAATGTGGGTAGAAATGGCCAACACTTTTGGTGATTCAATGGGATGCTTGCCTACTAAGCATAAACTAGTGGCCTTAAGAAATCCATTGGGCATAGAGTCACTAGCAAGAAATGGCATGTTATCCCACCTAAAACTTTAGAAAATCTATAACCAGCAAAAAAAAAATTCCATGGAGCTCCAGAAAGCTTAGAATAACTCCAAAAAAGGAGAAAATGTGCTTGTGCACTTCTTGGAATGTTGAAAGTTACTCTAATATATACAAAAAAGCATTTATCCTCCTTTAAAAGAAAGGTTCAAGGTGAATCCCATTGATTGGGATTGGGAAAACTTCACCATTAGGCCTAGATAGCTGAAAAGCATTGGCCTCTTTGTAGTTGGTGATAACATATGGGCCACTCCACATAGTATCAAATCTAGAGTGCCTACTTGGATAGGCTCTATCAACATCTCACTTGAGGATAGAGTCTCCTTCCTTAAATATTATTGGTGTAGCCTTCTTGTCAAAGCTTCTTTTGACTTTCTGCTAATGTACCTCAAGTGTATGCATAGCTTATTGTCTTTTTTTCTCTAGTTCTATTATTTTAGCTAGCCTAACTGTCATAGCATCATCTTTAGCTAGCTCCAATTGATGAGCTAGTTCAAGGGAGGGAAACTCAAGTGAAATAGGAAGCCTTTCTTCCCTTCCATATGCTAACATAAAACTTAAGTTCCTAATTGCTCTCTTGGGTGTGATTCTATTAGTGCAAAGGGTAGTCTTCAACTTAGCATGCCAACCCCTCTTGTTGTCTTCAATTATCCTCTTCATTATTCTAATGAGGTTCTTATTAGAGAAATTTTCCAAGCCATTCCCTTAGGGATAATAATTTGAGGAAGTGCTCAAATATATTCCATGTTCTAAAGCCCAAGAGCACATATGATTTCCAATAAAATATTTGGCATTATTTGATATGATAGTTGAAGGAAAACCAAATCTAGTTACTATCCCATCAAGGAACTCAACCACTAAATTATCTATTGCATCTTTCAAAGCTACTACCTATATCCATCTTGTGAAATAATTTGTGGCTGTCAAGATCCACTTGTGACTAGTACTAGAGGGTGGGTTTATTGGACCAATAAAATCTATACCCCATTAGGCAAAAGGTTGGTCAACTTGGATGGGATGGAGAGGAAGGGTAGCCAATCTTTGTCCTAAGAAGAAAGCACATTTCTCACATTTCCTCACCCACTTATGGTAACCATTGAAAAGATTTGGCCAATAATAACTAGCCCTCATTATCTTCATTGCTATAACCCTAGCTAATAAATGACCACTAGTAGGCCCATCATGGTCTTCTTCTTTTAGATTGTTTATGTAATCTATTTTGATACACCTCAATAAGACTCTATCCTTTTTGAATAGTATTCCATCCACTAAGACATAAGGGATAGAATACAATGTGAACTATCTTCTCTTAGCTCTATCTAGGCCTTGTGGATATCTTCCCTCTACTAAGAAAGTAGTCATATCGTGCAACCAATCATTCTAATTTTCATTCTCTACTGGTTGCTCATCTTGTATTAAGAGGGCAACCTCCTTGAGTGTCTTGAAAGAGGAAACCATTTTCTGACACAATTCCCTACCTCTTATGAGCTTGGTGATCTTAATATAAATGTCATATTCCATGACTTTTGTGATCCATCCAACTCTCTTTTCATTGATGTCTTTGTTTAGTAGGAACTCCTTTACACTTGCATGTGGAACCAAGAGTTGAACCTTATTATGAGACAAAAAATGTCTAAAATTTTTGAGAGCTCTTACAACAAAAAGGACTTGTTTCTCTACATAGTTGTATCTTCTTTCATAATCTTTAAGCCCCTCACTAAAGAAAGCAATGGGCCACTCCAAATTCTCATCATTCAGCTATGTTAGAACAACTGATATACTTGACTCTCCTCCAAGGGGATAAAGGATGAAGTCTTTGTCAAACTTGGGGTTGACAAGAGTGGGAGTTCATGCAATCAATTTCTTGATCTCTTTGAAACTAGCCTTCCCTTCTCTAGTCTAGGTGAACACCAAGTTCTTCTTCAACATAGTTGTGAGAGGCTTCACCATGGAGGCAATATTAGGAATGAATTTTCTTACAAAGTTGATCCTATCGAGAAAGCTCTGTAATATTTTCTTATGAATAGGAAGTGAGAGAGAGAATTGCTTCTACTCTCTCTAGATAGATATTGTTAGCCCATTTCTTGACACAATATGTCCTAGGAGATTTCCTTGGTCAGTGGAAAATATAGACTTCTTGGGATTCAAGGACACACCATACCCTCTGAATCTTTCAAATACCTATCTCAAATGATCAAAATGATCCACTACATGCTTTGAGAAGATAGTTAGGTCATCAGGATAGACTAGTACAAAATTTCCCAGCACACCCTTGAAGGCCATCTCCATCGCCTTCTAAAATATGCCACCTACATTGGTTAGTCCAAATGGAATCTTACAATAAGCATAGGTACCCCATTTGGTCATGAATGTTGTCTTATATCTATCCAACTCTTGGACTAACACCTAATTATAGCTTGAAAAACCATCTAAGAAAGAAAATCTTTCTGAGCCACTAACCTTGGACATAATTTGTTCCATAGAAGGAAGGGGATGGTGATCTTTAATAGAAGCCTTATTAAGGTCCCTAAAATCTACACATAGTTTGATTTCTCCATTCTTCTTTCTAACAAGAACACGATTAGCTACCCATGAAGAGTGCTTAATAGGGAAACTAATATTAGCTTTTATAATTTTAGATAGCTCTTTTCTCATTAATGGTTCAATCTTAGGATTAACTAACATCTATTTTTTCCTGATAGGCTTAGCATCATGGTTTAAATCTATGGTATGTTGAAATAAACTTGGGTCAAAACCCTTTAAGTCTTCATATGTCCAAGCAATAAAATCATTGAATTCTTGACAAAAATTAATGAAAACTTCTTGTTCAACATTGATGCATACCTTTCCCATTTAAGATTCTTTCCATCAGCTATAGTGATAGGTGTGTAGTCATCCTTCTTTGTGGTCAAGTTTGAACCTTTACATTTTGCTTGATCATTAGAGTTGAAAATGCCTTCTAAGGTAAATAGATCTTCATGTAGTTTTTTGGAGTTCAGGTTCATAATCTGGTCCCCATACTGACTTTGCATCTTGGACTAATTTCTTGCTAATAACTTTGCTTCATTTTGCAAGAAATTAACAATTTGTAAATTAGAATCAAATACTTTCCAATTTGTACAATTGTTTGGGAAAGTAGGTCTTACAACAATTTTGATTTATTGTTTCCTTTCATTAGCAAAATGCTTTGGTACATCATAATGAGAAAAAATGACTACAAGCCTGTCAACATGTTTGTTTTTATTTCTTGGGACACTTTGACTATTGATAGCCTAAAAGCCTTCAAGTAGATCCCAAACTCTATGTTTGTATGATTTGAGAAGATTGTTCTTCATGACATTCTGATTTTTTATTTGATTAACAACTAGCTCACTATCCCCAAATACCTTTAAGAGCTTTATGACTCTCTTTTGTGCTTATTGGAGACCTTGGATTAGAGCTTCATATTCTACCACATTATTAGTGTAGCTAAATTGGAGTCTATATGAAAAGTAGTATTTCTCTAGTTTAGGTAAAATAAGCATTACATCAAAACCTAAACCATTTTTATTTCTTGAGCCATCAAAGAACACACTCCATAGTCCATTCATACCTTCTTCTATTTTAATGAGATTGGGCATAGGGGAATTTTCCTCAAATATACAATATATTCCAAGACCTGTCTCCATAGCCTTCTACATTGGGTCAAATTGATAAGTAGTAACTCACTCATCCAAAAGGTAATCGGGCACCTCCACTAAGGAAGTATCATGTTCATGAGTTATGTATTCCTCATCTTCCTCTTGGATTGTGCAATTCATGTTTATGGGGTTAGGAGTATAAGTTTCTATATGATTAAGGGCTAAGGACTCTTCTCTTAGGGAGGCTTTTGTCGCATATCTTGTTTTGAAGAACATATAGGACCAATATGAGGTAATATAACCACCTATCTATGTAGTGAAGTCCCTAGAAAGGTAGATGGAAAAATATGGATCAACTTTAGCTACTGATATTTCTAAGCAACAATACAACTAGGGCATGCATGTAATACCATTTCTACATTGTTTAGGATTCCTACTATCTTAATAGAGCTACCATCCAACTAAAGCACTTGCCTAACTATTGGATCATTGTTAATATGAAGGAGGTCAGCTATACATTTAGGCATAATAGAACTACCAGCTCTAGAATCAATCATGCAATTATGAACTAGTTTGTCCCCTATAATCAAAGAGACATAAAAGGGAGGAGGCTTATTTTTCTTACTTTTATCTCCTTCCTTTACTAGCTATACCAAACTTGTTGCATCATTCATGGTAGCTGAATTGGTCTGTACTATGATAGTCTTTAATTCTTATTGCACAAATTCTAATTGACATGGTATTGCAAGAACATCCCACATAGGAACATTGATATTTGTCCTTTTCATTTGATCTACAATATTGAGAGGGGTGTATGTTGACTTGGATAGAACCTTGGTGACCACAAGGTCTACTATATGAATGGGAGTAGGATGTGGCTCTTTAGTCTTCTAATTGTTTTGACTTTGTAGTGGAGTAGCAACATTGTGTTGCACATTTGCACTTATGGCATGCAAGATAGCTTTTGCAACCTGATTCAATGAAGATGATGGAGCATCCTTTACAACTCTCCTTTTTCTTTTGGTATTATGAGCTATAGCATCATAGTTATCATGGTTGGCATGAAAATGCTCTTCTGGCTTATGGTTCATGAAAGAACTATCACCTTGCCATTGTAGATAAGAAGGATTAGTGGATTGGACAACACTATATCGTTGTCTAGTTGTTTGATCTTGTGTAGATACTACTAGGAACTCTTCTACATTCTAGCACATACAGGAACCATAAATTACAAGAAGGACAAAAGCCTTGATCTTGAGCCAAATTATTTTGAGGGACTAGAGCCCTACTGAGGTTTGTATTTGCACTTGTAGTAGATATATTACCATTAGGCCTATTATAATTATGTGGGGCATAACCCTAATTTTGATTGGAGGCCTATATGTAGGGTTGTGATAATAAGGTTGAAGGGCTCTAACACTTTGAGCTTGTTGTCTCTCCAAGGTTACCAATTTTTGTTCATCTTTTTCATCACTAAGAACTTGTCCTCTAGCTTCTTTCTAGATTTGAACTTTGATCTTGCAACTTTTTGTCTATCTTTTTCATCATGGCCTCGATCTTATCTACCTCATTAGAAGATGTAGAAGTTATTAAAGCTACAACAAGAGGTTGAAATGTGGAAGTAGTTGGGATGGGAGCCATTACAGGTTGATGTATAGGCATGTCAGGAAATAGTGGCATTGGAGGCCTTAGAGATAGATCCCCACTTTGGATCAAAGTATTTTCTACCATTATGGCAAATTCATATGTAGCTAGTAGGGTATTTCCTCCATAGGTTTGCAATGTGGTAGCAATTTTGTGATTGAGAACTTTAAGATAATGTAAGAAAGCATTACTAGGGAGGGTTTTTTCTATAGCAAGAATTCTATCCCATGTTTTACTCATGGGGTTCTCTTTTAATCCTAGTTAGTTGCTCCAAAAGTGATAGATGGTTGCTCTTATCTTCAAAATGCTTACACAATATTTCTCCTAGCTCATCCCAATTATTAATGGAGTTGTAAGGCAATCCTCTATACCATTGTAAAGCTTTTCCCTTAAATGACGAGGCTAAGAGTCTAACAACAAAATCATCCTCAATGACACCATGAATATTTAAAAAATTGGAAACATCTTTAATGTGGTCTACGGGGGAAATGGAAATTTCACCAATAAAATTTGGTATACTTTTAAGAGTTGACACTAGGATATCATGCCTTTGGGCTAAAATAAGGGGACTCCTACCATTAAAGGTGGCAAATGTATGCACTCTAGGTTGGGCCATGTGAAAAAGTGATCTATTCAAATGGAAGGATGGTACCCAAGGCTATGATCTATCAATAGGAGGAGTAGAAAAAGATCTTGCAGGTGTATGCATTTCTTTTGTACTCCTAATTGGTGATAGAGAAAGTCTATTCTTTTTTCCTATGGGATTTGAAAATGAAAGCTTAGTATATTAACATGTACCTCTAGAAAATGCCCTTGTGTGAGCTTTGAGCATGAATCTCAACAACCTTGGTCTAGAAACTAATATGTAGAGATGAAGTTGCCAAGTGCTTGAATGTGAGCCTCTTGAAGGCTGAAATTCTAAAAGAAACACTATCTTCTCAACATAGAAGTTGAAGTCCTTATTTTGACACCAACAAATAGCTGACTTCATAGTATGTTTAAATGTAGTCCCACGGGGCATGCCAAAAACTGTTGACACAAAAATTTGCACCCTTTCCTAAAGAACTACTTCTTAGGCAACCTTGTGTAACATGGAAATGACCTTAGAGCACAAGTCCCACACTTGGAGGTCATTTTCGTGTTACAAAAGATCTCCTAAGATGTAGTTCCTTAGGCAAGGGTGCAAAATTTTGAGTCAACAAGTTTCTATAATCTTTTTGATGAGGTTGATGAAAAGAATGAGCAGGCTTATTAATTTGTTTCTTCAAAGAAATGAGCTCATTAGACAATTTTTGAAGCATGGTTTCTGTATTCTTAGAAGTACTAGTTGTATTACTCACGATTCTAGAATGGAATTCTCTCTTCCATTTACTAGAAGCTATCATATCATCCTCCATCTCCATAGCTAGTGTCTTGGTAGCTTGCAAGTTGGCTACATCTATTCTTCTAATTTGGTATCCTAGATCAAAAGGCATAGAGCTAATGTATAATGTCTTATTATTATCATTTGTGGGTGCACTTGAAACATGTATTATTTTGATGAGTTTATTGAACTTTTCATGAAAATCTCTCATTGAAACTGATGGTTCATTCTTTATCTATACCAATTAAAATAACAATACTTGTGCATTCTCTATACTTTTGTAACATTCCTCAAATTTTTGTTTCATAGTATCCCAATTTTTGATGCATCATGCCAATAGGTCTTGAAACCAATCAATAGCATTGTCTACTAGTGTATCTACAAACATTCTAATAGGCACATCCTCATATTGAGGATTTACTACACCACAAGCCTTATGGAAAGAACTTGAGTGCTGTTCTACAGAGGTGGTACCATCACCATTAAATTTTGGAAAGTTTTTCCTTGATGATTTTGGTAGATCATTATTAACTATGAGGGAAAGAGGACCAATAAAATTTCCCCATGGTTGTGCCATAGCTATTGGTACAATATTTTGGTTTGTCTAAAAAGTAATAGAAAGTGGAAGTGTTGCACCAATCAACAAAAAAACACCAAAAGTAGTAGGAATGGAAGTTCTAGCAATAGGAGGAGAAGAATATTGACTTCTCTATGTTCTATTAGGAGAAACAACTATAGACAATTGAGGATCTTGATCACAAATTTCCTTACATGTGCTCTTCTTTTGAAAAGGTCTTTAGGATAGGAAAATTGGCCTTCTTGAGCTCTTTGTTTATTGGGTCAATATTTCCTCTTTCTTTGGCACTCTTGGTATATTTGGAATCTAGGATGTATCAAATGTTCCATAAAAGTGTTGTTTTGAATTTATTTTTACCAGTCTTAAACTTTGGATTTGCTTCTTGTCTTTAGTAGATTGAGGCTATAAAACTAGTATCAGGTTCTTATGGAAAATACTTGACTACCATAAGTCCTTTCTTGCAACTCAAATATATGGAATTAGATTGCAAATTAATATGAAGGAAAATTATTTAGAACTTTCATTTGAATATTCCTAGTAGAATTATCAAAAACTATCAGTTGATAATTTGTTCCCCTTTTAGATTTTATAATCTTGGCTTTTTACTACCCAATGTTTTGGAGACACAAAAGATGTTACCAAAAAATTGGTTAGTGTATGTGTTCTATCATTTCCCTTTGAATTACAAGGTAAAACTCCCTTAATGATGTGCAATAAATATATTTTTATTAGATTAGAAGTTTTGACAGAATTAAGCTCTTAACATGAGAGTAGTAAAGGATAACTAAATTGCTTGTAGACACAAATGCTTTAGGCAAGATGGATTTGATTAACCTATCACACTCAATGTAATGATTGGAGTAGATTATCTTGATATTTCTAACTCTTACTCCTATTCTAAATGTAGATTAACCATCTAAATGCAAAGAGGAGTGGAAGAGGAAATACACGAGGGAAAATATAATTTATTTGACTACTAGACTTGAATGAGATGGAATTCAACATTACTAATAGATTCATATACATTATCCTTCAATTCCAAATGAAGTTATATAGCATGTTATAAGACCACCAAGAGATGAATTAGAATCATACATGAAGAAAGTAAATAGAATTATCTATATTGCAAACATCAAAGTAAAATGGAATCTACCTGATTATCACAAGATCATATATCATTGCCCTTCAACTCTCAATGAAAAACTAATCTAACAATGGGAAACAAAAAATGATAAGAAAATAGAGTAAATGGAATTATAGACTAATTTTCCACCAAGTTTGTTGTCCTTTGTATTATCAAAAGAAGTTACATTTATAGTTTTTTGTCATCCCTCAGTTTAGTAGAGCAATAGTCACAAAATAGAAAAGAGAATAAAATAATAAATTATCCAATGATATGAACATGTGGCATATTTTCTATCAATGATTTTGGATCTATGATACTTTTGAAGATTTATGATGACTGTTTATATTCTCACAACTTTAGAAAATCATGTAGAAATCTTCAATTCTTTGTATTCACCTATTTGGTTCCAAGTTTGTATAATTCATATTATAATAGTCACAATGACTATCGATCTTAAACCAAGGATCATGATTAAAAAATTATAAACCTTCCTTTCTAACTTCCTTTGTAGGTCCCTCTATGTACATGTGTCATTCTATCACTATGATTAATGTTTGAGAAATTTTCCATAATGACATATCAATGAGCGTTGATCTAATAGTGGCAATAAAATATCTAAACCCTTTATTTACTTTGTGATGTGGGTCCAATTTCTAGCTATGCACATTGTGATGAAAAAGTGACATAATTTCATTGCTTGGAGAATCTAATATAGACCTTTTTTTCTTTGTGACACTTTGTGACTAGGTTCTAGGTGTGTTTCATGGAATGTGATGGGCCCAATAGGACATGTGTTGGTTTGTTGCTATGTCACCATGATTATTTCTCATGCAACTTTAGAAAGTGACATAGCAATGAGCGTAGATCTTTTAAGATCTAATGATCATGGAAAAGGTCTTATTTCCAAGGTTACTTGTCTATTCAACTTGGTGACATGGACATTTAGATGTGTTTTGGACCGTCAATGTAATTTCAACTTATTTATTGCCACCTTTGACCATGTCCTTCACCATTTTTGCATGTTTCAGTGTTAATTCTACATTGAATTCAATTGATATTATTTTTGGCTAGTTCTCATGATCTGCATATCATATTTTAGCTTTAATCTTTGATGTTCTCCAATATTATTTTCTCTAAATATTCCTATGATTTCTTTTAAATGCATCCTTCATTTAGATAGAGACCTTTGACTAGGTTCTTTCACCATTTTTGAAGATTTATTTTCTTCTCTAGCATTCTATCTTCATCATCTATAATTTCTTTCATGAAAACTGTAACACAACATGTAGCCTTCTCTTCAACATGGTTAGGAACAAAGAAAGATGAATTAGTATAATATCTAGACCTCCTTTTCATTAGAGGAATGCATAATAAACCCTCCCAAAACCTAATCACCTAGCCATTAGATTGGTGCATTACTCAGATGATTTCCCACATCAAGTTAGCTCAAAGGAATGATGAGAAGAAATGCCATCCTATAGGCAATATAGACTTAGACTCAAGGTATTGACACTTGACTTGACTCAAAACCCTAGAGCAAAAAGATATGAATTAAAACTTGGGCAGCAAAGTGCTTACACTGATGTAGATCGGGCATGCAGTATGGATGACAAAAAAAGAACTAGTGGTGGAGCATTTTTCCTTAGAGGAAGATTGGTTTCTTGGCTAAGAAAGAAACAAAATTGCATTTCATAGAGTATAGTAGAAGTAGATTATGTAGCAGCAACAAATAATTGCAATTAGATCATGTGGATGAAGAAGATACTGAAGGATATTGGAATATAATTTTTAGAACCTATTATCATACATTGTGACAACACAAGTACAGTGAGTATGTCTAAGAATCATGTATTACATTCTAAGACTAAGTATATATATATATATATATATATATATATATATATATATATATATATATATATATATATATATATATATATATATATATATATATAAAGCATCATGTTCTAAGAGAGAAAGTTGCAAAGAAATAAATCAAATTGGAGTATGCTAGTACAAAAGATCAAATTGTAGATATCTTTATGAAGCCTTTCCCTAAATATACATTTTAGTACTTGCAAGGTATGCTTGGGGTTATGCCCTTGCCTACTTCTAAATAGATGATGTAGAGATTACATTAGTCTAGTGGTATAGAGCGCTATTGTTTGACTGGACTGAATGTTGATGATTCTTGTATGTGGGAGTATTTGAGATGAGAAGAGTCATCTAGGACTCTTGGTAGTTAGTGTAGAACATTGTCTTTAGACAATTGAGTTGGTTGAAGACTTGGAGCAAATGATTGACATAATGAAGCCTTTGTCATTGATGTCAATGGGGGAGAGAATGCATGAAAAACATCTCCTCATTATTATAGGGGAAGTATTACATAGAGATGTATCATGAATGGGGGAGAAGATCCTCTAAGAACAATAAGGGAGAGAGTATTATTGATTTCAATGGGGAGATACATTGAATGGGGGATAAGTTGAGAGTTATTCTAGAGAAATTAGAGTGTGAACAACTATTGCCAATCCTAAAGAAAGAGATGAGGAAAAAGTAGTGTTCTAGTGAGGATTTTAGATTTGATTGATGAAGAGGATTTGAAAAGAAGAGAACAACAAAAATAGAGTAGTGATTTGGTACTCTTGGAGCTTAGATGTTTTTCATCTATGTTGCCATCAATTCCAAAAGGGGAGATTGTTAGCATGAATGATGATGGTATTCCTTTGTGGGAGTATCTTAGGCATTACCAAAGCCTGTGGGAGATTGTTATCATGATTGACATGTTTCATTCATGACTATGTTTGTTATTGATGTCAACATAGTAGTATTTATGTAAAGACTATCCAAGTAGAAGACAAAGAACATGATCATATGAACAAAGTATTAAAGACTAGGTGAAGCAAAATTAAGGATGAGTTCTACATTGTGTCCTAATGAAGTGGTTAAGTGTTCATATAGAGAGTCAAAGATATGAAAAAGATATGCTTGATTTTTAGAGAACAATATGCAAGAAAAGTACCTAAGAAGCAATTTCTAATAATTGATTTTTATCTCTTTAGTGAGATAGAATCATGATATAAAAAGTTAGATAGTGAGAATAGATAGTCTTATGATGATGTAATAAAGTTTGCAATGTCTAAGGTTACACATGTGAGAATTTTTCAAGACTATGAACTCTGAAAATGTTGTAAATTAATTAATTATCTTAACATGGTCTTATTATAATGAATTGGGAAAGCCTCAAGGATGACTCAAGGAACTTTTTTTGAGGACATGATATAAAGTAAGGTTATTTTAATTTTGGTGAAGTGTGATTGAAAAGGAGACATGTAGTATTTTGTAAATGTAAGTAAGAAATCTAAGGGATTATTGGATGCAAAGTTGGTTATTTGATAGAAGTTTTTGAGACTATGAGCTCTGACAATGTTGTAAATTAATTAATTATCTTAATGTGGTCCTATTATAATTAATTGGGAAAGCCTCAAGGCTGACTCAATGAAATTTTTTTGAGGACATGTTATAAAGTAAGGTTAATTAAATTTTGGTGAAGTGTGATTGAAAAGGAGACATGGAAAGAATTTGGAAAATAGAGTGAGAAATCTAAGGGATTATTGGATGCAAAGTTGGTGATTTGGTACTAAGATGATCTGATTAGGATCTAGGACTATTACAGAGGAATGCTAATTGAGTACATAGAATTAATTTAAAACTTTTAACGAATCAAATTAACGTAAATGAAATAAGAGAGCAACAAGATTAAGCTGATAAAAGAGACAATGAGAGAAAGAAGACGCAAACAATTTGATCTCGGAGTTCATCCGTATGGACTACGTCTTCGGGTCCTGCTCTAATTGGGGGACCGATCTGATTATCTCCAAAAATTAGGTACAAATGTTTACAAAGTCATTCCTTTGAAGTACAACAACATCACCCTGTTTCAAAGTATAGGAATGAGCACTTCAAAGATCTCCCTTATACTCAGCACTTGGACATTCTCTCCTTTTTCTGAATGCCCCTAAGAGTCTCTTAACCCCCTTTTTATACATGAAATTAGCCAAAATAAGGCTATAACAAAATTTTACAAAAATAACCTTTTAATTAATTCCCCCCTTCGAATTAACCTTTAGCCATTCTTGAAGATTTGGCATCATGTCAATTTTGGGGTCAAAAATAACTAATAACCTTATTTTACTAAGGTTGGCAGTTTTCTGGATAAAGTCAAATAGCAACTCACGCAAAATAGTCTTTAAGGGCTAAAATGGTGCAATGGTTAACAAGATTTTGTGGTTACCGCCGGTCGGGGGTTCCAATCCTGCCGGCGGTCACCTTACTTTAAAAGGGGAGCTATTTAATGGTTAAATATCAATTGCCACCAATAGATTTTGAAAACCATGCGTGACATAGTGGTGGAAGCATGAGTTTTGGGAATAAATGGTCATGGGTTCAAATCCAACCATAAACCTTTTTATTTCCCACTTCGTTGACATCATGATGATGTCATTAATATTCATCTCTCATGCCGAACTTTAAAATGTCATAACTTCCACGTACAAGCTCCTTTTTTGACAAAATAAACACCGTCGAAAAGCTCTCGATGAGCTCTTTGTTTTGAAATCTATTGTTGTGCACTTTGGAGATGATTTTTTTATACCTTTTTTATGACCTTTGTTCTCGATTTGACCAACCTTTGACTGACCATAACTTTTGCATATGGACTCCGTTTTTGTCCGTTCAAATTGCATTGGGTCCAAAATTTCAAGGAGTTTAATCTGATGCTGATTGTTGGAGTTTTGGAGATACTTCAATTTTGATGAAATTATCCCCCGGATCATAAGATCAGAAGAATAAGAAGTCTGGTTGATAGGATAGAAGAAGAGTAAGTATAATTACAATTCATTTCTATTATTCTATAAGGAATAATACAAAATATTAGTTGGATAGTGAGTTAAGTGATCTTACCTCTAAAATTATTTGGATAGTGGGTCCATCTCCCTTCTATAACTCCTAATAGGGTTGGAATATCTTGAAAGAGATTCAAAGTCTCCTAACAAAGATTGATATGTAATGAATGCATTTATTAACTCCTAATAGGGTCCATCTTCTAATAGGGAACATTTATATTAGTACATCATTTTGTGGGTACCATCCCTACCAGGGTTTTCCCTCTGAGGAAGGGTTTCCCTAGTTAACATATCTAGTGTTATTGTGTATGAGTATCATGATTGCTGATTATATTTATCACATGGTTTAGGATTAATAAGGTTGATAAGTGTTATAATAGTTGTATAATTGATTCACCCCTCCCTCCCTATTAGTTATATCGGTGGACTTTACTTTCTAACATTTTGCACATCCATTTTTTCTTTTGTAACTTCATATTGTTGTCTAGCTAGTTATGTTTGAGAATGCATTATAACTACATAGGCTTGACCAAAGTTATCTTCAAGATCTTGATCTTCATAGTAGATATATCTGAAGCTAGAGTCATTAACTACTTCATCATCATCATTGTATGGAGCATTGATATCTTCCTCCTTATAATTATCTAGTAGAATAATGAATTGTTCATTCTCAAAGTACCTTGTAGCTTGATTGCTTGGTGGAGCTTCAAAAGTAAGTCTCTTCAAAGGAGGAGGAAAAGTTTCCTAATTCTTAGCTACATAGTTATGCATCCTTTATGCGATCCCAATTAGTGAATCAATATATTATAATTCCTTATAGGATCTCAATAAAGAGCCTTACAAAAATATCTTGATGTTTCGCACTAGTCACACCACATGCTATGTAGAACACCTTGATGTGCTCATTAGGGTGTTGCTTTCCATCTCCATAGATCTTGAAATTCTTTTACATGAGCCTTGTGGTAAAGTGTTTAGAGGTGGTGCATGTTAGTGTAAATAATTATTATTTACACTTTACTTAAGTTTACTTAGGATAAATGCATTATTTTATTATTTATTATGTTAGACACCTTGGAGTTTGTGTACTCATATGAGTTGTTTTGTTGACAACACAGGAGTAAGAAACTCCAATTTAGCACATGGTGTCTACATCATAATTTTAAGTGACACACTTTTGTAGGCTTATCCTCTCATCATCACACTAATTCCTATGCTTAATGGAGGATAACTCATTCCTAGTGGACATGTGCTTAGTTGTGAGGCTTATCATATGGCTAACTCCTAGACATTTTAGATGCATCTTAGAGGCCTTTATATATAGGCTCCTCTAGTGTACTATACAATCAATTAAATATCATATTATTATTCTAATCATACTCTATTGGTCTATTTTGTGCTAGTTATTGTGCTTCTTGGTCTTGGGTAATTTTTCCCTAAGGAAACTTCTTACATGGTATCAGAGCCATAGGAGCATCATTTCATAGCCATTGAAAACTGATCTTGGTTCACCTCTTTGAGGACACCTTGATTCAGATCTAGAGTATCTGTAGCTATTAGGAGCATCTAGAGCCAAAGCATACCTCACCATTGCATCTAGAGTGTCCATTCAGTGAAAATTGACTATAAATACGCCAATATTAGGCCATAGTCAAATTTGAGGAATTTTTTTTTTTGCAAACTAACACCCAGAGGCCTAATTTGCAAATTTGGTATGGTCATTTTTAGATCTATTTAATTTAATTTTCAGATCTACTATTTTTCAAAATATTTTCTTTTTCTTTTTTCTACAATTTTTCACAAAAAAAATTTGGTCTATTAGGGCCTGTAGAGATTTTTTTTTTTTGTAGGAACTGGGTGGTGAAATCCTAGCCACAATAGGGAATATTCAATCACAGTTTGACATATTTCATCTCATATTTGGTGGACATATTGAATATTTCATAATTGGTGGGCTCTACAAAAATTCTAACCAATTTCATCTACTAGCATTAGACTTTATCAACCAATGACATTGACACAAAAATTGAGAATCAGGCTTCGCATTGAAGTGTGGCTTCAAAGATGAGTAAACCTTGTGGTTTCGAGTTTTTTAACTCACATAGTTTTGAAGTCTGCATGCATGTGGAATAAATATCTCCACATCAGCAGCCATTTAACATCCCCCACCAACCATCTTAAGTCCTCTAGCCACCTACAAAAACTTTGGTGCCTGGTAACATCCAACTCTAGCATAGACAAATCTGCTAGAATTGCCCATTGTTGGGAACTTCATCAGTGATTGTAAAACCTTTTTTGGTGCTTTTCCTCTACTACTCCAGTGCCAACTATGACCAATATCATCCACATCATGTGATGCCTTGTCAGCCTGTAGACCTAGTTAAGATGCCACGTAGTGCCAACTTGTACATGTGGATCCCTCCTACACATTAGCAAACAACAAGCTGACACATCATTACACATGACTGTACAACATGCAAGTAATCTATATGCCATGTGTCAAATCTGTATTGCCACATCACCTAAGGAGGCTTTTTTTTTTTAATGTTAGCTAGCCACTGTGTTAAAATTGATGGCCATCTGACCATCATTTCCAAGCCAAATTGAACTACTGCAATAGTCATTTGGACATTGTTGGTAAACAGATTGTTCTTTCCAATGTAACTCTTACACGCCCGAACCTGTGAGAAATAATTTGATACCAACAGTTGGATAATCTATCATGAGATTGATAGATTTCCTTTGAATTGAAAGGTATAGCTCCCTTCTCAGTGATATTCAATGAATTTGTTTGTTCCTAAACTAATTGGGTACGTTCTTAACCCAAGAACGGAAGAGGAAAACCAAGCCAGCCCTAGACAGAACTAACTCAGACAAATTTTAACTCCTAAATCTACCCAATGCCAAGAATCGACAACTCCTATGACTTCTTGATATCGGTAATGCAATATAGATGAAAATTATGTGAATGCAATGAAGAAATGAAGATTTAATATTCAAATTTATGCAATAGGAATATGTGCAAATACTCTGATCTACAACACATTCATTATTTGATGCAAGATGCAAGATAATGTCCAAAACTGAACACAACAATACTCTGATTGAATATATTCAGAAAATAATACTCAAATTCTCTGATTTGAAGCAAAACTCTTCTTTGTTTTGAACACAAAAAATACAATGCTCTGATTTTTATTTGCCTGCAACTCTGGCCAAATCTATTACAGAAATCAATGCATGAAATGAAATGTATAAAATAAACTACTATCTTCCCTCTACTCTAGCAATACCTACTCTTGCAAAAAAGAAGCCCCTCTCAATGGAAAAGGTTTTACAATAAATACATTCTCCAGCAACCGTTGGTTTCTTCCAGTGGCTTTTCAATTCTGTAACTGATCTTGTCTCTTCAACTTCTCATATTTTTCCATTTGAAAACTGATATGCTTTATTAACTTTTAAATTTAATAATGATAGATATTAACATATTTAAATTATATGTTAATAATTGACATTTAAATATGTTAAATCAATATCAAAATCTTTCCTTCATTGAGTGGACAGCAAAATAAATAGTTCTGCCAGGTAAAAATGAGCCATTTTTCGTGGGGCATATCTTTTTATTCCATCGTTGGATTGAGCTCATTTTTTGATATGTTCTTCCAAACTTAGTTATCTTTATCCTGACTGGAGTGATCGGAAAAATAATCAATGAGTAAAAATATATGAATTTCTGAATTCTGCTCTATATGACTGCAACAAAATCAGAATTAATAAAATAAAATTTCCAGCCATTGTTCTTTCAATGCTCTATAATCCATGTCTTCAATCTGCAACAATGTTATCTTCAATGCTTACAATGTTAATTCTCTGCTAAAATTTGGGAGAAATTCTCTGGAATTCTTATAGCAAAAATCTTACTCTTGTCTTCTCCCTTTGGTGGAAAATTCAACTTTGACTGCGAAAGTCGCAGTGGAAAATGAATTTTCCATTTTCATGTAGTGGGCACAATTTTGATGTAGATTGATTCACAAATTATTTTTCTGGAGTAATCTTGATGCTAGACCCCATATACCTTCATTTTGGATTGAGATTTTCCTTTTCTCTCCTCATGTGGAAAATTGGACTTTGCTTGTGAAAGTCGTAGTGGAAAATGAATTTTCCGCTATGCATTTTTCTTTTTGCTGGAAAATGAAATATTTGCTTCTCCAATGGAAAATTAGAAAATGATTGCAAAAGGCGAAGCAGAGAATGAGCTTTCCATTACACATTTTTCCTTTGGTGGAAAATCCCAAGTTGACTTCTCCATTGCGGAAAATCAGAAAAGTGCTTCTCCATGGTGGAAAATTAGAAAAGTGCTACGAAAGTCGTAGTGGAAAATGAGTTTTCCACTACACTTCATTTTTCCTTTGGTGGAAAACCCCAAGTTGACTTCTCCATTGTGGAAAATTAGAAAACTGCTTCTCCATGGTGGAAAAATGAACTTTGGCTTCTATTTGCTTCCACATTTGTATAGTTGGACCCAGAAATAATTCAATCCTTCATAGAAACTTTATTAAGCATACTGGGAACAATTTTTGGGAAATTCTTTATGGTGGGCGACTTTAAAAGTTTTTTTTTTAAAAAATGGCGTACTGAAAGTGCACCTACAGACATCAAATTTAACCTCACAATTTGTTGATCAAACCCCTCTTTAGATTTAGTTTTAATTTGACATTCTGACTTTGGGAGGTCGTATCTCAGTCATTCGGGCTCCAAATCAGAGGCCTTTTTTTTTAAATTTTGGCTAAAATTTCCTAAACTTTTCAGTGTTGCTATTATTTTTTGGTTTTGGTGCACAATTTTTTTAGAAATTACAATTTTTGGTGACTATACTTATCCAATCCTACATTTTGCAACTTTAATTACACCATATGGGCTCATGTAGACTCCAAGTTAGGTTCTTTTTTTTTGAAAGTGCATAATTTTTCATCTACTTTCTAGATATACAATCAGATTATAGGCTTGTGTGGACAAAAATACCACTTTTAGAATTAGGTCCTTTTCTACATTGTAATATTTTTATATAACTTTAGAATTGTTGTATATTTGAGATACATTGTAAAGTTCTAGATTTGGACTCCAAAAGGAGGTTGGAAACAGTAAATTAGAAGACCAAAAAGGCTTAATTTGGAAAGTGGCTATTGTAATTGCACTAAGTATAAAGTGCCAAAATCTTTCATTTAGGGGGGCTTTCTTGATTGAGTGAATAGGGGGGTACCTTTTGGTGTTGTGTTCCTCTTTTTCTATTGTTATCTTTCATTTCTTGCATTATGGGAAATCTTAAGTTTCCAAAATTAACACCATATAACTATGCCACATGGTCTATTAAAATGTGGTGTCAATTGATGCATAATGAAGTTTCTCAATACGTAGATGGTTTTCTTCCTAAACCAACAGGTGATCAAGTATCCAAAACTGATATCGATGCTTGGGAACTGGTAGATAGGAAAAACCTAAGTGATATTAGGATGGGGGTTGAAGACAAGATCCTCTATCAAACCATGATGTATAATACAGTCAAGGAAGCTTGGGATACCCTCAAAAACCTATGTGATAAAGTGTCTAAGGAGGATGTTTACAAAATTCAAGATGAGCTTGTTTCCCTAGATCCTAAGATATTTGATTCTATACAAGATTTTATCGTTAAGGTGAATGAATTAAGAACAAAGCTTGATGATTGTCGTAGTCCTATTAAAGATGATAGGTTGATCTATTTCATTCATAATAAGCTACCATCTAAGTATTCCACATTTTTTTCTTCCTACAAGACCATAATGACTACATTAGGGGCTTCCTATAAGAAAATCACTTTTGATGATTATGCTCAATTGTTAGAAGATGAACAAGCGAAGTTGCAAACAATGGGGATTCTCAAGTTGTTAAAGTCCAAGGTATTGGTAGCTAATAATGATGGTTCTCAAAATTTAGTGAGTCAAAGTTCAAACAAAGGAAAGGGAAAGAAGAAGAAGTAGAAGAACAAAAAACAAGAGGATATAGAAAAAAAAACCAACATCAAATCAACAAGGCAAGTCTTCCTCAAATACAAACAAGAAGGGGGACACTAATCAGGAGAAGAAAAAATGTGCCTATTGTAAGAAGATGGGTCATGATGAACATCAATGTTTGCATAAGAAGATTGATGAGTTTAAGAACATCATGAAGAAACAAAATTTTCCACTACCTAATGCTTATGAAGAGATAGGATCCTCATCATCAGATTCTAAGGGCAAAGGGCATGCTTTACTCACAAACATTGTTAGTTAGGGAGATTGGATCATTGATTTAGGTGCCACACATCATATGGGTGTGTCAAAGTGAGATTTTTCTTCCATGAAACATTTAGAGGTACCACACATCTTTGTAGGTGAGGATACTAAGGTGGAATTTGAAGGTAAAGGCAAAGTTGAGATGAATAATGGAGTGTTCAAGGATGTTCTATATGTTCCAAATCTTACCTCCAACCTTCTTTCAGTCTACCAAATGACTCACTATGGAGGTGGAAATAAAATTGAATTCCTTCCAGATTTAGTGGTAGTGAAAATCATCAAGGATGACTCTATGATTACAATTGGTGAAGCCAACTATGATTCAAGGCTTTACACTTTCTCCTCCTTTGTACCAAAATCAAATGCACAAACCTTGTTATTACATTCAAATGTAGAAAGAAAATTGTGGCATGAGAGATTTGGACCTCTCAACTATAGATATCTTCAGTAGCTTAGCAGCAAGAAAATGGTCAATGGTCTACCTCAAATTCAGTTTTTAGGTGGTGTTTGTTTAGGTTGCTCACATGGAAAACATCCAAAAAAATTGTATGAAAAGGGGAAGTCTTAGACAGCACAATGTGTTCTTGAATTAATTCATAGTAATGTGGTAGGACCATTTCCAATGCCATCATTTGGAAAGTCTTTCTATGTAGTCACCTTCATATATGACTACTCTCACTTTACTTCATGGCTCATAAGAGTGAAGTGTTTGAAAAATTTCTCAGCTTCAAGTCTCAAGTGGAAAAGCAATCAGGGAAATTCATCATAGTTCTTCAAATAGATAATGGGGGAGATTATGTCAACACAAGACTAATAGACTTTTGAACTCAAGAAGGAATTGATGTTCAACATTCACTACCATATATGCCATAGTAGAATGGCTTTTCTAAACGAAAAATAGAACTCTCAAAGAGATGACCACTTGCATGCTACTAAACAAGTCTCTTGATCAAGTCTTTTGGGATGAAGCAATGAATTGTGCTAACTATATCCAAAATAGGAGTCCTCACAAAGCTTTGGATGATGTAACTCCTTTTAAAGCATGGTCTAGTAGGAAACCTATATTTAACCACTTCAGAGTCTTTGGTTGTCTAACATGGGCAAAAATACCTCCACAGAAACATAAGGCATTGGAAGCTCAAAGCAAACCTTGCATCTTTGTTGGATATGCAGACTCACATAAGGCCTACAAGTTGATGGATCTAGAGACACTTGATATATTCTATGAGAGGAGCATTCATTTTGAAGAAATTTTTCCAAGCTTCTTCAACTCCTCATTCTTCCTCTTTCATTAAAGAGAGTGATAGTGAAAAAAATGACTTGGAAGATGTACATCCTCAACCAACATAGAGGCATCAACCAGTTGAGATTTAGGATACTCCTACTACATCTTCTTTCAATATACCTATATGGGCTAAGTAGACACTTGATGTAGTAGGACCATTGGCAAGGAATCCTTTAGATAATAGGAGGAAAAGATCACATCACAACTCACTCCCACATGCTTATATTGTAGTTGCTTCAAATCCGTAATAATTCAAAGAAGCATTAGATTCTAGAATGGAATAGAGCAATGGAGGAAGAGTATAACTCTCTTATGAGAAATGATACATGGGACTTAGTCTCTCTTCCTAAGGGAAGAAAATTGGTTCAATGTAAGTGGATCTATCAGACCAAATTTGTAGCGAATGGAAGTGTTGATAAACATAAAGCTCAACTCATTGAAAAAGGTTTTTCTTAGGTACCAAGCATTGATTACACTAAGACCTTTGCACTAGTTATAAAGATGAATTCCATTTGTTTGACACTAGCTATTACGAAAACTCAAAAATGGGTTTTTCATTAGATGGATGTGAAAATCACATTTTTGAATGGGGATCTTCATGAGGAGATATATATGGAGCAGCCACAAGGATTCATATAGGATACTACCTTGGTTTGAAAATTAAAGAATTCTATCTATGGACTTAAACAAGCTCCTAGAGCATGGTATGCCAAGATGGATTCCTTCCTTCTCTCCAAAGGCTTCACTAGATGCCATTCTGATCCAAATGTCTACATTCTTCAAAGGGATGATTCACATTTGCTTCTTGTGCTTTATATTGATGACTTGATCATCATAGGGAGCATAGCATCCATCATCCATAATTTCAAGGCTATTTTGTAGGATAGGTTTTTGATGATAGACTTGGGACCACTACACTATTTCCTTGGTATCAAGATACATCATTCTTCATCAGGGATAACATTTTCTCAACCCAAGTATTCTCTTGATCTACTTGATTGGTTTTGCATGAGTGACTGCAAGGATGCATCTACCCCATTCCTTTTTGGTGTTAAGTTAGAAACAAAGTGTTCCACTCCACTTGTTGATGTGACTTTTTATAAACAATTGGTTGGAATCCTTATCTACTTGACACATACACACCCAAACATCTCATTTGTATTTGGCATGGTTTCTCACTTCATGCAAGAGCCACATGAACTTCATTGGAAGACATCCAAACACATCCTACATTACATCCAAAGTACACATACACATGAGATACACTATGTAGTTGGTATATGTCTTCAGTTAGTGATATATATAGACTCAGACTATGCAAGGGACCTTGATTCTAACATGTCTACTTCAGGATATGTGTTTCATCTTGGTTTCGACCCCATTTGTTGGTAGAGTAAAAAGAAAAACACCATTGCTCTTTCATTGACTAAGGCTAAGTATCAAGGAGCTATGAATATAGAAACATAGACTATTTGGCTACAAAAAATCCTGAAGGAGTTTGGTTTTGATCTACCCTAACCCATAGTCATCCATTGTGATAATTAGAGTGCTATTGAGATCTCAAAACATCTATTGCAACATCAGCATACCAAACATATTGAGGTTCATATGAACTACATCAGAGAGCTGATTTTTGAGTAGGTCATCACATTGCTATATTTTCCTACTAAGCAACAAGTAGCCAACATCTTCACCAAGCCCTTCATAGAGGTCAAGTATATTCATTTGCGAGATCTCTTGGGTGTGAGGGATTTTTCACTAGGGGTGTCACATGATCCTTCTCTTCTCTATTATACATATCTATCTTTTTAGGGGAAGGTTTTTCACATGAGGTTTTCCATCTTTCTCCATTTGTAGAGATATTTCATTGCATCTTAGCATTGCATTTGTACTTGGGTACCTAACATGGCCTAGTGGCTAGGACCCATTATTCATTTCATCATATCTTTTGTGAGCTTAAGTGCATTCCCCTAAGTTGCACTTAAGGGGGGTGTTAGTGTAAATAATTATTATTTACACTTTACTTAAGTTTACTTAGGATAAATGTATTATTTTATTATTATAAGGTTATACAACTAGGAGTTTTCATACTCATATGAGTTGTCTTGTTGACAACACAAAAGTAAGAAACTCCAATTTAGCACATGGTGTCTACATCATAATTTTATGTGGCACACAATTTTAGGCTTATCCTCTCATTATTGCACTAATTCTTGTGCTTAATGGAGGATAACCCATTCCTTGTGGACATGTGCTTAGTTGTGAGGCTTATCATATGGCTAACTCCTAGACATTCTAGATGAATCTTAGAGGCCTTTATATATAGGATCCTCTAGTGTACTATACAATTAATTGAATATCATATTGTTATTATGATCATACTCTATTGGTCCATTTTGTGCTAGTTATTGTGCTTCTTGGTCTTGGGTTATTTTTCCCTAAGGCAAATTCTTACAGTGCAAAATGCAGTGGAAAAAAATTGTTCCCCATTGACCAATAGAACTAGGATAGTCATATTGGTATTAGGAATATGAATATGCAAAATATCATAATGGGAATTAGAGTTTTAAGGAAATAATGGGAGTCTTCACTAGGTATAGTAGTTTTCTTTTTGGAAAGTGGGTAGCTTGTAATTTTGGAAAGAGAGGGGATTTTAGTGAGTAAATCAAAATGAGATTGTTGGGCTCAAAAATACCCAACATAACTTAATGAACTTTTAGCCTTCTTTCTCCTTGAATATACATGCTCAAAACTTGTGAGTGTGATAGCATATAATGTTCCAAACACTAATTAAATTGAGAGCATACAACTTCAAATGAAAGAAATAGGCTTTTGAATACATCTGTATCCCTAACAGAGTTGCCAAAAAATTTTGGCTAAATTTTTTGTAAGTAACTAGAATTGAAAATTACAACATGGGAACTCTAGGAAATGGTATAATGAGATCAATCTCTACTCTTAGCAATAAAGAGAGGCCTCCTTCTTACCATAGGTGGCTATAAGAGAAACCTAATTGAAATTAATAAATTGGTGGTTTTCTAAATCACTTCCTTATTTTTCAAGAATGATTTTTCTCTTAATAACAAATATTCATGAATTAATAAAAGGTATCTACTACTAGGATAATAATGACAACTTAGAAGTTGACCTAAGAACAACTTTAAGATGTCACTTTACAACTTTACTTATGTGATGTAGAATAAGAACCCATAGTTTCTTATGATCAATCCTCTTTGAATATAAATGTGAATAGCTAATAAGGCACAAAGTCTCTTATCAACTATCCAATTGAAATGATATACTATGGTTTCAAACACTAAGTCTATAATTTCTAGTATTTGTAGTCACTATTAAACTAAACCTATCTTGTTTCCTAAAGCTCAAAGTCTTCAAGAAAAAAATTAAATGCTTGAATGCATCACAAAGAGAAAAGGAAAAAAATGAATTGATCAAGGCAACATAAGAAAATAAATATTGATTACACAACTCAAAATAAAAAGTTTGGGAAGACTTGATTCTCTATTCAATTTTGAATTTTGTAACAAGAAATATAAAGTTTTCAAGTTAAAATCTTAGCCTTTTGATAAAGAAAAATATTATTATTTACAAAGAGATCTCTCCTTTAGATAGAAAAATAGAAGAGAGAAAGTTGGAGGGAAAAGAGGAAATCTTAAACCACCTTTATTTATTCTTTAACAAACTCCTAACTAACTAATTTGACTTATTCAAAGTTGCATGCCTAATGTGACTCTAACTTGATCACATGAGTTGATTATACAAGGGCATGTTATCTTGTACTTACAAGATAGTCACTCCTTACATGTAATATCTTTTTATTGTACTTTAAAGATTTTTTTTTTTTTAAATGTTCACATAGTCTCAACTAGTTTCCCAGACTTTTGTAGTGAGTCATGCACAACTATCAACATCTAGTTCACCAGTGTATTCTACAACTATTATGATCTTTGATGGGAAAAGTAAATGACAAGTGTATATGACTTCTCTTAATCCAAGTCATATTCTTAGTGGTTTCAAAATTAACCCCTGTGAGGAAATATTCAATGTTTATATGTGATATATCAGTATCATGAACCTCTTTAGTGTAAGAAGTTAATAGAGATGGCATGATGACATTATGGTACTGATCGTATTGGTACTTCATCTTCTTCTTGTCTTTTATTTTTTCAAGTTTAATATCCTTTGACATTGTAGAATGTTGTACTTGGGTAATTGTTACATGAAAGTTTCATAGTATAAGAACACCATCATTTGAGGGATCCATAGCAAGCTTTTTTGTGTTTATAAGGTATTTTTGAGAAAGGTATGGATAAGGAGAATGAATGGAATGGTTGTGTCCAATGAATAAGAAAATGGGTCAAGATTACAATGGCTCAAATATGACTAGAGAAGTCAAAAAAGTGTTTTTTTTGGATGCATTGCATATGTGAACAATGAGCTTTAAAATGTGAAAATGAGGAGTAAAGTATAATGAAATAGAAATATAACATAATTTAATAGGTAAAAGTCAAACTATTAATCCAAAAAGAATGTGGGAATTTTTTTTTCAACTATAGGGTGGCCATATGGAGGTTCATGAAATGAATATTGGTGGGAATTACACTTGCATTCTCATGAGAGGAAATGAAGAACTTGTCTTTCCTTAGAATGAGAGTTTATGTTGATTGTGTATGCAAGTAAATGAAACCTTGAACATGAAACTTAGAGAAGAAGATGAAAGAAAAAAGAGAAACATATATACAAAACCATGAAAATCTGAAAAATAGAAATAGAAATATTTGCAACAAGACTTTCAAAAAGAACAAAATGCCTTAATAAAATAAGGGAAAAACATACCTCCCTTCACCAACCACAAAAAAAAAAGTCTTTTTAAAATATTTTTAAATCTAAAATTAAATCCAAGAGATTTTGGATTTAGATTTGTTTATCATCACAAGACTTATATAGATTTCAAAATTCAAACCTTAGAGATAGTCAACATTCAAGTTTGGACAAGTGTAGATAAGTAGAGAGAAAAAAAATGCCCAAAATTGGCAACAAACTTTGACTTAGCAATACCGGTGCAAGGGACTGGAAAAATATCATCTAGAGAAAATTTATTACCTTGGAAATGATGAAGAACAAGTTGGAAATAAAATACATGTACCCTAAACTTCTTCTTGGAATGATTGGAAACCAAGAATCACCATAAATAAATATTATTTATAGAATTTATTCCCTAGATGGGTTTTTTATACCAAAAATATGTGTATATCAATGTGCTTTCACTCTCAAATTTTCCACTTTGTGAAAATGCCCCAATAAGTTTTTTATTTGTGATCAAAACATGAATTTTTTGAGTGAAAATGTTAGTAGTGGGCCAATGTCCTTCATAGGGTTCACGACATGGCTTAACTACCTCTTGTGGTTCTATAGGACAATTGGTTGTATCAAGCATTAATAGATCAATCTTTTGGTGCAATGGCAACCCTAGCCTTTCTAACAATTGGTATTAGAGCTTGGTCATAGGTTCAAATCTTGCAAGCCATGGTCAGTGACTTTGGGAGGGGGTTTGTTGGTAGTGGGCCTATAATGCCTTGCCTGGAGATCCTTGGAACAAGGATAAATATAAGCCAAGATTTTTTTTTTACAAGTATGAAAGCACATGACAACATCATACAGGGATCTTAAAGATTATAGTGGAAGACTAACCAACTATCCAGACCCAATGGATCTCCAAACACCACTACCAAACTGACATGATTAGTTGAAGAGCGAAGAAAACCAAAAATGACAACAGAACCTAAAATCTTCAAACTATGGAAACAAGGAAACACTAGAAAACCTAAAGGGTACTTAAAACACCAAAATAAATTTCCTAAAAACTAGGGTAGATACCCATTATTTTTGTGCAAGGACAACTGATTGACAAAATTTCACGTGAGAAAGTGTAGCATGCCATGCAAGAAACTGCCCTCTATGTAAGGAAGTGTACCAAACAATGTGAGGAAGTATTTGGCTTCTAGAAGTATACCAAACAATGTGAGGAAATATTTGGCCTAGAAGCCAAAGCACCCAAAATTGGTGTGGGCTTTCATGCAAGGAAGTGCCAGAAGCCACACAGGAAAGCCCAACACACCACGTGAGCTTTTGCATTATCATGCAAGAAAGTACAATTTTGCACAAGAATCCAAAACAAGCTAGAAAAAATAAAGTTAAAAATAGTCAAGAAATTAATTTCTTCCACACTGGGGAGTACTAGATCCACATATCAAGGTAAAAACACTCAAATGAAAGAAGAAAAGGAAAAATCTAAATCTAAACATTTAAACATAGTAGTGAAGGGAAACAACTAAAAGCAACATTGCAATGTAGCAAAATAATGAACTAAATGCGCAGTTCCTCCCAACCATAATAGCATCATGAGACCTCAAAGGTCTTGGCCATCCCCCATGCATAACATCCCAAACTACCAACTAGATATTTGGAGTTGTCTTATAAGGACATAACTACTAAAGTGTAATAACATCATAAGAATTGAAAATCGAACATGCTAAAACAACAAGCAATAGATACTCCAACTAATCAATCAACATCATCTAATCATATGCTAAACATCATAATAAGGAAATGCATTAATAGTAACATCATCTATACATGATATACAAGCATTCCAATGAAAACATAAATCACAAGAAAGCATACTTTAGAACCTAAAGTACCAAGTGAACATCTAGCAATGGTTGCACTAGGACAATAGACCATCATTGTACACTAGTCCCTAGTAGTGATATAGGTAGCTATTCCTCCAAAATATGTGAAACCTATAGTTCCACTCTCACTGTGTTGATGTAGATAATGATCTAACCACAAACAAACATAAAGAAAATATCCATGGCTAACACTCATGCTAGAAAGTAATATTGACTAAAACCAAGATCTTGAGACAATGCAAGTACAATAGCTCCTGGTTAGACACTTAATGGGCTACTAAGTAAGGGTTGACATCATGGAGAGTCACTTGGCATCCAAAAGTGCAAGCTACTATTGGCAGCTACTGTCCCCAATGAAAGGCACATAATCCAAGCAATAACTCTACCCAACGGAAGGCACAAAATCCACTTTATCTATCTTGTATTAGTTACCACTTAGTATTCTTATTTAAAATTCCTCTACCAACCCATGGGAAATAGTCACCATGTTGTGAGATAGAAGATCCTCAATGTGCTACCCTACCCTACACATCACTAATACATTAGGGGTCAATTTGCGATGACAGGCAAATGTAATGTGTTTTTGGCTTTTTTCTTTCAATTATAGCCCAACGATGTCACAATTGTGATGCTAACGGGATATAAGAAAAAAAAAAAAAAAAAACATTGCTCATTTGGGTAATTTGTTATACAAAATCACCTCATTTGGCTCGCCACTATCTTATTCTCTGCTACCAAATGCAATGTCGAATGGATGGATGATTTAAAGCAAGTTTGAGGTGAGGCCATTTTTGAACTCCTATTCACATTTTGACCTGAGTTTGATTTGGTTTTGCTGGTGAAGGGGAGTAATGGAGCCACTAAAGAAGTAGACAGAGTGGAAAGCCTCCCAGGCCAACCCCCCATAGGTTTTCCTTAGTATGCTAGTTATGTGAGCATTAATGAAAGGAAGGCCCTATTTTACTGGTTCTTCGAAGCCATGAGGGATCCATCAGAAAGGCCTCTTGTTCTTTGGTTGAATGGAGGTATATTCAATCTTATTAATTAATGTCTTTCATTTTCATTCATTAGAACATCTTCAATTTTATTTTTTTTGAAAATTAGGGTTCTAATATTGACAATTAATTTGGGGCTTTTGTAACCCTTGCAGGGCCTGGCTACTCATTTGTTGGCTATGGTGTGGTGTTGGAATTAGGGCCATTTAAAGTGCAAAATAATTTACCTTCCCTACATTTAAACCTATATTCATGGAACAAAGGTTATTATCATTTCTCAATCCATTTTATTTCTTAATGAACAAATTATTTCTATTTTTTTGATTGTTTATGTCTGAGAATGAATGCTTTGAAAAAAGATTAGTGGTGGATAATATGATGCTTTTCTTTGAAAGTAGCTCAATTTTGGTGGAATATTTGCTATTTTTCCTTGATTTCTGGTTACAATATACCATCCTTGCATTTGGATTTCTCCTACCCTGTTTTGGCTAAATTGATCGATCTTCATCATGGATTTTATTTTTGTTTGCAGTTCGGTAAACTGTTTACTTTTCTACAACTGCATCATATTTTTTATAAGATTCAAAGTATTTCAGACAATGCCATTTTGAAGCCACCCACAGTATATTGATTAAGCTGATTTTTGCAGAGGGGAACATGTTATTTTTGGAAGCAACTGTGGGATAATAGAAACCATAATATCTGGATGTTGATATCTAAGGATTTGTCAATGAGTTACCATTGAAGTTACAACACCCACAATGCTTTCCAAATACACCAACACTGCCATGCATGCCTTGTACCAACTCATCTTTGGAACTCACAAATTTTACACCTAACAAAAAATCAAAATCCCTCTCAAATATTCTATTTTTATTCCTATTCAAGATATAATACACCATAGGTCCATCCAAAGCCTAGACACAGTGTTGCTTGCTCCTTGCTTGTATGCTAGATTGGAAATTATTTTTTGGACGTTCTGCTAGAGGTGTTTTTGTGACTATTGTATCAATGCTTGTTGGCATCTAAGTAGTTGTGATTTCTGTACTAGAGATAGCATTCGATGGCTTCTACTCAGAAGAGTAGGGATTTGAAGAGTGGGAAGAGGCTCATTGCATTTCTCATAGTGCTCCTATGTTTTGTGGTGTTCACAAAGATTAATGGTGCTTTTGGCAACGAGGATATTCATGGAGTAAAGCACCTTCTAGAGCATTTTTTTATTTTTTTTATGTATGTTCAATGTTACTATTTATATCAATACTTTTTGGTACTTGGTTAATGTGATTTCTGTGTTAGAGATAAGCATGGGGTGGCTTCTATTTAGAAGAGCAGGATTTGATTAAGGGAAGAGTTTCATTTCTTTTTTCATGGTGTTCCAATATTTTGTGATGTTTGCAAATATTAATAGTGATTTTGACAAGAAGGTTGTTAATAGTGACTTTGACAAGAAGGTTGTTCTTGGAGTGGGATGTCTCAAGAGGATTTACTAAATAATTTTTGTGGTGTTTCTAGTAGCTGTTCATTTAATGTTACTTGTGTAGACAATTGTATATCATGCATTATCAAAGCATTGATAAATCTACAATTTCTCTTCATCTTTAAGATTATTTGAGGAATATGTGCCTCTCAAGAGTAGTATTCAGCTAGAGGAATTGGATCCTTGAAATAGATGGGAAAGAATCTTTAATTCAACATTGAATTCCATATGAGCTCTAAATTTTGGTGTAATATCGTGATTCATTTCTAATGCTCTTTTGGGAAGAAATGTATTGTTTTGCTCATGTTGGTGAATCTAATTTCCAAGTCCACTCCTTGGGATTCATTGTATAAGGACTTGTATCCACATGACTACTAGATTTTTTTTCTCAATCAAAGAAAATATGGAGCTTCCAACTTCATTTCATTCAACAATTTTCCCCATGTTGATATAAAATATATAACCAATATTTGTAAATTTTACCCTATTTTTTAAATTCAATCTTTTGTTACCATAGTCTTCATAGTAGTCAAAATTTCAAAAATTTCTTATATCAAGGTCATCTTTGGAGTCATTATACCAATGTGACTCATAATTTTCATGGTCTGTGGGTCAAACTTTCTAAATTTTATTTTATTTTAGTAAAAAATGAGCAATACATTATCAAACTTTTCGATTTAAAATATATGGAAGATAATATATAAATTTTCTTTACACATCACACTTAGTTTCCTTCAAATGATTTGGACATGTGTTTTGATTCTTGCATGTATTATTAGTCTCTTTATTAGGAACTAAGCAATATCGAACATGAATTCAATGGTTCCATTGAAAGCTATCTGTATGCTACATAAACTTTTTTACTTATCTTTGTTCAAATATATGGAATCAAATTTTTTTTAATGTCACTTCTTACCAAAATTATAACATAACATATTTATCTTTGACGTCCTTATTGCAACCTTAGGTGCAATCGCTAGTATTTAGACTACCCAGAAATATATTTTCATTTGTCCGAGTAGGGGGCCAGAAAATCATACCATGCATGTGAAGTTTTTGTGGAGAAAGTGACTGTCTTGTAACCTATGCAGGCTGTGACTTTATTCGAAGGAAAGAAATGTGTTTGATCTTCAAAATCACCATGAAGGTCAATCGATCCTTGCTTGTGTCGACTCCAGCTGCTGCAATGGAATCCTTTTTAATTTTTTTTTCTGGTTTTAGAGGATTTGATTGGCTATTTTTGTAGTTTTTTTCTTTCAATTCAAGTTTGTAGCTAAAATGTCTTAAATCTCTTTCGAAGTTGATTGTGTTTTTAAGACTTAAGTTTGGAGGTTGCAGATTTGCATAGATTAAAGAACGTGTGTTAACTTCTGAGAAAATATGAAATTGATGCACTTGTGCATTTGATTATTTCTTTGGCTCTCATTTGTCAAAGTCTTTGGAGCAAAAATATCTAGCATTGTCCCACCAATATTCAATTTTTCAAAGGAGTGCTTCCTCGTGTTTGTAATTTGTAAATTCCAGGCCCTAAATTTGCATCCATTTCTAGCTTTAAAGATAAACATTCCTATTAGCTTTGAATTTCATCAAATCCATATCCTAATCCACACTGTCAAATCAAAAGCACCAAATTTGCTCAAGAATTACATCATTCTTGAGGTTTCTATCTTAATTATTTAACAATTTAAAGATAGCTTTGCTTCAGGTATCTTAATCTAGTCGAAGAGATGAAAGAGTTGATGCAAACATTCATTAGATTACTTACTGGCATATTTAAAACATATTCCTCATATTGCATCCATTTCTTACCTTTAAAGATAAACATTCCTGCCATTTTTAAAATCCACTGATCATCCAACAAATCATTGTCCTTCCTTATCACCATTCTCATGAAGCCAAAGCTGCCGAATTTGCTTGAAAAAAACCGAATGCTTATTGGTAATGAAGTTATGGATGTATTGCTATGGTGCCTACATTGGTGACAGCCTATACTCTTGTTGGGTATACATATATTATATACTGTTGTCTAAATTTTGTAGAGTAGGAGATAGGGTTTGTGTATAACGAAACCCCAGGAGCTGAGGACTCCATAAAAACTAAATCTTGCACAGCTATTAATTGTGGGTTGGGAAGATGGCACCTACTATATGCACCTAGATTGCAGTTGCGTGTAGAGTGACTATATATATTTTTGTGTTGTGTTAAGGTCTATTCAAAAGAGACTACAATTTTGGTTCCAAACCTAACAACAAAGATGGTTAATTCAAGGACTTATAAAAGGTGGTGTTTTTAAGTAAGGGTAAGAAAGACAACTGTAATAAGAAGCTTTGATGAAATGGAAATGCTAAATAATTAGATTTGAGAATTATGGTTTATTTAAAAGAAAAGGGTAAAAAATATATTATTGACTAATTTTGACTTGAAATTTGAAGAAAACAGTAAAAGAAACATCCAACCAATCAAGCCATAGTCCCAATAAAGACTCTCACTAGATCTTTTAAAATCCTAGAGTACTCCAAAGATATGTCATTTCAATCCCCAATATTGCATAACCCCATCTTGTAAGAGACTCATTTAGCTAGATAGTTGGCCACATTGTTCCATTCCTCCATTCCCTTGAGCTAGACCGAAAAGCTACACATCTCAAATTTTGATTAATCATCGTAGCCAATTCCAATGCATTCCCTCCACTTTTGTCTTATTTATATGAAAGTTGGATTCTTTATTTTTTAATTTTTTTAAATCAATTTATATATGGAGGATCATAAATTTAAATATTGAAATTTATCAAAATAGTTAGATCAACATTCAACTAAATATAGTTAAATCAAAGTAGTGACCTATATTTTCCTTAAAGTTATAGCAATTTTATTTGATAAAGTAGTAAAGATAAAAATTTAATGGTTATATTTGCCAATGAAATAAGCTTAAAATAATTTTAACGATTTCAAAATTAAAAATCTCATATATAAACATTAACAAAATTAGAACTTTAAAATAAAAATACTTAGTTGAAATAAAGAAAAAAGTTGAAGTGATTACAATGGTATAAGAGTCTTTCATGAAATGAAAATTCTAACTAATCAGATCTAGGAATTAAGGTTTATTTAAACTTGCCAATTCACCTTGTCTTTGTTCAGCTTCCCTCTCCTTGGGAACACTCCTAATTCACCCTTCATCTAACCAAGTCTTGATTTTTGTATTCAAGGATTCCCCTGATCCTTATAATGCCTCAATAACCTTCAAAAAAGATAACTAAGGAGTTCCAAAACCTACCAAGCATCAGTTCTATCTCAATCTTCAAAACTGCCTTCAATAGGCCTACCCAATTAGCCCTGTCCTACAAGTAATCTGTACTTTACTCTCAAACTTCCCAAACAACCTAGTAACCTCTTCACCTTTTCAAATACCCTTTATTGATTTCTTGAAACCCTATGAATCTCAATCCTTCAACCCTTAACTGGTGTATGTTTCTATGGCTGACCCTACATGCTTCTAGGCCTAATTAGCCCTCCATTTACAAATCAACCCTATCAAGGGTATATACTCTGACCCTATAACTTTCAAAATTCCTTAGTTATGAATCAAAACAAAGGATTTTGTCATCCTTTGGGCCATGGAACCCCTGGTTACAACCCAACACACCATTCTTCTCCAATTCAAGCTTTTAACTAGGGTTTTCTCAAAAATAACCCTACACTCACTTTTGGGATACAAACTTTGATTTCTTTTCTTGATACATTCGCTACTCCCTCAACTGCTAATCTTGTGTCTTATAAAGACCTTACTTTTCTAGACTTTTTCCCATCTAACTGACTCATAAAACTGAACCAAAGACCCCTTGGTCACCAACAGTCCCTCATAACCGTCACATGACAGTAACAAACACTTTTTTAATAGCACTCATTATTTGTTTTGTTATCCTTCATGAAAAGGACTTATAAAACCTTTTTTTTTATTCCTAGGGACTTCTAAAAGACTTTTAAAACAACCTTCACACCCCTATAATCTCAACCAACCTATTCAAGCCTTATTTGGCTTATGTTGCCAACATTGGCAATTGACAAGATCTTGCACTTTTAGTGCATTTTACACCAATTAGAGCCTTATTACATTATGTAAACAATATTATTCATTGCCATCAACCTATAATTCTTCCTAGGACACTCTAGGACTTCAAATGACTTCATAATGACCCCTTACATCACATCGCCTGTTCTTGGCAATACATTACAATTTGACAACTTTATGAAATTCCTTACATTTTGATGGCTTCAATAGCCATAATCCATCATCAAATGACTTGACATGTCTACATTAGGCATTGATTTCCCTTCGTACCTTCATGGTCTCCTTCATGACTCCTGGTGTACCCTGTAGGTTCATGTGTCCCTTGGGTGCCCCTGCACCATTGTACCACTTCACTAGATCTGCTTCCTACATCAACCTTGTTTTTATCTTCAACAATTAAATCTCAAGCAGTAGTTGTTAATGTTTGTTTTGAATCATTATCTAGTTGAGCATCGGTGATGTTAACTCCCCGAGCCTACTGAGAACATTGTTCTGGCATTGGTGCATTAGAAATATTAACTGCAGATGCCTACTAAGAATTTTGATCCAAGTTTGTGGATGTTTAATTTAAATTTTCTATCATTTCTTTAGAGGGCAAGAAAAATTCCCCATGGATGACCATTTCATTTCTTCAATATGCCCTATTGATGACCATTTCATTTCTTCAATATTCCCTACGTATGTCCCTATCTAACTATATATCTTTTAATTGCATATAATAACTAATTTATGTGCTTTTTCATGACTATGTTTGACTCATATAATTGTGATCTCTCTAGCACTATGATGTCATTTAATATGTCTTGCTAAAGCTTGTAAATTTTTCTCCTTTTTCCATGTCATGTAATATGTCTTGTCTTGTAGCTTATATGTTTTAAAATTGCATTTAGGCCTTGTAGCTTGTATATGGTGCAGGAGCACCTAGGTAGGCTAAGTGTGAAACCTAGGTATTTCTTTATTTTTGGCTTGTAGTGATGCTAGCCACATCACTATTCTAATAATAGGTCCTATGTGGTCCTTAGGTGTGTTTAGGAGACTTGGCAAGACCCAAAGTGACCAAGTTGCTAGAAGTTGCCGACTATTGTCAACTAGGTGACTTAGGTCCGGAAAAGGCTAAAATGGTCTAGAAAGGTTCCAATGGCTTTGAATTGTTTATTTGAATTCATTTTATGCATATTATATGTCTACTTTTTTTTTGTTCCAAATTTGGAGGTCTAACTCCATGTAGAACAAAAGTTACTGAAATGTTGTCATGTTGTCATGACAACATTTTCTTGCAAAAAGCAACTTTTTGGCATTTGTGTGTTTAGAACGTCCTAACTGTTTAGAAAAGTTATGGAACTGATGGAGGAGCCTTTAAAAACATGAGGACAGCCATTTTCAGGGGGTTGGACAAGTTGGTTTTGCATTTTTTGTACGAATTGAGCAAGTATTTTGTTGCTGATTTTATGCATTTGAAGGCATTTTTAATAGAGGAGGATTAAATGGCCTTATTTTTGTGTTGGAAAAGTTTTGAAATATTGTTTTTAATCTTTTTGTAGTGTTGGTTTGATCATTTTAATTCATTTGCATTAGTGTAGAAAAATCTTTTTGTTCTTGGCAAGTTGCTGATCTGAACAGGGCTGCACTTAGAAAATGGGATCTTAGGGCCACTTCCCACCATTGGAAACCTCTGGTATTTTGGGATTTGGAACTAGGATCCATGTAAATTATTTATCAAGAAGGAGGGCCCTTGAAAGCATCAGCAAGCATTTTTAAGGTGATGCCCTAGGCAAGCCAAATGCAACTTGGCTAGGAATCACAGTTGGAAAATGAGTTATGGAGAGGATTGAGTGTACAAATACCTTAATCTGGCTGCACAGAAAGTAATGAGAAGGTCTAACCTTGCTCCAGTCCAAAGGAGAGGTCTTGGAAAGGTGTCTAAGGTGGTTTTCCATCACAACAGCGATAAAGCACTTGAAATCCTCATTTTTGGCCTAAAACTGTACTTTCATTGTACGAAAAGTTTGGAGGCTATAAAATTACAGAATCTTGAAGTACTCTAAAAAGGGTATCCAAAAATATAATTTTTTTTGTAGGGTTGTTAAGAAGTTTTTCAAGAAATCTTGTTTCCAGCTATTTAGGAGGGCTAATTCCTAGTAGCCTTTTTGGAGCAATTTGGTGTATCTTCCCTAGTAGATTGAATGTGCCTATGAAATCAGCATTGTTTAGGGTCATGGATGTTAGAAGGAGTCTAAAAAAAACCCTAGATGAAGAACTGGTACCCTTGGAGCTATAGATGGACTTGAGGGTTAATAGCGGATTGGAGCCGGCTAGTAAGAAATTTGATGTTACTTTGTTGGTGTACCCCCAACTGAAGGATTAGGATCTCTTGAGCAAGGTCCTAGTAATTATAGGGTGTGAAGAAGCCCTAGTGGGTCTAGTGAATGACCTAAGGTAGCCCTGAGAGAGAGCTTGGGGTTTGGAAGCAAGGTTGGGGTGTTACATCAGAGTGGTATCAGAGCCAGTTAAAGATTTGGGAAAGGTAGTTAATGTTGGAAGCCGCTGAAGAATCAGTAGGAGAATCCATGATGGTGACAAATGTGGAGTTAGCTAAAGAAGTTGATGAGCAAAGGAAAAGAAATCAGCTTCTTGAAGAAGCACTAGAAGAGGTGAAGCAAAAACTAGATGCAGTTGTAGAGGCAGCCAAGAAAAGAGATGAAGAAGAAGATGGGAATGGTAAAAAGGTAGCAGAGGAAGATATTGTACCTGAACATGATCCTATCTTGCAAGAAGAGCCCTTCTTGAAGGAAATCAAAGCCTTAGGAGGTAAAGCTTTGGAAGGAGTGCCACTTTTCAGTGGTAAGATGGATATTGATGCAGTTATGGATTGGTTAGAGGGTATCTCAGAGGCACAAAAGGTTAAGGTTGCTAAGTCAAGGCTTAGAGGCTCAGCCTTAACATGGTGGAATTATGTACAAGATGAAAGAGTCAGCATGGGAAAGAATCCAATTGAAAATTGGAGTGCTATGGCAAACAAAATCAAGGAGAACTTCCTACCTGAAGACTTTGAGATCCAACTCCATAAAAAGAGGCAAGGACTGAAGCAAAAAGATCTTGATGTGACCTCCTACACTGAAGAATTTCAGAAGTTGTGTTTGAGATCCAAGAAGCAAGAAGAGGAGTCACTCAAGGTGGCAAGGTATCTTGGTGGCTTGAAGTGGAACATTCAAGAGGAGCTTAGCTTATGGGCCCCTACCACTATCCAAAGATGTCATCAGCTAGCTTTGAAGGTAGAAGAAAAGAATAAGAGGAAAGGAGATTCTAACTTCAAAGATAGAGGCAAAGGCAGAAATTAGAAAAATCAAAGAGGAGGCTACCAAGGCAAAGGTAGTGATCAAAAGAGCCAAAGTGAAAGCAAACCCATGGAGCAAACTATTGACCACTCTTCAAGAGGTGGTTATAATAGAGGGAGAGTCAATCAAGGAGGATCAAGTAGGGGTAGAGGAGGTAGGAGCAGCTCTTACTTTGCAACAATGAAGTGTTACAATTGTGGTCAACTAGGCCATCCTTCCTATAGGTGCCCGGACAAACCCTCTTCCTCAAGCCAAGATAAAAGGCTAGCATATGCACAAGAAGATAATAGAAGTTGCAAGGATGTTGACATAGACCATATTGAGTCTGAAAAAGGTGAGAACCTCATGTTTAGGAGGGTGCTAATCAAGCAACCAGCTTCTAATGAGCCTAGACATAGAAGGGCATTGTTTAGGATCAAGTGCAAGATCCTAGGAAAAGTATGCAAGGTGGTGGTTGATTCTGGATCAATTGATAATGTAATATCAGAGGAGGCTGTTACAAAGCTCAAACTGAAGAAGATACCTCATGACAACCCTTACAAAGTCACATGGCTTAACAAAGGGCAAAGCATCCTAGTGAATGAACAAGCATGGGTGGACTTCTCAATTGCAGGATATAAAGACCGCTTATTATGTGATATTTTGCCAATGGATGCTTGTCATCTTTTGCTAGGGAGACCTTGGCAATTTGATAGGGAAGTGGTCTATGATGGCAAGGAAAATACCATAACATTTAAGAAAGGAAGCAAGACCTTCAAAATTCAGTCATTGTTAGAAGGGGATGAACCATAGTCCAAGGTGCCTAATGTGCTGCTATGTGGAGAGAAAGAGTTTATTAGAGACCTCAAGCATGAGGAGAGCCAAGGATTTGCAGTCATACTAAAGGCTGCAAGTGAAGAAAAGCCAGTCCAAGAACCTTTACCAGCAGAGGTACAAGAGTTGCTTGTAAAGTATAAGGAGATTGTTAGTGATGGTACACCAGTTACCCTACCACCAAGAAGAGTTATCAGCCATCAAATTGACTTTGTTCCAGGTGCCTCACTACCTAATAAGGCAGCCTACAAGTTAACCCCAGATCAGAACCTTGAAGTGGCAAGACAAGTCCAAGAGTTGATGGACCAAGGTTTGATCCAAAAGAGCATAAGCCCTTGTGCAGTCCCGGTGGTTTTGGCATCCAAGAAGGGAGGAAAATAGAGGTTGTGTACTGACTCAAGGGCCATTAACCGCATTACAATCAAGTATAGGTTTCCTATTCCAAGAATTGAAGACCTTATGGATTGTCTAGGAGGTGCTATGTATTTCACTAAGCTGGACTTGAAAAGTGGGTATCACCAAATTAGAATAAAGGAGGGAGATGAATGGAAGACAGCATTTAAGACTACTGATGGTCTTTATGAATGGCTTGTGATGCCATTTGGTCTTTCCAATGCCCCTAGCACCTTCATGAGGCTCATGAATGAAGTGCTCAAAGACTTCACAGGCAGATTTGTGGTGGTGTATTTGGATGATATCCTCATCTACAGCAAGACCAAAGAGGAACATGTCAAGCATGTAGAAGCGGTTTTGAAGAGGCTTCATGAGGAGAAGCTATCTATCAACCTTGAGAAGTGTGACTTCTTCAAGCAAGAGTTGGTGTATCTAGGCTTTGTGGTGTCTAAAGGAACTTTGAAGATGGACAAGGAGAAAGTTTCTGCTATCCTAAGTTGGCCTACACCTACCACATCTAGTGAGGTAAGAAGTTTCCATGGTTTGTCTCAATTTTATAGGAAGTTCATTAGGAACTTTAGTGGTATTTGTGCACCATTTCTTGATACCATAAAGGGGGGAGTCAAGTCCAAGTTTAGGTGGACTTTAGAGGCTGAAAAGTCATTTGATATGTTAAAAAAACAAGTAGCTACTCAACCCATCCTAAAATTGCCTAGCTTTGAAAAGTTGCTCACCTTAGAATGTGATGCAAGTGGCCTAGCAGTGGGTGGGGTGTTGAGTCAAGAAGGTAGACCAGTAGCCTTCTATAGTGAAAAGCTAAATGAGGCCAAGAAGAAATACTCATCCTATGATCTAGAATTGTATGCCTTAGTCCAGTGTCTTAAGAAGTGGAGACACTATTTGTTGCCAAAAGAATTTATTGTGTTTACAAATAATCAAGCTCTTAGCTACATCAACACACAGGAGAAGTTGAGCAACAGGCACTTGAAGTGGATGGAATATTTGTAGGCCTTCACCTTTACAATCAAGCATAAGAAAGGACAAATGAACAAGGTTGCTGATGCATTAAGTAGAAGGGTTTTAACAGTCCAAGAGATTCAGCTCCATAGCATTGGAGTGGAGAGTTTTTAGAATCTTTACAAGAATGATGAGGACTTTGCTGAAGCCTATAAGGTATGCATGGATTTTGGAAACCACTTTCATAGTAGATTTTTAGAATACACTTTGCAAAATGGGTTGCTATTTAAGGGTAACCAGTTGTGTGTACCAAGAGGTTCCATGAGAGAGAATCTAATACAAGAGAATCATAATGGCAGCTTGAGTGGGCATTTTGGTATCAGCAAGACAATAGAACTAGTGCAAAGGTTCTATTATTGGCCTAAATTGGTCAAAGATGTAACCAAGTATGTGGAGAAATGTATGGTGTGTATGAAGGCAAAAGGAGGAATGAGCAATGCAGGTCTTTACCAGCCCTTACCAATTCCTAGCAGACCATGGGATTGTTTAAGTATGGATTTCATTGTTGGTTTGCCTAAAACTAAGCAAGGGTATGATAGCATTTATGTTGTTGTTGATAGATTCAGTAGAATGGGACATTTCATTCCATGTAAGACAACTAATGATGCAAGTCATATAGCTCATTTGTTTTTCAAAGAGGTTGTAAGGATTCATGGACTTCCATTAAGCATTGTGTCGGATCGAGATGTGAAATTCATGAGTCACTTTTGGAAGACTTTATGGAAGAAGCTTGGCACTAACATGTCTTTTGGTTCAGCTTACCATCCTCAAATTGATGGTCAAACTGAGGTGGTTAATAGAACTTTAGGTAACCTTCTTAGGTGCCTAACTAAGGAGTATGGTCAGACTTGGGATGTTATCATCTCACAAGCAGAATATGCCTACAATGATAGCAAGAATAGGACTACCGGAAAGAGTCCTTTTGAAATTGTTTATGGCATGCACCCAAGAGGTGTGTGTGAACTAAGGTGTCTTGGAAACATGGATCAGATTAGTGGTCAAGCTGACGACTTTGTACAAACCATGAAGGAGATTCAGGAGCAAGTCAAGAAACCTATTCAAGACAACACTCTAAAACTCAAAGCCAAGGTGGATGAAAAGAAGAAGGATGTTCAGTTTGCTGTTGGGGACTAGGTGATGGTCCATTTGAATAAAGAAAGGCTTCAAAAAGGCATTCCTACTAAGTTACAGATGAAGAGGGTAGGGCCTTGCAAAATATTGGCTAAATATGGAGCAAATGCCTATAAGGTAGATTTACCTTCTGATTTGGGCATATCCCCTATTTTTAATGTGTAAGACTTTGTGGCATACAAAGGTGACCCATCTCAGCTCAGTCCCGATGTTCATGAAGATCTTGAACTTGCTTCAACACCTACAAACAACAAGTTGGAGGTAGAAAAGGTGTTAGATTCAAGGGTAAAGAAAACTACAAGGAACAAGGTTTACATGGAACACCTCATCAAATGGAAGGAGAAACCAATTTTAGAGGCTACATGGGTTGCTGAGATAGAGTTCAAGAAGGTTGGCATACCTCTAGATTTGTTGCAAACTGATCCACCTTGAGTTCTTTGTTGGAGGGGGGAGTATGGTGCAGGAGCACCTAGGTAGGCTAAGTGTGAAACCTAGGTATTTCTTTATTTTTGGCTTGTAGTGATGCTAGCCACATCACTATTCTAATAATAGTTCCTATGTGGTCCTTAGGTGTGTTTAGGAGACTTGGCAAGACCCAAAGTGACCAAGTTGCTAGAAGTTGCCGACTATTGTCAACTAGGTGACTTAGGTCCGGAAAAGGCTAAAATGGTCTAGAAAGGTTCCAATGGCTTTGAATTTTTTATTTGAAGTCATTTTATGCATATTATATGTCTAATTTTTTTTTGTTCCAAATTTGGAGGTCTAACTCCATGTAGAACAAAAGTTACTGAAATGTTGTCATGTTGTCATGACAACATTTTCTTGCAAAAAGCAACTTTTTGGCATTTGTGTGTTTAGAACATCCTAACTATTTAGAACAGTTATGGAACTGATGGAGGAGCCTTTAAAAACATGAGGACAGCCATTTTCAGGGGGTTGGACAAGTTGGTTTTGCATTTTTTGTACGAATTGAGCAAGTATTTTGTTGTCGGTTTTATGCATTTGAAGGCATTTTTAATAGAGGAGGATTGAATGGCCTGATTTTTGTGTTGGAAAAGTTCTGAAATATTTTTTTTAATCTTTTTGTAGTGTTGGTTTGATCATTTTAATTCGTTTGCATTAGTGTAGAAAAATCTTTTTGTTCTTGGCAAGTTGCTGATCTGAACAGGGCTGCACTTAGAAAATGGGATCTTAGAGCCACTTCCCACCACTGGAAACCTCTGGTATTTTGGGATTTGGAACTAGGATCCATGTACATTATTTATAAAGAAGGAGGGCCCTTGAAAGCATCAGCAAGCATTTTTAAGGTGATGCCCTAGGCAAGCCAAATGCAACTTGGCTAGGAATCACAGTTGGAAAATGAGTTATGGAGAGGATTGAGTGTACAAATACCTTAATCCGGCTGCACAGCAAGTAATGAGAAGGTCTAACCTTGCTCCAATCCAAAGGAGAGGTCTTGGAAAGGTTTCTAAGGTGGTTTTCCATCACAACAGCGATAAAGCACTTGAAATCCTCATTTTTGGCCTAAAACTGTACTTTCATTGTACGGAAAGTTTGGAGGCTAGAAAATTATAGAATCTTGAAGTACTCTAAAAAGGGTATCCAAAAATATAATTTTTTTTGTAGGGTTGTTAAGAAGTTTTTCAAGAAATCTTGTTTCCAGCTATTTAGGAGGGCTAATTCCTAGTAGCCTTTTTGGAGCAATTTGGTGTATCTTCCCTAGTAGATTGAATGCGCCTATGAAATCAGCATTGTTTAGGGTCATGGATGTTCGAAGGAGTCTAAAAAAAACCCTAGATGAAGAACTGGTACCCTTGGAGCTATAGATGGACTTGAGGGTTAATAGCGGACTGGAGCCGGCTAGTAAGAAATTTGATGTTACTTTGTTGGTGTACCCCCAACTGAAGGATTAGGATCTCTTGAGCAAGGTCCTAGTAATTATAGGGTGTGAAGAAGCCCTAGTGGGTCTAGTGAATGACCTAAGCTAGCCCTGAGAGAGAGCTTGGGGTTTGGAAGCAAGGTTGGGGTGTTACATCAGTATAATTTGATTGCTAGAGAGCTTCTACAACTAAGCAAGAAGGTCGTTGCATGAGTTATAGCCGTGCGCTCGGGTATGAAAATTGTATATTTTTTAATCTAATGTATATTTTAACTAGAATTTTAGCTTATATTTTTTGAAATTGCTTTTAGTGGCTTAATGTTGTAAGGTCTCTTGAAATAAGACCTTCAAGCGATTGGTCAAAGTTTTACAAATAAGCTTATCCACAAATTTTCCTAGAGCAATTGACTGAATGTTATAAAATGTGATTGGATTAAATGTCTTAGGAATAAAGTCAAAGAAAGTATTTTTAAAATATTAAAGTATTTAGCTATGTCTAAGAAGATTTGTGTACTTTTGACAGTTTTTCTTAGTTTTTGAAAGTTGTAGACCGAAGTTTTCACAGCCCGATTTTTGCTTCTTGCAAAGAACAATCATGTCAGATAATATAAGTGAAGAACAAAATAGGGAGACACTCACTAGATTGTGATCTAACTTGAAAAGAAAAGGTGATGGAAAATGTTATTTTCCTTGCAAAATTTGTAAGGGCTTAAACCATAGAAGACTGCTACTCAAAACAGTTAAGAGACATTGTAGGGAGAATGGTCACATTGAAGGGGGCATGACTATCATCCACTAGTAAGTTGTTCATTATATCATTTTAACAATTTATACACATATGAAATCACTTGATGATGAGTTGATGATCGTAGTTTATTTATTTTAATCAATTTTATATAGGTTGATCTCCCCATGGAAGCACATGATATAAACCACAAGAATTCGAAGAATATGGTTTTTGAAGTGGAGGAACATGGAGGTGCGAATATCCAAGGTGAAGATAATGATCCCATGGAAGATGATAATCATGTGCCAGAAAAAAAAATTGAAGATGATGGTATAAATACATTGATCCATGACACATTTAGTCCAAGCATATCTGATCATGATGATGATGATTGCCTTGATGTACCTCTACTTGAGAAGGCATACAAGCCCCTATACAAAGACTCCCAAAAAACTCTTCTCTTTTCTATATTGTTGTTGTTGAACTTGAAGGTTATGAATTGTTTATCCAATATAACAATGTCACGTATGTTAAGGTATGTCATATATGTTTTTATAGTTAATGAAGGGTGAATAATGTACCACTAATATTTTTTATATTAACAACTTATATTTTTTGTTGTAGATTGATAGAAAAGTTTTTGTTACCACCATCAAATATTCTACCTCGCTCATATCGAGAATTATTTGCTGTTATGAAATATATTGGAATGGAGTATGAAGCAATACATGCTTGTCCCAATGATCATATTATATATTATAAAGAACATGAATTTTCAACACAATGCTCTATATGTCATACGAGTAGATATCGAACAGATCAACTAAATAAAAAGGTGCCTCAAAAGGTTCTTCATTACATCCCCATTATTCCATGAATGTGACAATTATTTAGGTGTAGTAGCTTGGCTCAATTTATGGATTATCATACACACAATAGAAGTTGAGATGACATTATTTGAATCCCTGCGGATGGTTCAGCATTTATGCACATAGAGAAAAAGTGGCAACACTTCAAAGAAGAACCTCATAATCTCAGGCTTTCATTGGTGGTGGATGGTGTCAATCCATTTGGAGAGATGAGATCTATTTACTTGGTGTGGCCTATTTTTGTTATCAACAATAACATTCCTCCGTGGATGTCAATAAAGAGGGAGCACATTATGTTGGCAATGATTGTTCTAGGTATCTTATCATTTGATAGTTATTAATTTACATGTACTTACAAATCTTGTAGTAAAATGGTCACAATAATTATGTAATGTTACTGTTCATTCAAGTAGGTAAATATCAAGTAAAAGATATGAATGTATATATTGAGCCTCTTATCGATGACTTGGTGGAGTTATGGAATGGTGTCACTATGTATGATGTGTCTAGACCAATAGGACAAAGACAATTTCAATTCCATGCAATACTTGCATGGACAATACATGATGCCCCAGGGCTAACACATTTTTGTGGTATGTTATAGTGAATTCAAGTTGCACACAATAATTCTAATTATAAAAATAAACATATTCAATTATCCAATTATATCATTATCTTGTAGGTGTTCAAACAAAGGGAAAATTTTCATGTCCAATTTGTGGTCCAAAGATGAAATCTCGTCATTCAAAAAGTTTAGGAAAGCAAGTGTTTGATGAGTGGTGACACTTCCTCCACAGGAATCATAAGTATCGAAGTATGGAAAAACATCTTTTCAATGGGAAAGAAGAGACTACATCAAAGCCACAAAGAATGACACTTCACTCACTAACACAAGCAATGGTGATAGCAACCAGGACCTTCAGTCCAACCACAATCCTTAGTTTGTTTGGAATCTACCAAATCTACAACAATCTTTTGCACTTCTAGGCCTACAATCCTTGTAGCCTTTCCAATCCATTTTCTTGTATTTTCACCAACTATCCCTCTATGGCATAGGTACTTCTCCACTATTTTAGGCACCTCTTAAGACACTTGCTAGAATCCCAAAAGCTTCTAGGATGATCTTGCTCCAGCACCCTCCAAACTGCTGCTTGGTACCTAGGCCTAGTTGATCAAGTTAGGCTAGGGCTTCAAGGAAGGATCAACTAGGTGGCTTCCCAAGACCCCAATCACTTATGGAAATCCTAAACACATTCAATGCATCTAACTTCAGCACTCACACAGATCAAAAGTGCCACCAAACATGACTGTCACCACAATAACAGTAAAAACCAGTCAAGCACATGGTCTTGCTTGACCTAGGGCTGGCTTGGAAAAATACTTGCCCTGCTCACCATGCCTCCAACTCTTGGAATCATGTAGATAGGTCCCTTAACTTTCATATTTTGAGTACCCTCCATTGGTTGATGAAATAATGCAAGTAAAATTCACCATACCACTCAAAAATGCAGGGCTTAGAGTTCAAGAGATGCCTCATAGAAGAGGATAAGAGAATTGGCTTCCAACAAGGCTATAGAGCCGTGGCTGAATAGCTACGAGCTGAAATCAGTGTGGAAGGTTCTAATAATGATGCATCTAAGCCATAGGTAAATAAGCTAAATGAAATTTATTTCAAATTGAATACTTTACCAATTAGTCTATTTTATGTTAAGTTCCAATATAAAGTGAGTATATCTGTTTTAAGTAAGCAATGATAACAATGCGTAGGATGTTGGAATGCAGCCTGACAATCCTTCTACACAATCTGTGGATGTTGAAGGTTTGAATGATGTGCATCCCAGTGGTGGAGGTATACATTTTCTATTAAATTTTTTATATGTAATTGCAATTGGTTTTTGGATTAACGTAACATTTTGTATAACAGTTTTAGAGGATCGAGGGGTTGATGTTCATGACCATGTTGACATTGAATCCATACAAAATGATGTGGTCAGATCAGGTAAAGAGTGCCACAGTTATGTTATTTAAAATAATTAAATACTTGTAACAATTATAATAAATTATTTTTAATTAAACTCTTTTATTTGTTATTGCAGAGGACCCCCCTTTGCAATAGCATAGGAATTTGAGATCATCAAGAACAGAGAACAAAACAACTGATGAGGGGGGAATTAATGATGACACTGATGCTCCTCTTAGAGCTTACATAGAAAAAAGAAATAGAAAAAAAAAAAAAAATGATTGTCATCTACATACCTTAATTTATAATGACTGAATTTTATGTCTCAATGAATTTAATTATGTGTTAATGAATGTTCATGAATTATGTGTTAATGTAGAATATTGATGAATGTTGCATGTTAATGAATTTAATGTGTTAATGAATGTTATCATGTGATATTGATTGAATGTTATCATGTGATATTGATTGAATGTTACATTTTATTAATGGTTGAAAGAATGAATGAATGTTAGATGTTAACGAGGAATGTAGAGTGATGTTAGGGGGAGGGGGATGGGGCCAAATGAGCTTCCACCTTCACATGGTTGGCCCTGTTTAGTAGAGAATATTAGACTATTCTCGAAACAAAGTGAAGCTCAATAAGATACTAAATATTTCTCTATTTTGTCCTATGTTTAGACTATTGTCCTATGCATCTAAGGCTTCATGCTTTGAACTATCATGAAGTTCTAAAATTGTAGCTTTTTTATTGCATCCTTGGATCTTAGCACTGTCTTGGGACTGTGTTATCACCAATGATACGATTATCATAATTAACTAGGGAAACCCTTGATTAGCACTGTCTTGGGACTGTGTTATCTGAATATGCCACTGCTTGGAAGAGATTATTTTAAGTAAAGGGAATTAGGATTTGATCATATTAGATAGCTTTCCTGACAAATATATCTAACTCTTGGGCTTCAAATCAATTGTATCCATGAGTTCATGGTCAGATACATAGCTTATCTCCAAGTTCCAAATCTTCCTACCCATACTCTCTGAATTTTATATCAAATGGGCCCTCTGTCAATTCACTAAGCATAGCTACTGCTTCTGCCAAGAGAGTCTGAGATATTGCAATATGGATTCAATGTTTAATCTTTTCGATCCAACTATCTTCCCGTTCAAGCCTGTCCTAACTAGATTTGTATCCTCAACATTCAACAAAGTTATGAATTGTATCCTCATTTTTTTTCTAAATTTCACCACAGCTTACTTAAAAGAGCTATTACTATTCATGGCTTTCCTAAACATTGTTTCTTGTTTATTTACTGAAGTTAGCTTGAGTTGTATCTCAATATGTTTTGTGTATTTATTTTAGTGAAAGTTGCAAAGGGCTAATATGAAATTACATTTTTTTAAAAGCACATGTAAGCCAAATTTCATGGAGCTCCCTAATCATTTGTTGTTATGAAATTTTTCTATTTCAAACTGTGATAATAAATTATAATATCTGAATTTTGTGTTATTTTGTCATTCTGTTTGTTTATGGTCTCAATGTTTCTTTTGAACACAAACTAGTTTCTTATTTCAGTTCTAATGTGATAGGGAACAAATTACTTCCCAAGCATGCCCCTCTGGATTCAGTGGTGTTCATGAAATTCACAAAACGGATTTTTGTTTTTTTGTTGTTGTGATTTAACTTTTGAAATGTGAAGTCAAAAGCTAAATAGTAAATTTTTTAAGTATGATCATGATAGTTTGATGGTTAGGCTTTGTTTTTGACAGGAAGAATGTAGAAAGGTCTCAATAGAAGGGCAACAAAAATGGTTGGAAATTTCAAATAAATTTCATGATGCAATTAAGGTTTGTTCTATATCTGAATTTGATTATTTGATATACAGATAAGACATCTACGCATTCTGACTCTCAGCACGATATTTATATTTTATTTGCCCCAAGTTGATTGTGAAGTACATGCCTACTATGCTAGTAATTTCTGTTATCATCCCAAGATTGACAACAAATCAACTGAGATGGGGCTTTACGGGTGTATTTTAGGTATGCTATACATATTAAAAAAGAAAGTTGTTCTATTTTTCTTCTACCTGAGTGACATGGATTAAAAATCAAAGTAGCTTTATTATTTTATGTAAGCTTTTGTTCAAATCATTCAAGTAACATTAATTAAATAAAGACTAATGAGATCAATACACACATCTTAGAAAATTATGATGCTGCTTTACTAGCATTAATATCCAGAGATATTTTTGATCCAATTACATATATCGATGTATTCAATCTAATGCCACATCATTGCAATCTTTCTTCATAATATTTTTTTTCATTGAACCTTCCCAAATTTACTAGCTTTTGCTTCCATGGTTTCACTACATGATATTGTAGTGCACAAAATATATATTGCACATTCCTAGTCCACCATAGCCAAAAAAGTGTGTGCATGTTCAAGAGATTGTTTCTATAATAGTTTATCTTTATAAGAAAGCTTCTGAAAAGAGAAATGTAAGGAATCAATTTTAGCAAAATTATCACTACTCAATGATTTAAGCAACATAAGTATGACATATTAAGGCCTGAGAAGGAGTGAGGCAAAGGGATGAGACAAGGGAGGTGAAGCTTCCAACTACATCATTCTCAACTACCTCCAACATCAAACCAAATCAAGACTCTTAAACCCTGCTTAACTTCATTTGGTTACATCTTATATTTGAGCAGGATGGTTTCTTATTGGTGCCCCTTCCATTATTTCATGATATATTATTATCAAGCCATCCAATCGGCTATAGGAAAATGATGATTCCTGAACAATCGAATTAGCAATACGATCAATCTGCATTGCATTTGGACACTTGGTTTGAGGTTCATCTCATCGATTCCCATTCATCACAAGATTTTTATCTGATTAGACCTCGATAGAAAACATTGAGATTTCTCAAGCCCCAAGCCCAAATCATGCAAGCTTTGATCTCCACATATCATAAAGCTTGTATATAGAGCTGAGCATTCTCACACCATCTGAGAGCTAATGTAGGTGAAGCTTCCAGCTATGGGATGCTCAACTCTATATATAGGCTTTATGATATGTGGAGATTGAAGCCTGCATGATTTGGGCTTGGGGCTTAGGAAATCTCAATATTTTCTATCGAGGTCTAATCAGATAAAGATCCTATGATGAATGGGAATTGATGAGATGAACCTCAAACCAAGTGTCCAAATATAATGCAGATCGACCATATTGCTAATTCGATTGTTCAGGAATCATCTTTGTCCTATAGCCGATTGGATGGCCTGATAATAATATATCATGAAATAATGGAAGGAGCACCAATAAGACACCATCTTGCTCAAATATAAGATGTGACCAAATGAATTTACGTAGGGTTTAGGAGGTTTGATTTGGTTTGACGTAGCTGGAAGCCAAAAATATTTTTTTTGGTTTTACTTTGTCTCCGTCACTATTACAACATCAGCCACACGAATTGCAACATGGTTTCTGTAGTGGTGACACCAACTACAATCATAATTGCAAGGGTGTCTATCGCAATTATGATGTCAGCCACAAGCATTACAATGGGGTTGTTGTAGTGGCGATGCCCAACTGTCGTCGCAATTGCAACGGTGTTTGTCATAATTGCGACATCAACCACAAGCATTGCGATGGGGTTGTTGTAGCAGCGATCCCCAACTACCATCACAATTGCAAGGGTGTATGTCACAATTGCAACATCAGCCACAAGAATTGCGATGGGGTTGTTGTAGCGGTGATGCCCAACTACCATCACAATTGCAAGGGTGTCTGTCACAATTATGACATCAGCCACAAGAATTAGGATGGGGTTGATGTCATAATAAAGTGGTTGCATAGCAATGGATAGGCATCACAATTGCGATGGTATAAGATAGACGTCATAATTTGTGACTAAAAAATAGCGACGTCTATGACTGTCACAGTGGTGACACATTTTTGTCGTAATTGTGACACATAGCCATTGCAAAATGATGCCAAATGTATTAGTGCATTCTCATCCAATGATGATTGCCCATGGACATGCATATTCACAACCCAATCCTAATGATCATAACTCCCAGAAATACCACAAAAGATCGAGCCTCGCAAGTCACCTGACAAATACATGTGCACATGCTTGTATGTGGTGCACCACCATCATGAAGATCATAACATAAGGACTGGATGAGAACATAAGTAGAAAACCACTCAATCAAAATTAGACTTGAGAGGATGAATATGACACACATCCCAATGCAACAACAAAAGTGAAATAATGGTCTAACTAACATCAAAATGGATGATCTAAGTCCATGACCAACATCATGCCAAGTAAAATTGAGAAAATAGGGTGGCACACAAAATGAGGTAAAAACCCCAAAATGGAAGAACTTCCAAATAAAAACCCATTTGGTCTTTGGGCACAAAAGCCTAAAAAATCCAATAAAATTTGGGTTCAGACACTATATGTAAAAATGAGTAGCATAATAGTGCAAAAGCCCAAACTCTCATCCCAAAAATAGAGAAAATGTTCATACCCTATCAACTGGGTAGAACCAAAAAACATAAATGTAGGGGAACACTAGTTCTAAGCCTCCAAAAAAATAGCTACTAAAAAAGGATACATAAACTATGCTAAAACAAGAAAATGGGAGAGTCCTACCTACACCAAAAGGGGTTGAAATAGGAAACAACACAATAAAATAAATCAACTACTAAAACTGCCAAAAATCATGGTACAACAAGGTCTCCTCGGGCTGGATCCAATGAGACTGACCTCATGAAGATCCCACACCCACAACTCTCACAATGAATAGAAACATGATCCTCTAGAAGAGGATTCTCAAAAAAGCTCTCAATTTTGTATTTTGGAAAAGTGAGAAGTGAGGAAACAAATTCCTTTTTCAATACTTATTCACTTTTTGAGTGAATATTCAATTAGGGAAAATAGCCAGTTAAACTCACTAGATTCTCAGTCAACCCAAATAAAAATAGCTTATCCCTCGTAATAGGAATTCACCTAAGGCAAAATCGGTAGAAATTAAAAATCAATTAAATAATGCCCGAAAACCCTAAAACCAAAATCACAGAAGGCCTTAATAATTTTGCAAAATGTGAAACTTTAAATACACAGACACACTCATTGGTCTAATCACATAATGCAAATAAGTCTAGATTTAACAAATCACCAAAATGTTTAATTTAACATTTAAAAGATATGTCAACCATACAAGGATGACATTAGTAAATATGAATAGTTGAATCACTAAGTCCACATGCTACTGCTAAGGATATAAATCCTATACACTAAAACACATAATCAAGTACAATTGCATATAATATTATAGCCAAAGCAATAAATGCATTAAATGGATAATTTAACCATTTATTCAATTTATACATAAATAATCTATTTACATCACTCACATTTGCATAAAGCATAATGAAATAGAATGAAGTAAATCACCATAGCATAAAATCCATCACATAATAGAATCAGAGATATATCCAAATACTAGATAACTAGGTATAATTATAGACCTACTGTCATCTTAAAATGGCATCAACATGCAAATATGATAAACTGAACAACATACCACTATAGCATCTATGATACTAAAATCAAAGTATAACATCCAACCCTCAGGTCATTTCAAAGTATAAATAATAAGAGTAACAAGTATCTCTTGAATCAAAATAAACAGGGTATAGACTACAAACATGAGAGGCACTGTCGGGCCAACATCCCTCACAGGGTTTTTGACATGGCTTAAGCACCTCGTGTGGTTTTATAAGACTATTGGTTGTATCATGCATTAATAAGTCAATCTTTTGGTGCAACAACAACCCTAGCCTTTCTAACATAAAATACCTAACACATGGTTGCTAATATTTGGATGCACATTTAGAGAACCGTTACATATGAAAAGAATGCATAAAAACCCTCCAAATCCATGTTAAAAGTGAAAAAAAAATGAGATTTCTATGAGCAAATGCATGTATTAAAATGTATGCATTGTGTTAGAAGATTGCCACTTTTCCTTTTGTATGCAAATCTTTCCCTTAATGCACTTTTAGACAGAAAAAACATCTTTTAAAATCATGCAATAGGGCATAAAATTGCCACTTTTAGCTTTTAATAAGTAACTTAGTGAAAAACACACTTTTTAAGGTCATTTCCATATTTTAAGAGTCATGTAATTCAGTCAAAAATCACCATCATGTGTTTAATGGTATTAAAAGTTACTTAAATACACTTTTCATGACCATTTACATGTTTCATAAGACATGTAATTGGGCTTAAAATTGCCATTTTGTCTTAGTGGACTTTTAAAACACAAAACATGTTTTATAGTGCATTTAATTAAGCCCAAATTGCTACTTTGGCTTAGGCTAGGTAGAAATGGGTTTTTTATGATCACATACACATGCAATTGGGTCATCTAAGTTAAGCGAAAACTCACTTTAGACATGCATTTGCATGTTATAAAAATATGCAATTTGATTTAGAAAGTCCATTAAGTGGTATTTTTTAAAGATGCATATGCAATGGGTTAGAAAAACCTCATTTAAATGCATTCATATATTTAAAATAAATATATACATACAATAACATGTGTAAATAGATTAGAATTTTCCACTTACATTTATTTAATAAGTTTTAAATATGCAAATACATATTTAAAACTCACTTTAACACATTAAAATGTGTTATTGCATTGAAAAAGTAATGTTGAGACTTATGTATATTGGAAGTAAGTTTTCACATAGTGATCTGCATGTTGATATATGCGATGAGTAATAAAAATCCCACTTTAAGTACATTTAAGTGTCTCATGTAATTAAATTTAATATCTACCTATAGTTTTTAATAAAATAACATATAAAATAGTCTTGAAATATGCCATTTTCATAAAACATAAAAAACAATAGTCCAATCAACCTAAAATGAGTTGAAATTTGAAAATGGACAACAAAATCTACTAAAATTATCAAATATAAACTTATATCATGTTTTTACCATTAAAAAAACCCACTTTTATGAGGTTTTAAAATAAAGATATGCAGTTATCTTGAAAAACCCTACTTTAACCTTTATAAGTTAAGCTAGACAACTCTAATTTTGACCTAAGTTAGCTTGAAATGAGAAAAATCCAAGGGCTATTTACCAAAGGAAAAAAAGACTAAAAACTATTTATAATAAAAAGAAAAATCAGGAAAGAATACAAAGGTTTGCCAAAAATTGAGTGTTTGTGTCAAAGAAGAAAAGCTTTTACCAATAAATAGATGAGATTCAACTCAATGAAAACCTTAAAAAAAGAAATGCAAGATAGAGCAACACTAAGTACAATTTAGGGATAAAAAATTGTTTTTATGATACTTTATCAATATATTAAAAGTGAGAGGATTCACCAAATAATTCATAAGAAAAGTGTGTAGGGTTGCCCCAATTTTGACTTCACAAAATAGAGGGCAAACAATTTAGAGGTATTCAAATATTCACAACAAGTCTCTTATGCATGTACCCTATTGTCACTCACTGTCAAGGTTTATCTTATCATCATTCATGCATTTTGTGTACATATTCATTTTGTCAAGAAATTGACCCACGACTCTCTTTTCATTATTTGCTTCACATTATTTTCCCCTTGGGAATATATCTAAACATTTGGGAATTTCCATGGGAATAGTCTTTCAAGTTTTATCTACATAATTCACCAAATTCTAGAGGTCCTATCATGCATATGCAAGCAAAACTTCAATAAGGATTGAAGAACTCTTAGCAAATTACATATCTCATCCACTTTGAATCTATTAGATTATATTTTATAGGGGCATTTGATTTCTAGTAAACATAGGAATTGACTATGATTCTTATATTATGCATGACATGTGGCAATTTTAAAAGTAATTTCTATTAAGTCAATATTTTGTATGACTCCGCCTTTTACATGATTTTGATAAAATGTCCCCATAATCTTGCTTGTTACATTGGCACCTTTTTTTTTAAAAAATAAAGATATCCATGAGGCCAACCAATCAATTTGAGACATATTTCTACATCCTCGCACAAGAGAGTAGTCTAGAAATTTCATCAAATATATGCCATGCGAGTTGTGCACCTGTCATTGCCTTTGTATTTGTGATTTGAAAACATTACTAAGAAGTCACACTTTACAAAATATTCTTAACCCATTGTTCTTTCTTTTGCATAATATTTCTAATAGTGGAAACTCTTTTTTAAACATTTTAATTGAATATCAAGCACCTAGGCCTTGTCTTATCAAAGTCATTATGTTAAACTTATTTTTGCCTTTTTGCAGAATTTTCCATTCCTTTGCTCTATTAGTTTTGGTAGCTTTGGAAAATTGTTTGTACTTATGTAATTATTTAGCAAATAATAGTTTTCCTAACTAATTAGTTAGAGTAGGGACAATTATTTATTAACTAATTGACTCCTTTAAGAAGGAACTAGAAACCAATTCGGTTAGGGTTGTTAAGTTGTTTTAAATCTTGACCATCGATTGAGAATTGATTTTGGTCATTGGTTTTCCAACATGAGTAGTATAAAAGTGGGTTAGGTGGAGTTTGGAGAAGAATTTGTAGTGTTAGGAAATAGTCTTGTAGTGTTAGCAAGAGAGAAATGCTATTGTTAGGAATAGTTGTGGAGGAATATCAATAGGAGAAATTGGGAGGCTATCAGAGTTCTCCCAGTGAGAGGCAAGGAATTTTGTATCTCTTAATTTTCAAAAATTTAATATAATTCCTCATCTGCAGAACTAGTTTTACCTTAAGGGGTTTCTAGGGATGATTTTTTAGAAAATATTGTGTCATTATGTTGCTTTTTTCTTTCCATATTTTATAAATGATGTTTCAACTGTGTTATTTTTTGATATTAGCCGTAAATTTATTTTTGGTAGTTAAATAATTATTTAAGATAGGAGATTAATAATCAAAGATGAAAATAGTAATTTTCACATGGTATTAGAGCAATGTTAAGGGTATAAAATTTTTTCCCTAAGAAATAAATTGGGGGTTTATAAAACCTAGGTTGATCTCTTTAGATTTATTATTTCTTTAATCCCTTGAGATGGCTTCACCTAGTTTGAAAGATTAGGATAGATTTGATGGTTCCTCAAATTTTGGTTCTAGAAGGCCATACTTTTTTTACTATTGGAAGAGAATGGTATCAAGGATTATGTTACTAATTATGTAACTATATATATATATATATATATATATATATATATGCGATACAAATTGCATCATACAAGAAGGATGATGCCAAGGCAAGGAGGTTAATCCTTGTTGGTGTCAAGGATCATATTGTTCCACATATATTAGTTAGATACAACAAAGAAGATGTGGGGTGCCATTTTGAATATGTACCAAAATTCTACCACCAATAGGAAGATTATTCTTGGAAAGATGTTGAAGAATACCCAAATGAACTAGGGAGAAGATGTCAGAAGTTACCTCACTAGACTTAGACTTGTCAAGGATGAGTGAGTAGTTGTTGGAGATATCCCTAGCAGTGATGAGCTAATACGAATAGTCATAAATGGGTTTACTAAGAAATGAAGTGTCTTTGTTTAATTTGTTAGTTAATGAGACATCTTACTAAGTTGGGATGAAATTTGGAGTAATTTAACTTAGGAGGAGTTTAGACTAAGTCTAGTCCAAGGAACCAACAAGAGTCAGAAAAGTGAGGTGGAACATGAAAATGTTTCCCTAGTGAGAAAAGGGAAAGCAAAGAAGGGGTCTAGAAAAGGTTCAAATTCACACAGTGAGAAGAAGAAGAAGAAGAAGGACCTTTCTAAGGTAAAGTTCTTTGGTTGTCACAAGTATGGTCACTACATCAATGATTGCCCAGAAAGGAAGAAGGAAAAGAAATAGGTGGTAGCTTCAACAAGTGTGGAAGAACTTTCCAATAGAATGGAAGATGAGTTTGCACTCATAGTTTATATGGTTAGCTCAACCTCATAGTTTGTTTGGTATATATATATTGGGGAATCATTTTATATGATATGAGTTAGAGAGTACCTCTCTAGTTATAAGGAGGAGAACACCAATAACCAAATTTCTATGGGAAAATTTTCCAAACTACACTTAGTTGGGAAAGGGACTGTTTAGTTTTAGAGGGAAAGATAATTCCACTTCATGATGTGTTGTATGTGCCAAGCTTAGGTATGAATTTTCTTTCTGTATCTATTCTTTAGGATAAGGGGTATAATGTACTCTTTAGAGGGACACATGTATTGGCCTAGCATAAGGATTGGAAGTCACCCATAACTATTGGAGTTAGGAGTGGATGCTTTTATAGGTTATAGTTTGATAATCCTAAGGTGTCTAATCAATATAACACCCTTTTAGTTGTAGGATTGGACATCCCTTACCACCAAAGTACTATGCTAATTTTCATTAAATGTCAATCCGAGAGCGTGAACTTGAGATGATGTCTGCAAAGTATATGCTCTAGTTTTCATTAAAAGTCACTACTACTTTGAATGCAATAACCATTAAGGAAATCTAGTTTATCCAAAGGAAAGATGACTATCAAATATTTGGAAGGAAATTCTAATTAATTAGCCATACATCTATGCACCTACTACTGCAGGAATAGTGATTGGTTATGTTTCCAGTGGCTGCAAGAATAGCAGTTTTAACTCTAACTTAGAAAATTGAGTTTAACTCCTACTTACTAAAGTAAAACTCCACCTTCCGCATGGGCCCCCATAGAAGAATGAAGGAAAGACAAACTCAGATAAAAGTGTAGAAACTCAGCAAAGGCATGTATTCATCAAATATGCAGTATTACAATAACTTAGGAAAATAGTAAGATGTCTATCAACTCTGTCTATCTATTCACTACTTAACCTCATAGATATAGATGAGGTCTTATTTATAGGGAAGAACAACAAACTCCTAAAAATACAACTTCCTCATAAAGGAAAGTCAGTTACAACTTTAAGACTGCAAACATGCAATTGGAAAGACATTAATTCTCCCTTAAATTCCCCACAAATATAGAGATCATAGAAAATGCTAGATTTTCTCATTTATCTGTCTTCAAACTGCTTTCCAAGAATCTAGGTATCATGCTTTGCATGTTTAACTGATTGATTTAATGCTTACTTCCTTGCTCGGCCGCTTTATTAGGTCCCACTTGGTTATTCATTAAAACAAGTCCCTTCTGACTTTGCTGCCAAGTCTTCTAGCTGCAACGGTGTCATAACACTTCTCCTTAATGTCATCAATGCTTTAGCGCTATTTCTTTGTAGTTTGTTTAACTCCCGCTCAGCTTGTATCCTGTGATCAACATTTAATACACACAAGACTTCCTACAAACATTTATTTTTATTTATTAATTTATAAAGAAAAGGCATTAATTATTCAACTAATAGTTTTTGCAATCTCTTTAGCTGCAGGAAGATCAACCCATATCAAACATTCATGAAGAAAGATTTTTACCACAAAATGAACCTCTTTTTAAATATAATTTCGATTATCATTTTATGCCCTATGTCCATACTTTATACATCAGAAGTTTAAAAAATTTATACTAAAGGATGATAAAGTTCAGTATGTTATAGACAAATGTTGACAAAAAGGGCTAATAAAACTTCTATTTCTTCATGTAATCATTTTTCCCCCCAACCGTCCTAAGGCTGGTCCCTTCAGCATCTATAGCTTTCTGATCCTCATCCGCAGTCTGAGGTCATTGGCAATTTTCTCTCCTGGTTCATGAGCTCTATAATTGAAATATCCATGATTTTGTTTCAATCTTTCCCATTTTTGTTCTTCAGTAGTCATGTTATATTCAACAAAAAAATCATATTTTCCAAGCATAGGATGCAAAAGTATTGGCGGTTGGAAATGAAGTGGTACCCAATAATTTTTTTGATTTCTTCCCAATGTCAGATACCTGGGCATCCTACTGATGGCTAATTCCAAATTTTGGGGAAAGTGCAACTCCCTGGTTTTTAGGCCTTCTGGCAATCAAATCCATCTTTGAAGAGAAGCTTGTATAGCATTAGGGGCATTTTCAGAACAATGCTGCTCCCAATCTAAAAATGCCTGTTCGTGAACGGGGTGGATTTTGGCAAACCGACTTTGATTATTGCTAACGAAAAGCCAATCAAAGAATACTCTGTAAGTGTTCTATATTTCTAGTCGAATGTACAATGGTTCAAACATTTCCTTTTCCTTGTAAGGAGCAGCCTAGTTCTCTCAACTGATCTCATTCTACATCCATGACATAACGGCCCTAAACTGTACATCTCCCACATATAACAATGAATTCCAATCTTTATCATCTGGTACAGCAAGATTATGAACATATAATTCACAGAGGAGATTCTTTAGAGTCATTGGAACTAAATTGAATGTTGCATAAAATTTCTAAGGAGTATGTAAGGAAGGGTTCACCCTCAAGTAATTTGAGATAACTGAAAATTAGTCATTTTCTTCTTTAGGAATAGTGTGTAAATTGGAGATGGGGACCTACAATTTATAAGCTCTAGAATGAGCTTTATGATCTTTGTGACATGTTGTTGTAGGATCTTAATTTCGTTATCCTTTTCTTCAATTTGCTGTGCTTATTCCCTAATAGTTATGAGCATTTGTTTCTTCTCTAAATCCCAATTTTATTTTTCCCATTGAAATTGTTGGTACAAATTAAAGCTGGCTGTTAACGGAGTGGAAATGTCCAATGGTGTATGATGACGAACAATAGGTCTATAATCTTCAAGGTAGTACTCAGGATGATGGTGGTCAGTAGTGTTGTCATCTTGAGAATGGTGTTGTTCAACAAAATTATTATGTTGACAAGCAATAGTGTTATCAACTTTTTCTGAAGGGGCAATGGCTGCAGGATGGGGTGCAATAGTCGTTTGATCTTGAAATTTTTCAACAATTTCCTAAACCATTTCTTGTGTAATAGATAAATATTCCTCTGGTGGTATATTATTAGTTTCCTCCACTGGGTTTCCAACCTCGGGCACTATTTCTTTTGAGGACTCTGTGTCACTATCAACATTAATAGGACTATTCAATTTTGTGGGAATTTCCTCAGGATTATTTTTATGTTCAGGAGTAGGTGATGTGTGCTCTGGTGACTATGCAAGTGTAGGTACTAGAGTTTCAACAAAGGGAAATTGCAATACTTCAATACTTTCCAAACATCACACCCTTCAGTACTTCATGACGACATTTTAATCATCAAACCATAATGGGAATAAAGTTCGTGCTTAAAAACATACGCCATATTAATGAGGAGTTATGCAAAATCATGATTTAATTTTATTTCACACATTTTAGAAGTACAAAGGGTTGCCAGCTCATTACTGAAATGAGCCTTCCCCGTACATCCTATATGCTAACTTAAGATTTCCTTGATTTTGCATTCATGATTTCGATTTCCCCTCCCCCCAACCTAGCAAAGACTGGGTCCCACTAGACTGTAAAGATTGCAAATTTTGAAAATTTAAATATCATGCTTTCCTAAATAAATAATAAATTAAATAAATGCAAAGGGGGTCGAGTGTGACTGACCTGACGTGCGATAGGAAGGATGAACTGAGAAGTGTCTTTTTAGAGAAAGAAAGTGAGATGGAATGATGATGGAAAGACAAGAAGATGGGATGGAATGAGGTGGAAAAGGAATGAATTTGCACATGAGTGCAAAAATTTTATTATGAAGGCCTTGAAAATAAATTCAAGGGGCTATAGGCATCTGAGTGGAAGCCTCAGATGAAGTGGCTACAGGAAGAGATGTTTCTGTTGTTGTGAACTATTGAAGAAATTCTTCCTTGGTTGCTAGTTTATGATATAACTTTAGGCGATGCCCATTAACTAGGAGCTTGAATTTAACTGGATCAACTGTTGATAATTGAACTGCTCCATTGTCAAAAATTCTAATGATTTCATAGGGACCAAGCCATCAAGTTTGAAACTTGCCTTGGTGATGTTGATATCGTGAATCATACAGGAGTGCCCAATCACCAACAGAGAATTCTTTGTCTTTAATGAATTTTTCATGCCATTTCTTCCTTTGACTTTGAATTAATTTTGTGTTATGAAGAGCTCATTTTTTCCATTCATCCAACTCATTGAGATGCAGAATGCAATCCTGTTGTGCTACAAGAAGGGTAATATCAAGTTCTAAAGTTGTCCGCAGAGTTTTATGTTCAAATTCAATAGGCATAACAATTGTCTTTCCATATAGGATTTGGAAAGGCGTAAACCCAGGAGTGGATTTCCATGTTGTTCTGTATGCCCATAAGGCTTTAGGAAGTTTAGCTACCCAATCTCTATGATGCAAAGATACTATTTTAGTGAGAATATGTTCCAGCTCTCTATTTGTTACTTCTACCTGTCCATTGGCTTGTGGATGATATGGAGATGATTTGCCATGCCAAATTTTATATTCCTCCATGAGTGCTGCTATCAGGTTAGATGTGAACTAAGGCCCTTGATCTGATTGTAATTCTCTTAGAACACCAAATCTGGTAAAGATACATTCGTACAGAAAGTTTGCAACATTATTGTCACGGGGATGCTTCATGGGTTTTTCTTCAGCTCACTTAGTAACATAATCAATACAAACCAATATGTAACTTTTCCCTTCTGATGGTGGTTCAATAGGGCCAAAAAAATCAATTCCCCATTTATCAAATGGTTCTACTACTATCTGTGGCTATAGGGGCATTTCACCTATTTTTTTTGGTCTACCCATTCTTTAACATTTATCACATTTTTTTGTATACTGAGCCACATCTTTGTGAAGTGTAGGCCAATAATAACCTGTATTTAGAATCTTTAATGCAGTCCATTTGTTAGCAAAGTGTCCACCATAGGGCTCGTCATGACAAGCACGAAGAACATTATATGTTTCATCTTCTCTGAGACATCATCATGTTACCTGATCTGGTCGAGTGTAAAACATGAATCCTAAGATCCATGAGAAATTAAAACTCTTTTCTACTAGCAATCATTTTTCTTTTGCAGAAAAATGTGAAGGAGTTTTGCCAGTAGTTAGATAGTTGGAAATGTTAGCATACCAAGGATTTTGCATTGACAAAAGGAAGAGATGTTCATTAGGAAAGCTATCTTCTATGGTTGTAGGATCATCAAGTGTTTGAAGATGAGACAAGAAATCAGCCACAACGTTTGCTTTACCTGGCTTGTCAATAATGGTGATGTCAAATTTTTGCATTAGTAACAACCATCGAGCCAATCATCCAGAGATTGTTGGCTTGTTCATCAGATATTTGATAGCAGAGTGATCTATATGTACAAATATTTGGTATCCTGTAATGTAATGTCTGAATTTTTTCAGAGCATAAATTACAGCAAGTAGTTCTTTCTCTATCACTATGTAGTTATACTCGGCTCCTTGAAGATTTTTTCTGATATAGTAAATTGCATGTTCTACTGAATCTGTCTTTTGGCCAAGTATGGCTCCAATGGCATGATCTAAAGCATCTATGTGTATATGAAAAGGTAACTCCCAATTTGGTCCTCGAAGCACTGGTGTTGTTGAGAGGACTTCCTTAAGCTGCAAGAAAGCTTTTATACACTATGAATCCCATACAAACTCTGCATCTTTTCGAAGCAATTTGTATAAGGGTGCCACAATTTGATTGAAATCTTTGATAAAACGTCGATAATATCCTGCATGTCCTAAAAAACTCCTGACTTCTTTCAATTTGGCTGGTACACCTAATGTATGTATGACTTCTACTTTTGCCAGATCTACTTCAATTCCTTTAGGAGAAGTAAAGTGTCCCAAGACCACTCCTTCTTGCATCATAATAAAGCACTTTTCACTATTTAAAGAGAAATTGTAGTCTTTTCATCTTTGTAAAACCTTGTCCACATTTTCCTTGGCTTCTTCAAATGTTTTCCTGTATGTGGTGAAGTCATCCATATACACTTCCAAAATATTTGTAGATATGTCAGAAAAAATGTTAATAACAGCTCTTTGGAAGGTTGTGGGTGCATTGCACAGACCAAATGGTAGGACAGAATAAGCAAATGTTCTCCATGGACATGTGAATATTGTTTTGTCCTGATCTTTTGGTGCTATTTGGATTTGATTGTAACCACTGAACCCATCTAAGAATCAAAATTATTTCTTTCCTGCAAGATTGTCAAGCACTTGATAGACAAAAGGTAATGGAAAATGATCCTTCTTGGTAGCCAAATTAAGTTCTCTATGATCTATGTAGACTCACCATTTTCCCCCCTTTTTGGGAACAATAACTAATGGTGATACCCATTGGCTATCAAAAATAGGATATATGAAGCTAGCATTGAGTAACTTTTGCAATTCATTTTTGACAATATCCCTTAATGCCGGGTTTATCCTACGCTGAGGTTGTCTCACAGGTTTATAATCTGGACTAATATAAATTCTATGGGTACAAATTGCAAAATCCAATCCTTTCATATCTGTATACTCCCAAGCAAAAGCATCTTGATGCTTTTGTAACAGCTGCAAGGTATCATGATGTTGTGCCTGAGATAAGGACTTACTTATATTTAATTATCTTCTTGGAATGATTGTTGTTTTGACTACTTTTTCAGCCATTGAAATTTGTACAATTGGTTGTGAATCTATCTCATGTGGTAGAAGTGAATGTAGTTCATTAGATAAAGGTAGAATGCTTTCTAAGACATAATCTTGTGTAGAAGATGTCTCAGGTTGTGTTCCATACTCATTCAATATAATAGAAGAAATGACATCATCTTCTTCTTTAATGTTTACAAATGAGTCCTGTGAGATCATCATCAATTGTTGAATAGAATCTATGTCCATATCAGAGTCATCCATATTTGGCCAGACAACTTGATCATCCTATAGCAAAGGCTGAGCAAGAGAATACAAGGTCAAATTTTTAGTGTTTGTTCCATCTGAAATAGTCATTTTCCTTGATCGTCATGCAATATAAGCATCTATTGTTGCTAACCATGGTCATCCTAAAATGATAGGGTAGCCTCCAGTAATTTTTTTGGAGAGAGTACAACAAAATCAACTGGATATTCCCATGAATGTAATATGACAGTGACATCTTCTAGCATACCATCAGGAATGATGGTAGAACTATCTACTAATTGCAATATTGTTGACGTCTGCCTGAGACCAATGATACTTAATTTGGACACTACTTCCTTGGTCATTATATTGATGGATGCTCCTAGGTCTATTAAGACATTATGTACTTGTACTCCTTGAATGGTGAGGGTTACTACTGGGCTACTAGGGTCTGCATACTTAGGCATTTTGCAGTTATCAAGCATAAGATCAAAAAGTTGTCCAAGGACATGGATAGTCTTTGGGTCTTTCTTTTTCCTTCTTGGCTTTTTAACATAGGCTTCTCTGATGGCTTTTGAATATATAGGTACTTCCTTGATTGCATCAAGTAAGGGCATTTTTATCGTCATTTTTTTGAGTTGCTCAAGAAAATCTAGTGCAGCTTGATTTTCACTTGGCAGTATTTACTCTGTTAATCTACTAGGAAATGGTGGTGCTTTGGCTGTGAGAGAAATAGTGGTGGTAGGTTCTTGAACTAACTCAGCACTTGTATCATTTATTTCTGTTATTATGGGCTACTGAGGTGAGGTAAGCATTGTTCCAGATCTTAGATGAATATCATTTAGGGTGATGGAATAACTTTTTTGTTGGGTTGAAGGTTTTGTACTATTAGGGTTAGGTGCAGGTTGTGCAGGTAATTGTGGCTATTTTGGAAGGGTTGTATTGGCTGCAGGAGGCATTAAGGCTTGCTATTGAAGAGGTTGAGTCAAAGCCGACTGCTACTGATGCTATTGCCAATTTTGGGTTTGCTACCAACCCTGTTGAGGTTGGTGCCAACCTTGGTTAGGCTGCTGCCACCCTTGGTTGGTCTACGGCCAACCTTGGTTAGGCTATTGCCACCCTTGGTTAGTCTATGGCCAACCTTGGCTAGGCTACTTCCAACCTTGGTAAGGCTATTTCCAACCTTGGTAAGGTTTCTTCCAATGATTATAACTACCATCTTGTTCTTTCCATTGACTATTACTACCATAATTATGGAGTGGGTCTTGAGGAATCCTGATCTTGGAGCCCATGGCCTTCGTTGAGCAACATAAAATACATCTCCATCTTTATCAATTGCCTTGAACTCAGTAGGCACATGCTGTGATTCCACACTAGCAATAGGCTTACATCAACAGTTGTGTTTCTTTTCTTTGCAATGGGGGCAATATTCTGCCAACATACTATCAGCATCTTCCTTCTTCCTATGTGCTTGCATGGTATCCAATTGTGTAGTAACATCATGAATGATGTCTTGCTTGAAATCCAATAAGAGTTTTGACATTTTTTTCTTAGATACTCTTGTCCCAGGAGTCTTTTGGAGTAAATCCCTCAAACCTCATCCTTTTTTTGTTTTGCTCTGGAATAGTTTAAACAAATATTTTGGATTTCAGCCCACGTCTTTTGTGTAATGTCACCTCCAGCCATTAAGTCTAAAGCTTCCATACTCCTGTCATGTACTCCTTTCAGAAAGAGATGCTTTTGAGACTCCTCATTCAACTGATGTTGTGTGTTGCACTGTAGGTTAAACATGAATCGGGCAACATAGTCCTCTAAATTCTCATCCTCCTTTTGTGACATTTTAAAAATGTCATCTCCTTTCAAATCATGGCCTCTGCAATATTCCTTATATTTATTAAGGAACAAGTTACTCATAGTTGGTCAATCTATCATAGCATTGGCACCTAAACTCATGAACCATCTCAAAGTGGCTTCTTTGAGAGTTGATGGAAACAATTTCAGCTTATGGGCATCAGTTGTGCAGTCATAACTTCGACAAAGGATGTCAAATTCAAAGAGAAAAGTTTTTTGGTCTTCAGTAATAAGGCCATAGAATTTAGGTAAGGCAACTAAGGGTATATTTTTCAAATTTTGATTACCCTGCTGAGGAGGAATTGGAAAGGGAAAGGTAGGTTGAGCTGCTACCATTTGTAGATGTCCTAGTGGTGGCTGATAAATGACTAGAGCTAATGGATTATCTTGATATTCTGGCTCAGCAAAAAGATTATTCAAATGAAAAGATTCTTCAGATGTAGTTGGTGATTGTACTTGTTCTGATACTTTTGCAAATACATTCTCAAATAGTTCTTCTCTCTCTTCTCTTTCTTCAGAGTTCGGATAAAAAAGTTCTTCCTGATTGAAGTTGGGAAGAAATCTTCCAAGGTGATCTCTTCTTCTATGCATGTAAGAATGCTGAAAATGAAACTAAATGACTCAATAGTAAATACTAGACTGACACCATCCCTGGAAATGGTGCCAAAAATATGTCTAATCAATATAACACCCTTTTAGTTGCAGGATTGGACATCCCTTACCACCAAAGTACTATGCTGATTTTCATTAAATGTCAATCTGGGAGCGTGAACTTGAGATGATGTCTGCAAAGTATATGCTCTAATTTTCACTAAAATTCACTACTACTTTGAATGCAATAACCATTAAGGAAATCTAGTTTATCCAAAGGAAAGATGACTATCAAATACTTGGAAGGAAATTCTAATTATTTAGCCATACATCTATGCACCTACTGTTGCAGGAATAGTGACTGGTTCTATTTCCAATGGCTACAAGAATAGTAGTTTTAACTCTAACTTAGAAAATTGAGTTTAACTCCTACTTACTAAAGTAAAACTCCACCTTCTGTGTGGGCCCCCATGGAAGAATGTAGGAAAGAAAAACTGAGATAAAAGTGTAGAAACTCAACAAAGGCATGTATTCATCAAATATGCAGTATTACAATAACTTAGGAAAATAGTAAGATGTCTATCAACTCTGTTTTTCTATTCACTACTTAACCTCATAGATACAGACAAGGTCTTATTTATAGGGAAGAATAGCAAACTCCTAAAACTACGACTTCCTCATAAAGGAAAGTCAGTTACAACTTTAAGACTACAAACATGCAATTGGAAAGACATTAATTCTCCCTTAAATTCCCCACAAATATAGAGATCATAGCAAATGCTAGATTTTCTCATTTATCTATCTTCAAACTGCTTTCTAGGAATCTAGGTATCATGCTTTGCATGTTTAACTAATTTCTTTAATGCTTACTTTCTTGCTCGGTCGCTTTATCAGGTCTCACTTGGTTATTCATTAAAATAGGTCCCTTCTGACTTTGATGCCAAGTCTTCTAGCTGCAACGGTGTCATAACACTTCTCCTTAATTTCATCAATGCTTTAGCACTATTCCTTCGTAGTTTGTTTAATTCCCACTCAGCTTGTATCTTGCAATCAACATTTAATAAACACAAGACTTCCTGCAAACATTTATTTTCATTTATTAATTTATAAAGAAAAGGCATTAATTATTCAACTAACAGTTTTTGCAATCTCTTCAACTGTAGGAAGATCTAACCATATCAAACATTCATGAAGAAAGATTTTTACCACAAAATGAAACCCTTTTTAAATATAATTCCAATTATCATTTTATGCCCTATGTCCATACTTTATACATCAGAAGTTCAAAATATTTATACTAAAGCATGATAAAGTTTAGTATGTTATAGATAAATGTTCACAAAAAGGGCTGATAAAACTTCTATTTCTTCATGTCATCATAAGGCACTCATAAGAAACAATAATCCTAGATATCCTAAAGAGCTATGGCATAAGATGATGTTCCATATTCATCATAGAGAAGTTAAATTGTGTCATGAAACACTAATGGGTATTCCAGAGGTGATCATAGAGCATGATGATGTATGTAAAGGATGTGTGTTGGGGAAGTTTGAGAAAGCATATTTTCCAAGGATTGACACCAGATCTATGGGTGTTCTTGATCTACTATATTTAGATGTATGTGAACCAATTCTAACAAAATCTCTTAGAGGATATGAGTACTATGTTACTTTTATTGATGATTTCTCCACAAAAACCTAAATATACTTCTTGAAGACCAAGCACAAGGTTTTGAATCGATTCCAAGAGTTCAAGGCTCTTGTGAAGAACTTGATAGGAAAGAAAATGTTAGAGTAAATAATTAATTAATTAATTATTAATTATTTATTCTATTACTTAAGCTTACTTAGGTAAATGCATGTAGTTAATAGTTGTAGAGATAAGTTGTTGACAACACGGGAGTTTGTTCCCTTCTAGCATGTTCCACTCTTTTGTGGAAGGTGCGCTTAGTTGTCAAACTTATCTTCTACCACCTTCCAAGCTTGTTCTACAAGCTTCCTTGAGGTCTTTATAAGTGACCTCTCTCTCATTATAAATTCATTCCATTCACATAGAAATTCTAATTTTTTATTGTGAAATATTATCTTGTGTGGTATTTGCTTCAAGCTCTTTGCTCCCTAGGTTTCTCTTCAGCAAGCTATTTGCATTGTAGGTGATCTTGGTGCATTTTTGGAGTTGGATTCTCAACTCCTACATGGTATTAGAGCCTCCCTATTGCTTCTTGTTCGAAGGATTTTTGAAGCCATAATTTGGAGTCACAAACCCTAGTTTGTTTGTGCATTTTTCTTCAAATTGGGGGTAGAGAAATTTTTCAAAGCACTTTGGGGTCAAATGGACACTGCCACTGGATCTGGAAGGCCATTTGCAGTTAGGTTTCATATAAAACTTTTTTTTTTTGGCTACAGGCATTTTTTTAATTTTTTTTAGCCCCCCTAGTTGCAATCGTATGACTATACGGATGCGTAGACAAAAAAATAAATATTAAATTTGTGTGTTGTCATAGTAGTGCCAATGCACCACTATGCAGCCACTTGCTAGCCACCCATAGCACTTCTTTTTCGGTAGCAGACACCTCTCTATGGCCACAACACCACTTGGAGCCTGCTTCGCCTAGCCGGCACCTCTGCACTGCTTGCAACAGTGGCGCTACCAGGTTCTCCTCCCGAGTGCCACCACCATCAATGGTTTTCTCTGTTCCACCACCCTGTAGCTTCTTTACCCTACTGAAACCACTTTTAGACCTAGTTACATCATTTCATGGCATCCATACATCGTTGACATCATCTTCCCGGCCGATTATATCATCTTTCTAGCTAGTGATGTCATCACTATTGGGCCTCGTGCTAACACCTTTTTTTGATGAGGTGACATCATCATTCTAGCTACTAACATCAGAAAAATTTCTACCATATTTTTCCTTGTGACATTCGTACGATCGTCAAATTTAAGACGGTCTTTATAATTTTCCAGCAAGGTGCAATTTTGGAGTAGCAGTTAGTTTTTTCGCCATAACTTGAGCATACGGAGGTCTTTTTCCAATCCAAAAGAAGTGTCAGAAAGCTAACTTAGAGATGGAGACATTGGTTCTAGTTTCATAAGATTCTAAGTTCATTTGAGCTTCCATTTTTTGCATCAAATTAGAGGCTTCTGTTTCCTTCTATTCTGCATCAATAAATCCAAGTTCTTTTCCAGTTTTTTTGCTTTCCATAGTTGTTTTTGTGGTATTTGAGGGATATTATCATACTTTTTTTTTTGGGGGGGGGGGGGAGGGGGGTGGTGTCTTTCTTTTTTATAATTTACTTTAGTTAAGACCCTTCTACTTTCATCTTCTTCTTTCTCTCAATGGCGGATTCATCTTTGACACATCTTACTCTGCACAACTATCACACCTAGAAGGCACAAATGACTAGGCTTCTCATGTCAAGAGGTCTATGGTGTTGTTTGGATGTGAATTAGCCTATTCTTACATGACCTTTTGAGGTTCTATAGTATAGAAACAAAATAGATGAAGCCATGGGATTGATTGCACTCAACATTTCAGATAGTTTGTTATTTCACTTGGATGGTTTGATTACTCCATGGGCTTATTGGCAAAAATTTCAAACTTTATTTGGTCAGGTGAATGAATTCTGAGCACTTTAGTTGGATGTAGAGTTGACTTCTTTGTCACCGAGCAACTTTTCCACCATCGAGGACTTTTTGATGAAGTTCAAATCCCTACGTGCAATTTTATAGGGATGTGGGAAGAACAAAATTGATGATGAGTGCATATTCTTGATACTCTCAAAGCTGAAGTGGAAATATCAGGTTTTTTCTTCTACTTTCTACTCCACCATGGACACCCTTGGAGATAGACATAGGATTCCTACATTCAAGACATTTTGTGACAGGTTGACTAGGGAACAGGCAAAGATCCAATAGGTGGATGCCTCTAGCTCTTCTAGCCAAGCATTGGTTGCTTAAAATTCTAAGAAGAAAGGAAAATCAAAGAAAGATACATCACAATATAATCCTAAGCCTCTAGTTAATCCTCTAGTAAACCCTCCCAAGGGTAAAGATTCTTCAAAGTCGAGTGAGTCTACCTCCAAGACCAAGAAGAAATCAAGTGACAACTACAATTTTTATGGGAAAGATGGACATTCAGTGTCTAGGTGTTGGAAATGATTGGAGGCTTTAGAGGAAGCCATGAAGGAGCATCACATTTCAGCTCCTTAGTCTTCATCTCCACCTATAGGGAAAGGTCATGCTCTTTTTGCACAAGCTACGACTTTAGCACCTTCATGTATTCTTGATTATGGGGCTTCTCACCACATCACAAACACTCCTAAGTTGCTTACTTCACTTGCTCCTTGTGCCACCACACAAATTACAATTGGGAACTCTTCACAACTTTTAGTTTTAGGTTCTATTAATATTGCTTTGGCTGGGGACTCTCTACAAGATGTACTTTGTGTTCCAGATATTTCTTCTATCTATCTATCAGATTTACCACTCTAGATCTAGGAAGATAGTCAAGTTCTCACCACATGATGTGGTTATTTAGGACTTGCATGATCTAGGGATGATCACGGCCACTAGGAGTGTGTACTCTGCATCTTACCTCTATAGATTTGATGGATTTGAGTATTCTGATGACATAGGTTCATGCTTAGTTGCACATGTAGATTTAGTAAGCATGCTTTGACATGAACATTTTGGGCATGTCAATTACAAATATCTTTAGCAAATGAGCACATAGGCACTTGTTCTTAGGCTTCCCTAGATTTCCTATCCAGATGGTGTTTGTCAAAGATGTGCACTTGGCAAGAAACATAGGGATCATTTTCCACATGGATGAGCCACTTGTGCTTTAGCACCTTTGGAGTTGATTCATAGTGACCTCATGTCATTTCCTACTCCTTCTATTTTGGGTGCTAGATATGTGCTTGCATTCATTGACGACTTCTCCAGATGTACGTGGGTGTACTTTCTTAAGTACAAGTCTAATGTCTTTGACTCATTTCAAGTTTTCAAGGCATTTTTAGAGAAGCGGTCTAGGCTTTCTATTTGGTACATACACACGGATAATGGGGGGGAGTATGTGAACTAGGCTTTCAGAGATTTTTTTTCTGAGCATGGTCTTTAGCATCAGCTTTTAGTGCCCTAAACTCCTCAGTAGAATGGTGTGGCCGAGAGGAAGAATAGAACCCTTCAGGAGATGGAAAATTGCATGATTCAATCTAGGTCCATGGATTCATGTTTTTGGGCAGAGGCAGTCAATTGTGCTAACTATATTTAGAATCAGATGCCTCATAAGGCACTTCGACATATGACTCCTAAGGAGGCTTGGTCCCATGTCAAGCTTGATGTGTCATCATTCAGATTTTTTGGGAGTATGACATATGCATCTATACCTAATGCTTAGAGGAAAGAAATGGAAATGAAGAGCCGACCATTAATTTTTGTTGGCTACTATGAGGATGTAAAGGCTTATAGGTTATTTGATCCTGATTCTAGAGAGGTCCTATTTTGACAGGATGTCTAGTTTGATAAGAGCCCTCTTGTAGTACATTCCTCACCTCTAGTGACTCCTTCAGCTCCCACTACTCCCTCTTCATCCCCACTTTGTTTCACAGATGATAAGGATGATGATCATGGTGATCCCAATATACCTCCACCACAAGATCCTCCCCAGATGCCTAAATGGGCTCGAGCTATTGTTGAGGCTATAAGATCTCTAGCTAGTGACCCATCCACTTCTTGTCGCACCTATTCTCACACTGTAGGCTCTAGTCTTCTCAGTCATGCTATTAGTGCTGATCCTCAAACATTTGCGAAAGCGATAGGACATTTTGAATGGAATAGTTCAATGGAGGAGGAATATTCTTCTTTGATGAAGAATCACACATGGGATCTTTGTCCTCTTCCCAAGGGGAGAAAGCTAGTGCGTTGTAAGTGGATTTACCATACTAAGTATGCTACTATTGGTTCTATTGATAAGCATAAGGCTCATCTTGTTGCGAAGGGTTTTTCACAGGTTGAGGGTGTTGATTATTCTGAGACATTTGTTCCTATTGCTAAGATGAATTTCATACCCCTTGTCTTATCCCTCGCAACTTCACAGGGATGGCTAGTTTATCAGATGGATGTGAAAAGTGCCTTCCTGCATGGTGATATCACTGAGGAGATTTAGATGGAGCAGCCTCCAAGTTTTGTGTAGGATCCCACCTTGGTTTTTAGGCTTTGATGTTCATTATATGGTCTCAAGCAAGCCCTTAGGGCTTGGTATGAGAAGATGGACTCATTTTTGTTGTCTACAAGCTTCACTCACTGCCATTCTGATCCCACAATGTACATTCAACATTATGGTGATGACATTTTGATTCTTGTTTTGTATGTTGATGATCCTATCCTCACAGGTAGTTCATCATCCATGCTCCAGGATGTTAAGCATGCACTAATGGAACAATTTGAGATGACTAACCTTGGTTTGCTCCACTACTTTCTTGGTCTTCAGATTCATCAGTCTCCTACTGGCATTTTTTTGTATCAATAGAAGTATGCTCTTGACATGCTTCATCACTTTCACATGCTTGATTGTAAGGCTTCTCCTACACCATTTCAGTTGGGTCTTACTTTGTCTACCTCTTGCTCCTCACCTACAGTGGATGCTACTTTGTATCAACAGTTGGTTGGAAACCTATTGTACCTGACACACACATGCCCTAATCTTTCTTTTTTGGTTGGCCTAGCCTCTCAATTCTCTCAGGTTCCTCATGAGAGTCATTGGAAAGCTTCGAGGCAAATTTTGTGCTACATTTAGGGCACACTCATGTATGGCATTCACTATACTATGGAGACTCCATACATTGTTGGCTACACTGACTTAGATTGGGCTAGTGATGTTGATGATCAGAAGTCTACTTCTGGCTTTGTGTTTTTCCTTGGCTCATGTCCTATCACATGATCATGTAAGAAGCAGCATGCTTGAGCACTTTCATCTATAGAGGCTGAGTATAGGGCCACAGTTCTTGCTAGTCAAGAGGCTTTATGGCTTCGTCAGTTGATGATTGAGTTTGGATTTCCTCCTGATCATCCCACTATTTTGTGGTGCGATAATCAGAGTCCCATCCATATTTCTCACAACCCAATAGAGCATCAGCATAGAAAACACATTGATTTGCATATGCATTTCATTCATTAGCTGATCCAGGATGGTGTTATTGCATTTCAGTACATTCCAACCACTAGACATGTTGTTGACATCTTAACTAAGCCTTTTTCATCACCCTTCTTTCTTTAGTTGTGGTCAATGCTTGGGGTTATCGAAGTTTCCCTTGAGGGGACTAGTTGAGGGCTTCCTTCCTTCACTTCATGTTTTTTTTTTAGCATGTTGGTTTTACCTCTTTTTCGAGGAGGGTTTTTCCCATGGGGTTTTCCCTCTTTCTCTATTTTCAGAGGTTGCATTTTCTTGCATTGTACATGGGTACCTGACATGGCCTTGTTGTTGGGACCCATCCTACATTTCATCTTAGTTTTTGTGAGCTTAATAAATTCTCCTAAGTTGCACTTAAGGAGGGGTGTTAGAGTAAATAAATAAATAATTATTTATTAATTATTTATTCTATTACTTAAGCTTACTTAGGTAAATGCATGTAGTTAATAATTGTAGAGATAAGTTGTTGACAACACGGGAGTTTGTTCCCTTCTAACATGTTCTACCCTTTTGTGGAAAGTGCGCTTAGTTGTCAAACTTATCTTCTACCACCTTCCAAGCTTGTTCTACAAGCTTCCTTAAGGTCTTTATAAAAGACCTCTCTCTCATTGTAAATTCATTCCATTCACATAGAAATTCTAATTTTCTATTGTGAAATATTATCTTGTACAGTATTTGCTTCAAGCTCTTTGCTCCCTAGGTTTCTCTTCAGCAAGCTATTTGCATTGCAGGTGATCTTGACACATTTTTGGAGTTGGATTCTCAACTCCTACAAAAAATAAAGGTTTTTTAGTTAGATAATAGAGGCAAGTACAAAGGAAATGACTTCTAATAGTTTTCTACTAGAGAGTGGATTGTTCATTATAATCTATAGCTGAATAGATTAGTTGAGAGGAAGAATCATTCTATATCAGAGGTAGAAAGGGAAATGCTACATGACTAGGATATTCCCTTCTACTTATAGGTAGAGACATTTAGTACATCAATATACATTCAAAATAGGGTTGCACACAAGGTGATAGGGAAGATGACATCAGTGGAAGATTTCATAGGGAAGAAGCTAGATTTGGCCACTTCAAAATATTTTGGAGTTTGGCATATTTTCATATTCCAGGTGATACATGTATGAAGTTAGATCATACTGCAAAGAGAGGGTACTTTGTTGGATATAGTGTAGTCTCAAAGACATATAGGGATTTTTATCCCCAAGACCAAAAGAATTATTGTCAAATGTGATGTCAAGTTCTTGGAGGATAAGGCATTTAGAAGGTCTAGATATTTTCCAATAAATGATCAGAGTGAGAAGATGGAAGAAGCTTTAAGGGAAACAAAGCTCAAGTATAGTTACCAGTACAAGTGTAGTCTTAGGTGGTGAAGATTCACAAAATGTGGAGTAATTGACCTAAAATAATAAATGCATCAAGAAGATATAGAGGTTGGTATTTCATCCTTTACAATTGGTAGTAGGAATTATGATGTTCAAGATACACAAAGGGATACTTAGGAGTTTGTGGGTGCTCCAAGGAAGAGTACTAGATAGGAGATATAACCAGCTAAGTTCAATAACTATGTGGCATTAGTTAGTCAGTCAATAGATAGTAAGCCTTTTAGCTATTAGGAGGCTACGAAGGATTAAGAATGGAGAGATGCTATGGTTGAGAAATATTCCTCAATAATGCAGAATGATGTGTGGGAGGTAGTGCCTAGACCAAAAAATAGAGAAGTAGTTGGATCATATTAGATCTATAAGATAAAACACAGTACAAATGAAAGCATCAAGAAATAAAAGGAAAGGTTAATGGAAAAGGGGTTCTCTCAAAAGGAGGGAATAGACTATGAGGAGACATTTTCTCCAATGGCCATGTATACTTCTATATGAGTTGTGATCTCATTTGTAGTAAGGATGGGATGAAAAATTCATCAAATTGATCTCAAGAAAACATTCTTTAATGGTGAATTAAAGGAGGAGGTATACATTGAGAAACCAGAAGGCTTTGTAGAACACAAGAAATAGACCCATGTGTGCAAATTGAAAAGAGAATACAGACTCAAGCAGGCTCCTAGAGTATGGTATGAGTGCATTGATACATACTTATGGGAAATGGGCTTTGTGAAGAGTGAAGCAGATGCTAACTCCTACTACTTGGTGGTTGGGGTGAGGTTCTCATTCTATTTCTATATGTGGATGACCTATGTTTTATAGGTTCACTAAGATGGCTCATAGAGCATTGCAAGAGGGACCTTGTAGAAGAGTTTGAGATGAAGGGTTTGAGACTTATGCACTACTTTCAAGGCATAAAAGTGTGGCAAACAGATGGAAGGGTTTTCCTTGGTCAAGGGAAATGGGTCATTGAAATCTTGAAGAGATTTGGGATGGAGGATTGCAAAGCCATTTCTACACCCATGATCATGAATTGGAGGAATGTAGATGCATCTAGGGAAAAGGATGTATATCCCACCTAATATAGGTGGTTTATTGATTCTCCTATGTTAGTTAGTTCATGGTTAAAACAAAGAGAGTGCATTAGATAGTGGCTAAGCATGTATTGTGTTACTTATGTGGTATAGTTGAGTATGGGATTAGATATGTTTGAGGTGAAGGTATCAGCTTTATAGGCTATACTGACACAAATTGGGCATGAAGTACAATGGACAAAAGGAACACTTTAGGGTGTTGTTTCAGTTTGGGATCAAGAGTTGTCTCTTGGTTTAACAGGAAGAAAAAGTGTATGGATTTGAGTTTAGCAAAAGCAAAATACATAGTAACTAGAATGGAAACATGTGTAGCTATATGGATTCAAAAGTTGCAAGTAGTCTTGTTTGGTTAAAAAGTTGAGACTATTGTGATACACTACAGAAATCAAAGTTGCATAAAGTATTCTGAGAAGACAATTTTTCATGATAGGTCTAAACATATAGACATTAGATATCACTTGATCAAATATTGTATACAATAGGGTTTGTTCATATATAGTACATACCTATAGAGGAGTAGGTAGAAGACATTCAGACTAAATCATTAGGAAAAGCTAAATTCATCTTCTTCAGAGATAAGTTAGGTGTCATGCATAACAACTTCCTCACTAAGAGGGAGTGTTAATTTTGGTAGATTTGGAGAGATGTTTGTCCTTATGTAATTATTTGGAAAATAATAGTTTTCATAAATAATTAATTAGAGTATGGATGAATTTTTATTAAATAATTTATTCCTTTTAGAAGAAACTAGAAACCAACTTGGTTAGGGTTGTTAAGTTGTTTTTAATCTTGACCGTCGATTGAGAATCAATCTCTGCCATTGGTTTCCAACATGAGTACTATAAAAAGGGGTTAGGGGACATTTGAAGAATAAAAGTTGGAGAATAATTTATAGTGTTAGCATATAGTCTTGTAGTGTTAGGAAGGGCACAATGATAGCAACAGAGGAATATTAGCAAGAGAAATTAGGAGGTTGTTAGAGTTCTGCTAGTGAGAAGAGAGGAATTTTGTATCTCTTAATTTTCTAAAGTATAATATAATTCCTCATCTATAGAATTGGTTTCCATTAGGGTTTTTCCAAGGAAGATTTGGCCAAAAATATTGTGTCATTGTGTTTCTTATTTCTTTCTATATTTTATTGAAGTTGCAATTGTGTTATTTTTTGACATTAGCCATGAACTTATTTTTGGTAGTTAAATAATCATTTAAAATAGGATATTAATAATTAGTGACTACAATAGTAATTTTCACACATTTTGTGCGTCTTTCAAATGCTACTTCTACTATGGTAAACTATATTTCTAGAGGGAACCCTATCAAATATCTCACATTCTTTTAGGTATCTTAATAAATGATTCTCATGATTTGATTCAAACAACTCTATCCAAGCACCCTATGGTCAAGAAATTGTCAAATCAATATTTTGTCATATGGATCGTACACTATGTTCATTTTTTTACCATATGAATTCATGCATATCAATAGATGATTCTTCTTAAAGGGGATAGTTGTTAAATGGTACTTTGATCAAGCTTTCTGCTTGCTTTCTTTACTTTATACTCCAATCTCAAATGGGTTGTTTGCAAGTCTATCGACTCCACTTAGGGGAATTACTAGGAGAATTATTTAAGCTATTTGGAAATTGATTTTTCCATGAATTTACAATCTACATGTCATGTGCATGTGTAATGATTGTGGTTTTTTTAATGCTCCAACATGTAGTTCTTCAATATGAAAAGATAAAATCATGGAATTTGATTTTTGAAATTTGATAATATTTTCTCAACATTAAACCTCTTCTCTACAAGATTACTCATATCCTCTTTGTTCAAAACAAGATAATAAAAATATAGAAATTTTAGTTGTCAATTGATAAACTATTTCCATTACAAGATATGGCATTTCTTTGTCATTTTCAAATCTCTTCCAAAAAAAATTACTATAAGACTACTTTTATGGATTAGATGAAAAATATTTGGCTTTCAAATATTTTATGCATTCTATTCGTTATAGGGTAAATTGTCCCTAATCAAGAGCATTTCACAAGTATATCAATGCATGTCTTTATCTAGCTTTGATATCACCATGATTCATGCATTTGCTAATTGTGTCTCCATGTGAATACATGGAAAGTAGTTTGGGTATTCAACTTTCCATGGTTAAGATTAGGACATAAATTTGGGGCATTATCCAAATCTCAACTTGAACCTCCTATCATTAACCTTTTTTTTTTAAGTTAAGGCTTTAGAGAGAGGGTGCATAGGTTAGGTAGAGAGAAAATATATTAACTAAGTGAAAACCTTGGCCATTAACTTCAATTTGTGCTCTTCAAAATCTCAACGTTAACATTTCAAAGTTACAATTTTAGAGAGAATGTGTCTGTAAGTTAGGGGAGAGCGGAAATGTTGACCATAGAAGAAAAAGGGTTACCATTAAAATTTTCAAAATTTATGGTGTTGATTTTTTAAATTTTTTTCCAAATAGTCCATAAAATTTAAAACACCACAACTTTTGACTCCCAAGTCCAATTTGGAAAATTTGAAGTGCAGTGTGGAGCTAATGATGAGAAAGATTAATTGATGATATCAAATTTCCAAGGCTCCTACTAATCATCATTCTTTTTAAAACTTGAAACTTGACCCCTTTTAAATTATTAATGATCTCAAAATTGTAAAAAATTGCAATTGAACATGAGGGTCATAAAGGGAATATATACACTTGACTCATTAGTATATGGCATGGAAATAAATGGCTCTATTTGGGGAAAAGGATTGTGTAGGACACTAAACAAACTCAGATTTAAGCAAGAGCAATGCTTTTGATGCAATGCAAGGTAGGAGAATCCTCAAAGGAGATGTCATAGCCACCAACAATAAAACCACATAGCAGAAACACAACACAAAACAAGAATAATGCAAGATCTGATACTAAATCACAACTCTTTATTCATAGATATAACTGATTACATGCAATACGCCTGGCTGTAAGGCCTTTTGGGTTAGGGCCAACTACAAATAGTAATTACAAAAATCAGTTTTGCAAGATCCACAAGATCCAACTTACAAATCCAATCCTAGTTAGCCTAGATACACAATTGGATAAGAACACCAAGAAGAATCGACACTTGTACCCATAGGTCCACCAAGAGATCCTTTAGTTCTCAAGCCATAGCCCTAGCTCTTTAAAATTTTCATATACTTCTTCTAAAAACTTTACTACCAAAAGACTCAACAAGACCCTTATTTATACTTGCTAAAATGGCTTACAAAATATTCTAGAACATACAAAATAGGAAGGCTGACCCAACAACAGTTAGGACACATCCCAAGAAAATATCTTAACATAAATATCAAGATCAAAATAAATTTCACAAGTCAGCTCATAGAAGTCACATCTAAATGTTGACACTTGGCATACACTAGGTAACTCGGTACATGAAGGGTCACTCGGCATACATTGTGTAACTCAGCACATGAAGGGTCACTTGGCATACACTGGGTAACTCAACACATAAAGGGTCACTTGGCATACACTGGATAACTTGGCACATGAAGGGTAACTCAGCACATATTGGATAACTTAGCACACACTAGACAACTTGGCACACACTGGAAACTAGCACTTAGTAGTAACTGGAAACTAGCATGCGGCAATAATTGGAAACTAGCACTCGACAACAATTGGAAATTGGCACTCAATAGTAACTAGAAACTCGGTAGCAATGAGAAACTAAAAAAAAGTGCAGGACTACAAGGAAGCCTAGGATGCTCCTACATTAGCTTTATCACAAGGGCCATAGAGTTGCTAAAAAAGAGAACAATTACATGAAAAGGACTTAAGGACACCAAAAAAAGGAACAAGAAAGGGCACAAAAAAACTCCTAGCTAACTATGTACAAAGGTGGTGGGTCACCCATATTACTAATGATAATTCTTTAAATGCTCCCAATTGTAAGGTAAAGGCAATTGTGTACCACTCAAATATGAAAGGACAAAGGTATTTTGACCATACACCTCTTTCATTTGAAATGGACCCCTCAATAAGGAATCTAAATTTTTGTGGAGACACTTTGGCTCTTGGAACTTGTCCCAAAGCGTAATGAGATTACCCTCCTAGAACACTCTTTTCTTAGCTTTCTTCTCAAAAAAATTCTTTAATGGGCTTGATATTCCTTAATTATATTTCCCACCATTTCTCTTTCTTCTTCCAACTTAACAAGTGCAGTGTATGCTTTTCAAGGGCATCTTTGAATCATGATTTTAAATAGCATCTTGTAACTTCAAGGCATAAAATTCAAGAAGAAGAAGAATATTTTCTTCAATAAATTTTGAAAGGGGATAGACTTTTCACTCTCTCTTTAGTTGCACAATCTTCCCATAGTGCACCATACCAATTTTTGTGCCAAGACCTTTTATTTTCATAAATCAAATTTGATAGAATGGATCAAGTATTTTTTTTGCTCATTTTTGTTTGACTATTCCCTTATGCATAATAATATGAAGAATGAGACAATATGATTCTATACTTCTAACAAAAGGGTAATATTTCTTGGGATGAAAATTTGGTGGCATTGTTAACAACAATTTTGTTTGGGACCCCAAATCTCACCAAAATATTTTCTTCATGAAATTTTTCTAAGGTTTTCTATTTGAATAGGATATGCTCTGCCATTTGGTGAAATAGTTGATCACCATCAACTTGTGGATGTGTCCAATGGTTGATTGGGCATTGATAAGCCTGATAAAATCTAGATTCTATTGTTGAAAGAGTTTTTCAATTACAACTAGTTTCAATGGAAATTCTACTAGTTGGACTCTTCTTTTACATTGTGACATTATTCACATTTCCCAACCCATTCTTCAACAACTTTTAACATTCTAGGCCAATAGAATAATTTCCTTATAATTTTGTGCATTGTTACTAAGGCCAAGAAGTGTCCTTGCATGCATCATTATAGAAGGGTTTGAGAAAAAAAATTTCTTTGCTTAGGATTTATGTGTTTGAAGAAAGTGCCATCTATCCCCCTTTTGTACAATGTATCACCCCATATAATCTTATTTGTGGCTTTGAATTTTAGGATCATCTTCTCTCACAATATCTCAAAAAATAGGTGATGTTTGAAAACCAATCAAGATCATGACTAAAAAATAACACTAATGACATTTCTTTTATTTCTTCTTCTACTTTCTTAGGAGTTCCTTTCATAATGGATTTACACAAACCTTTTTGTTTTATAAGATTTGTAGGTTTAATATCTAGGTTGTAGTCTTATACATTAGCTATATAGGAAGCTCGCTTGTTCAAACCAATCTCTTGTTTTGTTAGGATAGCTTTTACTATTGCATTAGGAACAAATACTTTGGAATGAGAATTTTTAATATAAAACCTAAATTGTCTAATTTCCCTAACCACAATATAGGCATTCTTTTCAATCAAAGAGTATTTCAGTTTATGCTTTTTAGATGGAATGCTCATAAATTGAATTTGAGCCTCAAATTTCTCTTTATTAAACTAGGTTAGTATTGTGGACAAGGTATTCTCAGATGCATAACAATACAAATGGAAATTTTTGGAAAAATATGGATAAGAAAGGGTTAGGGCATCAACAACAAAAAACTTATTTTTTCAAAAGTTACTATACCTTCCTTTGTCTATTAGAAATTTACATCCCATTCATCATATCCACAATTAACCTTGTGATCTCTGAAAAATCTGAAATAAATCCCCTCAAGAAATTTATCTGACCAAAGAAAGATTTGACCCTTGGCTTGCTAGTTGGAAAGGTTAACTACTTGATAGCCTTTACCCTTTCAAGATCCATTCAAGTACCTTCTTTTGAGATAATATGTCCCAATAACTTACCCTTTTTTTACTTTGAAGGAAGACTTCTTTGGATTTAAGGAGATTCCTTATGTTTGACATCTATGAAGGACACATTCCATATGATATCCACAGTCTTCTCTCTTCTTTGAAAACATTGCGAGATCATCAAGGTACTTAACAATGATCTCATTCTTCAAATCTACGAAGAAGATATCCATTGAATGTTTAAAGGTTTCCCGAACATTTGTCAAACCAAATAACATATTGTTCCAAGAAAAAGTACCCCATGGGGTGGTAAAATATTTCTATTGACCTTCAAAGTAAACACTAATCTATTTATAAATAGAGAATCCATAGAGAATAAACATTAACTTAGAACTAGATACCAATTGAAGAACATGATCGATCATAGGAATCCCACAATTATCTTTAAGTGATGCTTGATTTTGATTATGGAAGTAAACACCATTCTTTTTCATAAAAGCTACAATATTTGGAATCCATTTATAATCACTACAACTTTTGGGGTCAAATTTTGACAACAATTTGCAATGATAGTGTGATTTGTTTGTGATTTTGATTTTTTTTTTTGCAAGTTCCCTTGATGCCATCATAATACTGATGTTTTCATCATTATCGCAACATCCACATGTCTATAACCAAGAAAAAGAGAATACAACATCATTTCATTCCCCATTTCATTGATTTTGGAGATTAGTTGCACATGAAAGGGTTTGGAGAGCTCTGATTGAGTGTGGATCTATGCTCTCTTTTTCATTTGTGTCCTTGCTCTAACTCATTGTCATGCCATGCCCTTTCTTTATGAGGAGTTGCATCTTTTACTAGTTTTAAGCAATGTGAGTGTGGTAGGTATGCAAAGTCCATCTTTTCTCTTTTATTTTCTTCAACATTTCTAAGAAATTGTATCCTTTATGAATGCTTTAACCACTACGTTTTGTATTTTTCCTCCTCTTCCTTTTACCCATGTCTTAAGCTCAAATTTATGTCAATGGGATTTGGCTTCATGTCTATATAAGTTGTGTACAAATTAATTTTAATCAAATGATCCAAAACTACATCTCCCACAAACTCCAAACATTCATATGATCTCATTAAACCTCTGCCATTTAGATTTTGCAAATATTCAAATTCCTTCAAACCCAACTATTGCATTTGGTTACAATATTTTAGATTGATAGAAGGATGGGTTAGGGCTTCTTTAATTAGATTTCTTCTCTCAAATTTGTATTTCAAAATCTCTTCCAACCCACTAAATCTCTCATTAAAGATCATCCTTTGCAAAAACAAGTTCATTCATCCACTTTTAATTTAGTTGTTCATCCATTCTATCGAAAATATTTGTGTGCTTTTTTTTGGGATTGTTCACTTCATCTATCAACAAGTTTTTAGGGCTTCTTATTTTTCCTAATATAAAATAGGTGATATACATGTATTTGAGTTTTACCTTGACCTGCAAATTTTTGAAGAATAATATTATAATCTATTTTGTTATATAATTAAAAGTCGGCCTAATAAAATTGATTGTGACTTCTCTATTTAAACTCTTATCCCTAAAAACTAAAACAAAGATGAAATAAAAATGAAAAACTAAACTAAAATCATAAGTTAGAAAACTTGACATCCAAGAAAAAAAAAACAAAATATATTTCAAGCTCACCAAAGGAGCTTCGTAGAAGCATTATAAAATGTATATAAAATCCTAGGCATGTAGTTCACTCTTGTTCCTAGAATTCCCCTATATTCTAAAGAAATGTAATGCATTTTGTTGAGAGTTCTTTTGTGGGATTGAGTTGGGTTGTTATATGAAATAAAAAGGAAATAGAGTGGACCAGCTGATATGTAGATTGAGGAGATTTCTCACTAGTACTTTTTTAGCTTTTCTTTTAATCATATGCCAATTCTATGATGATACTTCAAAGCTAAAAAAGACCATACAAATCCAATAGAAACAAAACCTATACATGTTTGTAGAAAAGGAGCAATATCTAAAGGCACAACAAAGACTACATGAGAAAGACAATGAGGACAAAGAGAGATAGTTTGAGTGATAACTTGCAATATTTAAGATTTCTATGCAGTCTGATTTTACCAATGCCTAATCAGAAAGGTCATAAATCAACTTGGAATCATTGACATACTCCCCCATCAATGTCTCTCTCAACTCAATAATAGGCATTTCAAGAGCCATAACACCATGGAACTTGAAATACCTACAATTATACCAAAGGCCCTCTCCCTAATAGCCATTTGTTCAAGCTTAAAATCTTGAGTGCCCTACTAAATTCATTAAACAATCATAAACCAAATTAATTTTTTTTTGAAAAAATAGTACATGATAGGATTCTCAATTGATATTTTTTTTTCTATGCTTCCTTGGTTCGATGGTTTGTTAGTGTGAGCTATGTATTTAGTACCTAATCCTACATACTAGGTGATTGCAGTGGCTGGCTACCTATGCATTTGAGTGAGATGGATCATCTACCATATAGACATGCTTGGTTCATACCTTCTATTTCCATGGAGGTTCTACAAATCAACATTTTGACAGAGTTTTGCAATTCTTCATGCTTTAGTGATTCTCTTCTGATCTCTTTGTTCCTTCTTCTAGAACATTCTTTGCTATTTCTTTTTGGAGTAGGGCTTTTCCCATGTGGTTTTCTCTATTTCTCTAGTTTACAAAGATTTCCTTGTATTGGGTACCTAATTAGGCCTTGTTGTCATGACCCACTTTTATGCTTTCATAGCTATGTTAGGTTAGCTTACCTCCTGAGCTTCACTTAAGGGGGGGGTTAGAGTAATTAGTTGTTTTCACTTATTAATTAAATCACTTTGATTTAATTAATTAAGTTGCCTATTACTCTAGTTTGCTTAAGCTATCTTTTAGGTACATATAATTAATATTTTATTAATTATAATGTGCAACCCTAGATTTTTTAGGCTTTAGGTTACCCTTTTCGAGTTTTGATCTCCTTTATAAGGATTGATCTTTTTGTAAATTTATGAAGAATCCATTGAATAATATTTTTTTTCTTCATCTGAGTTTTTCAAATCAAACCCTTGCCTCTTCTTTTTTTTTCCTTCGCTATGATAGGTTTTCTACATGCAGGTTTTTTTGGGCTTTGTGGATTCGTTATGCACTTTTGCTCAAATCCTACATGGTATTAGAGCCAAATCTACTATAGCTTGTTCGATGTTTCAAGAAAAAGGGTTTGGCAGATCAAATCTGGTGTTTTTTTGAGTTTTTTTGAGAAAACAAGGGGGTCATTAATTTTCAAAGTATTTTGAGGCCAAATAGACCTCACAAATGGATTTAAAAGGCATCAAAAACCCAATTTTAATCTAAAATTTGTTTGATTTGGACAACATTGATCTGGGAGGCCAAAAAAAATTGTCGTGCAGGGCCGTATGGCCTCTACATGCACTCTAATGTATGAAAAAAAATTAAAAATCACAAAAAAAATCATTTTTGCACGATTTTTAGCCGTGGCAGTTAGAAAACTGATGCAGAACTCCTAGTGGTTACTGGTGCGGTCATCGCTAGCAGTTACCGCTGGTGGTCTGCCAGCAACCCACCGTGGGTCTGCCGGCAGCTCCCGCCGCCACCCCATCATAGCTTCGCCTGAGGTGGCCCTCCACTAGCCCACCACTCTGGCTGCCACTCCACTAGCGGCGCAGTAGTGGTTGATTTTATTTATTTTTTTAATTATTTTTTTATTTAAAAAAATTATTTTTCATGCATTTTTAGAGGTCTTGTCAGTTTTTCTTCTATAACTTGAGCATACAGACATATTTTTTCAATCCAAAAATTGTGCTAAAAATCTAGTTCCAAGATGGAGATATTGTATAGGTTTTTTTGAGTTTTGGTGCAGTTCAGTTGCCTATTTTGACAGTCAAAGCTAGATGTTCTATTTTATACTTTGGGAGGCGTATCTTGAGCATTCGATCTCTAATTTTGGACTTCTTTATATTGCTAAAAAGCTCTTTTTGTGCTCTTTTCAATGATGCTAGTTGTTGTTCTAGCTTCTACTCAAGGCACATTTTATTTAGCCTTCCACATTTTTGCATGTTGGTGGATATCCTAGCTATTTTAGGTTCGGGGATCGATTTTGTTGCTTCAGATGCTTTGTTTTGGGCTGTACTTTTTGTTGTATCAGTGTTATGCTTTTTTTTATCATTATATATATTCATTATAAGCATCTTTATGCAAACGCACTAAGATAAAGTGCCACTCTTGCAATTTGGGATCCTTTTCATCATTGTGATTTGTTGTACTCACACTATTTTATAAAGAGCCATGGGGGGATAGTTGATTGCCATTTAGGCCCTCTTCCTTTTTCAAGTGAGTGTCCCTTTCATGACATTAGCCCCATGATGTGTCGATGACACATGCCTTTATAGGTGTTTGTACCTCACTCTTGATGTGTTCGGTTCCTATGTTGTAGGAGATTTTTGGCCCATCTTTTTAGTTGCCTGTCACCTCACCCCATCTGCATTAAGGGGGGGATATATTTTTGTTCTATACTTCTTTGGTTTGATGGTTTGTTAGTGTGAGCTATGTATTTAGTACCTAATCCTACATACTAGGCGATTGTCATGGCTGGCTACCTATGCATTTCAGTGAGAGGGATCATCTACCATATAGACACGCTTGGTTCATGCCTTCTATTTCCATGGAGGTTCTATAAATTAGCATTTTGATAGAGTTTTGTAGTTCTTCATGCTTCAGTGATTCTCTACTGATCTCTTTGTTCCTTCTTTTGGAACATTCTTTGCTATCTCTTTTTGGTGTAGGGTTTTTCCCATGTGGTTTTCTCTATTTCTCTAGTTTACAGAGATTTCCTTGTATTGGGTACCTGATTAGGCCTTGTTGCTGGGACCCACATTTTTGCTTTCATAGTCGTGCTAGGTTAGCTTACCTCTTAAGCTTCACTTAAGGAGGGGTGTTAGAGTAATTAGTTTTTTTCACTTATTAATTAAATCACTTTGATTTAATTAATTAAGTTTCCTATTACTCTAGTTTTCTTAAGCTATCTTGTAGGTACATATAATTAATATTTTATTAATTATAATGTGCAACCCTAGCTTTTTAAGGCTTTAGGTTACCCTTTTTGGGTTTTGATCTCCTTTATAAGGATTGATCTTTTTGTAAATTTATGAAGAATCTGTTGAATAATATTTTTCTTCTTCATCTGAGTTTTTTCAGATCAAACCCTTGCCTCTTCTTGTCTTTTTCTTCTTCGTGACAAGTTTTCTACATGCAAATTTTCTTAGGCTTTGTGGATTTGTTATGCACTTTTTCTCAAATCCTACATGGTATCAAAGCCAGATCTGTTGTAGCTTGTTTGGTGTTTCAAGAAAAAGGATTTGGTGGATCAGATCTAGTGTTTTTATGAGTTTTTCTGAGAAAATAGGGGGTTCACTAATTTTTGAAGCAGTTTGAGGCCAAACAAGCCTCACAAATGGATTCAAAAGGCATCAAAACCCCCATTTTGATATAAAATTTGTCTAATTTGGACAATTTTGATCTGGGAGGCAAAAAAAATTTGCTATGTAGGGTCGTACGGCCTCTACAAGCACTTTGAGGCACGAAAAATTTTTTAAAATTGCAAAAAAAATCATTTTTGTGCAGTTTTTAGCCACGGCAATTAGAAAACTACAGCAGAAGCACTAGTGGTTACTGCTACGGCCACCACTAACAGTCTACCAGTGGCTTGCAGTGGCTCTGCCGGTAGCTCCCGCCGTAGCCCCACCGCAACTATCTTGTAGGTACATATAATTATTATTTTATTAATTATAATGTGCAACCCTAGCTTTTTTAAGCTTTAGGTTACCTTTTTTAGGTTTTAATCTCCTTTATAAGGATTGATCTTTTTGTAAATTTATGAAGAATCCATTGAATAATATTTTTCTTCTTTGTATGAGTTTTTTAGATCAAACCCTTGCCTCTTCTTGTCTTTTTCTTCTCTGTGATAGGTTTTCTGCATGCAGGTTTTCTTGGGCTTCATGGATTTGCTATGTGATTCTGCTCAAATCCTACATCAATAAGTACCTTAAAAAGTATTTCATTATTACTTTACATAAAAATTTAAAATACTATGTGAAAAGAAAATGAATGGCTACAGAGTAAAAAAAACTAGAACAAACACAACGATGGTAACCAAAATAAATATTTCATATGCAAACATCCAAATAGTTAAACTAATCAATAGAAGAGGATATTAAAAGTTTATTATTGATAATGTTTAAACCTATAGAGTAATTATTTCTTTGAGAATGATTTATTTTTCACTATGATCAATATTTTTTCGAGTTTCCATGACATGAGATACATTGATTTGCAAGTTGCTATAATTTGTTAAACTTCTAAAAGTAATCATATACAAAAAAGTGTGATTTTATAGTAATTATTTTTATATTCATTTGATTTTTATATTCACTCTACATCAAAGAATGATTGCAACACATTTTTATTATTATGCAAATAAATATTTGAGTTTTGATTGATTAAATAAAATGTATTTCCTCACAATTGAATTCCATGTGGTGTTGGTAGAAGTATGTGACATTGAGAATCACAATATTTATCAATTGTGTTATTTTTTCCTAGAAACATGATACTTACAACATTTTAATCAAAAAAATTATAATGAGTCAAGAAAAGAGACTTAGAACATTACATAGACTATATATAGGCATAATACAAAAATTCAATCATAAACATCCAATACTATTATTTGGTTAGTAATGATTTAGTATTTATGCACTCCTATGGTGCCATTGGGGTTTATGACACTCATCAATGTCTTAAAAAATCAACTTTGGTCTTCTCTTAATGAGATGTTTTTAATCTTTGATATTCTTTTTTTAGTATCTAATAATGTCGCATACAAAGGAACATAGACTATGGATGGAGCAACTATAGTCCATATAACAGAGACAATGATTTATAAGATGCTAATGTCATCCACTACTTTGTAATGTTTAGATATAGTTAAATGGAGATGGTTACTTTAAAAATAGAAAAATCAAATAAATTGTATGTGAGAGTCAAAGAATAATTGTGGTAGGTGATCATAACAATCACAATAGACATATAAAAATATTGGTCCCATGTTAGACAAATAGGAATTATTGGAGGGTAAGAACTGAAGTGATGAGTAGTCATTGGGATAGAAATGATCAACTACAATAGACCCTCAAACATATGGGTGAAATGAAAATTCCTATGGCATGCCACCTCACTTTTAATAGTGTTGTCAATGTAATAGACAATGGAGTAGTAGAGAAACAAGTCAATTAGATTCATAGACATACCATATGGGTTGGATTTGGAACATACTATAGTAACCACACTATATTTTATTTTTCCCCTAGTATAAACCATCAACTTGAACTTGGTAACAATGAGATACATGTCTTTAATAGATGATATAAGTTTGAAGAACTAGTGTAAACAATTCTACATGACAAAAATTATATATTCACAATCATAATCAACTTCTACTATCATAATTAGCCATCAAAGTGAATATAACTCCAAAATACCTAGGAATAACAACCTATAATGACAACATAAAGTCTAATATAACATTATATGTTGCTGCATGCAAGGTGTTCAAATAGTATGAACTAGGAGTGGAGTTGTAGATTTGTTATATGGCTATAGTAGAATAGAATGACAAGAAGATATCCACAATCCCTCAACAACTTCACATAGAAAAAACTCCCAAAACTTTAATAAGCCACACAGGTCTAACTCTTACCCATAAAATTAATTAAAAATACTTTTCACAAGAATGGATCATTGAATGCCCCATATCAATTTGTTGGCAATATGGCTAGGTAAGATAAGTTAGGGTTGTCATTTATGAAAACATATATTTCAGGATGTAAGGACAATATACACTATTGAATATTTCATTAGCATGAATGTTGATGATATTCCTTTTGGGGAGTATCCTAATCATTGATAGAACACTTGGGGATATTGTTAGCATGATTGACATGTTGCATTCATGACTGTATTTGTGATTGATGTCAATATAGTAGTAAGTCTGTGAAGATTGACATAGAAGAACACATAAGTCTTAGTTGTACAAATTTTGTTTTGATTTTCTGGTGATGAACATTCATAGATATTTTCTATATTGTGTCTTGATGTTAATGTTCAATGCATAGTATTTGAGTCAAATATGTGTGAAAGATATGCCTCATTTATAGAGACAAGTATAGAGATAGAGTACCTAAGAAGTGGTTTCTAATGTTTGTATTATATCTTCTAACAAAGATATAATCTAGAGATGTGTGGTTAGCCAGTGGCATAAGATAGTCTAATGATGACATCAGCAAATCCATAAGCCCTAGTATCACATATGTGATAAGTTGTATAGACTCTGAGCTAATAGTGCTATTGTAATTAAATGAATTAATGAATTATCTTATTATAATTAGTTGGGAAAGCCCCAAGGTCAACTCAATGAATTACTTTGAAGACACAGTATAAAGGAAAGATGTTTTCCTTGTTTGTAATGTAGAAGTAATCATTTTATTGAATGCAAAGTTACAAAAGGAGAAGAGTGTTTGGCAAATGTGAGTAAGCAATCTAAGTGATTATTGGATGCAAGATTTGTGATCTAGTTACAAGATCAAAAGGAGAAGAAGTCTGATTGATAGGATAGAGAAACAAGAAGGAGCAATACTATTCATTTATATTATTTTGCAAGGAATAATACAAAGATCATTTGGATAGTGGATTCATTGATGTTGCCCCTAAAGCTGTTTGGATAGTGGGTCCATCTATCTTCTACAACTCCTAATAGGGTTAGAATCTCCTAAGATGGATTCAAATTCTCCTAATAGGGACTGATATGTATTGAATTTTGTTATAGAATCCTAATAGGTTCTATCTTCTAACAAGGAATATTTATATCAATACATCATCTTGTGGGTACCGTCCCCACCAAGGTTTTCCCTCTGATCAAGTCTTTTCCTAGATAACATATCTAGTGTTATTGTGTATGAGTATTGTATTGTAGTTTTTTATTATATTGCTCATATGGTTAAAGTTTAATAAGGTTGATAATTTTGATATTAATTAGATAACTAATTCAGCCCCCTAGTTATATTGGTGGACTATATATTTTAACAATTGGTATTAGAGCTTCAAGTCCTTGAAGGAAAAGCTTAAGAACTTTGGGAGATAAATGGTGAATCTTTTCAAAAAGGATAGTCCTAGATTTGACAGGGTCAACTATGACAGTTGAAAGGAGAAGATGGAGACTCATCTATTATGTATGGGTCAAATTTATTGGTTTTTGACAAAAAGTGAAAAGGAAATTGTAAAAGAAGAGAAGATTTAAGAATGCAGTGAAGCAAAGAGAGATCTATTCATGTGTAACATGAGAGCCAAAGAAAATTTTCTATAATTTCTTTGAGAGATTGAATATAGTTAGATAAAGTCACTTCAAACATCTCATAAGATTTGGATAACATTAGAATCTATTTTTGAAGGTGATAGACATACAAAAAGGGTAAGATTACATAATTGGATATGTGCATTTCAAGATGCTAGAATGATGGAAGATAAATCTATAAGAAGCTACACTGGTAGGATATCAGAGATTTTTGTAGGAAACAAGTCATATGGTGGAACCAAGGAAGAAGATGAGGTTGTGTGGAAGATCTTAAAGACTTTGACACCACTATTCAAGAAAGTAGCTTAGATAATTGAACTACTAATACCTTGTAATAAGGAGTTTTCTAGGGAAACATTACTTGGAATATTGAAAGAAAAAATGGTAGGTCTAAGACAATCTGTAGATCTGAAAAGAGTGGAGACAACCTTTAGTGCCTTAAATGTTTGGTTAAATTTGTCTAGAAGTGCAAGTACACATGGAGATTTTGCTAGTGGTAGTAGAACAGATCTGAGAAAGCTAAGAAGAGTAAACAAGGTATAGACCTTCTTATGAGAAGAGAAAAATATGGTAAGAATATCTTTAAATGTTGGTCTTGTAATGATTTTGGTCATTATGCATCTAAATATCTTAAAAGAGAGAAAAAGTGTAAGGGAAAGTTTAATCTTAGAAGACTTAGGAATTTTTTGTGTGTTAATGAAGAAGAGGAATCTGATGAAAAAGGACAAAGTGAAAGTGATGATGAGATGGGATTTTTAGCTATTAAGGAAGATGATCTTGATAAAAAAATTAGAGAAGAAAAGGCTCTAGTTTCTCAAGTTGAAAAGAAATTTGACTGGATAATAAATAGTGGATGTTCACATCACATGACTGGTGATATGAATAAGTTTGTTAAATTCAAGAAGTATGATAGAGTAATTGTAGAGTTGGTAATAATGCCACCTATTGCATTATAGGAATAGGATCCATTACTTTAAATGGAAAGACTAACACTGGCTATTTATTTTATTGATGGATTAAAGCATAATTTGTTGAGTGTTGGATAGTTGGTGGAAAAAGGGTATCAATTGCAATTCACAAAAAAAACTTGCACTATCAAGGATAAAGATCGTAAGATGATTGGAACTGGAACTAGGTCCAGAGGTAATGTATTTCAATTGAATTCCACTAAAATGACATGTTTGGTTACAAAAGTGGATAACAGTTGGTTATGACATAGGAGATTTTCTCATAGAAACTATGATAATATTGTGAAAGTTAGTAGCACATCTACAGTTAGAGACTTGTCAAAGATAATAAATCCTACTAATGTTGTTTGCAAAGAAAATATTTTGGCTAAGTAGAATAAGTTATCATTTCCCATCAAGAAGTCCACTACAATAGAAAAGCTAGAAATTGTTCACATAGATTTGAGTGGTCCTACCAGAACAAGAGGATTCTATGGTGAAAAGTATTTCATGATTTTTGTTGATGATTCCACTAGAATGATGCAGGTAGCATTTATTGAAGAGAAATCTAAAGCATTTGAGAAGCTTAAGATATTTAAGAATAGAGTTGAGAATGATTTGTTGATAATAATAATATTTTTTGATGACATAATATTTGGAGGTGATGATGAAGCAAGTGATTAGTTTTCTAAATTGCTGAAGAAGAATGAGTTTGAGATGCACATGATAGGAGAAATATAGTTTTTCCTAGGGTTACAGATTGTGCATAATAGTGATGCCATTTCCATTTCACAAGTTAAGTACTTGATTTTTTTTTTAAAGATATTTGGACAGGAAAGTTGTAAGCCAGTTGGTACACCTATGATAATTGGTTACAAGTTATCTAGCAAGAATGAGACATCTACAATTTAGTAGAAGAAGTATAGATCCATGATTGGAGGTTTGCAATATCTATCTCACACTAGACTATACATAGAAAACATAGTTGGGATTGTAGCTAGAGTTCAAGATGATCCTAAGGAGTATCATTATGCAATAGTAAAAAGGATATTCAAATATTTGAAAGGAACATTTGATTATAGAATATGATATTATAGATCAAGTGATTTCACTCTATGGGCATATACTGATGCAGATTGGGCAGGCAATATGGATGACCAAAAAGATCACCAGTGGTGGAGCTTTTTTTCTTAGAGGAAGATTGGTTTCTTGGCTGAGCAAGAAACAAGATTTTATTTCACAGAGTATAGCTGAGGTAGAGTAATTAGCAATAATGAATAATTATAATCAAGTCATGTGGATGAGATAGATGCTAAAAGATATTGGGATTGAGTTTATAGAACCTATTATCATATACTGTGATAATATAAGTATAGAAAGTATGTCTAAGAATCCTATGTTGCAATCTAAGACTAAGCATATATCTATTAAGTATTATGTCTTCAAAGAGAAGGCAGTTAAAAAAGAGATTAGATTGGAATATGTGAGTATTGAAGATCAGATTGTAGAATCTTTATGATGCCATTACCTAAAGATAAATTTGAATCCTTTGAATATATTTTTTAAATTGAGAGGTATGCTTGTGGTTATGCCTCTGCCTACTTTTGAGTAGATGACACAAAGAGTGTATGCAACAGAGCACTATTGTTAGACTAGACTGAGTGTTGATGCTTCTTGTATGGGGGAATATCTATGATGAATTGAATCATTGAGGACTCTTGGTTTTTAGTATTGAATATTGTCTTTGGACACTTGAGCTGGTTATAAATTGAAGCAGTAAATTTACATAATGAGGCCTTTTTCATTGATGTCAATGGGGGAGAGAGTACATAAAAAACAACCTCTAGTTTAATGAGGTAGAGATTGTTGAACATATACTTATTAGGGATATTTAGAAAGATTCATGAATATCTCTATCATGGAGATATACAACATGAAGATGTAGAATAAAGTAGTGTTCAAGAGGCTTTCACATTTGATTGATGAAGATGATTTGATATGAATAGCAGTAGCAACAACAATAGAGTATTGTTTGATATTCTTGAAACCTAGATGTTTTTCATCTATGTTGCCATCAATGCTAAAGGGGGAGATTGTTAGCATGAATGCTAATGGTATTCCTTTGGGGGAGTATCATAAGCATTGATAGAACACTTGGGGAGATTGTTAGCATGATTGACATGTTGCATTCATGACTGTGTTTGTCATTGATGTCAACACAAAAGTAAGTCTGTGAAGATTGATAGAGCAACAGACAAAAATCTTAGTTGTACAAAAGATGTTTTGATTTTCTCATGATTCATGTTAATAGACATGTTTTATAAGGTGTCATAATGTTAAGGTTTACTGTGCAAAATTTGAGTCAAAGATCTATGTAATATATGCCTTATTTATAGAGAGTATTATAGAGATATAGTACCTAAGAAGTGGTTTCTAATGTTTTAATTATATCTTCTAACAGAGATATAACCTATAGATGTGTGGTCAGCCAATGGCATAAGATATTCTAATGATGATATCAACAAACACACAAGTCCTAGTATCACATTTGTGAGAAGTTGTATAGACTCTAAGCTGATAGTGATAATGTAATTATGAATTAATTAATTTCTTATTATAATTAATTGGGAAATCCTCAAGGCTAAACCAAGGAATTATTTTGAAGATATGGTACAAAGGAAATATATTTTCCCTTTTTGTAATGTAGAAGTAATTATTGTTTTGAATGCAAAGTGAGAAAAGGAGCAGAGTGTTTGGTGAATGCAAGTAAGTGATCCAAGGCATTATTGGATGCAAGATTTGTGATCTAGTTACAAGATTAGGAGTAAAAGTACCATTGATAGGACAAAGAAATAGGAAGGAGTAATACTATTCATTTTTATTTTTGTACAAGGAATAAGACAAAGATAGTTTAGACAGTGGGTTAATTGGTCTTTCCCTTGAAGTTGTTTAGACAGTGGATCGATGTTTCTTCTACAACTCCTAATAAAGTTGGAATCTCCTAATAGGTATTGATATGTACTAAATGTTTTTATAGACTCCTAATATATTCCACCCTCTAACAAGGAATATATATATATTAGTATATTATCTTGTGGGTACCATCCCCACTAGGGTTTTCCCTCTAATCAATGGTTTCCCTAGTTAACATATCTGGTGTTATTGTACATGAGCATTTTATTTTGGTTTCTAATTTTATTTTTCATATGTTTAAAGTTTACTAAGTTTGATAATTTTGATATTATTTGGATAACTAATTCTTTCCCCCCACCCTAGTTATATTGGTGTAATATATATTCTAAAAGATTCTATAGTCAAAGACAGAAAATTGTTTAAGTGTTAGACAGTTTTACTAACAGTGCATAGATTATTTTTGGTATAGCAAAATATGAAGAGATATTTATCACTTGAAAATTTAAGAGAAGGAATAGAGTGTCATGATGATGTACCTAAGTGTGCAAGTTAGTACAGATAGTAGAGACAAAGTTACAAGCTAAATACACGTAAAGGTAGTGAGCACAATAGAATAAAATACAATAGGAAAAGAGGTATAAAGTGTTAAGGAATTATTTTGGTTATGAAATAATTACTTACGTTTGTAGGGATGACATCCTATATTCTAACCCTAAGTCAGTGTGGTATGCATTTACATCAAGTTGACTAAACCTGAATGTTGTGAAAAGAAATGATATAAGTAAAAAGGTGCTTTATATAAAGTATGGGAGATATGTGTTATATCTATGAATGTGAATTTTATGGTATATATGTGAACTATATATATGACATGTGAAGTTGTATGAGAGATCTGTGATGTGAATTTTGATCTTAGATCAGGCTATGAGAAGTAAGGCATTCAATGATAAAGAGGTTTTTGTATCTATCTCTTTTGTATAAGGCACTATATTGTATAATTACATGTTAGTAAGTGGGATCTTCTTGCATATAGTAGTAATTGTAATACCAACTCCTAATAGAGTTTAAGAAACTCCTAATAGTGTTAAGGATTTTAACAAGGCCTAGTCCTCTAACAAGGACTAAGACACTATATGTAATTCACAGAGTCCTGACAAGGTCAATATCCTTAACAAGATTCTTTCATTTAGTGGATCATCTTGTGGGTACCATCCCCACCAAAGTTTTCCATTATCTAGGGTTTCCCTAGTTAACAAATAATTGATGGAGGAGCATCCAGTGGTGTAAGGGAAATCCTATATCACCCAAAAATATGCTTAGTGTTAGTTTTTATTCAGTGTGCCTTTATTTCTAGATACCCATTTAGGTAAAATAGAGATTCCAAATCTCATAGTTCCACTATTGGTTCTCTGGGTTAGAGTTTTTGAGCACCTTGGGATACATGCCAATGTAAAAAATAAGTTATTTTTTAATTGAGTCATAATTAATACAAGGTAGAGCATGTAAGTTGGAGGGATGATTATAACTATAATTTAAAGCACTTTAGAAAAACAATTAGGTAAAAAAGCTTTGTGGTTTTGAAAGTTATTACAGTTTTAAGTTGCCTAGAGACCCCCTAAGAGCACTTCAAAGCTAGATTTGAGGCACTAAATGGCCTTGTATAGGCCTAAAATATGGGAGACAAGAAAAGATATCCATAGGGATATATAACACTTGGAAAGCTTTTTGAAAATGTAAACAGTTCATCAATCAGAGTCCCATATCAAAAGTTATGCCTTGTGGAAGTTGGACTACCATTTCTGGATTCTTCTACTTTTACACTAACTTCTAATGTGTTTTATAGAACCTTCTATTTTGGTGTTGGATGCCAAATGGCATATTCTAGAACATACTCCTAACCCTAAACCTAATTTTGGTTACTTAAGGTCATTTTTGACATTGTAAATGCAATTTTTGGTGGAATTTGGGAGAAGGAACTATGACGAGGGTTTTCTATAGAATTAGACAACATTGTAAGCCCCTAGGGTATGTCATTGAGTCTATTTTCATTGTACTAAATGTAAAAACTTATAACTTCTTATAATAATATTCTCTTTTTCTTGTTGTATTCATTTTGTCTTGGGTTGTGCCCTCATCAAGTGGTATAAGAGTGGGTTTTCTTGAGTATGTAGATAGAGTGTCAATTGTGAGGTAGTTTGCACCAAGACTATATGATTGTGGATTTTGATATAGCATGAAGATGCCTCCATAAAGGGAGTGTGGTGGAAAGGCTGGAGTTATTCCTCCTAAGGTTAGAGGCCTCCAGATACAAGTTCAAGCATTACAAGAGGAGATCCATAGAGGGATGAATATTGTTGTAGATGATGTAAGTGAGGAGGAAAATGAAGAAGAAGCAAATATTGTGTACGAAGGTGAAGGTGATAGAGAATTCATAAACTAGGCAGAGGAGAAGCTTTTTAGGGCCATTGCCAAGATATGAAAAAGACCTAAAATTGATGTTAGCATGTTTTCGAGAAATCTAAACCCAAATGAGTTGATTGACTAGATCAATGAGTTAGAGAAATATTTTGAGTATAAGGATATCAGGGACCCTAATAGGGTTAAGTTTTTGAATGCCAAAATGAAAGGCCATGCCAAAATATGGTGGCAAGAGATTTGATTGGAAAGAAATAAAAGAGGAAAGGATAAAATCAAAAGATTGGATCACATGGTGGAAAAACCAGAGAAGTAGTTCATTCCTATTGATTACAAGATTGGTTTGTTCAAGAAGATGCAAGGGTTAAAGAAAGCAATAAAATCTATCTAGGAATACATAGAGGAGTTTTACCAAGTCCTTATTAGGGAAGGGCATGCGAAAGAAAACAAGGAGAATGTTTCTCATTACCTTAATGTTTTAAGACCAAGCATTCAAGAGGAGTTAAGTCTAGTTAGAATGACTAACATTGAAGAGGCATATTAGTTTGCCTTGTGATTTGAGGAGAAGTTAAATAAAAAAATTGATAGAAGGAAAATAGGGTGTAGTCAAGGAGAAAGGGGTGGTGGAAGGTCATTTGGAGGCCAAAATGAGAACCAGAAGAAAAATGAAGATGTGGGTACCAATAAAAAATAGAGGAATAAAGGTTTCAATCACTCCCCTAATCAAAATTTTGGAGATTGGAGAAGAAGAGGTTGAGGATGTGGCCAAGTTTTAGGACGAGGAAGCTTTCATGGTACCTATTTTCATGCAATAAAGAAGATCATCATACCTACAAATGCCCTCAACGCTAGGGAAGGGCTGATAGGAGAGCTGATGGCCAAGAAAGGTTTGCTCATGTGGATGATGATGCATAATCATTGCATTTAGAGGATGTAGAAAGAGGAGAGGTCTAGTTAATGAAAGGGCATTTTTGAGTGGTAAGATTGAACCTAGAGAAAGGAGGAGTTTTTTTCATACTAGGTGCAAGTGTGAGGGTAAATTTTGTGATGTGATTGTTGATAGTGGGAGCACTAACAACTTGGTGTTAGAGGAGATGGTCTCAAAGATAAAACTTAAGAGGGAGAAATACCCCCATGCCTGTTAGATCGCTTGGCTACAGGATGATAATAAGGTCCTGGTTAGTGAGAAATGTTTGGTAAAGTTTGAGATTAGGAGTTACCATGACAAAGCTCTCTGTGACATCATCCCAATGGATATCTACCATTTATTTTTGGGAAGGCCATGGAAATTTGATAGGCATGCTATACATTATGGTCATGAAAATACATACTCTCTAACAAAGGATGGAGTTTGCCACAAATTGAAGAGTGTGAAAAAGTATGCAGTAGTGCTAGGATATGTCTTGTTGATGGAAGAATTTTTTTGGATGGCATGAAACATCACCATATGTGTTATGCTTTAATTCCTAGAAAGGATAAGGAAGGTAGTAGTGAAGCACCACTTGAAGTTTTGGGTCTATTATGTGAGTATGGAGATGTCATCTCTGACAATGTTCTAGAAGGGTTGCCACCAATAAGGAAAATCAATCATCAAATAGATTTAGTCCCTAGAGCTAGTTTTCTAAACAACATTGCTCATAGGATGACTCCTACTAAGGTTGAGGAGCCAAACAGATAAGTTTAGGAGCTGTCGAGGAAAGGTTTGATTTGAAAGAGTTTGAGTCCATGTGTAGTACCTATAGTATTGGAACCAAAGAAGGATGGAGAGTGGAGAATGTGTATAGACTCTTGGGCTATAAATAAAATAACCATCAAGTACTAGTTTCCTTTGCCAAGGATGGATGATCTTATGGACTTCTTGAGTGGAGCTCAGTACTTCACAAATATAGATCTCAAGAGTGGCTATCACCAGATACAGGTAAGATAGGGAGATGAGTGGAAGACTACATTCAAGACTAAGGAGGGCCTATATGAGTGGTTAGTCATGCTCTTTGGAATGACCAATGTACCAAGCACCTTCATGTGGCTTATGAATGAGGTACTAAAGAACATTTTGGGAAAATTTGTTATTATCTATCTAGATGATATTTTAATTTTTAGTAAGTCTTTGGATGAAAATCTATTACACATTCACAGTGTCCTTACAAGGTTCAGGGAAGAGAAATTGTCGATTAATTTGAAGAAGTGTAGCTTTGTGAAAATGGAGTTAGTCTGTTTGGGTTTTTTTGTATTAGCTAAAGGTCTCAAAATGGACCCAGAAAAGGTGAAGGTCATCTTGCAATGGCCTACTCCAAGATCTACCACTAAGGTGAGGTTATTCCATGGTTTGGGTACTTTTTATAGGAAGCTCATTAGGAATTTCAATAGTATATGTGCACCCCTAACTAAAACAATGAGGGGGGATAGAAAATAGTTCAAGTGGACTACAAGAGTTACAAGGAGTTTTGAATTGCTAAAGAATAAGGTGATAGAGAAACTAATGTTGGCACTTCCTAATTTCAATAAAGTGTTCCAGGTGGATTATGATGTTAGTAGTAGTGCTATTGGGGCTATATTGAGCCAAGAAGGTAAGCCTATTGCCTATTTTAGTGAAAAATTGAATGATGCAAAGAAGAAGTATTCTATTTATGATTAGGAGTTCTATGCAATAGTTCAAGCCTTAAAGAAATGGAGGCATTATTTGTTGCCAAAAGAATTTGTCTTGTATACTAATCATCAAACATTGCAGTACCTAAATAGCCAAGGTAAATTGAATCAAAGACATTTGAAATGGGTAGAGTTTATGCAAAGCTATACATTTGTATTGAAACATAGAAGTGCAAGGTCTAATAGGGTTACAGATGCATTAAGTAGGAGATAGTTGTTGCTAATAGAAATGTAGGTTGAAGCAGTTGGGTTTGATGAACTCAAGAATCTATACCCTAAGGATTCTAACTTTGTAGAGGTTGTTGGTCTAATTTTTTGCATGATAAATTTTCCTAATCCAACGTATAAAAAATCAAGTTTGAGTCCTTTGATGAGGCTAGGGTTTATGGCTTTAGGTTTTATAGTTTTCATTACCCTTTAAAAAACTTGTGTTAAACCCTAGGTCTTGTTCTTTTTGAATTTATCAACGCACGATATCTTTTAAAAGGTTCAAATATTCTTTTCCTGCTTAATATTAAAGTCATGCTGAGTACCTTTTTGAAGAGTCTTTCCAACCATTGGATCTTGGTTAGATACATGGTTGTCACTATAAAAAAATGCAAGGTTGTTTACCATTGTGACATAGTGACTGCCATAAATTTGAAGAGTGGTGTTGTAAGTGAAAATTGGCACGAAAAAGGCACATTATTTCAAAAGAGATTTTGTCATGTGATCTATCTTGTGGTTGTCACTGTCAGAGAGGGCACATGTGGAGCAAGTTGCAACAGATGACATTGGAGCTCAAACTTTCTGGTGAATCACTATGTCAAAATCGAAAAGTATATGTGCCATGCTAGTAGTGATGTAATGACTAACCTAAAAGTGAAGGAATGCAGTCGTCTTTGATATTGAAAGATGATGATAGAGTTCCCACATGGAAATCCTAATCGTGCATATTGATTGATCTAACAAAGGTACTCATTAATGTATCATGATTGACAATTAGCTTTTCCCATCATCGAGTTTTAGTAGTTTTTTGAAAGTCACTATGTTGCGACCAAGAAAGTTTTGCCTTTCATTAGTAATGACATAGCAACTTGTCAGGAAAATAATAAGGTAGTATCATTTCTAGAGGTGGGACCCATTGAAAGCCCCATTAAAAATGAGCTATGCAAATCCCATGACACAGTGGCATCCTACTGAGAATGTGGGAACCTAAAACTTTAAATCCACTGGAGGTTGCTATGTTGAGACCGAAAAAGCTTCACGCTTCACCGGTAGCGATGTAGCGACCTGCCTGAAAATAAGAAACATGATGAAGTCTAGAAGAAATGATGTCACCATAAGGATTAAAATAGTATATATATGCTAGCATGTCAAGACAGCTTAGCATCATCAAGAATACAAACCCACTTCCAAGTCAGAAACCAAGTAAAGAATTGTGATCATTCGATCAAGATGAGATCAATGATAGTCGCTACCATGCTATGGTGAGTTGCTTGAGGGTTATGTATAGTGACATAGAAAGAAAAGAAAATAAAGAGGGGGCCCACCATATTCATATTACATGATGCATCGAATGTCTTCCACTTGATCAAAAGGGAATCAATGATCATTGCTTTGTTGCTATTGAAAGTTGCTCACTTTTTATGCATAGTGACATAGCAAAAAAGGAAAATGCAAGAGAGACCCTTCATTATAGTAATAAAAATGTAGTAAAATTCTTGCCATTAGATTAAGATTAGATCAAGGGTTGTTGCTTCCTCACTATGGCAATATGCTCACTCTTTATGTATAGTGAGGTAGTAACTCAATGACATGTGTCCTTAGAAGTCAGTGGGTCCAGTTTGAAGTGCCAACAATGAGGGAAAGGTACACATGGAAAAATACCATTAGATTGACTGCCAACATGTCAAGTAGAACATGTGTCACTCCTGCTAGCATCCTTGGATCTTAGTATTTTTCAAAGATCAACGGTGCAAATTTAAAAAGGAAGGTGATGCCACTCTATTTTTCCCTTATAGCTCATTAATAAGGTGTGAAGGCTTCACAGGCAAGAAAAAATAGAGTATATTGCAAATGACTGCACCATTTTCATCTTACGCAAACAAGATTTTGAGCTTCCTAAGTAAAAGAAATCACTGAGAACATTGTGTCAAGCTCGAGTGAAAGGTAAACAGTTTGCCTAGTGTTCGCAAGATAATTGTAGAATTGTAGAGCAAACAAGTAGAAATCAAGTAAATTCCTATATACAATAATCTCTGTAGCTTTTTAATTTGTGCAAATTATAGTCAAGATGCCTCCAAAGAAAGTGTTTTCTGGGCAAGTGAATTATATGGATAGAAATCTTCATGATGACTTGCTAGAGTTATTCCTAGAGTCCACCATTGAGACTGTGTAGGTTAAGAAATTAACTTACTTAAACCCTATGCTAAAAATTGTAGATGGCCTATTTGATAAGGGGAATTGGGTTAGGGATGCAACAACTTTGCAAATTGGCCTTGTTTTGTTTAAGAAATGGTTTTCAAAGAGGAATTTGTTTGCCCCACATGTTAATGTCTGGAATTTTGATTTGGGAAAACTAGTAGTTCCAATTGTCTTCATGGAATATGATTTTCTTGAAGCCATTACAATGAATTATGACCAAGCTGTTAGAGTGGTAAGAAGAACTGATGGTGCACCTTTGGTTTCAAATAATCCTAAGGAGATTAGAGAGGTATTTTTCGTAGAGCCATTGATTGATTATCCTATGCCAATTAATATGCAAGAATTAGAAAATGAATATGGGGTAAAGAAGGATGTGATTAGGGGAGGTGCACTAAGAGAACATATAGGCACAATCTGAACTTTTCTAGTAATCATTGCAACCTCTAGGGAACCCTTTAAAAAGGATCTTTTAACTTCTCGAGCTGTAGAAATATATAGGACTCTATATCAAGTTTTTGGTGAGGATGAAAAAAATTTCATGCCCATCAATTTTATGTATATGATGGATCAGATTGCTTCCTTTGGTGTAGATGTTATTTTTTATTTTGCTTCTTATTTGGTTAAAGAAATTCATACTGACCTCATTGGAATTGCAAAAGGGAAGTGGAGAAAACTTTTGGCCATTATTCTTTGTTGATGCATTTTTTTTTTGTTTAAAGGAGTGACATATTTTGGTAAAGAAATGGAGTTGAATAGAGAGGAGGATGGAGAATCACTACCAATCCAATTGTGGAGTGCAAATATTACCTAAGATGTAGAGAAGGCTAGCTTTTTCAGGTTTGATAGGTATTTCGCTTCAAAGTTAAGATGCCTCATATTGAGTGACAATCCTAGAATCCCCAAGGCACTAATGTGTCTCATTAGGCCTATGGAAAATCCTAGTGCTTTGAAAGTTTCACACAATTGGGGAGATATCATCCCATACTCTATTTCTACTATTTTTAGAATTTATGGTTTTAAAGGAAGCCCTCATGTGTTGCCCTACCAAGTACCTTTAAAGGTAGGAATGGCTAAAGTTTTTTGGCAGTTAGGAGGATTAGAAAAATGTATTTGTTGAAAAGGCAACTGGGTCAATTCTCCCTACTTGTACATTGGCCCAGCAATTTGTAATTACTAAAGGGGGTTGGCTTTTTTTACATAAAATTGTTTATCAGTACAAAATGGTTGTTTCCCATCCCCATTTTTGTGATACTTAGGGGTTTTATAATTTGACCTTAAGACTTATAATTAAATTGGGAAATGTAAAAAATGACTCATATTATCCAGAGGACATCATAAGGAATGAGTTCTCATTGCAAGAATAGGAAACCAAAAAGGAAAAATGGAGAGTTTATTCCAGGGTTTTGGAATTCATTCATCATTTTGATAAGGACTATAGTCCTCTAGATAATGCTACTACAAAGGCTTATAAAATAAATAAGCTCATGAATACTTTCTCTAAGATAATGAAAGCCATGAATGAGAAGAAACAATTCTTTATTGATTCATACCTAGATAAGGCTAGAGAGGTCATGAGAAGGTTAGCTTTCACTCCTAATGTAGGAGATGGTCATCTGATTGTTCAAAAGAGGCTAGACTATACCATAATTTAGAATAGAAGGGCCACTATGGATAAGGGCAAGAAAATAATGGGATCAACTAGTGTAGTCCTAGAGGAGAAACCTCATGAACCTTCTCCCAAGAGGAAAAAGATAATAAGGGAACAGAGTCCTCAAGTTGAGGAGTATTCACCTACTCAATCCCCTTTGCGGATTGGAGAAGAACAACTCACTAGAGAGTAGATTGAGTCGATATGATCACAAGGAGGTGTGTTCATTACCCAAGAAAATTTGGATAAGGGAAACCCTCAAGAGCCTCCCATGCCAAGTTTGGATTTGATAGTTGTAGATTATAGAGGCAAGGAATTGGACCCTATATTAGAATAGGCTAATCATCAATTTTTGTTTGATGACAGATTTGTTAAATCTAGGGCTTTTCACCAATTTGCATGGTGGGCCAATATGGGCAGATTTGAAGAAAGGTGCAATAAGTTGACAATAGAGCATCCAAAAATGGATGAAGCTGCCCTGCAAAATCAAGTAAAAGAGGAGATGATGAAGGAATTTCAAAATATAAGCCCTGAAGAAGGAAGGAAAATGGTGAAACCATCAAACATTTGTTGCTACCCAATTGGGACATAGCTAATGCTTTGGTTTTTAATTCTATTTCTAATAAATTAGATTTACAAGATCAAAATAAAAAGGAATACCAAGGTACTACATTTAGTGAAGACTAGGTTTCTTTAGTCATTTGGTCATTAAGGAGAGGATCAAGAGCCACCTCATCACAACTAGATGATTCTAATTTGAAGGGAAATATAGTTGTAAGAAGAGTACTTGATACTTCTCATGTGTAGGTTGCACACTAGGGTGTAGATACATCTCGATTTGTTTTGGCCACTACTAAAAAGGAAGAAAGGGCCATGTTTGAATTGCAATGTAAATATGAAACAATTTTTGAAGCATACAACAAAGAAGTTCAAAAGAGGATTGAACTTGAAAATTAAGTAATGGCAAGGTCTACAAGACCAACAATAACATATCCTCACCCTCCAGTGGAGCCTTATAAATCTACTCCACTTATAGAACTACTAGATACACCATAAAGGCGAAAATACTACACAACTAAGTATTTTGAAGAAGAAAAAAGTAAGCTATGGGAATTTCATGTAGAGTTAAATATACAATATGAATAGAAATTAAGGCAGGCTCTCATGTACTTAGTGGACAAAATTGAGTGGCCATTATTTTATGACCAATTAGCAAGGGTGATAAACATTTAGGATGAATTGAAATAAAACGATGAGGTTTTATAGCCTATTGTGAATAAATGGGGAAAGAAAAAGAGGAGGAAGGAAATGACATTTTTATGTTACTCTGTCATAAGGTCTTCACATAACCAAATTAAAAGGACCTATGATATTGTTAATGATCTTCTACCCTTTGATAATAGGAGGGTTCATTTGCAAAGAATAAAGTTGGCTACTTAAGTAAGTATAAGAGCCAAAAGTTTGATTTATTTCCTCATGCCATAGATAGAAAGAATAAATTGAAAAGTAGAGATGCATAGGCCAAAGAGCTAGATGATTTATTCTATCTGAGGGTGAATAAAATCATCAATGAGAAAGGGTATGTTTGGTGGGCCACTTCAATAGAAGTGTTGGTGAAAGTCAAGTTATTCTTTGATTCTTTGAAACAAGAATTTGTTAGTATTGATAATGAGGCCAAATATGTACTTAAGAAGCAAAATAATAATTTGCAATTCAACTAGCTAGATAATGCATTGTTTGACACATGGATGGTAGATATTGCTTCTGGTGAGCAGTTTGAATAGGTTGAAATAGATGATGATGAGGTGTAGATTATTGACACAATAGCACCAGATCCAAAAGATTAGAAAGATAAAGGTCATCAATCAATTCTAGCTACAGGTTCAATGGCCCGAGATGTGGAGATGAAAAAATAACAATCAAGAGTAAAAGTAGTTTTGTCTATTCAAGGTGAAAATAGTGAAAACCCATGGGTAGAAGTTGATTTGCAAATATTACAACAAGATTCATCATTGGCTAGCATAGTAGTTTCATCCTCTAAAGATTCAAAATAGTGGTGGCAAATCAAAAGAGCCAGTAGCTTGTAACAATGTAATAGTAATGGGGCCTACCAAAGAATATCTTGATATGTTAACCATTCTGTTACACTTTGTTTTGTCTTTTGTAGACTGTATTTTTCTTTTTTTTGGAAGGACACCTATCGATCACAATTGACCTTTGCTTGTTGCAACTCATGCTTATATAAATGAGTTTTCAAGGCATTGTGATGGTCTGAGACTTGTATATTTTTTAAAATTTTCAAGAAAATATAGTTGGTCCTATTGTATGTAGTTTTTGTTCTGAGTTTACTTCCAATTATGTACTTTCTGATATCATAAAGAAATGATAGAATCAGAAAGATATTCTAGGTTTCTCAATGAGTTTCTATTGGTTATTGTATTAGTCATATAAAAGGATAATGCAAAAGGATATTTAAACTGGATCTGTCTCACCAATTTCTATCTCCTTTTCATGAGTTTGTTAATTTTGAGGTCATTTGAATAAGGTTTAATTAATTGAATGCAGTCTAGATGGGTTGTATAATCATTTTTTGTTGCTCTTAATTCAAGGGATTATTTAAATGCTTTAGTAAATCACTAGAATTCATGAGTTTATGAAAAGGATATTTCATAAGAATGGAAGTGGGTGATTACAGTTGATTGGTTCATTTACAAGTTATTTGAAGCAAGATCTCCTACCAATAGTTGACTCTTCTCCCCCATGGATAAGGCACTGGTCACACAAATAAAAAATAATTGAGAATAGATTCTACCTCTACATGAAAAATCAATTATAAATTCAAAATCATTTTCATTTCATTTTTTCAAGGTTATAATGCTGGTCAGCACTCATTTGTATTCTATTTTTGAGTCTTAGGTAGTTGCTATTTCTAGGAATAATTGTAAACTCAAGGAGAACTATGACCAAACCTTCTTATGAGGGATATGTATGAATTAGAGAATATCAACAAATGGATAAATGGCATATGTGATAGGGATAGAAGATGAGAATTAAAATGAAACTAAATTAAGTTTCATACAACAATATCCTAGTGAATCATCCCCTAGGTATACCCACCTTGGTTTAGCAAAACCTAAAGAGTAGAAAATGATCCTTGGTTTTGTTGAAGTTGGGCCCAAGTGATTTGCACATGTAATTTTCATTGGGAAATAGTTGATCCTTAGATTATGTGAGTAACATTTACTCTGGTATTGAACATTTTGTTGTTTAGTAGTTTCAAACACCAACAAAATAGTGAATCTACTGGGGATATACTTAGCATTATCATAAATTAGTGTGTCATTTAAGATCTATGTTTCCCTTTGGTAGAGTCTAAGGTAGGCATTTCATGTAGAATCTTCTATGCATTTGGGGTTTATGTACATTTTTTTCCTAAGACCATCAGTAAAGCATTTGTCATTTGTTTAGTAATTGTTCCTTTTCTGATAGGGTAGGTGGTTACTCAAAAGGTTTGACTAGTGTCAATACTTGGAATTTTGTTATCTCAAAATTATGACAAATAAGAAAAATACATAGGTAAATGTGAAGAAAAACTCAAGAATTAGATTATAGACTGATCTCCCTCCTAGGGGAAGATAGAATTGGGCTGTGAAAGGAGATCAGATGCAGAAAGGAAATTATTACCAAGAGCAAATGGCAAGGAAAAATAATACCTACCATTTTTTAATTGAAAAGGAACCCTTCATCAAAGGTCCTAGATCTCACCCAGGTTTATCTGATGATGATTTCTATAATACCCCTAAAATGATATGTTAGGAAAAGGTTGTACAACCACATGCACTTAGTTTGAGTGATAGGAATAGTAATAATCTGTTTCAGCATAGTAAAAACCCTTTCATGTGTGATTATTCTCTTGAAAAAGTGATACTTAAACACTTAGAACCTAAAAGTTTCAATGATGAGAAAACATCTAGTTATGAGTTTACTGTCCCTGACCCTGATGACAATGAAATCTTGAGATTACAAATTGCTAAGAAAGAGGCTATTAATAGGATATTTCAAAAGGGAAGAAAATATCATGAAAGCCTATGAAGAAAAGCAAGAATTACTTAGGTGAATTGCTGCTCTGAAGAATAATGAGATAGTAGCTAGTGCTTGGCAGCCTAAGATTGTGGGTCAAGTTGAACAACTTAAGATACAAGAGAAAAAAATGATGGAAACTTAGAGAATGAATCTAGAGGGACCTGTAATACAACAAATTAGGAACTATAGTGCTCTATAAGTTTATAACAATAGATTCAAAAATGTAGAACCTGTTGTAGGTGCTAAGGTCAAAGGAAAATAGAAGGAGATTGGTGTTAAGATTAATGAGCCAGTAAAGATAGTCTAGCTCCATGATTCCATGTCACTTTCTGCTATTGAATTGGAAAACAAAAGAAAAGAAATGGATGCTTTAGCTAAGAAATTAGAGATTGCAAAAAGTGAGGCTACTATAGTTGAGATGAACAATAAGATCAAATTCATAGAAATTGCTAAGAAGTAGTCTGTAGCTATGCCTAAGGGTAATATAGATGGTGGATTTGATTATGCAGATCAAAATACCACTAAGGTACCTATTTCTTTCCTATCTTCTTCTTCATAGAAAGTATATCTAAATAGGTGTGTTGGTGATGCTAGTAGTAGTAACACCATGGATAATGTTAAGAGAAATGTTACCCATCATCCTAAGATTGATTTGCAAAGAAGACCTATCTAATTAGAGGGTTATATGCAAATATGTTTTGATGGAATCCCTGGTTTTCTTAACCCCATCCCACAAGAAATGAGAAAAAGGTTTCCTAGGTTTGTTGGGTACAACGCTATCAGTTGTGAGGATCATTTAAGAAGTTTTCTAGATATGATGAGTGACTATGAGGTTGAAGCTAAAGATGTTATAATGAAGTTGTTTGTTCAATCATTAATTGAAGATGCTAGAGAATGGTTTAAGAGACTTCTTAAATTTTCCATTATGGATTGGAAAGACATTGAATATTGTTTCAAAGAGTAGTATGGTGACAAGAAAAATCAGAGCTACATTTTGAGTGAATTCAATAATATCAAGAGGTTACCTAATGAGTCTATCACTAAATTCAATACTAGATTTCAAAAGAGGATGTACAAGCTAATGCAAACCATGTGAATTGATGAAAAGGTATGCCTAATCACTTATCTAAATGCATTTGATGATAGAATGACATACCAGCTTAGGGATAAGGAACTTAGGACTTTAAGAGATGCTTTTAAAATTGCTATAAATGTAGAAAATAACTTGAGGATCTCAGGGAGGTTAGAAAGTAAAAGAGATGACCCTAGGTTGTTTGGTAATAAGGGAAATAGAAAGGAGGATCATCAAAATATAGGTGGAAAAAGTAAGAGCCTAGTGAGATAAGCCAAGTTCTAAATGCTATAAAAAACCTAAATCTACCTCAGATAAAGAATGACAAAAATCCCAATGACAATAGGATCCCTTAATAGTCAAATTTCAATAGACACAATAGGTTGCAAAATTTCACTTACAATACTACTTGGAAGGATGGTTAGCCTAATGTTCCTCCCCCTAAAAATAACAACAACATTGTGACCCCTGATCCTCTATCAAAAAACTCTATAAATTTGGTAGATGATGATGAGTTTACTACTAAGCCTACATAGTACTTTGCATGTCAATCACCCCATTCTCTTGAATCTTGCGTAGTAACATTGTCATTCCTAGGAAATCAAACTGTAGTAGAAAAATGTCATGAGTAGGAAGAAAACAATGATGATGTAGGATGTAATATGTTTGAATCCCATTATTCTAACTACAAATATTATGATAGAGATGTATATGACCAAAGGAAACTTCAGAATGTTATACAACAACAAGTATTTTCTGATGAGAGTGATGTTGAAGACAATGCGTGTAACATGGTAAATGCAAAGGAAGAAGTAACCCTAAGAAAACCTTCATGGGAAGAGATTGATCAAATTACTGCTAGTATGATAGCTCAAGTTTAGACTAGAAACATGGCTCAGAAAGATGAATGTGATAAGATAGCTAGTATCTTCATAAAAGGAACTGATCAGGAAAAAGAGGGAAATTGTGAAACATAAAGAAGCTCCTATTGTGAAGGTTAAATTTGAAAATAAAAGGTGGGAACCAAAGAGGGGGAGCAGTCCTAAAGATATGGAGTTCTCAAATAATGTCCCCAGGAAAATAGATGAGAAGGTATCAAAGATCGTCACTAAACATGATAAGAGTCATCAAAATGCTCTGAGCATTTTAAATAAACATGATGAGAAAATGAATATGACTAGTGATAATCCCTCTAATTCTTCTATAGATATGCTTGTTGTTTTATCTTAGATTACTGTTAAGGTTAATTCGTCTAAACTACTAAGGATCCTTGAACACCAAAATAAAGCCATATCATGGTTGGGAAATATTGATATAAGGGTAAGTCAAGATTGTAATGAAAATCATGATCCCAAGGAAGGAAACAAAGAAAATGTAAAAGATAAAGAAGATGAAATAGTTGTGTCTCAAATTCCTCAGATGTTTTTGGATAGCTTTGTCATTGAATGTATAGGAAGTGTAGAACCATTTTTCTTGAGTATCTTAGTGAATGGTAAAACATTAAAAAATTGCATGATTGATTTTGGTGCTTCCAATACTATTATGCCTCTTGAAATATTGAAGGAATTAGGCTTGGAAGTTGATACTACTTAGAAAAGATGTTGTGCCATGGATAAAAGAGAAGTGATAGTCATAGGTACTATTAATGACTTACCCTATAAACTAATAACCTATCCAGGCAAATAATTTACTATGAGTGTGTTGGTTGTTGATATTCCACCTCAGTATGGCATGTTGTCATCTAGAAAGTGGAGTGCTTCCATGGGATGAAGTTTGTAATGTGATCTATCATTTTCTAATTTTAGCATTGATGGGAATTTGGTAAAAATAAATAGAGAACCAAAGAGCATATATATGATAGAAGAAGAGATTGAGGACAATATGATAAACTTTGTGGATACAGATGTTAATGCATTCAAAGCTGAGGTTTTGACTTTGAAGAAAGGCAAGCACAAATCTCAGATGGAAGTAGAAGCTAACACAAAAATAGATAAAGGTGATTTATTGACCATGTTCTTTGATGGTTCTCATTGCAAAGATGGAGTGGGTGCTGGTATTTTGTTGATTTCTCCTACTGAGGTAACATATAAATTTTCCTTTACATTGAGTTTCCCTTGTACTAACAACATAGCAAAATATGAGGCTTTGCTATTAGGACTTAGACTAGCTCATAAGCATGGGATAAAGTGTTTACATGTTGTAGGAGATTCTAAATTAGTTGTATCCCAAGTAAGAAATGCTTATGTGTCAAAGAATAAAAGGTTAAAACAATACAAAAATGTCATATGGGACATGATTGAATGTTTTGATGTATGTTGGATAGTATGGAAGGATAGAACTAACAATAAGAAGGAAAATTTTCTAGAAAATATAGCAATAAAACCTAATGACATTACATTTTCTGGTATATCTAAAGTTGAGATTCAAACTAGACCCTCTATTCCTGATAATGTCTTGAACTAGCAAGTATTTGAAGATGACAAGGACATTCTAAGGTTTTTGAATTGTGAAATATGTTGTCTAGACAAGAGATTGATTGTGCAACTTATGTAGAAAATATAAATGGAAAAGATACTATTTTTTGGTAGGAAGTTGTGCAATTGAAGACAAAAAAAATCCCAAAGGGTCTAGTTGTTTTAGAAACTATTTTTTACAACCAAGATAGGTCACAAATGAATACTAGTGAATATAATGCCAAATATCTAGAGGAGATAAATTTGGGAACTGAGGAAGCACCTATAAAGGTATATATTGGTAAGAAATTGCCTCCTAAAATTAGGAAAGATTTGATAGACCTACTAAGGAAATATAGACATGTGTTTTCATGGTCATATGATAACCTAAAATCTTATAGGGAAGATCCTTTTTAGCATGAGATCCCTTTGAAACTAGATGCTAAACCTTTTAGGCAGAAACAAAAGCTAATAAATCCAACTCTAGCTCCCAAAATGCAAGAGGAATTAATCAAGTTGAGAGATGCAGGGATCATAATTCCTATTAGACATTCCTCTTGGGTGTCTAATTTAGTCCCTATTATGAAGAAAAATGGAGACATAAGATTATGTGTTGATTTCAAGAATCTTAACATATCTTCATTAAAGAATAATTATGGATTACCAAATATGGAAGCCATGTTGCAAAGGGTCATCGGTTCTAAACTTATGTCTATGATGGATGGATTTTTAGGATATAATCAAGTAGTTTTTAAAGAATTAGAATAGTTCAAGACTACTTTTACTACTCCATGGGGTACTTATGTCTATGTCAAGATGCCTTTTGGGCTTACTAATACTAGAGCTACTTTTCAAAGGGCTATGGATGTGGCTTTTGTTGATATTATTGATAAATTTTTGGTTGTGTGTTAGGATGACCTCACTACTTATTTCAAGGATGAGAATGATCATTTCATACATCTAGAAAAGGTATTTATTAGAGCCCTTAAGTATGATATCTCTTTAAACCCAAGGAAATGTAATTTTGGTGTTACTGAAGGAAAATTGTTAGGGCATCTAGTTGGCAAGCATGGAGTGAGGATTGACCCTAAAAGGGTAGAGGCAATAGACAAAATTTAGAAACCCAAAAATTTAAAAGGCATTTCATCATTTTTTGGATAGATCAACTTCCTTAGAAGATTTGTGACTAATTTTGCAAAAATTAGTAGGCCTATATCAAGGATGCTAAAGAAAGGGTCTAAGATAACATGAGATGATGAGCCTAGCATTGCATTCCACAAGATTAAGTAAGCTATTAAAGATGCCCCTATTCTCAGAGCACCAAATTATGACAAGCTAATGCATATATTTTCTTTTGCTTTATTTCACAATTCTTGAGAAGGTTCTTTTCCTTAGGTATCTATTTTTCCATGAATAGTAGTTTTAGGTTTCCTTGTATTATTGTACATTGTGTATATTTTAAAGATCCCTATAAATATCTCTATGCAATTTTTTGCCCTATTTTCATTATTTTGTTTCTGTGCTCTCTAAAGAAGTTGTGATAGTTGTATCAAGTATGTAGTCGACTCTACCATACATTCTAAATTTTTGCATAGACTCAGGTAGTCTATCATCCCAAGATAGAGCCACTATTGGTTTGATTTTTTTCATGATAAATTTTCCTAATCCAAGGTATAAAAAATCAAGGTTGAATCCTTTGATGAGGCTAGGGTTTCTAGTTTTTGGTTTTATAATTTTCATTACCCTTTAAAAAAATTGTGTTAAACACTAGGTCTTGTTCTTTTTGAATTTATCTCAGCGCAACATCTTTTAAAAGGTTTGAATATTATTTTCTCACTTAATTTCAAAGTCATGCTGAGTAACTTTTTGAAGAGTCTTACCCATCATTAGATCTTGGTTAGATCCATGATTGTCGCATTGCCATTATAATGAAATGCAAGGTTGTTTACCATCACGACATAGCGACTACCAGAAATTTGAAATGTGATGTCGTAAAGTGAAAACTAACACCAGAAAGGCACATTATTTCAAAAAAGATTTGGTCATGTGATCTATCTTGTGGTCATCATTGTTAGAGAGAGCACATGTGGAGAAAATTGCAATAGATGATGTCAGAGCTCAAACTTTCTAGCAAATTGCTATGTTGCGACTAGAAAGTATATGCACCATGCCAGTAGTGATGTAGTGACTGACTAGAAAGTGAAGGAATGTGTGGCCTTTGATATTGACAAATGACGGTAGAGTTCCCACATGGAAATCCTAACCATGCATATTGATTGATCTGATAAAGGTACTCATTAATGTATCATGATTGACAGTTAGCTTTTCCTGTCGTTGAGTTTTAGTAGTTCACCAAAGGTTGCTATGTCAAGATCGAGAATGTTTTGCCTTTCACCGATAATGATATAGCAACTCATCATAAAAATAATAAGGTAGTATCATTTCTAGAGGTGTGACCCATTGAATGCCCCATCAGAAATGAGCTATGAAAATCCCATGACATGGTGGCATCCTATTGAGAATGTGGGAACCTAAAATTTTAAATCCATTAGAGGTTGCTATGTCACAACCAGAAAAGCTTTACACTTCGTCGATAGTGATATAGCGACCCACCTAAAAATAAGTAACAAGATGAATTATAGAAGACATGATGTCACCATATGGATTAAAATAGTATATATATGCCAACATGTCAAGATAGCTTAGTGTCATCAAGAATGTGGACCCACTTTCAAGTTAGAAACTAGGTGAAGAATTGTGATCATTTGATCAAGATAAGATCAACGATAGTCACTACCGCACTATGGTGAGTTGCTTAAGGGTTATGTATAGCGACATAGTGAGTAAAGTAGATAAAGATGGGGCCCACCATATTCATATTACATGATGCATCAAATGTCTTCCACTTGATCAAAAGGGAATCAATGATCATTGCTTTATCGCTATTGAAAGTTGCTCACTTTTTATGCGTAGTGACATAGAGAACAAGGAAAATGTACGAGGGATCCTCCATTATAGTAATAAAAATGCAATAAAATTCCTGCCATTAGATTAAGATCAGATCAAGGGTTGTCACCTCCTTGCTATGGCAATATGCTCACTCTTTATGTATAGCAAGGTAGCGACTCAATGACACGTGTCCTCAGAAGTTAGTGGGTCTAGTTTGAAGTGCCAACAATGAGGGAAAGGTACACATGGTGAAATACCATTGGATTGACTGCCAACATGTCAATTAGAATGCAAGTCACTCCTACTAGCATCCTTGGATTGTAGGATTTTTCAAAGATCAACAGCGCAAATTTAAAAAGGAAGGTGATGCCACTCTTTTTTTCCCTTATAGTTCATTAATGAGGTATGAAAGCTTTGTGTGCAAGAAAAAAAAAGTATATTGTAGAAGATTGCATCATTTTCATCTAACGTGAACAAGATTTTGAGCTTCCTGAGTAAAAGAAATCATTAAGAACATTGTGTCGAGCTTGAGTGAAAGGTAACACAATTTCCCCAGTGTTTGCAAGATAATTGTAGAATAGAAAAGAAAACAAGAAAAAATCAAGTTACTATATACAATAATCTCTACAACTTTTTAATTTCTACAAATTAAAGTCAAGATTCCTCCAAAGAAAGTGTTTTCTGGGCAAGTGAATTAAATGGATAGAAATATTCATGATGACTTGCTAGAGTTACTCTTGTAGTCCATCACTGAGACCATGTAGGTTAAGAAATTAACTTCCTTAAACCCTAGGCTAAAAATTGTAGATGATATGATAAGGAGAACTGGGTTAAGGATGCAACAACATCGCAGACTAGTCTTGTTTTGTTTAAGAAATGGTTTTCGGAGAGGAATTTGTTTGCCCCGCATGCTAATGTCTGGAATTTTGATTTGGGAAAACTAGTAGTTCCAAGTGTCTTCATGGATTATAATTTTCTTGATCCCATTGCAAAGAATTATGACCAAGCTATTAGAGTGGTAAGAAGAAATAATGATGTGCCTCTGGTTTCAATCAGTCTTGAGGAGATTAGAGAGGTATTTTACCTAGACCCATTGATAGATTATCATGTGCCAATTAATCTACAAGAATTAGAAAATGAATATAGGGTAAAGAAGGATGTGATTAGGGGAGGTGCACTAAGGTCACATATAGGCACAATTAGAACTTTTCCAGTAATCAATGTAGCCTCTAGGGAACCCTTTAAAAAGGATCTTTTCACTTTTCAAGCTGTAGAAATATACAGAATCCTATGTCAAGTTTTTGGTGAGGATGAACATAATTTCATGCACATTAGTTTTATGTATGTAATGGTTCAAATTGCTTCCTTTAGTGTAGATGTTATTTTTTATTTTTCTTCTTATTTGGTTGAAGAAATTCATATTGGCCTCATTGGAATTGCAAAAGGGGAAGTGGAGAAAAATTTTGGCCATTATTCTTTGTTGACGCATATGTTTTTGTTTAAAGCAGTGACATATTTTGGTAAAGAAATGGAGTTGAACAAAGAGGAGGATGGAGAAGCACTACCAGTCCAGTTGTAGAGTGTAGATATGATCTGGGATGTAAAGAAGGCTAGCTTTGTCAGGTTTGATAGGTAATTCTCTTCCAAGTTGAGATGCCTCATATTGAGTGACAATCCTAGAATCCCCAAGGCACTAATGAGTCTCATTAGGCCTATGGACAATCTCAGTGGTTTGAAAGTTTCACACAATTGGGGAGATATCATCCCCTACTCTATTTCTACTATTTTTAGAATTTATGGTTTTAAAGGAAGTCGTCATGCCTTTCCCTACCAAGTACCTTTAAAGGTAGGAATGGTTGAAGTTTTGTGGCAGTTAGGAGGATTAGAAGAAATGTATCTGTTAAAAAGGGAACTAGGGTCAATTTTCCCTACTTGTACTATGGCCCATCAATTTGTAATTACTAAAGGGGGTTGGCTTTTTTTACGTAAAATTTTAGATTAGTACAAAATGGTTGTTTCCCATCCTCATTTTTGTGATACTGAGGGGTTTTATAATCTAACCTTAAGACTTAGAATTAAATTGGGAAAGGTAAAACATGACTCATATTATCTAGAGGACATCATAAGGAATGAGTTCTCATTGTAGGAACATGAAACCAAAAAGGAAAAATGGAGAGTTTATTCCAGGGTTTTGGAATTCATTCATTGTTTTGATAAGGACTATAGTCCTCTAGATAATGCTACTATAGAGGCCGATAAAATAAATAAGCTCATGAATACTTTTGTTGAGATAATGGAAGCCATTAATGAGAAGAAAAAATTCTTTATTGATTCATACCCAGATAAGGCTAGAGAGGTCATGAGAAAGCTAACTTTCATGTAGGAGCTAGTCATCTAATTGTTCAAAAGAGGCCTGGCTATACCATAATTCAGAATAGAAGGGCCACTATGGATAAGGGCAAGGAAATAATGGGATCTACCAGTGCAATCCTAGAGGAGAGACTTGATGAACCTTCTCCCAAGAGGTAGAAGATAATAAGGGAATAGAGTCCTCAAATTGAGGAGTATTCACCTACTCAATCCCCTTTACGGATTGGAGAAGAATAGTTCACTGGAGAGAAGATTGAGCAGATAGGGTCACAAGGAGGTGTATTCATTACCCAAGCAGAATTGGATGAGGGAAACCCTCAAGAGCCTCCTGTGCCAAGTTTGGATTGATAGTTACAGATTATAGAAGTAGGGAATTGGACCCTGTATTAGAACAAGCTAGTCATCAATTTTTGTCTAATGATAGTTTTGTTAAATATACGGCTTTTCACCAATTTGCATCGTGGGCTAATATGGGTAGATTTGAAGAAAGGTGCAATAAATTGAGAAAAGAGCATCTAGAAATGGATGAAACTACCCTACAGAATTAGGTAAAAGAGGAGATAATGAAGGAATTTCAAAATATAAGCCCTGAAGAAGGAAGGAAAGTGGTGAAAGCATCAAACATTTTGTTGCTACCCAATTGGGACATAGTTGATGCTTTGGTTTTTAATTCTATTTCTAATAAATTAGATTTACAAGATCAAAATAAAAAGGAATACCAGGTTACTGTATTCAATGAAGACGAGGTTGCTTTAGTCATTTGTTCATTGAGGAGAGGATCAAGAGCCAACTCATCACAACCATATGATTTTGGTTTGATGGGAAATATAGTTTTAAGAAGAGTAGCTAATACTCCTCATGTGTAGGCTACACTCTAGGGTGTAGATACATCTCATTTTTTTTTGGCCACTATTGAAAGGAAGAAAGGGTCATGTTTGAATTGCAAAGTAAATATGAAACAATTTTGGAAGCATACAACAAAAAAGTTTAAAAGAGGATTGAACTTGAAAATAAAGTAATGGGGAGGTCTACAAGACCAAGAATAACATATCCTCACTCTCTAGTGGAGCCTTTTAAATTTACTCTACTTATAGAACTACTAGATACACCACAAAGGCCATAGTACTACACAAATGAGGATTTTGAATAAGAAAAAAGCAAGCTATGGGCATTACAGGTAGAGTTAAATATACAATATGAAGAGAAATTGAGGAAGGCTCTCATGTACTTGGAAAACAAAATTGAGTGGCCATTATTTTATGACCAATTAGCAAGGGTGATAAACATTTGGGATGAATGGAAAGAAAATGATGAGGTTTTAAAGCCTATTGTGAATAAATACAGAAAGAAAAAGAGGAGGAAGGAAATGACATTTTTATGTTACTCTGTCATAAGGTCTTCACATGACCAAATTGAAATGACCTATGATATTGTTAATGATCTTCTAGACTTTGATAATAAGAGGGTTCATCTACAGAGAATAATAGTTGGCTACTTAAGTAATTAAATAGCCAAAAGTTTGATTTATTTCCTCATTCCATAGACAAAAAGAATAAATTGAAAAGTAGAGATGCATGGGCCAAAGAGCCAGATGATTTATTCTATCTCAAGATGAATAAAATCATCAATGAGAAAGGGCATGCTTAGTGGGCCACTTCAACAGAAGAGTTGGTGAAAGTCTAGTTATTATTTAATTCTTTGAAGCAAGAATTTGTTGGTATTGATAATGAGGCCAAATATGTACTTAAGAAGAAAAATGATATTTTGTAATTTAACTAGCCAGATAATGCACTGTTTGACACATGGATGGCAGATATTATTTTTTGTGAGTAGTTTGAAGAGGTTGAAATAGATGATGATGAGGTAAAGGATGATGAGGTGTAGATTACTAATGCAATAGCACCAAAACCAAAAGATGAGGAAGATAAAGGTCATCAATCAGGTCCAACTACAAGTTCAGAGGCCCAAGATGTGGACATGACAAAAGAACAATCAAGAGTAAAAGTAGTTTTTTTTGTTCAAGGTGAAAATAGTTAAAAACCCACTAGCAGAAGTTGATTTGCAAATATTACAACAAGATTTATCATTGGCTAGCCTAGTAGCTACATACTCTAAATATTCAAAATAGTGCTAACAAATCAAAGGAGCTGATAGCTTGTAATAATGTAACAGTAATGTGGCCTACTAAAGAATATCTTGATATGTTAAACATTCTATTACACTTTATTTTGTCTTGTGTAGACTGTATTTGTCTTTTGTTTGGAAGGACACTTGTCAATCACAATTGCCCTTTGCTTGTTGCAACTCATGCTTATATAAATAAGTTTTCAAGGCATTGTGATGGTCTGAGACCTGTATATTTTTCAAATTTTCAAGAAAATACAGTCGATCCAGTTGTATGTAGTTTTTGTTCTAAGTTTACTTCCAATTATGTACTTTCTGATATTAAAAAAAAAATAACAGAGTTAACAAAATATGATTTGGTTTTCTCAATGAGTTTCTATTGGTTATTGTATTAGTCATATAAAAGGATAATGTAAAAGGGTATTTACATTGGATCTGTGTCACCAATTTCTATCTCCTTTTCATGAGTTTGTTAATTTGAGGTCATTTGAATAAGGTTCAATTAATTGAATGTAGTCTAGATGGATTGTATATTAGTTTATTGTTGCTCTTAATCCAAGGGATTATGTAAATGCTTCAATAAATTAGTAGAATTCATGAGTTTATAAAAAGGATATTTCATAAGAATGGAAATGGGTGATTACTATTGATTGGTTCATTTACAAGTTATTTGAAGCAAGATCTCCTACCAATAGTTGACTCTTTTCCCCCATGGATAAGGCACTAGTCACACAAATCAGAAATAATTGATATTTTATATTTTATTTCAAAGCCTTAGGTAGTTGCTATTTCTAGGAATAATTGTAAACTCAAGGATAACTATGACCAAATCTACTTATGAGGGATATGTATGAATCAGATAATATCAATAAATGGATAAATTGCATATGTGATAGGGATAGAAGATGAGAATCAAAATGAAAGTAAATTAAGTTTCATATAATAATATCCTAGTGAATCATCCCCTAGGTATACCCACCTTGGTTTAGCAGAACCTAAAGAGTAGAAAACCATCCTTGGTTTTGTTGAAGTTGGGCCCAAGTAATTTGCACATGTAATTGTCATTGGGAAATAGTTGATCCTTAGATTATGTGAGTAAAATTCACTCTGGTATTGAACATTTTGTTTTTCAATAGTTTCAAACACCAATAGAGGCTTGGAAGGCTTGTAAAGAACTTGTTACTCTAGAAAAGACCAAATGGCTAGATTACATTATCCAGGATGGTATGTTGTTCAAGGGTAGTCAATTTTGTATTCCAAGGTGTTCCATGAGGGAGAACTTGATCAAGGAGAAATATAGTGGAGGGATGACAGCACACTTTGGTCAACATAAGACCATTACCATTATTAGTGAGCATTATTTTTGGCCTTAATTTTCATAGGATGTGAAGAAGTTTGTGCAGAGGTGTCGAGTACGTCAAAAAACCAAAGGATTTAGTCAAAATACTAGACTCTATCAGCCATTGCCTATTCCATCAAAGCCTTGGGAGGACATAAGTATGGATTTTGTTCTTGGTTTTTTGAGGTGACAAATGGGTGATGACTCTATAGTTGTGGTGGTTGATAGGTTCTCCAAGATGGTACACTTCATTCCATGCCACAAGACTCATGATGTAGTGCATATTGTAGATCTATTTTTTAGAAAAGTGGTGAGGCTACATGGCCTCCCAAAAAGTATAATTTTTGAGAGAGATACTAAATTTTTTTATTGTTTTTGGAGGACTTTGTGGAAGAAGTTGAGGACAAAATTGAAGTTTTATTCTACACATCATCCGCAAATTGATGGACAAACAAAAGTAGCAAATAGAGGTTTGGGAAATTTGCTGAGGTGTTTAGTAGGAGATAAGCCCAAGGGATGGGATTTGATTCTACCAGAAGTGGAATTTTCTTACAATAATTCTATGAATGGGAATACTGGTAGATAACCATTCCAAATTATGTATAGAAGTAGCCCAAGGACTACACCAAAGCTAAGGAAGATGGAGTAAGGAGAGAGGACAAGTGCTGGGATAGAAGACTTTGTTGAACATGTCAAGAATCTACATAAGGAGGTACATGCACATATTACCAAGATGAACTTGTAGTATAAGACTATAGCAGATCAAAAGAGGAGACCTAAGGAGTTCCAAGTTGGGGATCTAGTTATGGTATACTTGAGGAAGGAATGATTTCTAGTGGGTACCTACAACAAGCTGAAGATGAAGAAATTTGGCCCTTGTAAAATTTTGAAGAAACATGGTGGAGTTGCTAGATGGGATTCACATTTCTCCTATTTTCAATATTGTAGGCTTAACATAATATCATGATGATGGTGTAGAGGAGGAGTTGATGTTGGAGCCATGTCCAATTCCTACTTCTGAGAAGGAAGATATTGAAGAAATTCTAAATAGTCATGTAGGCCAAAGTACCATAAATAGGTAGTATGAAGAATACCTAGTAAAGTGGAAAGGAGGATGAGTGGAAGATTCAACTTGGATATTTGTAGCGAAGGTTGCTCATTTGGGTTTTCCCCTACCAGCTATAAAGTGACAAGGTCACTTTTCAATCTACCCTGAGTGCCTGATACAGGAGTATCTAGTGGTGTAAGGGAAATCCTGTATCACCCAAAAATATGCTTAGTGTTAGTTTGTGTTTAATGTGTCTTTATTTTTGGATACTCATTTGGGTCAAATAATTATTCCAACTCTCATAATTGCACTATTGGTTTTCTGGGTTAGATTTTTTGAGCACCTTGGGATACATGCCAATGTAGAAAATAGGTTATTTTATTATTGAACCGTAATTAAAATGACTTAGAGGGTGTAAGTTGGAGGGATTATTATACTTGTGATGCATGGGGCTCCCCTTAATACCATAAACTCATAACAAAAAAAAAAAAATAGAAAATGCGAGAACAAATTTTGGACTTCTTATTTACACTACAAATGTGGAATTACTTAATTCATAAGTACAATATGCTAACCCACACGAGTGCCTTTAGTACAATAATTTGCAAGACAAGCTGCAAACTATCACCCCAGAGCTATCCTAGACAATATTGAAGCCTTTCTTAAATAGGTAGTTTTATGTCACTTGGGAAGATTCTAGATGCTCAAACTTAATACCCTAACAATATAGATAGAGTCGGCCAAATACATCTTTGACAAATTATTTTACAAATTTTGGTAGTCCAAATTCTAAAGGCCATAACTCATTAACCATTTCTTTGATTGGCTATTATAACCACTTTTTAGAAACACCAAATCCTAATCTACAGGATTGGAACTGTGCTAGTGCCCTTCCATTGAGTTTTTAGACCTCATCCGGGCACTCTAAGGCCTCCAATGGTGAGCTTGAAGATTTTTTTGCAAATTTTTCCACCAAACATCTATAATAACTTCTTTGATACTAATGCTTGATCAATGAGATTTTTATGGTAGGCTTACAACTCTAAAATGAACCTTTCTATAAAAAATGAGAACATTTCAAGCTCATATGACAAACTTACTAAAAATAGTAAGTTCCCACAAATAGTAACTACCTTGTCTACTAGTTCTTATTAAAATGGAAAATACTGAAAATAAAATATTTTTGGGTGATGCAAGATTTCCCTTGCACCCAAGATGATCCTACGTCAACTTTTAATTTAAAGCACCCTAGAAAAAGAATCAGGTCAAAAGGCTTTATGGTTTTAAAGTTATTATAATTTTAAGTTCCCTGAGACCTCCTAAGAGCACTTCAAAGCTAGATTTGAGGCACTAAATGGCCTCGTATAGGCTCAAAAAATAGGATATAACAAAAGCTATTTAAAGGGCTATAGAGCACTTGGAGAGCTTTATGGATATGTAAATGGTTTGTAATTAGAGTTCCAGATCAAAAGTTATGCCTCTTAGAAGTTGGACTACCATTTATGGATTCTTCTTATTTTACATCGACTTTAGACATGTTTTCTAGAACCTTCTATTTTGGTAGCGGATGCTAAATGGAATATTCTAGAATGTATTCATAATCCTAAACTTAATTTGGGTTAATTAAGGTTATTTCTGAAATTGTAAATGCAATTTTTGGTGGAGTTTGTGAGAAGGTATTGTGAGGAGGGTTTTCTCCAAAATCAGACAACATTGTAAGCCCCTAGGGCATATCATTGAGTTTGTTTTCATTGCACTAAATTTAATAACATATCACTTATAATAATATTTCCCTTTTCTTGTTGTGTTCATTTTTTCTTGGGTTGTGCCCTCATCAATAATGGTGTTATGGGTTCTCTTTGTGTATGGTTTTATTTACTATTCATCATTATTGGTTTACTTTCTTATGCATGTTGCAAAGTAGTTAATAATATCCAGTTTTGGGTAAAAGTTTGTAGAATATTGATTCACCCCCCTCTCAATATTATCTATTTCTAACAATTGGTATCAGAGCTTAGTTACTTAAAGGAGGCTTAACAACTTGAGTAAGATCCCTATGGATATGGAATAGTTAAAGGAAAATTTTGAAGAAGCTCTTGGGAAAGTTGATCTTCTTACAAAAGAAAGAGACAATCTAAAAGAAATGTATGAAGATGAAAAATATTACATTGGTAACTAAAAGATAAGATTGATTATCTAAGATATAGAAAATAATAAAAGGAGTAGACTAATGAGAGTGATGAAATAGAAACCCTTTAGAAAGAAAATGAGATCTTGAAACACAAGTTGAAAATTGTTGAACTTAAGTTTAGTTTGAAAAAGGATGATAGTAAGGTTGAATTAGATTTGAATCTGAGAATGTAGACCTAAGATCCTATCTAACTCAAGTAACATCTAAATTAGATTCTATTACAATAGAGCATGTAGAATTAGAAAATTACAATACCATTGTGAAAGGAGAGCTAACTCAGGCTAAGCAATAGTTAAAAAACTTTATTCTAGTAGTGAGAAAATTGATGAACATCTATTTATTCCATAGATCTTCTTATGATAAGAAAGGTCTTGGATATCTTATTGGAGAAAAATCAGCCAAGAAAATTGAAGTTAGGAAAGAACTAGATCTAGTTGTTGAAAATCCTAAGCCTAAATAAACTGATCAAAATAGGATTGAACCAAGCATATCAACAAAACTATCTAAAGAAGTTGAGAAAGTTGATCTATTTGAGATATGTGATGAACCAAATAAAATAGAGCAAGTTGAACCATCTAAGGAGGCTAGATATAAATTCAAAGATAAATGTTTCTTATGCAATGAAGTTGGTCATATGAAGAGATATTGTAGAGGTAAGTCTTTTAAACCTATCACTAATTTCCATTGTTATAATTGTCATGGTTATGGACATAAAGAAATAGATTTTAAGATAACTAAGTTTGATAGTAATAATGGAAATAGCAGAATGTTTAGGGATACTAACTCTATAGGTAATGAAAGAAGATCATAAAGCATATCTAATGATGGAGAAAGACCTAATAGAGGAGGGAGCTAGATTGTATGTTACAAATGTAACAACCTTGAACACATTGCAAGGAATTATAGAGCACCAGATAATCAAAATGGAACCAATCAAACAAGAATGCACCTGTATGCCAATTATGCAATAAATTTGGACACACAAAAAGATTTTTTAGAATGGATAGAAGAAATTTCAACAAGAATACTCATTATAGAAGGAACAATAAAAAAAAATGATAGAAGAGATGATAATGATAGCACCAACAATCAAAAGGAAGCACTCAAGGAGCACGTTGAAGAATTCAAGTACTTTTGAAAGCAAACGATCTAGAAAGTTCACATACACAATTTTTTCAATGAACCTAAAGGAAGAGTAAAATTAACCATAGTGTGTGATTCATCTAATTTTAATTAACCACCTTTTATAAAAATTGAGCATCATAAAGATGGAACAGAAGTAAGAGGTTGAATAAAGAGTTGTGAAGTTGATAGGAAGTTGAAAAGGTACAAAGGAAGCTTTGGTTAAGAGTGCAAGTCATTTGGTGATCAAATGAATAAGAATTAAGTCAAACACATTTACTAATCAAAATAAAAATAGTTTCATGAATTTTGGTAGATGCACAATTTATGTGAAGTTTTATTTGAAATATTTAAACGATACAAATATGATTTTGAGTATCATTTAGTAATGTGAAGAATTAAGGAGAAATTTGAGTGAATTGAAAATGAGTAAAGGAAGATTTGAAAGCATTCATTGTGTGAAGTCAAAAGTGCCCTAGTTTCATGAAATTTAGGCATTTTACGAAGTTTCTTAAGTATTTGAATCAGTTAAAATAATGAATCCTATTATTTGTAATGTAAGTGAAAGGCTGAGATATGTATTGAAGAAGCATCTATTCATTTCCCAAGTGAATGATCCCTTAGAAGCATTTTCACAAGTTCCAAAAAATGTTCTTCATGTAGAGGATATCAAGTCATATCTCCATTGTAAATTTGAGAGCATTGGAGATGATGATATACATAAGGACCTTTTGACCTAGTGTGCTAGGGTGATTTTTTGTTGAAACAAAAGTTCGTGCATTGAAAAGAACTAAACATTATAAACCACATGTTCTTTATGGAATTCAAAAACCATGAATGGAGCATAATTATTCTGAGACACATTTACAAAGGAATTTTTTGGGTTGGAGAGGTACTTATCATGATTGACAATGATTTGATTTATAGGTTAACTAGTTTTTGCAATGAGGGAAAAAACCTAGTTAATGAAAAGAAATTTATAGAAGATGGTAGAGGCAAATGTGAAGACCAAATCAAAAGGCAGAAACATGAGGATTGACTTATTTAAGTAGACATATGTGAGAGTGATCAGAATGATCATAGGCTATAAGATCAACCATAGTTCAAGATTGAACTCTATACCTACTAGTTTCTTACATGCAAGCTATATGGTGACAGTTGAGAATGAGAAGGTGAATATGTGTGACATATTGAGACATCAATTGTTGGCTAACATTGAAAAGCTTAAGAAGACTAGAAGCATAGTATTTAGGTTTGAATCATTATTGATTAAACTATTTTTCCTTGTGATGAGGCAATTCCCTTGTATACCTAATAGGGAATGGGAAAAATGAATTAGTGCACCATAAGCTTGGTGACACACTATTTTAGAAGACAGATTGAAGAAAATATTGTAGAAGATATTAGTAGAATGATGAGATAATTTCAATCTATTATGAAAACTCTCACTAGTAGAAAAGTACAAGGAGGATATATATTTCATGATTGAAATATATGTGACTTGCATGGAGGTAGTTGTACCAAGAGTTAAGTTCATAGATGCCATGGGTTATGAATTGAATAAAGAAATCATTAAAGGGTATGTGAAGATTATACTTGAGACTAAGGAAGACAAGTAAACTCCTAGATGGGGTACTTGTGTTAAAAAGATCAAAGATGTAGAGAGCAACAAAGAGATCAAGAATAATGTTGAGAAGAAGACAGAATACATTCTTAAAGAATCAAGAATACAAGGTGGGAATTCCATGAGATTAAGAGTATAGCTTTGGAAATGAAGGCTAGTAGAGAATTTGAGGTATTGGAAGCTACTCCCATTTCCATAGAAGCACCTTCAGAAGGAGTGACAATAGCAGGAACTACTTCACCAATATATACTACTCCCTATGGTGCAGTTGCTCAAGTACAACCTACTATTGTAAAACCCTTGAAGAAAATTGATGAAGAGGAGATACAAATTATTGAAGAAAATTCATCTACTCCTCTATCTAAGAGAAAGCTAGAGAAACTAAGGTGAAACAAGAAGTTGAATCATCTAGCAAGAAAAGGACCAAGAAGCTATCTAGTGGACTTGGAAAGAAGAGAAAGACACTTTAAATGGTTGAATTTGATGAAGAAGAAAAACCTATTGAATAGGTAGTTGGTGAAGCAATGACAGATAGAGGAAAGAAGCCCTGGAAGTCAAAGGTAGAGAACTTGAACATGTAAATCATAAATAATAATAATTTCATTCAATTGAATAAGTTTTATAATATGTACAATAATATGGATAGAATCTAGTTAGAAAATAGAGTAGTAAGAAATATGATTCTTAAGAATAAGAGGTTTGAAGATGTTCAAAGACACATCCCAGAGGATTTGTATAATAGATTAATTAACAGAAGAAGAAGAGTCATTGGTGAAGATAAGAAAATCAAAGAAAACATGTAGTGCCTCTTGTGTTTTTTGTCTATACCTTATTTATTTTGATTTGAGAAACAATTGATACTCTTATTATTTTTACTTTTATTTTAGTATCATAGATGTTATACTACTATTTTGTTTAGTTTATCATATTTGTATGGTGATTCCATTTTGAGATGACAGTATGTCTATGATGATATCTGGTTATCTAGTATTTGGACATATCTTTGATTCTATCATGTGATGGATTTTATGCTATGGAAATTTACTTCATTCTTGTTTCAATATGCTTTATGTAAATGTGAGTGATGTAAATGGATTATTTAGGTATAATTGAATAAATTTTTTAATTAGTTATTTAATGCAATTATTGTTTTCAATATGATATTATATGCAATTACACTTGATCACTTATTTTAGTGTACAAGATTTATATCCCTCATAGTGGCACATGGAGTTAGTGATTTAGGTGTTCATTTTGCCAATGTTGTCCCTATATAGTCAACGTATCTTATTTAAATATTTAATTAAACCTTCCAATGATTTTTTTAATTTGGAATCAATTGAATTATGTGATTAGAGTAGTGAGCATGTTTGCACATTTAGAGTTTCACATTGTTATAAAGTTTTTAAGGCCTTTGGAAATTTTTGTTTCAGGGTTTTTGGGCAATAAGTGTTTTGATTTTTAATTTCTAGTAGCTTTTCCATAGATGAATTCCTATTTCTACGAATAGCTTGGTTTTTTTTGGGTTGATTTGGAGTCTAGCTAGTCTAACTAGCTATTTTATCCACTCAAAAAGTGAATAAATATTGAAAGAGGAATTTAATTCCTCATTTCTCACTTTTGCAATTTAAAAAATTGAGAGCTTTTTCTAAAATCCTTTTCTAAAGGATTACATTTCTCTTTGTTGTGAGAGCTACGGGCATGCAATCTTTGTGAGGATGGTCCCATTAGATACAACTCAGGGAGACCTTTCTTTTCCATCATTTTTGGCCATACTATGGATTATTTATTGTACTTGGCTATTTTCTATTTTAGCCACTTTAGCTATCAGACAGGGCTCTCCAATTTTTGTGTTCAACTCAATTTCTGGTTTTGTTTCTGGTAGCTATTTGTTTTGAGGCTAAGAACTAGTGTTTCCCTCCATTTTTATTTGTTGGTTCTACCCAGTTGGTCAGGTATGAGCATTTTCCTAGTTTTTGGGATGAGGGTTTGGGGATTTGTATCATTATGCTGGCTATTTTTTCATATGGTGTCTGAACCCAAATTTTATTGGATTTTTGAGGCTTTTGTGCCCTAAGAACAAATGCATTTTTATTTTGAAGTTTTCTAATTTTGGGGGGTTTTACCTCATTTTGTGTGCCACCATGTTTGTAGGATTTGAGCAAAAGTGCATAACAAATCCATGAAGCCCAAGAAAAATTGCATGCAGAAAACCTGTCATGGAGAAGAAAAAGACAAGAAGAGGCAAGGTTTTGATTTGAAAAACTCAAATGAAGAAGAAAAATATTATTCAATAGATTCTAGAATTTACAAAGAGATCAATCCTTATAAAGGAGATTGAAACTTGAAAAGGGTAACCTAAAAGCCTAAAAAAGATAGGTTACATAATATAATTAATAAAATATTAACTATATGCACCTACAAGATAGCTTAAGAAGTGCAAACAAATAATTACTCTAACAGCCCCCCTTGAGTGAAGCTCAAGAGTTAAGCTAACCTAGTAGAACTATCAAAGCAGAAAAATGGGTCTTGGCAATAAGGCCTGATTAGGTACCCAATCACAAAAAAATCTCTATAAAGAGGAGAAATAGAGAAAACCACATGGGAAAAACCCTACTCCAAAAAGAGATAGCAAAGAATGTTCTAGAAGATAGGAACAAAGAGAGATCATGAAGAGAACCACTGAAGCATGAAAAGAAGGCACAAAACTTTGTCAAAAGGTGTTGATCTGTAAAACCTCCATAGAAATAGAAGGCATGAACTGAGCATGTCTATATGGTAGATGATCCATCTCACCAAAATGCATAGGTAGCTAGCCACTATAATCACCTAGTAAAAATTGAACCAAGGAAGCTTTAAAACCAACAGTATAACCCTCCTTAATGAAAACGGGGTGAGGTGATAGGCAACTAAAAAGGTGGGCCAAAAATCTCCTACAACACATGAACCAGACACATTGAGAGTGAGGTATAGACACCTATAAAGACATGTGTCATTGACACATCATGTGGCTAATGTTGTGGAAGGGACACTCTCTTGAAAAGGGAAGAGGGCATAAATGGCAATCAACTATCCCCCCCATGGCACTTTATAAAATAGTGCGAGTATAATGAATCATAATGATGAAAAGGATCTCAAAACACAAGAGTGCCACTTTATCTCAGTGTGTTTGCATAAAGGTGTTTACAATGATTAGAAAAAGCATAAGACTGATACAATAGAAAGTACAGCCCAAAACAAAGCATCTAAAGCAACAAAATCGATCCTTGAACTTGAAACAACTAGGATATCCACCAAAATGCAAAAATGCATAAGACTGGAGAAAAAGTTCCTAGAGAAAAATCTAGAACAACAACCAACATCACTAGAAGGAGTGTGGAAACAACTTTCCAATGATATAAAGAAGTCCAAAATCAGAGATCAGATGCTCAAGATATGCCTCCCGGAGTGCAAAATAGAACATCTAGCTTTGACTACCAAAATAGGCAACCAAACTACATCAAAACCCAAAAACACCTATACCAACATCTTTGTCTTAGAACTAGATTTTTGGCACATTTTTCAAATTGGAAAAAAACATCCGTATGCTTTAGTCACGGAAAAAAAACTCTAGGACCTCCAGAATGCATGAATTTTTTAATTTATTTTTCATAAAAAAATAATTTAAAAAATAAAAATCTCGCACCACCCTCACACTAGTGGCAGAACGGCGGTTGGGTGGTGATCAAGTAGAGGGAGGGTGAAGCACAGCGGGGCCATGGTGGACACCACTAGTGGAGCTACTACGGGCCAACAGTAACCACTTGCAATGGCCATCAGTGGTGATCACAATGGTGATCACTAGCAGCTTTGCTATAGTTAGTTAACCGCAGCATGGTTAAAATCACATTTTTAATTTTTTTTATAGCAATTTTAATAAATTTTCTGCCTTGGAGTGCATGCAGAGGCCATACGGCCTTGCCCAGCAAATTTTTTTTGCCTCCCAAATCAATGGTGTCCAAATTGTACAAATTTTATATGGAAACAAGGGTTTTGAAGCCTTTTGAATCCATTCGTGATGTCTGTTTGGCCTCAAACTGCTTTGAAAAATAGTGAACCCCCTATTTTCTTAGAAAAACCCAAAAAAACACCAGATCTGATTTGCCAAACCCTTGTTCTCCCTTTTTCCTTAAACATCAAACAAGCTACAACAGATCTAGCTCTGATACCATGTAGGATTTGAGAAAAAATGCATAACAAATCCACGAAGCCCAAGAAAACCTACATGTAGAAAACCTATCATGGAGAAGAAAAAGACAAGAAGAGGCAAGTGTTTGATTTGAAAAGCTTAGATGAAAAATAAAAATATTATTCAACAGATTCTAGAATTTACAAAGAGATCAATCCTTATAAAGCAGATCAAAACTCAAAAAGGGTAACCTAAAAGCCTAAAAAAGCTAGGTTGCACAATATAATTAATAAAATATTAATTATATGCACCTACAAGATAGCTTAAGAAAACTAGAGTAATATGCAACTTATTTAATTAAATCAAAGTGATTTAATTAATAAGTGTAAACAAATAATTACTCTAACAATGTTTTCTTAGGTTTTCTTTACATGATGTTAGTCATAGACCTAGATCCTCCATTGGGATGCTAGTTAGATCATTGTTGTTCTTTTTATGTTGTGGGATGTGTGTTGCATCCATCCTCTTGAGTCTATTTTTGGTTAAGTGTAATTTTTCATTGTGCTCTCATCAAGTCCTTCTATTATGATCTTCGTGATGGTGGTGTGCTACACACAAGCACATGCATGTGCATTTGTCAGGTGACTTGCAAGGCTCAATCTTCAATGGTACTTTTGGGAGTTATGATCATTTAGGGCTGGGTTGAGAGTATGAATTCCCATGGACACTCATCATTGGATGAGCATGGGTAGGGTAGGGTAGCATATGGCAGGGAATTCTATCTCTGTAGCCTAGTGTCCATGCCCAGAGCATTGCATGCACAAGTTTTAACTAAATGATAACTAATTTATAAAATACTAGATGGTAATAAAATTTAAGATAATAAAATGTGTGAGCACCCGATTAAGTTTGAGGACATAGTGCTAAAGCCTTCCATTGAGGAGTTGAATCTGCACATCCAAGCTTGGGCTTTTCGATGCCAACCAACTCTCCATGATTTCAACCCCTACATAGTAACCCATTGAGTGTCTAACTGGGACCTATAGTACTTGTATTATCTAATGATCTTGGTTTTAGTCATCATTACTATCTGGCATGAGTGTTAGCCATGGGTGTTTTCTTTATGTGTTTCTGTGGTCAAATCATTATCTCCATCAACATGATAGGAGTGGACCTATGGGTTTCATGTGGTTGGGAGGCATAGCTACCTATACCACTACTGGGGACCAGCATACAAAGGTAGTATATTATCCTAGTGTGACCTTTGATGAATGTTTCACTTGGTACTTTGGGTTCTGGAGTATTCTTCCTTGTGATTTATGCTTTCATTTAAAATTCTTGTATATCATGTTTATATGATGTTAGTTTATTGATGCATTCCCTTATTATGATGTTATTTTCTTGCTTTGAGTATCTATTTATTTTGGTTTAGCATGTTAGATTTCCTATTCTTATGATGCTATTATGCTTTAGTAGTGATATCCTTATAAGACAGTTCTGACTATCCAATTGCTAGTTTGGGATGTTACATGTGGGGGATGGCTAGGACCTTTGAGGTTTCATGATGCTATTATGGTTGGGAGGAACTATGCACGTAGCTTCTTATTTTAGTAGAATATGATTTTTTTTTCAGTTCTCTCCTTTCACTTCTATGTTAGATGGTTAGATATAGTTTCTATCTTATAGTTATTGTTTGAGTGTCTATGCCTCAACTATGGATCTAATACTCCACAGTGTGGAGGTTCTAACTTCCTATTTTATCCCTTGGTTTTTCCTTGGAGTATTTCTTGTTGTTCTTAGGTGACCATGCATCAACATTGGGTGATACTTTAAATTATCACATGCCTAAAGAAGAAGAATCACATGATATTGGAAAGTATTGCATGCCCATAGGAAAACAATCATGCACTACTTTGATGTATCACACTCCCATTGAGGAAAGATCATATGATAATCTTGAAGTATAATATGGCTTTAGGAGAAGTGTCACCTAGACTTTGAAACTATTACACTCCTTTAGAAAGGTCAAACAATACTAGAAAGTATTGCATAGTGTTGTATAAAAGTATCGCCTGGGTTTTAGAAAAACTTGTCCGAGTGTACACTGGGCACTTTTTGGATTGTCAAAAATCTTTTGGGAGGTGTTTTGGTTACCCTCTATAGTGTTCTTGAATACTTTGGAATTTCATTTTCATTTCAAAATGTTTCAGATTCAAAACCATTTTTCATCCTTTTGTGGTTAGTCATTTTTGGTTAGTAGTGGCATTTGAAGATCCATTGGTGTTTGGATGTTCATTTAGTCTTCCATTGCTATCTTTGTGATCCTTGTTTTTCATTTTTCATGTGCATCCATGCTTTTTTAATTTATTTTTTAATCTTGGCTTATATTTATCCTTCTTCCAATAATCTCCAAGCAGGGCACTACAAAACATGATCAAGAAACTTTGCAAAGTTAATAGTGATGAAGTCTTGCAAGATATATTGAAGGGAATTGAGCCCTTACCGAGGAATAAAAAAAGACACATTCTTTTAATGGGAAGAAATTATGGAGAAGTAAAAAGAGAAATAGAAGAAGCCATAGTCAAATATATGACTTATGTACCAAAGAAAGAGAGTGTGAAGTCAAGGGGAGTAAGCCCTACATCTATTGAATAGAGTACTCCACCACCACTAGTAGTGGAGGCTAAGGAAAAAAAAATGGTAGATATATCTTTGTTGATCTCCACTGGAGAAAATATGATGCAAATTGCTACTACAAGTGTAATAGTAAACATTGTAGAAGATCCTTTCAAGGATCTTGGGCTAAATATTGTTGGCAATATCATTGACTACTCTAGTTTTGACAAGGAGGAAGATAAGAGGAAGAATGAGGTCAAAGAGAAAAAGAGGAAAGTAGATGAAAATAAAGAAGAAGAAATAAAGAAGAGATAGAAAATAGGAGATGTAAAGAAATAAGAAGAGGAGAAAACGAAGAAAGAAAAATAAGAGAAAGAGAAGAAAGAAGAGGAAAAGAAGAGAAAAGAAGGAAGGAAGAAGAAGATGCAAAGAGGAAGAATGTAGAAGAAGAGAAGAAGAGAAAAGAAGAAGAAGAAGAAGAGAAGAAGATGAAGGAGGAAGCAAAAGAAAAATAAGGGAGAAGAAGAAAACGAATGAAGAAATTAGAAGGAAGGAAGATGAGAAGAATAAAGAGGATGAGGAATAGAGGAAGAAGGAAGAAGAAAAGGATGAGAAGCCTAGTGCACCGAACACATCTCTCACTCTTTATTCTCTTATAGGTTTAGATGATGATGATCAATCAGAATTAATACCACCCCTCGACAAATAATCAATAAGAACAAATAGGTGAAGAGTTTACAGAAGACTCATGACAAAGCATGATGTGCAAATGTTTGACATGTTTGTCAAAACATAAGAAATGACTTATTAACTCTTGATTGTAATGTCCCCACTTTCCAATTAGGCTTGAATGTTGTAACCTGCAACCATTTGTTAGTATAATATCAAAAAAATTATGTAAAAATATTAGAAATATTGTGTTGGCCTAGTTTTTCACCATTCTTGCTTTGTTGCTTTTAGCAATGAAAGACCTTAAGTACATGTCTTAAAATTCTTGAAATTAGGTCAAGACCCTTGGTAGAAAATTCATGAAAAACCCTAAAGCCTTTATTATATTTTTCCCTAGCCCTTGAAAATTGTTGAATATGATTTTTCAAATATAATTTAGGTAGGACTAATTTACCATAAGGTTTTACTTGCACAAGGATGACCTTATTATTTTTTGATAAACCTTTTATAACCTTGTTTTTCTTTGCAATTATTTCAAATATTTTATTGAAAATGATTAACTGTAGCACCTTGTTGATCAACCACCGATCTTATTTAGATTGATGGATGGTGTATCCCCACAATATTGAAATGCAAGGTCTTTAACTAAAGTGGGCAAGTGCCTTTGAACTACATAGCCCTTCTTGATGGTGGAATTTTAGTGCACCACAAAGTTTATGGTTTGTCAGAGTTGGTCAAAATCTTTTTAGCAAAATTGTCAGTACCTTTAATGCACATTCTAAAGTTCCTAGAATGTCATTGGTTGGTATTTTAATGAAGGCATTACTTCATGTTCAATTTTGGTGCACCATTGATCTTGTTAAGATCAAAGGCCAGCGCTTGTCCACATTAAGAAAATGCATGAGAATTATACAAAGTAGGGAAGTGCCAATGTGATGCATGGCATAATGTGACACCATGGGCCCTCTTTTGTAGAGGGTAATAATGACATATCTTCTATGGTAGTTGTTAGGTAAGTTGGATTAAAAGGAAGTGTCTTATTGGTTACTCCAACTGAATCAATTTTATAAGGATGTAACATTTTGGGATCGTTGGTATGTGTAAGATCCATGGTTAGTGCTTACCCACTTTATGAAGTTGCACAAATTTTAAATAATGTGAGGAAGCACTAATCTAATGCATGGCAAGGTAGGACCAATTGTGGAGGGTATGTATTGAGTTGTGCCAAGCTGTAAAGAGATGCTAATGTGTAATGCTAGTTGGACTAGTAAAAAAGGTTATCTGTCAAAGATGTTTGAATCCTTATGACCATAGATCTTTTGAAGATGAGTGGCTAGTGCTTACCCACATTAAGAAACTGATCAACTTTTAAATAGTGTAGGCAAGTGCCCTTACGTTGCATGGCATAGTGGGACCAAGTTTTGGGAAGACTGCTGAGTCATACCATGTTGTAAAACTATGATAATTCAAGCATGTTCATTGGTAGAATGTGACATGTATGCCAAGTTGGGAGTGATGATGTCATGGGCAAGAAAAATCTAACAATTGATGTAGTAGTCAGACTTGTCAAAGCACCATGGTTAAAAGGTGTTATTTTATTGGTCGAGTTGGATGATTGGACCATAAAAGATAAAGATTATGATACACTATCAATCTGGGTAGGATCGATGGATAGTGCTTGCCCGCATGAAGAAGATGCTCTAACTTTAAATAAAGAAGGGAAGCACCAACCTGACACATGGAAAATGTGAAGTCAGGGACCCACCCCTTTAGGAGATAATAAGGTACCTACTCACATAGAATTTGTTAGAATGTACTACTCCACGTGGATATTTTCTATTGGTCAATGCAGTTGACTAGGTGTCATAGCAGTACAATAATCCATGATCATTGATTCAACCATGATCAAGGGTAAGAACTTGCCTACATTTTCAAGGTGCAAGAAATTTAAGCAATGTAAGGAAGCACTAATGTGACACATGGAAAAGTGGGACCAAATACGACTAAGGTGGGCTAATGTGTGCTAGGTTGGAAGATTTATTATGCTAGTTGTATTTCACTTTTTTGCATGTGTTGCAAGGATGTTTTATTTTTTAAGACCATTGATCTAAGGAAATATTGATGGCCGATGCTTTCCCTCATTATCAAAATGCAAGAAGTTTAAAAAATGTGAGGAAGCGCCTATTCGACACATGGCCAGATATTTAATGCTATAAACCAATTCTGCTTTTTTGAATTGGGATTGTCTAATCTACTAAAATCAACAAATAATATTCAAATTCAAAAGCAACATGGAAATAATGGCTAATGCAAGTTAATGTGCTCAAAGTTCATTTGTGTGATCTCAGTGCATGAATAAAATTCATGAAGCCACCATTATTAAACCACCAAAGCATAAAAGGTTATTAGAGTACAAAGAACTTTCAAAGCTAGGGCACAAAAATTTTACTAGGTGTTTAGTTAATTGCAGTAATTTTTAGTAGAGAAAGAAGCACAATTTAGTAGGTAAGTGATCTGTGACTCATAAAAATTAAGTATTTGGTGTTGTGTGAAGTTTAGAGTGTTCAAAATACTTCCCTAAAAGGAATTCTCTAGACAAACCAATTATCTCAAGAGATCTGTCCATGACAATTTTCTTGAGCAATTTCCCCCATTTGTCAATGAAATAATAGCAGGAAGGGAGTTCATTCCTAAGAACTCTAGGTTAATAGATGTAGAGGGTTTTTGTGATAAAGAAAATAATTTGAGAGAAGCTAAGATTTCCATAGGGGGGTTAGAGTTTTTTAGAAAATGGTTTTTAGAAAGAAAACTAGACACCCCATTAAGTAATGTTTGGGAATTTGATATTAGGAAGTTAGCCATCCCAAGGGTTTTCTTTGACAGTGATCTACTATTTGAACTGGCCAAGAAATATGATCATATTACCAGATTTGTGAAGAATTATATTGGAGAAAACCTTTTCAAGGTTTCTCCTAACTTGATTAGGGAGGTTTTTAACCTTAACCCTAATCGTGTTGTGCATAAGATCATTGACATGGATGAACTTCAAGAAAGGTATGATGACATTTTACTAGGATTAGTACACTATCCTTGGTTACACCTAGCACCCTAGAGCCACTGATGAGGAAATACTTTAATCTTAGTGTTCAAGCTTTATATTTTTCCCTCTGCCAAATCTTTGGGATGGATGAAGGGGAACACATCCCAAGTTCTATTGTTCTCATCATGGCTCAAACATTATAGTTTTGAATGAGCATTATTTTAGATTTTGCCTCTCTCTTAATAGAAGAAATTCACAATAGATTGCTAGGAATATTAAAAGGGGAGGTAAACAAATGTTTTTGCTAGTACTCCTTGCTCTTGCATGTATGTCTTTTCAAAGGAGTTACATTTTTCTCTAAAGGTATGGAACTATAACTAACGAGGGATGGAGAAAAGAATATAGTTCAATTGTAGAGCATTGATATGACCACGAAGGCCAAAAATGCCAATTTTGCGAGATTTGACAGGTATTTTGCATCTAAGCTTATATTGCTTTTGAGAGGAGATGGCCCTAGGATTCCCCAATAACTGTTAGAATTGGTCAAACCCAAGGACCATGAAAAGGGGCTTTTGGTTAGTTACAACTGGGGGTTTATAATCTCATACAATGTTTCTACAGTGATTAGAGTATATGGTTTTTTGGGAAAGCCTCATGTTCTACCTTTTTGTGTGCCATTGAAGGTAGGAATAGTAGAATTATTGTGGTGGATTGGAACCATTGAGGAGAGAGACATGATTGGTAAGAATAAAGGCACTTTCTTCCCAATTGTCACCTTGGCACATGATTTTGTTTTTGTAAGAAAAGGGTGGAGACACCTTAATTTGTTTTTGGGTAAATACAACATGGCAAAGTCACATGCAAGATATATTGATCCAGAAGGATTCTTTGATCTTCTGAGAGAAAGGAAAAAGGCTGCCCATATGACACAACAAGTTTATTTTCCTAAAGATGTTATTAGGAATATTTACTCTTTACAAGAGCAAGAGGTTAGGAAAAAAAAATGGATAGTATTCAACAAAGTGTTGGAATTCATCAATGCTTTTGACACTACCTATGATCCTTTGAAGGATAAAAAATTTTGGGGAGCCAAAATGCATATGTTAATGAATATTTTTTCTACAATAATACAAGCCATGAATGATAAGAAGGCTACTTATGTCAAAGCCTATCTAGGTAGAGCTACAGAGGTATAGAGAAGAATAAATAGTAGAAATATAGTTGCTCCTAGTCAATATGCATTGCAAAATAGGGTAGGATATATAGTAGTATAGAACATATAGTAGGTTTCCCCTCACATAAGGCCAGATAGCCCACCTACAGCTAGTGCCCCAAAGAGGAAAAAATTGGAACAAGTATCTTCTTCTTGAGTAGACGAGTAATCCCCAAGTCAAACCCCAATCAAAATAGATGATGAAGCATCATTAAGGAACAACTAAGATAGATTGATGGAGAAGGGGATATAATTGTTACCATTGCAGACACGGAAAGAGGAGTGCCTCAACAACCTCATATACCCTCCTTGGACCTTACAATTGTTGATTATCAAGGTAAGGAGATAGAATTAATAATTGCCCAAGCTTCTAAAAAATTTATAGATGATGAATTTTTTTTTAATTCTAGGGCTTTTGCATAGTTCCTATGGAGGAAGAATATAGGAAATTTTGAGAATGTGTGTAAGAAAATAAAGGCCGAACACCGTGGCAAACTAGACTATGTCATTGATGAAGAACTAAAATCCAAAATTTTGAATGATTTTTCCTAGTTAACACATAAGGCCAGGAGGTAGTTGATAAAAGAGTCAGGAATCTTACTGTTACCAAAATGGGGCATAGCTAATGCTATGATTTTTTACTCAATTAGAAAAGAGAAAAATGTGTAGTTTAAAACTAAGGAAGAGATACTACAGGCACATAGGGGAGTCAAATTTAGAAATGACCACCAAGCCCTAGTAATTTGGTAAATTGAAAAAAGAGATAAAACCAGAATGCAAGAAATTCCTAGTGTAGAACATACTAGTGCTCTTATAGTATTTAGGGCTAGTGAAGTCAGTAGCCAACAAATTTTTGGAATGGCTTCAAAAATTGTGCAATTTGGGAAGGTAGTGTTTGGGAAAGAACAAGATAGGTTTGTAGAGCTTAATGCTAAATTTGAAGAAGTCTTGAATGCCTATGAGGATAGGGGAAAACAAATACAATTATTGGAGGACAAGGTCTCTCAAATGGACAAGCTTCTTGGGAAAAGAAAAGTGGGAGAATCTAGCAAGCCCAGAAGTGTATACCCAAGGTGACCAGTTGAGCCATTGAATCCACACCCATTGTGGAAATCCCAAACACCCCATAGAGGCTTGAATTCTATACTGCAAAGAATTTTGAAGAAGAAAGAAAGAAATTGTATGCAATGCATTTAGAATTGAATAATCAATATGAAGAAAAGTTGAGGATGACAATTTTATTCCTAGTAGATAGAACTGAATGGCCAAAATTTTTTGATCAGTTGGAAAGAGTTATATTTCTTTGGGATGAAATAAAAAGGGATGAAGATCATTTGAAATGCATTATGAAAAATGGGGTGAAAGAAATAATGATATCACTTCTATGTTCATATCTACCATTCATTTTCCCTATCATCAAATAGAAAAGATATTTGATTTATTAAATAAATTGGAGGATTTTGGTAATCAACAGGTTTCTATTTAGAAGAGAATAACCATTTTCCTCTCTAAATACATAGCTAAGAAGTTTGACCTTTTTCCTAGTACTCTGAAAAAGATTGATAGAATAAAGGAAAAGGAAGAGTGGAAAAATGAATTAGATGACATATTATGCCAGAGAATGAATAATGTTATAAATGAGAAAGGGCATATATTATGGGAAATGACCTATAAGGAGTTGGTTAAAGTACAACTATTTTATACAGGCATCAAAAAGGACCTCATTGAAATAGAAGTAGTTGGAAATTATGTTATAACAATACAAAGGGAAATCCTAAATTTTGATTGGCCTAATGATACTATTTTCAATGAGTGGAAGGAACAATTTTTTTCTATAGAATAGATGGTAGAAGATGATGGGGTAGAGGAAGATGCAAATGTGAATGTTACTTTAATAATTCATGATGAGGATAGTGAGAACCCCCGAGTTGAAGTTAGCCTATAGGCAATAGAACTGGACACATTGGTTTTAATCTTGATAGGCACCTACTTCGAAGAATCAGATTAATGAAAGGCCAAATCATGGAGTTTGTAGTTTCCCAAAAAGATGTAACAGAAGAGGTACTTACCAAAAAATATAATGATGTGTAAGTTTTCTCTGTTACATAAAATTTTGTCTTTTTATGACAGTTGAATGTAAATGTCTTTTGTAAAAAGGCACCTATCAATTCTCTACGCCTGAAGCTTGTTTCATCTCACATTATATAAGTGAGATTCAAGGGCTAGAGGGGGTTCCAATGTCTAATACAATTTGAGTCTATATTGAATATAGTTTGGTCTAGTTATGGTAGAAAAACTTCATGATGTATCTTCTCTATAAATTTTCTAAGAATACATTGATAGCATATGATCTTTGTGTCTTTTTAGAGTCATTCTGAGTTTTACTATAATTGTATACAATTTTCAAGAAAAATTAATACAAATTTGAACTATCCCCATATCTATTCTTGCTGAAGTTTTGTCTTCTTTGTTACTATCTAGATATTTTGATATTGTATGAGTAAAAGTTGTCCAATTGAATGCAATTCACTTAGGTTGTATGTCAATTCATTATTGCTATTAATTCAATGAATTAAGTAAAGGCATTAATGAATTTGAAGGGATTGCTATGATTGTAGAAAGGATATCTGTAAGAATGAATTCCAATAAGAATTGTTGATAATATTTGTTGTAATGCAACAAATTAGATCTATAGATTGGAGTAGACTCTAAATTCCAATGGAATAGGCACTAATCTAATTAATCCAGGTTGCAGATAGGTAGATCATGAATAAGCATCAAGTCTAAAGTCAAAATAACCTTTTTTTTATTGTTTGAAGAGCATCAAAGATGGTCAAAACATGTTTTCATGTAGCATTTTAGCTTTAATTTGCTGCTATGGTTAGAAACACTTGTAAATTTGAGAAGAATTGTGACCAAATCTACTTATAAGGGATACATATCATCTAAAACCAACAAGAAATGAATAAAATTTATATATATTAGAGGTATGAGATGAGAATTAGAATGGAAGTAATAGAATTCTCATGAAACATCATCCATTCTAAATTATCCCTTAGGTATACCCACATTGGTCTTGCAGAGCGTAAAGTGTAGAAAGCCAGTCTAGGTTTTGTTGAAGTTGGTTCCAAATAATATGCAAGCATAATTGTTAATAAAACATAGCTAATCTAGATTTGTGAGCTTTATTATCTTGGTATTGAACCTTTTTTATTCAATAGTTGAAAAACACCAACAAAATGGTGACTCTACTGGGGAGTTGTTCAATACAGGTGTAAAAAGTACTGCAATGTCTTTGGTCTTGTTGTGTATGTGTCTGTCAGATCCTTTGGTATATCTTGTGGTCCTAGTGGATGTGTTTTATTGACAAACCTTGAGAATTTAAAAAGGAAAAAGGAAATCAAATCCCATAGATGCATACCAATGTATACAACCCTTCCAAGTGTCTTATTTGTTAAGCAAGAGTTGCAGTATTATGACCTCATCAATTGGTTCATCTATATTAGATATTTTTATATTTTCTCGTGTCCTTTCCTTAAAGACAAAAGTACTTTTCATTGTTATATTTTCCCTAGAATAGGGTGGTGACTCAGTCAAGGTTTTGAAGCTAGTGCTTATTTGATAAATAACAAATATGGCTGATAGGAGAAAAAACACAAGAGCTTACACAAGAGCCAATCCTTATATACCAATGTATACTAAATTACCTCAAGGTGGTAGGAAGAACCTGAATAAGAAAAAGGTAGAACCAAACCCCACCTGGAAACCAAGAGGTAGTGTGTTAATTAATTCTCAATACCAACCAGTGGTAGGGAGAGAGTCTTCTTCACCCAGCTCTGAATCAAAAACCACAAGGCTTTTAGGAGCACTATTCAGTACCCCATTACTAGATGAAAGAACATATCAAGAAAAATAGGTGTCACTAGTAGGGAATGCATCCCCTAGGCTAGATCTGATATCTGAAATGAACCATAGGCTAGGACTTAGAAGTTCATTTGGGGATCCTTTTAATCCTAAAACGGCCCCATACACTAAAACTAATCTCATAGACCTAGATGATCCTACTAATTCAGAAGCCACTTCCACAGATCCTAAAGAAGTACAATTACAGATAGGAGTCCTAAAGAAATGGGTTGTTGAGGAAGAGGACAAACATGCTCATTTAGAAAAGGAAAGGGAGCAAGCCACCTTAGAAGCACTTGTTGAAAGAGATAATCAACTTAGAAGAATGACTACCTTAAAAGAACAAAACAAGAAGTTAGAAGAAAGAACTTTAGTCCTTCATGCGGATGTTTTTGGGGATGTTGATAGCTTGAGAGCTAAAGTTCAAGAGCAAGAAAAACTCCTAAGCCAAAAACAAGAACCTGTTATTTCCCAAGTTCAACCCTACAAGCCTATCTAGTCTAACCAGCTAGAACCCAGTGCCAAGTAGATAGACAAAGGAAAAGGCAAAGCCATAGGAATCCAAATAAATGAGCCCCAAGAGATGACTAGTAAATCTATAAACCCCCCAATGTCAAAATTAGATCTAGATTTGGGAAGGACTAGGAAAGAGAAAGATCTTGCAAAAGAACTTGAAAAGGTTGAGAATGAAGCCCAAGCCCCAAAAACTAGGGGGAAAATCCAATTCAATAAGTTTAATTTTGCATTGGCTTCATGGCCAAATTTGTCTACCCTAGCTACAACCTCTATACCTGCTAGTCATTCAGTAATTCCAACTTAGGGAATATCTCAATCAGCCCTTGCTTCATCATCCACCACTAGTACTCAAGCCCCTTTTGTCCAACCTCAACAATCCCAAAATCTTGTTCTTAACCAAGCCAATGTAGCAAGCACCTCAAATGTTACTAGTTTTTAGAAAAAACTCATCTAGATGGAAAAATATAAATAGATGTCATTTGTAGGTATCCCTGGTGCTCCACATCCCATATCTTTTGATTTAAGAGTAAAGTGGTCAAGTTATCTAGAAATAATGTTGTTGCTGGTGAAGAGCACTTGAGAGTTTTCATAGATATGCTAAATGAATATGAAGTTGAACATGAGGATGTGGTGATGAAGTTATTTCTTCACTCACTGATGGAGGATGCAAGGGGTTGGTTCAGAAGGTTACTTGATGACAACATTAGTTCATGGAGTGATTTGGAGAAGTTGTTCAAAGAACAGTATGGAGATAATACTAATGATGGGTTCATGTTGAATGAATTCAATAACATCAAGAAGAACCCTAATGAGTCTACATTTGATTTTAATGTGAGATTCCAAAAAGGTATGTACAAATTGTTCCAGGTTATGAGGTTGAATGAGGATGTTTGTCTTACAACCTATTTTAATGCTTTTGATAGTAAGATGGCTTACCAATTGAGGGATAAAGCTCCTAAAATTCTAAGGGGTGCCTATAAGATTGTAGTGAATATTGAAAATAATAGGAAAGCATTGAAAATAACAATAAGAAATAAGTGGATAAAACTCCTGCAAGTAAGAAAACTGAAGAAGCCACAATAAGTCAGGTATTGGAATTGTTAAAAAAGATGAACCCAACTACTTTCAATACATATAAACCAAATTTCGTTGAGAAAGCCCCAGTGAACAATAATAACTTCAATAGACAACCCAGAATGTAGAATTACCCTTATACCACTCAATGGAAGGATGGTAAGCCAATTCCTAGCCAAACCCAAAATGTAAAAGACAAGGATACACTAGACCCTTTGCAAAAAGGTTCTACTAATATGAACCATGGTGTATCATTTGTCAATCACCTCACTCTTTAGAGTATTGTGAAATTGCTCAATCATTTGCTTCAAGTCACAATGCACAAAATGAAGAAGAAGAAGACAAGAAAATCCATGATGATGTAAGTTGTAATACGATGAGCATGTGTAGTGACTGTAGGGATTCTAATTTGGAAGAGAATTAAAGTGATCTTGAAAATAAGAGAATTTCCTATTAGCTACATCATCATCAAGTGTTCTTAGACAATAAAGTGTATGACGAAGATCATGTATGTACTACATCTTTTGGAGTTGGTCATGTGAATTTGACAATGCCTTCTAAAGAGAAGATTGATAAGATCACTGCAGAGATGATTTCCCAAGTACATAGTAGTTATAATTTGAGAAATTGAATAGTTAACAATGATATTGGGAAGCCTTCTGGTATATTCATTAAGGATATTACACATAAGATGAAGGACAAAAATAAGGAGGCTAAATTGGAGATAGTTAAAGTTAAAGATATAAAAAACAAGAAGTGGGAACCCAAGAAGAAAGTTCAATTTCAAACAAATGAGATAGAAAAAGAAATTGTGCAAGAAAGGAGATTAGGATCTAATACTGTCAAGCAAACAATAGTCCCCGCTACTCAGAAGGTTCCTACTCCAAGTATGACTATGAAACCCACTATATCTGATCCTATTGACATGATATCCATGTTGTCACAAATTACTATTAAAGTACCCTTATCTGAACTATTTAGAATTGAAGAGTATAAGAGCAAAGCCTTGTCATGGTTGGGAGGGATAGGAAGTAATAAAAATAATGTAGAACAAAATGCCATTTAACAAACCCCATTGGTAGTGGAAGATAGTGGTATTATGTCTCAAATTCCCCAAATGTTCCTGGATGATTCATCAATAGCATATATAGAAGATAATGACCCATTCTTTCTCAATCTCATTATAAATGGAAAAACCCTAAAGAATTACATAATAGATTTAGGAGCTTCTAACACCATCATGCCTTTCATAGTGATGGAAGCCCTAGGGTTGAAAGTAGATACTAAGCAAGGTAGATTCAGAGATATGGATGCTAGAGAATTTCTAGTTATAGGTAGTATAAATGCTTTACCATTTAGGCTAGTTGCATACCCTCAGGTAGAATTGACCATGTCAGTCCTTGTAGTCGATATTCCACCTCATTATGGAATATTGCTCTCTAGGAAATGGAGTGTTGCTATGGGAGGTAGTTTACAATGTGACTTGACTTATGCAACTTTTCAAATAGGAGATAAGGTTGTTAAAGTGAATAGAAAGCCAAGGGTTAGTCATATTTTGGGGGAAGAAATTGACAAAAATGCTACTTTTTTTTTAGACACGGGTGTGAATGCATTTAAAGCTGAGCTAATTATCCAAGAAGTTGAGAAGTTGTCTGCTGGGACCAAACATGAAGTTGAGTGTTGTACTAATTCACCAATATTATGGACTATGTTCTTTGATGGGGCTAGTTCTAAAGAAGGTGTAGGGACCAAGGTGGTTTTTGTTTCTCTTGAAAAGAATACTTTTAGATACTCCTTAACCCTAAACTTTTCATGCACCAACAATATAGCTGAATATAAAGTCCTACTGTTAGGATTGAAAGTTGCTACCCAACTTGGAATTAAAAATTTGCATGTTATAGGTGATTTAGAATTGGTTCTTTCACAAATAACGGGGGTGTACACATCTAAAAATAAAAGATTAAAACAGTATAGAAATGTTGTTTGGGATCAAAGATAATTTTTTGATGCATTTGGTATTTTGTGGAGAGATAGAACTCAAAATAAGATGGCTAACTTATTAGCAAATGTAGCAATTAAACCACATGAGATATCATTTGCAGGGGTCTCATAGATTGAGGTTCAAAATAGACCCTCAATACCTGATAATATTGAGCATTGGCAAGTATTTGAAGATGACAAAGATATTGTTAATTTCTTGTTGAATGAAGATAAATACCATGGTCATGAGCTGGATTGTAGTGATTTAATTGAAACCATAGATGGGAAGGAAACAATCTTTGGTCAAGAGGTTATCCAACTAAAGACTAATAAAGTACCTAAAGGTTTGGTTGTTTTGGAAAACATCTTTGATAGCCAAGATAGGGTAAAACTTGGGGCTAAAGATTGTAAACCTCAAGAGCTAGAAGAGATAAGTCTAGGTACTAATGAGGCTCCTAAGAAGGTTTATATTGGTCAAAAAATTTCAGATGAAATTAGAAAGTCTTTGATTGACTTACTGAGGAAATATAGACATTTTTTTGCATGGTCATATGATGACTTAAAGGCCTATAGAGAAGATATTTTCTAACATGTCATACCATTGAAGGATAATGTAAAACTTTGAGGCAGAAACATAGACCAATCAATCCCACTCTAGCCCCTAAAATGAAAGAAGAATTGAGGAAGTTAAGGGATGGAGGGATAATTAAACCTATTAGACATTCCACTTGGGTCTCAAATATAGTACTAGTCAGGAAAAAGAATGGAGATATCAAATTATGTGTAGATTTTAGAAATCTAAATATTACTTCTCTAAAAGATAATTATGGGTTGCCAAACATGGAAGCAATGTTGCAACAAGTAACTAGGTCTAAGCTTATGTCCATGATGGATCGGTTCTCAAGGTACAATCAAGTTTTGGTGAAAGAAGAAGACCAGTTTAAGATAGCATTTACAACTCTTTGGGGAACTTATGTATATGTGAGAATTCCATTTGGATTGATTAATGTTGGTTCCACTTTTCAAAGGGCTACGGATGTAGCTTTCCATGAGTATATCAATAAGTTCATGGTTGTTTACCAAGATGACCTCACAACCTATTCCAAGAAGGTTGAGGACCATTGTAAGCATCTAGAGAAGATCTTTATCAAAGCCTTGGAATATGTATTATCATTAAACCCTAAGAAGTGTTCATTTGGGGTAATTGAAGAAAAATTATTGGGACATATAGTATCAAAGGATGGCGTAAAGAAAGATCTAGAAAGAGTATCAGCCATTGATAAGGTCCCTAAGCCAAAGAGTGTGAAAGGAATTCAATACTTCTTTGGGCAAGTTAACTTTCTAAGGAGATTTGGTACAAACTTTGCTAAGATTAGTAGACCCATCTCCAAAATGCTCAAAAAAGGAGCTATTATTAACTAGGATGGTGAACCTTCATAGGTATTTCAAGTTATCAAAATTGCAATAAAGAATGCTCTAATCCTTAGGACTCCAGATTACACTAAACCAATGCACATATTCTCTTTTGCATCTTTCCATACTATAGCTACAATCTTATTGCAGAAGAATGAGGAAGGATATGAATAGCCAATTACATTCTTTAGTAAGTCATTATAGCTTGCTAAATTGAAATATGAGATAAATGAGAATAAGCATATGCTTTGGTGAAAGTTGTTAAGGATTTCAAATTTTATTTGGTAGGTGCTATTGTTATTGCATTTGTACCCAATGTAGCTATAAAGGATATTTTATCTCAACAAGAAGTATTAGGTAGAAGATGCAGGTGGATTAATAGGATCCAAGAATTTAACATTGAAATATAGATAACAAAACTAGTAAGAGGTCAAAGGTTAGCTAGGCTTATGGCTCAATCTAACTTGGATGTTAATCAAATAAATATAATAGTAAATGACTTGACATCTGATTTATGTGATATGGATGACTTTGAGTGGTATACTAATGTTATCCATTATCTGCAACACATGGAAGCCCCTTCCCATTTGACTAAAAATGAGAAGAGGAGTATTAAGTTACAAGCCATTAGATACATAATTGTCAAGGATAGTTTATGGTTGAGAAACTTTGAGGGAGTGTTACTAAAATGTGTTGATCAAGAAAAGGCAAAATAAATCTTGCGTGAAATGCATGTTGGAGTCTATGGAGGACATTATATGGCCAAGACCACTACACACAAGGTAATGAGAGCTAGATTCTAGTGGTCGTCTCTTTTTAAGGATGCTCAAATGGTGGTTAGGAAATGTGATGCTTGTCAAAGGCTCATTGGAAAATTGAAATTCTTAGGTAATAGTACCTTAAAGCTAGTTGAGGTTCAAACACCATTTTAGCAATGGGCTATGGATTTCATAGGTGAGATCTCTCCTAAATCTAGCACTAGCTATTCTTAGATTTTAGTTGCTATTGATTATTTCACAAAGTGGGTAGAAGTAGTCCCTACAAGAAATGCAACTAGTAAAGTTGTCAACAATTTTTTGCTAAATAACATTATTTCTGGATTTGGTTGTCCTCAAAAAATTGTAACAGATAATGCATTGAGTTTTAGGTCTAAGAAATTCATAAAATTTTGTGATAAATATAGAATTACAATATCAATATCCTCTCCTTACCATCTACAAGGAAATTGAAAAGCTGAATGCACAAATAAAAGCTTGTTAAAAGTCATTAAGAGGACCTTGGATGATAACAAGAAGGCATAGGATTCCAAGTTGCAGTTAGCAATATGGGCTAACAAGGTGACTGTGAAGAAAGCCATTGGTGTAGCCCCATTTGATATGGTAAATGGAATTCAAGTAAGGATGTCTTAGAATAACCTAATGAGCTTGTATAAATACATTCAAATGTATGATGAGGATATCATTGATGACATGCAAGAAAGGATGGATGAGCTTGTAGGATTATCAGAAACTAGGAGAGAAGCATCTCTCAAGAACCAAAAGTTGCAATTATAGGTTAAGACATTTATATTACAAAAGGATAGTAATCAAAAAATTTGAAGATGGAGATTTAGTCCTCATGTGGAATGCCAAAATTAAGGATAAAGGAAAACATGGTAAGTTTGATCCTATATGGTTAGGTCCCTATTTGATTGAAAATACATGGGGAGAAGACTCTTATATTCTCAAAGATTTGTCAAACAACATTCTTGAACTGCCAGTTCATGGACAGTTCTTGAAGAGGTGTTTTTCCTAAAAAAATACATGTTTCTTCCATGAATAGCAATCTAGGGTTTGTCTATACATTTGTAAATCCTTTGGTATTTGTGTAGTTTCCTATACATAGGTTTTTCCTATGGGTGTTTCTCTCTCAAAGTTGTTAGTATTTTAAAAGGTCAAGCTTGTGGGATTCTTCTTCTAGAGATTATAAGCTCTCATATGAATCTTGTGTATTCATTATCCCTAGACAAAGCCATTGTTGGCCTAATTTCTCACTATCCTTGCTTTTTTTCTTTTAGCAATGAAAGACCTTAAGTATATGTCTTAAAATTCTTGAAATTAGGTCAAGACCCTGGGTAGAAAATACATGAAAAACCCAAAAGCCTTTATTATATTTTTTCCTAGCCCTTGAAAATTTTTGAATATGATTTCTCAAATATAATTTAGGCAGGACTAATTTACCCTAAGCTTTTACTTGCGCGAGGACGACTTCATTATTTTTTCATAAACCTTTTATAACCTTGTTTTTGTTCACAGTTATTTCAAATATTTTATTGAAAATTATTAACTACAAAACCTTATTGATCAACCATCAATCTTAGTCAAATCGACGAATGGCGTATCCCCATAATATTGAAATGCAAGGTCTTTAACTAAAGCAAGCAAGCACCTTTGTGCCACATAGCCCTTACTGACGATGGAATTTTAGTGCACCACAAAGTTGGTTGGAACCTTTTTTGCAGAATTGTTAGTACCTTTAATGCACATTCTAAAGTTCTTATGATGTCATTGGTTGGTCTTTTAGTGAAGGCATTGCTTCATGTTTAGTTTTGGTGCATTTTTTATCTTGTTAAGATTAAAGGCCAACACTTGCCTGCATCAAGAAAATGCACAAGAATTATACAAAGTGGGGAAGTTCCAATGTGATGCATGGCATAATGTGACATCATGGGCCCTCTTTTGTAGAGGGTATTAATGACATGTCTTGCATGGTAGCTATCAGGTAAGTTGGATTATAAAGAAGTGTCTTACTGGTTAGTCCAACTGACTCAATGTTATAAGGATGCAACATTTTGTGATTGTTGGTTTGTGTGAGATCCATGGTTAGTGCTTACCCACTTTATGAAGTTGCACAAATTTTAAATAATGTGGGGAAGTGCTAATCTAACATGTGGCAAGGTGGGACCAACTATGGAGGGTATGTGTTGAGTTGTGTCAGGCTATAAAGAGATGCTAATGTGTAATGCTAGTTGGAATAGTAAAAAATGTTGGCTATCAAAGATGTTTGAATCCTCACGACCATAGATCTTTTGAAGATGAGTGGCTAGCGCTTACCCTCATTAAGAAACTACTTGACTTTTAAATAATGTGGGCAAGCACCCTTGTGCTATGTGACACAGTGGGACTAGGTTTTGGGAAGACTATTGAGTTACACCATGTTGTAAAACTATGATAATTCAAGTGTGTTCATTGGTAGAATGTGACATGAATGCCAAGTTGGGAGTAATGATGTCATGGGCACATAAACTCTAAAAATTAATGTAGCAATTAGACTTTTTAGACATTTTAGAGCACGATTGGACCATAAAAGACAAAGATTTTGATACACTTTCGATTTGGGTAGGATTAACGGACAACACTTACCCACATGAAGAAGATGCTCAAACTTTAAATAAAGTGGGGAAATGCTAGCCTGATGCATGGAAAATGTGACATTAGGGACCCACCCCTTCAGGAGATAATAAGGTACCTATTCACATAGAATTTGATAGAAAGTACTATTACACATGGAGATTTTCTATTGATTAATGCCACTGACTGGGTGTCATAGTAGTACAATAATCCATGATCATCGATTTAACCATGATAAGGAGTTGGTGCTTTCCTGGATTTTCAAGGTGTGAGAAATTTAAGCAATGCGGGGAAGCACTAACATGACACATGGAAAGGTGGGACCAACTATGACTAAGGTGGGCTGATGTGTGCTAAGTTGGAAGATTTATTATGCTAGTTGTATTTCACTTTTTTACATATGTTGCAAGGATGTTTTATTTCTTATGACCGTTGACTTGAGGAAAGATCAACAGCCTGTGCTTGCCCACACTATCAAAATGCAAGAATTTTAAACAATGTGGGGAAGCAACTATTTGACACATGGCCAAATATTTAAACCTATAAAGAAATTTTTCTTTTTTGAATTGGGACCATTTGATCTACTGAAATCAATGAATAATATTCAAATTTGAAAACAACATGGATATAATGGCTAATGGAAGGTAATGTGCTCAGATTTTGTTTGTGTGATCTCAATGCATGAATAAAATTGACAAAGCCACCATTATTGAACCACCAAAGCATAAAAGGTTATCAAAGCACAAAGAACTTCTGGAGCTAAAGCACACAAATTTTACAAGGTGTTCAATTAATTGCAGTAATTTTCAGCAGAGAAAGAAGCACAATTTAGTAGGTAAGTGATTTGTGACTCGTAAAAATGAAGTATTTGGTGTTGTGTGAAGTTTAGAGTGTTCAAAATGCCTCCTTGAAAGGAATTCTCTAGACAAACTGATTATCTCAAGACATCTATCCATGATTATTTTCTTGAGAAATTTCCCCCATCTATAAATGAAATAACAACAAGAAGGGAGTGCATTCCTAAGAACTCTTGGTTAATAGTTGCAAAGGGTTTTTATGATAAAGAAAATAATTTGAGAGATGCTAAGATTTCCATGGGGGGTTAGAGTTGTTTAGAAAATGGTTTTCAAAAAGAAAACTAGACACCCCATTAAGTAATGTCTGGGAGTTTGATATTGGGAATTTAGTAGTCTTGAGGGTTTTCTTTGATAGTGAGCTATTGGTTGACCTAGCCAAGAAATATGATCATATTACCAGATTTGTAAAGAATTATGCTAGAGAAAACCTTTTCAAGGTTTCTCTTGACTTGATTAGGGAGGTTTTCAACCTTAACCCTAATCATGCTATGCATGAGATCATTGACATGGATGATCTTCAAGAAAGGTATGATGCACAAAGGGTGTACTTGAGAGTGGGGCCTCTCCAAAAACATTTTACCAGGATCAGTACACTATCCTTGGTCACACCTAGCACCCCAGAGCCACTGATGAGGAAATACTTTAATCCTAGGGCTCAAGCTTTATATTTTTCCCTTTGCCAAATCTTTGGGATGGATGTGTAGATGCCTAAATTTGATTACACTGCTTTGGTAATCCTATTTAGTTATCTCTAAAGGCATCATTAATTAAATTCCTATTTAATTAATCCTTTGGCATCCCCTAGCTAATTAATTTAATTAATCATCTATAGTCCTAATTGATAAATCAAATAACCTATTATTTATCAATTAATCCTATTCTTCTATCTAATTCCAAAATCCCCATTTATCAAATAAATCTATTTGATAAATAAAACCCTCAAATCTAATAAGCCCCTAACTTATCCCTAAACCCTCTTTTTAGCCTAATCCAACCCATCCACCCATACTAAACAAGTTTAGCCACTAACTCACCCACCCTCATGAATGTGATCCACTTGCAAATCTCTAACATCCCTAATCTAATCCTAAACCCAAGCCTAATCCACCCCCTAATGTTGTCACATTCCCTAAGCAAGCTTAAGACTTTCTTAAGCCAAGCAAAGTCAAAAATCTCAACTCCCTCCAAAATATCCCAACCACCCAACAATGAATGCTCTTACAAAGGCAATAAAGACTCTTACAAGCCATTATAAAGGGTCTTTATGAAGATATTATCGCTTGAGCCTCCTTTGTTGACTCATCCTTCCCCTTTCCTCCATCCACTTTGAGTCTCCTTGCTTCTCCCAGATTCTTGCATTTTTCAAGAAGCTGTCGAGCCTCATTTTCTCTCCCTGCTACCTTCTTGAGGTGGCATCTCTACGTCTAGTCTCTCCTCTTCTTATTCAAGACTGGGGCAACCTTGTTGCTAAAACATCTTCCTCATGTCTTCTTCGTTTGAACTTCTTTGAAATAGTGTTGTCTCAACACTATGTCAAAGAGGGGAAAAATGTAGACACCTAAATTTGATTACACTGCTTTGGTAATCCTATTTAGTTATCTCTAAAGGCATCATTAATTAAATTCCTATTTAATTAGTCCTTTGTCATCGCCTAGCTGATTAATTTAATTAATCATCTATAGTCCTAATTGATAAATCAAATAACCTATTATTTATCAATTAATCCTATTCTTCTATTTAATTCCAAAATCCCCATTTATCAAATAAATCTATTTGATAAATAAAACCCTCAAATCTAATAAGCCCCTAACTTATCCCTTAACCATCTTTTTAGCCTAATCCAACCCATCCACCCATACTAAACAAGCTTAGCCACTAACTCACCCACCCTCATGAATGCCATCCACTTGTAAATCTCTAACATCCCTAATCTAATCCTAAACCCAAGCCTAATCCACCCCCTAATGTTGTCACATTCCCTAAGCAAGCTTAAGACTTTCCTAAGCTAAGCAAAGTCAACAATCTCAACTCCCTCCAAAATATCCCAACCACCCAACAATGAATGCTCTTACAAAGGCAATAAAGACTCTTACAAGCCCATTCATTGCTCTTACAAGCCATTATGAAGGGTCTTTATGAATATATTATCCCTTGAGCCTCTTTTTTTGACTCATCCTTCCCCTTTCCTCCATCCACTCACCCTATGACATGTGTCACTCCCTGGTTGGTGCTAAACAAGCACAATCCATGTGCTCTCCTTTGAGTGCATCCTAGCCCTCCTTAAGCTTTCATCTCTGCTTGCATCTTAACCCTCCATCCCTCAAGCCCTTAGCCTATAAATTGAATCCCCTCCCAAGCCATTTCATCACAACTTTTGAGCTAAAGTTATAATGCCATTTTAAGACCAAGTTTTATACCAATCTCATACATCCACACCAAAAATCCCAAAAATCTCCATTGAAGCTAGTTTTGATAACCTTGAGCATACATGCCAAATCTAAGCAAATAGACTCATCCCTAAATCAAGTGACCATCCTCACTGGGAGAGCCATTCTATGGCTCATATTCTCATTCGAGGGTTTCACTTTGTCTCTCATATATGTTATGGTATTTATGCTAGTTAATGCTTTTGTTTTTGAATAGATTAGTATTACTTGCTAACATATTTCTCATATACACTAACAATGATCAATATAAGGATCAAAGAGAGGTTAGTCTAAGGAACAATTAAAGATACATAATGTATAAGAATCACACGTATATGTGACATCCTTATCATGGATACATATAAATATGGTGACATTAGAAGGAAAAGAGAAAAAGGATGCCTACTTTTAACAAATAGGAGATATCCCTAAGTCAATAATGTATATATTAAAAAATTTAGCAAAGAGATCAAACTCTATTTATCAAAGAAATAGATAATTATAAAAGTATGTCTACAAGTTGGAAGAGAACCTTGAAAGGAAGAGATATTTTTTGTAACATATCTACATTCAAGAGGAGTTCTTTGAAAGAAATGTATTCAAGACACTAAGGGGAGAAAAACAAGAATGCACCCTTTCATCCCTCTATTTATAAGTTAAAATAGGATTCTTGATGAAGGATAACACAATCTAAGCTCATAACTAAGAATATTTATTTAGAATAGACATGCACCTTGTTGGTTAACAAATTTATCCTTGAAGAAATTATTCATAGATTATTGACTCTAAGGCATTTAACGAGAATAATCTACTCCCAACTGTTGATTTAGTCACTTGTGACTAAAATATTTTGATTTATAAGTACATCTCCCTTTAAAAAGATAATTTAATTAACTTTTTATTGAATGAGAAAGAATAATTTATGACAATGCTTTTAACCAAGAGGCATTTAAAAGGTATTAGTAACCAATCATAACCATGAATACGATTAGTGAAAGTAAGGTGAACTTTACAAAATTAAACTCACTGACTTAACATTCCCATGTATTCAAATACTTATTGGCTTTAAAGACACAAAAACATGAAATTCACCATGAAATGGATAAAAAGGAACACATATTTATATTCGATATTATCTAGCTCCTATTGAAACCAAATGCATAAACTCATAAACCAATATCTTTTAGAGTAACAATAATCTATTCCAAAAACCAATGGATTTAAGTCTTCACTATTATATACATACATACATACATACATACATACATACATACATACATACATACATATATATATAAACTTACCATCGATGATAATTAAATGAAAATTAAAACTATAACTTTAACCCTATCAAAGTCTTTCATTGAAATAAATTTAGCTAAGAAATATCAATTTTTTAAAACCTACTCTTGTAGGAGTAACCATCTAAGAAGTTAGTAAACTATAAACATTAAATTAGAAAAATAAAATAAAATCCATATTTGATATCACAATCTTCAAGGAAAGTGGTTCAACTAGCAGCTGAGGGAAGAGAAATTTGTACATTTTTCTTGAGCTAGTGAAGTTCCACATCTTCTCCTCCAATCCTTGTATGCCACTACAAAACCTACTAGGATTTTATGATGTGGTAACCCAATTTTTGTTATGAGATACTTCCATACTTCTTTATCTTTGTAGATTTTTGCTACCTATTTTTGATGCATTTATAGGTGGTCCCAACATATGATTAATATGGATTCTATCCATGACATTTTTAAAAAGTCATCCACAAAGATGACTTTAGCCTCTTTATTAATCTACATCTTTTCTCAAAATGGTTCAATCATCCCTTTAGGTGTCCTAATTACCTTATCATCATTCCCATCAATCGAACATCAATTCACTTCATATCATTATGCATGATGTCTTGATGCAATCTAATTCTTTTGAAATTTTGGATGAATTTTCCATCCCTTTTTTAGTGAATGCATTTATTCACTCAAATTGACTTTAGAAACATATAATACATTATCATTGACCTTTGACATTATGTTTTTTGCTAGGAACCTCATCACATTATAATATTGGATGTCCTCTACTTGTGCCACTTCTTCAACATTATCATCAAGTTCCAACCATAATTGAGAAATGTAAATGTAAGTGACAAAGATAAGATAAATGTTAGGATTTAGCTTGCTTAAAACTTGACGTAGTGCAAGCCAGGAGAATCCCCAATGGAGATGTCCTATCCCCCAAAAAATAATCACACAATGGAAACACAACAACAGTACAACACAAATACAATATATGATACCAAATCACCACTCTTTATTCATAGATATAATTGTTTACATGAAATATGCCCAACTCTTAGGCCATGTGGGTTAGGGCCAAGTACAATAGCAATTACAATAACAATTCTGCAAGATCCAACTTACAAACTCAACCCCAACTAGTCCAAATCCACAAGTAGATAAGAATACCAAGAAGAATCCACACTTGTACCCTCAAGTCCACCAAAAATTCATTTGGTTCTCAAGCTATACCTACTAGCTCTTCAAAGTTCACATCTAGTCTTCATCCTCTTCTCCAAGCTAGATGATCATACTTTTTCAAGACTCCACAAAAACCCCTACTTATACCCAATTAATCCACAAGTCAGCCCAACTAATTACAAATCACATTGAATCACTTACATTAAATGTATATTGAGCCACAAGTCAGCTACAACACAAATTAAATAACCACACATAAATTAAATTCCAAAAGTCATCTCACACGCAACTTAGCACCAACAAGAACCAAGAACAAGTCGAGCATTAGAAAGACCTAGCCAAGCATCAACCAATTCCCAAGCATTAACAATCTCCATAGAGTATGTAGAGTTCCATAGATTATGCCAAGTTCCATCCAATAACTAAGCTAACTCAAGAAAAACTATTGATGAGATCCTAGTGTAAATGAGCTCCTAGTATCTATCGAGTGCTCCAAGATTTTCCAAACAACTTCATTAACTATGTCACTTGATTAACATCACAATTAAACCAACTCATTATTTACTAAGTCAAACTTCTTACTTCAACCAATTTCTCAAAATCCAAAGCCAAACTATACCATCTTGCAAGATTGCAAGCCAACCAGGGATGCTCCTACATCAGACACCCCAAGTTCAAAAAGATGTCCTTAGAAGCTAGAAGAACATCTTCTTACATTTAGCACATAAATCCCAAATTATTTATTTGCATAGATATCCTCCAAGTCCTCATACATTCTTTCCCTTTTTATTCTTTTTCTTCTTCATATCCATACTCAGTGTGTTATAGGTCTTCTTTCCATATTGATCTCCAACCTTCTTAAAATCTGCCAACTCAACTCAACTACCAATACTTAGGTTCCTCCTACTAAGTTCTTTATTCTACAAAATAATTAAAGAATACTTCCTTCCACCTTTCTGAATAGTAAACACATTTTTGACACAATCATGCACAACCCTACAATCATACCACCAAGGTCTACCATGCAACACATGACAACTATTCATGTCCACAATATAACACAACACTTGATCCTTATATAGCCCAATCTAGAAATCAATAAGGCACTAATCTATCACTTCCAAAGCATGCTCACCTTGTAACCAGACATTCATATAGGATAAGGATGTCTCACTCTTTTAAAACCAAGTTTCTGAACCATCTCCTTAGTAACAAGGTTATTAGTACTACCACCATCCACAATCACCTTGTATACTTTACCACTAGACTTATAACAAGTCTTAAATAAACTAGTCCTCTAACAAGAATCTAGTGTCCTTTGACCAACCACTACTTGTTGAGCTAACAAACTCTCTCCTTTCTCAGGTTGACTATCTTGGACTACAACATCATTCACAACAGAACTTGTTCTACCATGCAAAAATTTAAAAGATCTATGTCCTTCTTGACCACATCTGAAATAATTACCTCTAAACACACCTCCACCTATCCTTCTTTTCTAATCAATAGGTTTTGGCTCACCTTCAACACTCAGTTTAGCTTTTTCCAAGCTTTCCTGCTTCTCCTTCCCTCAAGCATTACCTTGACTTTTCCTCTTCAACTTATCTCTTTCCTTCAAAGAATATTGACAAGAATCCTCAATTGAAGAAATATTTAGCATACCAACCTCATCCTAAATATTGAATCTCAAACCATTAATTTACCAAGCTACCTTTTCCTTTGACAATTCTCTATGCCCAAACCAAATAGTCAACTTGTAGAACTCCTTGATATAATCTTTCACAGACATATCTTTATGTTTTAGATTCTAATACCTCTTAAACAACTTAAGATCCTAATTAGTAGAAATGAACTTAGCCTTCAGTTTAGTCACCATCAACCTCCATCTAGTGATCTTCATTTCACCTTCTTCTTCTCTGTCTCTTTGCAATTATTTCCATGAAAAAGAAGCATGTCCTTTCAACTTAATCTGTGCCAATCTCACTCTAAGAAGATCCTCAATATACTCAAGCTCAAAGTAGTCTTCCAATTCACCAATCCAATCAATCAAGTCTTCAGGAATTAAAGTACCTAAGAAATTAGAAACCTCCATCATATGATTCAATTTCAACTAAGATCCAGGTCTAGCAAACTGACCAAACCTAGTTCCAATAGTTCCCTCCACACAATCAGTTATTCCTCACCACTAAATCTAGTAACTTAAAAGTCTTCAACAACTTCCTCATAGCCATCCTTAGTACCCACATGCCTAGGTACACCACCTAAAGCACTCACAATTTTAGCAATCATGTCACTCTTCATCAATGCAATCTCAAATCTAAAACCTACTCTAATCTTCTCTAAGATCCTTTCTTCCACAACATCACTAAGATCATAAATTTCCCTAGGGTCCAATCTTCTTGGAGGCATCTTCAAAAAAATTTGTAAACCCAAAGTAATGGATCCACCAATTAGAAGATCAATGAACTCCACAAGATCAACCTTCTCCAATGCAAAATCCTAGTGCAAACTACCTGAACCTCAGTGATCAGTTCACACACTCAAGAAAAACCTTCACTCTCATACCACATGACGCAGTGAAAGGTAGGAGAATTCCCAATGGAGATGTCCTAGCCCCCAATAAATAACCACATAGAAAAAAACACAACAAAAATGCAACACAAATATAATATCTAATACCAAATCACCACTCTTTGTTCATAGATATAACTATTTACATCCAATATTCTTAGTTGTAAGGCCTTCTAGGTTAGGCACAAATACGACATTAATTACAATAATAGTTCTACAAGATCCAACTTACAAACCCAATCTCAACTAGTCTAGATCCACAACTAGATAAGAACATCAAGAAGAATCCACACTTATACCCTAAGGTCCACCAAGAAGTCCTATGGTTCTCAAGCCATGGTTACTAGCTCTTCAAAGTTTGCATATAGCCTTCATCCTCTTCTCTAAGCTAGATAATCATACTTTTTCAAGACTCCACAAAACACCTACTTATACCAAACTAAGCCACAAGTCAACCCAACTCATTAAAAATCAAATTAAATCCCTTACATTAAATATATGTTGGGCCAAAAATTAGCTACAACACAAATTAAATACCCATACATAAATTAAATTCCAAAATTTGGCTCACAGACAACTTGACACCAACAAGAACCAAGACCAAGCAAAGTGTCAAAAAGACCTAACTGAGCATCAGCCAATTCCCAAGCATCATCGAGCTCCATAGAGTATGTCAAGCTCCATAGTGCATGCCGAGCTCCATAGAGTATGTTGAGCTCCCTTCAATGATTGAGCTAACTTAGGCAACACTACTAACAAGCTCCTAGTGCAAACCTAAATCTCAGTATCTACTAAGTGCTCCAAGATTTTTCAAACACCTTCATTAACTAAGTCACTTGGTTAACACCACAAATAAACCAACTTAGTATTGACTGAGTCACAATTCTTACTTTGACCAAGTTCCCAAACTCCAAAGCCAAACTATACCATCTTGTAGGATGACAAGCCAACCAGGGATGCTCCTACATCAAATCCCTTGTTGGTAAGGAATTTGTATGTAAATATAATGTAGATCTTCAATTAGGAGTGTAGCATATCTCCCCTCTTTATAATGGATCTACCATAATCCCATCGTGGTGCCATGGATATAAAAGTAGACCAATGAAGAAGATGATGAATGCTTCAATGTAGATCTCCTCCCTTGATGGCCCACAAAGCTAGATCTTGAAGAGTAAATTTTGACAAAATATCCTTCAATTCTAGATAGAAATATTCTTTCTTAAATGCTTGAAAACATTGAATACTTAAACTCCTTGAATGCAAAAGGTAGAAATCTAGACTTGAGTGCATGAATGAATGAGATTCTTGCGATTGGTGAGATATGAAAATGAATCCTCCAATTCTCCTTATATATGATTTTTTGGTGTTGGAAATCCCTCGCATTATTTTTGACATGTCTTAACTTCCTCATGTGGTTCTATAAGACTATTGGTTAAATTGGGCATTAACAAATCAATCTTTTGGTGCAACAGTAATCCTATCCTTCCTAACAATTGGTATTAGAGCTTGGTCATAGATTTGAATCCTACAAGCTAGGGAAAGTAACATTGGGAGGGGGATTGTTGGTAGTGGGTCAACATCCCTTGTGAGTGATGCTAGGAGGGAGATTGTTGGCAATGGACCAGCATCTCTCACAAGATTTGTGACATGGCTTATTTGTGTCATGTAGTTCTATAAGACTATTGATTCTATTAGGCATTGACAAGTTGATCTTTTGGTGTAGCATCAACCCTATCCTTTTTAACAATTGGTATCAAAGCTTGGTCATAGGTTCAAATCCTGCAAGCCACGACTGGGAGGGGGATTGTTGGTAGTGAGCTAGCATCTCTCATAGAGTTTCCAACATGGCTTAACTACCTTCTATGGTTCTATAAGACTATTGGTTGTATCAGGAATTAATAGGTTGATCTTTTGTTGCAATGGAAATCCTATTCTTTCTAACATTTGGGTGGGAAAAAATACAAGCCAATTGGATAACGATAAAAAACATTAAATCCCAAAGGCCTTTTGGGCCTGAGCCTTGAAAGCTTTGGGGACTAGGTATGTAAGAAAACCTAACCTATAAAACTTAAGAAAGGAAAGGGGGACAAGTGTGTAAGAGTGTAAGAATTTTTGGATAAAATAATAAAATGGAAGCTTTATTGGATCTTGAGTTACTTAGACATGTGTGAGCAAATACTTAGGGACTAAAAGATGCTTAGGAAGATGTTTAGGATTAATTAAGTGGGATTAACTAATGGGAAGGCTTAGAAGGATGAGAGTGATGCGTGATGGGATTAGGATTAAATTAAGTAGGATTAAACAATTTAATAGAGTGGAAAGAATTAAATAAATTGAGATTTATTTAAAAGGGGATTTATGGAGCACTATGCATAAAATTAATTTAATACATTAGAGGGGATGTATTGAAATTAAATTTAAATACATTAGAAGAGTGAACCTATTTAATTAAATAATTAGAAAAATATGAAAAATATAATTAATTAATTAATAATCAATTATAATGTTAAAGGAAATATTAAATAAATTAATATAGTGCTTGGGACAATTTTAAGCATTTACATTTTGCCCCTCTTTGATGTGATGTCAGGATGATATTATATCAAAGAAAAGAAATATAAGCTTCCCTAGAGAGGATAGGAGTCTCAAGAATCATGTCATAGCAATGTAAATGGAGGAGGGTGCCCCCTCATTAAAATAGGGCAAAAAAAAATTTGGGCAATTTTTGTGAAAGGGACCCTAGAAGAAAAGAAAGGGTAAGAAAAAGGCTTAGATGAATATTTTGCATGACTTGGGGATAAATAGGGGTAGACATGGCCAAGGAATGGGTATGGGCTCAAAAGGGGACCTTGGAGGGCCTATATAAGCCTCCAAGGGGCTCATGGAAAAGTCATTTACACACTTAGAGAGCATAGAACTAGAGCGAAGGATAGATCTAATTGAGAGACTAGCTTGGAGAGTGCATTCAAGAGAACCAGAGACTAACTAACATGGGACCACCAGTAAGTTGCCTATCCCAGCTTATCAAACTTTTAATTATGCATTTGAAATTCATATTTATTACACAATAAATGGGGAAAAATGGGTTTGGGGCAAAGACGATAGTTCTCTACTCTATCATCTTTGTAGATGATAAAATAGGGTAAACAGCTCTGTAGAGATGATAGGATATGTCTTGTCATCTACAAAAATGATAGGGTTCATTCTATCATCTACATAGATGATGAAAGTGGGAAATAGGAGGTTAGAGATGATGATCTCTATGTCATCATCTCTGTAGATGACAAGATAGTAGTTGTTAGTAGGAAAATTGGTGTCTATGTGGCCACTAGAGATGCCACATCAGCATCTCCATAGTTTTTTGTCTCCACTATTCCACATCTGCATGGATTGGCATCTCTGTTGATTTAGACTAATTGGTGGATTTGGGTGACGAAGATGATCGGGGGGATAAAGCATGATGCCTCATGCTTAGATAAGCAAAAGAGAGGGAAATAAATGGTAAACTAACTATTACATGTCAAAGTTGCAGATGGCAACAATGATATTTCATTCATGGGAGCATTGTCCAATGATGATGGTGCTAGGGGAGACACTTATGGAGGTGGAGTGGGGACACATGCAACTATATGGACTTGAGCATGTCCATGAGTGGCCAGACCTGAGGGCACACTCAACACAGGTATTAACACTAATAAAGCAATGACATACACTGACTTCTAGTTTTCATCTGCCTCAAGGATAGGTGACTATCACTTTTTTGGACATATGACATATATTGAGAGTGTCGATCCATGGTAGATATGCAAAGTATTGGCTAAAGGAGGTAGATCCATCTTTGTCCCAGAGTGCTTTGGGTGGTAGTGACAAAGGCTATTGATACATCAATTATGGTTGGTATGGAGGGAGGCATTGGACAAAAGGTTGTCATGACTTGCTCTGTACTTGGTCTCACTCATATGGAGCATAGTACCAAACCATGCTAGGCATGGATTTCAAATCAAATGTACATGAGTGTTGACGTAGGTACACTCTAATACCACTGCTAAAGGTATGCTTTGATACCACTGATGAAGGTATGCTCTAATACCACTAATGTAGGTATGCTCTGATACCATTGATGAATGGCCAAACCACCACCTGTACCAACTCAACCAAGATCACAACAAGATGGAGACAAGAGAGATGAAAAAATGTGTCATAAAGTATCCATTAATACTTGCAATTCATTACAATATTCTCCAAATGGAAAAACTCCAAACTCTTATAATATAAGAGAGATTCCTCACTAAGGGCTTCCAATTGGAAGAGCTTACAACAAAAGAGCTTTTTCGCTACACCTTGAGAGCTTCCTTACAAGAAATTACATTCAAAGAGCTTCTACAAGAAATTACATTTGAAGAGCTTCACTACAAGAGCTTACACTTGAAGAGCTTCTACTTGAAGAGCTTCACTACAAGAGCTTACACTTGAAGAGCTTGATTACAAATGAACATAAGGCTTGCTTAAATAGGCACTTGACACCCAATGCATGACTCATCCACAACCTTCTAGAATGCCACCTACACAACATCCACAACCTTCTACAATATCTACAACTTTCTAGAATTCCACCTAAATACAACTAAGCACCACCATGTGGCCCAATTAGAAAATTACATTTCTTTTGTAGATCACAACAAATATTAAATGCATGATTTAAAGAACTTTCCACAAACTTCTTAAGATGCCACCTACACACCTCGATTAATGGAATGACACTATTTTATTTTTATTTTCTATTTATGCCACCTATGCACCTTGAAAATATAAATTCCTCTTTTCTCCTTTTTTCCTATTTTTCAATTATTTATTATTTTCTTTCTATTTTCGTCACTTTCTCTCTCCTCCACAATTTTTTTTTTATTTATTTTTAATAAAAAAAAATTTCTCATGCAAGATGCTCCTGCATCAAACTCCCCTAGTAGATAGAAAAGTGTGTCCCACACTTTGATGCCAAAAGAAAGATATACAACCATCTTCATCCTCACCACAAGCTTCCACCTCAATAGGGACAAGAAATCCAACATGCAAATCTTCCACATTTTTTTTTCTTATGCATGATGCTCCTGCATCCGACTCCCATGGTAGGAAAAATTTTGTGAATATGGATTCACAAAATGAAGTAGCCATTGTTGACATTTTTTTTTTCTCTTCCTCCAACACATAGCTAGAACAAGTATCCAATGCCGATATATTTCCTTCTTTCTTCTTTTCCAACACTTAGTCGGAACAAGTGTCTGTTGCTGAAATTTCTCCTTTGCAATGAACTTTGTCCAAGTATAAATCTCATCCTCATTCAATCTTGTTGAATTAATCACACCTGTAATAAACCAAGCAACACCATACCAATCTTCCTTTGCACACCACACATGACTAACAAGATCCTCATGAAAACCATTATCAATATCTTTTAAACTCACCTCAAAGACAACATCCCATGATTCATAAGAATTTACCTATTTGACATCTTCATCTTTGCTTGCCTCTTTCATGTTGTCAACAATGCATGTAACTACTCCACTTGCTTAATCTCCAATGAAGGCACTATACTTTTCCTCCATTGCTACAATCTTCAAATCATCTTGATCTATTTTAGGTTCATAAATCTTGTCATCTTCATGCTCTTCCTCTTCTCTTTCATCTTCTTCAACTTTAGGTTCACAAATAATTTCCTCTTCATCTACTTGCTCTTCCACAGGATCATCTTTCTTTTTCGCATCCAAGGAATTATCAACATCTCTTTTCTTGTGACACGCTATGTGTTGGAGGAAGAGAAAAAAAATATGTCAACAGTGGCTAATTTCATTTTGTGAATCCATATTCACAAAATTTTTAATACCATGGGAGTCAAATGCAAGAGCATCATGCATCAAGTGCTAAGAACTCTTTTTATAGGATGAAGGTGCAATTTTTTGTTGGGATCATACCATCTTGGCCTATCTATATTATGATCTCCATATGTGCATGTATAGGATACAATAGACTATAGGTCTAGGGCTGATTCTACTTATGGTATGGTCATGGGATCATATTGGTGTTACACGACCTATTATGAGATAAGAGACATGTCTTCCCAATGAGCCATATGCATGTCAGTATAGGCCACTAATTCAGTTTACATCCATTGAGTCAATAGGATTTAGAGCAGATGCTTGGATGAGATTATCATGTTTGATTGGACACCATATGTAGGCATTGAGTAGTGGGGGGCCATATTTCCAGTAGGGGGGAGGATGACACCCCAAATCAAATTTATCTCTAGTACATACAGACATATTGGTGGTTGAATGGTCATACAGTTCACATAGTCATGCAATATATGCCCTCTAGGGTGTAGAGGCAATTCAGTCAAATTCGTGATGTTGTACTAGATAGGTTTTGATATTTAGTGGTATCCCATGAGTATGGTATACTATGGGGAAAAGGGACCACTTTGAGATTAGTGAGGGCTTCATGGCATGGCATGTAGCTAGTGGCATGGGTATATGGGCAAGATTAGGAGGATGCAAATATGACACCAGCATATACATAATAGTGGGCAGTGCGTCAACCAATGAGATTGAGAGTGCCAAGAGTGCCTCCACTGGAAAAGCACCCACAAGGTGGTGGAGATGGGGTTGGAGGGGGAGACAGTGCATAGGTACTAGCAGGGACATTACCAGTGTAAGGACCACATTAAGGTTTGTAGGGACAGCAAGTGCATCAACAAAGAGTGTCAGGACTAACAAGGTCATTGCTAGGACAAAGACTATAGACTATAGTTAGGGCTAAAGGTACAAGTACTATAGGGGCCACCTTAGTAGGAGGATGTAGATATAGTGAGGGCTAAGAAAGATAGCCTCCAGACTAAGGTTGCCTAATTACAGGGACAGGTAGTAGTTGAGAGTGCCCAAGTCATGAGTGCACAAGCAAAGATTGCTTGGTTATAGGTTGAGATACAAGAAAAGTGGGCTAAGACAGATAGTGCATAGGAGGCCTAGGTAGCACTACTTTCAAGGGTGAACATTGTTGATTTCAACGATCTCACCATGCAACCAAAGATAGATGAGCTAGCTAAGATAGATACTCTTTGGTAGGAGATGGCCAACCTACAAGCAAAGAGAGACCTTTCAAATGTAGGTGGATGAGTATCGCGGCTAGTGTGATATTTCTAGCAAGATGGTGTAGGCTAGGGGTATGGTGATAGTGATGTAGGAGGTCCTAACTACATGCCAACATGAGTCACAAGCCCTACAAGAGGTAGGCTACTATAGGGTGTTGTATTGTGAGGTTGTACGAGCAAATCAATGAGAGCTAGATTCTAGGAGGCATCTAGCTCATGGAACACATGGGGCTATCAGAGGTTAGATCCATCAATGGGTCAAGGTAGGCCTCCATGAGGAGTGGGGATAGGAGAGGTAGGGCCCTCACAGCTAGCCACATCAGCCCTAGAGCTTTTAGTTTTGAAACAGTGATGCAGATGCAACGAGTTTTTGATGATGAATTATGCATGATGTCCTACATGATTTTTTTGTGTACAAACTATTCATGGACAATTATTCTTTTGATATATATGACATGATTTGATGAGCCTATATGTGTATGCATGATGGGATTTTATAATGTGATGTTTATGATGCTTATGATGGTTTTATGAGTACTATATGTGATGCATAATGTTATGATATTACTACTGACATTTGTGATGCAAAATGTGTGTGATATAGTGTTATATTTCCTATCATGCATATATGATGACTAATGTGTGGATGATATAGGTTCTATGGCAATAGATGAGGTGTATTCATTTTGTTATTTCATATGTATAGATTTACTATATGCATTGTGTTGGATATGTCATGATGTGTATGTCACTAAATGTAATGATTATGACATCTAATGGATTAATGTAATGAACAAATAATATGACCTAATGATCAACAATTAATGATATGCATAAGGTAATATATAATGAATGCAATAATATGAATAATGAATATATCCTTAATGAAAATTTCAATAACATACTATGAGCTAAAAATGCAAAATGAAATGATGTAAGGATAAAGTGTAAAGGTGAAATATGAAAATGCAATATGAATGAAACCTAATGGATGGATGTGTGTCAAACTTGTTAACTCATAGGAATTAAGTAGCCTAGCATAGGAGGAGGAAGTAAATAGAACCTTTGTCTCAAGCAGAATACAATGAAATCCTATACTACATGAATCCTAGCTACATTATGCTGAGGGATTTAGTTGTGTTTATATGGGAGAGCACACCCTAGTTTGATTTTGCAAAGGAGTTATGCACCTGCTACTATAGAAGCATAGATGACAAGATTCCTTTGCATGGACTAGACTCTCAAAGATAGAGTCTTTAGGATAATATATGTATTTTTTAGAGTCATGATAGAACAAATGTCATATACGCACTAGGTCTAGACACACCTAGATTCTTTTTAGCGATCTTGGAGGAAATTGTGCTAACCCATTTCTCTATTGAGTAATGCATAACCATAACTCAGAACTGACATAGATGTACTAAAGAATCATGAAAAATAGATCATACCACAAATGACACATCTAATCAGTTGGAACCATTTAGGTGATACCAAGATATGGAAGATCAAGGCACATTGTAAAAGGCTGCTACTAATGCACAAAGATGAAATCAAACAAAAGAGACCTCATGACCAAGTATTCATTCATCCCATAGTTCCTACTAGGAACACTAGTCCAAAAGTGAAGTTTGTAGTGCCATGTGTAAGAAGGAGTCATCGTATGAAAGTTTGTTTGTCTGATTTGTTTTCACAAGTGTTCATTGGCAAGGGTTATGAAAAGAATAATATTCTTGAATCATTAAGTCTCAAATGGTAATTTTTTTAATTTTTGTTGTAGTCATTGTTGTGGGAAAAAATCTCAGTGTAATGGGAGTAGGAAAAACATTCTACAAGAAAGTGCCTCGCAGACTAAAGGTCTTTTGAAAGATTAAAGTGAATGGATGCCTCACAGACAAGAGGTCTTTTATTGGATGTATGAAAAGTGCAAGTCAAATAGGACTTCTACACAAAGATGGGATGAAATGGGGGAAACATGGTGAAGTGAGATGAGCCTTATAGATAATGGACCAACATACTTTTCTCAAGAACTCTTTTCTCTTTTTAGGTTTTTCTTCAGGAACATTTTACAAATGTTGTTGGATTTTTTTTGATTTTTTATTTTTTTGGAGTTTTGTGGAACTTTGAAAACACTATACAGGAACTACAAAATTCAAACATAGAACTGCTTGAGGTGTTGGATATTTACATGTTCATGGAGTGGATCTCCCTCTGAAGTGTCAATTTGATATGCCCTAGAACCATATTTGGTTGTAATGACAAATGAACCTAACCGATTAGCTTCAAATTTTCCTTTCTTTTCACAATTCTGGAGGTTACTCATGTTATGTTGTAAAACTAAGTCACCCCTAGAATTCTTGAGGTCTAACCTTTTTTTTGAAACTTGAGTTGAAGGTGATTTTGATACACATGGAGGTGGTTTAGGGTATTGAGGCATCTCTCATCGAGGAGTTCTAGCTCTTGCAAGTGAGTAACTCGATATTTTTTTTTGGACATCAGATTCTTGAGAGAGATTCTAAGTGGAGGGAGCTCAATTTTGATGGGTAAAACAAATTCAGAACCATAAACAAGGGAAAATAGAGTGGCTCCTATGGGTGTATAAATGGAAGTGTGATAGGCTCGAATGGCGGGAGTAATTTGGAGGTGCCAATATTGGCTAGTTTTATTAATGGTTTTCTTTAGGATTTTCAAAATAGTTTTATTAGTTACTTTAGCTTGGCTATTGCCCTGGGGGAAGTATTTGGTGGAAAAGATGTTGGGTGATTCTGAATTTCCTACACAATGTGGCAACTTCTTGATTAGAGTTCCATTTAAGTCATGATTTCATGAGGGATATCAAAATGATAGATAATGTAGTTCAAGATGAACTTCAAAACTTGTTTTCCAATGCTGTAGGTTAAAGGGATATCCTTGACCCACTTTGTGAAATACTTAGTGGCAACAATAATATACTTGTGGCAATTTGCAAAATTTGGATATATTTGACCAAAAAGATTGAAACCCCAATGAGAAAAGGGCCATGGTGTGATGGCAGGTTGAAGGTCTTGGGTGGGAGCATGTATTAAATCTCCATGTTTCATAGCAAGGAACATGGTGTTTCATAAAATGATAGGCATCAACTTCCATAGTAGGCCAATAGTAACCCATTCTAAGGAGCTTCTCTGGTAATGTAAGGCCACTAGAATGGACACCAAAAATTCCTTGGTGAACCTCTTCTAACACCATTTATTCTTCATCTAAACTAAGATGTTGGAGGAGGGTTCCATTGAAGTTTTTTTGGAAAAGTGTGTCACTTAGGATAATATATTGGGTAGTTCAATGGATGAAGTTTTTACTTTGGTTGGTGAAATGTATATGGGGATTGTTTTGTGATGAAGGTAGGCAAAAATGTCAAAGTGCCATGGAAATTTAGGACCAACAATTTCACACACCAACTCTAATTTAGGTTGCTCATAAGTAGGAAGAAAAATATTCTCAATAAGAAACTCACACTTAGGACTGTATTCAAGCACGGCAATCATGGAGCCTATGGTAGCCATGGCATCTTCTTATTTGTTATTAGTCCTTGGTATCTCTTGAAACACTATCTCAATGAAGTGTTGTTTAAGATCTTCTACTATCTCGCAATATGACAACAACTTTTCATCCTTTGTTTGGTATTCATTTGTGACTTTCCTAGTGACCAATTGGGAGTCTCCAAAGACAAGTAGGCTCTTAAAATTATATCAAATAGCTTGATAGAGCCCTATTACTAATCCTTCATACTTAGCTATGTTATTTGTGCAAGGGAATGAAATTTTATAAGACTTAGGAATAAGGTCTCCTTGAGATTGACAAACAAAATTCCTACCCTCGATCCTTTTTGTATGAAAGAACCATAAAAATATAGTTTCCATTGTGTACTAGGGGTAATAGTCATAATTATGTCATCTAGAAAGTCTTCTATGATAGGATGATCACCTTGAAGAGGACATTCTGCAATTTGGTCAGCAATTACTTGTCCTTTTATGGCCTTGTAGTTTTTATAGACAATGTTGGATTCACATAAAATCAAGACCAATTTTGTAGCACAACTAGTGAGGGAAGCTTTTGATAGAAAATATTTAAGGACGTCTATCTTAACAATAAGGTGTGTAATGTGATTAAGAAAATAATGGTGTAGTTTATCTATACAAAGACTATCACCAAACAAGCTCGCTCAATAGCACTGTAGTTCAACTCATAGCCAGCTAATGTTTGACTAAGATAGTGTATAGCTTGCTCATTACCTTTTTCATCTAGTTGTGCTAAAAGAGCACCTAGGGCAACTAAAGTGGCAAAAATGTAGAGAATTAATGGTCATCTTGCAATTGGAGGTACTGGTGTATTAGTCAAATAGACCTTAACTTGTTCAAATACTTTTTGACATAGGCAATGCCATTGAAACATGATGTCTTTTCAAAGAAAATGTTGAGGAGGATGAACTTTATCTACTAGCTAGGACACAAACCATCTGATGGACTATAACTACCCTTGAAAGCTATGGAGTTGTTTCAATGTAGTAGATGGAGGCATTTCTATGATGGCTTTCACTTCTATAGGGTCTACCTCAACACCTCTTGTTAACAATATGTACCCTAAAAAAATTCCTGATTGGACCCAAAAAAACACTTCTTGGGATTAAGGCATAGTTTGTATTTCTCCAAACTTTCAAATATGGTCGTAAGAATAGCAATGTGGGAATCACATGTCTTAGATTTTCCTAGAATGTCATCAACATAGTCCTCCATTATGACATTTAGAAGATCATGAAAAATTGTTGTCATTGCACATTGATAAGTGACACTAGCATTCTTCAAGCCAAAAGCCATGACTTGATAACAAAAGGTTCCCCAAGGGGTAGTAAATATTGCTTTGTTTTGATCTTCTTCTACAATTTTGATCTGATTGTAATTGGAGAAACCATTCATTAAATATAAAATTTCATGTCTAGTAGTCAAATCTACTATAATGTCTATGTTAGGAAGTTGAAAATCATCCCTAGGACATGAAAGATTTAAATATCAAAAATTTGCATAGATGTGGATTCCCTTAGAGGCTTTACCTATAGGAAAAATTTTGGAAACCCACTCAAGATAATCAATAGGTCAGATGAATTTTTCCTCTAACATTTTCTACGTTTTTGGTTTGACCAAAAGTGCTACCGTAGGATGCATCTTGTGCAACTTTTTCTTAACATGTTTAATATTTGGATCCACTCCTAAGTGATGTACAACCAAATCCATGTCTAAACTAGGCATGTATTTGTATGTCCACACAAAATTGATTTTGTCTTTCTATAGGAACTTAGTGATCACATTTTGTTCTTTGGGACTTAGGGTAGTAGCAATGTAGGTAATTTTGTATTATCTATCATGCCCAAGTTAAATGGAAATTCAATCTCTCCCTCTTTTGGCACCTCTAGGAGGTTTTCTCTAGAAGATGCATCCTTTATTTTGTCTTTTGCTTCATCCAAGAGTGCTCCAAAAGAGTTTTCACAGAGGATGTTTCTTCTCTTTTTTTATTTTTCCTTTTTTTTTCACTTTTGTGACTAAGAGAGTTGACTTGGCTACCAAAGTAGGCTTCCTCATTGTATTGGATCTCATGTTCATAATCTCGAAGATTCTTAAGGCCAAATAGTGTCATCGCTGCTTTTTCAAAGTTCCAAATATCATCAAGAGCTAGTAGTGTATCTTGAAGGTCCCAATCTATCATGTTAGGGTTGATGAGGGGTAATTTGATGGATGAAATTTTGGCTATGGTAATGGCATAGACATAGTTATCTAGGTCATCCTCAATGTATTGGAAGGATACTTCAAAGAATTCCTCCTCTTCAGTCTTAGAATCAAGTTCAACTATATAATAGTTGTCAGCAAAGGATACCTTGGGTTTAATGGATCCCAAACCACATCCTTTAGTATAGCTATTAGCTTCAAGGGGTTTTATGATTCCATCTTCTTGAGGCCCAAGTCTGGTACCATGATATCCCATGTTTTTGATGATGGGAGGAGCCTTGACATAATTATCTATAGGGAATTCCACTAGATCATGTTTTCTATCAAAGTATAGCCAATCGAAGATATTAGACTCCATGTGTTCATCACTAACTGAACCCCAATGTTCAATGGTTATTTTATTAACATGCATAGTATCCTTATCTATAGGATGTATTTGGGAAGGTATACCAAAGGATCAAGGGGATAGTGGTAGTTTTCCAATATCCAAGGCATTTTTAAACTTATACTCTCCCATGCCTTGGTTAGAAAAAAGTAACCTTCTTTGTCTTGATATCTTCCACTTTCTCTTTTCCTTTACAAGAACTAGAATCAACATTAGATGACTCTAGAATTATTGTGGAAGGTGATTCTATTATGGTGAGAGATCTAGGTATAACCTTAGCGAACTAATTGACTAAAAAAAAAATTGTTGGGGTAACTTCCAATCTCTTACAAAAAGAAAAAGGCAATGGAACACCTATAATTGTGACTTCTCTTCCCTAGTGGAGAAATTTCAAGCACTAATGTTAAGTAGATGGAACCACATTTAGTTTATGTATCTAGGTTCGATAGAGCAAGATGTTATATCGTAAGTCCAAATTTAGGACATGACATTTAGTATTGATTATAGCTAGCCCAACCTTTAGTGGTAGCATGATAACTCCTTTTGATTCTCTTTTCTTTCATTGTATCCTTTAATGGTTATCCTTTTATTGACATATAGGAGGTCTTTTGGAAGCCCCAAGAAATGGATCATCTTCAATGTACAAAGGTTCAAACCAAACCTGTTAACTATAAGGACTCATTTTATTTTATGTCATTGTATAAGGACCTCAATGTCAAGCAATAAATTGTGATGGTGATCAGGACCTTGGAAATTTTTGTCTACGAAGACAAGGTGTTGTTTTGTGGCAAGATTTCCAATCATGGTAGTGAATTGGGATGCATTGATGTTTCTAGGAACATGAGATTCTAAAAGAGAAGTCTCAAGAACTTTTTTTTGGATAGGTGAGGTGGTGAGAAGCTCAAGGAAGGATATTTTTGCTTCCCTAACTAAGATGTGAAATCATAGTGAGAAGTGGTTCTTTGTGAAGTGGATGGTGTAGCAGGTGCATGTAGAACTAATGGAATAGTGGGATTGGGGGTGGCAACTTGCAAAGTAATTCTTCTTTGCCAAGTGGTTACACCACAATCAGCTACTTGTAGGACAATGGTATTTACATGAGTTTCTACTTCTTCAATTCGGCCACACATGGAGTCAAAACCACATATATCATTTATTTCTATTTTATCACACAAGCAGTCAAATCCTAATATATGGTTAGTAGAATAGTCATAATATAGCATGTTAGACATGGAAGCTCAGTTGACATTGTTGATATTATTATTTCTATTGTTTTTATTGTCATTATTGTGGTCGAGGAATGACTTTTGAAATATCTTTACTTTAGTATATTTAGAGAGTGGTCCTCCTTTAACCTTAATTTCCCCATCATCAACAAGATTTTGGATGAAGACTTTTAGCATAATACACTTATTAGTGTCATGTCTTTTGATGTAGTTAGGGATAACTTTAAGAAACCCTCCTTTGGAAAAATTTATAAAACCATGGTGAATCCAACATTATTTTAGGGGAAAAAAATTAATTTGAATTGGTGGTTTTTTTTTCAAAATTGGAAAAAAATTAATTGTACTGGCGAATTGTTTCCCATCACATGATAATTTTGTAAAATCATGGTGAATCTTTAGTTACTTTAGAAAATTACAACCAAAAGTGAAAATATATAGAAACCATAAATTTGTATCATCCAAGATACAATAATCCTATTTAATGACCATTAAATGATCCAAAATCAATGGTCTAAATCCCATTTCGGGTTAAAAAGTTAAAGTACAACAAGTTTCAAAGAAAGTTTCCAAAATAACAACACTTGTCCACAGTATAATCTATTTTAGACCAAAGATTAGAACGATAAAAATTTCCTAAGAAGGTCTCCAAAATAGAGGCACTTGTCAAGTATATGTACTTTACCTATAACCCAACTTAAAGTTTTACCATAGATTGGCAAATGTGACCAACAATTAAGACATGCCTCAAAAATTGTACATGAAAAAAATTAATTTACCATGTGGAAAGATTATATTGTATTAGTGAAGTTATCATCAAAATAAAAATGATTATGTATCATTATTGGTGATTGGTCTGAGCATACAACCTAGTTTTTGTAAATTGCAGGCAATGTCGCTACCCAAAAAGTGCCAAAAAATTTGCCAAATTCAGGATCCCCGATGAGTGAGATTAGCCATTTGGTGAATATTCACCACTAAAATAAACCTTGTATGTAGTGGTACTTGCAATATTCATTTTCCCTATACCACTTGGATTTAGGTTGTTTTTCATCAAAATGTCATGTGTTGGGAAAAATCATCAAATGATGATCCACTAGCTTTTGGAATATGGCATCATCCAAAGGTTCACAAACATTAGTGAACTTTCTATTGTATTCATAAACATGATTGTAGTTTTTATTGTTGTTATTGCGAGGAAAGAATTGTGTTTGATTGAGAGATTGTTGGTTGTTTTGATTGTTGTTTTGATTCTTATTCTAATTGTCATGATTCAATTTTTTTTTACTTCAGTTATAGTAGTTATTGTTGTTGTTGTTTCCACCTTGAAGGTTTTGTAGACTCTTGACATTGGTGACACCATCATGGGTAACACCTTTATTTTTGGACCAAAATTTTGGTTTGCTATTGTTGTGTGTGTTATTTTTTGAAGATGAAGAGCTATAATGTTTAATGGTATCCATGTCTAAGAGTCTATTTTCAATTTTCTTGCCTTTCTTGACTAATATGGTGAAGTCTTCAAGACTAGCCATCTTCATTTGGAAAGACATCTTTGGGATCAAATTCTTGATAAATATATCTTCAAGATGGGAATCTTCAATTTTATAGGGCATGTGATTCACAAGATGCCACCACCATTGTAGAAAATTGGCAAATGTCTCACCGTTTCTTTGTTTCATGTTACACAAATCACTCATGGAAGCATGATGTTACATATTGTAGAAGTATTATTCAATGAATTTTCCTATTAATTCATAAGTGATGAAACCTTTGGGTGTGTTCATTAGCCACTCAAGTGTGGGGCTCCCAAGGCTTCTTGTGAAGAGTTTCTTAAGATAATCCTCACTGCAGGCGACTTCTTCACATAAGATGGAAAATTATTTGAGATGTGTAATGGGACATGTTTCTCTCATGTATTTGTCAAATTTAGGGATCTCAAAGTTTGGTGGAAATGGTATCATGTTGATAGATTTGTCAAATGGAAAGGGACAAACTTCCTCAAAAGAGAAATCTTTCACCCCTTTGTTGCTCATATTGTGGACAAGCTTTGGAGTTCATGCAACTATTGGGCTAGATCTTGGTTTGGTTTCATCTATGATGGTTGGTAATTTCTGAACCCACCTCCAAAGTTCTATGGATTTCCAAATGTATTATAGGGTGGTAGAGGTGGCAGTGCGCCACTTTGGCCAATATACTGACATGTAATTAGTGGGATTAGCACAAATGTTTTTGTCATATTTGTTGGCATTTGTAAATAAGAGGAGTATATTGGTTGTGTCAAGATTTCCATTTTTTGTATAGGTACTTGCCCAATGTTTAAGCATCCTATAGCTAGACCTGTCGAGGTTTACTGTGGGATACTCTCTTGTGTTGTTGTATTAGGAGTAGTACTAATAATTTTTTGAATGTGTTCCACACTTAATTAGAGCATGGTTTATGTTGAGGCACTTGATATAGGTACAGAACTAGTTCCCACTATAGGTTATTTCCCTTGCTAGATGTTTGTGCTAGGTTTGGAGTTGGCAATAAAGGAGCACAATCTATGGTAAGTTGTCCAAACAAAGTGTTGACATCAAAACTCACAGGGAGAAGATGTGAGAGAGCAATTGAACCTTATATGATGAAAAGGAAAACAACCTAAATATGAACAAAAGACCTTACTGATTTTACAAACCAAGTGTAATATAGGATAAAGTATCTTTCTCCTACCAAAGATGGACAAGTGATATTTGGGCAAGATAGGACACCAAATAGATGACTCAATATTTTGTGATGGACTTGTGATCCCAAATGAGTGAGTGCAACTATTATTAACATTTTCTTGTGGATAAAGGTCTAGTGTTGTAATCTTGGAAGTTTTGTGACTAAGATGTTCTTAGGCCAAAGGATTAAGATTCAAATGATCAAGCTCTCTAGTAGGAAATTTTTCAAAATGGAAGCCTAGGAGTTTGAAAAATGGATTGATGTAGAAATTGAGGGTGATGTGGTCACTATGTGGATAGCTTAAATCTCTCTCACTAGAAATAGAAATCTCAATTTTACTCAAGGAAAGAAGACCAATTTCAAAGTTTAGCATTGTATAAGATTATGTCACGACAATCCTATTTGGATTCTTCCTTCTTGATTTCTTTGATTGTGTACCAAAATTGTTTATCACTGTGTGCTAGGCTTTTCCTATCCTTATAGGTAAATGGTTTGGATAGTTTCACCTTCTTAAGTTTGACTTTCTCAAATATGGTAGGAACAAAATAACCCCAATTACAAGACCAAGAACAAGAATTTTACAAAAAATATTGTAAATAACAAGACCCAATAAATTTCAAATGCTAGACCAAGTATAAGGACTTATGAAAATAACAATAGGTCAACAGGATCCACTTACAATCATTTTTCTTACTGAATGTTTAGCACACCATTTCACTCATTTTAGACATGTTTGATGTTTCATATTGGTCTTGGATGTTTAAACACTTAAGCACATTGAACACATCAAAAATCCTAACAAGGCTATAACTACGATGTACAAAGATCAACTAGAGGGTGTCCTTAATATACGCAAGGTACATGAGGCCCAAATTTGTAGATGAAAGAAAATAGTGCCACATAGTTAGGAGGAGATGGTAACCCAAATCTCTAACTTCACTTGCCAAAGGTATAAAGTTCTTTGGGGCTTAGCCAAGAGTGACAAAATTTTACTTCCAAGAGAGGTGTCTTTTGATTCACCTCCCAATATTTGTACTCTACCAGAACACTATAGTTGAGGTCATCCCAATGGATTATGAAATCCCCAAGAAGGCCTCTTAAAAACTAAAAAAAAGACCACTTATTTCTTCTGCACTCAAGATCACATGAAGGCACAAGAGGAGAGAATATGTAAGTGGCATCATGGTTTAAAAGACACTTGTTTTATTTCCAATGAAGCTTTATATTTTCTATGTACTCATAAAGACACTCATGTTTAAGCATACATTGTTCTTTCCAACTTGATAGCATCATCAACATAATAAAAGTGAGGATTCATCAACAAAACTAAATCAATCATCGTCAACATAAGAAAATAGATGAAAGTAGAACAAATTCCCTTAAGTCATTCAAGATTGAGTGTATTCATTTTAAGCACCAAGTCCAAATGTTTCATAGCAAGTTTCTTTGTCCCTTAAGCATTCAAGATTGTATGACCATGTTTTAAACCCAAATCAAAATATTTCATCACATTCTTCTTTGATCCTTAAGCATTCAAGAGTGTATTTTCTATCTAACCATTCATTCCAATGAAAAGCATGTCAATTCCTTAAGGCATTCAAGAGTGTGTTTTGTTGCTCTACATATTCACTCCAATGAAAAACTTGTTCAATCCTTAAGGTATTCAAGAGTGTGTTTGAACAACATTCATTCCAATAAAATGTGTGTAATTCCCTTAAAACATTCAAGACTCTATGTGTAAGGTTACCTTTAAATGAATTCAAGACTTTGTTTGGATTTAGGTTTTAGTTGTACCATACATTCCAAGGACAAGTGATTAATTCATACAAGTTCATTTGTCATCTAAATCCTACAAGTGATTAAAATCACTAAAAATACTCCAAGATTTGTCTCCTGCAATAAAAATCAAATTAGCAATCCCTGTATGTCAAATAATTAATAAGTTAGGCATCAAAAACATAACTTAATTTGTAGATAATCCAAGACAAAAATGTACAAGCATAGACAAAAAACAACAGAAATCACAAACTTGAAGATGATAGAATACAAACTAGTGCAGTGTACTTTCACTTTCACCTTGCAGTCGCAGATGATAGAAGAGTATCACAAATACTAAAACTCAAAGATGCTAGAATATCATAGATGACAAAATACTAGAAATATTGACTTTTTACCACCCACAATGTAGATTATAAAACACTAACAACAGAGATGATTATTTAATCAAATGACAAGCTTAATTCCACATACAACACAGATGATAGTTTACCGTTAAATTACATAGATGATAGTTTGAGATTTTGTGGATATTAGGCCACCCACAATAGAGATGATAGACCAGGTAAAATAGTGTAGATGACAATAGAATCTATGAAGACACCAATATTTAATAGAGATGATAGAATGGATTTGGTTCACAAAATGAAACAATTTCAAAAAACTTTATGGGTAGAAATGCAAAACAATGGAGACGCTAATCTGTGGAGATGACAAAGTATCTTTGTAGATGACACTGTGTCCTAATGGAAATGATAGTACAGAGTTTTTATAGTGAAATTTGAGTTTTTTGACCAAATTTGGAAGTGGAAGAGGGATGTGGGTCCCACTGGGCGTATCAAAATGTATAAAAGAAAACCTAACTTATCAAGAGCATGTGTAAACAAGAAAATGTTAGTTGTACATGTACATATCAAAGATTCAAAAAAATTGAATACAACTAAAATTGAACTTAAATTTAACAACTTATGCAATTGAAAAACTAGAATCCCCATACAACCTCAAAGCAACTCAACAAGGGTGCCCATAAGAGGCCTTGTTGGTGTGCTCAATTGGAGAGATGTGATGTGCTCTCCCAAACACAATTATTTGAATCCCAAAGTGATTGAAATGCAATGCAATATGAAATATGAATCTAACTAAGATGAGTGAGGGATGCTTCAAGAGGAGGCTATGGAAGAAGCCATTCTTAAACCATCCTAAGAAGTGGAGGTGAATGCAAGAAATAAAACTAAGCTATCAATCCAAGAATGAAATCTAACAACTACCAAAGGGGTTAGTAACAATGCATAAAAAATCACTAAAAGCTCTAGAACTACACTAGCATGATAACAATGCAAATAAGGGAGATGAGAAATGCTTGAGACAAGGGCTCCATTTATAGGTTTTAGAGAGGCCCTGGGGAGGTGGCATCTATGTGGCATCCACATAGGTGCCACAAGGGACACACATGGGCTAAGGAGACAAGCCATGCAAAGGTCAACATAAGCCTTTTTGGTGAAAGGGATGGCTCAAGGTTTTGTCACACATGTGTGAGAAACCTTGGAGAAAGGAAAAGGGGACAAGTGTGTAAGAGTGTAAGACTTTATGGATAAAATAATGAAATGGAAGCTTTATTGGATCTTGAGTTGCTCACACATGTGTGAGAAAATACTTAGGAACTAAAAGACATTTATGAAGGTGTTTAGGATCAATTAAGTGGGATTAACTAATTGGTAGGCTTAGAAGGATGAGAGTGAGAGGATTAATTAATTTAGTAAAGTGGAGGGAATTAAATAAATTGAGATTTGTTTAAGAGGGGATTTATGGATCACTATGAATTAAATAAATTTAATACATTAGAGGGGATGTATTTAAATTAAATTTAATACATTGGGAAAGTGAACCTATTTAATTAAATAAGTAGAAGAATATGACAAATATAATTAATTAATAAATAATCAATTATAATGTCAAATAAAATTTTAAATAAATTAATATAGCATTTGGATGACTTTAAGCATCTACACAGTGTTAGCAAGGTGAGTCGGTATTAACCAATTTATATATTTCTAGAGTAAATGCAATGTTTATTGAGTGATAGTTAGATGAATAAGTTTGGAAAGCTGGAATCTGAGGCCAACCTTTGATGGAAATGTAGAAAGATAGAGAAGGTCTAAAGTGAGAGTCAATGTTTGTTATAAGATCTATGGCTAAGAAAATTCTAGAAGGATCTAATGAAGGAAATTGAAGAAGGATAAGGGTGTACAGAAAATTTTATGTAAGGTTATATTTTATATATGTCTATGTTCATTGTGTGAAGGAATTTAGTTGTAAACCTAATATTGACGTTCTTGATTAAGCAAAAAGAAGATGGAAGGATCTGGAAGCATTAAGAAAGCTATTTAAGGAGGTGATCAAGATAATTTATGTTGTTGAGCTGATAGTGTTGGATATTTGATGGAAGGTTTTTGAGAAGTTTGAATTTGTTGAAGAAGGAGAGAAAAGTATTGATCCAAGAGAAAAAAGAAGAGTAGAGAGAAGAAGAGAAGAAGAATTTGTAAAAGATAGAGAAAGATAATAAACAAAGATTTGAACAAGAAAAGATAGTTTCTATTCTAATATATCACTTTATACTATTACTATTTAACTATTGTAGAAAAAAATACTTGGAAGCATTGAGTTGACCTAAAAATTATATGAAATCCTATATGATAACATCGAGTAGTAATGTTTGTAAGTCCTTTAGATTAGGCCAGTCTTTTTAGTCAAGGAAAGGGGGTGATAAGGTCTAGATAATATTTTGGTGAAATCCTCTAATAAGGTCACTGCAACAAAGTGTATGTAACTTTTAACAAGGTTGTCTCCTAGCAAAGATCACTTTAGAAGAGTTGTATTTTTGGGTTGCCAATCCCAGGTGTTTTTTCCCTTTATAGGGTTTCCATGCTAAAATATTTGTGTCAAATTTTTTGAATTTATTTTTTGTTACAATTTGATTATATGTTTTATAGTTTATTGCAACTTGGTAATAACTATGATTTCACTAGGTACTAACTTAAAATTTTACTAACATTAGGTAATGCAAGGAATAGTTTGATAATAGTTTGTAAGGAAGTGGTTGAATGCGTTAAGTATTAAGATAGATGTCTATACTAAGTAATTGAAGTTATTGTTGTTTATGTTTATGATGCTTTGATGGTTTTGAAATATTTGAAGGAACTATGAGATAATTGGACATAATTGATTCAACTTTCCCCCCCCCCCAATTACCTAACAATTTATTATTAGAGCTTAGTGTTTGAAGAAAGAAGTTTAAAGGTACTTGAGAAAAAGATCAAGACGTATAAACAAGGAGAACTTTTCCTCATTGCAAGACTAAATGAAGCTGAATCTTTCTGGTATTGGAGATAATGTTACATAATAGTTGGAGAATAAATATGTCACATCTAGTGGTCCCTTAACTATGGAACAAATAAATGAAATAACACATCATAATAGTAGGATGATCAATATTGCATCTTCCCTCAATGATGTTGAACTTGATTATGTCAATAACTATGCCAATGCAAAGAAAATGTGGGATAAACTAAACCTTGTTTATGGAGGAGATTACAAAGTAAGTAGAGAAAACATTGAGAGTCTCAAAGATAAGTATGATGACATGAGAATGAAAGAAGGTGAAAATTTTGCACAATTGTGAACTAAATCAAATATGTTGTAAGTGTAATCAGAGATGTTGTTGGATCCATTTTGGATTCTAAAATTATAAGTAAAATATTAAGAACTCTTTTTCCTATCTATGCCATCAAAGTTTATGTTATTCAAGAAGAGCTATGCCTAGAAATGATCTGATACTTGATGGTCTAGTTGGTACATTAACTAAATTTGAGTTGAGAAATTATGATAACAGTATGGTTACAATGGGAAATGCTTTTAAGAATTCACTAACTATTAGCAATCCAAAGAAAGAGAAGAAAATAAAAGAAGAATGTGAGTCTGAAACTCAAGATGATCTAGATGATATTGAAGCATTACTTGCAAGAAGGTTATCAAGAGGTAAAGGTAAATACAAAGGTAAACTTCCCTTGATTTTTTTCAAATGTAATGAGGTTGATCACTTTGCTATTAAATGTCCTAACAAATTCAAGTCTAATAAAATTGATAGAAATGACAAGAAAGATTTTAAGTATAGGGTTTACAAAGACAAAGGAAAGAAGTCATGGTACATTATTGAAGAAGACCATACTGAGTCAATTTTTTATGATGACAAGGGAATAGTTGAAATGGTATATGTTGCAATCAATGAAGATCCAAATGGTGAAAGGTATGAGGATGAAAGTACCCTTATTTCACATGTTAATAAGAATGACTCATGGATTATTGAGTGGTTATTCACATCATATGACTACTGATCTAAGTAAGTTTGATAAATTTGAAGAAATTGATGATGCTGGAACTATTAATTTTGGTAGTAATGTTCCATACTTGATGAAAGGTAAAGGCTCACTAATGATGAATGATAAGATCATATCTGGTGATGCATAATGGGTACAAGAACTAAAATATAATATTTTGAGTGTTTTTTAGTTAAATAATCCAGGTCACAAGATAGAATTTGAGAAAAGGAAGGTCAAGATCTTTGATTATGAAGGTAATCTAATTGGAATAGGAATTTAAAAAAGAGGTAACTTATGCTACCTTGGTCCTAAAATCAAGACTTGTTTATTTGATAGAATTGAGGATGTGTGGTTATAGAATAAAAGATTGTGCCATGTAAACTTTGAAAATATGGTGAAAATTAGTAGAAATAAAAGAATACGAGGCTTACCGAATCTACAAAAACCTAAAAAGGTTATGTGCAAATAATGTCAGCTCTATAAGATGAAAGAGTCAAGTTTTTCAAGTAAGGCACACATTGTAAATGATATTCAAGAATTAGTGCATAGTAATTTATGTGGTCTAATTGGACTTAATAGTGACTATGGTGATATATGCTTAAATTTCTTATGGATTATTATTCAAGGATTATGACTATAATGTTAATGAAAGTGAAATCACATGATTTTTAAATGTTTAAGTGCTATAAAGAAAAAGTAAAAAAGGAAACTAGTAAATCATTGAAATGTGTAAGATCTGATAGAAGTGGTGAGATTATGTATGTTAAATTTACTAACTTTTGTGCTAAGAATGGTATCAAAAGACATTTATCTGCACCAAGGATACCACAATAGAATGGCTTTGCTAAAAGGAGAAATAGTTCCATCATGGATTGTGCATGGAAATTAATGCTTGAGAAGGAGGTATCTTAGATATTATGGAGAGAAGAAATTAGTACTTCTATTTATACTCTTACTGAGTTCAATTGAAGAAATGAATGAAAAAAATACCCTATGAGCTATGTTATGGCCATACACCATGTTAGTAAGTAGTTGTTCCCTTTTAAAATATCAATTAATTCTTGATTCTATTCCCAAATTTAGAGAAAAATAAAGACACCAACAAGCGAGTTCCTTTTTCATAACTTACTCTCTATATTTATAGGTACAACTTCCTAACTTCAAAAAAATAGCAGTTTGAATCTTATTATAAAAGAATGATTTTCATAATTAATTTTGATTAGAAATCATAAGACAAAACATTCAATTCATAATGATTAAGATAATGTGTAGATGGAAAAGCAATACAAATTTCAAAACAATTATTAGCCACATGACTGATTATCATTGTAAAACAAGTTTAAATGAAGAAAACTAAATGAAGGCTACTCTATTTTTCTAGATTCAAGATCAACATATAATGGAAGGAAAGGATTGGCTATACATACATTCACTCCCACATGACAATGAAAGAATGTTTCAATAAACCATATGATTTAATAGCCAAGGTTCATATACAAAACCAAACAATTTCATATATCATTACATTAAACATATCAGTATCATAGATCCAAAAATTTGATAACAAAAAATGATAGTATGTAATCTAGAATGCCAACCCTATCAAATTCATTCGACATAATATATATAGTAGTGTAAGGCTTGAGAATTTTTTTTAAAACTAACTCCTCATGGAGTTAATAAACTACCAAAGTCTTAACAAAAAGATGGAATAATTAACTAATCAAAAAGGAAATATTATATTGTCTTGTGACTCCTAAGCCCTATCTAATTTCTAACTATATTAGCAGCATCCATATTATGCTCATGGCTTGTTAGTAGGCCTTCACCTACATCTTTCCATAGCTTGTGAGATTTCATGAGATTGATTAAGTCCTTTTGTTGGGGTGCAATTAGTTTCTCCATCCTTAACTTCCACATGGCCATTATCCTAGGAGTGTGACCCATCTTTCCTTTCAATGCTTCTAAATGATCCCTACAATGATCAACATCTATTCTTCTTGAGCTATGGTGGTGAAGTCCTTAACCAAGAGTTCTTTAATCTTTTTCATGATTTTCGTCTTATCCAAAAAAAAGACACCATTTTACTTAGCTCTTTATCTAGCTAATCTTCATTCTCCATGATTCGAATGTCAATGTATTTAATATCATTGTTCAAGATCTATTTGAGATAGTCTAGCTCTTTTAGGATCTCAGTGCATTCCTTTAGATGCTATTCAATTATATTAGACCATACTAAATTTTCTCTAAAAACAAAAAAGAAATCAACATTTGTACCAACATCAAGTTTCTCAATGAGAAATTTGTTTACCCCATGTGTTTGAACTTCACTAATGTGGATGATGAACTCATCCCATTTTGATTTCTTTGCTTCCCAAGAATTAACTTTTGATTCTATCTTAGCCATGCATTCATTCACTCTTTTTTTTACCTCGATGAAATTGTAAATGTAATTAACCCCACTAGAATATTTTGAATCCACCCATTCATTAAAAATATAAGCCATTGACCTATCTCTTGTCATCTAGTCTAGGAACTTTTGATTTTCTAGAGAAATGACATCAACTAAAGAGGTCACTTCAAGAAGATATAGGGCATCATAATTTTGTAGAGTATGACTATACTCATCCATTAACCATAGAGATCTTTTCAAATCTATCGTTTCTTTCTAGTCTTTCTAGATTTAGTTGGCATTCCTTGAATTTCTAGCCTGGAAGATCTATTGATTTATGGAGGATTAAACTAGATATTGAGAGGGGGTGAATTAGGATCTATAAAAATTCTATACCATTTCACAAATTCATCCACATCCAATTTTAACTTATGCATGTAATACAATAAATGTAAACTTTTTGTAACATGTCAATTACTTCAATCACAAGCACGAAAGTAATAACACATAACATAATATTTGTTACCCATAAACTCTCCAAGGTGAAGGTAAAATTGGGGTGGGGATGACACCCACAAATCTTCACTGGTATAGTAATAAAGTTAACCAATTAAGGTTATAATGTTTTATTATAATATATGATCTACTCTTTGAGGAGTCTCTCATGTTAAAGACTTAAGAAACTATTAGGTTTCACCTGGTTAGAGGATTCAATACTTACAAATAAGTAAGGAAATTGTTAGGAGATTTACAAAGATCTGTTAAGACCACTCTATTAAGAGATTTACCCTATTTCAAGTTTATAAAAATTGACTCAATACATAACTCTTGATTTTCTTTGCAAGTTGGTTTTGAATCTTCTCCTTACTAACTAATCCTCTCCTCTTATCTAATACTCTTGTCTTTCCCTCCCACCTTCACTACTTATGAATAAGTCACTCATTTTGTTAGATGATAACAAAACCCTTGAATAACTTTTGATCTCCTTCTCTTCTCTTCACATGCACACATATGACCACTTTTTCATCTCTCACATCCTCTCGATCTAGGTTAAGATCATTTCTTTATAAAGATTCTATGAAGTGTCTTCTAGATGTTTCGATGTTTTTCCTCTTCATCTTGATTGTTGAATATACACATAGAGATATGTGATCCATTCCATGTAAATGTTCTATAAAAACCTCAAAAAGTATTAGATGTTCTATAACAACCTTTTCAAAACTTAGATATACCTTACAAGTTAGCATGATAATCATTTTTCCTAAAACTATGTTCCATTCCTGACTTATATAAACTATGTATTGCTTGGCCTCTACTATTACTGGTGCTGAGCATTATTGTTGCTTGGCCTTTATTAACTTCCTAATGCTGAGCATATATTATGCTTGGCACATACTATATCACTCGATACTTTTATACTTGGAACTATACTATGTCACTAATAACTTGCTTGGTCACTAAATGAGCTTGGTCCATATACCATACTTTATATAGCTTCTATACAATTGCTTGGTACATACTAGCTTATCTACATGACTTAGCCTATATAGAGTAGCTTAGTCATAGTGATGACCACTTGACTCTACCTTGTAAATGATTAAGCGATTGAAACTAATAGACAATGGAGAATAGAGATACCAACAATCTCTCTTTGACATTAGTGGAAAAAACACTTTGTCATATCAGTACAAAAATGACATTTATGCTAGTGCATGATTCCATGTGGTCCTTGTTGCCTCCAATTTTTTATTATGTAATTGTAATCTTGTAACTAAATCAATCAAACTATCAGCCACTGATAGGTTATAATCTTTTGTAATAAGATCTTGGGTTATTTTCAATTCTCTCTATATTACCTCCAAATGATGTATCAACATTGCATGAATTGAGATCAACTTGGATCTCATGGTGTTGTTAGCTACTTTAAGCTTAGTCATTGTACCTTGAGAATTTAGTAGAACATTGTAGTGATCTATGCTAGATCCTACTAACTCTAAAATAACACTATTGGATGCCTTATCAACCTGTACGTGAATATCATCTATAAATCTTGGCACATCTAACAAAATTGTGTATACCTATTATACCCTCCATAAAATATCCATCATTACCCATTATTGTTTCTATAATAGCACCTTCTTCTCTTCTATAGTTATGAAAACTTTATCCATGACCTTGGTCTCAACTCTTCTTGCTAACCAATCCATCAACTTATCATTGGATTCAAAATTTTCTACACTAACTTGATCAATGATATAAACAAGTTGATCAATAATAGATGTCTCTTCATCTACATCCCATATGTCAAAAGCTTCAACAAAAATATGTTTCACATTGTAATGCTTGTTGATGCTTTAGCTCTCTCCTGAGCTCTTCTTGCCTCATTTTCCTTTTCAAAATTTCTTGTAGAAAAGAATTTTGCAGCAAGGTGAGATTTGCCAAATCAAATTGTGGCATCTCAATATGTTCGTCCAAACTAACTTCAATATCTAGTGACATGTCTTTTATTTCTCTTCTCTTCCTTTTCAATGAAGGAGTCATGTTGTTGAGAAATGCCTTAGGAGTTGGTAAAGGGGTATCACCACTTGGTCTTACTTATGCATCTGTGCTCAAGACAATAATAGTGCAACTTTCTTCATCCTTATTTGATTCTATGTTTATGTCAATTTGAGGTGTTGAAAAAACATTGTCATTTTATTTAGCTTCTTTATCTTTACCATCTTCTTCTTCATTGGTGAGCCTTGACTACTCATCTTCTAGAGTGTTAGGGGTGTCAACATGTATAGCAGACATATTGTCTTATGGACTTATCACACCTAAGATTTCTCCACCACCATGTTCATCATCAATATTCACAATTTCTACTTTCTTTGTTGTAAGCCCAAAAATACTTTTTCCACAATAATTCACTCTTTTGTCATACAACTTCCTCTCTCTTTTTGTAAAGTCAAAAACATTTTGTATTTAGGAACCAATGTTCTCCTATGTTGTTTCATAAATTTTTATTTTTATTCTTGAGACAAATCAGGCATAACTCTAACTAGTGTGTTAGTTTTTATCTGGTTTTTTGTTACTTCATTCTGCTGCCATTTCCTCTCTAATATGTCAAATAGATCTTTGGGAATCTTGTCCTTTATTGCACTAGGAGATATATTTTTATTTGCAATAATTTCTACCATAGTTTTCCACTTTATTTTTATCATCATTATCTAATATATCATATTTCACATGTTTGAAACAAGCTAGACCTACAAATCTTCTTAAGGTGTCACGTACCTCTTCAATTTTTTTAATTTGTCTAATAGGTGATCCTATGACCAATCTCCTTCTCTTGGTTCAAGGTTCACTAGATTTAGGAGCCTATTCTACTTTCATCTTTATAGGCACTCAGCAATAGCAATTGTCCTAGTCCTTGGCTTTATTGGTGGTGGTGTTGTTGCCTTTTCTTCTTTGACATTTGAGCCTACTTTCTTGGTGGAATAACAACAACTAGGTATTTACCCTTGTTGTAACACCTCACCAAGGGATCCAAAGAATTAACATAAAGTTTCACTAAGTTTAGTAGCAATTTTTTTTTTTCAAACATGAAAGTAAATCCATTCATAACATAGTAGCAAAAGCAATAGCAATATCCAACTGAAGGTAAATATACTTACATAACAAGTTTCATTCTTTATGGATCCCTTAACGTTGAGTTACATCTAAACCTACTATTAATCTAACATCACATCCTCATGAATTAATAATGATTCCATCTAATACTACGTCCACATAAAATAATAATGAAAAGTCCAATGTTCATAAATTACATTTACGATTACTCAATCATACACTATACATGCCACAGGGTATGAAAGGCTTAAAAGAATATACATTTCTAAAAATAGAGTACATCATCATACTAACTCTAATCCATGATGCAATAGCATAAATGAAACCAGAAATCATACATGATACATCATCATAAGAGATAACCATAAGTAATCAAACATAATTAACTAAGTGCACGGTTCCTCCCAACCATTAATAGCATCATTAGACCATCGTGGGTCCTAGCCATCCCTCTGTGCGTAACATTCCAAATCACCAAGGAGATCATTGGTATTAACATAGTAGGAATGTCACTCCTAAATCATACTACATTATATGCAGAAGTAATTTAACATGCAAAATAAAGCATAAGATAAGTAAACAACATCATCTATCACATGCTAATCACCAATGTAAGGATACATGTCCATCATCATTAAGAATGCATCAGCCACAGTGTCTCAAACAGATCTCAAATGATAAGAGTGATAAGCACTACCACTCGACTGTGTGGTACCTAAATGGTCCACTCCCACCACGCTGAGGAGACAATCTCAAGTCCCAAATAGGTTATCAAAATCACATAGCATAAATACTCTCTAAGTTCAGGAATCCTAAAAGTATACTAACTCAAGGGTTCCAATCACAAACTGACATCTAATCCCAGAGGCAAACAATGACATGTAGGAAACCTACTATGCAAGCGGGAAACTGTCATTCCATAGATCATGCTAGAGTTACCTTGGTAGTCTCCAAATAGACCCTGGCCCCTTAGTGATCCTTGTGCAGCCACTAGTATCCTCTCATACTGATGAGGCACACTACGGAATGCAAAGTCACAACCAAGCATTCTCTCTACTCCCATCCTAGTATGTACAAGCACTCGAGGCATGGGCGAGAACAAAACAATTATCTTTTTAGGTTCATTAAGTCAGTATTAGGTGTGAATGTTTTCACTTATTAAGACAACTTACAATGAGTTACCCTGGTAGCCACTTAGGGCCCTGGCCCCCATTGCAATCCACTTCCCGACACTATAAGTAGATAACCTACCCTAAGCTCATGGAATCATAAATCTCAAAATCACAAAAGATAATCCATAATATAAACATCAAAACTCCATGAGCAACTGAAAAACATCATAGATAATCATGACCACAATAGTTCTCTATTGGCAACTGAAGGTATCCTTGATAATCACAATGATAATTGGTTCTTAACAAGCAACCAAAAAACATCTCAAAATAATATTGATCAAAGACTACAAAATGGTTGAGTCAAAACATGTCACAGCATGACATCATCAAGATCAGATAAATAATTCATTTCCATCCAATGACTGGAAAGTAACCCAAGTATAATTGATCGATGACACAAAATGGTTAAGTCAAGTATCTCGTACATATGAATCTCAGCTTCACACAAGAAGACTGAAAAGCAATAACAATCAGTAAATACAAACATCTCATAGAGCATACCATCACATATCCATGGTTGGGTTTATAAAGATCAAAATCAAAAGACATCATCATGACATCACAATCATAACCCTTGAGCCTCTAGTAATTGTCCTATATTGGTCGACACTAGTCAACCCAAAACCCAAAATAGATAGCATAATGCAAGCACAAGTTTTGGGTTACTAAAATTACATAGTTGAATAAGATGTGGAGGCCTCAGTTTTCATTTTCCAATTTAGATATTGAGTGGAGGAACATTTTGTACGTTTTCCTAACCCATGTATTGTTTTGATGGATGAAAGCTTTTCCCTCTAACTCTTAAAATTCAATTTTCTAAATGTTATATTGTTATACAATGTTTTTTGAAAATTACATTGTAAATTTTCAACATAAGAAATTACCAATTCTTTTCATTACATATTTCCTTCACAATTCAAATCAATTAAATAATAAACCTATATTGTTAAGACTATAATATTACAATTTAATTTATTATTAAAAGAAAAGATTTATTAATACAAAACTTTTAACAAATATAATATAATAATTATTAATTATTAATAACATATATACATACTTACGTATATACATATATATATACATACATACATAAATATATATATGTATATATAATTATTAATATTCAATAATAACAATAATATTTTAAAATGTTATAAAAAATTGAAATGGGGAAATTCAATTTCGCAGCCATACAAAAAAATCAAATCACATAACACCACACATATAAACATATACGTAAGTACCGTCGTCGGCATGCGATACCCTATGGTCGCTAGGCCTGCAGCGACAGCGATACAAAGTACCACCTATCATCGTAGTACCTACGACACAGGTACTCGGCACTCACTACCGATGGGGGTATAGGCTTCGCCCTCCCATATGCAATATATTTTTTTTATCGTAACGTTTTTCATAAAAACATTTTCTTTACCATATGCGATTCAAAAAATTTAATAAAGTTCCTCATTGCGATTTACATTCAATTTTTCAACAAATATATATATATATATATGTATGTATGTATGCAGATCTGAAAATATATATAAACATGTCTATTTTTATAGAGAACATACACACAATTTTAAAAAGGGCTTCCAATTTTAAGAATTTTCCTATAAAATATTTGTTCTCTAAATTTACCCAAAAATTCTTCTAATAGGTTTGATTATAAATTTTAACCCTAGCCCCATAATTTCATTAGATCTACGCATATGAAAGTTTTTTTTATATAAAATGACAAAATGCATATAACCAACATATGAAAATCTTCAAATATCGTTCAAATGACACGAAGAAGACAAGAAGTGCAAGAAGTGGAAATAACATAGGCAAAATCACAAGTGTCTACCCAGACACTGAAGCTAATTTTCTTCTCCTCAAAAACTACAGAGCAAGCTCCTTCCTTCTCCCACATTCCCAGGTCCTCCAAACGCGCTCTCCAAACACTCTCCCTAAGCTTCTAGGAGTGCCTAAATATAAAGAACTCTCAGGAATCACCTAGAATATCTCTAGAAACAACCAGAAGGTGTTGACAACTAACCATGAGTCTTTTCCAACCTTCTAGATGATTCATAAGGTTGTAGACACCATGTGCTTAATTTGTGTGCTAACTCCTGTCTTGTTGACATATGTACAATCAAAAGGTGCGTTTACTCCTAGGCAAGCTTACAACTTTTATTTTAATTCTTTTATTACTTTTATTATTATTATTTATTTATTACTTTATTATTATTAATTTCTAATTTCTTTTATTTAATTCTTTTTCTCAATTAATTCTCATTTAATTAATTATAATCAAAATATCAAAAGATCATGATATTATATTAATTTTTCCCAAATAATTAATTTATTAATCAAATCTATTATTAAGACTTAGTTAATAGAAAATTCACCATAGACCTCCAAGAAAAAATATGAAAACCCATCATAGAACAATTCATACAAAATTAGTCTAAAGGGTTAAAAATCACGAATTATGTCATCCGACACATTTGGAAGGTAAAATATCCAGATACTTGTCCTACCTCACTAGGACAAATGGTTTAGGGGTTTAGGATTTGGACTTGAGAATTTATCTCCCCTCTCTTACCATTGAGATAGTGCGATAGGGTACGCTCATCCTGGAAATTTAGGGAAGTCAATACCTGGTACCTACAACCTGCATAAAAACCATGCATGTACATACAATATATATAATGCTAAGCTAAACAGGCAATGGCAGGAAGTGGTGCATCGTGTAGATCCCAACTAGCAGGTGATTATGACTCCCTTTCTTAACCACATTAGAAATGCCATACATAAGAACAAACACACACACCATACACATGCAAGTATGGGGTAAGTATCCATAATAAAACACATGTGATAATAAACCATCTAACTAATCATCATCAATAATTGGAAATAATGTAATAATCATCATGCACATATGAAATGCAGAGTCTAAGTAATCTCATCATACATCAACTGAATCCATAGCATAATATCTGATAATCTCAAAACAATGCTACTAATCCATCAACATAAAACTAGTCTAACATAGTCTGATAATAATAGCAACAATATGTCCAGAAAAATGTGAGCGAGGGTAGGCACTACACTTTTCATATTCTTCATCTTCTTCTTCTCCTTTCTCTTCACCATTATCTTGTTCTTCGTCTTCACCAAGACCTTGAGTCAATTGTAATGGTTCTTTATTGCTACCTAGGGTGCCTAATTTTGCTTCTAGGTCTTCAACCATCTTCTTCCTGTTCTTTTCTTTTTAAGCTATCTTGATGGTTATAGTAATCATTTCCTTTTCTTCTTCATATCTTCCAAATGGTTCTACCTTGGGATCTATTTCTTCCTTCAATAATGCATCAATGTTTGCACTCACATCATCACTTTCTATTTCATATCCAAAACTTTGTAGCCATGCCTTCTTTTGCTTTACTACTTGCACAAATGTGTTTTCTATATCAACAAGGAAATAGATTTCACTATAATATCTTGTGACCGATCCCTCTAGAATTATCATTCTCTTTTCATTCTTATCTTGAGTTCATCAAAATATGTATTCATTGCATTATCAAATTTCTCTCCCAATTGAGTAATAAACTCATTATTTTTCCTTGCTATAGGTTTGTTTTGTTTCCATACAATATTTCCTATTCCAAGAAAATAATTCTACATATAAAATAATGTACAAATAATTAGCGAACTAAACATACACATTGAATTCTTTACCTTTCTTATTGATGGTAGTTTTTCTACTAGTTGTGGAATTTGTAGCTCAAAAAAAATATACTCATGATTTTTCATAATAATCTTCCATGCTTGGTCCATAGCCATACTCGACACGCTATTTAATCTGCTAGATTGATAGAATTTGTGAGCTATGACTCTCATTGAAAATTCTATAAGTGGATCAAAGATGCTTGTAATGTACAAACCTCATCCATTCCACTCAGCTCTTGTATTAGCCTCAACTTCTCCTTGGCTCAACCATCACATGGTTTTCTCTTTATCTAGGGTTGGATAGCCAGTAACCCTATGCATCATCACCTTCATGATTTCTACTAGTCCATCTTGTAGCCAATACTTCATCTCCTGAATTCTTCTTAAGATGACTTTGATCCATTCTGTTCTAAAATTACTTGAAAATTCTAGGGGTTGAGTTAACCCTTTCCTTTCTACAATTTTGAACTCATCTTTCATGGTTCCTTCATCACACAACTTCTCATAAGCTTCTCTAATTTCATAGTCTCCAACTTCTCTGACTTTACACATGTAGCAACTTCTAACATCATGAATCATTATGAATTTAGGTGGTCTCAAGGATAACTCGCCCATTGAGTCTCCTTTAACATCAATTTCTAGAATAGCATGAAATTTAGATGGAGGACAAGCATCACTCTTCATCAATTGAATTTTACTAACATTTTTGCTTATTCCAATAGTTGAATGATCATAACTAGAGTTTGATGTATTTCATTCTCTAGATGCTCGGTACACGATCATGCTCCTATTCAACCTTTTTATTAATTATCTTCTTGAGATCTCTAATAGTTTCTTCAATTCATCTTATCACTTGATCTCTCTAAATTCTTCAAAAATATGCATGCAAGATATGAAAATAATGTATGCAAAATTTGTTATATACCTTTCCTTCAATCAATTAGGTTTTCCATAAATGCTTGTGTAATCCATTGAGTGGAAGCCAGCTAACATAATAGCTTGGTCTCTTCCATAATCTTCTTTCTCTATTATAATGCTTAGTATATGTTGCAACACTCAGTCAACATAGGAAAAATACTGATACTCGACAATCTTTTACAAACTTTTTTCTCTTGCATCTTATATATGAAGATATGAACTTTTAGTGCATATTTAAGGAATTGATGTATGATGTACCATTTAGGTATTTAGTTCCATACATACCTCCTTTTCTCAGTTAGAGGTTATATGATAACCTTCTCCATTGGATTGGGGGACCTTAGCTCCATTACATCCACTATTTCCATCTTTTGATTTATTTTTCTATTTCTAGTTCATTTCATCCCTCACTTGCTCGATATCTACTTTGCCTTTTCATTTACCCTTTGTTTGATTACATCTAAATTTTCTTGAGTTCTACAATTCTTTCTTTGATGTCTAAACTTGTGACATTTGGAAGATGCATTGTTAGGTGCATAATTCTTTCTTTAATTTGGCCAAAAGATTTTTTCTTTCATCTACATTCAAATGCTCTATGCCCATATTTCTAACAATTTTAGTAGTGCCCTTCAAATCTAGGTGTAATAGGTGCATTCTACAATCTTGACCTACACTCATATATGTTGTGTCCTTGTTTCTTGCAATAAAAATAGTAACCAATAAACTTGGGTTTAGAGTTTTGCATACCATTTTTGCTTTGACGGATATTTGTAGTATGACCAATTTTTCCATACTGATAGCAAGTAAGTTTGTCTTTTAGTTTTTTATTTCAGATTTCTCCATTCTTGGATGATTCTACTTTCTCAGTGCATGAATATCATGACCCATTGGAATAGCTTGATGACTTCATAAGTTCTTCAAAATATTTCATTTCTTACTTTGGTTTATTGAATTGCTCCATAGATTCCTTCTCATTCTTTAGTTCATTCTTCAATATCTCATTGTGAGATTTTAGGTTGGCATTATCCATATCTTTTTGATTCAGTATCTAATTTGCAGTCATTAGTTGATTCATCATATCCATATGTGTATTTTTTATCTTTTGCACATTTGATAACCTTTCTTCTAGTTTGGTGGCCATTACTCTCTTTTCATCTTCTACCAATGTTTTCTCTTCTTCATCTTTCTTTCTTTGTTTAGTCACTTTACATAGTCTTACTGATTGGATTCCAAGTCCTCTCTTTAGTGCTCTTATCTCTTCATTGAGGAGATTCTTCTTTTCCAATAGTTTAGTAGATGCTTTGTGATTTGGATTTATTGGGTCAAATAATCCTTTAGTTTCAACTTCTTCATAAGAGAATTGCTTTATCTATATGGAAATTTCCTTTATCCTTTTTAGGGAATCATTTAGATCTTGTCTTGCATGTTCTAACTTCTATAGTGTGATTTGGATGTTGATCTCCTAATTGTCAATAGTCTTATCCAGTTTGAAACCCTCCATCTTCCAAGACCTAATCTCCAAGCCTTTAAGCTTTCTTTAGAGAACCAGTACAATGATACCAATTATTGAGTAATGGAGGAGTAAACTAGATACTGAGGGGGGGTGAAGCAAGATCTATAACAATTCTATACCTTTTCACAAATTCATCCACATCCAACAATAACTTATGCATGTAATACAATAAATGTAAACTTATTGTAACATGTAAATCATGTCAATCACATGAATGAATGTAATAACACATAACACAATATTTGATACCATGAAATCCTCCAAGGTGAAGGTAAACTGGGGTGGCAATGACACCCAAAAATCTTCATTACTACAATAATAAAGTTAACCAATTAAGGTTACAATGTTTGACCATAATATATGATCTACTCTATGAGGAGTTTATCCTATTAAAGACTTAAGAAACTATTAGGTTTAAACTAGTTAGAGGATTTGACACTTACAACTAAGGACTCTGTTAGGAGATTTACAAAGATCTGTTAAGACCACTCTATTAAGAGATTTACCCTAATTCAAGTATGTTAAAAGTGACTCAGTACCTAACTCTCAATTTTCTCTGCAAGCCAATTTTGTATCTTCTCCTTACTAATTGATTCTCTCCTCTAATCTGATACTCTTGTCTTTCCCTTCCACTTTTACTACTTATGAATAAGTCACTTGTTCTGATAGATGATAATAGAACCCTTGAATGAATTTTGATCTCCTTCTCTACTCTTCACATGCACACATACAACCACTTTCTCAAATCTCACATCCTCTTGATCTAGGTTAAGATCATTTTTTTATAAAGATTCCATGAAGAGTCTTCTAGATGTTTCATTGTTTTTCCTCTTCATCCTGATCATTGAACATACACATGGGGATATGTGATCCATGCCATGTAAATGTTCTGTAACAACCTTAACAAGTATTAAATTTTCTATAAAAACCCCTTACAAGCTTAAATATACCTTCCAAATTAGCTTTATAATCATTTTTCCTAAAAATTTGTTCCATTCCTAACTTTTATATAAAATTCATATTTCTCAGCCTTTACTATTAATGGTACTCATCATTGGATTTTCTCAGCATTTATTAGCTTTTTGGTGCTCGGCATATACAGTCCTCGGCACATACTATTTCACTTGGTACTTGTATACTTGGAATTATACTCGGTCACTAATAACTTGTTTGGTTGCTAAATGAGCTTAGTCCATATACCATACTTTACTTAACTTCTATACAATTGCTTAGTACATACTAGCTTATTTACATAACTGGCCTATGTAGAGTAGCTCAGTCACAGTGATGATCATCTAACTCTACCTTCTAAATGACTAAGTGATTGAGATGAATAGACAATAGAGAGTAGAGATACCAACAAGATCTTCATATCTATAGCCCTCATTGTAGGTTCAATATTAGTCCATTCAATAGTATAATCTTGTTTCATTATATCATCACAATCCTTACCCTTTGTAGGCTTATGCACATCATCAACCCAAATCCTTGTTTTCTCATCTAGTTCAAACATATTTTCCACCTTGGGTTTCTTCCTTATATGTATCTTGCATGAGCATTTACTTACCATGTAACGTACTGACATAGTCACTAGAACTATACTCCTCTTCTTATTGACTGATAGGTCAAACTTGTTGGGTGCAAAGGAATCATCTTTAAATGATAGGGTTTGGAAAATTGGACTGTATTTAATAGCTAACAAAATCAAGGTATTTGCATCATTGACTTCCTATTGAGTGTTCTAGTCCATAGCTTTTCTTGGTGTTTTGGAAATGGACTACATTATTGGCTTACTTTCACTTAGCTCCTTATCTAGATAAAAAACTACTACTTGTTGAAACTTTTTCTTCTTTCTACATGAGTGAGTAATCCTAGAAGAATGTTGAACTTGAATTGATCTTTGAATAGGGGGTTTGGCTTTAGGTTAAGATTCTACATTACCTACAAGGTGACATGTGACAATTTTATCAGTAAGACAAAGAGGTAGATTTGCATTAGAACTAGTATAGCCTTTTTGAGGACTCTACTTAGCTAATCGCAATTTTGATTTCTTCTTTGCAAATAAACCATTTCTAAAAAATTTCAAAAATAGGGAGAGTCCTAGCCCACAAGTAATTTTTCTCTAGACTATCTCAATCCAATTCAGGTATGGAGAAAAAAAATTTCTTTAAATGATGGGTTGATAACTTCTTATTTTCCTCTTTTTCAAAACCAATGACATTCATTTGTAAATATATTACTTGAATCTACTTCAAGATAAACCTAGATCACCACCACTTCCTTACTTCCCAGACATCTTCATAGCCTACCCAAAAATCTTCTAATTATGGCACATGAATGAAAGGAGATGTAGGTTGAGCTAAACCCATGTAAAACCCTTTCTATCACACTTAGCTTTCCCAACATAAGGAGACAAGTTCATAGAATTTAATTTAGCTTCTAGATTGAAAGAATTAAGGATACATTTACAATGTAATGACCAAGTTTTATTAGGAATACATAACTAGAACCTCTTCTTTCTTCACAACTTATGTCCACCTTTACTACTTGTTTGCACACTTTAATTAGCACATAACACTCTAAGAAATATCTAGGAAACTTTAGGGGCTTGCCTCTATAGCCTCCAATTCTCAAATATGTAAATTTAGGGAATTGGATGAAAAATCTACCATGAATGAGTTAAACTACTTCTTTTGATAACCTTTTATTTTTCATACCTTTTATTTCAAAGAATAATTTTTCTAAAAAAGTATCTCGGACCCTTCTAAAATATTTAGGGTTCCTCTTCCTCTATAGTAAGGGATAGTAGTCATAAATTGTCATATTATCAATCCAGTCTTTATGAGGTAAACCTTTCCATTATCAATAACAAGCTAAGATGTAGAACAAATAGAAAGACATATAAAAGGTGGTAGTTTTTAATACTTGTGAAAGCTCTTCATGTAATCTATGTGCTATGATTTTTGCCCAATCAATATATTTTCCTTCTTCTAGAATGGTTTAAATGAAAAAGTACATCCAATTCTCCCAATGGAAGGCAGGTTGGTTCCCTTTTATCCTATTGAGGAGAATGATGATGTCTCAAATCTTAGGAATCATATGATCTTGTGTCAAGGGTTGTGGCAAGCATGAGTCACCTTTCTCTAGTCTAGCTAGTCAATTCTTAGCAATATTTTTGTTGAAGTCTTGGGTGTTTATGGTGAACTAGGCATAAGATAGATTGATGGTCCATTATTAATATAGTTCCTAAGGTGGTATTCTTAGGGCACCCATCATTATCATTCGGTCCACATAGACTAGGACTTCTCCACTATGTATCTTAATACACCTTTATGTGGCATCATACTTGTCTCTGCATTCCAAAACTAATTATGGGAAAATGATTGCTTCAAGTTACACCCCAATTTACACTAATCTTCTCAAGGACACTTTCTTGAAAATTTACCTAGGTTTAGCCTTATCAAATCTTGCCACTACTTTCTTAATCTCCTCTTTTTCAAAGGATTTATCTCCTAATTCTAGCAAGAAACTAGTTAAGCATGATAGTTTCTTTTCCTTGGGCAGTTTGGGACCAAATGTAGGCACAGAATAACTACAAGTTTTCAAGCTTTTATTCTATCGAAAGAGAAAATAAAAGAAACTAGCCAAGTTGTTTCACTACTAAAGGAAATAAAAATGGTATCTTTTAGAGGAGTAAGAAACAAACTTACCACATAGACTTCACAAAAAATTCCTCTCTAGGAATAATAAATTGATATCTCCTTTTATCTCTAGAAGAAAATAGAGCTCTTACCTTAAGAAATCATGGTGAGATGACTAGAAAAGTATTTTTATGGGAGTTAAAACCTAGAGAGCATGTTGTGGAATGATAAGTACTAATGTGACATGGCATAGTTTACTCATTAATAAGTACCTCAATCTCAACATGTACCAAATCTTTCTTCACCAACATTCTTACCAATGATTATTGAATTTATGTCCTTTTTTTTCCTACTTTTGGAAAGTTAATGAGTGTCCATTCTACCAGGTGTCTTTAGTAACTAGCTTTCTTTTATTAAGTTTATGAACCTTGAAATCTTGAACCATGTGTAATTCTAGTTCAATGTTCAAGTTTAATTTTTCGTGAATATGTTAGGATGAAATTCTTGTGACTGACTAATATGTGATAAAAACTTGCTTAGCCTTGGAGTTTGAACTTGAACCAACATGAAAAAAATTTCAAGGTTCAACATCAAAAAGAGTATCATGATTCACTAGATGTCAGAGGACCAACCACACTTAAGTAAAAGGTGAAGTAAGCTTTTAAACATTGAACCTTTGAACCAAATGGTTAAAGGTTTAAGTTCAACATTCAGAAAAACTATATGTGACCCAAATATCCAACAATGGGTAAAATGACTTTGAACCTTTTGAATATTGAACTTGGTACTTCATGTTCAACTTCAAGGCAGTTATCAAAGATGAAAAATATTAAAAGATGAGTCAAAGATGTGGGTAAAAACTAGCTATGACTAGGGATTCAAACTAAAAAGGAATGAAAAGGGACTTATACTCTCTAGTTTTACTACACTAACAACCAAAAAAAATAAGGAAATAAAAATAGAAGAAAGTTACAACACAACAAAAATTTATATACATCTTATACAGAAAGAAAGAGATCATCAAAGTCCATAAAGCTTTAAATCCTTACCATTATAGCAATAGTGAATTTTTGTTCCATCTAGGTATCTTAATTTGAAATAATTGGGCCTAAGCACTTGATTGATTTCATATGGCCCCTTCAAAAGTAATTCAAATTTTTCATGGCTCCATGGGGCTCTTTCCTTTTATCCCAAAGAAGTACTTTGTCATCCACCATGAACTTTCTTGGTCTGGCCTTGTGATCAAAAAATTTCTTGACTTATGAATGGTGGTGTGTGATGTGATCTACCATGCTTTCTCTTTCTTCTTTAATATTTTTAAGATAACAAAATCATTTATTTAAGGTTGTTTGGAAGGCTTCTTCTTCTATCACCTTATGAAGTTTAGTCCAAGTTTTAACAAGATTTGATGCTTCAACTACCCTTCCCTAAAGTCTTTCAAATCATCATATAACCAGGTGAACCCATCACTAAATTGTTTCAATAGCCCAGTGAACCTAATTTTTTTAATGTCAGTACAACATCTACCTAGGTTCACAAATTTGGGGTTATCCTCAGCACCTACATTTATTTTCTCACATTCACCCAAGGGATTCTCTTATTTTGTGACATTTTTTCCTACATAATGGTCTCTCCTATCAAAAAGTGTTTCCAATACCACTATTCCCTTTAGGATTTTGTTACCTCTTAACTAGACCACTTGATTTTCAAGTTTTCCCATGGATTTAGGATAAAATATCGATATTCTAAACTTGAAATTTCAAAGAAAAGGTCTCTAAATTTCTCAATTCCTTTCAGAAAAGATTTTATGTGTGCATCATCATTGAACACGTACCAGGAATCAAAATTAATAGGCACACTAAGGTGATGAACTAACTCTGTAATATAGAGATCCTCTTGAAAGTCAGGATGTGAGCTCATCAAAAATGTTGATCCTCCCAACACATTAGCTCTAGAATTGAATCCTCAAGGTACTACTTCAATTGAGAAGGCATCTAGTCCTTCCAATTAATCCTAGACTCTATTGTAATTCTTTAGTGTGTCATTTTTTTATGGAAAAAATAGCCTTGAATTTCTTGACTACCATGTTGGCATCTCCATGGGCCTTTAGCAGTTTTACTCTTCTCATCTTAGCTTCTTCAATTCTTAGTGGCAACGCTTCAAATTTAGTGGTATTCTTCATGTTTTCAAATGTCAACTTGAACACACAAGGAATCATCTTCCTCGAAGGTGATATCAACACAACCCTAGCTCCCTATCTGACTGAAGAACATCTACCATAAAATTTGAGCTCCCATATACCTTCTTGAATTTTTTCACTTGTGCTTTCTACATCTTCTTTAGGAAATATCTCATAATTAGTGAAGTCAGTTTCATTATACAAGATATGTGATCTAGGATCTTCGAACAGGAAGACTATATATTTTGACTTAGTCTTAGGCTGTAGGACAAATTTCTTATTACCAATGGATATGGTATATTGGGACTAGCCTAGTTTGATCTCTCCTCCTAGATCCTTACAAAATGTCCTACTCAACAATATTCTATAGCAAGCAGGGATGTCAGCTAATAGGATGGTCAAATTAATCCTCTTATCAAAGAACTAGGATAGGGAGACTTGAGAAACCCTGATCTATCCAATAAAGGGAACTTGCTTTAAATCCATGGAATAACATTTTCCAAATGTCTTTTTCATAGGTAGATCCAAGGCCTTGGCAAAAGAAGATGGCATGATGTAATTAGAGGCTCCAAAATTTATATTGAAATTGCTCAATTTATGGTTGTGAATAAAAAAGGATACATAAAAGGGGTTTAGTTTTTCAATTACAAGGAAATTATTGGGAGTTATGACATGTATAAATGCATCTTAAATCATAGGGGTTGCTTCAACTTCAATGGGAGGTTTAGTGGATGGCACAAAATTTACTTGATAGACCATATTTTGTGAAGCAAAACCTCTTACATACTCAATCAATCCATCTAGTTCACTGGGATTCAATTTTTAACTAATTAGCGGATTAAATTTGGATGTTGGTGGACTTACAGAATTTAGTGATATCAAAGGTAGGTTCTAGATCAGACTACTTCAATATCTTCAACTTTAGTATTGGACTTCTTTGAACTTTGGGGTCACCATAAGGCTAATTCAGCAGCCTTTTCCCTTCACCAATTAGAGTGGGAGAAGGAGAATGTGTTGGAGACTTATTCATGCATTGATTCCTCATGTAAGCATAGAGAAAGAAGGTTCTTCAAAAGTAAAAATTATATTTCCACCATGCTTGAAATTAGACTTGTATTCGATATAGTAGCTAAAAGAGTAAGCAAGTCCTCCTAAGGTCCCTTCTTGAACTAGAATTTATTCCACAGTCTCCTTATTTACTTCCATCTCTCTGTATATACCATCTCTAGATAGGAAGCACCATCATGGTCATCTATTAGATAGAAAGTGAACATTTTCCCCTTACTAGCAGGAGGGCCTTGAATCATCCTCTTTTGCAAGCCAATTAGCATATGTAGTTGTTTACCAAATATTAATCCTCCTTGATTGGGAAATTTTCTAGGGGTGTCCTAGTATGGTTTTTTCCTCTTCAATCATTTCATTATTCTATCATTGACTAGTCTCTAGACTAGAGACTTTGTTGAACCTAATGTAGAGGTCTATGAATAAGATACTTTTACTTCCCTCCCCATTTCCTAGCAGATATCAGATCATCTTTTAGTTCAATGGATAATCTTTGGGTTGCATCTAAATCTTCTACCATGTCACGCATTAAGTGGTAACTAATGTCAAGTGGTATAGCATTAACAAAGAATCACTTTCTATTTTTAGCATTTGGTCTCTTTGTAGCAGGTATTTTGTGAAATATTTTGTTGAAATTAGCCCTGAAGTTAAGCATAGGTTCTTGAACTTGTTTTTTAAGTTATGTTAATTGTAGCAAGAGGGTGTGTTCATCATCAATTTCTTTGACCCTAAATTTAAAAGATTTTTTCATCATAGCCCAATCAGTGATATTTTCCATGGCAAATCAAATTGTATTATTGCTATTAGAAATTAACTGTGTAGTTTTGGAGTCAAATTCATTGACCCATATATCATTAGTAGTGATTCCCACATGAATCCATCTCTCATGAGAATAAATGGAACACTTAGCACTCATTAGATCTAGGTGATGCTCACAAAGGTAAAGCACCAAGACCTCTTGGGAGCATTGCCTAGATCTAATGAGTGTTAAGTATTCCATTTATTCTCATGAGATATGGATTCGTGTGTGAATCACTACTCATGATATATGGATCAACTAGTTTGACTCCAAAACTACATAGTTAAATCCAGATAGAAATATCATAATTTGACTTTTATTAAATATCTCCTACTTATCAATTAATGAGCTTAAGGGGATTTCTAATTAATGGTTCATAAGGAAGAACACTTGGTGAATGTTTTTCAAATGGGGTTGCAAGTAGGGTGGGTTTAACCATGGAGGGAACTTTGTAGTTAAGCCTGTTTGAGCTAGAGTAGTACCGATATGGGTGACCTCCCAAGAAGTCTCAATGTTTCACCTTTATGAGCATCACCTAGATCTAATGAGTGCTAAATATTCTATTTATTCTCATGAGAGATGGATTCATGTATGAATCACTACTCATGATATATCGATCAATGAGTATGACTCAAAAACTACATAGTTAAATCCTAATAGAAATATTAAAATTTGCCTTGTTGTGGAAAATATTTCCTATTTATCAATTAATGAGCTTAAGGGGATTTCTAATGAATGGTTCATAAGTAACAACACTTGGTGAATGTTTTACAAATGGGGTTGCAAGAAGGTTGGGTTTAACCATGGAGCGAACTCTATAGTTAAGCATGCTTGAGTTGGAGTAGTATTAGGATGGGTGACCTCCCAGGAAGTCTTGGTGCTTCACCTCTGTGAGCATCACCTAGATCCAATGATTTTTAAGTGTTCTATTTATTCTCATGAGGGATGGATTCATTTTTGTATTATCAAAGCCTAATTTTCTACATTGGGAGCTCTGGGTATATTGGAATGCACTAGTTGTTAACTAGTTGAATAAAAACAAAAACTTTAAATTGCTATATGTATCTATGTCAAACTGAAACTTGAACTAGTTGAATTGAAATAGAACTTAAACTTTTAGTTTTATATTTTTCATACTTCAACACTTAAACATCAAAACTAAAATTTTGCATAAATCCAAATTTAGGCAAACTGAAAATTGAAACCTATCCTGTTTTCAAAACATATATCTTTCATGTATGCTTAAGTAGTATGCCTTTGATTGTCTTTGTAAGCATTATGTTGTTCTTGTTTAGAGAGTTTTAGGGATCTATTTTAGTACCTATAAAAAGGATGAATGTTGGATCAATATGGTTTTTGGTTTACTATTAAACCAGAATCATATTGCTCTAAGTGATTTAAGGTAGTATGTGTATGTTTATGATAGCATCTTGTATCTAGATATTATTGTAGATGGCATCTGGGATGATGTCTTCTATTAGTGGTCATAGCCTAGGCCGTGGTAGAGGCCATGGACAAGTCAGCGCTATCAGTATCCATGAAGAACCTATCCAAGATGGGAATAGGGAAGAGCATGTCAAGGAGCATCAAGAAGAGAACCATAGAGAGTAGCAGGTTATCTCTGAGGAGGTTGATCAGAGGAAAATGATGCAGACCATCATTGATTGCCTACCTCCTATTCATGATAGAAAACATCCGGTAGAACCTAAGCATAGACCTAAGTGTACGAGCTATCGTAAATCTCGTAATGCACGGCGTAATAAGCAACACCAACTTCACCAATCATCTCAGGGTATTGCTTCTTATGTCAGTGGGGGTAGCAATCAGCAGTCCAGTGCACCTAGAGTTTAGCAGAGCTTCAATAGAGAGTGTTTCTCATGTGGACCATGTGGACACAAGTCAACTCATTACCCTCAAGGGAAACCACAGCTCTTAGATCAGAGACCCATAGCTTCAGAACCTGTAGTTGGCGATATGGGTAGATCCCAAAGAGTGTTCTTAGTGGAGTTATATCCTCCTATAGGGGAAAGGGTCCAATGGAGCCCACAAAGTGAGTCCCTTAGTTTTGTCATTAATGTAGGCTTCTAGGAGTAAGCCTAAGTCTAGGGGGTGGATGTAGTGTATGCCCCTAGTTTGCATTTTTGCTATCATTGCCGAACTCTTTTAGGCCAGTTTTATATTTGATGATTAGTATAATTGTTTTCAGATTATAAAATATTGTTTCAAATTCAATTTATTTTTATAATGAGATTACTCGGTACTCTATATTTCATGTATGTATGATGATTATCACAGTGTTTGCAATTGTTGATGATGATTAGTTAGATGGTTTATTATCATATGTGTTTTTTTATGGATACTTACCCCATACTGCATGTGTATGGTGTGCATGTATATTTTTTTTATGTATGGCATTTCTGATGTGGTTAAGTGAGGGAGTCATAGTCACCTGCTAGTCACAATCTACATGATGCACCACTTCCTGCCATTACATGTTTAGCTTAGAATATTGTGTCTGTACATGCATGGATTTTATACAAGTTGCAGGTACGAGGTATCAACTTTCTTGAATTGCTAGGATGAGCATACCCTATTGCATTATCTCAATGGTAAGAGAGAGGAGATAAAATTCTTGAGTCCAAATGCCAACCCTTAAAGCCATTTGTCCTAGAAAATTAGGACAAGTATCTGAGTTGTCTACCCTCTGAATGTGTTGGATGACATTAATTTGTGATTATAACCTTTTAGTTTGATTTTGTATGTGTTTTTCTTTGATGGGTTTTTGTATGTTGTTTTATGAGTCTGGTGAATTTTCTATTAATTAAGTCTAATTAAAAGATTTAATTTAATGGAAAATTATTATGATATTTTAATATTTGATTAATATTTAATTAATTGAATAAAAAGAATTAAAATTGGAGATAAAAGTTATAAGGATAAATTTAGAACATGATAATATTTATTTAATTTAATAATAATATATTTAGAGTTCATTTTTAAATAAATGCTAAATATTATTATTAATTGAGTTAATAAATATTTAATCAATTAAGTTTCTAAAATAAATTAAAAATGAAATGATATTAAATTATGAAAAAGTTTTAAGTTCGCATGATGTGTGCATGAGATTAAACTATAAGAAATTAATTAAAAGATAAAAACAAGTGAATTTAATAAAGTTATTTAATAATTCATAAACATGCATGAAAAAGATTAATGCAAGATAAAGGAAAGATTAATAAAAGTTAATATAGAGTTCGAGTCTTGTGAGCAAGAAGTCCTCTCGGGTGAACTGTCATGTCCCCTATTTTTCCAATAAATTCAATAATAATGAGTCAAAGAAATAATTAATTTTATAATCTTAAAAGAGAAAATAATATTGTAATAATTATGTTGATAATAATATTATAGTAGCCAAGAAGGAATAATTAAACAAGAAAACATAATATGATAATGATATTATAATATTATTATAGTATTATAATATTATTATTAAATATATTATAATAATATTATAATAATAACAAGAAGAAATATCATAATAAAAGATAATTATAATAAAATATTATTAAAAATGTGATATAAGATAATGTTAAACAAACCTTATTAATCAAAAATAAAATATGATTATAAATATTAATAATTATAAATATAATCTAAATTATAAATATAATTATAGTTAAACAATTATTAAACTAATATTAATAATTGCTCCTGATCGGTCATGTCTTTTGAGCATAATATGGACTTGATATATAAGGAAAATAAATTCAAAAGGGAAGGGGGCAGAATATATGAGAAGAAAACATATGGAAACTCTGAAAGATAATGGATAATATTAAGGTTTAAAGGTTAATGTCCCTATTTCTGAAGAGGAGGAACTGGAGACATTACAGTGGTATCAGAGCAGTCTTTCCTACCAACATGTGAAGTTTATCATAGACAAGTTTACATAAAGTTTTGTCAGGGACATTACATTCATTTTTCAGACTGCATAGATTCCGTTTAGAAATCTGGAAACGATGATTATAGAAATGAATGTTCCAGACAGTAGTGTAAATATAAACATCAGTTTAAATATAACAAATGATGACACAATGAGAATAGTAGAAGCCATAGTAGACAAGTATTATGGCTACAGAAACAATAAGGATGTGAATGTCTCCCAAAATGTCACCAGCAATCAGAGTAAATGATGTCATGGGTTTCCAGTCAGTGTTATTACAATAGATGGTGGTGCATTGAACGAATTGTGATGTGAATAAAAAAGGTTACAATAAGGGATTCAGTAACAAGTGCAGTCATATTAAAAAGGGCAAATATCAGTTATATCATGTGGAGTCAACGTGGTTGGAATGATTCCAACATAGAACAAACAACGATAGTGTAAAGAAGCATTTAAATGAATTGTGACTATGATTTACAGCATCTGAAGAGTAAGGATTTGAAAGACACACCTACATTTATAACATATGTGTGGCATTGATATCAACTAACATACAAGCAATGTTGAACAAGTATGACAAGGCAACTATTTCCATTATCACCAACAACTATAATAAAAAGGTTCGACTTATCAATAACTATAAAAGGATGCCATCAAATGAGTATGAAATGACTAATGAAGACCAATAGCCTGCTACAAGCTATCAAACATCTACAAATGTCATTTTGTATATACAGAGCATAAGGAAAATCAGATGTAAACAAAGGACTTGGGCGATGAGATGTAAATACCAAATATTGCATATAGTGCTGGAGAGAGATGCTAGTTTTTAGAAATGAAACAATTCACTATATTTCAACAGCAAGAGAGGATTTTCGGGTTTGAAGTGCCTAGACATTGTAAATTCTAGTCTGCCATAAATGAATCTATTTTAAAGTACATACAGTTTTGACCTAGTCTCTATACATTATTATCGAATTGCAATGGATGGATATGACAGTTAAGAATGTGTTGAAAAATCAAAGATAAAAGATTGGTGTTAACTATAAGCCAATATATTTCAAGCATATAAACTGCTTGTGAGAAGAATCATTACCATGAACCGATAATTGGCTAAAGAGAAGGGAATTCACAATTTAAAATGGAAGATGAAAAGCACAAAGTGTGACGTCAATATCAACAAACAACTCAGACGGGAAAAATACAAACTCCTCTTATCAAGGAAATGAAAATATTTCCATCGAAAACCAAATGGAAGAAAGGGACCAAAAAGATAAAGGTGCAAAATATATTAGAGGATAGAATAGAAGACTAGGATTACTAAAATAGAGTAATAAGAAAATGAAGGCGTATGAATTTCATATATATATGAGATATTTTTTAAGAGATTAATAATTATTTTATGGAGGAGAGAGAGTGATTTCAAGCTCTTTTTGTTTGTATTAGAGATGGGTAAATTTTCTATTTGGTTGATATGATGGAGGTGGAATACAAACTCTTAGTGTTAGTATCAGAGATGGGTGTAATCACCCTTTTGGCTAACACTATAGAGGTGGATATTTATATCAATATCAGAGATGGGCATAACCACCCATTTGGTTGACGTAACATGTGTGTGTGTGTAAAGTGTTGGTATCAGAGATGGGTATAATGCTCATTTGGCCAAACACTAATTAAAGGAATACAACATCTGTAATGTTGGTATGTGAGAATATTCCCATCTAACCAGCATGCTTGAGGAAGTATAATGGTAAGAATATTCTAATGGTGTCAACATATACATACGTGAACCTTAAGGGGTGCACTCTAGAAAAGATGGTTGAATAAATAAACATTAGGAAATCCAATCTAGGGATATTTTTAAGATTTGGGATTACGATTAAGGGTAGGAAAGTAGAATAAGATTTATTATTATTTATATTATAATTATTATTTTGCGAGTATTACTTGTCCCAAACTAACTTGAATAAGCAAGGGTAGTATAGTATTATTAATTTAATAATAATATATTTAGAGTTCATTTTTAAATAAATGCTAAATATTATTATTAATTGAGTTAATAAATATTTTATCAATTGAGTTTCTAAAATAAATTAAAAATGAAATGATATTAAATTATGAAAAAGTTTTAAGTTCGCATGATGTGTGCATGAGATTAAAATATAAGAAATTAATTAAAAGATAAAAATAAGTGAATTTAATAAAGTTATTTAATAATTCATAAACATGCATGAAAAAGATTAATGCAAGATAAAGGAAAGATTAATAAAAGTTAATATAGAGTTCGAGTCTTGTGAGCAAGAAGTCCTCTCGGGAGAAGAAAACTCCTTATCACCAATTGAAGGTTCATTTTCGAGGGAGACGATTTGAGAGGCAAATTTTGGAAGCAAATTTCAGAAGGAGGATTTGGGAAAATTTTCAGAGAAGCAAATTCTCTCACAATTTTTGGGTGGTTGTGTATTAGCATCAAGGTCAAGTAGGGTCTTGTGTTTTGATCACTAATTAATTATGTAATTTTCCTTTCCTGTCTTCTTCGTGCCTGTGGATTGTAAATCCAAATTCTCTGTGATGATCCCCTAAACAATTCAATATTGTAAATTATTAAATGCTTGTCAATATCTTCTACATACATGGAGATTAGAAAAGTAATTAGAAACCCTCATTTTCTAGATTAAAGAAAATAGGATTTAATTTGGGAAGGGCTTGAATTTAAAGACGAAATTCTAAATTAAAAATTCGGATGGTTAATAATATTTCTCTATCACAATAATGATAAAAATAAAATAAAAATTGTTTAATAAATTTTACATATTTATAATTTTATGAAAAAAATTAATTTTATTTTTAAAAAATGTTTTACAAATTATAATAATAATAAAATTTTATTAAAAATATATATATAATAAAAAAAAGTGGTGAGGGGCGAGCAGTCACACCCCACCCCCCACCAGTGGTCACTGTCCACGACAGTGGACCCGCCGGCAGCCATTAATGGCTGCACGGTGGCCACGACTGCGACAGGCTTCCCTTTCAAAAGGATTGGCGCTATGTTAAATGTAGTGCTGCTATTTATTAAAATCACAGGGTAGGTAAAGCATGTTTTATATTATTTTTTTTTTAAAAAATAAAACAATGTTATAAGATTTTATTAGTATTTGTTTAAAAATATTATTATTATTAAATAAAAGTTTTATTAATCGTTTAAAAATACATATTATTATTAATAAAAAAATTATTAATAGTTTTAACTTTTAATAATTAATTTTAGTTAATTTAATCATTTAATAATTAATTTGTTTAATATAGTATAAATTTAATTCAAATAAGTATGGTTAAAAAAAAGGGTTAGATGATAAGGGGGAGATTTTTAAATTGGTCTTTATTAAATTTCAATTATTCTATTGGAAACACAATGAGAGTCATTTTAATAATCTTTAAAATAAAATATATAATTTCCCTTAGAATACTTTAGAAAATTGATTATTATGGGGGTAAATCTTGTTTTATTAAAATAAATTCATGGATTAACTATAGGGTAAACGAGAAAATCTTTTGAGCTTGAAACATACACTAGAACCAAAACTGAAACATTGTGTTTAACCCAACCATGTAATTCAAAAATGAACTAAAATATGAAACTTACATCTTGTCTCTTATGTTCTTTGTATTTTGGGGTTTTTGGGGTTGATTAGCGTTGACCAATCCTAGTTTGTTACTAGAGGCTCAGGGGTTGTGTGATTGTGATTTATGATGTCTTGATCTCGATTTTTTTAAAACCCAACCATGGTAATGCGATGGCATGCTCTATGATGTGTGTGGGTTATTGATAGTTATTGCCTTCCAGTTTTCTTATGTGAAGCTGAAGTGTATGTATATGAGATACTTGACTTAACCATTTTTGAGTCCTCGATCAGTTATATTTGATTTGCCTTCCAGTCGCTTTGAGAGGATTGAGGTGTTTTGTATGATTTATTCTTGATGATGTCATGTTGTGACATGTTTTGACTTGACCATTTTGGAGTATTTGATCAGTATTATTATTGGGATGCTTTTCGATTGCTCATTGAGAACTGATGGATCTTGTGATTTATCTTTGATGCTTTTCAGTTGCTCATTGAGAACTGTTGTGATTATTATGATTATATTTTGGTGCTTTCCAGTTGCTCGTGGAGAACTAATGTGAATATTGTGGATTATCTTTTGATGCTTTTCAATCGCTTGTATAGGGCTGAGGTGATTTTTATATGATTATTGATTTGTACTTTTATTGAGCCTAAGGTATGTTATCTATATGTAGTGTCGGGAAGTGGCTTGCAATGGGGAACGAGGGCCCTAAGTGGCTATAGGGATAACCCATTATAAGTTGTTTTAATAAGTGAAAACATTACACTAAATGAGAGTAAAATGAACCTAATAAGAGTAGTTGTATGTTCTTTCCCATGTCTTGAGTGCTAGTATAGACTAGGATGGGAGTAGAGAGAACACTTGGTAATGACCTTGCATTCCATAGTATGCCTTGTCAATATGAGAGGATACTAGTGGCCGCAATGGGATCACTAGGGACCCGAGAGTCCTAAGGGACTACTCGGGTAACTCTGAGTGTAACTCGTACGATGACGCTTACCTGCTTACATAGTAGGTTTCCTACATGTCTTGTGTGTCTCTGCGTCTAGATGTCGATCTATGTTTGAACCTTTGAGTTAGTATACTTTTAAGATTTCTTGGACTTAGAGAGTATCTGTGTTATGTGATTTGATATTTTGTTTGGGACTTGAGACTATCTCCTTAGCATGGTGGGAGTGGGCCATTTAGGTTCCACACAGTTGGGTGGTAGTGCTTTTTCACTCTTACCATTGAGATCCATCTATAGTCACCATGGATGGAGCTTCTTGGGACACTTGTTTATCATGTTTAGATGATGTTATTACTGATGCATTTCCTTATATTGATGATTAGCATGTTAGATTTCCTTATGCTTATGTTGTAGTATGTTTTAGTAGTGACGTCCCTATTAGTATAGTATCAACGATCTATTCGATGGCTTGGGATGTTACACATGGGGGATAGCTAGGACCCACAATGGTCTTATGATGCTATTGATAGTTGAGAGGAACCACATACTTAGTTAGTTGTGTTTTATGATGGATAGTTGTATTTCATGTTGATGTTTATATCTTTTATGGTGGATGGTTTCATTTATTTTATTGTACTCTGTATCATGGATCTGATAAGGATGATGTATTTCTATTTCTACATATGTATATTCTTTTAACCTTTCATACCATGTGACACGTACAGTGGATGATTGAGCATTCTGAATTAATTTTTCAAGAGGCATTCGGAACAAATGTATAATGGATTTTTCATTATTCTTTTATATGGATGTGGTAGTTGCGAGACACAGTATTAGATTAAATTTCTATGTAATTCAACTTCATGGGATCATGAAGGAATGTAACCTGTTATGTATGCTTTTAGTTGATTGTATGTTATTGGTTCCACTACTATGTGGTTGATGTGCATGTTATTCTTTCTTATTTTTTTAAAAAAATGTTTAGAAAACTAAGTAAAACTTTAGGTTAATTCTTTTGGATCCCTTGGTAGGGCATTACATGAATCACTACTCATGATATATGGGTCAATGAGTTTGACTCCAAAACTAGACAGTTAAATCCTGATAGCAATAGCACAATTTGTAGAAAATACCTCCCACTTATTAATTAATGAGCTTAAGGTGCTTTCTAATGAATGGTTTATAAGGCATAACACTTGGCAAAGGTTTTGTAAATGAGGTTTCAAAAAGGGTGGGTTTAACCATGGAGGGAACTTCGCAGTTAAGTCAACTTGAGCTAGAGTAGTACTAGGATGGGTGACCTCTTGAGAAGTCTCAATGCTTCACCTCTATGAGAATCACCCAAATCTAATGAGTTCTAAGTGTTCCATTTATTCTCATGAGATATGGATTCATGTGTGATTCACTACTCATGATATATGTGTCAATGAGTTTGACTCCAAAACTACACACTTAAATCCTGATAGCAATATCACAATTTGACTTGTTGTGGAAAATATATCCTACTTATCAATTAATGAGATTTTAAGGGGATTTTTAATAAATAGCTCATAAGATACAACACTTGGTGAAGGTTTTTCAAATGGGGTTGCAATCAGGGTGGGTTTAACCATGGATGGAACTCTATAGTTAAGTATGCTCAAGTTGGAGTAGTACTAGGATGAGTGACCTTCTAGGAAGTCCTTGTACTTCACCTCTATTAGCATCACCTAGATCTAATGAGTGCTATGTGCTCCATTTATTCTCATGAGAGATGGATTCATGTGTGAATCACTACTCACAATATATGGGTCAATGATTTTGACTCCAAAACTACACAATTATGTCCTAATAGAAATATCACAATTTGACTTAACATGGAAAATATATCCTAATTATCAAGTTAATGAGTATGTGTATTGCTGCATATCCTTAGAAGCTAGCTTTCATTTAATCTTACAAACCTTGAACTCTTGAACCATCAGTGATTGGTTCAAATTTTGACTTCATTTTTCTACAAATAAGTTGGGATGTAATACTTGTGATTGACTAAAACCTAACAACAACTTTCTTAGCATTGAATTTTGAAATTGAACCAACATGAAAAAATATTCAAGTTTCAACATTGAAAAAAAATATCATGGTCCACTAGATGTCACATGACCAACCAAACTTAAGTAAAAGGTGAAGTAGGCTTTAAAACCTTAAACCTTTGAACCAAATTCTTCAAGGTTCAAGTTCAAGGTTCATAGAAACTATATGCAACCCTAATATCCAAAAATGGGTAGAGCAACTTTGAACCTTTTGAATATTGATCTTTCTACTTCAGTTTTAACTTTGAGACAGTTATCAAAGATGAGAAAAATTAAAAGCTAAGTCTAAAACTTGGGTAACACATTGAATATAAGTTATTTTATAATCTTTGGAAGTAGTTGTTACATTCACAAGGATGCTAGGAATGGTAAACTTGATGTTAAAGGATATGAAGGTATATTCCTAGGATATTCATCTAAGAGCAAAGCTTACAAATATTTGAAAAAGGCTACTAACAAGATGATTGAAACTGCAAATGTAATATTTGATGAGTTTGTAGAGAGAAGTGATCTGGAAAGAAAGAAAGAACCTAAAGATTACAATAAGGCTTTTTATTTCTATGAAGAGGCACCTAAAATTCTACTCAAGTTACAATGTAGGCCTATTGAGCACCATACAATGGCACCCAATTCATAGACAACTACACCTAAACACTGGACAATACAACTTGAGTAGGAAGTTGAACTTCTACCAAGTGAAGAAAACACTAAGAATCAAAGAACTAGACCTATGTTGGCCAAATATGTGAGGAAAAACCATTCACCTAAACAAATAATTGGAGATAGAAATGCTAGAGTACAAAACAAGAAGAAATATAAGAGAAGGTAAATGATTAATAGTTAGCTTTGAACCTAGATTTGTTAAAGCTTCATTAGATGATGAATGTTGGATTAATGATAGGAATGGGGAGATTGATAAAATTGAGATGAATAATACCTAGATACTTGTATTAAGACCTACTAATAAGAATGTGATTGGAACAAAGTGGGTTTTTAGAAACAAGTTAAATGAGAATGGAGAAGTGGTAAGAAATAAGGCTAGATTGGTTTGCAAAGGTTATGCACAAGAAGAAGGAATTGACTATGGAGAGACTTTTGCACCTATTAAAAGATTGGAAGGAGTAATAACACTATTAGATTATGCTACCTACAAGAAATTAAAAGTATATCAAACGAATAAAAAATTCTTTTCTAAATGGAAGATGTGAAGAGGAAGTCTACATTAAATGACTTGAAGGATTTGTTGAACCTAGAAAGAAGGACATGGTCTGAAAGTTAAATAAAGAAAGGTATGGACTAAGACAAGCCCCAAGAGAATGATATGAAAGGTTGTGCCCTTATCTAATTAAGATTGGATTTTCTAGAACAAGTGGAAATAACAATTTGTATCTAAAGAATGAATCACAAGATATGGTGTTGATTGCTAAAATATTTTTTGATGACATAATATTTGGATGAAATGATATGTTGAGTAAGACACTTGCTAGTCAAATGAGTACTGAATTTGAAATGTCAATATTTGGAGAGATTAAGTTTTTCATTGGTTTGCAAGTCTATCAAACATGAGAAGGTATTTATGTTACTCAATCAAAATATGTGATTGGAGTGAAATTATAAAAGGAAGACACTACTAGTGAAGTTGATCAAACACAATACATATCTATGAAATGAAAAATATGGTACATTGTACATAGTAAACCAGATATTGCCCAAGCTATTGGAATTGTTGTAAGGTTTCCATATAGTCCAAGGGAAACTCACATGACCACTATGAAATGGATATTTAGATATCTCCTACATCAGCCCTTGTTGGTAAGACACCCATGGAGGTGTGGTCTGGTAAGAAGCCTTCAATTTGTAAGGAAACTCAGGTGCAAAAATAGCTTCCTACACTAATCTCTTAAGAGAAGTATAGTGCAAATCCTATTAAAATATTTTACACTTACAGATTCAATATCATGTAAACAACAATATTTCAGCCAAGCAAGCATAAAGAAAATAGACAGAGAAAGAAACACATAACACAAAGATTTTTCAGTGGGGAAAAATCTTTCGGTAAAACAACCCCACCCCTTCAGAACCTGCACAATGTATTATCTTCAACATAAGGTTACAATACACTTGCAATGCAAGTTCAATAGTGACAACAGAAGACTCCAATAGTAACTCACAATACCAACAATAAACTTTTTTGCATACACCTCTTCACAACCCTAAAAATGCTTACAACATGCACTTCACTTTTAGGTTTACTCCCAAAGGTAACCGTATTAAGGTTTTACCATTCTTTGAGAAAATAGGAACCCTAAAAAATTAACCCCACTATTAGGGTAGAGTGTACAGTACTCAAATTTATCAGTTGCCACATGTCTTCACCTATCATTGAATCTTCCTAACATAGCTCTTATGTGTCATAGAAATCTGTGATAATTGTTTTAGCTATGATCTCCTTATACACAATTCAAGATGCTGACACATCAACATTATTTGCAAGGAATACATTTTACAAAACAAATAATAAGAATAGGAATTATCCAAGGTTGAGACACCTTATTCCTAACATTCTCCCACTTGTCGAACACCTTGTAAGAGCAACAACAACATAATAGGAACTAACCGCTATAGGCCAAAAGGCCCATAGACTCTGAACACCATCTAAACTTCTCAGTGCCCACTAGTTTCGTTAATGCATCTACAACATTCTTCACAGTATCTACCTTCTCCAAATTTACCTTTCCATCTTCCACCATATCTCTCACAAAGTGATACTGCACATCAATGTGATTCGTTCTGGCATGGAAAGTTGGATTCTTCACAAGGAAAATAGTGCTCTGACTGTCACACCAAATAGTAATATATTCTGCATCAACACCAACATCAGAAAACAATCTCTTAAGCCAAATGGCTTCCTTACAAGCATGAGTAGCAGCCATGTACTCAGCTTCTGTAGTGGACAAAGCAACCACAGGTTGTCACTTGCTCATCCAACTGATGGCACCACCAAACATAGTGAGCACATAAGCACTGGTGGATCTCTTGCGGTCAATATCACCTACCCAATTTGAATCCACAAACCCATGAATACAAACTAAATGTGGAGATCCAGAAGAGTTACCATGATAACATATGGAGTAATCTAATGTACCCCTCAAATATCTGAATACTCACTTAACTACATCCCAATGTACCCATCCAGGATTAGCCATAAATTGACTCAAGACTCCCACTACTTGGGCAATGTCTGGTCTAGTACAGACCATAGCATACATAAGACTGCCAACTGCACTAGCATAAGGTACTCTACTCATGTCTTCCACCTCACTAGGAGATTTTGGACAATCATCTATAGATAACTTTGTTCCCATAGAAATAGGAACACATAGTGGTCTACAATCTACCATGTTGAACCTGTCCAACATAGACTTCACATGCTTACTCTCACTCAACCAAAGTTTTCTGTTAGACCTGTCTCTATTGATTTCCATACCCAAGATGTACTTAGATGCCCCAAGATCTTTCATCTCAAACTGTGCTGACAACTGAGATTTAAAATCAAAAATCATACCCTTACCCTTCCCAAACAGCAACATATCATCAACATATAATGCAACAATAAGAAGGTGATCATTTTCAACTCTAAAATAACCACAATGATTTGATTTCGATCTTATAAATCCAATTGACAACACAAAGGCATCAAACTTAAGGTACCACATCCTAGGAGATTGCTTCAAACCATATAGAGATTTCTTTAATCTGCAAACAAATGATTCTTTACCTTTAACAATGTAGTGCTCAGGCTGTGACATATAAATCTCTTCCTCCAAATCACCATGAAGGAAAGTTGTCTTCACATCCATCTGTTATATCTCTAAATCATATGATGCAGCAAGAGATAACAAAAACCTAATGGATGTCAACTTTTCAACAGGAGAGAATATTTCACCATAATCTATTCCCTCTACCTGTGAATACCCCTTTGCAACCAATCTAGCTTTGTACCTTTCAACACTGCCATCTGCATAGAATTTCTTCTTGAACGCCCATTTACAGCCAACAGATTTTCTCCCTTTAGGCAAAGGTGCAAGGTCCCAAGTATTGTTTTTCTCTAATGAAGCTATATTATCATCCATAGCCTTAATCCAGGACCCTACATCTTCCATGCCCAGAGCCTCTTTCATAGATCTAGGCTCATCAGTGTTAGTAATCAAAGCAAAAGCACAACTGGAATCTAACATAGAATAACCAAACCTTTCTGGTTGCTTTCTTTCTCTCATGGATCTCCTCAAGGGCTAAGGTTGAGGTTGTTCTTCCTCTTCTTCTAAACTATCAGAGCTGCTAGAGCTCTCCTCATCATTAGACCCAACATGGTCTCTCTGTTCAATCTTCTCAGGGGTAGGAGTAAACTGAACAACATCTTTTTCCTTTTCTTTTTCATTTGGTTGTAGCACAATAGGAGAAGATGTTAACTCTCTAAAAATAACATTTCTACTATACACCACCTTACTAGTCACAGGATCCCAAAGCTTGTATCCTTTTACACCAGCACTATACCCGATGAAAATACATTTAACAACTTTATTTTCCAACTTAGATCTTTTCTCCTTTGGAACATGTGCATAAGCTTCACAACCAAAAATACGAAGATGTCTAATTGAAGGCTTCTTACCAGATCACACCTCCATCGGTGTCTTACCAAAAAGGGTTGATGTAGGAGATCTATTAACCAGATAGCAAGCAGTGGCCACAACTTCGGCCCAAAACCTTTGTTCTAAACCAGCTCCACTAAGCATACTCTTAGCCTTCTCCATCAATGTCTTGTTCATTCTCTCTGCAATTCCATTTTGTTGTGGGGTATAAGGAGTTGTCTTATGCCTCTCGATACCTTGTTCTTTACAAAATTGTTCAAACTCCGCTAAGCAAAACTCACCACCATTGTTATTTCTCACACACTTAATCTTCTTACTAGTCTGATTCTCTACAAGGGCTTTAAATTCCTTGAATCGACTAAAGACTTGTGTCTTACTTTTAAGGAAATAAATCCATGTCCTTCTACTGTAATCATCTATGAAAGATAGAAAAAATACAGACTTGGAGATTGAAAGAACTTTTACAGGACAAAATACATCAGAATGAATAAGATCCAAAACATTAGAAGATTTGTGAGAACTAGAGTAAAACTGAACACGATTTTGTTTACCATAGACACAGTGTTCACAGAAGTCAAACTCGAGATTGCAATCATTTAACCCCTCAACGAGATTTTTATTTTTTAGGGTTCTGAGACCCTTTTCACCAATTTTACCAAATCTCATATGCCACAACATTATCTTTTCTGCAGGAAGCTTACCTTCCAAAGTGTTTGCATTGCCATTGGAACCAATAATCACAAAATTCTTCACTACTCATTTAGATGGTGAGGATGAAGAACTATTACATAGAGGAATACATGCATCTAGCTGAAATAGGGTACCTCTCCTAGTACCCCTTCCAAGCACTATTGATCCTCTCATCATCTTGCATCCTTCTTTAAAAAAAATAACTTGCACACCTACATCATTCAGCATACTTATAGATAATAGGTTTAATGCCAAACCTAGAATGTGCATAATTCCATTGATTCCCTTTACTTGTCCATCAGGAAATTTAATAGTGACCCTTCCGCGTCCAACTATCTTTAGGTGAGAATCATCACCCAAATACACCTTTCCACCATCAAACTCTTCATATTTTGAGAACCAGTTTCGATGAGAGGTCATGTGAAAAGATGCACCTGAGTCAACCAACCACACATCATTAGATGCATGGGCTACCAAAGCTATGATGAATGCATTGCCATCTTCTTGAGATCTTTCTGAAGCTGAATCTGAACCTTTCTTCTTCTTCTTCGACTCTTTGCAATCTTTACGAAAGTGCCCAGGTTTATCACAGTTCCAACATTATGCCTTGGACTTATTGGAAGTCTTTGACTTCCCACAAGATTTTGATCTACCCTTATTGTCAGACTTATTGTCATTTTTCTTCCCTCTTTCCATGGATCTCCCACGAACAACAAGGGTATCTTTTTCTGAAACAGAAGCCTTTCTCCACATCTCCTCTAGCGAAGACACCACATCATCCATTTTGAAAGTGACTAATGTGCTTCCAAGAGCCATCACAAGATGGTCCCATGAATTCGATAAACAACACAAAAGAGTGTAGCAATGATCCTCCTCCTCTAACTTGACACCAACTGATGTCAACTATGTAGCCAGCAGATTAAATGCATTTAAATGATCCGTTAAGGATCCACCTTCCTCCATTTGCAGAGAGTACAACTTCTTCCTCAAGAACAACTTGTTCACCAAAGATTTGGCCTGATACACGGCCCCAAGTCTTTCTCACAAACTATATGCAGTTTTCTCATCCAGAACATTCAGAAGGACTGCATCAGTTAAACAGCGTCTTATAAGACCCTTAGCTTTACGGTCTTTGATATCCCAATCTTCTTGAGCTACAATTGCTAGTCTCATAGCATTTGAAGTCACTTCCTATAGGTCACGATCTTCCAACATGTCTTCCATCTTGAGTTTCCACAACTCGAAATTAGTTTCATTAAGTTTCTCCACCTCCATTCTTCCATATGATGAACTTGCCATCTCAATCTGCAAATAAGATTTAGGATGCTCTACACAAGACTCCCACTCAACTTGAGATTAGCTCAAAAAATCCTACCCAACAACTAGGATCAAAATTTGATCAGGCTTTGATACCACTTGTACGGAAACTCAGGTGCAGAAATAGCTTCCTACACTAATCTCTTAAGAGAAGTATAGTGCAAATCCTATTAAAATCTTTTGCACTTACAGATTCAATATCATGTAAACAACAATATTTCAGCCAAGCAAGCATAAAGAAAATACACAGAGAAAGAAACACATAAAACAAACATTTTCCAATGGGGAAAAAACTTTCGATAAAACAATCCCACCCCTTCAGAACCTACACAATGTATTATCTTCAACACAAGGTTACAATACACTTGCAATGCAAGTTCAACAACGACGATAGAAGACTCCAGTAGCAACTCATAATACCAACAATACACTTTTTTGCATACACCTCTTCGCAACCCTAAAAATGCTTATAACATGCACTTCACTTTTAGGGTTACTCCCAAAGGTAACTGTATTAGGGTTTTACAATTCTTCAAGAAAATAGGAACCCTAAAAAATTAACCCCACTATTAGGGTAGAGTGTACAGTACTCAAATTTATCAGTTGCCACATGTATTCACCTATCATTGAATCTTCCTAACATAGCTCTTATGTGTCATAGGAATCTGTCATAACCATTTTAGCTATGATCTCCTTGTACACAATTCAAGATGCCGACACATCAACATTATTTGCAAGAAATACATTTTACAAAACAAATAATAAGAATAGGAATTATCCAAGGTTGAGACACCTTATTCCTAATTTAGAATATTCCATGGGAATTTTTACATGTTGCACGTCCATCTAGGCACAACATTACATAATAAAATAGAATAATAAAATATAACAATATTATGCAATGTGTGCAACACCCATTATCTCATCAATCTCCCACTTGTTCTATATATTGCATAGGGTCAATTTGTAGCCACATAAATGAACAAGGGAACAATCCCTCCTAGCACATCCACTATCATGGATCAAAATACACCAAGTGCTCCATCCTAGTACCTGCAACAAAATCAAAGTATCTAGCATCTCAAACATGAATGATCTCACCTCCTATTATGCCACTGCCACTAGACATACATAGAAGCCATCCAAAGAGAAAGCCACCCAAACTGTCACATTAGAAGATCATAAAATCCTATACCAACTAAAATTCCAAGCACAAATAACCTGATCCAAAGGTAATCACATGTATCTGTAGTTGTCAAAATATCCATAGTTGAAATAGCACCCACAGCAAAACGCCAACCCATCCAACTATCCATACCTCAAAGGTATAACAAGTGAATCTCATATCACCAACATATCCAATCTATAACCTGCAATCACAAGCCTCAAGAGCAATACCTGCCACATATATACCAAGAAGCTCCCACTACAAAAGATAATGTCAAATCTATAACCAATCGACTCTCAACATCTCAAATAAGTGAATCTATGTAGTATCAAGGGCATCCACAATACATAAATTAATATCCTGCAAGAACAACTCTCGTAACAAGTCTCCAATGCTCTCCCAAATTCTCCACAACCAACAAAGGAAAGAGATAAAGGAATAACCATGTCATCTCTCACATGACATACATGAACACAAACTAGTGATCACAATCTCTAACCAATCTCAAGTCCAATGTAAGTAAAACTAAACATCTAGGAAGATAACCAAGACCAGAGAAACCATGCAAATCATAACCTATATCATATCATTCTACACACACCTCTAGATGTAAACTGTGCAAGTATGATCTCCTCCATAAAACCCCAACAAGAAGCCTCAATAACACCTGAACCATACCATATAACTAATCATGGGTGTAAGCCTCTCATAAAAAGATCAAACTCATAAAACCATTCCTAAACTAAGGAATATGCCCAATATAAAACCATCTCCTAAACTCAACCAACATAATAGCATATTCACATAGAGATAACCAATGCTAAACCATCTCCTAAACTCAACCAACATAATAACATATGCACATGGAGATAACCAATGCTAAACCATCTCTCAAATGAACCCTCTAGAACTAACTCATGTACCATAGCTCAAGATCCATATCCATGAAAGACAAGCATAAATATAATGCAACTAAGAGAAACAGTGGGCTATACCTCTCAAGTAGCAAACCGCTGAGTAGACTAAGAGTGGAGAATGAGAATGCTCATCAAGATACCCAAGTCTCCAACCAAGACTTATCTAAGAACAATCTCCTCTCAAGTCCATATCAGGTGACTACCCCTCAGACTTTTTGTTGAAACCATCAACCATCCCAATAAATACTTCTCTAATCCAAGAGAAATCAGCATCACCACCATCTCTAAGTATCCATGAGCACCTGTAACCAATCAATCCATGCCAACTCTAAATGCAAAATAGCAATATCATGAAGTATCCAGCTTATGATCAGTGTACTCAATACCAAAAAACTAAACCAAGATCAATGTCAAAGTTCCAACCATGGCCTCATGAACATAAACATGACAACATGATCTAACCATCTCAACCAAAGAGATAACATGCTCCACATGAACATACTATAACATATCACAACTCTAAATGTGTATCAAGAGTATACCATGACATAATAATGAAACCATCCTCATACCAAGGATAACATGCCAAATAAATGCATAAACCGCATCTTTGCCAAGAACCCTGTGAGTCCTCAAGATGCAACCATCTCCGCAAACCATGAAGAAAAACCATCTCCACATACCAAGAAGAACCATCTCCACATACCATGAAGATAACCAAAAACTCCATGAGTCCTCAAGATCTATCCATCTTCACACACCATGAAGATAACAAGTGCACCATGCAAATATCAAAGATGCTTCTGCAGCAATAAGATCTAAGACAAACCTCCAACATCTACAAACACTCAATAAATATATCAATGCCAAAAAAAAACTCTCACTCAACTATGGTACCAAGTCACCTATGGCATCATAAAATCCATCTTCTACTTGAAGATCCAAACCAAACTAGGAACTAATCCTGCACTGTCACCCCATCATTGTCACAAGCTCCCACTAAACTGTGTATCTAAGCTGCATATCCAATCATGTCATGCCAAAATCCATGACACCATGATCACATCCATGAACTAAGCATCTGTCTCTCAAAGTGTCCAACTTGTTAGCATAAAATAGTCAACCACAATTCTCCATCATGACTATACCTAATAACAACATCTCATCCCTTCTATAAGAAGAATAAAATCAGCAAATCATATGACTTAAGACATAGACAACCCAAATCCAAGCCACCAATATAAATATGAATCAATAATGAAATATCAATGGGAAAAGACAACCCATAACCAAGCTATAAATGCAACTTGTAAGTATAGACTGCTTATAATACTACACAACTTATAGATCCAACAAGTCATCATACATATCCAAACCAAACACTGATAACCATATCATTATGAGACCAATCTAAAATATGAACTGAGTATACAATGACATCAAAACTTAAATCTCTAATGCCATAAACTCACAATGTTACCATAGTCAAAATATATCTATAAACTATTCAGATAAATATATCAACAAATAAATATGTTAAACCTGCACCAAATCTAAACCAATGTGTAGAACTCTCCAAGAGCTTTTCATCAACTACTCGAAGTCCAAAATTCGACTCTGCATGCCCAAGTTATGCCATAATCCATGCTCAAAATAAACAACATCTTCCTTTAGGGCTCTTAAAAATTGACAAAATTTCAAAATCATAGAACCAAACCTACCCCATGTTGTAGTGCTCTAAATTATCTTTCCAACGCCTACAAGAACTTTGAAATCTGATATTCTGAGAGAAAGTTATGGCCATTTTACTAAGACAGTCTTTTTACCATTTTCACTGCGATTTTTCACTTTTTTTTTTTTTTGTGACAAAAATTCTGACGGGATTAAATTTGATGGCCATCACAAGCTGAAACTAAAAAACTTTTTCATTTCCTCTGAACATGGACAAACTAGGGTATATTATATATCAAAATTTATGGAAATGTCAACTCGGATCCAATGGTGAGGTCTATTTTTACCCAAGATGTCATTTTTGCAATCTACTCCCCAAAACCCTCATTTAAAATGAAACATCCAAAAAATCCTTTTGTCCAACAATTTCACATGCCCAAATTTTTTAACATCCCATCATAACAGCAAACGCAAAGCCCTTAGATCTATAATAAAAAAATTCATATATCTTGCCCTTTCTTTTATCCTCTCATGCATTCCCATGGATTCAATCTAGGGTTAAAATAATAAAACCATAGCTCTGATACCACTTGTAAGAAAACTTGGCAAGAAAGAATATAACCATTTCCACATAACCCATAATAGATTTAAAATAAACATGGAATTAAAATCCACATGCAAGAGAATAGACAACATATCCACAAAATTGTGACACAAGATATACCCTGGGAAACCCTCATTGAGGGAAAAACCAAGCCTCCAAAAGCATCCATCACCATGTATTATTCAGTAATAAATACCATTGCAATATAACCATGGAAGCCTTCATGGCCATAGCCACAACTGAATAAACTATGTGAACAAGCATGAATCCACACATCCCATGCCATGCTTCTAACCTTCACAAATGCTCCCTTGGCTAACTTGTCAAGCCTTGTCCCGCTCAACTCTTGCCTTTCTCACTCTTACTCTACAATAATCACCCTCTTGGCTACTTATGTAGTAGCAAGTCCCACAAAACCACCAAGTGGTATTACATAAACCATGTGCTAAAACTATGTGTTACCTAACCCACTGACCCCACACTTAATATTGAGCATTTAATTCTTTTCCCCAATATTAAATAATTACATAAAATATTATCACAATGTTACAATACAACTCATCAAGAATATTCCATAGAAATATTTACATGTTGCACATCCATCTAGGCACAACATTACATAATAAAATAAAATAATAAAATATAACAATATTATGCAATGTGTGCAACACCCATTATCCCAACAAATTAAATATTATGGCCTATGGTATAAACAAGAGGATGAATTTCATTTTAAAGTATACACTGATGCTAATTGGGATGGAAATATTTATGACCAAAAAAGCACAAGTGGAGGAGCTTTCTTATTAGGATAAAGGTTGATTACATTGATAAGGAAGAAAAAAGTAGTGTTTCATAATCTACTTCTGAAGCTAAATGTGTTTCCACTATAATCATTTGTTCAAATATTGTATGGATCAAACAATTGTTGGAAGGAATGCAAGAAGTAACAAAGCCCATCACTATTTACTATGATAACACAAGTTCTATAAATATTTCAAAATATTTGGTGATGCATGCAAAGATAAAGAACATATGATTCAAGTATCATTACTTCAGGGAGAATTTCAAGAGAAGAAGTAAGGCTTGAGTATGTAAAGTATAAGGAACAAATTGCTAATATATTTACCAAGTCATTTCTTAAGGATTCTTTTGAGTATCTAAGAGGTAAACTAGGCATCATGCCCCTATCCCAAATTCACTAGGTTAATATGCATGTTGCATCAATTCATGAATTAATTGAAATATCTTTATGGAGTTGATGTAGAAGTGTTCACACTGTAGGAGTATTTCTGAAGTTGTGAGGTTAATTTTGAGAAAATTGATGTAATTTGTATATGCAAGGTACAAGGATAACTACAAGGCTCTATAAGTTTCACATTAAAATTTATATTGACCTTTGATATTGTTGTCAAAGGGGAAGAGAATTATGTCAAAGGGGAGAATACATTGAAAAGGGGGAAGAAGTCAATGAAAAGGAAAAGATAATTAAAACAATAAAGAAAGAGAGATTACCCAAAAGGGGAGTCCTATAGAGTTGAAGCTATAGAGATAAAGATGGTAGAATTTTAAACTTGAACTATGAGATCATATCCAAAGGGGGAGTACTGTTGAAGATGTTGAAGAGTTTTGCTACTTTTGAAGATATTGGTTGAGTACCAATTTGAAGAATCAAAATTGAAAATACTATTTCATGATAGTTTTTAAACACTCTGTTAATACTATGTTTCACTTTCATCAAGACATTTGTGGATCTATGTTACCTAAACCAATGATTAACCTATGGGTAGATAGTATGCCATATTTTGCCAATATCATATACATGATGCAATATTTCATATAATTATCAAAATGTGTGTTCTTATATTTGAATTTAATTTGAAAATGTTTATTTGCAATTATCTAAGCATTATAACTAACCTATTAGCAATGAAGCCAAAAGATGATTGGAAGAATTCAAAGATGAGTGCCAATAGCATTCAAGGAGAAAAGAATGTTGAGGTGTAGCCATGGTGGAGGGAAATCATAATTGCTCCAAAGGACACAGTAGCAAGTATGGAGGAGCTATGAAGACTTACTGTATTCTCTGCATTTATTCCTATGACAAGCAAATTTTTAGACTTTATTATTCTCGCCTTATGTCATTATCTCTTCTTACTGTCTTGAGTTGTTATTTTCCCTCTTTCTCTCCTACAGATTCATAGCTAGGTTGTTTACTTTTTTGTTTCAAAATAAGCATTGATCTCCTATATATAGGAATTGAACCAAGTGTGTTAGTTTAGTTAGAAGAAAAGAATTTATGAGAATAGATTGTTAGCTTTTACAGTGAGTTGTATTTTTATAGTTCTATGTGTTGTTCCCATGTAATGAATTTTTGAAATGTAATGAAATAGTTTTTGGCTTCTATCCTATGTTAATAGTTTAGTTGAAGCCAACCAAGGGGGGCCACTTGGAAGGTGGATTAGATTAGGATAGTATAGATTTATTTCCAAGAATTTTTAGTCTTGTAAGTAGAAGTTGTAAGTTCCTTCCTGTAGCATCACACTTCGTGAACGTTCCTATAGCATATGTGAGAATAGTTATAGTGGATGAACTAAGTTGGAATATTTGTTAGCCTTTCATTGTATTTCTAGTATTCATAGAGTTAAGTGTGTTAGTTTCCTACAACAATAGTGTAAGTTCTTTTCTTCGCATTTTACTTTCCTATAGCATAAGCTTAGTGACTCGTTAAGAGACCTAGTGCACATACTGTGCTGACCATTTCAAGTATATGTCCCTGGGTTGACAAGATTAAATGCACCTCATAGTGGGAAAAATGGTCCCTAGATTGGGTACATTATTTCTAAGCATGGCCCAGAGCATGACTATGATACACCTATTGTTAGGCGGACCATTTTTGGCACCATTGTCAAGGATGGTGTCAAGAAAGGAGCATTTTTGAGTCATAGTTCTTAGATAAATTTTCTTTAGAAATTTCTAGTTTTGAAGCTTCCTTCACCAATGTGAAGAGTTTAATTGCATGCATCAAAGAGGAAGATAGTGAGATGAATATGGCAAATTTCTTCCATGGGAGTCTATTAATTTCAACGAAGAAATTGAAGAAGAAGAAGTTGAGTTGCCTCTTGAAGATGCAAGCCCTATTTTTTCCACAGCATCACCATCAAGAGCCAAACCAATAGATACAAGTTGTCTTTAACCTTTTATTGAAGTTTTGGCCAATTTTCTTGATAATACTACTTTGAATCCACCAGTTGTTAATCATCCAGTACCCAATATCCCTTTTCAGTAGCAACCTCATAATCTAATACCTCCAATAATGGCACAACCTACTTTTCATTTCCTCTCCCAAGCCTTATAAATACTGATAATCTCAAAAATAAACCTCCAGCTACCCTTCCAAAGTTTTATGGCCTTGCAACCGAAGACCCTAATACTTTCTTGTTTGAGTTTGACATACTTTGTTATAGTTTTGACTACAACACTGATGCCCATAAGCTTAAATTATTTCCAACAACATTGAAAGAATTAGCTCTATGATGGTTCATGGGCTTAGGAGCTAATGCAACAGGAACTTGGGATGAAATGCAAAATTTGTTTCTGGATAAGTACAAAGAGTATTGCAAAGCATTTGGTTCAAGAGGAGATGATGTCTTTAGGATATCTTAGGAGGAAGAAACATTAGAAGACTATGTTTCACATTTCTTATATACACTGCAGAAGAACCCTCAGCATGTGTTGTTTGAGGATTCACAAAAGCTAGTCTTTCTAAGAGGTGTGAATGATAATTGTCTAGAAGCACTAGACCTGATGGTTGGTGGTGATGTATATCAAGCTTCATAGGAAGGCCTCAAGAAGATCTATTAGAACTATTCAAGTTCAACCATGAAGAAAAGCCAAGGACCTCATTCCACAGTCACTAAAGGAATCAATCAAGGTATTTCAAAGCTTGAGATATCTAATCTTTTTTAGATTTCAAACAAGACATCATCAATAATGTCGCTACACATCCTTATACAATGACTGCAAAGAAGAAGTATGTAGAAGCTGAGCTACAACTAGCTGAATACTGTCCTCATTGTCAGAAGCAAAAGAAGGATTGCCAATGTAAACTGGTTGCAAGCATGGAGAACCAGCATCTTCCAACTAAGTAACTCAAGATAGATGGAGATGATGAGCAAGTATTTTTTGTTTCTCAATGCCAACCATGGGCCCAATGTCAAGGTATGCCTCAGGACCATTTGCAAAATTCAAATTCATATGGTAATCAATGGCAAAACTGTAATCCCCAAGGTCCTCCACAATATCAACCTAATTGTAATAATGATGAGAAAAATAACTCGCAACAATCCCAATGGCCTCAAAATTCCAAACCACCCTAGCCTAACCAATAGAGTAACCAATGGCAAAACCAATAGAACTATTGGAAAAACCAATAGAACCAATGGCAACCACCCTAGGGGAATTGGTAGTCTACAAACCAATGGAGGGGATCTCAATAGTGGCCTAACCAAAATACTAGTACTCCACAATTACCACTTCCATTTCAACAACATGCTCTAATGCCACTATCTACAAATCCTGGACCTCAAAAGCAGACACAATTACCTGCGCAACCTCGACCAAACCCAAATAGCCAACAACTACAACAGCCCATGTATAGTGTTGATGCTCAGCAGTATCCTACTTACACTTTGAATATTGTAGATATACATCTAAGATCTGGTACAATGTTTACCAACACCTAAATTGCCTCTTATAACTGAAATACCAGATCCTCCTATAGCATTAGAACCCTCAATTGCTGAAATAGTTGACCCAACTAAAGTCGCCATGTTAACCCAAGCTCAACTAGCAGTGGAACCTCCTTTTCTAGAAAATTTTATACAAAGAAAACCTATACAAGCAGAGGACCAACCTTTTGATATTGTTGATCAGTTGAAGAACATACATGTCCAAATACCCCTATTCCAAGCCATTAAGGATGTTCCGATCTATGGAAAAGCCATTAGAAATGCCTGTCTGAAGGAGCTTGAAAGGAAGAAAAAGGACCCCACCACAGTCCATGTTGTGGAACAATTGGCTAACATCATGTTAGGGAAATTGATCACACCAAAATATTCTGATCTAGGAAGTCTAGTAGTGAATGTCAGTATAAATGGTCAGTTTTTTAAAAATGCTTTAATAGATCTTGGCATTGCTATAAATGTCATGACCAAGGACACTCTGAAGAAGTTGAAAATAGAAGGACTAATGGCTACTCCAATAATTCTGCAACTTGCAGATAGTTCTACTGTCACCCCAAATGGGATGATAAAAAACATAGTTGTAACCTTAGATTCTCTAGAGTATCCTATAGACTTCATGATTTTATCCCCTGAAGTTAATCTATCTAGTTACCCTATCATCCTAGGTCAACCATGGTTAGCCACACCTAATGCAAATATAAGTTGTAGATCAGGGAATATGACCATATCAAATGGCCAAGCAACAAAGAAATTTGATTTATATCCTCCAGCCCAACCATTACTAGATTTGAGCACATCTATCTGGCTAGATTTAGGGGATAAAGAAGAAGAGTTAAATTCTATAATACAACTTGTGATGTTGCATAGACAATCCTTCCTAAAGCTGCAAGAGAAAGATTCAGTACTTTAGAGTATCCTTACTAACAGTTGTGTGGTAGAAAAAGATGTATCTGAAAGTTCTGTGTTGGAATTTATCACATATAAAGAATGTGATAAGAATTGTACTTTTCTCAAAGAACCTAACATTCTTCATCCACTCTTACCATGTGAGTTAGAAGTAAGTCCAATCTCTAAAGCTACTATGATAGAGTCCACCACTATTGTTGAACTGACTAAAGGTCATAATCTCCATGTTAATCCCAAATTAACACCCACACAGATGGAACAATTAAAAGAGTTGCTTCAAAGGCATAAAAAGGCCTTTGCATGGGACTATAGTGATATGAAAGGGTTGAGTCCTACATTGTTCACCTATAGGATATACATCAATGAAGGTTGTCTACCACTCTGTCAACCCTGGAGAAGGATAAATCCAAGCGTCAGACAAATAGTTAAAACTGAATTGCAAAAATTGCTTGATGCTAGTTTTATTTATCCTATATCTGATAGTAGATGGGTGTCACCCCTGGTCATAGTGCCTAAAAAGGGAGGAAAATGGAGAATTTGTGTAGATTATAGAGAATTGAACAAGGCCACCAAAAAGGATCACTTTCCTTTACCATTTATAGACCAAGTTTTGGACACTCTAGCTGGAAAGAAGTATTTCTCTTTTCTAGATGGGTATAGTGGTTATAATCAAATCAGTATTGCTCCTGAAGATCAAGACAAAACCACATTTTCATGCCCATGGGGTACTTTTGCATACTCTATTTTACCATTTGGTCTATGTAATGCTCCTGCAACATTCCAATGAGCTGTTATTAGCATCTTTTCTTATATATCACATGATTGTATGGAAATATATATGGATGATTTCACAACATTTGGAGTCACTTTTGAGGAAGTAATGATGAATCTTGAAAAGGTTTTGGTAAGGTGTCAAGAACATAATCTGGCACTTAATAGTGAAAAGTGTTTCATGCTCATGCAGGAAGGTGTGGTACTTGGTCATTTCATATCAACTGTGGGAATACAAGTGGATCCAGCTAAGATAGAGGTAATTCAAACATTGCCCATACTTACAAAATCAAAGGATGTAAGATCTTTTCTAGGTCATGTTGGATATTATAGACATTTTATAAAAGATTTTAGAAAAATAACTAGTCCCTTCTATAAGTTACTCACAAAAGAAGTTGAATTTAGTTGGACATCTGAATGTGATGAAGCCCTCCTACAGCTTAAGAAACTTTTGACTACAACCCCAGTTTTACAAGGCCCTAATTGAAATTTACCTTTCCATATATATATATATATATATATATATATACAGATGCCTCTAATTATGCCATAGGTGCAGTTCTAGCACAGTAATCCCAAAATCTTGAAAATGCAATCTATTATATCAGTAAGAGCCTTCATGGACCAGAATTAAACTACACAGTGACAGAAAAAGAATTGCTAGCAGTAGTTTATGCCCTCAACAAATTTTGGCATTATATAACTGGCTATTCCATATTTGTTCATACTAATCATGTAGTAATTAAATATCCCATGAATAAACCTGCTATAACTGGAAGATTAGCAAGATGGTTACTGTTGTTGCAAGAATTTGATATAACTATTGTTGATAAGCTAGGAAAAGCCAACGTCATGGCTAATTATTTATCAAGAATCCATCATGATGATATGGACACTACTTTGGTAGATGATGCATTTTCAGATGAGCATTTATTTCATATTTCTATTTAAACTCCATGGTATGTAGACATTGCTAATTACATTGTAGTTAATAAAATACCAGAACATTTTTCTTACAAGGAAAAGAAGTTGCTTGTAGAGAAAAGTTTATGTTTATCCTGGATAGATAATCTCTTGTTTTACACTGGACCTGATCAAGTTATGAGATGTGTGAGAGAGGATGAGACATATGATATTCTACATGCATGTCATAATGAACCATGTGGAGGACACTTTTTATCAAAAAGAACAACCTTAAAAATCTTGACAACTAGTTATTATTGGCCTACACTTCATAAAGATGCATCCAACTATACATGTAACTGTGATAACTGTCAAAGGATGGGCTGACCAACAAGAATAGATGAAATGCCTCTTAACCCTTACATGGCATTAACATCATTTGACGAATGGGGCATGGACTTCATTGGTCCAATTGATCCTCCATCTAATGGGAAATCCTATATCCTTGTGTGCATTGATTACCTAACAAAATGGGTTGAAGTCAAAGCCATGAAGCATGCTCGTGATGAAAAAGTTGTAGAATTTATGTATGAAGAAATTTTGACCCACTATGGTGTACCCAAAGAGCTAGTTACTGACCAAGGTGTGAAATTTACCTCCAATCTTATCTAAGAGTTGATGAAACAGTATAACATCATGCACAAGAAATCTAGTCCTTATCACCCCCAAGCTAATGGACAAGCAGAGGTCACAAATCATGAGCTAGAGAACATCCTAACAAAAATGGTTCATCTACATCGTAGGGATTGGACCAATAGATTACAAGAAGTTTTTTGGGCTTACAAAACAACATGGAAGACTACTATAGGATTCACACCATTTGAGCTCTTGTATGAAAAGGTAGCAATGCTTCCCATTGAATTTGAACATAAAACTTTGAGAATTGTACTGGAGCTAGAAATTGAACTTCTTGTAGCACAAAGAGAACATCTTCTACATCTTAACTCTTTTGATGAAATGCACAAAGATAATTTGGAACACACTGAACTTATACAGAAACAAATGAAACAATGGAATGACTCTCATATTATCAATAAAAAATTTCAAGTTGGTTACTGGGCATTACTATATGATTCTAGATTTAAAGACATGCTAGGCAAGTTGCAGACAAGATGGTTGGGTCCATATGAAATCAGTCATGTCTTTGATAATGGAGCTATAAAATTAACTACCATTGATCTAGTACCTTTCAAATTATTAGTCAATGGTCACAGACTCAAATTATATAAATGGCCCCAAACAAAAGAGGACTTCTTGCAGCAATCTAGCAGCCAAATTCAAATACAAACAAGGTAACTCTTCCTACAACCGAAGTGTCAACCTTTTGCCTACCACTCTTTAGCATTAATTTCTTTGTGCATGCTCATAATAAAAAAATTATGCCCACATAAAGTTCTAAACTTCTCAATTCACTGTCTCATTCCATCTCATTTCTTTATCTTCCACAAATCCACCTCATCTCATTTCTATATCTTCCATCCACCCACTTTCCACGTCATCAATTTCTCATACTTTCAATAAACCCTGCAAAATGCTAACAGATGTTGCCACTGCTGATATCACTTTTACCACCTTTTTTTATGTGCGACAATCAATTTATAGGTATAAGGTTTTCAAATTATAATTCATTTATAGTCTATAGATTTCATCAATTATATTTAATACTGCATTCTTTATATTATGGTGACGTTATGTCAGTTTTCTACCCCATACAAAGTCTGATAAGTGTGGACACTTATCCTTATTTCATAGGGGGTAGGGAAGGTTACTAAAACCCAATGACTGCATTTATTCATAAAGATTTTTCCAAATCTTCATATTTCCTTAAGTACACAAGTGGTTAGGTGTCATACCCCTTATTTTTGAATGATTTTATTGTCAGACTATGATATGAATTGTGTTTAAATTTTAAGTGATCTAAGCCCCATTTTTGGATTATTTTCACACGCGTCCATGATTTACTCTCATTAAAGCTATATTATTTATCATAATGAATCATTATGGCATTAATTATTTGTCAGATGAAATGTGAAATGGTCTATAAAACAAAAATTGAAGCCTAAATTTGTAAGGGGAAAACAGTGAAGTAGTGCAGACAATGAAGTGTAAAAGAAGAATGGTGGACAAGTGCAGAGGAGAGAACCAATAGAGCATACCATTTTTCTCTCAGATGTAGAAGTTGTGAGGAGTTTTAATGCATGCGGATGGTTAGGGTACTTTTTAAGTTTGACTACATATGATGAAGAAGCAACCACAAAATTCACAAGGACATTTGATGAAGGGGAAGCTTCTGTAAGGGGCTTAACAGTGGTTGCTACAAAGGAACATATAGTAGAAGTTACAAGGTTACTAGTGATAGGAGAACATTATCCCAATGCTCATGATGCAAGGTTGGCCAAAGCTCAATTTATCATACCAACTGACCCTCAGATGGACATTACCAAGCAAGGATGTAAGAGAATGTCTCTTCTGCCACCATACAATGAACTAGCCATGCACATTATTAGGTATCTCACATGCGAAGGTATATTTTCATATTTACATGCACATCATTTTAAATTTCTCAGTTGTATAAGGCATAATCATCCTGTTAATGTTCCTAATTTCTTGTAAAATATGATGTGTATTAGTGCGGAAGAAACTCAAGAAGGAAAAGACAATTCTGTCACCCATCATGCCCTAATTAAATTACTTATAGAAAGGTCACTTCGGGATATTTCTCCCCTATCATGGGTAGAATTTTTCCAAGCCAAAACCTTACAACCCCAAGTTGCCCTGCATGACTAGCCTAGAGAGGAGAATGTAGTTCTCACTAATGAACCCGCTGAACAAAGTACCCAAGAGGCTAAAGCTGAAAATGTGTAAAGCAATGTACAAGAAAACATACAAGAAAATGTGCAAGAGACTATGCCTTCACCTGTTCAAGAAACCCAGAAACCTACCTCTAGCGAAACAAAGAGAAAATGAAAAGAAATATATGTTCCAATAAAATAAGAGCCAAATCCTACAGTTGTGAGGCAAAAGAGAACTAAGAAGGGTCCTATAGTAATTACTCCCACAGTAGAGACACCAAAAGGAAGAGGTAGGCAGAAGGCTATGATATTAGGAGAAACCACTGTAAGAAAAGTCCCAGAATGAGAGGAAAATTTTCCAAAGAATCCCCCTCATCCAAGCCATCTACTAAAGAATCCCCTCTACAAATTGTTCCTGACCACTCTCCTCCTCACCCTAAAACTAAAAATATTCCTAAAAACCTTAATGAGGAATGTACGGTTGAGATTAATCAAAATCCAAATGATACCCTAGCAAACCAACCAAGTACTTCGAGCTATAGGGATGAAATAGTTCCTGAGCAAGTTGATCTAAACACCACCCTAGTTCCCTATAAATCAACATGGTTTATTGATGTTGTAGAAAATTATGGAAGAAATAGAGAAAGAGGAAAATAAACCATCAGGAAGACAGCGATTCCATTACCCTGTAGAAACTCATTTTTTAGTTGTTTGGACAACATATGTTCGCTAAGGCCTTATGGGAAGAGGAGAGGAAAAGAATGAAGAAAGATATAGTGTCTTTGAATGTAGAAATTACAAATTTAAAGGAGCAATTGGCGAATCAAAAACAACGGATGGATCATGCCCTCAAGTTGGCTAATCAAGCACTTGCCTGTAGACTGTGGCCATGAATTTATACTCTCTATTTAAAAGAACAATTTCTCTTATTCCAACTCATGCTAACCCTTAAGAATATAAATGCAGAGTTTAAATCAGCCCATGAATTTTATGGCCTATATTAGACTTTGCATCCTAGCAGCAAAATTTTCTTTGTGAATTATATGTGCATAATTGTGTTATCCCTTTAGAAACCCAATGTAACCCTTTACTTTATGTAGGGGATATACATTTAAGAGCCTTGATGTCTGTGATGTCTAATGAAGCAAACTATGATAGGTAGCTGAATAATTAAAAAGACAAGGAAAGGATAGAACCCCTACCATTGAGAGCCAAAAGTAGCAAACCAGAAGAAGTTCTTTGGGACTGGTTGAGGTTAACTTATGGGGATAAGAACAAGGGAGTAAGGGATAGGATCTTCATTTCCAGAGCCAAGACTTATGTTGATTATGAGAACTTGCCCTACTTTTCTTTTCAGAGAGCTATGACTAGTGCTAGAAGTAGATGGGCCAGATTACCTGAGTCACTTAAAAGGTTAGAGCCACATAGTCCCATCAACTTGGAAGTTGTCCTTCACCGACCTCCAAAGTATCTAGAGCTAGGAAAATAGGCTAGACCCAAATTATGGAGCCCACTCACTATGCAACCTCCAATGCTCATGTGGCCTTTATATGACATTAATGCTGATAGACTTGACAAGCTACAGGAGGACAATAGAAGAGAAGTTTGGGAAAGAACATGAGGATTTTATTACACCTTCAAGAGCAGCAAGAAAGGAAGAGCAAAACTGGGGGAATTTAGGTCACTGACTAGGAAATGCCATGCTTGAGGACAAGCATCAGTTTACTAGGGGACAGATGATAAGGTTGATTATTGCCTCTATTTCATGATAGTTTTTAAACACCTTTTTAATACTCTATTTCATTTTCATCAAGACATTTTTGGATCTATGTTTACCTAAACCAATGATTAACCTATGGGTAGATAGTATGCCATCTTTTGCCAATATCATATACATGATGAAGTATTTCATATAATTACCAAAATGTGTGTTCTTATATTTGATTTTTTTTTGAAAATTCTTATTTGCAATTACCTCTGCATTATAATTAACCTGTTAGCAATGAAGCTAAAAGATGATTGGAAAAATTCAAAGATGAGCACCAATAGCATTCAAGGAGAAAAGAACACTGAGGTGTAGCCACGGTGGAGGGAAGTCATAATGGTTCCAAAGGACATGATAGTGTGTATGGAGGAGCTATGAAGACTTATTGCATTCTCTGCATTTATTCCTATGACAAGCGGATGTTTTGACTTTATTATTCCTGCCTTAAGCCGTTATCTCTGCTTCTTGCCTTATGTTGTTATTTTCCCTCTTTCTCTCCCGTGGATTCATGGCTAGGTCTTTTACTTTTTTATTTTGGAATAAGTGTCAATCTCCTATATATAGGAATCGGACCAAGTGTGTTAGTTTAGTTAGAACAAAAGAATTTATGACAACAGACTATTAACTTTTACAGTGAGTTGTGTTTTTACAGTTCTATGTGTTGTTCCCATGTAATGAATTTCTAAAATGTAATGAAATATTTTTTGGCTTCTATCTTGTGTTAGTAGTTTATTTGAAGCCAACCAAGGGGTCCCACTTGGAAGGTGGATTAGATTGGGATAGTATAGATTTATTTCCAAGAATTTTTAGTATTGTAAGTAGAAGTTGTAAGCTCCTTCTTGTAGCATCACACTTCATGAATGTTCCTGTAGCATATGTGAGAATAGTTATAGTGGATGAACTGAGTTGGAATATTTGTTATCCTTTCATTGTATTTCCAATATTCATAGAGTTAAGTGTGTTAGTTTCCTGGAGCAATAGTGTAAGTTCTTTTCCTTGCATTTTACTTTCCTGCAGCATAAGCTTAGTGACTCATTAAGAGACCTAGTGCACATACTGTGCCAACCATTTCAAGTATACGCCCCTGCGTTGACAAGATTAAATGCACCTCATAATGGGAAAAATAGTCCTTAGATTGAATACATTATTCCTAAGCATGGCCCAGAGCATGACTATGATACACCTATTGTGAGGCAGACCAAGAATCCTACATAGAGATAAATATCGGAGATTCTATACATTCTCTATCTATAAAGAAGTACTTGAAAATTCTTTAATGAAAATTGTATTCCTAAAAAGGCATTTTTTCCTAGCTCCAACCTATGATTAGGAACCTAGCCACATAAGTATACTTGGTCTATATTTAAAAATATTTGTGTGGTCTTGATGCTCACCATAATAAATCACTCTATATCAAAGCCAAAACCAATGTCACTAAGATTAAATGAGTCCCTATAGATGGTAGATCCAATCTAAACTTATGTACATCAAAAATTGTTAGAGTAATTAGATATTTCCTAATTAACTCTAGTTTTCTTAAGCTAAACTTTAGGCATATAATAATTAATTCTTTTATTAATTATTAATATGCAACCTAGGTTAGACATTTTTAGAGTGTTGATTTCCTATATAAGGATGATCTTTCATTTTAAAAACTTATTGAGAATCGATATTAATTTAGTTTTGATTATAGCAATCTCTTTTTTGCTCATCAAGAATGTTTCATCTATGAATATCGCAATTCCTGCCTCCATAGCCTTTTGCTTCTCTCTTCTGTAATAGGAATTTTCATGCAAGTGATTCTTGGGAGCTGTGGGCTTGATCTTTCATCAACTTCAACATGGTATCAAAGCTCTAGATCTTCATGCCCTTGTTCTGTTCTTGAGAGATTTGGCATTGGTTTTCAGATCTGAGCTTTCAATGATTTTTTTATTGGATCTAGGGGTCATTGATTTTTGAGACACTTTGATAAAAACCAGACATCACTATTGAGCTCAGAGCACTCAAAAACCCCCATTTCCATATAACATATGCCCAGTTTGGATGTTGTTGAAATCTGAGGCAAAAATAATTTTGCACCTGGGCAATTCTTTACCTAGGCACATAAATCGAGACAATAGTTTGGAGTTGTTTGAAGGAAGGTTTGTGGTACTGCCCTCTACATAATTGGGTGAAGCACTGGTGTACATACCCCTCATACCCTATTTGTTGCCCCATGATGGTGTTTAAGAAGAGGAGGAATTTTTCATAAAATTGAAGGGTGCATGTTTGTTGTTCTCACCGCCCACCTCTATCCTTGGGATCTTCTCTAATGACAATTTCTCATTCTTTTAAATGTGATAAGCCATTTAATAGGTGAGTTCTTTTTATTGGATATGGGCCTTTTCATACCCCTATGTTAGCACATGCAAGCCTCTACACTTGCATAGAACCCAAAACCATTAGCAAACCCTACCATGATTATTATTGGCAACATCAGCAATTTTTTTGGTACATGTCAGTGCTTGGTGGATGGATACAAAGTTTTATGGGTAGCATTTTTGTCAATTTTGAGCTTTTCTTGGTGTTGTATTGGAAAAAGCTTTGTTTGGTTGTGAATTTCTTGGGAGGAGGGCTCCTTCCACTGTCAACAGTCCCCTATTGTTTTTTGAGTGCTAACATGTGACTACATTAGAAGGGACCCCTCCTCATTTTTTATCCCACCCTGTTGCTGAAGTTGTGCACCACTAATAGCATCCTTGCATTTGTTTGGGCAGTCCTAATCTTAAAAAATGATATTAACTTTGGAGGTTCACACAACCCAAGCAAGCCCACTTCCTACAATTTTTATAACATCTACATATCATTATCTTGGTGTCATTGCCTATGTTTGAAGCAACCCCTTCTTAACCTCTGCTGCCTCTAGTTGCTGCCCTATGAGTTTTTTGTCCAACCTTGGACTCTACACCGAGAGGAGTGTTTCAATCGAGTGGCCCAATATTTTGGGATATTGGCACCAGTTTAGAAGGCATTAGTGGGGAGTTGAAACATTCTTTCTTGATTTGCTTGTTGCTCCTCCCACTCACTATAGCTGTCCACCTGACTAGTCCATGCCGTGGATTTTGTCCCTTGATTGTGTTTGGGGAACTCCATCATTCAACAATTTTGTTGGAGGAGGGTGATTTGTTTTTGGGCCCACCAAAATTGGTGAAGCACTACCAATTTTGGGAGGAATGTCTTTTGTTTGTTTGTTGGGCATACAGTTTGTATGCATGAAAAAGCAGTGATGTTAGCTTTTTATGGAGAAGAGAGAAGGGGCTTCCTGCACCCTTGAATGTGGTATCAACCACTATACTCCACTTTTATGGGCTTTAACTACCACTCGGCCTCCATATCAACACTTAGTTTTCTCCAAAGTCAACGCTCCATTTCTTATGGGCCATCTAGCTCAAAATGTGTTTAATGATGGAGGTAAATGGTTTTTTGGATCTTGGAGTCTATGCCCACATGTCATGGCATTATTTGTGGTTCCTAAATATCTTGCCTTCATCGCACATTAGTTGATAAAGGAAGTAATTGTTGATTTGGAAGTCAACACAGTTTTTGTGGAAGATGGTTGAATTAGCCATCAGGGCCCACCTATGCTTCAAATGACTTCCTAGCAATTTGTGCAAATGTTTTGCAATTTTATGTTTTGTTTGGTAATTATTCTAAAACACATGCTTTTTTGCCCACTAGTTTTTAATCCAGCACTGGCCCTTTGTTTGTCGATGAACTAGTTTTTCTTGGCATACTGGATGTTTTTCTTTTTGACGATAGGGGTTTTTTTTTAGGCATTTATTTGCCTCAATTGCCATTTTACTGTCAAATTTGGGCTCATCACTTGTTGATGTCAGCACCACATCAGCATTGCATCACCACTTCCTATCACCTCATCGACCTTTATTTGGACCTACCTTCTCTTTTTTGCTCATATCTTGAGCATACGGACTCCATTTTTTTATAAAAAAAGATATTACTAGAAAGCTAGTTCTGAGCGCATCATAGTGGTATAGTTAGTTTTTAGTTTTGATGCATTTTTTATAACTTTTTCTACTGTCAAAGTCAAAAGTTCATTTTTGCACTCCAGGGGGCATATCTTGAGCATCCAATCTTTGATTTGGAAATTATTTATATCATTAGAAAGGTCTTTCAGAGCTCTTTCCAATGATGTTGGTTGTTTTTCTAGATTTTCCATTCGAAACTAACTATTTAGTCTTTTGCATTTTTGCATTCTGGTATATATCTTGGTTGTTTTAGGTCTAGGGATCAATTTTGTAGCTTTAGATGATTCTCATGACTTGTACTATCTTCTATATTAGTCTTATGTCTCTTATGGTCTATTTAAATATCATTAGTATGTATTCTTGTAAATGCACTGAGATAAAGTGTCATACTACATTTGTATCTTCATTTCAGTTGTTTTGTTGCCTTCTAATTTGAGTAGTGTCATCTAAGGACACTCGTGCATATTATTGTATTCTTAGGATTCATTATATCTTGTGTCTCATTACACATGCACTACTATGATAAAGTGCCATGGGAGGTTGGTGTTTTGCCTTTGTTTGCCATCTTCCTTTGTCCAGTGAGTGTCCCTTCAGTGACATTAGCCTCATGAAATGTTTGAGATTGATCACCTAAGTACACACATATGTACTATTTTGTGCATCTTGATCATGGCTCCTTGACATGCAGTTCATTTGGCCCACTTTTCTAGTTGCCTATCACCAACCTTGTCTATATTAGGGGGGTTCTTCTATTGTTTCTCATACTTCCTTGGTTTGATTGATTAGCTCTTTAGGCTTTGGTGTTTTATGTCATTGATATCTTTGAGTTTAGTTGTTTTCCTTTGTGTGCCTCTTGATTCGATGCAGATTATAGTCTTCTCTACCTAGTCAAGTTCTATTTCAATGGAGGTTCTTCAGATCAATAATTACTTTTCGACAGAGCTTTGTAGGTTCTATATGCTTCAATGGCCTTCTTCATAGTTCCTATCTTCTGGAACATTCCCTAGTTTGGAGGATTCTTCATTCCTTCACTAGTTTCTTTCAGCTTGTTTTCCATCTCTTTTTGGAGTAGGGTTTTTCCCATGTGGTTTTCTCTATGTCTCCTCTTTTCAGAGATTTAGTTGTGCTTGGGTACCTCATTAGGTTTTGTTTTTGAGGACCTATTTCTACTTTCACCAGTAGTTTCTAGGTTTTTATCTACTCCCTAAGTTTATCTTAAGGGGGGGTGTTAGACTAATTAGATATTTCCTAATTAACTCTAGTTTGCTTAAGCTAAACTTTAGGCATATAATAATTAATTCTTTTTTTAATTATTATTATGCAACCTAGGTTAGACATTTTTAGGGTTTTAATCTCCTTTATAAGGATGATCTCTCATTGTAAACATTCATTGAGAACCGTGATTAATTCAATTTTGATTATAGAAATCTCTTTTTTGCTCATCAAGAATGTCTCATCTATGGATCTAGCAATTCCTACCTCCATAGCTTTTTTTTTTCTCTCTTCCATGATAGGAATTTGCATGCAGGTGATTCTTGGGAGTTTTGGGGTTGATCTTTCATCAACTTCAACAAAAAGGATCTAAAAAATTGGTCTTCTTAAAGATAATCATGTTGTTAATAATAGAATCACAATAGAAGTCTATGATGAAAGAGAAAGGGAAAGTAAAGGTTTGATATCACTCCCTTAGAAAGCAAGCCTAGCCCTAATTGAAATAACTTATCATATGTTTTACCTTGATCTTCCATACAACATACTCTCTAGATGTCCATAGGCACATAATATTAAAGGTGTACCCTCTACATATAGTCAATGTGTAAAGGTCCCACATTATGGTAGATAAATAACTATCCCTTAAGATCTAGAGCCCTTTTAATATTTCAAAAAGTTTGAAGGTAGACAATCCAATTACTTCCCTTTAAATGAATATGGTCAACCTATTGAAAAGTACCCTATCATGTATATGACTCAAACACCTTTTGAAGACACTATAAAGAAAAATGAAAAGCCCTCAGAAAAATCTAAAAGAAAAGAGAAATTCACTAAAGAAAATATTTCTAAGTCAGAATAGAAAGTCACATTCACTTATCAAGGCATCAGGGAGTGTTGGCTCTTGATTTAATAATTTTTAAATAACCTAATGATTAGAAAAAATACATCTAGGGTGTAGCTACTTCCCATATTCGACACACCTATTCAGACATCAAAGCCAACTATAAGGCCAAACTCCTTCTTCACTTCAAGCTCTACAAAACCTAAAAGGGTAGACCTTAGATTCTTTTATGTGACTAGTGCAAAAACCATAAATTTGAATCTGTATTGAGTAGATGAAAACCTCAAATCCTTATATGCTTACACAATGACAAAGGCATGAAATAGACAAGCTAAGTGTAGGTATCCTTTTTAGCTCTACAACATGAAAGGGAAAAATATATTGATTATAAAATGATTTCAACATAAGCCATTAAGTATCACACAAACTACAACATACATCGGGATACTTGTAATCTATCCATTTATTTTGTAAAGCATACATCAATGTTTATAATGAATCTCATGCTTATCAAAATTCTTCCATGAAATCTACAACCCTACCAAAATACATTTAGCATTTACTTGATTATTTGAATCAATGACAAAACACATTTAGACATACTACCTTAAACAAGTCGTAACTAGATTTATGTTCTTTGTCCATAAATCATAAAAGATTGTGAAAAACAGAGATAGGAGACAAGAATTAGAATAAAACTAATTTCATATGTTGCTTTGTATTCATTTTTATGAGATAAATGCATTCAAGATGCATGAAAATAACTCATAAAACATCCAAAAGACCATAACTATAAATTAAAACTTCATTATTATTGTTCATACAAAAAGGAAATGCTAAGAATGTGGTGGGAACATGGCTAGAGCCTTGCTTAATAGACCAAAACCAACCCTCTACAATGAGAGAAAATAGAAAGATATAGTAAATCTAAGAATCTCAGATCTGATTTGATGATGTTATTTGTCCACTTGAATTCTACAACCCTATCAAAATATATTTAGCATTTACTTGATTCTTTGAATCAATGACAAAACACATTTAGACATACAACCTTAAACAAGCTGCAACTAGATTTGTGTTCTTTTTTCATAAATCACAAAAGATTGTGAACACTAGAGATAGGAGACAAGAATTAGAATAAAACTAATTGCATATGTTTCTTTGTATTCATTTTTGTGAGATAAATACATTTGAGATGCATGAAAATAACTCATAAAACACCCAAAAGACCACAACTATAAATTACAACTCCATTATTATTGTTCATACAAAAAGGAAATGCTGACAATGTGGTGGAAACATGGCTCGAGCCTTGCTTAATAGACCAAAACCAACCCTCTACAATGAGAGAAAATAGAAAGATATAGGAAGTATAAGAATCTTAGATCTGATTTGATGATGTCATTTTTCCACGTGAAATTCTTCCACCTGCTATTGCAAAACATCTCTCCTCTTTCCTCTTTCAACTGTTTATCAAATCTTCATCATTTTCCTCAACAAACTGATCAAAATATCTCTAGATGATAAAGGAAACAACTGCCAAAAAGATACCAGATCTGCCACTAAACTTTCTCTAAAATCCCCACCAAATAGCTTCAATAGAAAAATATCATTGATAGAGTCATCCATGCAAAATCTGGAGGAAACCCACATGACTATTTGCTCTCGAAATCCTTAAGAAAAATTGTTGATGAGCCTAAATGAGATTGGAATTTGCAACTTAATCTCACCTTGTGGGCCTACCACACTTCCATATTTACCCCTAGTGGAGGCACTCCATTTTTCCTTGTTTATGTACTAAGTTTATCATTCCCATCAAGAGTGAGCTCCCTTCTCTCAAAATCTCCCTAAAGAATTTAATATATAATCAAGAATATGGAGTTTCTCACTTGTAAGATTTGTAACTCCTCAATGAAAGGCATCTCAATGCTATAGACCACCTTCGCACGTATCTAAATTACATGTGCATTTAGTTTCAAAAGAAGGTGAAGCCCCATAAGTTCAATGTTAGTGACTTGTTCCTCCAACATAACATGAAGAATCTTCAGAGCCATAATAAGAAAGGAAAATTTGAGCTTAATTGGTTAGGACCACATGTTGTCAAAGCTAAGTTTAGTTATGGGAACTATCAAATGGACAAACCTTAGGGAGAGTTTCTCCTTGATCTTGTAAGTATTTATCACCTCAAGTGCTTTTATGAATATGTTGGTGTTAGAGTTCCTATATAATTACTAATCAATAGTGAAAAATCCAAAAAAAAATAGAATAAGCAAAAAAACCTTAATAATCATAATAAATAGAAAATCCATTAAAAAAATTTTAAAAGAGTAGAAAACCCAAAAATATCATGAACTCTAGAAAAGTAAAAGAGAAGTTTTTTAAGGAAGATAAGCTATAAATACAAAAATATTGCAAAAAAGATCCTAAATAAAATAACTAAAAAGTAGAAAAAATAATCATCTTTCTGAAAAACTTGGCAAATGCCCACCTTGATGATACCCAAACAAAAAATGCCTAATAGTGGAAACTTTGTAATCAAGTGCTCTGAATAAGTACCATGATGAAAACCTATCTTAGGTGTCGTGTGCAATAGACTTTGATTCATCATCTATCAAGTTTATCAAATCTCTTTGATCCTATTCTATATATGTGAAAGAATCTTACCTAGTTTCCTACTTTCCATTGTCCCTATGTCATAGGCATCTTATTAAAGCCTTTTTCATAACCACAATAAGGATATACAATGAAAATCCTAATATACAGATCTTAATCGTATAACTCTATAAAAAAAATCAGACACAATGACTATAAGAGTTTTGTTAAAATTAATTTCAAGATTAAGTTTCTAAGGTAGTGTTCCTTTTACATCTATTGCTAGAAAATATTCAATCAATCAATGTTTTCCCTTCAAAATATATCTTTCCTAAGTCTGTACATCACAATCCCATTCATAGATAGAGTTGTCGACCAAATGGTTTCTTTATCATAAGGCCTTTTTATTTTTTATTTTTTGAGTTACTAGAACCTACTCTCAAATTCCTTGATCTTTAATATCTTGGCATGTTATGAATGATGTACACTAATGCATACATGTCATATATGGTATGATTTGTTTCTAATATTTCTAGTATATTTTGGATAAATATAAAATTATAATTATGCATGCCTTACTGGGGGTAGAGTTTTGCACACATACTACCAAGTCCCTAAAAAGACTTGGGCATGCTAGGCCTCTCCATGAGTGGCATTGGTAGGATTCTATCATGATTGGATATTCTACATTTATGTTCCTAAATCTCTTAGTCTTTTCTCAAAGTCTAGTCCACCCAAAGTATCAATGTCATATGTTCTTTTTTAACACATGGTGCATATATCCTCTTACAATTTGAACTAGGATGTAATCTACAACATATAAAAAATACAATCCCAATTCAAAACATGTAGGTAGGAATGCATTTAGCTAGATTCATTGTACATATTTGCATTATGCTTTTAGAAAGGATTTTGTGTATTTCATCCGCCCTTCCTTGCTAGCCAAATAATCTTGTCAACTATCTTAATACACACAAAAATAATGTCCCATGTAAAGTCTTCATTTAGCTACGTAGTTGATTGAATTATTCATCACATTTAGTTGTATTATGTAGACATAATAGAATCCATTAGTTGTACTTGTTAGAATTACATTCAATTAGTAGCTCTTACATGGATTGATAATCATATTATTTAGGTAATTATGTTAGTATTTCTTAAATGGATTGGTAATCATATCATTTAGGTGCATTCATTAGATTGTATTTTTCATTCATGGGTTTAAGTATTGACTTCAAATTTGATGTACATTATATGTGCATTTCATGTTAATTTCATTCACCAATTAGTTGTCTATTAGTTGCATTTATCTACCTATCTACTTAATCCATCTTAGGGTATTTATTTCTATTTTCATCCATTCCATTATCTATTAAGGATTATTTAGTTTTTCAAATCCAATAGATACATTTATTAGATGTCATTCATTCCATAATTGAATGCATTTAATTCATTAAATTCATTTAGTCAAAATTCATTTCATTTATAAGATGCATTTAGTTAGAATTTATTTCATTTCTTTTTCATTCATCAGATGAAATTATTTAGAATTATTTTTTGTTAGATGTGTTCATTATATGTATTTGTTACACATATATTAATCCACCCATCTCATTATTCACTATTCATGACATTATTCATTCTTCACTATAAATATTACATTTTAAACATTAATCATTAATCATTAATCATTAATATATCCCACATATGTCACATAATATCCATTGTACATATGCATATTCAAACATTAATATAAATATCCATATAAATATCATACATAGAAAAACTATTCATTTTGCATAAATCATATGTAACCTATCTATCACATAATTTGTCATAAACCATCTCATATATAACCATAAATCATATGCTCGTGCACACAATCCACACAATCCTACATCATAATCTTTTTAGAAATCATCATATAGTATTAAATCACAATCATACAATCCTACTCACAAATTTTAGATGACTAATCATAATCCATGTAGCCATATACATCCATAAATCAAATAAATGAGACACGAAACAGGTAATAAACTTCATATAGGACCATCAAAATCATCTACATCTATCATCATAAAAGAATAATGTTCACAATCCATAGCTTAGTCTATAGTACATCAAATGTCATCATGAAATAATAATATAGAACATTAATAGTCCAATCAAGGGTACAACAAAAATATATAGATGTACCATGCATTATAGATATTGTTGTACATGTAGTCTTATGCATAAACCAAAAAAGTGTATTAACATCAGTTGGTTGTCTCTCGTGAGGCTAGCCCTATGTCACTTGCTCTATCACCCCCTCTATCTCAAGGTAGTCTTATGCCCTTGAGCCTTATGAGGTACCTCCCCCAGCATGGTTTGAGTCATGGACCTCTTTTTGTATATTTATTCTCTTTGCTCTACAAGAATGACCTCATAACATAGTCTCTAATAGTATAACATCTCCTTGATTGCTCTCACCTCTTGATGGTTAGTTGTAAAGCATATTGCCTTACTTACATCATCCCAAGACATGTAGTAGCTTATAATGCAATTTATCATTGTGCTTCATACTCATAAGCCCATCTTTGATAGATCTCACTCATCCTTAACCCTCTATAGTTGTTGTCTCATTGAATTTATCTCTCTACATCTGGTTTATCTCCCCTAAGATTCTATCATTTTAATCTATGTATTATCCATCATAAACTGTAGGGAGTCTACATCATTATAGAGGTTATCCAAGGCTACTTTGGCCTATCTTCCTAGACTCTCTTTGTCACTACATTTCCCTACATGTGGATCACCTCATTCAAGCATTGTAAGTCCTTTCCTCTTAGCTTAGAATACCCCTTGAATATGATTCACCTCTACCTATATTTTGGCTCTCTCTATGAATGTTGTACTATGAGTCTTTTAAAAAGACAAAACTTGTGGGTGGACCCTATGCCTATGGTAGATGGACTAGTTTTATTGGGGCAACATTTCCTCCTAGTATATATAGTCCCCATACATTTTCTACGTACATTAACACTATTAGGGGTACACTTCACACAAACCTATATTACACCCCTCCTCCTTTGTGTAGCTACCCTCCATTACACCTCCTATATACTACAACCCTAGATGGGTTTGTACCTCTTGCACCATCGTAATCTCTTCCATCTCCACTATCTCCACCATCTCCTTTATCTCCTCATACGTCCTCTCTATCCCCATCTCTACCAACACCATCCTCATTCCCTTTCATCTATGTCTTCCTATACCTTTCTGAGGATAGTAAATCTAATTGGAAAATGTTCTAATGGCCTATATTTTCACTTAGTTTAAATCATTTTGATATTAGTGAAAATCAAGAAGAAAATATGTTTTTGTTGCTTAGGGTTTCTTAGAATTCTATCATTCTTGAAGGAAAAACCCTAGAACAATAATCATACCCTACATTTTGATGAGCTATTCATAGTTGGTATGCAAGTGTAAAATAGGCATACTTTGAAACTTTGGTTATATTTTTAATTTTTTCATATCCCTAAGTCCTTTGATATTTTCATAAATTCTAAGTCATGTCCCTAAATGTTTTAAGTTGCGATGTGACAAAATATTTTCAATCACTTCATCTCTTTGTTTTTCCCTCTAACTATTTTGGTAGTTGTGAAGTCGTGAAGCAATCATTTGCATGGTCATCACAATATCACAAGCATTAGTGCTAACTTTCAAGTCAGGGATCACGAGGTCATAGCTTGTGTTTTGCTTTAGAAATTTTAAGTTGCGATAATGTGAATCATAACCATGGTATTTTGAGTTGTAATTCATCACTACTTTGCATGTAGTTAATGTTAACCAGGGTTATAATCAAGAAGAGGAGATGGCTTATTATTGTAGCTTCATGGGGTTAAGAGATGAGTTAAGATCTAAGGTCACGAAGCTACAAAAGTAACAATAGTTAACTCCAAAGAGATCATTGCAACATCACAGGAAACAAGTTAGATAATAAATTTTAAGTCTTAAAGGTGTGAAAGGTACCTGGGCAATCAATTTTGAAGCTATCACTATATCTCTTGTAGTTAAAGATGACCTAAGGTTAAGGTGGAGAAGTAGAGATAGTTGGTCATTGCATCATCACAAGGTTTAACCATGGGTTAAGTTTTATGGTCACAAAGCCTCAAAATAGTGTAATAGTTAAATAAAGTAGCTATTGTATCATTACACAGTTTAAAGGTGTTGTATGACTGACAGTTGTCATGCAATGACAAGGTTAAAGTTGGGGTTTCTACAACATTACAGGTGATAAAGATGTTAAACTATAAACCATGGAGAAGTTGTGAGGCAATCAGTTCAAAGGATTTTGCTACTTCACAAGGTTAAAGTGACAGTTAAGAAAGTAGGCAATGAAGTCAAGATAGTCGGTCTCAGGACTTTGCAAGTGTTAAGCCACAGTCATATTTTGAGGTAGAAATGTTGCAAAAAGATACCAAGTAACTTTTTTACTGGGTCGTTGCAGTTAGTAAGTAAAAGGTTAAAGGGTTGTGAAGCGGTGATAAAGGGTCAAATGAAGTTTTTGCTACTTCATGAGATGGTTGTAAATAGTTTATTTAAATGTTATGAAGATACAAACATGGTTAGTGGTGCAGTTATTACTACATCTCTGTGATTAGTGAAGTGGAACAATAAAATGTTGCGAGGAGGCAATAAAGGGTCAAATGAAGTTTTCACTACTTTGCAGGTTCATGTGGCAGTTAAAGAATTAAGTGGCAAAGCCACAAAACTAGTTAAAATATCCATTTTTGTGTGGTCATAGCCAAAAAGAAATAAAATCATGAGATCACTGAGAGGTAGAGATAAATAATTGATCGCCACTTTGGTACTCACAATTTTAAAGGCAAAAAACAAGGCTAAAAAGTGCATGTTTGAGCTGGAAAAAGGGATGAAGAGCTGGAAATACAAATAGTGTAAAAAGTATAAAGCATTTCAAGCATGCCAATTTTAATGTCATTATTGCCACACTCCAATTTGTAGAAATGCATAAAAGTAGAAAGAACAAGGATTTGCATAGTGTTTGAAATTTTAGAGTAGAGTTCAAATTGTAGAGCAAATTTGAGCATACAAAGTTTAGAATTATTGTGATACTTTGAAGCTATGGCACAAAAGGAAGGAGAGTTGATTGCACGGGCTCAAATTGAGGAACTTGCAGCAAAGGGAAAAATCCCTAGCCCTTTGGTGGAGGAATGGCTACATGCTTTACTAGGGTCATCTAATCTCCAATCCATTAATGACCATGCATTTAGAGACCCCTGCAATTTTTCCAAAGATGCAAAGGTTCCTGATAGGAATGGAAGTGAATTATTTCTGTAATTCTATAAGAACAGGGTGGAAAAGGCTCCTATATCACACCCGTGTACTAGGAATTTGGGAAAATTGATCATGCCTAAGGTTTTCGTAGATGTTGATCTAGTCAAGGCATTGATAAAATCATATAACCCAGTCAGAAAAGCAATCCACAGAAGGGAGAGAAGTATACTCTATGCACTAGACAAGTAAACATCCATTGAAGCTTTTGACTTGGGAGGACCTATGTAATTACCAATTGACATGGACAAATTCAATGAGAATTTTAGCAGTCACAAGAAATTCTACATGGGCAGAACTATGACCAAACACATTTCAATATCAAAAAAGGAGAAAGGGGGAATACCAAAGAAAGTGGGAGATTTTATGTCTCTTGAGTACTTCCAGAGATATCTCCAGAACACAGTGTTTGGTCTAAATAAAGTCCTAGGCTCATATGGGACCATGCATGCTCTGGGTAGACATTTTGTCATGGCGTTGAATATTCAAGACCCATACACAAATCTTGGGTATGATTATGTCACCTACAAAGCCAACAGAACTCATGATGAGATCATTGTAGCTCAAGAAGCGAGGCTAGAGAATTTTTAATTTCATTATTACTCATTGCTCATGCATCTAATTCTATACAAGAATGTGCAATTCATTGACTATATCTTATTTGAAAGTATAGAGAAATAGGGAGAGAGACTACCTATATAGTGATGGACAAGGGTATGGCAAAGATTCTACCCTTACTCAAACACTATTTGTTTTTACAATGATTTTGTATATCCTATTCTGAACATGATAGGGGCTATAATAGAAAGAGTACCTAGAATTGTTAGAAAATTGGTTAAGCCCAACATGTGTTATGATGAAGGAAAACAATTAGGGCATGACTGGGGAAGTGTATTTCTTTTTGAAGATTATACAATCATTGGGGTTTATGGATGCCCTCAGCCACCCCACCTCCCAAAATTTGTTCCAGAAAGATTAGGGATTATGGAGTTTTTCTAGAAATTAATTTTATTGAATACAAAATACTTGGGTCAGAATGTCAAGAAGGGCACATTTTTGTTTAGATGCTCCAAAATTGGAGATTTTGACATTAGAAAAAAGAAAATTGAAGAAATAGATGCTTTCCTAAGAAATTATAAGTTACCAACTATTCCTGCAAGAACATATGACCCCTTTAGTGTAGTTAGAAATGCACTAAAGCAAAAGAGGGGATACAGCTTGCCTCCAACTAAGGGTTTATGGGAGGAATATCTGAGTGCAAGTTTCTTGGATGAAAAGGTATGTAGAGAGAGAATGATAAAATTCAGAGATGTTATGAGTTTTGAGCAAGAAATGAAAAATATTGATCCATCCTTCAAGGGATTCTATCATGAAGTGGACTATTGGTCAAGGTTCAACAGATGCATTGAAAATTTTGATGAGATTGCAGCTCAAGTACCTGAAGAGATCAAAAATAGATTAGATCTTAGGTCTCATGATTAGGACATTATTGTGGAATTAAGTGATGATGAAGACTAGCTAGAAAGCTTAGCATGGGCTCGTCAGAAATGGAAGAAGCAAAAAATGGTAGAGATTCCCAAAAAGGAAAGAGAAAAGGCCTTATAGATTTTTCCAAGGAATAGCCAATACTTTGACAGTGCTAGAAGAAGCTTCTTATTGGCTCAAGCCACTGAAGATGAGCAAAGGGCAAAGAAGTTGGAGCTTCAAGCCCAAATGATTGATGACAGAATTTTTGAAGCTAGAGAGATCATGAGTGATGAAATTTTTATAAAAATAGAATAATTCAAAAACTTTTTGTTTAAATTAAAACAAAATGAACTATCATTGCAAATGAAACCAGGTCACTCTGATGAAAAAGTAGTAGAAATGGTTAAAATATATATGATTATGATCCTGCAAGTGAAACTTTGACTATAAAAGAGGAAAGAGAGATGATATAAAGAAGTGGCATTATTGTTTTCCCAAGATGGGATATTAGTTCTTCTTTCCTATTAGATCAAATGAGAAGACAAGAAAGGACTATCTCATTAGATGGTGAAAATCAACAGGAGTAGTTGATAGGATCTGGTTACAATATTGATGCTTAAACCATGGCAATATAGATTATACCTCCAAAGAATCAAAAACCAACTTTCATGGAAATCAAGGAATCCCCTAGAGGGAATGTGATTTTTTGGAATGTCAATTCCACTTCAAGAAACTAGCTCTATGGGTTGTTGACTCTAGCATCACTATTAGGGAAAAATAGAATTGATGTGTTGGAAGAGCAATTAGATGGAGCTTATGAGAGGTATATCAAGACTAAGAGGCACTATGAAGAGGAAATGAAGAAAACATATGTTCTAGAATAGAAAAATCTCTAGTTAGAAAATGAAATGGTATCCTTAAAAAATATTGTCAAATCTGCTACTGAAATTGAAGATAAAGGTGTACAGATAGAAGCATATACACTTGAAGCAGGAGATATGGTGGGCCAAGCCATGGCTACTAATGAAGAGAGTTGGAATCCAACAAATAGATAGAAATTAGAACCATAAAGAATTTGTTGATCCATAAAATAAATTCTTTGAAATATATTTCTCAAAATGTGCACAGCAAGTATATTGTCTTGTAGGGGGCAAAGTATCAGTGTTCTGAGGCAATATCCTTATCGTCTTCCTTATTCACCACATGGGGCCTATACACCCAATTTTTTGAGAACCTTATACCCATGCTAACACAAAAGAAGGACTTACCAAAAGTGGTAATTATTTTTGTCACAAAATTGATTAATAGGGTGAAGCAATTGAATGGTTTCTTTGTAGGAAAGTTACAATTAATTCAAAATAAGATGAAAACAATTGCTATAGGAACACCAAATTTTGTGCCCAGTATATTAGATGAAAGTGGAGCAGTAAAGAATTAGCAAGAATGGTCATCCTCGTTTGATGACATTTTGAATCACTCTAGGTATTTTGGCATACTGCAATAGTGAGGCAAATATTATGGTGATTTATGATTTGATTGATATGTTGTATAACCTAGAGTTAGAAATAGGCAAAGTAATTGCAAAAGTTAGAACCAAAATAGATGCTAAGTGGAGTAAGAGCCTTGAGGAATTAAATAGGATTAGAGATGCCACCTAGATAGACATTGAAAATGACATAGCAATATGGGAGGTCATAGCTAGCATAAAGGCCTTGCCATCCGAGGAAAGTGATTGAGCAATTGATATCACAACTAAAAAGGCAGAAGAGACAAAGTGAAGAAAAGACAATGAAAATGATAGGTTGGTAAAGTGTGAACAGATTCATGTTGAAGACACCCAAAGAAAGTGCCACATGTCAGTTTTAGAACTACTTCCCCAATTTTTTCTAAATGCAAAGAATGTTTTTAAAGGAAATGTATATGAAATACCTTTGTATTTTGTTTTTAATCAAATTTTGACAAGTGTCCTCCCATCTTAAGCTTTTTGCAATCCTTGTCTATAAAAGGATTTCCAAGATGTGGAGTGAGGGTCTGAGGTCTATATAATTTTAGTGTTTATGCTATTATAGTTAGTCCAGTCTTTTGTGCTAATTGTATGTTGTTCCAAGTTTGCACTCTAAAAATATAATGAATATTGAATGACAAAATTTGTCATATTTTGAGTTATATTCTGAGTCTTATATTAGTAATGTATTATTTTCAAGGAAGATTAATACAAAGAAGAATTATGAGTACCTGTGTCTCTAAAGTATGTCTCCATTTTCATATCCTTGTTATTTTGAGGTTGAATGAGCAAAGTTCTTTCAATTTAATGTAGTTGGGATAGGTTGTGTGTCATTTCATTATTGTTGTTAATTAAAGGAATAACGTAAATGCTTCTAGGAATTGATAGGGTTTTTAGGTATATGGGAAGGATATCATAAGAATGGAATTAGGGTAAGTAGTTGATAAATTTAATTGCAAGTCAATTAAATAGGTCAAGATTTACTGGTATGACTCTATATAGAAATGGATAAGGCATTGGTCATAAATTGTAATGCAAATCGATATAGTCATTTGGTTGCATGATACACATTTAAATCTAAATCAATTGTTTAAGTTTTATAACAAAGAACTATATCATTGGTCATTCCCTTATTGTAATAACTTTCTTTGAAATTATAGTAAGTTTTTGTAAATCAACAAGTTGATTACATTTTCAACAAGACTTCTAACCATTTTTCTACTATAAGGGATAAATATAAGATGAATAATATCAATGAGTAAGTATATCCCTTGGTACATAGCCTAAAGTGTAGAAAACCCTTGTGTTTTGTCAAGTTGGTCAAGATTTGGATGGGTTCTTGCTAAATATGGGAATTAGCTAGCCCCTAGACATCCACTATCATTCTACATCCTAGTGTTGTTTTGAGGACTATAGTTTTAAAACACCAACATGTTCTACCCACCACTATGCATATACAGTCATCACACTTGCATATCATTGATCCTATTCTATGTTACCCATAATATCTCTATAATATAGAGCCAAGATGCTCATATACCTATGAAATTTGCTTTGACCCCCCACAACATTCCTACCTCTTAATTCATCAATAAATGCAGGAATCCATATTGTCCAGTGTCTTGCATAATACTAAAATTGTTAGCATGAATGTTAATGATATTCCTTTAGGGGAGTATCCTAAGCATTGGAAAGATTGTTTGTGATTGACATATTGCATTCATGATTGTGGTTTTCATTGATGTCAACATAGTATTGTTTCTATAAAGAATGGCAAAGTAACAGATAGATAACGAGGTCATACAAACTATGTATTGATGATCAGGTCAAGCATAGTGGAAGATGTGTTCTAAACTATATCTTGATGAAGTGGTTAAGTGTACATTTAAAAATTTGAAGACATGTGGAAGATATTCTTCATTTATAGAAGACAGTAAGTAGACAAAGTGTCTCATAAGTGTTTTTTAATGATTGATTTGTATCTCTTAATTGGGATATAATTGTGATGAGCACATTTAGATAATAAAAGTAGACAACTTGATGATGGTGTAAGTGAGTGTACAACATCAAAGGTTGCACATGTGAGAAGTGGTAAAGACTATGAGCTAATACTGATTTGTAATTTCAAAAAGATCTAATGTTTTGTAATATCTTAATGAGGTCCTATTATAATTAATTGGGAAAGCCTCAAGGCTAACTCAAGGAATTATTTTGAGGTTGTGGTATAAAGGAAGGTTATTTTCCTTGTGGAGAAATGTGTGATTTGATGTGTGAAATGTGAACTATGTAAGTGATATGCGAAGTTGGTAAATGTGTGTAAGTGATCTAAGGGATTATTTGAATATGAGATTAGTAATCTGGTATTGAGATCAAAATAGGATAATTCTAGTCAAGAGGATAGAGGAGATGAATTGGTTCCATTTCTATTATTTTACAAGGAATAATATATAGACCAAGTGGACAGTGAGTTTGGTGGTATTTCTCCTGAAGTTGTTTGGACAGTGGGTCCTTCCACCTTCTACAACTCCTAATAAAGCTGGAATCTCCTAACCAAGATTCAAAGTCTTCTAAAAGGAATTGATATGCACTAAATGTATTTCACTGGCTCCTAATGTAGTTCATCCTCTTATAAGGAATATTTATATTAGTACATCATTTTGTGGGTACCATCCCCACTGAGGTTTTCCCTTTGATCAAGGGTTTCCCTAGTTAACATATCTAGTGTCATTGTGTATGTATATCTTCGTATGGTTGTTGATTATATTGTTCACATGGTTAAGGATTAATAAGGTTGATAAGTGTTTTAATAGTTGGATAATTGATTCACCCCTTGCCCCTTTTTTATCTTGGTGGACTTTAGTTTCTAAAAATTGGTATTAGAGCATCAGGTCCTTGAATAAAACGCTTAACAACTTTGGGTGATCAATGGTAGGTGACTTCATAAAAGAAAGTCCTAAATTTGATGGAGTTAACTATGACAGCTAGAAAGAAAAGATGAAGACTCATTTGCTATGTATGGGTCTAGGATATTGGCTAATAAAAAAGAATGGAAAGAAGATCATGTAAGAAAGAAAACTTGAGGATTGCAGTGAAGTTGAAAGAGATCTATTTATGTGCAATATGCTTTCCAAAGAAGAATTATTGTCAGATCTTCCTGAGAATGAATATAGACATGTAAAATCCTTAGAAACATCCCATGCAATTTGGAAATCTTTAGAAACTACATTTGAAGGTGATGCACATGCAAAAAGAATCAAATTACACAATTGGATATGTTTGTTTCAAGATGCTAGAATGATGGAAGAAGAAATCTATAAGAATCTATATTGGTAGAATATTAGAAATTTTTGCAAGTATTAAGTCTTGCAATGGATCCAAAATAGAAGATGAGGTTATCTATATGATCTTGAAAACTTTGACACCACCATTCAAGCAAACATCATAGATGATTAAGTTAGGGATACCCTACACTGAGAAGTTTACCAAAAAGATATTACTTGGAAGATTGGAAGCAACAGAAGTAATCTTAAAGTAATCTTGAGATTTTCCTAGAGTGGAGACAACCTTTACTGCATTAAGTGTTAACCCTTGTTTATCTAGAAGTGCAAGCACTAGTGGAGACTATGCTAAAAAAAATAGATCCACATCTAAGGAGGATAGAAGAATTGAAGAAGGGATTTACTTGCTTGTAAGAAGAGAACCAGATGGTAAGAGAATTTTTAAATTTTTGACTTGTAATGAATTTGGTCATTGTGCTTCTAAATGTCCTAAAAGAGAGAAAAAGTATAAGAATAATTTCAAATCTAGAAAACCTAGAGATTGTCTGTATGCAAATGAAGATGATGGTTTGAAGAAAGAGTTCATAGTGAAAGTGATGATGAATTAGGATTTGTATCTATAAAGAAGAAAATCTAGAAAAAGAAATTAGAGAAGAAAAAACCCTAGTTTCACAATGAAAATAAATCTAATTGGATTATAAACAGTGGGTGTTCACTTCATATGACTGGAGACATGAATAAGTTTGTTAAGTTTAGAAATCATGATGAAGGAATTGTCAGAGTTGGTAACAATGTAGCTTGTCATATCAAGGGGATAGGATCTATTACTCTTGATGGAAAGACTAACACTAGTGATGTTTATTTTGTTATGAACTAAAGCATAACCTATTGAGTGTTGGACAGTTGGTTGATAAAGGTTATCAGTTTTAATTGACAAAGAAGACATGTATCATCAAGGATAAAGATGGTAAGTTGATTGGAATTGCTACAAGATCCAGAGGTGGTGTGTTTCAAGTGAACCCAAAGGAGATTACTTGTTTGGTTGAAAAGGTGGATAACATTTGGTTATGACATAGAAGATTTTTTCATATAAAGTTTGATAACATTGTAAAGGCTAGTAGTGCATTTGTTGTTAGAAATCTACCTATAATCACGGAACCTACAAATTTTGTTTGCAAAGAATGTGTTATGGCTAAGTAGAAGAAAGTTTATTTTCCTGGCAAAAAGTTCACTACCACAAAAAAATTGGAAATTTTTAATATAGATTTGAGTGGTCCTATCAGAACAAGAGGATTCTATGGTGAAGGGTAATTTATGATTTTTTTTGATGATTTCACTAGAATGATGTGGGTAGCATTTCTTAAAGAAAAGTCTGAGGCATTTGAAAAGTTTAAGTTGTTCAAGAATAGAGTTGAGAATGAATATGGTGTAAAGATAAAATGTTTAAGATCATATAAAGATGGAGAGTTTACTTCAAGAGAGTTTAACATCTTTTGTGAATAAAATGGTATTAAGAGACAACTAGCAACACCTAAGACTCCTAAGAAAAATGGGATTGTTGAAAGAAGAAATAGGTCTGTAATAGAAGTAGCAAGAATAATGATGTTTAAGAATGATGTATCCAAGACATTTTATAGAGAAGCCAACACAACAATATACACCATGAACAAAGTGCAGATCAAAAAATTTATTAACAAGACTCCCTATGACTTATGGTTTTAATATGCACCTTTCGTAAAATATTTTAGAATTCTTAGAAGTAAGTTTTTTTATTAAGTAAAACAAGTTTTAACGGGTGCTTGAAACCCAACAGTAAATAAAAGAAACCAACTTTAAGTCTAAAGCATAAAGCGCATCAACAAGAAACAACATGTCGTAGAAGGCTAGGAGAACTTGACAAAATAAAACATAGCCTCTAAAAGAGCAGGCAAGCCTATCAAATGAAAAACCAAAGGAAAAATAGAAAAGCTAGAGGAACCAATTAGGGCACCATATTTTTTACCAGCTCAATAGCCTTGAGCTCCAACATTTCCATTGTCTTAGTTGCTTCAATCATCAACTGTATGTCATTAGAAGATTCATCCATTTCCCTCTTCATCTTGTTCAATCTTGTTCTATTACTTGGACTCTCAACAAGGGAGTTGACATCATCTTTTGTTATCCTATTGTCCTCATTTTCCATGTCATCTTTGACCCATGTGCTAACCTCCATCATAGTATGTAGTTATTTGATATTATCAATCAAGGCTTTGATAAAGTTGAAGCTCTAGTTTGCAATGTTGTGGAGAGAGCTCTCCATTCTTTCCAATCTTTTTTCCATCTCAGTTACCCTATTATCCAGTTTTCTAATTTTGTCAATATCTTCTTCCCCTTCTAATGAAGACACAAACCACAACTAGAATGAATGCAACAGGGGAAAAGGTGAATATTATTATTAGTAAAATATGCTACTACATTTAGTATATGTAAACAGACCCAAATACATGCCCTATGGGCTTACAATGGTCAGATCCTGGAGAAAAATCCTCATCACAGTACCTTCTCTCAAACTCCACTAAGAACTGCCTTTACAATGCCAAAAATATTCTTAAATAAACCCCAATTAGGTTTAGGGTTGGGAATACATTATAGAATATGCTATTTGGAATCCACTTCCAAAATAGAAGGTTCTAGAAATCACATTAGAAGCCAGTGTAAAATTAGAAGAATCTAGAAATTGTAGTCCAACTTCTAGGAGGCATAGCTTTTTATCTAGGACTCTGATTGATGAACAATTTATATTTCCAGAAAGCTCTCAAAGCGCTCTATAGCCCTATGGATGAGCTTTTCTTGTCCCCCTTTTTTGGGCCTGTACGAGGTTGTTTAATGCCTCAAATCTAACTCGAAAGCACTCTTAGGAGGTCACCAGGCAACTTAAAACTGCAATAACTTTCAAACCGTAAAGCCTTTTGACCTGATTCTTTTTCTAGAGTGTTTTAAATTAAAAATATAATCATCCCTCCAAATTAAAGCCTCTAAATCATCATAATTATGGCTCAATTACAAAATAACCCATTTTCTACATTGACATGTATCCCAAGGTGCTCAAAAACTCTAACCCAAAAAACAATAGTGGAACTATGAGAGTTGGAATCTTTATTTGACCTAAATGGGTATCTAGAAATGAAAACACTTTAAACAAAAACTAAATTAAGCATATTTTTGGGTGATACAGGATTGCCCTTACACCACTGGATACTCCTGCATACAACACCCAAGGTAGATTGAAAAGTGACCCTGTCACTTTAAAGCTGGTAGAGGAAAACCCAAATGGGCAACCTCCATTGTGGATATCCAAGTTGAGTCTTCTATTAGTCATCATTTACACTTCACCAGGTATTCTTCATACTACTGTTTCTGGTACTCCAGCCCACATGACTATCCAAAATGTCTTCAATCTCTTCCTTCACCAAAGTAGGAATTGGACATGGCTCCAGCATCAACCCCTCATCTGCACCATCATCACAATATTTTGTTAAGTCTACAATATTGAAGATAGGATAAATATGAATCTCATCTAGCAACTCCACCTCGTATGCATTTCCTAAGTCATGTTTCTTCAAAATTTTGTAGAGACCAAATTTCTTCATCTTTAGCTTGTTGTAGGTACCCACTAGAAAGCGTTCCTTCCTCAAGTATACCATAACTAGATCTCCTACTTGGAACTCTTTATGTATTCTCTTTTGATCTGCCCTAGCCTTATACTGTTGGTTCAACTTGGTAATATGTGCATGTACCTCATGTAGATTATTGACATGTTCAGCAAACTCTTCTGCCTCAGCACTTGTCCTCTCCCCTTGATCCACCTTTCTCAGCTCTAGTGCAGTCCTTGGACTATTCCCATACACAATTTGGAATGGTGATCTACCAGTACTCCTATTTACAGAATTATTATAAGAAAATTCTTCTTGTGGTAGAATTAAATCCCATCCTTTGGGCTTATCTCCCACTAAACACCTCAACAAATTGCCCAAACTTCTATTCACCACTTTTGTTTGTCTGTCAGTCTACGGATGATGCATAGAACTGAACTTCAATTTTGTCCTCAACTTCTTCCACAAAGTCCTCCAGAAATACCCCACAAATTTAGTATCTCTATCAGAAACAATACTCTTTGGGAGACCATGTAGTCTCACCACTTCTCTGAAAAATAAATCTGCAATATGTACTGCATCATGAGTCTTGTGGCATGGAATCAAATGTACCATCTTGGAGAATCTATCAACCACCACAAATACTAAGTTATTACCCCTTTGTGTCCTCGGCAATCCAAGAACAAAATCCATACTTATGTCCTCCCAAGGCTTTAATGGAATAGACAATGGTTGATAAAGTCTAGTATTGTGACTAAATCCTTTGGTTGCTTGACATACTTGACAACTCTGCACAAACTTCTTCACATCTTGTGACAATTGAGGCCAAAAATATTATTCTCTAATAATAGCAATAGTCTTATCTTGACCAAAGTTTTATGCCATTCCTCCTATATGTTTATCCTTGATCAAGCTCTCCCTCATAGAACTCCTCGAAATACATAATTGACTGCCCTTGAACAACATACCACCCTGAATCAAATAATCTAGCTACCTAGTCCTGTCTAGAGTAACAAGTTCTTTGCAAGCCTTCCATGCTTCAGCAAAATCAAGATCCTTAGGGTATAGATTCTTGAGCTCATCAAACCCAACCACTTCAACCTGCATTACTGTTAGCAACACTATCTCCTACTCAATGCATTTGTTACCTTATTAGACCTTCTACTTCTATGTTTCAACACAAATGTATAGCTTTGCATGAACTCTACCCATTTCAAATGTCTATGATTCAATTTACCTTGGTTATTTAGGTACCGCAATGCCTGATGATTAGTATACAAGAAAAATTCTTTTGGCAATAAATAATGCCTCCATTTCTTTAAGGCTTGAACTATTGCATAGAACTCTTGATCATAAATAGAATACTTCTTCTTTGCATCATTCAATTTTTCACTAAAATAGGCAATAGGCTTACCTTCTTAGCTCAATACAGCCCCAATAGCACTGCCACCAGCATCGCAATCCACTTGGAACACTTTATTGAAATTAGGAAGTGCCAACATAGGTTGCTCTATCACCTTCTTCTTCAACAATTCAAAACTCCTTGCAGCTTTTGTAGTCCACTTGAACTCTCTTCTATCCCCCCTTATTGTTTTAGTCAAGGGTGCACATATGCCACTGAAATTTCTGATGAACCTCCTATAAAAACTAACCTGGCCATGGAATGACCTCACCTAAGTAGTATACCTTAGAGTAGGCCATTCTAGGATGGCCTTTACCTTCTCTGGATGCATTTTGAGACCCTCAGCTGATACAACAAATCCCAAATAGACTAACTCCTTTTTGACGAATCTACACTTCTTCAAATTAATCAACAATTTCTCTTCCCTCAACCTTTCAAGGACACTATGAATGTGCAATAAATGTTCCTCCAAAGGCTTGCTGAAAATTAAAATATCATCCCGATAAACAATAACAAATTTTCCCAAGAATTTCTTTAGTACCTTATTCATAAGCCACATGAAGGTGCTTGGCGCGTTGGTCAGTCCAAAGGGCATTACTAACCATGCATATAGACCCTTCTTGGTCTTGAATGTAGTCTTCCACTCATCTCCCTCTCATATTCATATCTGGTGATAGCCACTCTTGAGATCTTTCTTTGTGAAGTACTAAGCTCCACTCAAACAGTCCATAAGATCATCCATTCTTGGAAAAGGGAATCGATACTTGATGGTTATTCTATTTATAGCCTGAGAGTCTGTAGATATTCTCCACTCTCCATCCTTCTTTAGTTCTAGCACTATAGGTTCTACACATAGACTCAAGCTCTTCCAAATCAAACCTTTCCTTAGCAACCCTTGAACTTATCTATTTAGCTCCTCAGTTTCAATAGGAGTCATCTTATGAGAAGCCTTGTTAGGAAAACTAGCTACAGGGATTAAATCTATTTGATGACTGATTTTCCTTACTAGTGGCAACCCTTCTGGAACATTATCAGAGATTACATCCCCATACTCACTTAATAGGCCTAAAATTTCAAGTGGAATTTCCCTACTTCCTTCCTTATCTTTTCTAGGAATCAAAGCATAACATATACATTGATGTTTCATGCCATCCAAAAAAATTCTTCCATCAACAAGACATACCCTAGCACTATTGCATACCTTTTCACCTTCTTTTATCAAGGGCTTTAGTTTGTGGTGAACTCCATCCCTTGTCAAAGAGTATGTATTTGCATGACCATCATGCACAACATGCCTATCAAACTGCCATAGCCTTCCCAACAATAAATGGTAGACATCTATTGGGATGACATCACAGAGAACCTCATCATGCTAACTCCCAATCTTGAAGTCCACTAGACATTGTTCACTGACCAAAACCTTATGATCATCCTTCATCCAAGCAATCTGATAGGGTTGGGGGTGTTTCTCCCTCTTGAGCTTTATCTTTGAAACCATCTCTTCTAACACCAATTTTTAGTGCTTCCACCATGAACAATCACATCACAACATCTGCCCTTGCACTTGCACCTGGTACGAAACAAACTCCTCCTTTATCCAAATTTAGTCTCACCACTTAGTAAGACCCTTTCATTTACTAGAACCTCTCCTCTTTTTGCATCCTCTAAATGCAATGACTGTGCATCCTCATCTACATGAGCAACCCTTTCTTGTCCATCATCTCTCTTATCTATCCTTCCTTGGAATTGAGGGCATTCAAATGCACGATGACCTTCTTCATTGTAATGAAAATAGGTACCATGAAAGCCTCCTCTTCTAGAACCTTGTCCACATCCTCTACCTCTTCCTCTCTGATCTCCAAAGTTTTGATCACAAGAGCAATTGAAACCCTCGTTCCTCTGGTTTTGGCTAGTACCCACATCTTCATTTTTCCTCTAGTTCTCATTTCGGCCTCCAAATGACCTATCACCACCCCTTCCTCCTTGATCACCCCCTCTTTGCCTTCCATCAAACCTTTTTTTTAGCTTCTCCTTAACTTGCAGGGCAAACTAGTATACCTCTTCAATGCTAGTCATTCTAACCAGACTTAACTCCTCCTGGATGTTAGGTCTTAACCCACTAAGGTAATGGGAAACCTTCTCCTTGTTTTCTTTTGCATGCCCTACCCTAATAAGAACTCGGTAAAATTCCTCTATATACTCCTGGATAGATTCTCTTACTTACTTTAACCCTTGCATTTTCTTGAACAAATCAAGCTTGTAATCAACATGAATAAATTGCTTCTTTATTTTGTCCACCATCCGATCCCATCTTATGATTTTCTCCTTTCCTCTTCTATTTCTCTGCAGCTGAACTTCTTGCCACCAGATTTTGGCATGGCCTTTTATTTTGGTCTTTACAAACTTTACCCTATTTGGGTCCCCGATATCCTCATACTCAAAATATTCCTCTAATTCATTAATTTAGTTGATCAAATCATCCAGGTTTAGACTTCCCGAAAACATACCCACGTCAATTTTAGGTCTTTTTCCAAGCTTAGCTATGGCCCTAAAAATCCTCTCTTCTACTTGGTTTAGGACTTCTCCATCTCCTTCCCCTTCTAGCCCAATATTTCCTTCTTCATTTTCTTCCTCACTTTCATTGTCTGCGGATTTATCCCTCTATGGATCTCCTCCTGCAATGCTTGGACTTGTCTCTAAAGGGCTCTGACCTCATGAGTAATAACTCCATCCCTTCCATTATGCTCCCTTTGTGGAGGCATCTTCTTGTACCTTCTCTCAAACTCCACCAAGAATTGCCTTTACAATGCTAGAAATGTTCTTAAATAAACCCCAATTAGGTTTAGGGTTAGGAATACATTCTAGAATATGAAATTTGGAATCCACTACCAAAACAGAAGGTTCTAGAAATCATGTTAGAAGCCAGTGCAAAATTAGAAGAATCTAGAAATGGTAATCCAACTTTCGGGAGGCATAACTTTTGATCCAAGACTTTGATTGATGAATGGTTTACATTTTTGGAAAGTTCTCAAACCGGTCTATAGCCCTATGGAGAGCTTTTCTCATCCCCCTTTTTTGGGCTTGTATGAGGTCATTTAATGCCTCAAATCTGACTTAGAAGCACTCTTAGGGGGTCTACAAGTAGCCTAAAATTGCAATAACTTTCAAACCGTAAAGCCATTTGACTTGATTCTTTTTTTGGAGTGTTTTAAATTACAAATATAATCATTCCTCCAACTTACACCCTCTAACTCATTATAATTATGGCTCAATTATAAAATAACCCATTTTCTACATTAACACATATCCCAAGGTGCTCAAAAAATCTAACCTAGAAAGCCAATAGTGGAACAATGAGAGTTGGAATCTTTATTTGACCGAAAAGGGTATCCAAAAATGAAAACACTTTAAATAGAAACTAAAACTAAGCATATTTTTGGGTGATACAGGATTCCCCTTACACTGTTGGATGCTCCTGCATCACCTTCCTTCCTTTCCAAATCCTATAACCTATTCTTTATCTCCTTAGTTTCATGAAAAATCTACTTGATTGACCAAAAGTTGTCCACCATATTGTTTTGGGCATTATTGAGGAGATTCATCTCCACCTCCCTGGCATTATCATTGATAATCACCATGGCTAGATCAATAAGTTCCTCTAAATGAATTCTACCATCATTGTCCTCCAAGACCTTGGGTTGGATAGTTTCTCTCATAATGCCAATTTTCACAGTCTGAGTTTCAAAGTTTCTCCAGATCATGTTTGTGCCCTTAGAGCCAAAAGTATAGGTGATTTTTTTCATGCCATAATCCTCATTTCTCTCCTCCTAGGCATGGAGGGGGGTCTCATGTTCTTTACCAAAATCCTAATCTGTGTCTCTTTTATTTCCCCTTCTCCTCTTGGTTGGGCTTTTCACCTCCCTACAAAAAGGGACCGTGCTAGTAACCTCCTCTTTCACATTATTCTCCTCCTCCATGTTCATTCCCTCATCCTCCTCATTATAGTCCTCAGCAAAATTAACCTCAGACTTAATAATTTTATCCACTGAGCCTTTCCCAACCTTGATTATATTCTTTTTGGGTTCACTTTTCTTCTTGTTTTTTCTCAAATCCTTTATAATCTTGGTTACCTCCTATTCATCATTTGAATAAAGCCCAGCACTATCCTCAGTGTCAAATAAGAGATAGGATCTTTCTATGTCCTCCAAGGACTCCACCTTATGGGCTATGAATTTTCCATAGGTTTGAGACTTAAAGTGCTCATAAATTAGTAACAACAAGCCCTCATGGAAAGTTGAGCTAGCATATGATTTGTTTTTATATCCCATGATATTCTTATTTACAAAGAAGAAGAGGTAGTAGGGGATGGAGATCTTAGTGTCATACCTAAAGTGGTTAAGGATGACAAAGTGATGGGTATGGACTCTATCATACCTTGTGTCAATGTAATGTAAGAGATGATTTCCCTAAGAATGAACCTCCAAAGTTTTTTTATTAAAGATGGTTCATAGTACACTCCTGTCTTCACCAAATCCTTCATCTCCTTAGCATTCTTGGAAAAGTCTTTTACAGCATTAAGGGAAACCTTCTTATCCCTAAAGAATTTTATACCCTTAGAAGGGGAGTTAGTGACCTTTGTAATAACACTTTATTAACCTAGAAATCAATTCCATCAATCTTAACTTTCCCTTCTCTCCAAGACATGACCATAAGTTCAATCACCCTAGGGTTCCAACCATGTAATTTCTCAATGCAATTTGAAATGCCACCTTCCCTTAGTTTCTCCCAAACCTTTGACCTCCTTTTCCATTTCACCACTTCATCCTCTGACTCTCTTTGATGCCTTTTTCCCACCATAGTTGTGTTAAGAGTAGGGATGATTCTTTGCAAACTCCAATAGAGAATATCAAACCTTTGATATTTCTCACTGAAACTAAGCTTTCTTTTTTCCTTAGGAATATAAAAGTGATTATGATTATAAAACACCTAGAAAGTGTTCCAATAATACACCAAATTAATTTTCCTCATGTTTGACCCATGCTTAGCTTTCATTAAGTGATATGTGGAATTGACAACATTACATTTCATCATTACTCTCTATACTAGTCGTCCTTCCCTAGATTCTTTCTATCTCAATCATGATTTTAATTGTTGTCAAGAGCCCATCACCATTAATCCACCTAGTTGATGTGTCCCTTTTGACTGCCTCATTAGCCATCCAGTTAGCTATCGAGTTTTCCTCTCTATATTCATACGACACGTAGACCCTCTAAAAAGTAAGCAGGATTTGTTTGGTTTCTTCCACCATATTCTTAATAGACCAGGAAGGAGAAAATTCACCTTTGAGGCACTTTATGATGTTATTTGAATCCCCCTCAAGCCAGAGGCATCTAACACCAATATATTTTGCTAGCTTAGTAGTATGAAGGGTAGCACAAGCCTTAGCAAAGTGGTTAGTTTGGTACACCAAAGGGAAGGTGACAGCCACTATTCCATAACCAAAGCAATTTATAATCACCCCTCCACTTCTAGCTTCTCTTGGGTTACCTTTTTCCACCACATCAAAATTCTCTTTATGCCACCTATCTGGGGGCAATGACCATTGGCATTCTTTTCTTCTTTTCTATGTGTCATTACCTCTTCTGGTGTCTCCTGCAAATGGGTTAGATCCTTTGCAAAAAAGATAATTTTCCATAAGGGCATTTAGAATTTTACCCAACACAAATTTGGTAGGAAGGTTGGCATCCCTAAAGATACAATTATTGTCTTCTTTCCATATTCCCCAACTAAAGTGGGGAAGAGCTCATTCACTAATGGAATAAAGACTAGAACCCTTCCAAGAATTGTCTCATCTCCTAAAGAAGTATGTAGTCGAGGTAGAGGCACACTAGTCCAAACCAAAACCTTGACTAAAACTAGACCACACCTCTCTCATAAAAGTGCAATGAATAAACAAGTGGTCCATTGACTCTACCTATTTTTTGCAAAGAGCACATCTGTTAGGAATATAGAGTCCCCTTTTGTGGAGATTATCAATAGTTAGAACCCTATTCTAGAGGAAAAGCCAAAAGAAGATGTTGATCTTAGGAATAAGGTAGGGGTACCAAGAATTCATCCATAAAGGTTTGGAATCTTGCTTCATTAGAGCTTGCTATCGAGTAATGCCACTAGAAGTTTTCTCCTACACTAACTAGTCTTGATCATTGTTCAAAATCACTGAGTCGAGGATAGTCATCAAAGGTTCGAGATCCTCAGAGATAGAAGAAAGGTCTCTCCACTCGTGGCCTAATTTGTAGTCACTGAATTTACTACGAAAGCTCTAAATGCAAGTATTAGCCCATCTGTCAAAAGCAAGAGAATTGAGGAGAGGCCCCTGGAACAGCTAATTGTCCTGCCAAAAAAGAATGTCATTACCATTTCCCACTCTCCGCTTCACATTTCTTTTAGTAGTATCTCTAGATTTGAGCATGTCATTCCAAATATTTGAGCCATTAGGAATGGTGTCTTCATTAAACAGGTATTAAATGGAAGGTCTCCAAAGATATTTGTCCTCCATGATATCTTTCCAATCCCCTTGCTAGAAAATATTCTCCAAATCTATTTAGCTTGAAGAGATTTATTAAAAAGTCTAAGTTTTTTGATACCCAAACCCTCATAGTGATTGGGGAGTAACACATTGTCCTAAGTAATGTGAGGAAATCTCTTGTGGTCTTCCAAACTAGACCATAGAAAATTCCTCTTGATCTTCTCCATTAGGTCAAAAAACTTGTTGGGAATCCCAATAAGAGGGTGGATTTGACCAACTATATATTTCTTGCTTGGCTTAGGGTGATATCCTTCTAGCCAGTCAATTTCTTGTTGAACCTATCAATAAGATTGATCCATAAAGAATCGAGGGGTTTGAAGCCTATAGGGAGACCCAAATAAGTAGAGGGAAGGCTACATATGCTACATCCTAGAATATTGGCCATATTCCTCTGTCTCACAACCAAAGTATTGATGAAGAAGATAGAGCTCTTGTTCTAATTCATAAGATGCCCTGATCCCCTAGTGTAAGAGCTCAAAATATTTTTGACCACCTTGGCTTCCCCAACTGAAGCTTCACCCCTCATAATGGTGTCATCCATGAATTGTTGATGAGAGAAGACCATGGGACCAAAATAAGGTTTGATTCCTTTCAAAGCCCCTAAAATTCTAATAGCTAAAATCATCCTTCCCAAATACTTAGCCAAAATGATAAAGAGAATGGGTGATAGGGGGTTCCCTTGCCTTATGACTCAAGAAGGAAAAATAAAACTAGGGCCAAAGGCACACCCAACAATCCAAACCAACCTTGCAAAGTTAACACAACAAAAGCAAACACACAAAGAGAATAGCACCACAAAGAAGAAACAAAATACTTTTATTGATTCATCAAATGATTAGCATACATGCACAGCTATAAGGCCTATTGGGTTATGGAAAAATACAAAATATATTCAAGATCAAAGATCCAACATCAAATTTGCAGCTCTATATACATATGCAACAAACTTTCCAAAATTTTGTGTTTTGCTCCAGACTCCCTCCAAAAACTACATAACTCTAAGCCTAAATACTCTATTTATACTTGCCAAAATGGCTTACATATCATTCTAGAATATTACATAATAGCAAGGCCAACCCAACAATGGTTAGGATAAATCCCAAGAAAAGATCTCATCATAAATGATGCAATCAAAATCAATCCTACAAGTTGGCTCACACCAAAAATGCAGAAATCACATCCAAAATGTTGACACTTGGCATAAATAGGACAACTTGACACATGAAGAGTCACTCAACATACACTAGGTAACTCAGCACATGAAGAGCAGCTCGACACACACTGTGGAACTTGACACACACTACAGAAATGGGATAACACAAGAACCTAAGTGTTAACATGATGTGGGATAACCTCAACTTGGCTTAAACTACAAAATTACTGGCACTCGGCAATTGTTGTAACTCGATAATGTCTAAAACTAGGCAATAACTAGCAGAATGAGAACAAATAAGAAAGATAACACATCAACCCAGGATGCTCCTACATCAAACAACCAAGATAGAAAGAAATGATTCTCCTAAATCATGCAAGTGTCATAACCTAAACTGAATCCAACTCAGATTGAGAAATCCATGTAGCATCTTCAACTGGTATGTTCTTCCACTTTACTAAATATTCATAGTACTCTTTTCCTCTTATGCTTTTATCAACTCTCTAATCCAATATGTGTTCAACCTCTTTGATCTATTTCTTAGGATAATCATCAAGTATGACAACTTTATCATCTGACTCATGGTACTTATATAGATCAACAACATTGAATATAGGAGATGTATCCATGTCATCAGGCAACTCAACTTCATAAGAATTTCCACTATCAAACTCCTTCAAGATCTTACAAGGTCCAAACTTCTTCATCTTCAGCTTACCATATGTTCCAACTAGAAATCTGCCTTTCTTCAAATGAACCATCACCTCATCACCAACTTTAAAAACATGATGTTTTCTAGACTTATCAGCATTCTCCTTGTACTTTTGATTTATTTGTTCCAACTTTAGCTTCACTTCCTTATGCAAAGACTCCATAAAATTAGCAAATTCTTCTCCTGCAACACTTCTCTTCTCTTCACCAACAACATCTCTTAACTCTGATACTCCTCTATGATTCATTCTAGTAACAATCACAAAAGGTGTCTTCCCCATACTCCTATTCATAGAATTATTATATGCAAACTTAGTTTGTGCCAATATCATCTCCTGATTATGTGTTTCATTTCCAACTAAGCATCTTGGCAAATTACCCAAGCTTCTATTCACAACCTCTATCTATCCATCAGTATGCAGATGGAATGTAGAACTAAATTTCAGCTTAGTACCCATCTTCTTCCATAAAGTCTTCCAAAATAACCAACAAACCTACTATCTCTATTAGAAATAATACTTCTTGGTAATCCACACAATCTCACAATCTCTTTAAAGAAAAGTTTAACATGCTCAGCATCTGATGTCTTCTTACATGGTATAAAATGAGCCATCTTAGAAAATCTATCCATAAAAAACAAATATAGAATCATACCCCTTTGCTATTTTACGCAATCCAAGAACAAAATCCATACTAACGTCACTCCAAGGTTTCTCAGGAATAGAGATAGGTGTATACAATCTAGTATTCTAATTTAGTCCCTTCGCAACTTGACAAGCTCCATAACTCTTTACAAATTTCTAAACATCCTTATACATCTGTGGCTAATAATACTTCTCTTTCAACAAACTCACTATCTTATCAGTCCCAGAATGTCCAACCAATCCACCACTATGATTTTCCTTGATTAGATTCAACCTCATAGAACTTCTACGAATACACAACTGAATACCTTTGAACAACACACCTACTAAAATGAAATATTCATCATACTTACTAATGTGATCTATCATATTTGGTGCTCTTCACTCTCTCCACACCTCAGAAAAATCAGGATCAGCATCATACAACTCTTTCATTTCATCAAAACCAACAACTTCAACCTTCATTTCAATAAACAAAGAATGTCTTCTACTCAATGCATCAGCAACTCTGTTAGTAAATCCACTCTTATGCTTAATCACAAATGTAAAACTTTGCAAATACACAACCCACCTCATATGTCTCTGGTTCAATTTATGTTGACTTCCCAAGTATTGTAAAGCTTTATGATCAGTATAACACAAACTCCTTAGGAATCAAATAATGTCTCCACTTCTTCAAAGCTTGAACAATAGCATAAAACTCTTGATCATACACATAATAATTCCTTTTAGCATCATTCAACTTCTCACTAAAGAAAGCAATAGGTTTGCCTTCTTGACTTAATACAGCTTCTATTACACTACCACTTGCATCACATTCAACTTGAAATACCTTATTAAAATCAAGCAAAGCCAAGACAGGCAATTCAGCAACCTTTTGTTTCAAAGTCTCAAAACTCTTATCAGCCCCATGTGTCCACTTGAATTCCTTTTTATCTCCTCTCATTGTCTTAGTCATAGCATTACAAATAGCACTAAAATTCTTTATAAATTTTTTGCAAAAACTAGCCAAACCATGAAATGGTCCTACCTCATCCACATTCTCAAGTGTAGGCCATTCCAAAATTGCTTTAACCTTCTCTGGATCCATTATCAAACCATTAGTTGAAATCACAAATCCCAAATACACAATCTCCTCTTGCATAAAAGAACACTTTTTTAGATTAATCAGCAACTTTTCCTCTTTCAATCTTTGCAATACTTGTCTAACATGATCAAGATGTTCTTCCTTAGTCTTACTCAATATTAGAATATCATCCAAATTAACAATCACAAACTTACCCAAGAACCTCTTCAGAACTTCATTCATCAACTTGATGAAAGTACTAGGTGCATTAGTTAAACCAAAAGGTATAACCAACCATTCATATAAACCATCTTTTGTCTTGAAAGCAGTCTTCCATTCATCACCTTCTCTAATTCTAATCTGATCATAGCCACTCTTCAAATCAATCTTGGTAAAATACTTTGCTAAACTCAAACAATCCATTATGTCATCCATCCTCGGCATCAGAAACCTATATTTCATTGTTATCTTGTTAATAGCTCTGGAATTAGTACACATTCTCCATTCTCCATTCTTTCTTGGTGCTAATATAGTAGGTACAGCACTGGACTCAAACTTTCTCTAATTAATCCCTTCTGTAGTAGCTCATGCACTTTCTTGTTAACTTCTTCATCCCCTATAGGTGTAGTGCCTCTCCCATTTGACTTTTGTAACTCATCCTGAAGGATGCAACCTTGTAGATCTTTTGTTGTGATGGATCATGATTGTGACCCTGAGTGGTCTACACCGTCGAGGTGTTTGGATTTATGTTTATATATCAGTTTCTTTGATTATGCTTTTGACTGATCTATGAGATTATGATGTGATTTTTGGTTCACTGAGGTTTGTGCCAATGGTTACTAGGATCGATGTGGTATCATGAGGTTGTTCCATGATTACCCTGAGATGTGTGCAGAGATTGCACTATGTTCTATTACCATGCTACACTGGACTAAGTTCCTATAGCAGTGGTTAGTCATGTTTATGACTATGTTTGCTTATGCATTTTAAGTGTCTTTTTAATGTTGTTTTAACAATCATTATTAAATGCTTAAGTAATTAAAATAGGTTGTTCTTGTTGGATTCTTTGGTTATGTGTTGCAGACATTTACCTTGTTATATTTTGATCTATGAGATATTTGTTACTTATGTGATGTTTTACATTTGAGACGACCCGAGGGTCAGATGTTATACTTTGATTTCAGTATCATAGATATTAGACTACTATGTTGTTCAATTAATCATATTGCATGATGATACCATCTTGAGATGACAGTGTTTTTTATGATGATATCTAGTTATCTGGTATTTGGACATACCTCTAATTATGTTAGGTGATGGATTTAATGCTATGGTTATTTACTTCATTCCTGCGTTGTTATGCTTTATGCGAACATGAGTGATGTAAATAGATTATTTTAATATAATTAAATAAATGGTTAAATTAGGTGATTTAATGCATTTATTTCTTCAGCTATTTTATTATATGCACTTGCACTTGATCGTGTTGTTTAGTGTGCAAGATTTATATCCTTGGCAGTGGCACATGGAGTTAGTGATTTAACCTTTCATATTTTACCAATATCATTCTTATATGGTCGACGTATCCTTAATTAAATATTTAATTTAAACCTTTCGGTGATTATTAAATCTGAACTCATTTGCATTATGTGATTAGACCAGTGAGCGTGTCTGTGCATTTATAGTTTTGCATTGTCGCAAAAGTGGTTAAGGAGATTTTTGTGTTTTTGGGTTTTTGAGCTTTTTAATTGTTTTATTTTATTTCTGGCAGCTTTTCCATAGATGAATTCCTATTTATAAGAATAGCTTGTTTTTGTTTGGGTCGATTCAGGTTTTAACTAGGTTGGCTGGTTATTTGCCCTAATCGATTATTCACTCGAAAAGTGAATAAGTATCCAAAAAGGAATTTAATTCCTGACTTCTCACTTTCAAATTGGAAAGTTGGAGAGTAAAACCCAAAATCCTCTTCATGAGGATTTACTATTTTGTTCGTTGTGGGAGCTATGGGCATGGGATCGTCACAAGGTTGAGCTCGTTGGATCCAACTCAGGGAAACTTTGGATTGCCACGATTTTTAGCCACTTCTGCGGGCATTTTATTTTCTGGTTCAGATTTTTGTTTTGCCTTTTTGGCTGTGAGGTAGGGCTTTCTTGTTTTATTGTTTCTTCTCCATTTCTACTTCTATTTTTGGTAGCCGTTTGTTTGGAGGTTGAGAACTAGTGTTCCCCTCCGTTTATGTATGCTAGTTCTACTCGGTTGGACAAGTACAGACATTTCCTTGGTTTTCAAGATGAGGGTTTGGAGTTTTACACCGTTATGCTGGTCATTTTTGCATACGGTGTTCGAAGTTGATTATTTTTGGATTTTTGAGGTTTTTGTGCCCAAAGGCCAAATGGGTTTTAATTTTGAAGTTTTCCAAAATTTTGGGATTTTTACCTCGTGTTGCATGCCACCCTATTTTCTCGGGTTTTCTTGGCACAATGTGGGTCGTGGACCTTGATGATCCATTTGGATATCAGTCAGACCACTATTGCACTTTTATGTTTCATTGGGATGCATGTTGTATCTGTACTCCTAATGTTCTGTACGGTTGAGTGATTTTATACCTGGTGTTATTGTTTCTTTTAGACCTTTGCTTTTGTTTCATGAGCGCTAGGATTTGTGTAGAATACATTCTCTCTGATTGAGGCCGATTGAGTGAGTTCATGATGTTTGGTTTTGTTGCATCATTGGGATTCGTGTAGAATCCATACTCTCAAATTGAGGCCGATTGATTGATTTTATGATGTATGGTTTTATTGGCTTTGAGATTCATGTGCAATCTATCCTCTTGAGTTGCTTTCAGTTGGGTGTTTTGTTTTGTATTGTGTTCTCATCCTGTCCTTGAGTTTTGATCTTTGTGATGGTGGTGCACCACACACGAGTATGTGTGCATACATTTGTCGGGTGACTTGTGAGGCCTGATCTTCTGTGGTACTTCTGGAAGTTATGATCATTAGGGTTGGGATGGGAGTATGCATGCCCATGGGCACTTATCATAGGATGAGCATGGGTAGGGTAGGGTAGCATATGGAGGGGGCTTCTATCTTGTAGCTCGATGTTTATGGTGCTGGAGGTTGATGGAGGATAGGAAGTTTTGAGTAAGTGATAACTAAATTAAAATGTGTTAGTGTTAATAAAATTTAAGAAAATGAAAAGATCCACATTCGTGTGATGGTTCCAAGGGAGTCCCTTGAGAGTGTTGCCACACATGATCTGAGCTTGGGCTTTTGGATGCCAAGAAACTCTCCATGATGTCAGCCCCTACGTAGTAGCCCACTAAGATGTCTGACTAGGACCTATAGTTTATGCATTGCCTTGTCTATGGTTCAGTCGTCATATTGTCTGGCATGAGTGTTAGCCATGGATGTTGTGCATTATGTGTGTTTGTGGTTTGATCATTATCTCCATCAGCAAGGCAGGTGTGGACCTATGGGTTCCATGTGGTTGGGAGGCATAGCTACCTTCACCACTGCTAGGGACCAATGTACAGAGACGGTCTTTTATCCTAGTGCGACCGTTGTTGGATGTTTTCACTTGGTACTTCAGGTTTCAAAGTATGCTTTCTTGTGATTTATGCTTTCATTGGAATGCTTGGATATCATGTTTAGATGATGTTAGTTTATTTGATACATTCTCATATTATGATGTTTAGCATATGATTAGATGATGTGAATTGTTGTAGTAGCATATCTATTGCTTATTGATGTTTAGCACATGATAGGTGATGTTATCTACTGTAGGATTATCTTATGCTTTTCTACTAGCATGTTATATTTCCTTATGCTTTTGTTGGTAGCATGTTTAGTAGTGACATCCCTATTACGATAGTATTGATGATCGAATCGATGGCTTGGGATGTTATGCACGGGGGATGGCTAGGACCCACAATGGTCTTATGATACTATTAAGGGTTAGGAGGAACCGCGCACTTAATTTGGTTGTTTAGTTTCTTATGGTATTTTTGTACACTGCAAAGTTGCCTTTAGTATGTTCATTACTACTATGGTTTAGATGTTCCTCTTTCCTTGCTGTTGATGCTCTTGAGTGTTCATTCCTCGATTTATGTGGATCTGGTACTCCTCGATATGGAGGTTTCCATGTTTTTATGCTTTTTGTTTGCATTTTGTTGTCACACTAAATTGTTTTCTCACGTGGAAAGGTAGTTCCTCGTGCGAGAATGTATTTCCTCGCACAAGAGAATACACTTCCTCGCGTGAGAATGCAAGTCCTCATGTGAGAGTGAAAGCCTTTGCGCAATGCTCAGGAGTCCTCGCGCGAAGCCATGCACTTTCTCATGCGCAGCGGTGCAAGATCTTGCATAAAACTCAAGACAAATGTACTTTCCCCCACAAGAAATAAGGGCTATCTAAGCTTGTCTGATGCAAGTTCGAAAGTTGGTTTTGGACACCCTTTTGGGTTTTACACCTTCCTAGTTCAAAACAGATTTCCTAAGGGTTTAAAATATATCATTTAAGTATAAGTTGATACTTAGATATATTTTAATATATGCGACGAATCTTTTGAGATAGGTTTCAGACCTCTCGAAGATAAGATAAAGATTCTAGGAAATTTCAAGGCTTCAAAAATCTAGACTTAGCCAATTTTTAGGGCTTCAAGATTTTAGGCTTAGCCAAATTTCAGGTTTTTGCATTCTACCCTAGCTTGGTGTTTTGTTGATGAGTGGTCGTTTCTTGAGCCCTCATCTTGTGTATTGTCGTTGTTGGCTTGTTTGTGTGTGTCAGTTTGGTAGTGGCATTTGGAGATTCGTTGGTTGCCAAGATTATGGTGAAGTCTTCTGTTGCGATCGTTGTGATCCCTGTATGATGTTGTCATGTGCATTCATACTTGTAAAAAAAAAAATCTTGGCTTTTATTTCATCCTTGTTTCCAAGGATCTCCAGGCGGGGCATTACAGTAGGTATCATTCTATATGGTGCTTTATTCGACAAACTAGCTCTAGGAATCATATCCATACAATGACTTATGCTTCTCACTGGTGGTAAACCATCAAGAATATCTTCAGCAACAATCTCCTTATACTCATTCAGACATTTTGTAATTTCTTCTAGTACTCAGCTACCACTATCTACTATTACTCAGTCATTACCAGCTTTTTTGCTTGGTCGTTACTACCAACACTCAGTCCTCTAGGAACTATAGCAAAACAAACTTGATTCTTCTTCACTTCCTTATCAAATTATTTCCCATTAACCATGCAAACTTTTATTGTAGTACAACTAACCTCATCTAGACTTTCAATCAAAGGCAACAATATTTGCTTCTTCCCATTCACCCAAAGAGTATATTGATTCAGTCTTCCATCATCTACAACATATCTATCATATTGCCAAGGTCTACCCAACAAAATATGACAATAATCCATAGGCATAATATCACACAACACTTCATCAAAGTAATGTCCAATCTTGAACTTCACAATGCATTGCTCACTTACCAATAACTTATGCTCATCTTTGATCCATGAAACATGATACAGTTTAGGATGCTTTAGCCTCTACAACTACAACTTTGTAACCAACTCTTTTGATGCCAAATTTGTTGAACTTCCACTATCAATGATCACCTTGCAACATTTTCTATCCATCTTACATCTAGTTTTGAAAAGACTTCTTCTAATGATAGGTTCCTCTTCACTTCCCTTATTACATAAGGTTCTTCTCACCATCAAATTTTCTCTAGCCTCAGGTCCACTCAATGAACTCCCAATGTCTTCTTGAATCCCAACATTTGTATTATTCTATCCACTTTTAGAAGATCTACATTCAAAATATATATGCCCTTCTTTACCACATCTAAAACAATTACCATGAAAACTACCTCTACAATAAGAATTACCTCTTCCTTGATAAGAATCAGTACCTCCTTAGTATGAACTACCACCTTTCCACTCAGTCTTATCTTTGTCACTTCCATTCAAATTTGCCTTTATCCTACACAAAATTGTCAGATCTGCCACCTTCACCATAAGATCTACCTCTGCCTCTCTGGAATCTACCACCTCTACCTCTTTGCCTTTGTTCATTCTTCTTTGTCAAGATCTCCTCAGCTTTCAATGCATATTGATATACTTCTTCTACACTTTCCAATTTCACAAAACTTATCTCATCTTGAATTTCAGATCTCAATCCATTTTTATGTACCTTGCAATTTTCTCAACATCATCATCCACATCTCCAAATCTGATGTCCAATCTATAGAATTCTCAATAGACTCCTTCACATTCATGTCTTTTTGTCTCAAATTTTGCATCTTTCTCAACAAGCTAACTTGGTAATCAATAGGAAGGAATTTTTTCTTTACCTTGTTCACCATCTTTAGCCAAGTTTTGATCTTCTCCTTTCCTCTTCTTTGTCTATTAGTTTGCAAATTCTCCCACCACAGTGAAGCATGACCTTTCATCCTAGTAACTGCAATCTTCACCTTCCTATTATTATGGGTTTTTTCATACTCAAAGAACTTCTCCATATCAAAGATCCAATATAGCATAACATTGGTATCCAACTTTCCATCATAAGGAATAACTTCTATAGTAGGCTTTGAATGTGCCCTAGACAATACTCTTAGCAATCTTTCCTCATATTGATATTCTTCCAATTCTAGATTGGGGTTTGGTGTTATCGCTTCATCATCACTCACATCCTCAAGATGTGCTCCTCTCCTCTGGGCTATCTCCACAACATCTAATCTAGCTGTAATTTTTCTCAATGCATCTAACATGACATTATTGACATTTCCTCTACCACAAACCATTTTTACAAATTAGGTTCTTGCAAGATCGTAACCCTCTGCAAGTTATAGGTCAAATTTGCAACCCTACAACCAAATCTGAAATAGGATTCTACATGATCCAATCTCCATAAGGACAAACCTCAAGCTTTGATACCACCTGAGATAAGGAGGGAAAATAAAACCAAGGCCAAAGGCACACCCAACAATCCAAACCAACCTTGCAAAGTTCACACAACAGAAGCAAACACACAAAGAGAATAACACCACAAAGAGGAAATAAAATACTTTTATTGATTCATCAAATGATCAGCATACATGTCCAACTATAAGGCCTTCTGGGTTACGGCCAAATACAAAATATATTCAAGATCAAAGATCCAACATCAAATTCCCAACTCTAGATACATATGCAACAAACTTCCCAAACTTTCATGTTCTGCTCTAGACTCCTCCAAAATTGCCTAACTCTAAGCCTAAATACTCTATTTATATTTTCCAAAATAGCTTATAGACCATTCTAGAACATTACATAATAGCAAGGTTGACCCAACAATGGTTAGGACAAATCCCAAGATAAGATCTCATCATAAATAACACAATCGAAATCAATCTCGCAAGTTGGCTCACACCAGAAATGCAAAAATCACATCCAAAATGCTGACACTCAGCATAAATAGGACAACTCGGCACATGAAGAGTCACTCGGCATACACTAGGTAACTTGGCACATGAAGAGCAACTCAGCACACATTGTTGAACTTTGCACGCATTGCAGAGATGGGATAACATGCAAACCCGAGTGTTAACATGACTTGGGATAACCTCAACTCAACTTAAATTGCAAAATTACTGGCACTCAACAATTTTTGCAACTCAGCAATGTCTAAAACTCGGCAAGAACTGGTAGAATGAGTAAAAATGAGCAGGATAACACATCAACCTAGGATGTTCCCGCATCACCTTAACCCCCTTGAGGGTTTGAAGAATGTTGAAGGAGAACCATTGATCAAAATACCCAAAGAGGAAGTAGTAATTAGCTGGTTGATATGCTTGTAGACCTTAGAACCAAACCCAAAGGCTCTGAGAAACTTGAAGAGAAAACACCACTCAACCCGATCATAAGCCTTGGATAGGTTGAGCTTGAGGAGAAATCCTTCTCTCTTGCCCTCTTCCAAAGAGTGGATGATATCATGAAAAATCATGATAGAATCCAAGATTTGCCTTCCCAAAACAAAACTAGACTATTGAGGAGCAATAATAATAGGGAGGATCTTGATAATCCTATTAGTCGGGACTTTAGAAAGAATCTTGTAGAAAGAGTTGCAGAGGTTGATAGGTCTAAAAAGATCCATAGAATCCACCCCTAAAACTTTAGGGATAAGCACTAAGAATGTAGCATTAACCTCCTTGAGCAGACTTTTAGCTCTGAAAAACTCTTGGACCACTTTGATTACATCCTATTGAACCACTTCCCAGAACAATTGGAAGAAGAAAGTAGGGAAACCATCCTGACCTGGGGATTTTTCGACAGGGAAGAAGAACACTTCCTACTAAATTTTGAGAGGGGAAGGAATAGCCTTAATCATAGAGTTGTACTCTAGCTAGATCAAAGTTGAGATATTAGAGATAATGTCCTGCTAATCATCTTCCAAAAGATTAAGGTCTCTAGTCAAAATATTAGAGAAGAAAGAGATGGCCTTTGCCACTATATCTTTTTCATCCTCCAAAACAACAACCCCAATTTTGATTTTGCTAATTCTATTATGGACTCTATGTTTCAAAGTAGAGATATGGAAGAATCTAGTGTTTTGGTCCTCCTCTTTTAACCAGACATCACTTGACATTTGTTTCTAGTAAGCTTCATCTTGACCAATAATATTGTGAAGCTTGGAAAGAATAATTTTTTCCTCCTCCAGTCGCTCCTCATTATAGCCCTCCTTTTGAAAAACACCCTGAATGATGCTAAGGTCCTCTGATATCCTTGCTTTGGATTGGAATATGTTACCAAAATTTGACTTATTCCACTTCTTGATTACATAAGTGTTACATAAAGAGAGATGTTGATATTGGTAAGTTTGATGCAAGAAGTGATGAAGGTATTTTCCTTGGATGTTCATTAAAAAGAAAAATGTATAGATATTTTAATTAGAAAACTATGACAATTGTTGAGTGTGCAAATGTGAAAGTGGATGAAAATTTTGGAGTCAAAGAGAGAATGCTAGATTATATTTCTAATAAAGAAGAAGATAAACCTAAAATTCTTAGAGAAAATAATGAAGTTTTCTTTGAGACTAACAATGCTTTGCATAATTATGTTCAAATTGTTGAATAGAGAGAAGAACTAAGATCTGAACTAGATAAGAAGTTACAATTAAAACAACAACACCTACACTGAATAGGAATTTGACAAAGAACCATCCTAAGAATTAGGTTATTTTAGGAAAAGACAAAGGAGTTATGACAAGAAATAGAGTACATGAGGAAATATGTTTGATTTCTCAAGTAGAACTAAGGAGTGTACATGAGGCATGCAATGATGATCACTCAATTCAAGCAATGAAGCAAGAACTAGATTAGATTGTGAAGAATGAGACACGGGAATTGGTTCCTAGACCTAAAGACAAGAATGTTATAGGAACTAAATGGGTATGAAAAGGATATTCATATCAAGAAGGCCTAGACTATGAGAAAACATTTTCCCCTGTTGTCAGACTTGAAGTAGTAAGAATGTTCTTGGCTTATGCAGCTAGTAAGAAATTTAAAGTGTGTCAAATGGATGTAAAGTCAACATTTTAGAATGGATAACTTGAAGAAGAAGTCTACATTGAGAATCCTAAAGGATTTCCTTTGATAGAAGAAAAGGACATGGTATGTAGATTGAAAAAAGCATTGTATGGTCTAAAGCAAGCACCTAGAACCTAGTATGCAAGATTGGACAAATATTTGGCAAAATTGAAATTTTCTAAAGGTACAATAGATAGTAATTTATATTTGAAATAAGTTGAGAATGGATTGTTAATTATAGTAATATTTGTGGAAGACATAATCTTTGGAAGTAATGATGAAGCAACTGATAAATTTGCTAATGAAATGAAGAATGATTTTGAGATGAGTATGATTGGTGAGATGAAATTTTTCTTGGATCTATAGATTGTACAAAATAGTGAAGATATTTTCTTATCACAAGCTAATGATTTGAAAGACTTGTTGAAAAGGTTTGTCTTGGAAAGTTGTAAGCCTTTTGGTACACCTATGATAACTGGTCACAAGTTATCTAGCAAAGATGAGACACCTATAGTTGAGAAAAAGAAGTATAGATCTATGATTGGAGGTTTGCAATATCTAATTCACACTAGACCAAATATAGTAAATGTAGTTAGGATAGTAGTAAGATTTAATTTTGATCTTAAGGAAGCACAATATGCAATGGTAAAGAGAATATTCAGATATCTAAAGGGTACACCTGATATTCGACTATGGTATGACAGATCAAGTGATTTTACTTTATGTGCATATACTGATGTGGATTGGTTAGGCAGTATGGATGACAGAAAGAGGATCAGTGATGGATCATTTTTCCTTGGAGGAAGATTGGTTTCTTGGCTAAGCAAGAAACAAGATTGTATTTCATAGAGTACAACAAAAAAAGAGCATGTAGCAGCAACAAACAACTATAATCAGATCATGTGGATGAAAGAGATACTGAAGGGTATTGGGATAGAGTTTTTAGAACTTGTTATCATACATTTTGATAACACAAGTATAGTGAGTATGTCTAAGAATCTTGTGTTACATTCTAAGACTAAGCATATATCTATTAAGTATCATGTTTTGAGAGAAAATGTTGCAGAGAAAGAGATCAGATTAGAGTATGTGAGTACAAAAGAGTAGATTGTAGATATCTTTATGAAGCCATTTCCTAAAGATACATTTGAGTATTTTTGAGATATGCTTGGGGTTATACCTCTGCCTACTTCTAAGTAAATGATGTAGAGAGTGCATCAATCTAATGGTATAGAGCTCTATTATTTATCTAAATTGAATGATGATGCTTTCTATATGGGGGACTGTATGAGAATAGTAGAGCCCCCAAGGACTCTTGGTAATTGTTATAGAATAGTGTCTTTGGACACTTTAGTTGGTTGAAGACTTTGAGAAAATGATTAACATAATGAAGCCTTTCTCATTGATTTCAATGGGGGAGAAGTATTCATGAAAAACATCATCTATCAAAATGAGAGAGAGAGACACACACAGAGAGAGAGAGAGAGAGAGAGAGAGAGAGAGAGAGAGAGAGAGAGAGAGAGAGAGAGAGAGAGAGAGAGAGAGAACATGATAACATCATCTGGTAGTATGTGGGAGATGTATTTATGTATTTATTGATGTCAATAGGGAGAAACATTGAGTTATACCAATAGGGGATAAATTGTGAATAATTGATTTCCATCTGTGTAAGAATGAGAAAGCGCAGATAGAATAGTGTTCCTATGAGTTTTGGATTTTATTGATGAAGAGTATTTGAAAAGAAAAAAAATGATAGCTACAATAGATTTTGATTCAGTATTCTTATAACTTAGATATTTTTCATCTATGTTGCCATCAATGGCAAAGGGGGGAATTGTTAGCATGAATGTTGATGGTATTCCTTTGGGGGAGTATCCTAAGCATTGGAGAGATTGTTTATGATTGACATGTTTCATTCATGACTGTGTTTTTCATTGATATTAATAGAGTATTATTTTTTTAAAGACTAGTAGAGTAGTAGATAGAGAATGAGGTTGTACAAACTATGTATTGATGATTGGGTCAAGTGCAGTGGAAGATGTGTTCTACATTGTATCCTAATGAAGTGGTTAAGTGCATGAATAGAAAGTCGAAGGCATGTGGAAGATATTATTCATTTATAGAAGATTGTAAGTAGACATAGTATCTGATAAGTAGTTTTTGATGATTGGGAAAGCCTCAAGGTTGACTCAAAGAATTATTTTGAGGATATGATATAAAGGAAGGTTATTTTCCTCATCGAGAAACATGTGATTTAATTTTTGAAATTGCAAATTGTGCAAGTGATATGCAAAGTTGTTAAATGCATGTAAGTGATCCAAGGGATTATTTGGATGTGAGATTCATGATCTAGTATTGAGATCAAAAGAGGATAAGTCTAGTCAAGAGGAAAGAGAAGTTGAAGTAACTCCATTTCTGTTATTATACAAAGAATAATACAGAGACCAATTGGATAGTGATTTCAGTGGTCTTGCCCCTGAAGTTGTTTCAATAGTGGGTCCTTCTACCTTCTACAACTTGTAATAGGGTTGGCACAACTCCTAGTAGGGTTGACAAAACTCCTACCAAGGTTGGAATCTCCTAATAGGGATTCAAAGTCTCCTAATAAAGATTGATATGTACTAAAAATGTATTTCACTGGCTCCTAATAGTGTCCATCCTCTTAGAAGGAATGTTTATATTACTACATCATTTTGTGGGTACCATCCCCATCAAGGTTTAATTGGAAACTACAATTGGAATAATTATTGTGTTGTCATCGATGTCAAACCTATTGGTTAGACAATTTTCTATCTAATATAAATGTCATCTCTATTTGATTGGTGAAGAGAATTTGAGAAGTTGTTCATAACAAAAGAATCTAGAGGATAGGTTGAGTTATGAAGAGGAAACTACAAATGGACATTTTATTAGTTGGACTTTGAGAACATATATTGATTATTTAAATCATGCTACAAGTGGAGAAGACAGTAATGCTCAAGTCTTGAAAGTGTGAACAATGATAGATCAAGTGCATAGGCTTAACTATGAAACAGAGAAAAAGACTAAATAAGTGTCGAGAAAAATCAATGTTGATTGAGCATCAGTATTGACCGAGTGATAATGCATGTAATTTAGTAGTAGTAGAGTAACCTAGTGATGATCGAGTGTTAGAACATAGTGTTGGTTGAGGAATAACATTTTTAACTATTTATGAGAAATCATAATTACCAACCGATTCTTAGAATATGGAAAGTGTGTTGAAGATAAGTATTGATGAGTTGGATCATTTAATATCAAAAGAGGATTAGATAAATGATCTAAGGATGGATTCCAAGAGAAGTTTCTAGAAAACAAGAGAAAAACAAAATGGCGATCAGATTCATTGTATGTGATGAATCTAATCATAAACCCTAAGATCTATGGTGATGATTAAGTGATAAAAGATCATAATTACAAACTTTTTGTATGTGTAGAGAGTATATGCACCTCTAAAAGGGTTTTAGAGAGTTAGAGTGAATGCTAATGTTATTGACTAGTGAATCTAAGCAGAAGGCTAAAATGAGTTGAGAAGAAGTGAAGTGTGATTGTTTGAAGGGTTGCTAAGAAAATAAAAAATAGAGATGATAATGCAGGCCTATCAATGAATTAGCTCATGAATTGAATAGAGATTTGTATACGCAAAGTGAGTTGTACTTAATAGAGAAAAACCTTGTTGTTACTTTCTAACCATTGTAAACAGTATTTGAAATCCTTTAATCAAGGTTGACCTAACAATCATATGAAAATCCTTTAATAGGGTTACCTTCTGATGAAAGTTTTAAAGTCCTCTAACAAGGCCACTCCTAACAAGGTGATTAAATCCTTTAACAAGGTCACATTTAACATTGTATTTTGTAACCTTTAATAGGGTTCATTCCTAAAAGAGCTCACTTCATAAGAGTTAAAATTAGTGACATGTTGCTAGTGGTTTTTCCCAAATTGGGTTTCCATGTTAAATCCTAGTGCCAAACTTGTGTGGTTATTATTGTAATGTTTTACTAATTAATGTTTACATTCTACAAGTTTGTTACATTTAGAATAGTGGACTAGTTTATGTTGCTAATAGTTGATAGTAGAGAACGAGTTATGGAATGATAAGATTTAAAGTTGTTTAAGTGTTTGTTTGTTCAATTGGTACATATGGACCTTGGCTAACTAATTCACTCTCCCCCCCGCCCCCCTCAATTATTCTAAATATTCTAACAATTAGTATTATAGCATTAGTGCTTGTAGAGAGACGTTTGAAGGTGCTCAAAGCTAAAGATCATGATGTACAAAAAGGAGGTACCAAATTTGAACAAAGAGAACTTTCCTACATGAAAAATGTTGATAAGGATACATATAGTTGGTATTGTTGATGTTGCAATAGACTTCCTGGACAATGCATATGTGAATATAACAATAGTCCCTTTGAGTACTCAACAATTGAAAGAAAAGCAAGAGCACAATCAAGCAATGTTGGAGATTGCTTCAATCCTAACCTATGTTGAGTTTGATGACATAAAAGGGTGCAAGAATACAAAAGAAATGTGGGATAAATTAAAGACCATATATGGAAAAGATGAAAATGTCTTGAGAGCCAAATCAAAAGTCTAAGAGGTAAGTTTTATGAAATGAGAATGACACAAGGTGGGAACATAGTTCAATACTATGCAAAAATCAAAGAGGTCATCAATGGTATTCGAGGAGAAAATGGAAAGATTGAGGATGAAATAGTAATAAGCAAGGTATTGAGAATTCTACTTCCTATGTATGTTATTAGGGTTTTTGCAATACAAGAACTAAGATGTACACCAAGTAATGACCTAAATCTAAAAGGTGTTATTAGTAGGCTTACTACTTTTGAGATATATAATTTTGATAATTACACTCCAGCTACTGTTAAATATGCTTTTAAATCACAACTAGTTCTTAGCAAGAAAGGAAAAGGCAAACATGTGAAATGTGATAGTGATACTTTTGATGATGAACTTGATGAACTTGAGGCATAGATAGATAGAATATTTAGAAGAGGCAAAGGAAAATGCAAAGGTAAACTTCCTAAAGTTTGTTTTTCATATAACAAATTTGGTCATATTATTGCTAGATATCCTGATAGAGAAGACAAGGATAATAGAAAGGAGAACAAGTACAAAGGGAGAATAGATCACCAAGACTACAAGAAGAATAAGGACTACAAAGTCAAAGGTAAGAAATCTTGTTACATTGTTGAAGAAGAAACTGATACTAAATCTAAAAGTAATGATGAAGAAGTAGTTTATGTTGCTACGAAAGAAGATTTTGATGAAGATGAGAAAACTACTTTAATATCCTGTGTGAATAAAAGTGATAGATGAACAATTGATAGTGGTTATTCTAATCACATGACTAGTGATAAAAGTAAATTTGAGAACATTGGACCATACAAGAGTAGTCATGTTAAATTTGGTAATGATGTTCCATGTCTTTTGAAGGGTAAAGGATCAATACTACTAACTGATAAGATCAAATGCGACAATGTTTATTGTGTTCAAGGACTTAACTATAATCTTTTGAGTATTTCACAATTAAGAAAATTAGGGTACGAAGTTAAATTCCATCACATAAAGGCCAAAATATTTGATGCTAATGGTAAATTGATTGGAAGTGGTGATCAAACAAGAGGTGACTTGTTCTATCTAGATTTATCTAATGAGACATGTTTTGTTGCACAACCTAAAGATATTTGGTTATGGCACAAGAGGTTATGTCATCTAAACTTTGACAATTTGGTTAGCATTAGTAAAATAAAAAGAGTAAGAGGTTTACCAAAAGTGAAAACACATGTTAATTGGGAAAAATGACAAAGTCTAGTTTCAAGAGCAAAATTTATTCATCTCATGATATTTTGGAATTGGTTCATATTGACTTATGTGGACCTATTGGTGTTCAAAGCTATTGTGGAGACACATATTTCATTCTATTTTTTAATTCCTACTCTAGAATGATGACTATGATGTTTCTTAAAGAAACATATGATGCTTTTCAGTTATTTAAGTGGTATTTGGCCAGAGTTGAAAAGGAGACAAGGAAGAGTTTGAAGTTCTTGAGATCTAATAGATGTGGTGAATTCATTTCCAATGAGTTCAACATATTATGTAATGATAGAGGAATCAAAAGACATAATTCAAAACCTAGGACCCCCCCTCTCAGTTATTCTAGATATTCTAACAAGTTTTCCCTCTGATCAAGGGTTTCCCTAGTTAGCATTTCTAGTGTCCTATGTATGTATATCTTCTTATGGTTGTTGATTATATTGTTCACATGGTTAAGGATTAATAAGGTTGATAAGTGTTTCAATATTTGGATAACTAATTCACACCCCCCCTCGCCCTCATTTATCTTGGCGTACTTTACTTTCTAACAAAACTATCTCAAAACTCTAAAGGGCGTGTACCTAAAAATAGAGTATGTTGTCCTCCTAATAAGCCAATAGTTTGTCTATACAAATCAAAGGTAATACATATCCTCCTATCCATCCTCCATGTAATCCTAAAATTCTTGATCGAGGTGGCCCCATGAATTACACCCTCTATAAAGTGTATAATCAAACCCCTACATCAGATCCTTTTTTGGTAGCCCACTGATGTCATCACCCTATAAAAGATTGACATATGGTATCTAAATGTGTATAACTCATAAGGTCATTATGTCTCTTGTAGTTTCATGGACCAAACCACAATGATGTGTTCTCATGCCCACATAAGTAGTAGTGTGATGAATACCCTATGGGTTCTACCCTTCGAATAGGTGCACATAAGAAAATAATGGTAAATCTACCCAAGTATAGTATATCCCCAACACTACCTCTCCCCCTCACTCTCTAGCATAACACTTACTACTCTAGCCCAACCTAGAGGAAATTCATGTCCCATGTGATTTGGCATCATGCAAACATAGATCAATCCAAACATATATAATGCCATGTATGGTAGTCATTTTCAGATAGCCAACATCACCTTCTAAGGAAAACAATGTCCAAATATCAGTTACTGATAGTAGGATCATCCAAAATTAGACTCTATGTAGGGCTTTGAACTCTTTTAATTGTACTCTAGGATGAGCCCTTTGATTGGGACCTAATATATCCTCTAGACATCTAATTAGGTAATAGTCACCTCCTTTGTCAGTAGGTGGAAGCTAGAGATTTGACTATGCCACTTTTTTATTAATGTCAACATGAGTGTCAGTCATGGCCACATATTAACATTCTCTAGTCTACATAATGCTACCTAACCCTACTCTTCCTTCATCAAATTTCCTACTAGCTTTATTTTGTCAGGCCAACACTCTCATGATCAAAAAAGAGAGACCACAACCTACATTTAGTTAAGCCCACACATGTCATCTAGTCAGTTTATTCTCACCCTAATTCCCCTTTTCATAGTTTGGATTAGGGCATCATGTTCCTAGTCCCCTCTATGTTAGCCCCAACCCCCTATGTATTTTTCATATGGAATTTTCTTTTCTAATCAACTTAGACATTAATTTGTGTTAGAGACATCAATCAAGGGTCGGGTCTCTAATCCCTATCTAGCTCCCCCTACAAAAAAAATTCCCTCATAGAAAATGATCATCATATGCATAGACTCTCCCTCATAAATTTATGAAATAAGCAATAAATGCAAAATTTGAACAAAGTATAGGGCTAGCATTTCACATTCATTGTTTCTCTTATGTTAATTGGTTGTATGTACATACACACTCTCCAAGATGAAATCTATCTCATGGGTCTGACATCTTTCTTTGTCTAGTCTTCTATAACTATAGGTGTGAAAATGACCCTTCTTGGGGCCCTCAAGGGCTATATATAGCCCCCCTAGAGTTGAGTTTCCATCTTGGTCCCCATTTTCTTCCTATTTCTTCTTGTTTGTTTTGAAATACATTCAATTATCTCTTTTCTCTTCCTTTATCTTAATTTTTCTTCTTGGGTGCCTTTTTCAAGAAACTTTCCCTAAAATTTCTTTTTACACCTTTTTCTCAAGGGATACATTTTTTGTTGTTGCTGATACCATGTGACTTTTAGAACTCCTTCTCTCTAGGGCATCTTGTTTTCTTTTCTTTAACATGATGTCATTTTTGACACCATGTCAAAGAGGAGCACAATGTAGACGCCTAAAATCATCCTCTGTCATTTAACATTAATTTAATATAGTATAATTAATAGTATTGAATAAAATCTATAATTAATTTCAATAAGTAATTACTGGTGTTATTTTCTTCTATTTATTTACTTAAATAAGTTTATCTCCTAAAAGTATATAAATCCAAGGCAAGAGCCTACAACACAATGGTAATTTTTGAGCCTCTCATGTCAGAGATCTTCGGTTCGAGTACATTTGAAGTTAACATATAAAAAAAATTAATTACAAAAAATAATAATAACTAATCTTGGCCCGGGTCATTTACTGGTTAAAAAGAAAAAAACATACAAATTTAATTTAAATACTTCCTCTTAATGAAAATTTAATTTAATTTAATCCTAATATGAGCCTAGATCCTACCCTATCTACATCATTTTCATCTTAATAATCCTACTGACTAAATAAATAAGATTAATTAGCCTAAATTTTGGATTCCAATACCTATTAGTGCTAAATATTTGCTCCCACATGTTTGATAACATTTCCAAAATCCACCTTTTCAAAAATTTCCTAAATTGCCTAAGCAAGGTTGTTTTGCAACTTTGATGACACCTTCTTACACTTTCTAAAAGTGTCTCATTGGACAAAATCTATGATGCTTCTTACACATATATGAAAAAGGTACTTTCAAATACCCATTGACCCATCACATCCCAAGTTGCTCACACATGTGAGAGAAAATTTTACTCTTGCATGATCTTGTCAAGCCCATGTGGATCCTATATGGATGTCACCTCCATGCCACATCACTTAGACCCCTCCAAAATCCTATAAATAGGATCCTTGCCAAGAGCATTTCATTTATTATTCGCATGTCAGAGTTATTATGGTATTTTGTGTTAAGAAGTATCTTCCATTGATTTAGTGATTTATAACTAACCAACTAATATTTGAATCATGGTAGTTGTATTGATTTGTAGTTGTTAATGTTACTTATATCTTGCATTTAGTAGTTGCATATCTACTTTTTGCATTCATGTTGAATGATTAAGGCTAGTTCTACATAACTAGTCCTTCAGTTATTCAATATCTTCTATTAGTTTTCATTTCAAATAATTTAAGTCATTTATAAATCATTGCAGTAAGATTATTAGTATTGTGTTGGGAGATCTCACCATAAATTTCTAAGAGAAAATAAAACAAGTTTTGGGTGCCCTTGTTTTAGCTCATTAGAAGTTATGGTAGAAACTTAGAGTAGAATACAAGATTTTAACATGTTAAATTTGATGTAAATGGCTTTTATCTCTAACATTTGCATTTTTACACTTGTTCTATGCATGAAAGTTTTGATGACATATAGGTACAACCTACTTCTAGTGACCTTTCACATGCTCCAATAAAGGGAGAATCTTACAACTATTCAAGAAGGAAGAGTCAATGCTTATTTGCAAAGAGGAATTGCAAGAGGATATTGACAAGGTCATATTGGTTGTTCAAACTTTTGTGCAACCATGTGATAAACGTGAAGAAAAATATTCATCTTCTTATATGAAGAGTTCCTTTTCTTTGTTGACCATAAAGAGGAATAGAGGGATCTTGAGGATATTATTATCCTTAATGAATAAATAACAACTAATAGGACTTTAGCTAAATGTTGGAAAGAAGAATCAAACCTACTAGAAGAAAATGGAAAGTAAGGCTACTAAAGGTAGAAAGAAGGTAACCAAAAGGAGAATGAGAAATATCACAAGAGAATTCCTATTCTTGAAGAAAAATAAGTTAATGTGCATTAAGTTTTTCCTTATTTATTAATGATATCATAATAGAGAAAACATTTCAAGAGAAGGATCTTGTTACTTTTTAAGTTATCACAAATACTTTTGTGATATAAGGATATTACAAACCACAAGGGAGATTGATTTTTATAAGATAAATATCTTCTACTCATCCATTTATATCAACTCATCAACTCTTGGGACAAAAAAACCCATGAGAACTACAACAACAATAAAAGTAGATCTACATAATATTAGCCATGTCATTGTATCTAACCCCTATCAGCCATTGAGTTATTAAATAAGTAAAGAAGAACAATAAGTTCAAGGCTAATTTGAATACACACTTCCAAGGGGATGCCCCATTAGGTATCTAACTCTAAAAAGGATTTTCATGTCACCTTTGGACATGAAGCTAAACATCAAGAGAAGCAAGTTTATCCTACCTAAAAAGATAGCATCCAAGTATAGGAAAGATTCTTTGATCACAACATTTGGAAGGAAATGTAGAAGTTAATTGAATGTTTGTCACTTTTACTTTCTAGGCTAGTTGTCCACGTACATAGATACAATCAATGGATAGAAAGGAAATGCATCTAATTCAACAAGCTAATCAATTAATTTATTTTATTTTCCTCTATGTAAATTTACGAATATAGGAGAGCGTTTATTTTTTCTTACAAAGAAGAGTACAAAGATAAATTATTTCCTTCTCATGAGATAGTACATTTTTAAAGTTTTATTGTTATAGTTTGAATCATATACCCAATGGATACCTCAAGGCTTTTGGTCTCATATTTAGTACACAAACATATTGTTGAATCACTAGATATATTAACATTCTATGCCAACATATTGTTGAATCACCAAAAACATTGGCATCCTATGCCACCCTTTTAGCCATTATTGATAACCAATATTAGAAACCTTTAATAGCTGAAGTGTTTGTAATTTCACAATTTTATTAAAGGTTTAGGGATAAAAAATCAATGCTTAAACCCTAAAAATTTAGCCCATCTTTGTCTTGTGCCATAATTTTTGTTGGAAATGAAAAGTGTAACTAAGAGGGGAGGGACAAATCAATTACACCAAATCAATTCCCTAACCCTAGATGTCAAATCAAACTTTTCACTGATAATGCAATAAAGTCTAGCTCGGTTATAATTGATTACTTATTGTCACTTGGTTAACAAAGCAATCTTATGAATATTAATCCATTTTAAGCTTTAGTACCTTAGTTGCAAAAACATAAAGCATAAAGAAAATAACATGAACACAAATGACACCAATATTTAACGTGGAAACTCAATTTGGGAAAACCACCATACAACTAGTCACTTTATTTTCCACTCTTCTGAAGTGAACCCTATTAGGAGCCAACCGTGTTAAAGGTTACAAAACATACTATTAGATATGACCTTGTTAAATGATTTAGATCACCCTATCAGGAGTGGCCTAGTTAGAGGTCTTCAAAAACTTCAATCTTGAAATGTCACCTTGTTAGAGGATTTACAAAATGTATTAAGTCAACTCTATTAAGAAATTTCTTCACTGCTACAATGGTTAGAAGGTGACAACAATTTGACCTAATTTATGAAGCAACTATCTTTGCAAATTAAGATCTATGTTCTAGCTTGACCTTTGGATCCTTACTAATTAGAATACTCTTTGCATCTTATCTTCCACACTTTCTTGCTCTATCTTTTCCTTCGTTCACATATCCATCTTATTCCTCATTCTTCTTAATCACACTTTATCCTCACTATTTGACATTTCATATATATAACAAGATTTGATAGGTCATCTTGAATGCCATTTTAAATACTCATTAAACATCTAAATAATTGGCCTCAATCAATTAATTATTGGACAATTGTATTATGTTGTCACTTGATCAATACTAGGATTAAACTCTCGGTTAACATTGGAAGTCCTTTGATACTCGACCACTCTGTTAACACTATAAGTAGGATATCCTTCATTAACCGACTACTTGGTTAACATTGAATGTTCTTCATTACCTGACTACTCGGTCAATACTAAATATGCTTGGTTGATACTACAAATTTTTCATTGCTTGGTTAATACTAACATTTGTGTAACATCAATGGTAACATACAATTTGAAGAATTATTTCCCACAAAATCCCTCTTTGGCATTGATGGAAACACAAAATGTCAACATAAAATGATAAGAATATGAGAAATTATATAATATCCTTAGTTTCATTATGATTCTCATCCATACCAACTCCCTTTGAGATTCTACTTGGATTTGTCTTAGTTGCTTTCACATGAATTATCCCTCTTACATTTGTTAACACTCTGTTGTATACTTTTTTCATTTTTCTCCCTCTTTGTTATTGATTCCAACATATAAATACTTTCCTTTTGAGATTAAAAAAAACATTTCCTTTTTTTTTTGACATCAACTCTCCCTTGTTGACAATAAAATCTCCCTCTTTGACATCAAATGCCAAAGGATACACACTTTTAAGTTTCTATGTACCTTTGGTACTAATTCATATGCAATATGCTATGCATTTCACACCTGAATTATGACAACCTACATCAACTTGATAGTTATTCAATGGAAGTTGGTTGATGTATCACTATCGTGTGCTTTAGTGAGCATCAAATAGGGGAATGACCCCTAGTTTACCTCTTATATATATAAATACATCCTTAGGTAAAGTCTTAGTAAATATATCTGCTATTTGCTCCTTGGTGTTCACATATACCAATCTCACCTCTTTGTCTTGAACTAGTTCCCTTTGGAAATGATATTTGATTGCAATGTGTTTTGTCTTTGTGTACATTATAGGATTTTTGGATATATTTATTGCACTTATGTTATCACAGTAGATAACCATTGGTTCCTTGATTTCCCCCTTCATTCCTAACAGTAATTGCTTGATTAATATTATTTAGAACAATTAATTGTTGCAAACAACATACTCTGCCTCCATTGTTGATTGAGAAATACAATTATTCATCTTGCTTGTCCAAGATACTAATCTCTTTCCAAGAAAGAATGCTCCTCCATTGGTTCTTTTTTCTATCATTGATGCTTTATGCCCAATCTACATTAATAAAGATTCTTAACTCAATATTTCCTCCTTTCTTATACCATAAACCATATTCTTTAGTTCCTTTTAGGTACCTCAAAATTCTTTTTACTCCCATCATTTGATTTTCTTTAGGATTATCAGAAAACCTTTCAACTATGCCAAATACCAATACAATATCAGGTCTGGTGTGCCACATACTGTAGTTTCCCAATCATTAATATGTAGGTAGTCTAATTTACCTCTTTTGAATCATCATTATTTGAAAGTTTATGTCCAGTAGATGTAGGTGTTCCAAGTGGTTTGGAGTCTTCCATTCCAAATGATTTCAATGTTTCCCTGATGTTTTTTGATTGAGTGATGAATATGCCATCCTTCATTTGATGAACTTGTAGACCAACAAAGATTTAAGATTTTTATCTCTCCAAACATAGACATTTCAAATTCTTTCCTCATTTCTTTAGCAAATCACTTACATAACATCTCATGTCCTCTAAATATGATATCATCTACAAATATTTCTACAAGCAATATATTATCTTGTGGTCCTTCCTCTATATACAAGTTACTATTATCATTTGTCTTTTCAAAATTAATTCTTACCAGATATCCATGTAGCCTTTCATACCATGCTCTAGGAGCTTGCTTCAGTCCATATAGAGCTTTGTGAAGTTTACATACCATGTCTCTTTTGCTTTGATCAATGAAACCTTCAAGTTGTTCAATGTAGACTTCTTCTTCCAGTATTCCGTTTAAGAAATTTGATTTTACATCCATTTGATATACTTTAAATCCCTTTTGTGCAACATATGCTAGAAGTATTCTAACTCCTTCAACTCTTGCAACAAGAGAAAATGTTTCCACATAGTCAACTTCTTGAGCATACCCTTTGCATATTGTAATCACCTAAAAATGGTCGTCTAGACTATTAGCCCCCTTCTCAACATTTTGGCTAAATTAATTAATCATTTGCCTAGACCAAATTGTTGAAATCAATTAATTTGATTATAACCTATAGGTTTGACCATACTATTCTAAAGTTCATTATTTGATTAAAAGAACATGTCCCCTTTCAATTAAATAAAATCCCCCTTTCTTCTAACCCACTAAAAGTGCACACATAAAGTCTTATTTCTAATTTGTAAATTAAAGGAAAAGACTATTTTGTCTCACATGCAAAGTCAACTCTTTGTTTATTAGTTGACTTGTGTGTGCACATGGATCAATCTTATTTTCAAAATCCACCATTGATCTTCCATCATTTGATCTTGATCTCCATCATCCATACAACTTTAAAGAGAGAGAGATCCACACTCTTGAGTATTGTTATGCTACAGGTTTACCATTCGAATTCTCAAAGAGCTTTTGTGGAGAACTTCCATTCCTTGTCTGCATTCTCTCATACCATATCATTTTAACTTAGAATCATGTTGCATGTTAGTTTAGCTTCTATTTTGCAATAGTCTATCTCACATAGCTTAATATTCAGATTTGTAACACTCTCATTCTTGTTAACATAGCTGCATTTTGCATACTCATAATAGTTTAGTCTACATTTGCATTGCATTCTTGAGGCACTCTTTGTGGACATTTGCATTCTTACATCTTGTCTCTAAGAGAACCTCTCATTGCATGGTTTACTAGCAAGAAGAGTATCTCTAAGGCTTAGTTGAGAGCCTTCATGTTTGAATCATACTCTCTTGCACTTCATAGATAGGGAGATCTAAGCCAACATCCAAGCATTCTGAACTCATGGAATCACCTAGATAGAAGGGTTTAGAATGTGACACAAATCGAGTGTACATTTTTGGCGCCCATCGTGGGGAAAAACATCTTAGTTTTGCTCTTCATCTTGTTGCATTTTTTAATTTTTTGCATTTTGTTTGCAAATTTTCTTTTTTTTTAAGTCGCAGATTTAGGGTGATATTTTTCTAGTATCATGTGATGTTTGTTAGTACTATAGTGCGATGCTTTTCCTATAAAAGTATCACATGATAATACTAAACTCTATCACTCCAGTACAGAAAGTTATTTCCCCCAACTTAAATAAAAATGTCGCATAAGGAAATTTTGGCACACCAATATACTATGAAGTATTGTATGACAAACTTCCAGCACAAATTGTTGTCTAGCTTGAATTTGCTTGCTAATTGAGTTGTTTGGTCAGTTTCCTAGTTGTCACTTGTTTGCTAGATTTTATAGGTCTGTGATTGTTTGACAGTAGACTATTTATAGATTTCATGCTATTTTTAGACTAACTTGTGGGGCTAACAGTTGTGTTTGTAGGTTGTTGCCTTGAGATGCTTGCATAATTACCTTGAAAAGAATGCATGTTAAAGCTTCAAATGCACAAGGGCTACTAACATTTATTTACAGGGCTGCCCAAAGAATACAAACCAAACTTGCTTGTTTTCTTTTATTCCATGTGTGGCATTCTAATAGTTTCTTTCATTTCATAGGCACATTAAACTTGTGAAAGAAAGGGAATTAATTGAGACTTCTTGGAGTGTTTGGGGGAAACGATCAAGACAGGAGAGTATGCTCTTCACCCTTGTGGTGAATCATAAATCTTGACTCTTGAAAGTGGATTAAATCTCTTTAGTTAGAATCCTTTAGAGAGCCTACTCTTGGGAAACCAAGAGGAATGACCCAAGTGGGGACAAGCGAACCTAACTATTCCAACCCACTATAAACTCAAGGCTATCAAGGATGCAAAACCTTGGTAGATGTATTATTTGTCTTCGCTTAGTGTGATTACTTGTGGGATTAGGACCATGAGGAAAATGCTAAGCAAGAACACTTAAGGTGCTCTTGCGGCCATGAGGTTTGTTACCCACTGCAAGGTGGGGTGTCCCTCAATTGGGTTCAAGAGGAACATTACAAATGGAAGCCCTTTCTAAACACCCTAGTTTAGAAGCTACCTTTTTTTCTACTCAACTTCTTGATGCAAGGATCAATCCTAGTGGACTACCCAAATCACCCCAAGATTTTACACTCACCATCTGTGCTCCCTTGGTTGTGCTTATGGAAATTCCATGAAAAAGCCAATATCTCTTGTGGGAAACCACTTGGTGTGAGGCTAATTAGAACTTGGCATGGGCCAAGTTCTTGAGTAATGGACTATGACTTTTAGGTAGATTGCTTGGCAAGTGTTTTCCAATGTGCTGACCTATGTAAACGTTATCACAAATCAAACATCTTGGTAAAATTGGTAGGAAGGTTGTTCTAATATCACAAATGTGTATTGACAAGGTTGCTTTGGTCCTTGTTAAATTGTATGAGACATGCTAAAATACCCCTACTATTTGCAAAACTTATTGCTATTTGACACGAACTAAAATATGAAACTATCTGGTCTAAAAACTATTTAACTATCAAACTAAAATACAACAATTTGGAGTCAAAATTGTCCTTTTTACACAAAACTAGCATTTTATTGCAAAATCTTTGGAGAAATATTGTGTGACACATATTTTCAAAAATTGTGTCACCCTGTTGTTTTACGTTCTATTGCCCTATTATACTAAGATTTGTCACCCCGCCTTAGACGAACTATCGCCCAAGAGAAAAATGTCACCCTGATATTACAAACTTTGTCATACAATATAATTTGTTGTCTCATTATCGCCTAGATTTTGGAGAAATATGGCCTGGTTCTGTGTCCTTCCAAAATGAGTTTACAATATCTTTTAACTATTCTAGGGTCTTGTCGCTTCATTCCTTCCTGCATCTGGTCTCAAATCTGTATGTTAGGTGTTGTCCCAAGTTGAAAAGATGAGTTCATTCATTAGATGTAAGTCTCAAAATGTCATTGATGATCACTTGTTAAAATCTAGTTACCGTTCTATGCCAGCTATTTGCTATTGAGCTTCTTGCTCGCTCACTCGGCTTGAGTCGCTAGTGGTGTAAATTCTTGAGCACTTTTGACAAGCCATCTATTCCACTTTGACAAGTGATTATTCTTGATTGTTAGAGCTTCAAATATAAAACACTTTTATTTTCCTATTAAGCAAAGATATATCCTTACATGCTAGTTACAACTAGATTTCAAGTTGATAATAATTGGAGACACCGCCTAGGTACCCTCACAAACAACCTTGTGTAGAAGATCCTAATTCTACTCAAACACAATCAGCCAACATCTAACACAATTTTCTTTATAGCTTTGAGAACCTGTTTGGTACACCCAAGGGTGAAAATATCTTGATCACCATGCATCCTGAAGAGATCTAGTGTCACTTAGAAGAGCAAGCATGTGAAAATGAGAGACTTATGGAAGCTATCCATGCTAGAGAAAGAGTTGATCAACAAGCTGGTCCTAACACTCATACACACCATGAGGAAACTAGAAGAGGCTACTACATTGATCCTTTTGAAAACATTCTCCTCGGTGGCAATGATGACAACAACATGCCTCCAAGGACTCCTAGAGTCACCATGGGAGAATTCCCTTCACCACCTAGACAATCACAATCACATCACAAAAGTGATAAGGAGATAACTAGCAAAGATGTCATAAAATTTCAACAAGACAAACTTGCTCAAAAAATGATGCTTAAAGCTTGAGAGCAAAACAGAGACTAATACTTCTAGTACATGGCAGCAAAGGGATGGAAACTCTCTCAAGGTTTTGATGTACAACAAATAATAATAAAGTGAGAGCCCACTAAGGCTAGGATCTTGAGACTAGAAATGCAAGAATTAAGGAAACAACTTGCACAATTGCAAACTTCAAAAGAGCCACCTAAAACTTCATTTGCCGAATCAATATGTGCTCTTCCATTTGATAGGAGTTTATACATGCTACCATTTCCTAAGGATATAGAGGTTCCTAAGTATGAAAAATACGATGGAAATGATGACCCTCATGATCATGTGAGGCATTTTTATGCTACTAGCATGGATTTGATGCATGAAGATGCCTATCTTATGCATTTGTTTCCTAGGAGTCTAAGAGGGCAAGATACAGAGTGGTTCACAAAATTGACTTCCCCTCTTAAAATATTCGATGAACTCACACAATGCTTTATCTAGCAATACTCCTACAATATTCAACATCCCATAACTATGTTGGACTTGTGCAATATCAAACAAAAATTGAGAGAACTTTTTGTATCATACCTTCAATGATGGAGATCCTTATACTCTAGGTACCCTTGGCAAGTTTCGGAGGCTAAAAAATTTGAGATTTTTGTCAACATGCTTGTACCTGAACTATACTTTGACTTAAGAAAATAGGTATTCACATCCTTCAACACAATGGTTGAGAGTGCATATTGCATTAATGATGTTACTATCAAAAAGGGTGACATTATTGTAAAAAAAGACAAAAATAACAATGGAAGTGGCAAAGATAAGGGCAAACCTTGGAATAAAAACAAATATGTTGTCAATGAGGGAGTAGTGGACACTCCTAAGACCAAGGAACATGTGTTTAACCTTTCTAATGTCATCTATGTTACAAAACAACAAGAAGGTTTGAAACCACAAACATCTGACAAGAGCTCTAAATTTACCAAAAAATGATGTGTTTAAATACCAATGGTTGAGCCTTACGAAGTGGTCTTAAAAACCTTAATTACAAAAAAGCTAGTTACACTTACAAATAATTCCTGCCCCTATGACCCACCCATCAAACCCCCATGGTGGAGAGAGGATCATATTTGTAGTTGTAACTGAAGCAAAGGTCACAACACTGAAAACTATTTCAAGCTCAAAGATGTAATTCAAGATCTCATCAAGGATGGTAAAGTTGTCACAGATGGCATCATTAAAAATTTAGACCACAAAGCCTTTAAACAACCCTTGCTTGAATATGAGAAAGATGAAACCTCCAAGGCTACTAAGAAGAATCATGATGCTAAGATCAATTATCCCTATGTTAACATGGACAACATTATAAACATGATTGATCCAGTTGAGTATCTTTACATGTCTAGTTCTAATGATGACAATCGACCCAATTATAATGTTGAGGATGAAAGACCTGATGTTTTCCTCAAAATGAGAAATGCTCCTCAACAACAAAGGAATACCCAACCTAAGGTGGTCCTTCGAGTGGCAAAACCTTCCTCTTCATTGAGTGAACCACTTTATGTCATCACTAGGGGGCAATCTAAAGTTGGCCTAAAAGTTGCTCATGATCCTAAGAATGCTTCATCATCTAAACAAGAAACTACCTCCAAGATCTCTAATTATGACCTTGTCAGCCAGCTGCAACGTACCCAGCTCAAATCTCCATTTTTGAGTTATAAGAATTGTCCCCTTTGCACAAGGATATCCTTCAAAATGCCTTGTGTTTTGCCAATGTCCCCACGGTTATTGTGACAAATGATTTCAAGCTATGGTGAACCATATATCTTCACCCCACTATCTCACATTTCTTAAAGAAGATGACTGAGCTCTTAGTCATCCACACAATCTTGCCCTCCATGTTGAGGTTCAAACTTTCTGCACTCGCATTCATCAAATTTTGATAGACAATGGTGCAGGGTTATGTTAGCTCCTTTTTTACTAATGATAAATTTTTAAGCTTTATGGTGAAAATTTTGAATTATTTTGATGGGGTTACAATTATATTATTTCCATTTATAGTTTAACCCTAGTGAATTTGCATGATCTCCATCCTTTTTTACTTCCCAATCCCTAGGCTATATAAATGAGTGGGTTTTTATTTTCCCAAGTACATTGTTCTTTACGATGTTACGATGGAGGGTTAGTAGAGTATCATAAGCAAGGATGATCAAATTTTCTAATCTCATGATTAAGGTTGTGTTGTGTTATCGTGGATAGAATTTTGAGTTTCCCCGATCATACGATATTCTTTGTATCGTATGATTGTATAACATTTTAAGTGTTGGCAAATTATCTTTTATGATGTTATGATTCATATGCTATCGTAGGATCGCCAAGGTAGAATTTGAAAGATTTCAATCTCACAATGAAAGGTTTATAGTGGTATCTTAAGCAATTTAAGGGGGAATTATAATCCTACACTAAGGTGTTCAACGTCAGATCGTGAAGTGAAGGGTGGAGGTCTACAATCCCACGATGTTATCATATGGTAGGGAAAAGTTTTATTTGAAGGGTAAGATGCTATGACAAGGGGTTTGTCCTGTGATTGTAGAAATAATAAAGATAGCATTGCGATGGCACGATACTTTGTCATCATACAATAGTAAGGATGATAAAGGCGAACTAAGGATGATAAAGGTGAACAAGTGTTGAGTTGTTAGACACGTGTTCATTTCTTGATTGGATAGAGCTAGTGTACGAGCACCAAATGTATTTTTTCTTAGAGTTAGTGGGACCAATGAAGATTTTATAATGCATATTGAGCGGAAAATTATGGTCTCTAATCTTACGATAAATCCTTCCTAGTAAGATCTCAAGGTTGTGAAAGAGGCTCTCTGATCTTATGATTAGGGCTCAATCATAAAATCACACAAGAAAAGTGATAAGCTGCCGATGTTACGAGATAAAGGTTTCAAGGTTGTCATAGCATCATAAAAACAAAAAGGATCTCCTGCGATGTTACGAAGAGATGAGCTTAACTATGATTGTATGATCATAGGATAAATGAAGGTGATCTGCGATGTTGTGAAATTGCTTGTCGAGATATTATAGAATGAGATGGATTTGATGCCGATGCTGTGACAAAAAAGGGTGTCGTAGGATTGTAAGGGGTTTTGCCACCGTGTCCGATTAGCTGACATGAATTTCAAAGGGTGTTCGTAAGATTAGAAACCCATCGATATAGTATTACGACGATACGAAAGGTCTTTTCAGCTACCTTATCATAATATCATAAGATCTAATTTTGACAAAAACATAATGACAAGAAATGGATAGTGGGCTTCTCGACCAATAAGATTTGAATGCAGTACAAAAAGTGCATAGTTGGAAATTAATGGTGACGCTCCATGAAGTTGACAGAAAAGACTGATATCATATTTCAAGCATGTTGAAATCAATGCAACATAAACATTAGATTGCACATATCAACTTATAAGATCTTCTTTTCTCATAATCACAATTTGTCATTTTATAGAGATAGAGAAATTGAGCTTTTCCTGTGTCTTTCTAAGCTTTCTGAGTTGTTGTTTTCGGAGCTTATAAGAGACAAAATAGTATCTAGTTTGGATAATTCTGTTGCATACTTTCAAAATGTCTAACCAGGAAGTGGAAGAAATTTAGGCCTCAGATATGGTAGTTTCAGAGACCTCAACTTCTAAGGAGGTAAAACTAGACAGAAGAAGCTTAGCTAATTTCCAAAAGAGTGGATAAAATTGTTCTCGAGTTCTACTAACGCAAACTCTACTGATGATCATGCCTTCTTTGACCCATATGCTAGATACAGAGATGCCAAATGCCCTGATGTTATAGGTTCTGAGCTCTTTTATTTCTTTTATTGTAATAGGGAGAAGAAAATTCTTGTCTGTAATCCATGGAAAAAGAACCTTGCCAAATTGATTTTCCTAGAGGTTTTTGTGGATGTGGATTTGATGAAGGCCCTGTTTCAATGTTATAACCTAGCCACCAAGTCTTTTCATAGGAAAGATGGAACAATTCTATGTACATTAGATTGAGAGTCTTTTATTGAAGCTTTTGGATTAACTGGTGCAATGGGTCAGCCTGTAGATTTAAAGGATATACAAAGGAGATTCGAAGAAAACACCAATGCTTTCACAAAAGCTTCATTGCTACAACATATCCCTAGGGATCTAAAGAAATTGGGTGATTATCCAAAGAATCTTCAGAAGAAGATGCCCCTAGATAAATTCAAAAGTTACTTTGTCAAAACTATATATGGTGTCCACAAGGTAGTAGGAAAGGATGGGTCTGAGGAGGTCTGGGAAGCAGAATACATAATTTCTAGGGATGTGTAGGATTCCTACCATGCTTGTGAGTATGATTGTGTTAGTTATATTCTGGATATAATGAAGGAGAACATTGCCAGGGCTCAAACTGGAGATATGAGAGAATTCACTTTCACCTACTACACACTACTAATGTATTTGATCCTCTATAAGAACATGGGATACATCACTTCTAATTTTATTGATCAAACTCCTGATTTGAATGGAGATCTACCAGTACAGCTATGGACATGGGTATGGGATAGCACTTACCATTTTTCTAATTCTGTGTCATTTTTTAATAATTTCAGTGTTGTTATGATTAAGAAGTTAGATCTAGGGTACTTTAGGGCCCCTGAGATTTTGAAAGGTCTTTTAAGACTAGCCCTGTTACCTGAGGGGAAAATATTAGATCTTAATTGGGGGGATATTTTATTGTTTCCCACTTTTACTCTAATGAGAGTCTATTGTTGTCCCTAGCCACCCCATATTTTACCAAAATTCATTCCTCCTAGGCTAGGAATAATTGAGTTTATTTGGCAATTTTTTATGGTAAAGAGAGAATATCTAGGGCCTAAGGCGCATAGGGGAACCTTTTTATGTAGATGTTTTAAGATTGGTGATTTCACCATTGGCAAGGAGGCCCTAGATTCAATTCATTTTTTTTTGCATCATTATAATTTGTGCACAGGCCCTTAGAGAATGTATGATTCTGAGGGTTGGATGAGGGCAACATTAAAGGAAATGAGAAATTGTGTATTGCCAAATTCCAAGGAGCTGCCCCCTGAAGACAACATCCCTAACATAGCAGTAGAAGGGGAGGCAACTGATAAGCTTGCAAAGCTTGATGATGTTCTAAGGGTAGAAAGTGAGTTGAAAAGAATTAATCCTTAATTTGCAGGTTTCTACCTGGATATCCCTTACCCCCAAAGAATTAGAAAGATGGTCATGGACCATGCAAAGATTATGACCAAGTTTCCAGAAGGTCCAATGGGGGAGGAAGACAGAGTTTTTCCTGATAGCCCTGAACCTGATGTGACTCCTGAGGTAGAGGAGGAGGATGCACCTCAGGCATCTTGTATGGCCAAAGGAAACAAGAGGCAAAACTACTATGCTAGGGAATAGTCAATATTGTGCTGACATGAGGCAAAACTACCTATAGACTAGGGCTGATGCAACTAAAAACACCTTGATAGACCTGGAATTAGCTATAGCCAGATTAGATGATAGGATCATCCAAGCTTAGAAATTCTTAGAGGATGATGAATTCATTAAGTCCAATGAATTCAAAAGTTTTTTATATAAAATTAAACAAAGTGAGCTTGTCCTTAAAATGAAACCAGATGAATCTGACGAGCAAAGGATGGAATTGGTTGAGAAGTTGTAGGCCTATGATCCTGAAAGTGAAGTAATGACTTTAGAGGAGGCTAGAGATTTAGTACAAAGGAGTGGTATGTTACTAGTGCTTGGATGGGACTTGGAACAAGTATTTATGCTTGATCAGATTAGGAGGCAAAAAAGTGTCATCTCCTATGAGGCAATCGATGCAGATGGATTGAAGAGAGGAACTAGTTTCAACATTGATACCAAGTCCCTAGCAATCTAGAGCATGGCCCCTGCTTCTAGCAAGCCCAAATTGATGGACTTGAGGAGGAAATTGCATCTCTCAAAGGGCAACTAGTACAGGCAGAATTGAAGATGGCTCCAGCTTAGAGAGAAAAGCGACAAGGGACATTAATGCCAGTCAAGGACACTATCGAGGCCTTGATTCAAATAGAGGATATAGAGGAAAATGAATCATCATAGCCAAGGAGAATGAGTATTGATACTCAATCAACTCAGCAAGGAGGAGATGTAAGGACAGAGATCCTTAAAAATATGATAAGCCATAGGGTTGATGTTTTAAAGAACATATCACAACAGGCTCACAATTTATATGTTACTTTACAAAGTGCTAAGTGGTTTTGCAATGAGGCACTCTCATGGTTAACACCCACTTTTGGCCTATGGGGGCCCTATATCCAATTTTTAGATAGATTGATTGTATTGATGGCTAAAAAGCTAGACTTGGCTGATAAGATTTTCACTATAAAGGAGAACATGGAAATAGTAAGAGAGTTAAGTGGCTTCTTTACTAGTAAATTGCAAGTTATACAAGGAAAATTGAAATTTTTTTCTGATGGAGTGGAACCTTGTATACCATCAATACTTGATGCTACCAATGTAGTAAGAGATTGGCAGGACTGGTCAATTTCTTTTGATGACATTTTGACCCAGGAGACTACAGTAGCAATTTTTGAAGATACCTCTGATTTCCCTTTCCATGCTTTGATTGATTCTCTTTTCAAGGCAGAGATAAATTTGAATAAATTTATTGTTGAATCCAAGGTAATCATGGATGTTAGGTGGACCAAGGCCACTCAAGATCTACAGGAGGTAAAGAATACCGATTGGCCCACCAAAAGAGAAATTTATGTTTGGGAAGCAGTGGGTGAAATAAAGGCTCTGTTGTTAGGAGGTAGCTGAGATATTTTGCATATGAAGCAGATAAAGTACATGGAGAAGAAAAGATCAAAGATTCAACATTAATGTTTTTCATTTTCATCAGCTACTTATCTTTTTTATCGATATTTTTGGAAGAATGTTCTGTGTATTTATTATGTACATCTTCCAAAAAAAAATTATTTTCCTTTAAAATTTTGACATGTGTCCTCCTCTCATTTGTAGCTTGTTGTAATCCTATAAATGGATTCCCAAAATGAGAAGTAGAGGTCGGTTATCTATAGAACTTTTATATGTTTCATGTATTATTTTGCAATCTGTCTAGTTTTGTTATGTAATCATCTGAATGAGTTCACATGTATGCATACTTGAATACAAAAGGAATATTTGGGACCAATGGTTTACTCTCTGTATCATACTACGAGTTTTATTTGCAGTGTTAAGACTTAAATTGAAAGATTTATCCTTAAATATCATTATCTTTGAAGTTTTGTCTCTTTTTCATATAGCTATAGCTTTGGGACTAAATAGACAAGTTTCTTCTCAATTTAATGCAATCCAAAAGGTTGTATGTCTTTTATTGATTGCTGCTAATTCAAAGAATTGGGTAAATGCTTTCTATAATTGATAAGGTTTAGGGTTTATGGAAATTGATGAAAATTAGAATGAAACGAAAAGTTTTATGTTGATATTTTCAATCACAAGTTGATTAAAAAAAGTCCAAAGTTGCTAATCTCTGACTCTATATCCCACTAGATAAAGCACTAATCCATTCTAAAGCTCAAGAGTACATTGTTGATTCACCTTTTTACATAACAATCACAACAACAAATCAATTTCCCTTTTTATATTGAAGAAATAGAAGTGCCAATCATGGCTTATTTGTTGTTATTTTTGGGTTATAATTAGCTACTTTAATCAAGAAATTTGTCAACAAATTATAGAAGATTATTGACCATTTCTGCTATATGGGACAATTTTGCATAGAAGAAAATCAAGTTAATAAGATAAATTCCTTAGGTTTTCCCGCCTTGGCTTAACAGAGCCTAAAGTGAAGTGAGTCTTGTTGACTCTGTTAATTGGCCTAGAGCTAAGATTTAGCCTTGTTGAATATAGGATTTAGCTCATCCTTAGTCTTGTCCCTGGTCTTTGTGTCTTGGTATCAGGTTTAAATCAACTTGATATGTTCTTTACCAGAAAGAACTCCAACAAGTTAAACATCATCTCTTTCAATGTGATCCAACAATTAGGCATGTCTAAATTTGTCATTAACCCTAGGCAAAATATTACTATCAAAGCATATGATGAGGTCAAAAGAATTTCCAAAGGTCTCGTTGTGCTTCCAATTGGAGTCGGTCCCATTGAGAAAGATGTTGTTTTCCAAGTCCTAGACATACTAATTTCCTACAATCTATTGTTGGGATGACCCTAGATTCATGACATGCAAACAATACCTTCTACATACCATCAGTGCATCAAGTTCCCTTTCAATGGTACTGAGATAGTTGTCCCTGGTGACAACTCAATGTCTATCAACACATTATCTGCTATAGAAACATTGGTTCCACATAATTACTCTTCTCATGAGCTAACACCATCATTTATAGAGTGTGAATAGAGACTAAAAATGATGAGCCTAGGTATGGGTGAATACACTCTAGACTCTATCTTTTCTTTGCCTATTTCCCCTCTATCTTATGGGAACCTTCCGCGTAAATGAAGCCTTTCGCTTCTACAACATTTAACTATTTTGGGCACTCTTATTCAATCCTCAATTCAACTAGAAGTAGTAAAATAAGAATGAGCAATCAAAGATTGGATCTATAGGGAAGAGGACGATGAGGAGGAAGTCACGGTTACTACTCCCATCTCTCCTAAACACTATGGAAAAGGGTATAAACTTTTGACAAACATGGGTTATCAGGGCCATGAGTCCTTAACTGGTAAGAAAAAAGCTCTAGTAGAACCCTTGCATCATACTAAGGGTCATGACACTCAAGACACTAGTGACCTAGGCTTTGGGCTAGAAGATGAAATACCAATGTTTCATAGAAGAGCTCCTATATAATGAATTAGAGGATGATGATCCTCCTTTTGTCGCTACCACTTTGCAAGATGAGGATTTCATACCTATCACTTCTATCCTTTGGGGAGAACAATCACTAACTACTTAAAATGATGTGGAAGCCTCTACTTCTCAACAGAATGAACAAGTTCAATCCGACCATGAGGATTCAAACAAAGGAGGGATTAGACAAAATATTGCTTGCCTAGTTGCTAGGAATCTAAGAATAGATTCTAGAGAATATGAGTGGGAAAGTACATCATATGCATCTTGCAAAGTAGGGGTGGATGCCATTCACGCCTATGCTACCCAATTGAATGTAGTTGACAAGTCTAGTCTAGGGTTAGATGAGTTTGGTTCACAAACTGCTCTAGTAGACCACACTAGTCCTTCTTAGTCAATTTTTGATTTGGATTCTTTTGCAACATTCACTATAGGCTCAACTTCACATGTCACTGGAGATGACTCCTTCTATTTCAACAACCTTGAAGCTTCCACATCACTCTCCTTGATTCACCCTAATCTCATAGATTGGTTCGTTCAACATCAAAGACCTGAAATACCATCTTTTTTGAATAACTATGAGATCACTTGCTACCTAAATGAAATTGAACCCATCACTTCTTCCACCAGCAAACCCATGATTAACATGATAGAATTAGATATCAAGTACCTCAGTCATAAAATTTAAAGAACAAACAAATGGTCATATGGCAAAAACCACTTTGTGGCAGTATCTCAACCTGAAAAAAGTAAAAACAAAGACATATCCAATGGTGAAAACCTCCTCAAGGCACTTGTGGATGACGTACTTGGTAGTCTGCCAAGCTATTTTCATGATAGATCTTTGATTCTCATTGAACCAACACAACCTTTCAACTTGGGAAAAGAGGAATCTCTTAAAATTATCCATGTGGCACAATCATTATCAACTAAAGAAAATGAGAGTTTTGCCAAGTTCTTTCAAGAGGAAAAAGATCAACTTTGCATGGACTTACTCAGACATGCTAAGACTTGTCATAGATATAATCATGCATCATTTATCTATCTCTCTTGGGGTAAAACCTGTCAAGCAAAAACTGAGAAAGATGCATCCACATGTAGCCCTCTTGATCAAAGCAGAGTTGGAAAAACTCCTGAGTGCAAACTTTATTAGAGCTATTGAATATGTGAAGTGGATTTCCAACATTGTACCTATGTCTAAACATGACAAATCTGTTCGAGTTTGTACTGATTTTAGAGATCTAAATAAAGCATGCCCTAAGGATGACTTTCCACTACCCGACATAGACATGATAGTGGATATGACAACAGGTTATGAAATGTACTCCCTAATGGATAGTTTTTCTGGGTATAATCAAATTAAGATTGCTCTACCTGATCAAGAAAATACAGCCTTCACATGTGCATGGGGTACCTTCTGCTAGAATTTCATGCCCTTTGGACTCATAGATGTTGGTGCTACCTATCAAAGAGCAATGACCACCATCTTCTACAATATGATGCATAAAATTATGGAAGACTATGTTGATAACACACTGGATAAATCTAGAAATTGAGACACACATCTTGAAGACCTTAGTCTAATATTGGACCGTATGGAACAAGTTTAACTTAGGCTAAACCCAAAAAAGTGTCTTTGGTGTCACATCTAGAAAATTGTTAGGTTGCATTATATCAACAAAAGCCATTGAGGTTGATCCTAAAAAAGTCCAAGCTATCATGGAAATGCCTCCTACAAGAAATATTAATCAACTTGGAAGTCTGCAAGGACATCTACAATCCATTAGAAGATTCATTTCTTAGTCGGTTGATAAAGCTCAATCTTTTAACAAGAATTTTCATAAAGGCTCTACCCATATATGGAATGAAGACTGTCAACAAAGTCTAGACCAAATCAAAGGGTGCTTGGCTAAACCTCCAGTTTTGATGCCACCCATTCCGGGAAAACCTTTGATTTTGTATATCTCAGCTACAACTTCTTCTCTAGGAGCATTATTAGCACAAAGTGATGAGACTGGTAAAGAACATGCTATATATTACATTAATCAAACTTTGGTGGCTTACAAAATGAACTACAATAGTATTAAGAAAGCCTACCTTGCAGTGGTCTTTACTTCTCAAAAACTTTGACATTACATGTTGGCACATACAGTTCACCTAATTGCTAAAATTGACCCTCTGAATATTTGTTAAGCAAAGTTGCACTTACTAGCTACCTAGCTAAATGAATGATGATTCTTTTAGAATTTGACATATAGTATGTTGAACACAAGGCTATCAAGGGTAGGCCATAGCTGACTGATTGGATGATTTTCCAATAGAGGATACAACACCCATGTAAATTGAGTTTCCAGATGCCTTAGTTATGTACATCACTAAGAGAACTTGGAAAATGTTCTTTGACGGTTCTCACACACAAAATGGGGCAGAAGCAGGCATCTTGTTTATTTTGCCTCATGGTTCCACAATCTTTAAATCATATAAACTCTTATTCCCTTGCACTAACAATATTGTGGAATATGAGGCATTAATAAATGGGATCAAAATGGCTCTTGAATGGAGAATTATTGAATTGCACATCTATAGGGATTCCCAACTTGTTATTAATCAAGTGAAAAATGAATACCAAACCAAAGATGACAAGTTGATACCTTACAAGAAGTTGATTGACGCTCTAAGGAACTATTTCACTTTTTTAACATTCCAATAGATTCCTAGAGTAGAAAAAAAGGTTGTCAATGTGATGGCTACACTAGCATCTATCCTCAAACTACAAGAACATGAATCACAAATTTGAGTTCCTGGTGGAAGAACTATGTCAACCTGCTTACAATTTCTTCGATAACCATGTGATTTGCACTATTGTAGGTCATGATTCATCCTGTTATGCTACTATCTTTTGTTACCTACATAATCAAGTTATTCCTAAAAACCTCATGTGCAACCAGAAATGACAACTCATCTGCAATGCTTCACATTACACTTTGGTCTCTGGTGACTTGTATAGGAAGAGTCTAGATAGAATGTTGCTTAGGTGTTTAGTGCTAGAAGAGCCTGAAAAGGCACTAGTCGAAGTCCATGACGATATTTGTGGGGCATATTCTAATGGCCTTGCACTTGCTTAGAAATTGCTTACGGCAGGTTATTATTGGCCAACCATGCAAGCTGATGTTGTTCATTGTGCTAATTCCTGTAAGAAATGTCAACTTCATGGTAATCTAATTCATGCTCCTCGATGAGAGCTTATACCCTCTATTACATACTGGCCATTTCAACAATGGGCCTTTGACTTGGTAGGAAAAATTCATCTAAGTTCATCTGGTGGCCACAAATTCATCATCATAGCAACTAAGTATTTCACCCAATGGGTTGAGGCTATGCCACTATCTGCTGCCATAGGCAAACATGTTGCCCTATTTATACTTAACCACGTCATTTTTCATTATGGCATTCCTTCGCCCATTATTACTGATAATGGAGCACAATTCAAAAATAAGTACCTCAAATAGTTGTGCAAGAAATTTTGAATCAAACAACTTCAATTTACTACCCTCAAGGGAATGACCAAGCTGAGGCCTCCAACAAAACATTATTGAAAATCTTACACCAAATAGTTCACAAGTTAGGGAAAGATTGACACTTATAGATTAATTTGGCATTATGGGCCTACAAAACTATGATACATACTCCTATAGGGACCGCACCCTTTTCTTTAGTCTATGGCTCTAAGGATATCCTCCCATTAGAAGTTGAGATCCCTTCCTTGTGAGTCTCCTTACATGGGTTGATAACTGATGAAGACCATAGAGCTATGCAATTATAGGAACTAAAAACTCTTGATGAACATCGCAAGGCTACTTTTGATCACGTGAGGACTTACCAAAAGCACATGTCTACTCAATATAACAAGAAAGTTCATTCCCATGAGTTTCAAGTAGGGGAACTTGTGCTTAGAGTGAATCCAAAAAATCAATAGCATAGAGAGCAGAAGGCAAAGTTTGAACCTAATTGGTTAGGCCTATACATTATCACAATAATATTTGGGTCTGGTGCTTATCAATTGTCTACTCCCAAAGGGGAAGAACTTGTAGAGCTTATCAATGTCCTACATTTGAAGAAGTTTTATGCTTAGAGGCTCACAACTCAACTATCTTGTACATATCTATTGATCCTGAAAAATTCCTAAAAACCAAAAAATGTCCTGAAAAAATGATCATCTTAATGAAAACCTAGCAATAGGAACTTTGATGTATCACCAAAAAAATCAAAACATTCAAAAAATACAAAAGAATTTGAAAAAAGTCCTGAAAAAATCTACCAAGTAGTGAAAACCTAGAAACAGGCGTTACTTGAGACCCATGCACCTATGTCTATTAGTCTAAATCACTCACTCTGCAACACATTTTTCCTAGCTCGGAATCATTCCTTGTCCTCATCTCAGGGACACAACTGCTTAGCCTATTGAGGTCTCCTTGTACATTAGGGTTTCTTTAGCGACTCACAAAATAATGTTTCTCAACACTACCCCCTTTGACATCAAGTGTTTCTCAATACTTTTTAGATAGTTTACCTACAATCTCTGATGTTGATCAGAATTAAGTCTTGAAGAAATGACCAAATGACTTACACACACACTTAAACGTTTAAATGAATGAGCTATGATGAACTTTATCTACTTTATGTGTTGTCTATGATGATTTCTTTGCTATATGTTCCCTCCCTAATAGTCTTTCGAGGATGTCATGGACTAGAAGACTGGGGGCATGGGGCATGTTTTCTTGCTTTCTTCTTGTGGGTATACTTTGCTCATCTAAAGTGTTTAGAACATTCATGCTTGTCCTACTTGACACTCTGACTCACAAACATATCATCCTTGACTATTTTCACAAGATCACACATGGTAGTTATCTTGGTGCTTATGCCTTGACACAGGTGTAATATTGATATATTAAACCTAGGGAATCTAATTGCATAGCCATCTTAAACTTATATGTGTGATGCTTAAATTGGATTTCCACATTCCTACCTGATATCGATCATATTCATATCCTCATAGTTATACTAGTGATGGTTATATGATCTCATGATGTCCCTAATAAATGTTCAATGATGAAATAAGAGTCTAAATGTTATGCATTTCTTGCTGGTAAACCACTACATATTAGCTTGCATTATAGGTTCATTCTCTAGCTTAGTCTTGTATTTCTACATAAAGGGAGTGCTCTCTCTTCATCTTTTCACAGACATATCGGCTAACTACTTTCATATCTTTCTTTTCTTTCTTCTTGATCATGTACTTTCATCTTCTTGATCTTTCGCTTGGCCTCTTTGCTATCCTATCATCCCAAGGGGTTAATCTAAAAATCACATTTGATCTATCCAAGTGTTGCACGTTTCAAAAACATCAGTCTATATCATACACATGAGCGCTAAATATCATAAATGAGAGAGATCCATGAACACATTAACATGAGCATAAAAACAATGCATACATGAGCAAGAAATTGAAACATCATATGAAAACTTAAAATGCTAAAACATCCATCAAAATGAGACAAGTACACAAAATCTATCGATCAAATCCAGTATCTCATATATATCAATGTGTCACAATACATATACAAATGTGAGATCCAAACTCTAGATATCTGTCTCAAAATACATAGAGTACAATAAAAAAACTGTCAAAACTGTCAGGGTAAAAGCACAAACCTGTGTCACCTTTTATAAAGGAAAGTGATATCAAAACTTAAACTCTTCAACTTTAATGACATAAAAGTGGCATTTGTGTTTAGAATTTGAAGATGATGTAACCTAATGAAACGTGTAAAATTGGATGAAGTTTATGTCTATAATTTTTTTTAAAAAAAATTGAATGAAAATTTTATCTATTTTTGAATTTTTAAAGTCTATTTTTTAATTTTTAAAAATGCTGAAAATATAGAGTTTTTTCCCGTCAAACAAATATATGCAAATGATCATATTTTGATCTAATTATGGAATATGTTAGAGTTGACATGTATATCTAGTGCACCAACAAAGAAAAATTGAAATTCGGCTAATATTTTTCAAGTTATAATTGGTCAAAGTCAAAGTTATCATAAATTGATAGTTTTTTTCTCCTGTCAAACTTTTTCCATCAAATCTACATTTTTTTTAAAACAAATTACATATTCTTGAAGAAGACTCTCTCCACTAGTGTAGCATTAAAAAATAATAATTTTTGAACATGATTTACTATTTTTTTTCTATTTTTGAATAGACATCTTCCTGAATCTTAAAATACCTAATTGTAATATTTTTAAATTATAACATATTATCCATAATCAAAATAATAATAAATTTATACGATCATAATCTTGACTTTGAGACCTACATAAGTATATTTTTAATTTTTAAAAAAAATTCATTTTAGTAAGTCAAATTGGCCTTCAAAGTGAGATGTTTATAGAAGTTCTTATTTTTGCTTGTGTGGCTACCACATAGATAGTTGCAGCCAAAATTGTTTTGGTTGTAACCCTTTCGGCCAAAAGGGTTTCGATCGTAACCCCCATTGGCCTACCAAACTACCAATGGTTAATTTGGTGGTTTTCTATAAAATAAAATTTGTTTTTTCTTTGTTTTTCAATAAATATAGAAAACAATGAAAAATAAAAGAGTATTTTCGGAAGACAACAATTTTTGAAGCCATTTTTAGCAACTATTTTGCGGATTTAATCAGAACTACAAAGGATCAAATATTTTTAAGGTATTTTTTCCCATCTACTTATTTTTATTTATTCTATATTGAAGCATTAGCTGGTATTTAGTGAAATCTAAATTAATTTTTTTGTTTTTTATAGATTAAAGTATTGAATGGGCAGTAAAACGAAAAGATCAAGGAAATATGATAGAATAAGAGATGACAAAATGAAAGGTCATACAAAACGTAACCAAAACCAACCTACTAAAATTCTTGAAGAGGATCAGATTCATGAAGAGAATGAAAGTAATGAAGAGGAAGAAATTGGCACTTCTAATGATAGAAAAAAATTAGAAGGCACAGCAAATTTGATGGATTTGGATGAGGAACTACTTTTTAACCAAATTCCATCTAAAGATATGATAAATGATAACACTATTAGAAAGAATTGTCAAAATATGTGGGATGAATATTTCAAAGATAAAAGTATATTTGGACAAGCACAATTATTTGTCAAGTTATTTAGGAGAAAAGATATGAGACCTGTTTTAGAGTTGTTGGGTGTTGATAAAAGGAAAAACCATGTGCATGATATTAATAAAATAATAGTTGAAAACTTGCAAAATGCTTATAACAAAATTGACAACACAACTCAAGGAGGTGATTTGAGTAATGCATGTAGAGCATTGATGACTACTATATCTAGTAGAAAATCGACACATAGAAAATAGGTACATGCAATTTCTATTGTACTACATATATCTAGAAGAACTGTTCAGAGATACATCAAGAGGAGAAATATGCTAGATGATAACATTGAGAATAATTGGGTGAATATTTGTAGAGTTCCTTGAAAAGACAGAATTTCTAAAGATGTAAAAAGACAAGTTATTGAATTTTGGACCACACATTCTCATGTTTCTTCCAACAAACATGATACTATACAAATTAAAGATCAAGAGAGAAGGGCCAAAATTGAACATCCAAAACATTTCATAGATATAACTCAAAGTGAATTATTTCAAACATTCAAGCAAGAATTTTCAAATGTCAAAATATCTTAGAGAATGTTTGAGAGTTTGTGTCCTTCCTTTGCACAAATAAATAAAATGCATGAAACTTGTTGTTGTTGAAATCATGTTGAATTTGGTCTACACTTATCATATAAAAAAGTTATGGCAGTACTTGATCCTAATTTGGTCATCCCTAGCAGTACAACACAATTTGTGAAGTCCATATTATGTGATAAATTAGAAGATTCAGATGAGTTCAAAGTGCAATGCATCGAAAATCAGTGTGAATATTGTGGAGATTTACACAAATTTTCAATGCAAATTGAGAATATTAATGAATCGACACCAGTTTCATGGATAAGATATGAATATGAGACATACCAAAATAAGACAAGAGATGAATCCAAAAAATGTATTGAAGAAGAATGAATTGTGTTATGATGAGTTTATGACCAAGTTTCATCCATTGATGTATCCACATATCCAACATTGTCATGGTGCACAATGGCAAGCTAAATAGTTTTGTGATTCCAAAAATTATTTTCCACTTGGTTGTATACTTTCAGCTATAGATTTTTCTAAGAATTATACATTTTCACCTCAAATAGAGCTTCAAGGGAAATATTATCATTTTGAAAAAGTTGCAATATTTGTGCAAGTGAACTATAAACATGCATAATTCAAGGTGGATGAGATAGAAAGGTTGGATGAAAATGAACGCATCATCATCAAAGAGGTTCATTTCTATATTAGTGATGATAGAGTTCATGATAAGAGTTATGTGGCTCATTGTTTTGCAACGTTATCTGAAGATCGTAGAAATCATGGAATAAATGTTTTAGAGCACTGGATTTGGTCTAATCGATGTGCAAGTTAGTATACATGAACTTACACATTTATTTAACTAAATATTTTAACTTATATTTATTTATACATGCCTATTTCAATTTGATACATGTACACAGATAATTGTTTCTACTTATCATTTCATGTTCACAAGACAATTCAAATTTGCAAAAGCATTTAATTGGTTAGCAATGCAACATGCTAGAACCAACGTTAGGTTTTTATGGAATTTCTTTGAAAGTGGACACAGAATAGCGAAGCATGATGGAGCAAGAGCATGTGTAAAGAGTGCACTTTGACAACATGAAATTGTAGGTAAATATGCTTTTAATGTGCATGTTTAATACTAGTAGCATATATTTTAAATTATGTATGCATGTTGTATGTACATACAGGGAATAGGATAGAGAGTGCAAATCAAATTTTTGAATGGTGCAAAGTTCATTTTGCTACTCAAGATAATGAATACAATAAGCGTTACTTTTGGGAAGTGAAAGGTGAACTTTATGTTTATTTTTAATGTATTTTTCAAATTTTTGAGTTTTTTATTAAATATTTATTTTGAAATATGACAATTACTTTTCGTATTTGTAATAGATATAGATCGATCTAATCCTTACAATTGTCAAATGATTCCTAGTATTAGAAGTTTACATCAAGTGATGACTACAGGAAACCATAAACCTCCAGTAATTAAAGTAAGAGAGAAAACATGTTTTTGTGATGACTACATTAAGGACAATCTAGTGAATGTATGTGAAACTATTGTGATGGATATGTTTCACATTGGGATTTGAAGGAGATAGTTAGAAAGCCTCCTTTTGAAGATGCTGACATTGACATTGACATTCATGATCCTATATATTTAGCTGATTATGAGCACATTTTTTATTTAGTTATGGCAGGTTTATGTGCATATACATACATACATACATACATACATACATACATACATACATACATACATACATACATACATACATACATACATACATACATACATACATACATACATACATACATACATACATACATACATACATACATACATACATACATACATATATATATATATATATATATATATATACATACACACACACATGTATATTAATTTTAAAATTAATTTATATTTATCTATTTTTATATACATGTAGGAGATATTTTTGCAGTTCAAGCCTTACCAAATAATGTGAAAAATGTGGACTATTATCTTTTAAGATGCACAAAAGCAAAAAACAAGTTGCTACAAGGAACTATAGATGCTTATGAACAATCATATCCAATTGGATCAGTTGTTATTAAAGGAACATATTATCAACAAACAAGGGTAACTGATAATGGAATTGAATTTATTGAATATAAGCCTGGAGGAAAAGTTTTACACTACAGTAACCATGTTATAGCAACAAAGTTACAATTTGAAGCAGTACAAAGAAGAGGACGTCATGGAAATCAAAAGTGGAAACTCTCTATTGAAGAACATGAAAAACTTCTAGAGATAATAAAAGCTAGAGAGGATCCTAGCAATACAATGTTTGTGGAGCTCTAGTTTACCTATGTACTTATTGTGGAGCTCTAGTTTAGCTATGTCTATATAGCTTTTATACTTTCACATTTAATGTTGACAGGATATTTGTTTTATAAATTTTTATGCATTGGATCATTTATCTTGGATATGTGAAATTAGACATGTTTCAAGTTATTTTTATTTAAGTTAGACATGGATATCTCATTTAAGACAACCTCTGAGGATCTCCCCTTAGGACTACCTATTACCTAACCTCCCCTTCAGACCGCCTATTAGGACATCCCCTTAGTACCATCTTTTAGGACCTCTCCTTAAGACATCCATATAAAAGTATCTAAAATAACATACATCTCCATATCAAAGTATCTGAAATGACATGTATATATATAAAATATCCCAACATCAAGGAAATAGACGTGTGTAAACTAAGATCAACCACATCCCCCTCCTGATCCCTGACCTCAAAAGGCTCTATGATCCGGATCTGAAAACTATGTCAAATGAAAGAAATTTGTAAAATTATAAAATTATACATGTGTACATGCATGCATTATATCATATGTACAATATATATCTATCAAATATATAATAAAAAATACATAACATACCTATGACTCATGTCGTGCAGGATCTGTCGAGATCTGAAGATCTCCAAAATGCAACAGACTATCACTAAGACCCTATAGAACACACATGTACATGTACACAAGTTAAATTGAATCACTCAAGAATATGTATGTATAGACCTAAGTACATACATATAAAAGATCTTGAGTATGCTAAACAAATTGTATACATGTGTAAATTATAGTAACAAATAAATATAAACATATATAAATTTACAATATTTACCATAACATCATGTAATGCTCTGCCAATTCGACTGATATTTGAATCATATAGTGATAGAGTAATATATGAATCACGGAATGTAGGTGCTCTAAGGCCAGGTTGTGTAGGAGCAGGTGCTATAGGATCCTGAGTAGGTGTGGGGACAAGTATTGTGGGGATAGGTGTTGTATGGCCCTTTGTAGGAGCAAGTGTTGTAGAATGTGCAAGGATATCCTCCTGTCTCTGTGAGGGCTATGATCCTATTGTGCATGACAAAATATGGCTAATGTGTCCACCAATGTCATGAAGAGGAATCCCCATGATTGTTGACAAGGCCTGATATGAACCAAGAAGACTAAATGCTAAATAAGATGCCATACAACATAATGCATCCACATTTGATATAGTTGAAACCTCTAGTAGTGATGGTATATCTGCTATCTCATACAGATCATCAGCTCCTATGCTAGAGGATGCACCTGTCGAAATGGGACCAAGAGATTGTAACATATATCTGCCACATCTATCTAAAGATATCTTCTATAATTGTGTGGCAACTGTGGCAATGCTAGAAAATATTTGACTCTTGACTATATCATCAGGAATATTCGAACCCGCAGCAATCATCTGTGGACCTCTCGGCATGAACAAAAGGTTTGGACCCACCATTGCCCATTTATTAATGGGTGTAGGGGTGTCCGCAGGTCTAAATCTCTCTGATAATCGACCAAGGCTTTATCCAGCATGACTTGGAAAATTTGTATAATCGACATCATTATGTAAATGAAATTCTAGGAAACTCGTCCTTCTATGGCCACCTGTGATGTGCAACTAACCACTGAGGATATATAAATGGAGCAACGAGCTGATTTGTACACTTTGTTGCTGAAAAACCTCTAACCCTAGCCCTATCTATATAAAAGGGAAACATAGTCTTCACCATAGCGATGGAGACCTCGCCATCGATCTATGTATACTTCACAGTGCCAGTGCCACTATGAGAAAGGGAAGAGTAAAATATCTCAATACTAATATCATCGAATGGGTTGTACGTAGAGATCGTCTCAATCATCTAGCACAACTCATCTCTAATAGAAATAATCTTCTCCCTATTAGGGAGAGTGGTAGAAGCCAACAATGTAGAATCAAGATACTCGAGAGCACGAGATAACCTAGCAATAGTATCTACAAACAAACGTTGTCTCTCCTTAGAGGATGTTGTTGGTATACGTGTTGTGCCTGACTCAGCACTATGACCCCCTCCCTGAACACTAGCCTCCCCTAAGGATGTAGGTGCTCCACCAGTACCAGATGCAATAATGATATATGCAAAGATCTCTATCCATAAATGCAGAGTTAAGATATACATACATAAGTACATATAAAATTGAAAGTTAAATTTAATTTAAAACATGTATGTATATAAATGTGTACAAAGTTGAATGTAACTAAAAATATGCACATGTTATTTAGTATATCTAGCTCATGTATGTGAACATCTAGCTCAAATATGCACATCTAGCTCATGTATGTGAACAAAAAATATGCATGTATGTTATTTAGTACATATAGGTTTACTATGTTAATGTTTTCTAAAATGTAACTAATTTTTAGCTATCTTGAGGTCCTAACAAGTTTTCAAAGTTTCATGTACATGTTATTATAGTTTCCAAGTTTTCTAAGTTTGAATTTGGTTAAATTTTAAGTTTTCAAGTTCAAACAACTAGAATTTATTATAGTCTAGTTCTACCTAATTTTCAAGTTACATGTTAGTTATCTATATAGGTTTATACTATGTTAATGTTTTATCAAGTGTAATTACTTTAGTCATCTAAGTCTTAACTTGAATTTTCTATGTTTGATCATGTAAAATCTACATTTATTATTAAATGTACATATTTCATTTAGAAATACTATATAGTCTTTTATCTTTAACATATCAAGATCTAACTATATAAAGAAAATTAACTAGTCTAAACAATCAACTACTACAAAAAACACTTAAAATATAATTAATTTAATTAATGCTAACATGTAATAACTAAAAAACATTATAAAAAAAAAGAAAAAAAGAAAAAATGCACTTACCTCTTACAGCTAAAACACTCTAACCACTTGAAAACCGCAATAGTGAAATGACTGCCGACAAGCGATTTTCCAATTTTTATAAATCCACTGAGGTTACAGTCAAAACCATTTCAACCAAAATGGTTTCGACCATAACCCCCCTACCACGTTGGCAATGAAAAGTGCCACGTCTAGATGGTCATATGTGTTTCAACCGAAATGGTTACTACCGAAACCCTTTTGGCCGTAACCCTATCAGGCATCACAAACAGTGACAAGTTTGTGCTTTCACCCGTCAGCCTAGGCCTAAGACTATCTTCCACCCTTTGTAACTAGTGGTAGCCCTAGTGGAGGAGCCTATCTACTATTTGGTGCCTATACTACACCCTCTAATCTACCAGCCCTCTCTAAGTACATAGGTGCTTGTTAGTCTGCAAGGACTGCAATAATGTATGATCCGTGATAGTAGGCTTCCTTGGGTTGTTTGTTGCTCCATCTCTCATTGGGCCTCTACCAAATCATCTCAAAGAAATCGCTCTCATATGTCATCTTGTACCCTTGCATCCACTAGCTGCTAGTCTCGCACAACAATGGTCACTTGAGTTACCTATAGCTTTGCCTCTAGGGTCTAGATCCTAGCATCATGGTCATCATCCCCCCTATCTAGCTGCTCTACCTATGCCTCCACTTGCTCTGCTCTCCATCATCTGAGTGCCTACTCCTCCTTCTCCTCCTCCTCCCTCGCAACCTACGCCCGTGTCTATCTCCTTCCTAATTGGGAATCACTCTCGACCTCCATCTGTCTCCCCTTTCACCTCCGCCTCTGCCATCATCTCGTCCATGTCCTACTATTGTGAGTAAGCATTTGGTTGTGTGAACCGAGGAAATGGATGCCTTTGCATCTCATACAAGTATACTAGCTATGCCCTCGTATCTGCTACATCTAGACTATAATCTCAAGGTGTCCATACCAAAGTCATTGTCCCCCAAATAACTATCTGATAATCTAGCATGGGCAGCCAACCTCATGCCTCATCTATATGAAACTAAGCATAAGTTGTTGTCTCTACTGAGACCACCTATGACTCTACAAATTATCACCATACTCGGCTAATCATGAATCACTCCACTATCTCTACATGTCTACCCACCAATGGTCTCCTGTATCTCATATAGTCTAGCTCCCATGTGTCAGACCATCTATGGCACTCTTGGTATGGTTGCCACATGAATGTTGTCAACTCATCCAGAATCCATTGATAATATGTAATATCTCCATTATGGATCTATGGTACAAACCCTATATATCCAAAGATGTAGGGTTGGCTATGCTCTTGTGGCTAAACTCATGGTCGAATGACAACAATGTGCTCCCACGCCCATACCTATGTTATCACTACTCCACATGCCCAAGAGCAACCCCCATGGTATACCACCTCATGTAGCTCATAATACATATCTATGAGTATGGTTGGTCCCCATGCCATCCTACGAGGCTGCACAATAGATCTGCCACCAGTCTGCCCCATCCTAGTGGGAAGCCCTTCTAGCTCTTATCAGTCACCAATGCCTGAGTAACTAATGAACATAGCAAGTGGGATAGTGGGTAATTATCACCATACTCATCAATGAGTCCCTCCCAACTCAAATGGCAATTAAAAATGGTGATGTCATGGAACATCAGTTGAGGTCTGATCATAATATATGTAAGACATATAACCAAACCTTGCATCAGTACACCTCACATCAATATCAAAACCTGAAAATATAAGAGAGTAATCAAACATAGAACTCACTGGATCACCATGGCATGGTACTCGAAGGATGTGGTACACATCCTCTAATGTGATGGTTGCCTCTCCAATAGGTAGGTGAAAGGTGTTGTGCTTGCTATGCCATCGCTCAGCTAGTGCAATCAACAACCTGTGGTTCGCTCGTATGTGGGGCATTCGTGTGACCCACCTCAATCCCATGCTCGATATGGCAACCCTCTCACCATTAGTAAGGCACCCTAAAACCCACAACCCCACAAATTTGGAGGCTCTGATGTGAAGCACAAGAAATACCATTTGCAAAAAAATGATGAAGAAACATCAAAAACATTGTCGAATAGTGCTCAAACATGCAAAATTCAACAAAAAACACAAAAAATAGATTGTGCGACATTTCTTTCTATATTTAGGCAACACAATTTGTTGATCAAATGTCATGTGATACTTGTTTATACACCCAAGTGATACATTTCTCTCGGGCAATATTTTGCACTGGTTTGCACAATATTTGGGTATGTCTCATGTGATAAACTTTAAACTAGTTGTGCTATACAATCTTTAATGTGAAGTATCATGCAATATTTTTTTAAGTACCTGTGTGATACTTTTTAAAATATCACATGATATTTCGTATTTACCCCTAAAATGTGTGAAAAAAAGGTCATAAACTCTAAAAAAAGTGGTAAAAAGTCAAAAACTTACCGGCACCTCGTAGTGGGTTGGTCGGTTGTGCAATCGACTGTGCTCGAAATGGTGTCGATGAATTAGAATGTTTGCCAAAGCCATGATACTCTCTCTTGACCACTCTAAGCTCTCCAAAATTTACAAAAGACAAAATGATTTGAAAATGACACTTGGACCCCTTATATAGCCTTTCAACCTAATTTTGACCCATTTTTCAAACTCCTCAAAATTCCATGAAAATTGCACCCTAGCTAATTTCTATGTCTTGGATCCATTTTTGGGATCAAAATCAAAATCTGTGATCATCTTGATAGTCAAAATTGCATTTTAAAATTCTACCTTCTTCTTTGTAGTTAGCTGACCTTTTGAGGTCTCATCTCTGAATCTTCACTGGGGCATCTTCATTTCTCCATGTCTTCATTATTTCTACACTTCATATCGACCCCAATTCACATTTTCATGTCTAAATCACCTTTCTACCCTATTTGACCTAATTTTCATGCTTTATCCTTCATGGTTAACTCTGGTCAAACTGGGGCATTCTATCATTTCCTTATGGTCACCATGTGATTCTAATCATCTATTTGTCATCTTGGACTTTGTTATATTTTGATTTACTCATATCTAGCTTATTTTTGCATCTCCCTCACCTCATTTCAATTTCGATCCTGAGGGGGTAAAAATACTATATCATCACTTGCTATAGTTATATATTTCTTAGGAGCATATGTTTGATCTTTTCATTAGCTCTTGGTCTATCTGCTTTGCTTGGTGTTAGCACTCTTCTTGAGTTCTGACATCATCTCTTTCCTAGTGTCCAGTGCTACCACCATAAGATTGTACATTCAGGATTTGCTATCTCTTTTTGCATTTCATTTTTCAGAATCAGATATCTCTATTACTGCCTACTTAGCTTCCGTTTTCTTTGATGTAATGTGCTCCTAAATTGATCACACATTAGTCAAAGAGGGGCAAATGTAATCACCTAAAAATGGTCATCTAGACTATTAGCCCCCTTCTCAACATCTTGGCTAAATTAATTAATCATTTGCCTAGACCAAATTGTTGAAATCAATTAATTTGATTATAACCTATAGTTTTGACCATACTATTCTAAAGTTCATTATTTTATTAAAAGAACATGCCCCCTTTTAATTGAATAAAATCCTCCTTTCTTCTAACCCATTCAATGTGCACACATAAAGTATTAGTTCTAATTTTCAAATTAAAGGAAAAGACTCTTTTGTCTCACATGCAAAGTCAATTCTTTGTTTATTGGTTTACTTGTCTGTGCACATGCATCAATCTTATTTTCAAAGTCCACCCTTGATCTTCCATCATTTGATCTTGATCTTCATCATCCATATGACTTTAAAAGAGAGAGAGCTTTCCCCCTCAAAGGATCCATGCTCTTGAGTATTGTTATGTTGTAGGTTTACCACTCAAATTCTTGAAGAGCTTTTGTGGAGTACTTTCATTTCTTGTCTACATTCTCTCATACCATAACATTTTAGCTTAGAATCATGTTTCATGTTAGTTTAGCTTATATTTTGCAATAGTCTATCTCACATAGCTTAATAGTTGGATTTGTAACACTCTCATTCTTGTTAACATAGTTGCATTTTGCATACTCATAATAGTTTAGTCGACATTTGCATTGCATTCTTGAGGCATTCTTTGTGGACATTTGCATTCTTGCATCTCGTCTCTAAGAGAACCTCTCATTGCATGGTTTACTAGCAAGAAGAGTATCTTTAAGGCTTAGCTAAGATCCTTCATATTTCAATCATACTCTCTTGCACTCTATGGATAGGGAGCTCTAAGATGACATCCAAGCATTTTAAACTCATGGAATCACTTGGATAGAAGGGTTTAAAGTGTGACACAAATCGAGTGTACACATACTAGCCTCACCTTGTTCCTTGTTACTTCTCCTTTCTCATTTAACTTATTTTTGAATATCCATTTTGTGTCGATCACATTATTATACTTAGGTCTAGGTACAAGAGACTAGGTTTTATTCTTTTCTATTTGCTCAATTTCTTCATTCATTGCCTCAATCCAACCTTCATTTTTTAAGGCATTTTTTATAGATCTAGGTTCAAATTCACTAAGAAAATATGTACCTTTTAATTTGTTCCTTATTAGTATGCCATCTGTCTCTCCTCTAATTATTTATTCAGGTGCATGATGTCTTTTGACATATTTTGCAAGTCTTGGAGCTTTATTTCTTGGTTTTGAACTTGGTTCACTTGACTCTCCATGATCTTCTGCCTTTTGCTCAGGCTTCTCTAGCTAATCTGACTATAACTCAGGTGCCTCTCTCTATGACTTGGGTGCCTCTCTCTATGACTCAGGTGCCTTTGTTTTTGATTCAGGTGCCTTTGTCTATGACTCGAGTTGTACTACTAGTGATTTGCTAGGCTCACTTTGTTGTTGCTTGGCTTCAACTAATTGTAGTAAAGTCTCAAGTTCCCCCTCATAGTAAAAAAATAAATCTATAGTCTTTAGAATCCTTGTTGCTATGTTCTTCACTTCTTTCTGCAAACTCATCAATCTTCACATGTGCACTTTCTAGGACAAGTTGTGAGTAGCAAGATTTAGACATTTGTATGCCTTACTTTTATTAGAGTAACCTAAAAATATACCTTCATCAATTTTTGCATCAAGATTTCCTTTTCTTACATCTTTCAAGATATAACATTCACTTCCAAATAACCTGAGATAACAAAAATTAGGCTGTACCCATACCATAATTCATAAGGTGTTTTGTTTGTACCTTTCTTTAGTTGAACTCGATTAAGTTTATGAAATGTTGTGTTGATTACTCCTCTCCAGTATTATGGTACAACATTCTTCTCAGTCATTAGGGTTCTTGCACAGACCATGATGGATCTATTCCTTCTTTCTCCTATACCATTATGCTCTAGTGTTCTAGGTGTTGATATCTTTCTTTTAATTCTTCTTTCATTGCAAATTTTATTGAATTCATTTGAGATGAATTCTCCTCCTCCATCTAATCTCAAGCATTTCAGATTCTTCCCTATTTCCTTCTCAACTCTAGCCAAATACCATTTGAACTTTTGAAAAGCATCAAATTTATCTCCTAAGAACATTGTAGTCATCATCCTAGAATAGTAATCAACAAATATAATGAAGTATATGTCTCCATAGTAGCTTTTTATATCTATTGGTCCATAAAGATCTATATGAACTAGTTCCAAAACTTTTTCAAAATTAAAAGACTTACTTCTAAAACTTCTTTTACTTATCTTTTCAATTTGACATTGTTTGCACGTGCCCCTCTAAGGTTTCTTCAAATTAGGTATGCCTATTACTCTTTTGTTCTTGCTCATGGTAACTAGGCTATCAAAGTTGAAATGACACATCATTTCATTCCATAGCCAACTTTATTCTAGTTGAGATAATAAACATTTACTTTCAATGAGATCTAGGTAAAACGAGTTACCTTTTGTCTGATTGCCAGTCTCAACTAGGTTTCCTTTTCCATCTAATAGTTTAGCTTTACCATTCATGAATTCTACCTTATATCCTATATTGTTTAGTTGTGCCACACTAAGTAGATTATGTCTTAATACTTCAACCCAAAAGATATTTTCACATTTAATTCCTTCAATTAATGCTATGATTCCTTTTCCTTTTACATAACATGGTTCATTATTTCCAAATCTAACACTTCCACCATCAAAGTGTTCTAAATGTTCAAACTTAGTTTTGTCACTAGTCATGTGATGAGAACAACCACTATCTATGATCCATGTATCATTTTTGCTAACATGAGAAATAAGTTCCATATTTTTATTTTCCTCATTATCAAATTCATCCTTAATAGCAATGTAAACTACTTATTCTTCATTGTCATCACTATCAGAATCTTTAGCAATATAACAAGATTCCATACCTTTGTCTTTGTAGTCCTTGTAGCTCTAGAAGTCTTTCTTGCCTTTCAACATGATATTTCTTTTCTCATCTTTATCTTTTTTGTTTGGACATCTTGCATCAATATGACAACCTCTTCACATGAGAAACAAATCAATGGAATCTTGCCTCTGAATTTTCCTTTCCCTTTTGATACTATTTTTGCAAATAAGGCTTCAATGACCTCAAGGTCTTCATCTAATTCTTATTCTTCTTCACTATCAACATGTTTGCCTTTTGAGTTTCCTACTTTTCTACCAAGAGTTATTTTGGCTTTGAATGCAGATTTAAACTTGCTAGGATTGGGAGCATAGTTATCAAAGTTATCTAATTCAAAAGCAGTCAATCTTCCCACAAGTGCATCCAATGCTATATTATTTTTAAGATTGCATCTCATCTCTTGAATTTATGAAACTCTAATTGCATATATAATAAGAAGAGTTCTTAGTACCTTGCTGACCACTGTCTCATTAGTTATGTCTCCTCTTGCAACTTTGATTGCACTCACACTTTCTTTGATTCTTTCACTGTATTGGACAATGTTCTCACCTTCTTTCATTTTCATTCGATCAAACTTGCCTCTTAAACTTTTTGCCTTGCCTCTCACATTTTTATTACATCCATAAACTCTCTACAATTTTCCCACATTTCAAATGTAGCAAGACAATCTTTAACCTCATCAAATTCAAAACAATTGAGAGAGGAAGCTATATCAATCATTATTATATTGTGATCCTTTGCTTCATTCATTTGTTCCACAGTCATAGGTTTAGGTGGTGGCACATATATTTTTCCAAGTAGAATAGACCAATATCACCAATGCTTGATAGGTGTAGCTTAATCAATTCATGCCATGCTGAAAAGTTATCTCTGTTAAGCTTGGGTATCTCCCTTCTATATGACATCTTGATCTTTAGCTTAGGTCCTTGAAACCTTTCCTGCAAGCACCAAATATTCGGATACCAATTATTGGAAATGAAGAGTGTAACTAAGAGGGGAGGGGTGAATCAGTTACACCAAAATAATTCCCTAACCCTAGATGTCAAATCAAACTTTTCATTGATTATGCAATACTGCCTAGCTCGGTTATAACTGATTACTTATTGTCAATTGGTTAACAAAGTAATCTTATGAATATTAATATGTTTTAACCTTTAACAACTTAGTTGCAGAAACATAAAGCATAAAGAAAATAACATGAACATAGATGACACCAAGATTTAACATGGAAACCTAATTTGGGAAAGCCACCATGCAACTAGTCACAATATTTTTTACTCTCCTAAAGTGAGCCCTGTTAGGAGCCAACCCTATTAAAAGTTACAAGCATACTATTAGGTATGACCTTGTTAAAGGATTTAGATTACCCTATTAGGAGTGTCTTGGTTAGAGGTCTTCAAACACTTCAATCTTGAAATGTCACCTTGTTAGAGGATTTACAAAATGATTGTTAAGTCCACTTTGTTAAGAGATTTCTTCATTGCTACAATGGTTAGAAGGTAACAACAATTTGACTTGATTTATGAAGCAACTATCTTTGTAGATTTAGATCTCTATTATGGATTGACCTTTGGATCCTTACTGATCATTATATTCTTTGCAGTTTATCTTCTACACTTTCCTGCTCTTCCTTTTCCTTCGTTCACATATCCATCTTATTCCTCATTCTTTTTACTCACACTTTATCCTCACTATCTGACCTTTCATATTTATCATAAGATTTGATAGGTTAGCTTGAATAACCTTTCAAATACTCATTAAACATCCAAATAGTTGGCCTCACTTAGTTATTTATTGGACAATTGTATTAAGTTGTCACTCGATCAATACTAGGATTGAACACTCGGTTAACATTGGGACTCCTTTGATACCCAACCACTAGGTTAACAATGCAAACATGATATCCTTCATTAACCAACTACTCACTTAACACTGAATGTTCTTTATTGCTTGACTACTCGATCCATACTGAATATGCTTGGTTAATACTGCAAATTCTTCATTGCTCGGTTAATACTGGCATTTGAGTAACACCAATGGCAACATACAATTTGAAGAACCATTTCCAACAAATTTTGAGTTGGCTATCAAGTTGGTCAAATTACTTAAATGTCATAGACTAAAGGCTTTCATGCATTAGCTGACCAACCCTATTTTATTAACTATCAGCTACTTAATGAAATATCATCTTCTTCTCATCCCCTCACATTTTTTCTCTTCAAGTTGTTAAAGGTTGTATACTAGGATTATAATGTATGTAACAATGAAAGGGATCTGTCTTTATCTCACTCATTTTATTTCTTTCAAGTATGGTCATGAGCTAGTGGGGTGATATGGTTAAACAAGATAAAGGCTTCCCAAATTTTATCATGACAATCTCTTCAAATGAAGATATTCCATACGATTACAACAACACGGTAACAATGATGTTTATCTCAGCTTGCATTCCCTCACAATTTGTATCTCACAAAAAGGTCAAGGACCTCAGATAGTTGAGTGGTCAAGATAAGAAGATTACCTCATGCTCCCTTGAGTTTCTTGAGATTTTGTTTTGCAGGTGATTGGGGTGGGCTGATTTTGTTTCCCCACATTCTCACATTCCCTCAAGTTTATAGGTGGGTCCTAGTTTTTTACATAGGTCAATAAGGTGGATTGGTTTTGTTTCCCCATGTTCCTTTAGGGCGTTCTTTCCCATGTGGCTTCTAGTTGTGATTTTTTTGGGGAAGTTTGATGCAAACTATTTTGTGTTCCCCATATTACTTTAAGTTTCTTGGAGTTCTCAAGTTCTGTTTCTAGGCTCACAAGATGGTGTGTTGCATAGTTTTTCCTTCCCTTACAGTTTTTCCTTCAAGCCTTTAGCAGTCAAGGGCCTCCTTTTAGTGTTTCATGTGACCTCACATTCCCTTGTTATTTTCTTTTAAAGCACTTTTACGTTGTAGAATAGTGAGATAATTCCTTTGATACCAATACTTTTTACCCTAAATTCCCTGAGGAAAAAGTATGGGTTGTGGTTTTCTTGCAAGGGATTGTACGCTATTCAATCAAAGGGAAGAGCTATTAAAAACTATGTTTTAATATTTATTTGTTAAGGGTTTTTATGTGCATCTTTACTCCCCATTCACACATGAGGGACAAAATCAATGACCAAATGTCAAACCTACAACCCACATTGAATGTTCAATGGTCATGACATTTACAAAGTACATAGAGGTAAAAAAATATTTTTTTGGCTACTCTAATGACCTCCTTCCATATCCAATTTTTTTAATCTATTCATTACTCATCTCTATCTTTGTACATGCATTCATCAACTCTCCATATTGATTCATGATCTTGTAGGTAACGTTTCACTTTGACATAGAAACAATCACAACTAGTTTGTTCAGAGGGCCATCCTGAAGTATGTCTCCAACTCATTGGCTATATCTAGAGAATTTGTATATGACTTGCTCTTATCACTTTTAGAGATTAACATGAAAACCAAATATCAAATATTTAATCTAATGTGCTTAATCAAATCATTCTTTAATTAAATTAGAGATTTATTTTTGAACTATAAAAATAATTTTGTATCATATTTTCCATGTTCTCCTCTTCATTATCTTCTAGAGACTTATTCTTTATGCAACTGTAAATTTACCTTACCTCTTCATTAATGAAAATCCCCTTTTACATCTTTTTTCATCCAAATATTCTATGCATATTATCTTGGAGCTATATTTGAATGTTTAGTTTTTTTGTTTCTATATGGTATGTTGTGTTAAATTTTCTTATAATTTTTATATTGTGGATGTCTTTCTTTTCAACAACTTAGTCCTAACCTTCGTATGTGTCTTTTAGGATTGATTACAATATCCCTACATGTTTAGGGGTCTTTTTGTTGATGTCTTATGCAATCATAGGTAGCTATAATAAGTTCTAACCTTGGTGCATCACCTCCTTTCTTTTTATTAATTAGTTCTTTCTTTTTCCTCTATAAAGTTGTTAGACTAGGTGTAAAAGTAGGTTTCAAAGTATTGAATTGATTTAACAATGCACCCTAATTAAAAAGGAAGTCAATCTTGTCAAGAGATTTAACCTTGAGCTATGAGAGGTCCTATAGTTGGAGGTTATCTCCATGTTTCACAGGGTCCCTTTGGGTTCAAATACTAAGAAAGTGTGCAAATTTTTGTGACAACAATACTTTAGAAATGGAGAAAACATTGGTGTGTATGTAATAACTTTGACTTGAAGAAGCCTCATTCACTCACCATGCGATAAATCCTTTCTCAATGGGTATTCAGATATGAGGATTTCAAGGATTTATGTGAACAAAAAAGAATAGGATGAACTTGTTAAAAAACATTAAATATGAGTTTATCAATAACATGTTGGTCAAAAGAATAGTCTTGACAATTAAGTGTCAACACACTTAACCATTTTCACTATATATGTCGAGTACACAATGTATGCCGAGCCAAAATTTCAATAGGTGTCGAGCCACAATTGGTGCCGAGCAAGTCAGAATGTTCATGTGCCGAGTGATCCAGGAAATGTTCATGTGCCGAGTAATTCAGAAATGTTTAGATGCTAAGCAATACAGTGTTTAATAGGTGCAATACAATGTTGAACAAGTGTCGAGAAAACCAGGAAAGTAATAGATGCTGAGCAATCTAGGAATCAATTCATGTCGAGCATCAGTAATGTAATGAGTGCCGAGTAACTCAGGATCAACATAAGAGTTTGTGCTTTCACAAACTAAGATGTAAACCATTTTTGGAGCCAACCTAGAGAAATTTTGAAGGAGAAAAAGGATAAGGATGAATCATTTACATTCCCTATGCAATCTGCATGCAACCAATTGGAAAAATGGAGAAGGCATGCAACCAAGGAGAAAAATCCAAGGTATGAGCACAAATTTGAGATTAATAAGGATCATAGATCCATACCTAACCCTAAGTCTTCACATTCTTTATAAGGAGGTTGAAAACCCATTGCATATGTGGATGAGAACAGTGTATCGGAACACTATAGCGAAATCTCAGTGAGAAGAAGGAAAGACTTAGTGGAGCAGAGCAACAATTTCATATCAAGTTGATCAAAACAATACAAGAGACAAGGAACACATAGAGAGATAAGATCAAGCAAGGATCAGAATGAGAAGAGCAGATCTAGTACCTAAATCTAGCAATTTGAGATTGCATTCAATTAGGTCAAATGTTTTAATACTCTCTCACAATTGTATTAGATGTTGAAATCCTATATTGATAGGTTAGCTTAACAGCTAGGTAGGAGAAACTTTGGAGAAGGTATTGAAAATCCTATGTATTAGGTGGGTTTAACAACCTATTGTAAATCCTTTAACAGGGTGACATTTCATGTAAGTGTTTGTAAATCCTTTAACCAGGTCACTATTGACACAGTGTAAAGCCTTTAATAGGGCAGGCCTTTCACAGGGCAGACCATGAGAAGTGGTTGAACATTGATTCCTGCAGTGATTTTTGTGGGTGTCATCCCCACCCCAGTTTTAACTTCTTATTCCTGAAGGGATTTTGGGTTACCAAATCTTTGTGTTATGTGTTGATGCAAGCTTTCATTTCCTGTTTGTTTATATGTTTACATGCATGCAATTTACTTTCAATTATATGTTAATAAGGGTCTAAAAGGATAAAAATTGGTTACTTATGATTCACACCACCACCCCCCCCCCCCCGCCCTCTCAGAAGTACTCTTCCCATTTGAATATTCCAACGTAACATTACTATGTACCAAAATGGATTTGGTCCTATGTTTAACCTTGAAATGATACGATTATTCCATCTCATTCATGGAAATCTATGTTATGCAATAATCTATGAGATGATTTAATATTTGGCACAAAATCCCAATAATAGATATGATATTCCTCGAATTGAGTTCTATTTATTTTTTCAAGAAATCATAAAAGACATAAGTATATGGCTTCAACTAGCCATAATAGCAAAAAAGGAATTAAATAGATGTTGCCTACCTAGAAGAGATACATATGAATGTCCATGTGTTCAATGAAATAGGTAATGACTATGAATAAGCATTTGCCCCATTACTAGATCAATTATTTAGCTTGATTCCTTTCTAGCTAGTACATGGGCTTGTGACTGTCATGATGTCACCGATGTTAAGATGTGACAAATAAATGTAGCCATCTTATAGAAAGCATGATCCATATAGCCATTTACATGTATTAAGTAGGTCCTTCTCACTAATGAGTTTCCAAAAACTGATTACTTTTTTTTAGCCACCTTTGGTTGTCTTTAGTTCTTTAAGTAGTGGGACACATGCCCATATTCTATGGTTGGATTCCAACTAAAATTGGTGTTTGATTAAAGTTTTCCACCTAAAAAATGGATATAAATATATGGGGTTTGTGGTTCTAGGCATCATAGATTAGGGTATTGAATGAGTGTTAGCATTGAGTATGAGTATTGAGCATCTTGATAAATAATAAAATTGATAGTATTATAAAGTATTTCCCCTTTGTTTTGTCATATTTCTTCGAGTCTTGAGTTTTGAGTTAAAATAACATTTCTATGAAAATTTATTGAGCTAGCTAATTATAGCTAAATCCATTGTAAGCCAAAAATTGTGCATTTAAATATGTACATGGAATTTTTTTTAACAACAAATGTTGTTTGTTGAACATTAGTATTTTTAAATTTATGATCCCAACATTCGAGTGTAAGGTAGAATACAAGGTTCACTAGTATTCACAAACAAGCTAGGAGACTTAGACATATCTCCTTACTTACATTGGAAGGAAGGGTGGTCCATAAGGCTAGAAGAGGCTCATGTGCCAATAAGATGCATTGATTATTTCACTATTGAGTTGAGATGATGGATATGTAAACTAGGAATGCGAAGTGGAAGTATGGAAAGAAATTAGGCATATAGGAATGTAAACAAATCTAAACAACAAATTTAAATTAGCAAATAGATTTGAATCGATATTGTAACTACTAGTGATGGGAACTGTAGTCCAAAATAGATGGCACAGGGTGCCCTTGAGGGTCTGAGGCAAGTTGGAGGTCAGGGATGAGTTAGACTCACCCTGTTCCAGTTAAGGTCAAATGCAACTTTTATTGATTAAAATTATTTGTCTAACTTTTTAGGCATTGTTTTCATACTTGTGCCACCTTAACCTTTACTTGCACATATCATAGTAAGAAAATCAATCATGGAAATGGGTTTGACTTGGTCAAAACTCTACATAGATATCAACCATAATTTATTTTTTAAAAAAGAAGAAGGAAATGAAGCATGTTGCCAATAGTAGAGGCTTAATAAGAAGGATTAAAAAGTATTATACCTTGACGATGAAAATGCTTCTTGAAATCAGATATAGGTGTTGATGCAATAACATGAATCTGCAAGACTTAAAAGGACATCACAAAAGACATACTTTCATGATGATTCTTGAATGCTTACCACCAATGAAGGATGAAATGCCTTGGTTTCTTGAAATGCTTGAATGGATTTTTGATTACTTATGGACGGGTCTCAAAATAAGGGAGGTAACTTGATTTTGTACCTTATCTAACCCATTTGGGGCCCAAAACTTGAAGAGAGACAATTAGGATAAAAATTCTTGCTAAAAACACAAATGAAAAATGTAATTTAAATTTCTTTGCAAGTTATGGGGTACCAAACAACTTCCTAGGTATAAGGTGAGCTAGATTCATCCTATACTTATAAACTCAACATATATCTATATTTTCGAGCTCAAATTCAAATTAGGAGCCAATCCAGGATTAAGATTTCAAAAATGTATTTAAAGTTGAGGTTGAACATGAGGTGAATACAAAATACCACCCATAATTAAATTGGGCATTTGTATGTAAGATGTAAACAAATGAGAGAAAATAATGAAAGAGACACACTTTAAATTAAGGGCTTGCACCATAGAGAAGCCAAATTTAAATATTTATAAATCAAATGTGTAACAAAGCTCTATGATGTATGGGATTATGATCACATACTAAAATAAGTACTAAATAAGTATAAATTGAAGGTGCTTATAAGTTACGATGGTATAATAAGAAATAACATCAAATTTATGTAGAATGGAGAAAAACTCTTATACATGTTTTTATATTCTATAAATATAATCTAATATTGTGATATATAAGTAATTTAGAATCAAACTTTTAACACCCATTCAAATCTTCTAATTATAGACCTTTTAGAGAATATATATATATATATATATATATATATGCCCTATGATAGCCACATCAACCCAAATAAACAAGTTCGTGGAAAAATAAGTTCCTTCCATAGATAATAATGTGACATATGGAATATTACTAAGCACGAAAATATACCCTATTTTGAATATACATTATTCATAGCCCCCCTCTCAAGGGACCAATGTTTTGTTTTGAAAAATCGCCAACGGGCATTTTTGACGAGTCAATAAGCCACTTTAGCTGCTCGTAAATATTTATTATTTCCCAATTTTACATGACTGCCGTTGATCTTTCTTCACATGGGAAAAGGCAGGGAGGTTTAGAAAGACGTGTAAACAAAACAAAACAACAAAAATAAGGATTATAGGATTGCCCCAGCGCAGAACTAAATTCCCCCATCAACGGTAACGCAGGCAGAACACATCTTCTCATCGTCTATGCTGTGGTGCTCTGCATTTATGCAGAGCTATTGCAGCTGTGATTTATAACAGGAATCGGCCTCTAGATCTCTGGACTTATCTTCGCCACAGATAAAATTTACAACCAGAGATAAAATTTACACGTTTTGATCGGCATCAGCTTGTGCTTTCTTCGTCTCTGAAGAACAAATCAGTTCAAGAATGGACATTTTCAGGAAGAAACCCACGGCTAAAGGTAATCCTGCGTTGATTCCACTTGTTGTAATACTGTTTGTTGTTGAAGTGGGAATAGAAAAGTATGTTCTCTAATTATGTAGACTGCTGTGTAAATGACTTGTGTTTCTGGAATGCAGAGGCCCTCCGTACAAGCAAGCGGGAGATGGCAGTTGCAACAAGAGGTATATTCCGCGGTTTGGTAACACAAAAATCTAGGGTTGTTATTTTAGCAAGAATATATCGTTCAGGTTCTCGCCTAGGGTTCGCCTTTTCGAAAGTATGCAATGGAGACAAGGTGTAAAAATGGCCTCTTTCTACGCGAGTTTGATTTTTCTTGGCGTCATGTTAAGGTTTTTAAAAAAGGATATGTGCAAAGACCATTGACACTTTTTTGGGAAGCAATTCACATTTTGGATCACATTCCGCGATCCATCATCAGGATGAAAATTTCTTGATGGTTTCATAAGTGCGCATAACTGAGGCGTTTTGACTATCGTCAAGGACTGTGGAAGCCTTGAAACATTTAGTGTTAGTGCTTTTGATGGAAACCTTAGAACACATTACTCAAGTGTCTCGGTTGAACCCCTATTGATTCTATAATTAGCAACTTGAAAAGTCTTCTGTCCATGTTCAAATACTTGGAATTTCTCTTTTTTGAGCAAGTTCTATCCAGCTGTGAGAGAAACCTGTGGAGAATCCAGAACCATGTTTCTGAACCCAAAGAAATTCTTCAATTGCGGACACTGTAAAGTAACTTTTAAAACTTAAAAATTGAAGTTTGGTGGAAGGTCTCCAACATGAATAAATTTGATTGCGTTTTCATATGCAGCACAAGGAATTTACGAAGAATTAAAAAAATGTAGCATACTTGAAATTCAAATGGCTTTTTTGTGATTTTTCCTTGAATTCTCATTAGAGCAAACACTTTCTCATACTTTTTCACTTTGCGTTCCAATGAACTGTCTGGATTGTTTCGTAAACCATTATGATGAATAACCTGAGAACTGGAAGACAGTTATTGAAGTATGAGATAAATAAGCACTGGCAAACTGTCACTTAGTCACAATGATGTAATTTTTTGCAGCCCTATGAACGTGTACTGACAGTGTTAACATCATTTTCTCTTGTTCTTTAAACATATATGTAATGATAATGTTGTTTATTTTCTCAATTTTATAGATACACAAGATTGACCGTGTTATCCTTTGCTCATTTGTTTCTAAATTGTCACTTCTTTGTTACACTGCTGGTTGTATATTTCAGGTATTGAGCGTGAGATCACAACACTGCAATTAGAGGTGTGTAAGAAGTATAAATCTCTGTTTTGAAGATTAGTAATTTCCAGAGAAATCTAATATAATTTATTGATTTCAAATGACGCATTGCAATATGTTTGTGAGTGATAAAAACTTGTTTGTGATTTGATTGCTTAATGGCAGGAAAAAAAACTTGTTGGTGAGATTAAAAAGACTGCAAAAACTGGAAATGAGGTGAGCTGTTTTATCTATTTGAAGTGGATCTCTAGAATGGATTGATAAGTTAAATAAGTTTTTGGCCTGATCAATAAATCTTTGATATGAGCAAAGGCCGCCACAAAAATTTTAGCTCGCCAGCTTATTCGATTGAGACAACAAATTGCTAATTTGCAAGGTAGCCGTGCACAAATGCGCGGAGTGGCAACACATACACAGGTGTGATCTCTTTAATATGCTATTAGTATTTGATTTTTGTATGCATGCCAACATTAGAGTTTCTTGCAAAATTATTTTCTCTAAGTGCTTTGCCTTATTCTTGCAGGCTATGTATGCCAATACCTCTGTTGCTGTGGGTATGAAAGGTGCCAGCAAAGCAATGGCAGCTATGAATAAGGTATCACTTCAATTTCTCGTAAATCCCTTTTCAATCCAAATGTTTCCACTGTGAGTGATCTTAGAATCAGCAGAAATATTGTAATTTTTTGCATTTTCTCTATGGATTGTCAAAATGGAGAGAGCACATGCAAAAAATACTCATATGAATGGTTATTTATCTCTTATAGTGTTCTGAACAGGATATGTATTCCTCACCTTTCAGAATTTGTAGTTTTGCTATGTTTATCACCATATTTTTTCTGGACTTTCTACTGTATTTCAAAGAGTGTGTTTGCTTTTAATCTTGTGATGATTAGCAGCTTATTACATGCTTTGTATCTGAATAAACTTTAGCAGTGTTTTAAATAAAAAAGTTATAGCATAAACATGGAATAACTTTGTATTTCGCTTTCTATTGGGTGGACAGCAAATGGAACCGGCAAAGCAGGCTAAGGTGATGCAAGAATTCCAAAGGCAGACGGCACAGATGGATATGACGGTAATTTTTGTGATTATTTATTTCTAAAAAATAGCAATAGTATATCATGGCATCATATTTCATTGGTACCATTTTCTCGTTTATCAGGATTGTCTTGATGCTTTCTTAATGCTTTCATTTGTGACTATGTCATTTGTGATTTCTAAAAAGGAAAAAATGTATAGTTCGTTACATTCATCACAATTCTCCATTGATTTGTTTACTGTTTTTCCCAATGAGTCATCATTTTCTGAGAATCTGTCTACTTCTCACATTTTCAGGGTTTCTTTTAAAGGTGTTGTAATATAAAAAAAAATAATTTGTGAAAAATATCTAGTTACTGATCCACAAACTAGCATGGATGGTTCATTGCATCGTTCAGCACAAATGAATTGTGACCAATTTCATGGCCAATTAAACAACACCAATTCTTGAAATTTAGATGTGGTTCAATAACTCTTTAATGGCTATGATCTCTTATTCACATTCTATGCAACCCTTCACATGAAAAATCATGCTAAATACATTGCATATTTTTAATTGTAAAGCCTTCTGCCTGTGCTTCTAATATGATGTCAAATTCCAGTACTAACCCCATGCTAGTATCTCTATTCACAGTCTATGCAACCCTTCATGTGAAAAATCACACTAAATACGTTGCACACATTTATAAATTGTAAAGCCTTCCATCCATGCTTCTAAAATGATGTGCTATGCTTCTCTCAATGCCAAAATCCAGTACTAATTCCATGCTAGTACCTAGTGGCAAGCCTTATTTTTTAATAATCTGAGGCATATATATAGACTCTAGCAGAACACTACCTCACTATGTTACCCCGTGTTTCTGGGAGGGGAGGACGGGGAATGGGGTTTGTGGGACAGATTTTTTTTCCTGGAGCAGGGGATGGCAGTGGGGACAGCTATATAAAAATAGGAAAAAATAAATATATACAGGGAAATTTATATAGTCATATGAAAACATGGATAAAGCATGCTTATAAACATTATAGAACCTTAACATATAACTTTTGTGTTAAATAATTCAAATTGAGAGTTCACATGAGAGTGTAAGTCAAATCCTTATCAAAACTAAAATCATTTTCAAATTAATTTTATGGGATAGCCAGGGGGTGAGTTTCTGAGATTCCAGAATGTCCCCGTTTCTGGGGCAGGTCAAATAATGCTGGAAACATGTCCCTGGGTCACACTCAGTGCCTCATCATTTTGTATTGTTTACAAGATGAAAACCCATTAACTTGCTCTAGGTGATTCATCTTCCTAGACAATTGCTTGAATTTCCAAGGAGCAAAAACTCATTTTGGTGTCTAGTACTGTCTTCCTTCACTCAAAGCTTGGATAATTACATAGAATTCTTGGTCAATGACAGTATTTATGGCTAGTCTCATTCCATTTTTCAGATTTCCACAAACGTAGGCTTCTCAGAAAAGTGATGCATACCTTTGCCAAATTAAGGCATTCTTACCATCAAGACTCCATGGCAACTAATTATGTTGAAGCACATTAGTTGAAATTTGAGAGGACTTAAGGGTTGAGGAGCATCTAGCTGAACAAATAATCTAAGAAGATAGTGATTTGAACCTGCTACGGGAAGAACAAAAGATTCAGATGATCACTCTGTAAAGCGAAGATGTGGAGACATAATACTGATCTTGTCATTCTGGAATGTAACAAAAGCCTTTCTGCCGATTGTTCCAATTGAAATTTCTTTCTTTGGAGCTATGAACTATGTCCAAAGATCTATGAAATCTAATTCTTAGTGGGTGGTGTGGCCAGCCTCAGTTCGTTTATCCTTTGCACTTACTATATCATTTAAATCTCCTTCCAACTGAACTTCTTGATCCTTGAGAAGAAAATGCTGCTCTAAGAAATTGACCAAAGCTTCCATTTTTGGAGCAGACTTATAAATCCATAAACATTAAACAAGAAACCAGAGATGTTTGTCTTAAAGGATTTTAAAGAACAACAAATCCGGTTAGGAGGTTTACCTATAGGAGCAGTTGAAAATTTGAAATGTTTTTTTTGGTCGGTAAGAGGCCGAAGCCAAGATTAATTATTATTATGTGCTGTGATTAATTATTATTGTTATTTATTAAATTTGAGTAGACTTGAACCCAAGACCTCCTAGATAAGAGGCTCATAATTTGCCGTTGTATTGTAAGCTCTTGCCTTGAAAATGTGAAATGTTAGGCAGGTTCCAAAGAATATATAAAAATGGAGGTACCTCTCATGTCCATAGTAATTCCTTGCTACAACTTTAAGGAAAAGTAGTATTAAAAAATCATGTTTCCAAATTCGTGGTTTTAAACTAACCACCTTTTGTTAGGGCACCAAGGTTATTACCATTAGCAAAAAGCCTTTCACTGTTTCAATGAGGATCATCTTCCCTGGTCCTACATTGCTTTGGGCCTGCTACAGAAAGCCATTGAAAGCTTTTTGAGATCCTTCTAAAACTCTGATCCTTCTCAAAAATCCTCCTAAGTTAAAATAAATAGACATTCCACATTTCCTACCCTTTTTTTTTTTTTGTCATTCTTAGGAAATGCTACATTACTTGAGAGAGCCCAATGTCCAATATTCTAAGAAATGTTTCAAATCTTGATGCAATAATCCCAAAGCCAGACTAGAGTTGAGCTCCTTGAAGACTGTAAACAGCCACAGTTGTCGTGAATAGAGTTAATACTTATAGTTCTATCCTTGGGAGGATGTTGATTTCATAGGGAGAGTTAGGGCCAAAATGATTTTGAGATTCTATGAACTTGCACTAGTGAAAATGGGTCAAAAGAGAACTATTTGTGGTTACAAAGCTAGAAGAAATGTTTTTTGATTTAAGATATATAAATGTATATTCAAACATTCTCCACAATGTTGATCCCATCAGCTTGATGATTTGAACTATCCTTAAAGAATAATTTCCAGATCTGTGTGCAACCTTAAAAATAAACACAGATGGAAAGCATGGAACTCTTAAACAACAGTAAGGAATAAGCTACATTCCCTTAGTTAGCAGCAATCAACACATTGTTGGAACAATATAATGATTAATGAAGTACATAGTTCCTGACTTTTGTTGGCAGCATTACTATGCCTTATTTGTCAATTTACTCAAGAGATGCATTCAGTGCAACACTCAGAAATGAATAACAGCTGCACACAGCCAGCACAGAAAGTATTCCAGATTGTATTACACAGAAACAGATCTCTCCAACATACTATGTCAGAATAAAAGGAGTCTCATGGCTAGATAGGGAGAGTGCAACACCATTATCCAGAAATCCATGCTAATAGCAGGAATGTATCCACACCCAGCAAACAGGGTTCAAATATAAACATAACCCACATACCATCGTGCTGAGAACTGAATATTCAATAAATTGATTCCTATATTATCGTGTGCTCACAAATATACTTCCTGATTTGTATGAGTTTATCATAATATAATAGCAAATATCTGTATTAAATTATTACTGAAATTTGTCTTCGAATAAAGACATTGCAAATTTGCTTTGGAGTGATTGCTGATCTGCAATCAGTCCATGGCGAAGGGTGTTTTCGTCCAAACCTTCAAGCTCCAAGGGTTTGCATCCTCAGAAAATCCACTCCTTCCAAGAAAGGGAATGTATTACATATCAATTTCAATAACAAAAATGAACATGTTTAATTCAACCACAAACCCTTCCTTATAAAATCTCCCATCAGCAGGTAGGCCTACAATCAATGCTTCAGGCTGAGATGAACATTATTAAATAAAGTGGGCAATTAAATATTATTTTGTTCAATTTGTCCTTTTTAAATAATATTATTTTTGGACAAGTTAATTAATTAACTCAATTAATGTTGCTTGTTAAAAACTGGGGACATTACATGATTCTGCAAAGGTTTCTTTTACTGAACTGTGACAATTTTTTGTGTCATCTCCCAACCTTATGATGAAAAGAGCATTTGCCTTCACAGTCCACCTCTGTAGATATATTTTTGTTCAAGGAAGATCTAGATCTTGGACAACCTTAATTTGGCATAAATTGTAAAAGACTTATTCAAGGATTCAGATCAACTTATATCAACTCACCCAAATGATGACACCTCAAAACTGTAATGAAGTTAGTATTCAAATGGTAGTTTGTAATGTCTCACCCAAAAAGAAAGAGGGAAAGGATTCTTTGGTGAGGCTACACAAAGGGACTTTCTATTGATCTTCCTTGGTATGGAATTGAGCTACAAAAGAAGTCATTGGGAAGAAAGGAGGGCATCGTATTGGGTTCCAAGTTGTTCGAATCTGTTTCTTTACAAAATCTATAGGTAGTCACGTGTCTTGACAAAGTCCACTGAATTTGTATCCTCAAGCATTTCAATCTTAGAATCAACATTGGAGTTCAAGAGTGCTATTCCAGGAGTAGAATTTTGCAGACAACCCTCTGCTGAGAGGAAGAGAAAAATTGGCCACCAAGACCACTTGTTGCTCCAAAAAGGTGAAATAATCTTTTCTCAGTTGAAGACAAATTTGAATAAGGGTGTATTCTCAAAAACATGATTTTTTAGGAACACTTAAGTTACCTTCTAAAGCAGCCCTTATTTTGATGCCCTTAAGGTAGACCTAGATCTAGATCTTGCACAGCCTTAGCTTGGCATTAATTGTGAAAGACTTATTCAAGTATTCAGATAAACTCTTACTAACTCACCCGAATAATGACCTATACTGTCAAACTTTCATTGCTCTAGTATTCCAATGGTAGATGGTAAAGTCTCACCCAAACCTCTGAAAAGGAAGAGGGAAAAGATTCATGTTGAGGCCATGCAAGTGACTTTCTATCTATCTTCCTTGGTATGGAGTTGAGCTACAAAAATTTCATCTGGAAGAAAGGTGGGCGCGGTATTCGGTTCCAAGTTGTTTGAACCTTTTTTTTTTAATGGATAGTCACATGTCTTGATAAAGCCCACTAAATTTGTATTGAGCATTGCAATCTTAGAACCTACACTGGAGTTCAGGAGTGGTATCACAAGAGTAGAATTTGCAAACAACCCTCTGCTGAGAAGAGAAAAATTAATTATTGAGGGTTATTGTTTTTTGTATTCCCTAGAGGTTTTGCATTGCTCACCAGCGTCACTTGTTGCTTGAAAATGAAAAAGGCAAAATACTATTTTCTCACTTGAAGACAAATTCGAGTAAGGGTGTATTTTCAAAGAAATGATTTTTTAAAGAAGGCATAAGCTACCTTCTAAACCTGTCCTTAGTTTGATGCCGCTCAAGTATGCCCTCCTAACATTGATGGAACTTGTTGGATTTCTTGTAACAGAACATTTTCAGGTTTTTAATAATAGATTCACATATATGTCATTTTTCTTATTGCTTGTGGTGTATAAACTTTATAATTTGTTCAATTATGGACTTGTGGTTTATGATCTTTCAATGAGGAAGGAACCAACAAAATTGTGGGCAAATGACAATTTCTGATGTAGATTTCAATTTCTTGCAAAATGCGGGTATTGAAGGAAGGCTCTTTTAAAAGATAATTAGTTTTGTGTACTCTCTTGGTGCATTTTTTTTTTTCATGTGTAAAATACGGATTTTAAGAGAACCCCTAACCATGAGTAAAGGAAAAAAATGTTCGAACTCTAATTGCATAGCTAGCATGAAAATGGGATGGAGCAAGTTAAGCACCAGATTACATGGCAGGGCTGAGTGATAGACATGCATACTGAGGAGGATTAGGCACTGCTTGAAGGGTATCAGCACCTTAGAAGTGTGTGTGCAATTGGGTGTGGCCAAATTTTCAAACTCAAGTGTATAGGGCTAGGAGCTCGAGCATTTGATCACATGCTCCTTTCCTGTGCAACTTTTTTGTGGGATGGTCAGTGATGTTTTCTTGATGCGTTGATTGCATGTTATGGGTTTGTACAATTGAGTTGGAAAATTTGAAATAAGTCTTGCTTGTTGATACATGTTTCAATGTCATTTTCTTAATTATATGAGTATCTCGCTCAACAAAAGATAACCAAATTTTATCAGTCTAAGTAGTGAAATAGAGGAGCATGGTTAGCAACAAATCACATGGAATGGTTGAGTCCAAGGTGCACCTATTGTAAGAAGGATTAGTAGACACTGGTTAAAGTGTGTTGGCACCTAATTAGTGTGTGGAATTGGGTTTTCCACACTATTCCACACTAAGAGTAGGAAATCTAGTGTTTGATTCCATGTCCCCTACATCTATGACAATACACTATTGTTTTCTGTGGAATGGTTGGTAATGGTTTCTTGATGTTTGCGTGCATCTTATGATTATTCTGTAGGTGAAAAATTTGAAAAAGGTATTTCCTATGTGGTTGAGTGGGTTGTCATGTCTCAATGTCATTGACTATATTTTTGCTATTTATATGAATTGGTTACTCAACAAAAAAAACCATATTTTATTAGTTTAAGTATAAATGCAACATAAATGAAGCAATACATTCACAACAATCAGTGGGAATGATTTGACGAGGTGAAGTGGTGCAATTAGATGATTTGCTATCAAGTTTGAAATCTGAAAAATTTAATATTTTTAACTTTCAAAGTTGAACTTTAAAGAGAAAGCCTTCTAGTAAACATGAACTTGAATGGTGATTGCTTGGTCATGAATGAAACATTGTTAAAGCTCTTTGTAATGGTACATTTGGGCATCTTCAATTGTTTTAACTTTTAATTTTCATAAAACAAATAGATAATTTTGGGTTCTTTACATCTTGGAAAACAATTTCAAATCATCAGAATTTGAGATAGCATCAAGTGCTAAGAGCTTGTGGCAAGTTAGTGGAAGTGAAGTTGTTTCATCTACCAAAGGGGACACCGGGCATGTATTTGGATTGCACATGAGCTTCACCCAAACATGGAGTGATTTTGGGGCTCCATATAATGTTGAGGCATAATTTTAAATTCCAAGAGTCAACCATGAAGGTAGCATCTATGACTAAAGTTTTGTGCAGGTTAATTCGGGGCTGAGGATGTTCCAAAGAGGATATGTATCTCATTATAGAAGTTTAGGCAATTGAATTCGTGTAGAGAATTTTTCAGGTGTCATCTCTCCAATCAAGTTTATAGGATGCAGGGATGGATAGGTGCTTTGGAAGTGTTGTACCACAAATGTTATGGAAATGATCATTATGTGGGTAGGGATGGCTGGCTGTTCCTGGACAACTTGGCAAGGTAACAAAAGTAATGAAATACAAAATGTGTGCTGGTGATTTCATTCCTAGAATAGATCAAGCTGTCAAGCAAAGTACAATCAGTGGAATAATAGAAGACTATTTGTGTCTATAGATTGTTGCATTTGTATGAATGTCCAGAAATATAAGATGCAGTACAGCAGTCTGGAAGCTTTTCATGCTGAGGTGTTATTTGAAACATGATAACAGGACACAACAATCACTGCTGGTTTCCTCTCCTTAATCAGCACAAATTGTCTTCTTATTAGTCATTGAATATTGCAGCTGAAGTTTTATTAATTTGTGTGTCAACTCCTATGTGAATATTCAATTCAACATTTAATGTCATGTAATACACTTCCATAATGAATATGATGGGTGCCTTATCATATGAATTTATTATACCTTATCATATGAATTTATTATTTAAATTTCCTATCATTCTTATATCTCCTATTTTTTAATCAATGTCCCTTCTTGGTGCCTCCATATTGTCATCCAAATGTATTCCCTATTATGAAGTAATTGGAAAATATTTGCTTGTTATTAACAGTGATCAAGAGATCAATTTATACAAGAGATTGAACGATGTTTCCTTAAGAAACATTCGTAAACAACATAAACATTCTATTATAGAAACAAAAAACTAAATATTAGAAACATTCTAATATTTACAAAAGATTACAATAGATAACCATTAGATACTAAACATAGATAATAGAAACTATCTATTATCGTAATACCCCCTGTTAATGGTTAATCTATCTAGAGGACGAAGCTGTCAAAAAGCGTAAAAGACAGATTTTGTTTGCTCAAGGTGCTCTGCACTGTTCGTTGTGGGCTGCAAATCAGATTTCTTAGATAGGGCAGCTAAGCGCTTCCAACATTCAACCTTCATGTGCCCAAACTTGTGGCAATAGTTGCATTGAATCTTTTTCTTCCAGGAGCCTTCTGAATCAAGAGCAGAGGATGTTTGCTAAGAAGACTGCTGATGGTATTTTGGATAATGCTCCAAAACTTTGCAGATGAGCATAATACTCCAAAACAAACTGCAAAAAGCCATAATTTTTTATGTGAAAAATCAATCAAAACCCAACATGATTTTTGAGGTGAAAAATCAATCAAAATCCAACATGATTTTTGTGGTGAAAAATCAATTAAAATCCAACATTACAAAGCTTCGGTTTTTTTTATAGGAAAAATGGTAAAACGCAACAAATAATTTTTGAGGAAAAAATTACAAACCCACAAAGGAACCCCACACAACTTTGCGAATTATAGAATCAAATTTTTTTAAGGGAAAACTTAGAAAAATTTTTTAGGGGTAAAAAATATGAAAACCCATTAGAAATTATTTTTCAAGGAAAAAATTATGAAAACTCACCGTATTTTTTAAGGGAGGCAAAACATGAGACTTTGCATGGTAAAGTAGCACATGCAAACGACATGCAAGTACATGCAACCCTCAAAAAGTAGACCTAAAAAATTTCAAGGGTGACCCAGAAGAGTGCTCGAAAAACCAAAAAAAAAAATGTTATCGGTTTCTGGATTGGAGGCATGAAAATTGAGGCACTTAGAAAAATATGACGACAGCCCAATTAAGTTTTCGAAAAACCCACCAAGAATATGCAATCAAAAATTTTTTTCGGACTCGAAAATTAGGGTTTTGAACAAAAACGGCCCTGCTGCAAAAAAACAACAAAAAATGGCAGAAATGTGTAGAAAAATAGATGGATTTGGACAAAAATGGGTTGTAGAATCGAACCAGAAGTTGGCGGATTCAGATTTCTCAAAACGGAAATCCTAGTCGGATTATAGAGAGAGTTGGAAGCAAATATGCATGTAAATAATTTCAAAAATAAAAGACAGATAATTTCAACCAAGGAATAATAATTATTTTGAATTTTTTAAGAGTATTGGCTCTTATACCATATTACGAAGTAATTGAAAAATATTTGCTTGTTATTAACAGTGATCAAGAAATCAATTTATACAAGAGATTGAATGATGTTTCCTTAAGAAACATTCGTAATTCTATTCTAGAACAAAAAATTAAATATTAGAAACATTTTAATATTTACAGAAGATTACAATAGATAACCATTAGATACTAAACAGAGATAATAGAAACTATCTATTATTGTAATATTCCCATCTAGGAAACACAATGGAACATTGTACACAAGCATCAACAAACATGGCAAGGATTTCACAACTCTATTATTTTGTGCAACTCTTTTTCAAATCAAAGGAATTAGACATGGAGAATGAGAAAGGGTTTGCAGCATATCAGCTTGGTACTGAGTTCTTGGAATATCCTAAGTCTGTCTAGGCAGCACAGCTCACATTGCACACACAAACACCATCAAACATGTAGTGGATTTCGTGGCTTCCTATCATGTTGCAGAACAATTTCAAATTGGAGATAGCATTAATGGCTGAGGGCTTTTGGCAGAGGGCTGAGGGCGTTTGGGTTGAGTTGTTCCAATTGCCTAGGATGAAAAATATATGAATAAGGTTCATTCAGAACCACATTGCACATGTACTTCATCATTTCAAGGGCAGCAAGTAGATGTGGTTTGTATTGCAGTAATTTGTTCAATAAAGTGGGTACTCAAACATTGCAGTTTTTAAATACACGATCAATCTTTTTTGGAGTGTTGAAGGAGTTCAAGGAGGACAATTATTGTTCTTGAGAGCCTAAAGGTACTACATGCTGTTTTTCTCTCTATTAGGGTCATGATGAAGGACAAGAATCAAGGTGTGGCAAAAATTGATGGCTCATGCTCACAAGAAAAACTCTTGAAGTTGTGATAACTTGGTTTGACACAACATGCATTTATGTCAAGGGGCGACAACGAAATATGGCTGTTGGGAAAATCAAGTTAAGGACATAAATCTAAGGGATCACTTGGGAAGTAATGATAGTGAGAAAATAGGGTTCTCATGATGTCGATCACAATTGTGGTCACTAAGGCAAAGAGAAGAATAGCGAGGAATGTTCCTACCATGGTAAGTTAGTGTGCACAGAATATTCTTGTTGGAAGAAGAAAAATCTTGTGGAGGAGTTTGAACAGAATATTCTTGGCTGTTGGGAAAATCAAGTTAAGGACATAATCTTAAGGGATCACCTGTGTAATGTCCTCATCCTTTTAGCATCTCAGTGGAGTTCTTAGCCTTTACATTCTCTGAAGGCTAAGTGGAGAAATAAGGAGAAATTGATTAAATTAATTTCTTATAAAGTCATTAAATAAATTAAAATTAAAAGGTGACTTCATATTTAATTAATTTAATTTTCTAGGAGCACAATTAATTATTGTATTGCAAGGGAGAAGCTTCTAGAGAATGCAATTAAATAATATTTTATTTCCTTCTAGAATGGTGAAGGGAAAGAATAAATAGAGGTGAGAGCTTTATTGTTAATCATCTAATTATTGTGAATTGCAATTGATAAGAACTTGAGAGAAGAAACTAAGGTTTCTAATTTCAGTCAGCCATTGGAAAACGTCAACTCTTCAATGTTGCAACTATTTGAGGTGGTGAAATATCCATTGAATTTGGTATTTAGGAGAGTTTCAATTCAGGAGTTCTATTTGTGCTTAAATTGGAGAATACATTTATTGTTGGTTGCTACAGTACACAAGAACAATGCCGCGTTACAGTACTTATGCTTGATTCATCTCCATTCTTGGGCATCACTATTATCAGGTTCCTCTTGCAACTATTAATAGTTAGCATTGTAATCTTTAGGCATATGTTCAGAATCAGATTTTGGCATTATTGTAGTCATTATTGTAAGCCCATTTGTCTTGGCAAACTCATAGCAACATTGTACATGAGAATGAATTCAATAAAGGAGACAAATGTTGCATACCATTTGTTTGACGAAATGTCCATCTAATAGCATATATGATCAGCATAATAGTGGTATGTCAATTGTTTGTAAAAATGTCAATTGGCTGTAGGTATGCATTACATATCTAGTTTCTATGTATATGCATTGAAAATATCAAAAGAAGTGCACTTGCATATTAGTTCATTGTAAGAGGCATTGTAATATCATTTGTGAACATTCTAAATTTCTTAGCATTGAAAGGCAGTATACAAGTGTTTGATAAAATTCCTTGAGCTAAAATTAGTCATTTTGGGCAAGAGATATTACATTGGTATCAGAGCTAAATCCTGCCATCCTAAGGGTTTAGCAATCACATGTAGCCACTTGGGGTTGGCTCTCACAGATTTCCCACTCGCAAGCAAGCTTTGTTTGATAGGAAACAAGATTTTGATAGGCAACCAAACACCATGGGTAACAGGCAAGAGCGTAGCCCATCAAGAGACAACAGGAATGAGGATTAGGAAACAAGGGAATTCTTTAGAGCAATGGTTACAGTACAAGAGCGGATGGCTTAGGCTTTGCAGACACTCACCACCATGGTTGAGCGCATGAACTCACAAGATAGACAGAATCAGGAACAAGGGGATAACAGGAGTGCAATGGGATCGCTTAGAGCTCATAGAACTCATTCCAGGACAGCAAATAGGCCTACACGTCCTACCTTTGTTAGAGAGGAATCAGTACATGAGCCAACAGAGGAAGCTGAGGATGAGACGTTTGCAGATATCCTTATGGCTGCAAATGATGAATGAGAATTATTAGTTCCTCAAGTTCGGGAGAGGATGACCTTTGAACACTTTTTAAATCAGAGGAGAGAACATTACAGGTCACTCAAATAGGATAGGAGGCCTAGGGGTCAAAATAGTGAGTTGAAGAGGGCTACAGGCAAGCTTAGTATGCCTACATTTGATGGGAGTGTTAAGATGACAATTCAAGCTTGGATTCATAAGCTTGACACATTTTTGGCACTGAGGCCAATGACAGAGATTGAAGCTATCAAATACGCCACTTTGCATTTGGAGGGAGTAGCACATGATTGATGGTACCATGGTATGGTAATACTTCAGCATAATCAGGTGACAAAGCACCAGGACTTTGTGGATAGGTTGGTTGAAAGATTTGACAAGAAAGATCCAGAGGTTTACTTCCGGGAATTAGCACAGCTGAAACAAACAGACAACTTGGAGTATTTCATTGGTGAATTTCAACGGTTGGCAGTCATGGTGCCAAACATTTTAGAGCGTAGATTGATAGTTCTTTTCATTGAGGGTCTATTTGAACCATTGAGAGGTTGGATAAAGACATTTGATCCCATTTCTTTACAGGAAGCTATGAAAAAGCCAAGAAGTATGGAACATGCAGTCCCATCAAACAAATTTCAGTCCAAAGGAGCATCTTCTAGTAAGGATAACAAACCATTTTATAAAAAATCAGAGAGGACTGATTTTAACAATGATTCTAAAGATTAAACTCCAATGCCTTTTGACAGAGAAATATTAAATGATTTGAGGAATAAAAAATTATGTTTCTATTGTAAGGGGCCCTATGATGCAAACCATGATTGTCCTCTTAGACCAAATGGCAAAGCTAACAGAGTTATGTGGGCATACTATGAGGAATCAAAATTAGATAATTCAGACCAGTAGTCTGATATAGAAGAAATAGATGGTGAAAAAAAGGAAGACAACGCTGAAAACTTGTGTAAAATGGAGTCCCAAGGATGGGGAAGGAGATGGGCAACTTAGGGAAGCTTGTCTCACTAGTATTAAGCAAGAAGGATCATTTTGTATGAGAGGAGTACTTGCTGGACAATGAGTTATGACTTTGGTTGATACTGGTGCCATTCATAATTTCATTGATGCTAGGTTGGTGCAGAAATGTGGCAGACAAACAAAGGATTTTGGGGGAATTAGAGTGAGGGTAGCTGATGGCTATGTCCTCAATTGTGATCGTAAGACCACTGGACTCCCATTGGAAGTTAATAATTATGCCTTTAAGGCTGATTTCTATGTTGTGTCTATGGGAGATACAGATATAGTCCTTGGGATGAGTTGGTTGCCCAATATTCGTGAGTTCACTCTTAATCTCAAGGAGATGGAGATGAGGTTTAAAGTGAACGGGAAGACACAGATTCTTAAGGTAATCTGGGATAGTGATTTCAGAATGGTCTCTTTCCAGAGGATGGCTAGATTGATTTGACATGATCCGGTAGAGTGGGCAGCAGAGTGCATGTTAATGCCATCACAGGAGGGACATCAGAAGACTGAATATCCTCTTGATATTCAGGAGCTTAGAGTTAAACACTCTAAGGTGTTTAGTGACATTCGACCAGGTAGACCATCGGATAGGGGTATTGAGCACATCATTGAGTTAGAGGAGGGGGCTAAGTCCATCATGACTACACTTTACAGGCATTCGAAGAGGTTGAAGGATGAAATTGAAAAAGCCATAAAGGAGTTACTTGCTATGGGCCACATTAGACCAAGTAAGTCTCCTTTCGCTTCTTCAGTGGTGTTGGTGAAAAAGAAGGATGGGACATTGAGGATGTGCTTTGATTACAAGGTGCTTAATAGGAAGATAATTAAAAATAAGTACCTCATTCCCAGGATCGATGAGCTAATAGATGAGCTTCATGGATTTTGCTTCTTCTCAAAAATAGATTTGAGATCAGGTTATCACCAAATCAAGGTTAGAGAACAGGACATCGAGAAGACAGCCTTTAGATGTCATTGTGGTCATTTTGAGTTTGTAGTTATGCCATTTGGGCTAACTAATGCACCTGCTACTTTTCAGGCAACAATGAATAGGGTTTTCCATCCTCAGTTGAGGAAATTTGTACTTGTCTTCGATGATATCTTGGTGTACAATAGATCTTGGGAGGAGTGCTTGGTTCACCTTGACACGGTGTTGGATATATTGGGTAGAGAATCCTTGTATGCAAAGGAGTCGAAATGTGATTTGGGTATGACAAAGTTGTTGTATTTGGGTCACATCATCAGTATATAAGGTGTACACATGGATCCTGAAAAGATTTGTGCCATTGTGGAGTGGCCTTCATCGGTGAACCTTACATAATTGAGGGGCTTTTTTGGATTATGTGGTTTCTACAAGAGGTTTGTGGATGGATATTCTAAGCATGCATCACCCTTGACAGATTTGATGAGAAAGGGAGCTTTCATATGGACTCTTGAGGCACAGGAGTGTTTTGAGAAATTTAAAGAGTTGATGACTTCCTGTCCAGTGTTAGCGTTACCAGATTTCAGCAAACCTTTTGAGCTCCACTGCGATGCTTCTGGAGGGCATTGGAGTGGTACTTATGTAGGAGAAGCACCATATTGCTTATGAGAGCAGGAAATTGAGAGGGCCAGAGTGGAGCATCAGCATATATGATAAGGAGATGTTAGCCATTATGCATGCTTTGGCTAAATTCAGGCAATATTTGGTAGGTAGCAAATTTTGTATCAAAACCGACCATAATAGCCTAAATCATTTTTTGGGGCAGTGATATCTCAATGATAGGCAGCAGAAGTGGGTGAGCAAGTTACAGTCCTATGACTTTGATATTACATATTTTAAGGGGACACAGAATGTAGTTGTTGATGCTTTATCACGAAGGCCCCATTTGAGCTTATTGATGGACATATCGAAGGATTGGAGACACTTGATCCTTGCAGAGTATGCAAAGGATGCATGGATAGTCGGATTTCTAGATGGAACTATTTAGGACAGCATATACACCCTTGTGAATGAGCTCATCCATTACAAAGGGCGAATATTTTTGGTCCTAGGCTCAACAATGAGGAGGATGGTTTTGAAATCTTTTCATGATTCACTTATAGCAGGGCATCCTGGATTCTACAAGACATATTGACAGATTAGAGAGCGCTTCACATGGAAAGGGCTCAAAGCAGAGGTACTTCAGTATGCTAGGGAGTGTCCCACCTGCCAGCAGAATAAGTAGGAATACTCCTATCCAGCCGGTTTACTTAATCCACTTCCGATTCCTGATAGGAAGTGGGAGTGTTTATCTATGGACTTCATCACAAAATTGGGATTGCATATATGTGGTTGTGGATCGCCTTAAGAAATTTACAACTTATTTTTGATCACTGCTACATACACTGTTACACAGGTGGCAAAGTTGTTCTTCAAGGAGATATTCAAATTACATGGCTTACCTCGGAGCATTGTGAGTTAGGGAGTGTCCCACTTGCCAGCAAAATAAGCAAGAATACTCCTATCCAGCCGATTTACTTAAGCCACTTCTGATTCCTGATAGGAAGTGGGAGTGTTTATCTATGGACCTCATCACAGGATTGCTTAGAGCCCAAGGCAGGGACTGCATATATGTGGTTGTGTATTGCCTTAAGAAATTTACACACTTATTTCTGATCACTGCTACATACACTGCTACACAGGTGGCAAAGTTGTTCTTCAAGGAGATATTCAAATTACATGGCTTACCTCAGAGCATTGTGAGTGATAGAGACAACAGGTTTATGAGTCACTTTTGACAGGAGCTATTCAGGTTGTGTGCGACGGAGCTCACTCCGAGTACTAGCTACCATCCTCAGACAGATGGTCAGACGGAGATAGTGAATAAATGGGTGAAGGGATATCTTAGAAATTATATAGCAGGGCAATAGAAGGCATGGGTAAAGTGGATTTATCTCTATGAGTATTGCTACAATACCACTTATCACATGTCTATTTAGATGTCACCCTTTATGGCCTTGTATGGGTATGATGTAACCAATTTTATGGATCTACTTTTGAGTAACAATAGAGTGCTTGGTGTAGGTGATTTGTTACAAGAGAGTCAAGATATTGTTAAGACTCTCAAGGATAATCTAACCAAGGCATAGAATCAGCTGAAGTAGTATGCAGACCAGAAGAGGACTGAGCGAACTTTTGAGGTTGGAGATATGGTGTATCTTATGTTGTAGCCTTACCGTCAATCCACTCTCAAGAAGAGTGGTGCCGAGAAACTTAAGCCACGATACTATGGTCCATTCAGGATTATCAGGAAAGTGGGAGAGGTGGCTTATGAGTTAGATTTGTTGGCGGAGAGCAAGGTGCACAATGTTTTTCATGTGTCACGCCTCAAGAAGGTGCTAGGACATCATATTGTTCCTTCTACAGTGCTTCCACCCTTGGATGATGAGGGAAAATTGATATTGGTGCCAGAGGCTATCATTGATTTCAGGGGAAGGAACTTGAGGCGGCGTACTATAAGGGAGTATTTGGTGAAATGGAAGGACCTGCCAGTAGAGGATGCGACATGGGAGAATGAGGAGGTTTTGCAGCATCTAGACTTGAAGTTGCTTGAGGACAAGCAATTTCAAGGAGGGCAGACTGTAATGTCCCCATCCTTTTAGCATCTTAGTGGAGTTATTAACCTTTACGTTCCCCAAAGGCTAAGTGGAGAAATAAGGAGAAATTGATTAAATTAATTTCTTATAAAGTCATTAAATAAATTAAAATTAAAAGGTGACTTTATATTTAATTAATTTAATTTTCTAGAAGCACAATTAATTATTGTATTGCAAAGGAGAAGCTTCTAGAGAATACAATTAAATGATATTTTATTTGCTTCTAGAATGGTGAAAGAAAAGAATAAATAGAGGTGAGAGCTTCATTGTTAATCATGCAATTATTGTGAATTGCAATTGATAAGAACTTGGGAGAAGAAACCAAGGTTTCTGATTTCAGTTAGCCATTGAAGAACGTCAATTCTTCAATGTTGCAATCAATTTAGGTGGTGAAATATCCACTGAATTTGGTATTTAGGAGAGCTTCAATTCAGGAGTTCTATTTGTGCTTAAATTGGAGAATACATTTATTGTTGGCTGTTATAGTACTCAAGAATGATGCCGCGCTACAGTACTTATGTTTGATTCGTCTCCATTCTTGGGCATCACTATTATTAGATTCCTCTTGCAACTATTAGTAGTTAGCATTGTAATCTTTAGGCATATGTTCAGAATCAAATTTTGGCATTTCTGTAGTCATTATTGTAAGCCCATTTGTCTTAGCAAACTCATAGCAACATTGTACATGAGAATGAATTCAATAAAGGAGACACATGTTGCATACCATTTGTTTGATGAAATGTCCATCTAGTAGCATGTATGTCAATTGTTTGTAAAAATGTTAGTTGGCTGTAGGTATGCATTCCATATTTAGTTTCCATGTATATGCATTGAAAATACCAAAAGAACTGCACTTGCATATTAGTTCATTGTAAGAGGCATTGTAATATCATTTGCAAACATTCTAAATTTCTTAGCATTGAAAGGCAGTATACAAGTGTTTGACAATATTCCTTGAGCTAAAATCAGTCAGTTTGGGCAAGGGGTATTACAACCTGGGAAGTAATAATAGTGAGAAAAAATAGAGTTCTCATGATGTCGATCATAGTTGTGGTTAGTAAGGAAAAGAGAAGAAGAGCAAGAAATGTTCTACCATGGAAAGTTAGTGCATGCAGAATATTCTCATCTCAAGAAGAAAAATCTTGGGAAGGAGTTTGAGCATCATGGCAATGGTAATGGTAGTGTTCTTACTGCCCACATTTTTAAAGCTATGCATGCTCTTACTTCAAAATTTAATTTTTGTGATGTTTTTTTAGATGTAAACATCATATGATTAAGGGCAGCAGTTTCTTTTATTCTCTTGGCAAAGTTAGAGGGTAGTTGTGCTGTGCTAGAAGATGATATAATTTGGGATGTTTAATAAAGTAATTAATATTATATAAATGGTCTTTTAAGAATATTTAGTTTATTAGGTAATTTCTATTTTCTCTATTAGATAACTTAGAATCTTTCCTATTTTTTCTCAGCCAGTAATTTAGAATATTTCTATTTTCTTTCTCCATTATTTCTCTATATAAGGAGACTATATTTCAATTTGTGAATTCAATTATTGAAAGCAAAATATTGTTGCATGGTATTAGAGCAGATTGAGGGTTTTCTAATTAAAAATAAATTGTGGTCCTGTACACAAATATTTTCCAAATTTTCTCTTTCGATTTTATTATGAAAATATTACTCTGGAAAAACTCTTTATTTAATTTAATTTTTTAACAAAATCAAAGCTACTGGTTTGAGAGTTTTTAGTTATAACCTGCACGATGCTTTTTTGTGAGTTGTGGCAGCATTTTTTTTTCTGCGTGGTCTGTGCTTGTATATCTGTGAGATTTTTCTGATGCAAATTGTAATTTTTGGTTGCATTTTTAAATCTATAGTGCACCATTTTGACTCTTTTTTCCATAGTTGGAAAACTCACCAAAGCGGAAAACTCGCCACAGTCTGAAAATAAATTCGGGGAAAACTCAGCCAGTTTTCAGCAAAAACTCAGTGACTAAAAAAATTGCTTAAATTTTATTAGAAATGCATTCTTTTGCAAAATTCAATGAGAAGATACATCCAATGAGTCCATAAATGAGAACACAAAACAAATAAGCTTAGTTTAGATTTATTTAAACACAAAGTGGGTACAATCACATTCTCCCAAGGAAGATTCATGGCTGGAAGCAAAATAGTAAATAATTTATGTAAAACTAAAAGTAAATACATCTTTCCAATTACATCTTTCTTTTAGCTTTAATAAAGACTACGGAAGAGGTAGAACTAGAGGGTCTAATCTTAGAAGTCTGCACTGGCCGTGATTGTGTTCTTGTTCAGTATTTCTTAGTTTGTGGCTTGTCCTCAATCCTAGATATAGCACTGCCTTTAGCTTATCCTAGCACTAGCAGTGACTACTCATTCAACTCAACGTCATCCAATGTGTAACCAAATCCACGCCTTCCTCCATAGCCAGCCTCTTCAAATCATTGATGTCATCCTCTTTAGAAACTCCGCTCCAAACCCACTACAAATGTGTTTCAAACCCGCCTCAAGTTGGCTCCAAATTGATCGAAATTAGTTTGCAAGTGTTTGGAAGACTTTTCCGTTCTCAGCAAAATACAAGTGAAGAAATGAGAAATGAAACTGATTTGGGCCCTTTTTTTGCCTTTAATTGCTGTTATAAAACTACGACCGAGTTTTTAACAAAAAATCAGCAAGTACTTGACAAGTTCTTGCCAAAAAATCTGCAAGTTTTTGGCATCAGTAAAAGTCATAAAAACTTGCCAAGCTAGCAACTCGGAGAGTACTCTGCCAATAGTCTTTTCTCTTGTGTCATCTTTTTTTTCTTGCGACAACTAGTGTTTGAACCAGAGTTCCCAAACTCACTGTGAGTTTGGCGAGTTGGCCAGTCGAGTTATGTCAACTCAGCAACTCGGCTCACCGAGTTTTGGGGCATGATTCGCCCAATTTGCCAAGTTGGTGTAACTTGCCCAACTCGTCGAGTTCAAGCATGCATAACTTGGTTGGGTCCGGGCATAAGCTTGCACATTTACTTTGCAATTCAAAATTGGGCACAGGGGGCGAGAAGATTTATACAAATATAGCATTTAAGTATTTCCCTTTCTTATACTTAAAGTTATATTTGCATTAATACTGTCTGGATATTTGAGATAGGTTTAAGCTTTATAGGAGTTAAGATGCAAAACTTAGATTTTGGGGTTCTCAAAAATCTAACTCGCTAAAAAATGTTAAGTTGGGGCATGATTTGCCCAACTTGCCGAGTTGGTATAACTCGCCCAACTTGCTGAGTTCAAGCATGCATAACTCGGTTGGGTCTGGGCATAAACTTGAACATTTACTCTGGAATTCAAAACATGGTACATGGGGCAAGAGGATTTATACAAATATAACATTTAAGTATTTCCTTTCTTATACTTAAAAGTTATATTTGTATAAATACTTTCAGGATATTTGAGATTGGTTTAAGCTTTATAGGAGTTAAGATAAAATCTAGATTTTGGGGTTCTAAAAAAAACTCCAGACTCAACCAAATTCCAAGATTCAGCACGCCTTCAACACTCTAACCCCCATAACATATCCTCACTTTCTAAGGTCATACTGAAGTTGGACACTAAGGGTTTGTCTAAAGGTTTTAAGTTTTTAACTCATTTCATCCAAAATCCCTTTGGTTTCAATTCCATATTCTGGACAGACTTAGGTACAATTTACATTTTACGTATATGATGGATACAATTTACATTTTACGTATATGATGGATTTATCAATTATGTTCCTTGTTTATGTATGTGATGACAAATTAGCTTCCATTTGATAATGTTATGGTGTCTTTAAGTTTTATTTAATAAAGGGTGCATGAAACAAGTTTTAAATTGTCAAAAGTCTAAATTAAAAGTTGTGTCGAGTTTAAGCATGCATAACTCGTTTGGGTTTGGGCATTAACTTGCACATTTACTTTGCAATTCAAAACTTCGCACAGGGGGTGAGAGGATTTATACAAATATAACATTTAAATATTTCCTTTCTTATACTTTTAAGTTATATTTGTATATTTACTGTTAGGATGTTTGAGATAGGTTTAAGCTTCATAGAAGTTAAGATGCAAAATCTAGATGATAAGGTTTTCCAAAAAATTCTAGACTTAGCCAAATTCCAAGATTCAGCGTGCCTTCAACACTCTAAACCCCCATAACATATCCTCATTTTCTAAGGTCAAACTGAAGGTGGAACAAGGGTTGTCTTAAAGGTTTTAAGTTTTTAATTCATTTCATTCAAAACCCTTTGGTTTTAATTCCATATTCGTGACAAACATAGATACAACTTACATTTTACATACATGATGAATTTATCATTGATGTTCCTTGTTCATGTATGTGAAGTCAAATTAGCTTCCATTTGATGATGTTATAGTGGCTATAAGTTCTAATCAATAAAGGGTGCGTGAAACAAGTTTTAAATTGTTAAAGTCTCTAAATTTCAAGGGTCTTTTCATTTTGCTGAGTCATAGTTGATCCTTGCCAGTTCATAGTTGAGTCATGAGTTGAGATGGCCTTGTTGAGTCCGAGTTTGGGAACTATGGTTTTAACTCGTTGGCTCTGAGCATCGCTTTTTTTTCTTTCTTTCTTGATAGTTTCTTGTGCATTTTGTATCTGAGCCCATGCGAAGCAATGATCTTGCAGGTGGAAGGCCGCATTTTCCACATTTTTTTGGCCGTATTTTTCACTATTTTGGGTGTCATGTAAGTTGAAGACAGGGATTTTCTTTTTTGTTTGAGCTGTGTTTTCAGTAAATTGCAAAATATTTTTTTCTATTGTTTTTAGGCTTTTTTGCGAAGTTCAAGATTGTGGTCATGTCTGCTACTTTCTTCCATGATTTGGGTGGTTGTTTTTTGTGCTTTTTGTACTCTGAGATTTCTTTTATTTGACTTCTCAAAGTGTTCATAGGATCCTTTTAGAAAAATCGGGGTCTTTATGCTAGTTAGGGTTTCTTGCAATTTCTAGTACCTTGGGTTTCAGACCTAGGTTTATGCAGAATTTTTTTCCTCTATTTTTTTTGATAAAATCATGGGTTTGAAGAGTGTTGCACCTTTTATAGGGTTTCAGAGCAAGGGTTGGTTGATTTGTACCTGAAAATCAGATCTTTCAGCATTTGTACTAGCTAGTGGCTGGAATCTTTTTACTGGTTTTTGACAAGCAAATCAGACTCATTTGAAGCTCAAGTTTATGTCATTTTTTGTGCATCTTAAAATGGGAGGGTTGGCATCGTTGACCAACATCATGTTGAAAGGCAATCAATAGTTCAATGACAGGAACTATCATACCTAGAAGTAGAGGATGCTTTTAATTTTTTAGTATCGATGCCTAGTACATATAATTTTGGGTATGTATACTCATCCCACAAAATTGGGTAAATACTAGAACAATTTTGATGAATGTTACCCAAAGAGGGTTAGTGTTACTAAAGTTATTGGTCATTGGTGAAATGCTTGTGGAAGTGCTAGTTGGTAAGATTGTTGCAAAGATTTGAATGCACTTAAAAAGTATCCATGAAATGGCAGCTAAAAGCCAAGCTTTTTTTCTCAAAATTTTTGTTGTTTTCCCTTATGATGGATGAGAAGATGTTTCTATAGGAGCATCTTATGAAGATCAAGGATATATGCAATGAATTGTCGGCCACTGGTCCACAATGAAAGACAACATGGTGGTTATTACGTTAAGAGTCTACCACGCTCCTATAAACACTTTATCGAGGCGCTCAACATTACCTTTTAAATGTTGGCTTCAAATTTGATGAGTTGTGCAATAAGCTATTGTGACAAAGCTAGGGGGATATAATAGGTTGGTAGCACTAATGACACGACCAATGGGAACAAGCATTACTGCCGCAAATAAAGGCAAAGATGTGTCCACTTAGCAAAAAGGATAGGACACATCTAAGGAGGGTTCCAAGAAGAATATCACCTATCACTACATTTAGAAGCTTGTGTTGAGTTGGTGGTCAACACCTCCATGGAGATTTTGACATGACTTAACCACCGCTCATGGCTCTGGCATTTGTATCAGGCATTGATGGTTCGAGCTTTTGGTGCAATGACAAATGATTCCAACAATTGGTTTTAGAGTCCTGCGTCACAGGTTCGAGTCTCCTTTTAGTGGGTGTTGAAGTTTAAGTAGGTGTGAAGGGGGAGATTGTTGACTTGGTGGTTAGCACCTCTTTGGAGATCTGTGACATGGCTTAATTGCCTCCTGTGGGTTGGGTTAAATTTGGTATTTGTATCATGCATTGTCAGTTCAAGCTTTTGGTGCAATGGCAAATGATTCCAACAACTTGGTCATATCCAAAGGTTATTCAGAAAGTGGTTGGCTGATCAGAAGTCCAACTAGGGAGAGTCTCAGCATCATACACATGTAGTAGAGCATTTTGAGCAATCAACCTTCTATGTGTTCATGGCTAAATGACTCGAAAGTTGTCTCCTATTAGGGTAGTTAGAAAAATGACCATTAAGGGAGGGTAATAAAGTCATGGCTAAATGACTTACCTTCTATGTGTTCATGGCTAAATGACTTGAAAATTGTCTCCTATTAGGGTAGCTAGTAAAATGACCATTAAGGGAGGGTAATAAAGTCATTAATATTAAATTAATGATCATTAGGAATATTTACTTTATTATTTAATTTGTATTTTCTTAGTTAGATGATTTAGAATATTATTAGAATATTTCTTCGTTATTTCTTTAATAAGGAGACTAGTCTCTAATTGTAGTCTTTCAATCCTCAAATAATGAAATACAATGGTTACATTTTTTTGGATATGGTTGTTAATCGAAAGTATGCTTTCTTTCGTGAGATGAACACTTTGTTCGTGTATAGAAGTGCAATTGTTGTTTGGTTTAGTTATAGGATAAAGTATGCCTTCCCATTAATTTATATGGTAATGTACACCTTCCTTTTTTTTGCAAATGAGGTTTCTACTTTCATAGGTGAGCCTTGTTCTCATTTTCAGCATGTTTCATCGATAGTTGCTAGTTATACTAAGTGCCTGTGCGGTGCCAAACTTTCTGGGATTTTTTGGGTTTGTTCTCTCTTCAGTCTCTCAAGAACACTGCTATTTATAGTACGTGGCTTGCATGACACCAATCTTTTTGGGCCTTTCAGAATTGTTCTCTTTGGTCGCTAGAAAACCATGATATTGATAGTAAATGCTTGTGCGGCACCAATATTTATGGGGTTTCTTGTGTTCATTTTGGTCCTTAGGGAACATTGATATTTATAGTAAATAGTTGCACTATACAAACCTTTTTTTGGGTCTTTCTAGGCTTGTTCTTTGGTGCATGAAGAACACTGCTATTAATAGTATGAACTTGTGTTGGCATCAATCATCTATAGACAATTTTTGTTGGTTTTGGAATGTTACTATCTTGGTGCAGTTGGTGATTACATTGATAATGATATCTTGGTGACTTCTTGTGTCTTGAGTTTTTATTATTTTCAATAGCATTAAAGCATCAATGTTAAATTGTATATTTAACATTATTTAAATTTATTAAAGTGACTTATTGGTGCCTAGGAAGTTGCAAGGTGTCAAATTATTGAATAAAGTGCTTTCTTTTGAGCACTTAGGGACACAAAAGATGAATTTGAAGTTAAATCAAACAACACAAACCCTAATTAGGGTGTGGAGCTTGAAGGAGCTTATAAAAAAGCCATTGGAGGAGGAAAACACTCTTCTGGAAATCAGTTTCTGTGGTGGAAGATCTATGCTAGGTGGTATATGCTGCAGAGATCATTTAGACATTCCATAGTGCATTCAATTTGAGATATTTGTCTGTTTTCCTTCAGTGACATGGTTCCATAAGATATTCCTTTATCATTTGGAGGATTTAGAGGCATCATTGTTATGGCTATCCTTGGTGTGGGATTATTCTTATTTCTTGGTGTGTAGTTTCTATAACTGTTGTTGTTGATTTATGACTCTTCCTTGTGGAGTTTTTTAGCCTCTATTTCGTGGTGTGAGAGTATCTTTACGCTTTAGAATGGGCTTCAATATCTGCTGTTACTGAAATCGCCCCTTCTATGGTGTGCATGTTTAGATTCGTGAACTGATTTTGGTCTGAGAGCCATCAAGTATTTATTGCAGATTTCTTTGACAGATATTCTAAAGGGTTTTAGTTCTGATTTCCGCTGGGGGTTGCTGCATGTAATTTCATGGTTTCCTGGGTGTTAAAATCAGCCATTGAAGGATTTTTCTATCGCAGAATTGTACACGTGGGTGAAGTATATAGAGGTTCAAATTAAAGTGCTCCTATATGTGCTTTCAAAACTGTGCAAATTTAAAGGTCAGAAATATGTAATGTCTACCACTTTGAAAACTGATCTCATCTCAGAACGGATTATTCATTGATATATTTCATAGGTAAACTTTTTAAGGACCCAATCTCTACTCATTGCCTCTTCAAATATGTATTTTATTGAACTGTACTTTGCTGCATTGAAATGTATGTTTTAATTGCTGATCATTGAAGCTGATAATAGAAACTATTACTCTTTACTTGATAAATTTTTATTACAAGATAAGCTATGCTAACATAATTTGAAACACTACAGAAAGTAAACAATAGCATACTCAAACATGACACAAGGCCTACATTGACAACTTGACATTATTGAGAACATCTTTTGGGGAAATTCCCAACAAAACAACAAAACTGCTGACTTTATATTGCACACAACAGTTCTTGTTATGGTTTTATATTGCCATGAGCATATAATTTAAGGTACAGTGAAGTTGTTTTACATTACAATCAATACAAAACCATGGACATTTCGTATGCTGCAGGTCCCCTTGTGTGTTACACTTAATCCCTAATGCCCTACACAACTCATGTTCCTCGTGCGGTTTCACACATTCCCCACTTTGACTTTTCATGTTCCATAAATGGGTCTACATGCAAAGTATACCCTTGTGCTTCAGGTACAAATATCCCAACGTGAAGTGTGTGCAAACTGCAAAGTATAGAAGACAAACTTAACCAATTTAACATCTTTTTTAAAATTAGTTTTGAATTATTTTATTATTTTTTTAACATCTCAAGTTCTTGATGGGTTTTCTGAATAAAGTACCTTATGATTTGACCATATACAAGCCCCAAATGATCAACTTCTTTAGATATGGGTTTATAAAAAAAAGGTATTTTGTGGAGCTATTACTGGGAGTGGTTGCAATTGGTTACAATGTAATTTTTTCAAATCGTCACAGGTTTTTTTAATCTGAAGGCGAATGTTTAAGTGCTGTGTTGGCCATTGATAGGCTTAGGTTATTTTTTATTCTGAGTGTGTGTTCTTAGATGCTGTATGGACCATTCTATCTTGTAGTAAATCATGCCACTGTCTCATATTCCTATGTTACAAGTTTGAATTAGTTTTGTTAGAGTGCGTGAATTTTATGCCATCAGTTCTGTTTTCTTGTGTATAGATTCGTCACTGGATGTCTTTTATAATTCTATTCAATTTGACTAGTTATAAGGCAGTTCATGCATTACTAAATTGATATAAACATCATCCAGATTGTTTTTGTTAGCATATTATTAATCACTCAAGGATCAAGATTGTTTTGGCTTATGGTGCATCTTTGCAGACTGAGATGATGTCAGATTCAATTGATGACGCCCTTGATAATGATGAGGCAGAAGAGGAAACCGAGGAGCTTACCAACCAGGCATGCTTTTGGTTTTTGTCATGTGATGAGGGTGATACTTTCATGCATTGTAATATCACTCTTCCTGACTGTTTGATTTTCATTTTCAGGTTCTGGATGAGATTGGAATTGACATTGCTTCACAGGTTATTTATCTCTTCCTTGTGGCACTGTTTTTAATGAACCAACTACTATCTGGAACTTTTTATTGGATAGTTGATTGTAGCTATATGAATCTTTGAATAACTAACTCGATGCATATGGTTGAAAATTGTAAATAGTTGTCAGCAGCACCGAAAGGGAAGATTGCTGGAAAGAGAGCACAAAATGTTGGCAGGTAAGATGTAGCTTTTATTGATATTCTGTTAAAAACATCTGAATCATAATGGTTTCTAATAATGAGTTTGTGTCATGCATAGTGGGGTTCATGTAATCATTCATAACTTAAGAATCTTTAATGTACGAGAATGATTAGGGTATCCCTAGTTGCCAAGCTTGTGGAGCAAGGGGATGCCTAGGGTTGTCCTTTTGAAGAAAGCTAACAAATTATAAAAAATGTGGTAGAGGGAAATGATGGGAAAACCAATCATGTGTTAATCAATGACTTAATATAATCTAAAGTGATTTGAAATTGATTAACTTGACAATGCTATGTGGAAGTGGGCTAACATATATTGGGAAGCCATAAAACTGTAATTTACTGATTCGAGTTTGGAGACGGGTGCGGATACCGGAACCTGGCACGTGGGTACATGAATCTTTAGGGGTTTGGGTATGTATGGGTTTGTGTGTGTAAATAAATGTGTGCGTATTTGTTTATTATATATACAAAAAAATAAGAGAAATATACAGAATTGTAAAACTGAATCATTTCGTAGTATGATACTTGATCATTGATCAATGCCAAATGCCAAAGATAACTATTAAATGCCAATTGATAGTTGAAAATATTCTGATAACCCATATCATGTATCCGCAATGTCCAGCAAGTACCCACAGAAGTACCAGTACCTACCTGAACCCAGTTTGTGGCCTGTTTGTACGAACCCGGAAAGTTAGCATAAAACCTATCCAACAGAAAGTGCATGTATTTATTTTGTAGTGAAGCCAATAATTTGTCTATGCTGCTACTCCAATAAAGAAAACATTTTGGATCATGATAGTGAAAATGAAAAAAGGCAAGTTTGAAGAACTTAGAATATTTCCATGATAACAACTCTTTTAAGGATTAGGATTTGAAATCAATGAATCATAGGATTAGAAATTTAGTCTTAGATTGGATTTGTATTTTGTAACTAAGAAATTAGAATTTGGAAATTGGAAACTTGGATTCATTTGAAAGTTTGAACATTCAGCTTAGAAACACTTTACACTCTCTTGTTACAGATGTGGAAAAAATTGCTTAAATCAGAGCCTAAAAATCGCCCTCTTCATTTGATTCACCATCATTCTAATTTTTCTTGGTGAGACCAGACTTGGAACTGGAATTCAACACAACTCCAATTTGATGAAATTAAACCTTCTCTGATTTTTTTTTCTTAGTCAAATCACTATTGAAGGGGTTGAATTCAGACTTCTACATGATATTTCATGCCCACACCCTTTGATGATTTCATTTCCTGGAATACATTCGCACTTGACAGCCTTTGATCTGATTTTCATGATAAAAGTGCCCTTAAATTCTGAGTTATGTTGCTTTCATTGCTGGAATTTGCCCCTGATGATTTCGTTTCCTGGAATACATTCACACTTGACATCCTTTGATATGATTTTCATGATAAAAGCTCCCTTCAATTCTGAGTCTTATCGCTTTCATTGCCGGAATTTGCACTTGTAGACCTATGTTTTCTAGGGATCTTGATGTTTTTTTGCCTTGTCTATCTTGATGTGAAAATTTGCCACTTGACTTCTGATTTCTTGATTCCCTTGATGTTGCACTTGACTTCTTGATTCTGTCCTTGATGTGATTTCACACATCCAGGGGAGAAATCACCTTTGATCATTGGAAATTCTTCTTGATCTCAACTCTAGTTGAAATTTGCCTTTTAATCTTCCGATTTTATGATCCTGCTCTGATTTCTGCCTTTACTTGTTTCAGTCGGACTTGGAGAAGTGTTTTGAGTGATGCCTTAAGATGAGATCTTTGACCTCATATATGTTAGAGTGCTTCATGATAAGGTGTGACTTTATTTTGTCCTTAAATTCTGTGTTTTATTGGTTTCATTGCTGGAATTTGCCCTTGTAAGCCTATTTTTACTAGGGAAATTCATGTTGTTTTGTCCTCTCTTTTTGTGAAAATTTGCTACTTGGCTTCTGATTTCTTGATTGCACCCTTGATGTTGCACTTGACTTCTTGATTCTGTCCATGATGTGATTTCACACATCTAGGGGAGAAATCACCTTTGATTATTGGAAGTTCTTCTTGATCAGAGATTCTAGTTGAAATTCGCCTTTTAATCTTCTGATTTTATCTGACCCTTCTCTGATATCTGCCGATACTTGTTTCAATCGGACTTGGAGAAGTATTTGAGTGATGCCTTAAGATGAGCTCTTTGACCTCCTATATGTTAGAGTGCTTCATGATGAGGTGCAACTTTATCGTGCCCTTAAATTCTGTGTTTTATCGCTTTCATTGCTGGAATTTGCCCTTGTAGGCCAATTTTTGCTAGGGAAATTCGTGTTTTTTGGCCTTCTCTTTATGTGAAAATTCGCCACTGACTTCTGATTTCTTGATTCTGCCCTTGATGTTGCACTCAACTCTTGATTCTGCCCTTCATGTGAATGAAAACTTGCCACTTAACTTCTGATTTCTGCAAGTTGACATTTAACTTTGCCTGAAATTTTTTCTGATTTTGCATCCTATGTCAGGGATTTTGTGCATCTAGGGGAGAAATCACCTTCGATTATTGGAAATTCTTCTTGATCTCAATTTAAATCAGATCTCTAGTTGAACTTTACCTTTTAATCTTCTGATTTTATCAACCCCTGCTCTGATTTCTGTTGCTTGTTTGAATTGGAATTGGAGAAGTTTTTGAATGATGCCTTGAGATCTTTGACCTCAAGTGATTAATCAGCATGACATACCAAAAGTGGCATGATATTTGAAGTTTGAACATTGAACTTGAGCATGGCAGATTGTGAATAAATTGATTTTGAACTAGCAGTTCGCTTCCCTAGGTTTTCAAACTATTCATTAGTGTAACACAGTTCGTGGGGGTCCAATTTTCTGTATATTCTATATAACTATACATATAGTACTTGAAATGATAGTAATGAAAATATGATTAAATTTATATCAGTAATAGTAAATAGTAAATAGAAAACTTGCAAATGCTTAATACAAAATACTTGAACGATGAACAATGGAACATTGCATAACGAATTAGAAATTAGAATACTAAAATTATAATATTTTTGAAATGGCAAATGGAAGATTTCTATTTTATCAAAAATATCTATGTCATACAGATGATTAAAATGAATAATATGATATCAAAACGAGTAAAAAACGTCAAATGAATAATATGAGGCCTCTAATCATCCCTCTAGACAAACTCCTCATCACAACGGGGAAATACAAATGTGAGAAAGAATGAAGCATGGATAGGTTTTTGAAGGCATGGAGTGGCCAAGATGGCATGGAGTGTTCAATCAGGGTTTGAATAGAACCCAAAAGAAAAGTACAAAAACTTAATTGTTTTTCAAATTTTCTTTTTTTAAAAAAGTGGGATGATTGAGGAAGCACAGGAGTCCCCAGGACAGTCAAAGGACACCTGGGTGCCCCCCGCATCTCCCCCCCATCCTGGTGGTGTTTGGGCTGCAAAATGGTGGTGGTGGGGGAGGATGCCAATTCCCTGCCCTCCGTCCCTGGGATGTTTCCATTCCAGAAATGTGGGGGTTGGGGGGATGTGTCCCCATTTTACATTGCTATTCATTGAAGAGTACATGAAGTTCAAACATTTATGTAATTAATTGTCAACAGATAACCTACATAATAAACATTTGGGGGTTGGGGGGATGTGTCCCCATTTTACATTGCTATTCATTGAAGAGTACATGAAGTTCAAACATTTATGTAATTAATTGTCAACAGATAACCTACATAATAAACATTTAATGATAGTTTTTTCCTTCTGGTGCTGAAGGGATTTGTGACTGGAAGCTTTCAAGTAAAATTGCATGAATGTTTTCAGAAATGATAATTGTAAATTATTCTTATTTGTTGTTTGATTAGTTTCTAAGTAAAAATAGATTATCTGCTTTTACACCCATCATGATAGATTGTCTTTTTATGTATTTTAGAGTGAGATCTACCAACCAGTTGTATTCAATATTATGTGAGAAGCAACAAGGAAAGAAGCATCGACAAAAAAATCCTCATATTTCTCATGTTTTTTGAATGCAGTTCAGAGGTGGACGATCTAGAGCAGAGGTTGGCAGCCCTTCGAAATGCTTGATTGATGGTGCACACTTGTTATGCTGTGCTATATTCCCCTTTGTAAGTGGAGAAACATGCTTGGAGATATTGAGAGTAATGCGAGGAGAAAGTTGAAAATGCCTTTCTTTTGTAAATGAATTAGCCAGTGGTATATTAATCTTTGTAGGAAGACGCTAGAATGTGATGCATACTTATCATGACACAACATTGGGATGCCAAATTATTTCCATCTAGACTTGAGCATCATAATTTCAAACATGCTTTTGGAGATAATGAGAGTAATGCAAGGAGAGAGTTGAAATGCTTTTCTTTTGTAAATGTATTAGCCAGTGGTATATTAATCTTTCTAGGAAGCTTGAATGTGATGGATACTTATCATGTCACAACATTGCTATGCTAAATTACTTGTATTTAGATTTGAGCATTATAATTTCTCATAGCAGCTGAATGGTTTTACACTTTTGCAACTTTATGATTATCCTTTCTTAAACTTGCTATAAGCTTCCATATTCTTATTTGGAAAATTACTGTTTATATCTAAATTTTATGAATCTTTTAATGAAAATGGTAAGTTTTTTTTTTTTTTTTCGAATCAAGGACTCTAAACTCTCACCCATGGCTATGCCACCATGGTCTGAACTGGATCATTTGTATGGAAATATTCCTGTTAAACTATTTGACTGCAGCCTAGTGGATCTATCCCTTGCACCATATCAATACCTGAGTTTAGTGATAGATGGAGGCAAGAGGCATTTGAAGTTTGAAGGGGATAGAATCCAACAGATGAAATGCTTGTGTATGCTTTTGATTCGTCTGGTTTTGGGTGTGTTTTTTGTTGTGCTGCACTGTTCATTTTATTTTATTTTATCAAGTATGCAAAGTTCTTACATGATGCTACGGGAGAGGACCCAGTACTTGAACGCATTTTGGTAGTTGTGATAGGAGCTGTTCACTTAATACCTATACTTATTGACTTAATGTTCAATTTTTTTAACAACATTGTACCAATACTTGTGACTTTAAAGTTGTTAGGACAATGCTAACTACCCAAACATTGAATAAAATGTACCCTTAGTTATAAAAATTAACCAATGATGCGATGCCACATCAGCTGTTCAACTATGGGTACCCTTTATGCACAACTATTGGTCTCACTTTTTTTGGGGGCTGTTTTGGACTACTTGACAAAAAGTATGCTGATGTGGCATCATAACGGGTGACATGGATTTGAAACTTTAGTTATAAGTGGATGACTCACCAAGTAAGCTGCTGTAAAAAATTGGGAGCGATTTGAAATTTTTACATAGGATTTTGATGAGCGCGAAGTTGGAGTGTTCAAGTACTGGGTCCTCTCCCTTATTAGTTTGTCTTTTTCCTTTAACCATTGCTTGAACCGAGTCATCTGAATAGCAAGAATGACCCCAAGTCACCTGAACAGATGTAATGGATTTGTCCCACCTATAAGAGCAAACCAGATACTTTATTCTGGCCACTATAATTGCTTCTGTTTGAAGGGCAGGGAATAGATTCAAATCAGTTTTAATTATTTGCATTTCCTTTTGTTTTGGTCTTGTTTTTAGTTGAAGAAATGGTTGTTTGGTTGAAAGGATTGTTTGATGAGTACAAGTATGGGACAATACACACATACTATTATATATTCTAATATTATTTCAATCATAATAATTGAATCTTCTTATTGTCTAAAAACAAGATTTAATCTTCCATTGAAAATAAACATTTCTCAAAATATAAACAAATGCCACATATCATATTTAATTAGTTAATATGCTATTATATGGTGCCTATGGAGTTTACATTGGAGTGGTAAAGTCTTTTCTATAAGACTTATTTTCTTCATTATTTGGAGGAAAGTGGGGTTCTTAAACATTTCTCAAAATATAAACAAATGACACATATCATATTTAATTAGTTAATATGCTATTATATGGTGCCTATGGAGTTTACATTGGAGTGGTAAAGTCTTTTCTATAAGACTTATTTTCTTCATTATTTGGAGGAAAGTGGGGTTCTTTTTGTACCTCTAGAGCATGCTTGTATCTTTTGCATACCTCTTTCATTGGGATTTATATTGTAACTCCTGAATTTTTAGAATTTCTATTAGCATTTCTCTTTTAGTTCAAAATTCATTACAAAGCTTTAAGGGAAACAATTTTGACAAAGATTGTGGATATTCTATCAAATTATTTAATAATAGAAATAAACTATTTTTTTAGCAAGATGAAATATTGTATTATAACTAAACAACTCTCAACTAAATTTTTAATGTATAAATAAAACTTTAGGAGTTCATAGATGGATTTTGAAGAGTTGAGTGTAGATTGAGGTGATTTTGAATTCAATTCTAGGACAATATTAGTTGAGAGGACATTCATGGAAGATAACTAATAATGGTGTATTGATATAACACAAACCTTATCACTGAGCAATAAAAGTTATAAAAAACTTAAAGAATACATTAATATGGTAAAAATATCATTGATCATTCATTTGTTCAATTGTTTGGGTGACTATTAATTAGTGACCAATTGTTTAGTCATCTATTTAATCATTTATTTAGTCATGTATCTCTATCTAACCTTGTGATTTTACTCGATGGCCAAATTAGTCATTTACTTATAAATTATCAAAAATCATTAGAATTTGATCACTTTTAGTCATGTGACTAAACTATTTAGTCTTGTGACTAAAAACTTTAGTCATGTAGTCATTTATTTGCCAAAATTCTACTAGTGACACTCAAAGAATGGATTAGTTGCCAACTGGAAAAAATACTATGAAAGTGCTTGCACATAGGAAGCTGATCAGTATCACAGCCATCATCATAAAGCTCATTTGAAAAACTTGTGAATGCATTGAAATCTCTGTCATGAAAATCATCAAGATAAGTAGAGAAATTAGACTGAAATTTATGTGCACTTTCATCACCACTTTCTTCATTGTATGAGTCATAAAAATCTATCACATATAGATGAATTCTACTAACACATACTTAACTTAAATCAGATAAAGATCCAATTGATTCTTCATCACTTACAACATATTCAATCATAGAACCAACTTTATCATGAGTAAAATAAGAACAAGGAGTCATAAAAACATCCTTTATAACACTCCAGATAATTTGATTCGACATCAAATAGGGCAGCAAGATACTCAATTTCATCAAATGTGCTTCTAACATTGAAAACTCTATGCTCATGTGAAGAAACATTCTTACAAAAATCATGTTGAAGTGAAAAAGAAATGTCACTTGGGCACACATGATATATTGCATCAGTAACACAATCCCCATCCTTGACATGCATATGCTGATAATAAAAACTTTGAATCACTTTTAGATGCATACCTCTCTAATTCACAATCCAACCATGCTGACATCTCTTCACCATCAAGTAAGATTTCATCATTGACTATATCCTTTTGGTTGCAAGAATAACTTGGTTGGGATGAAACATTTTCAACAACAGACTCATTGGTAATGTAATATGAAAAATCAAGGACATTATTGCAATACATATCCTCTTCTTTATATGAGGCTCCAACACTTGACATATCATCACATTCATGATCATCATAGGAAGAATTGCCATTACTACTATCATACTTCTCTTCCTCTATACATATGTTGTAAGAAAAAATATTAGTCATGTTTGTTTTCTATATGTTGATTGCACTCATCTATTTCATCAGGCTCAAAGTGCTCTTCTTCACAATCACAAGACATATCATTATGAGCAGTTTCTTCATATTCACAAAGACTTTCAACATTCAATATTAGAAGATCCAATGTAGTATCCATTCTCACAAAAAAGAACTCTCAATCCTTTTCATAGAATCTTCAATACGCATAGCCTTTTCTAATCTCAAATGTGCTGACCAATTAACTGAATCAAGGATAAAAATCTTTAGAAAAATAATAGGCCACAAGGATTCTTTAGGCCTCAAAGAAATAAGAAGATTCATGAGTGGTTACTTAAAATCTCATATAAGATTTAATCTCATTTTGACCATGAACATTTCCTACTTCTTTTCTTATGAAAGAAATGACCTAATCATGAAGATCCTTTTTCTGCATGACAATCTCTTTACATGCACTTTCATAAGTTGGTAGACTACTTTCAAATCCAAGATCTAAATCCATGTTATTTTCTTACCTCATTCACTAGTGCTGAAATCACTAAATAGAGGTAACCAATTTTACCACTTAGTTCTCATGGAAAGAAAAACAAATAAAAATTAAAATGCCTCAAGTGCTGATGCAAACAAAGGGCAAATAAAACTTACCACAAGTTTTTACACTTCTCTATAGCTTTCATGAAGAGGGATATGCTGATCTTTGAATTCTTACTACCACTGATCTACGTAAGGGCGCTACTTCAAAAAATTTCATATATCAAATTCTTGAAATACTTTACAACAATACTTCTTTAATAACATTTTTACACTAGTAATAAATAAGAACCGCCACCCAATTTGAAATTGGGACTGAATTTTTGATTGCAACTTGCACAAGATATACAAGTCTCAATTTACATATGACACAAAAACAAAATGGCATGATTTTTTCTCAAGAAGTCACAAACTTTCCCACACTATAAAAGACTCAAATAACACTTCTATGCACTTCAATCGATAACCTACTGGAATATATCAATGCTGAGACTAATATGGATGTTGCACAATTTTTCAACATAACTTTCAACATCTCTAGACATGGATTTTCTTAGATTTCCCTAGTAGAGTCACCATTTTTTTGGCAACTCGAATGGGCAAAAAAAATTGAAATACATGACTAAACACGCACAAATTATACTAGAAATGATAGCTCTTTTAACAAGGCTTTTTGCAACTCTATCCTCAATAGAGTTGCCATTTTGTTGGCTCCTAATTTAATAGTGTATAAATAATCAAAAAGCTTTAAAAATTACATCTAAGGGTAGCTAAATCCTATGATGGATGCATTTTAATAGAACCTAGGTCAAATAACAAGGTACCAATTCCTCCTATAGTCTAGGGTCTACAAAACCTAAGTGGGTAGACCCTGGATTCTCACAAAAATATCCAATGCTAGAACATGTTCTAGAATATAAACAAAGCAGATATAACCCTTTAATCTTCTACACTTATGCAATAAACTAGATGTGCAACAACTAATCACACAAATTGGAAAATCACAAGCTAAGTGGAGGTCTTCCTTTCAACTCCTAAATAGAAAGGGGAAAAGTGATTTTGATTAAATAATTTAAGCAAGAACCCTAAATCAAACAACAAGGATATGTTGATCCTGCATCTATGATTAGTGTCATATCCATTGGGTATCACATACACCATGATCTTTATGATCTATCCATTTAATTTGTAAATGAGACATCAACTTTCAAAATGAATCCTCTACTCATAACAATCCTTCCATTAGATCTACAATTATGTCAAGAAATATTAAGCATTTACTCAACTCTTTGAATTAACAACAAAACATACAATGACATGCAACTCAAAACACATTTTAACTGAGATCTGGGTTCTTTGTCCACATATCACATAAAATCACACAACTCAAAGATAGGAAACAACATTCAAAATGAAAATATTCTGATAGCTTCTTTTTATTCATTTGTTTGAAACCAAATACATCAGGATGCATATAATAACTCAGAGCAACACAAAATAAAGTAGGACTATATATATTCCTTCATTATTTTTCTTAAGGAAAAATATGTTTTCTATTCAAAACAAGAGAAATTATGAAGAGGGGTAGAAAATTAGGTTGAGATCTTGCTCAAACAGCTAGAACCAACCCTACACAATGAGAAAAAGAAAGAAGATATAGAAGAAAGAGAATCCTGGACTTGATCTATACATGACATTTGTCCACTTAAATCTTCCTCCTATTATTGTAAAGCATCTCTCTTCTTTCTTCCCCTTTCAACTAAATATCAAATCTTCATCAATACTCTTTAAAAACAAACTCATCAAAATATCCCCAAATGATGAAGAAGTTAACTGCTCAAAATTACTGCTAGAAACCTTTCCAAAAACCCCAATAAATAACTCCACCAATAAAATATCATTGCTAGGAAAACTCTTGCCAAATTTGGACACAACTGACTTCACGGTTTGCTCAAAATCTAAAAATGAAGCTATATGACAAAAGCCAAAATAGTTTGTTGAGAAGGCCCCTATTTTACAAAACTTGACATATCTCTCGCCTAGTAAGACCTGCACATATTTTGTTTGCAAAATCAAAATAATCATTCCATGAACATTTCAATGGTATATGATACTTGTATATCAGAATTAAGGTCATACCCTAGGCACTCATTTGAAGTTGCAGAGACTTTGAGGATAAATAGGCCCTTGAAATATTTAAAATATCTCATTTTAGTATATAGTTCAGAGCTATGCAATGAAACATAATTTTTGTCCTTCCAATTAAAATATTTCATGTACAAGTGAACTTTTGGATGAGACATCTTATCATTTAATTGACTTTGAAATTACCTTCTACCTCTAAGCTTGGTCAAACCTAGGTTGACTACCAATAGGGTGCCAAATGGAAGCATCCAATTGGCTCATCAATCCGCATCACCTATTTTATCATCACCATCCTACTTGCAACCCAATGTATCAACTACTTTATCATCACCATCCTACTTGCCATGTCATTTCCACGTGGCATCACTTGATTAGCCCCTAAATCCTACATCATCACTACATCATGTTGAGTGGAACCCATATACTACTTGTGACAGTTTGTAACTTTATTAGAGCATGACTAGAGATTAAGCATCTAACTATTACGATCCTACAAATAACCACTAGTGGTTAGCGCAATGTTAAACTAGTAGCCATAAACTTCTCCAAACCATCACAATGTCATGCTCAAACCTTGTCGAGATCTCACAATAATTTTTTTAAACTGTCCATGTGCCTTGCAAAGTTGCGGCTTAACTACTTTGTGATTTCGCAACTCTTCATGCTAACCATTTGCTTTGAGTGATGAATTCGTGCTCTAACTTTCAGTATCCCCCTCATTACCTCACGACTGTCTAGACTGACTATCTTCTCTAATCAGAAAAGTCACGATTGGGCTTGCCTCGATCTGGGTGCCACCACGTGGAACAATCCTAGTTTTGCCTGCAAACTCTGCCCTAGTGTGTAATTGAAGATTTGGAAAAGCATTCCATTTTTTTCCCTTTGTGTGCAGGATGAGAAGCGAATTCAACAATGGTTCCTTGTTTGTTTGGAAATACCATATCCTCCTTTTATTTCTCAGACCAAACTATGTGAGAACAAGAACCATGTGAACCTATCAAGCATTGATGGACATTCATCCGTATTCACCTTTGATTTGCACTTCTCCACACAAATCTAATGTGTGCGTCTCCACATTGCCACCCAAGAAGTCAACACAATATTTACGCACAATCCAGGCTATGAGATTTTGCAAAAGTTATCATAGGCAACACTTGGTAGTTGATTTGAAAACATCCATTTATTTCCTTTTGTTTTCCTACGAGAAAGTCAGGAAGATAATTTAATGTTAGAGGCTTTCAATTTTGGATGCATTCATATTAAATAGTAATGCATTTTTTCCTATTGGCTCTAGGTTCCATCCATTGGAGAAGAGCTCCTAACACAATATCTCATGAGAATTTTTTTAGACATCAACATTAGATGAGTGGCCATTGCACTCTACAAACTTGTAACACCAATGACATCCTATCTGCAAAATCTTGGGCTCCCTATTAACCATTGTGGCACATGAATGGTGTACCCTTTGTGTTGAGGAAATAACAATTTGTTCATTGATACATGATAATAACAATTCACAATTTTTAATGTTGACTAAGCAACATGACTCATAATATAATTCTCTTGTATGTTCAATTCCCTCATTTATACTTCAATGTGTATTTTGACCTCACACATCTATTTGGTATGGAAAACTGATATGTGCATTATTGAAACAATAACATCCAACGATATTTCATTGTGGCTTTCATTCTTATAAGTTTAACACCTCAAGAGTTGCATTTCATATTCAACTTCAAATAAATTATAAACTCCTTTTAATTTAATGCCAAATTGGTGTTGAAATGATATGCAATCCCTCTGGAAATCATGCCCATTTGATCTAGAATGATATTGTACACTTATTAAAATATTATAATGATTACAATCATTATAACATCTTTTAAACCTCTTCAATCTCCACAAATTCCTATCAACCTGAAGAAATCAATCGAACCCCAAAGTGGGTTTAGCTAAAAAAAAAATCATTTTTGAACAATGACCTTTTGGAATGCCCTAAATAACCTCTGTGCATCGATTGGAGTCAATTTTAATTATCAGTTGACCACTCAAAACTCACTTTTTACTTCTTCTAGAAATTGCCAAACTTGTGCTCACACACCCTAAAATAGGCCTTAAAAATTGACAAAAACACCTTATGTGATGTTGACACTTTTCATTCATGCTCCTTGGTGTATTGATAAAGGGTTCACCTCTTTTTACCTTAAACACATAACATAAACAAAGAAATAACAACAATTTGCAAGGATGAAATATGGGCTTCTTATTATTGCCGCAAATCTGGAATTACAAAATTCAAAATTATAATATGCTAACCCCCATGGGCACCTTCGTTACAGTAATTTGCAAGATGAATCTACGAACTATCACCGAGCACTGTCCTAGACAATCTATGGGCATTTCTTAAATAGGCAATTTTATGTCACCCGAGAAGGTTCTAAACACTCAAACTTAATACCTAGGGCCGACAAACCCTAACAATACATATAGAGTCGGCCAGATACACTTTTGACATTTATTTTGGAATTTATGGTCGTCCCAACTTTAGAAGGCCATAACTTTTGAACCATTGCCCCAATTTTCTATTATAACCCCTTTTAAGAATCCACAACTTCTAATCTACAGGTTCGGATTGGTGCAAGCACACATCTATTGAGTTTTTGGGCCTCATCTGGGCATGTTTAGGCCTTCAAAACTAACTCCAAAGTTTTTTTACCAAAAATTTATACCAAAAATCCAATAACTTCACCGATACTTATGATATGGCATTGAGCCTCAACTGACAGACTGATATGACTGAGATGAACCTCCACCTCTAAAATCAGGACATTATGAGCTCATATGACTGACTTACTAAGTAGAAAGCCTCCATAGATATCAACTTTGCATTAAGACAACCCTTATTTAAACAAATGAAATAAAATATTTTTAGTTGATGGAAGATTTCTCTTACACCCAGGATGCTCCTACATCATGTATACTCTTTCAGGCTGCTAAATCTCATCTCATGATAATTTTCCAGTCAAAAGATATCAATATTTGAAGTTACCTCCTTCAAATATGTCTTGCAAATAACTTGTCAAAAACAAGAAAATGCATATGGAATTGACTTAAAAAACTAGCCAAACAATCACTTAGGAAATTGAAACCTTGGTAATAGATTCACTTTTATATTGAGAGTTTATATCTATATTTATGGTTCATGATAAATATCCAGTCACATTTGGTGGGCTTGCAATGTTGGCTTATGAAATTTGATGAACTAGATTATTGATAAAATTGTAGTTTATGCAAACATAATGGATCTGGGAAAGTTTGTAGATGGATTCATCAAGACTTGAAAATTAGTGCCCTTGGAGTATTTGTAGTGTAGAATATAATCAAATAATTAATTTAGGCTCATCAATCATGGTTTCAAAGTTATTGTTAGAAATGGAAAAAGAAATCTGTAAATAAGCAATACCAGGAAAGAATCTAAGTGAGTAAATGCATGAAAAGATATTACCATAAAATAGGAGAGAGAAAGCTTCAAGCTCCAACACCATGAGACAAGATATTTGGAAAGGGGAAAGCACAGAAAACCCCTTGTGACATTATGAATGAGGCATGAAAAGCCTAAGAAGAAAAAGAGAGAGCAAGAGAGCAATTGCTCATACAATAATTGAGAAGAGGAAGAAACCTCATTGTTAAATGAGAGAAGAGGGTCATCTCTTAAATACAGATGAGAGAGAGGAGTTAGAATGTAACTCCCATGTCTATGAATGCCACCATTCATAAGTGTGTGAGGCCAAGTGTGAGATTCCTCTTAAGGAGGAATAATCTAAAATTAGAAATTACAATACATATTTATCCTCACATATTCCACTAGATGACAAAATAAGATGTAGTGGAAAAAGGACAAAAAAGAAATATATTAGGATACCTTGGCTTATATCCTAATATATTATAATAATAAAGAAAGGAGTTCTAACCTTGGTTTATAAATACACCAAGGAAAGATTACAACTTCTAACAGTTATAACATCCCAAATAGGGATTCCAATCATTCTACGCATTTGATCAACAGTAAAACTTTAGAAATTGCAAATGGAATCAAATTTGAAAATTGACCAAATGGATTCATCATGAGCTCAGATATGGAACATAAAAAGTCTCTAATCCCTAGAATACAATGGTGAAGGAATTTTCACATCTTGGTTAGCTAGGTCAAAGTTATACCCAGCCAACTAGGGCTTCCTAGATTTATGGGCAAAATGCAACAACATGACAACAGTTAACAATCGAATTTGGGAAACTCAAAACCCTATCTAAGCATATATAAAAAAATTAAATTATGAAACATAGGTTCTCTTATATGCATGCTAGATATTCTCAAAGTGGCAGATCATAAAACTTAATCTGATACAAGACATTGAAATGCAAACTAGCCTTCTGAACATTGTTTGAAACTTAAGCAAAAACACAGATTTCTCAAATGCTCTAATTGACATCTCACATGATGACTCAAAACTTCAAACTAACAACTTGAGATGCATGTATATACTAAATGAAAAGGTGTGGAACACCTGAAACATATCATATGCCTCAAAATGATAGCTGGGTACATAGGCACAAAAATCATTTATAGGGGCTCATTTTGGAAAAAAAATTCAAGTATAGTACTCAAAATCCTTACGAATTTTCAAGTCCCAACAAATAATAGACTCGGTTAATACTTCAATTTCTCGATTAACACTATGTATTCTTCACTTCTTTGATAGGTTCTAAGTGACAACTACACTAGCTCAGTTAATATTGTATTCCTTTAGTCACTGACCAAACTATCTTGTTTATACATGATTTCATAACTCTTCTCATATGTTGAAGATCATGTAAAACAATCACCAACATTATACTGCCAGCGTATAACTCATTCAAGTTCCCATTGAATACCATACACTTATCAACAATTACATCACCGTACATTCTTCAAATCCTCTTCATCAATCAAATGATATAGAACTCTAATAAATTAGCATAATGTTTAACCAATTAAGGCTTGACATCAATGAAAATATAACAATTGATATGACTCTTTTACATACATTAAAAAAATTATCTATTGGAGCTAACAATTTCCTATATCATATGACTACCTTCATAACTTCCTACCCCATGAATTATGGTCATCTATTTTTTTTGAAGTAGTAATGTTAGATAAGGTGTCAAAGCATGAAGTTAGTTGATTATGGGAGTTAAATGTCAATAAAAATCTCTCACCAACTCACCTAGTTAGTCTACCCAAGTTGTTGCAAGAATATAGATAAGATTTTGCATGGGATTACACATACATGAAAGGATTAGATCCTAGGTTATGCACTCATAGAATGTACATAAGCCTAGAATGTAAACTTGTTAGGAAACCAAAAAAGAGGATAAATCTAGTCTTAACGGACATAGTTAAAAATGAGTTGAAAAAATACTTACTACTGGGTTTATCTATCCTATTTATTATAGTCAGTCGGTCTTGCCCTTAGTCATAGTATCTAAAAAGGGGGGGAAATGAAGGTTATGTGTGGATTATAGAGAACTCAATTCAACCATCTAGAAAGATCATTTTCCATTTCCTTTCATAGATCAAATGCTTGATAACCTAGCTAGTAAAAAATATTTCTCCTTCTTGGATGGATTCAATGGGTATAATAAGATT